>OZ018414.1:4719533-7119533 GCA_963969595.1 Neckera pumila | reverse complement strand
TCATATCCTAGTCCATTTTTGACAAGGGAGTTTATTATCCACATGACCATAGGCAATTATATCACATTAATAAAATTATATTATAAAACCATTATATAAGAATTTTGAGTGAAAGATGATTATACTTGTTTCAATGAATTAGTATCATTAACAAGTCAATCAGCCAAACATTGTTATATGCAAATTTCTTTCAAAATGAAGAAAATCACAAGACATTTTTTTTTTTTAAATAGAAAAGTTTAAATTAAATTTCAAAAATTAATGTGTTAGAATTTTTTGTAATCTTATTAGACTCACCAACTTTTATGAGAGATTTTCTCATTCGTTTTTCACCGTCTGAAATTCGTCCTTCCCAACATTGTGTAAATGATTCAGGGCCACCTATAAAGCAAAAAATCCTGATTTTATTAAATGTAATAATTTAATAAGTAGGATATAGTTTGAAATGATTCATTTAAATTACCAAAATTATCTACACTTTCCTATAAAAATTACATCAATTTGTTTTATCCATCAATTTCAATTTTTGCATTATATAATATAATGTGTTTACATGAAAACGTTCATTGAAGCTTAAAATAAGCCGTGTAAGAAATAATATGTTCTTATTCATAATACTAGCGGTTGGCGCTTGCTATGCTACGCATTCATCATTAGAATTTTATTAGAATTTTTATGTATTAGAAGTTACTAAAATCTTCAAATAAAAATTACTAAAATCTTTGTATAATTTTGTTTATAAGTAAGCATATATTGAAATGCTCAATAGAAATTTATTGAATGATGAATGAAATATATACAATGGTGAAAACTGTAAAAGATACACATTTATTGTAATGCATTCATAAGTTGACTCAATTGTTATGAACAATGGCAATCCAAAAACTTGATGAATTGAAAAGAAAAACTTGTAAATTTCAAAAACTTTATGAACAACTTAATTGTTGGGAAATCCACAATTGCTTCAATTGATTAATTTTCTCAAATCATTTGGTAGTAGCAATAAAATTTTGAAATCATAAAAGCTGTAAAAGTGATATTACATAGGTGATTGCAAACTACTACTCTATTTCTGTAATATAACATTGTGTGAAAATATTATTTTTATGTATGCATGATCAAAAATATTTTTACAAAGCATTAAAATTAATTATTTCAAAGACTTATTGAAATCATTATCATGCATTCTATTCAAATATATCAGAATTTTACTAATATGTGATACAATGAATGCGTAGCATAGCAAGCATGAGTCCCTATTATTAATGGTAGCATTTGTGATATTACAGAGGGATTTATGATTTTAGTAGTATGATAATTAAGTAATCTAATTTATTCAAAATTGATTTCAGAAAAATATTGAAGAAATGACAGCAAATTCTTTTTAAAATTCTCTTAGATACCAATTATTGAGTATTGTTCAATTTCATTAGATGAATAATATGAGATTCTAAATGAAAAAAAAAATATTGTTGATCAATAAAAATTAGAGCTAGTAAATTATTTGTCATTCTAAAATATACATATTTTAAGAATAAAAAATGCATATAATCTAAAATCAATGATTCGGTTTTTAAAAATCAATAATTTGTTTAAAATCTTGAATTCGATCATTGAAAATACATGACTATTAAAGAAAATATTCAATTTTGATCCCAGTCTAATCTCTAAATTATCTTTTTATTTAAATCATCTAAAAATTTAAAGAAAGATACATAGTTAAATTATACATACTTGAATATTCAACAATTATTTTTTCTTCATCTTTGCAAATCTCATTTATAATTCCTTCAACATCTACCAACTTGCCCTATAAATAATAGTTTGCACAGTAAGTGCTTGTATGTTTTTCATTATACATTGCATATTTATTTTTAAAATATAATTTTACTAAAATGATACTTATAAATCAACTAAAAGTAAAAATTATAATCATTAAACCTAAACTTTGTATTAAAATTGTAATTCTTTAAATGAATTTATATATATTATTTTCAAATTTTCAAATTTTCAAATAAATATAAGAAAATATTTAGTTTTAGACATTCGGACATACCTTAATTATGATTCCTTGTGGAATACACTTGGAGGTAACAATACCTATTATTATATACAAACATTGTTTCATACAAAAGATGTTATTCTTAATGTTTCAACTTATTTGCTTAAAGATTTATTTTCATATATGTATTACCATCTACATATATATATATATATATATATATATATATATATATATATCACATAATATGTAATATGGTCTAATTATACTCATTTCATATTAATATTGATACTTGTGTATTTGAAATATTTATATTTACCATTTTCAAAAGCCACATAATTGCAAGCAACATAACCCAACCATTGTAGAGGTTGTTGGCCATTTCCAACGCATAGTCGAATATTAGATATTTTCCAATCCCATAGATTTAGCTTTTTTCTAATTTCTACCTGTTGAACTAAATTTGAGTATTGTAATTTTAAGATTGCAATGCTATTTAAACTAAATTGTAAAAATTTGTGTACAAAGTTGTAAACTATACAAGATTCTATTAATATAAATTAGACAAGAATTATAATTATTTTCTTAAGAAAATGTAACCAATCTGTAGGCTTACATGCAAATGCATTCCCTTTGTAGCCATGATGGTTTTTGTAGCTTGATAATCTTGGTACATGTATTCTAGGAAAGATTCAAAATATGATTTGATTTGATTTTATATCACATTTTTTTTTTTGGTGTAATCATTGATTTGAAGTATAATTGCAATACTTGTGTTTTTTATTTACCATTTTTCAATTTGATTAAAAACTCAACATTCAAATGTGATAGTTTTGGTGATTCCTTTAAATATGCAATTCTTTATAAATTTTTAATATGTAACCAATTATAGCTATCTTCAAAATAAAAGATATTTAACTACATAATTTTCTTAATATTCAAAACATTCGTTTAGAGTAATAAATACAGTATATAAATGCAATGTTTCATGTAATATTTTTCAATTTGATTCTAAATCTAATATTTCAAATTTGGTAGTCCAGGTGATTCTTTCAATTGTTCAATTTTGTCTAAATTTTTAACATATAACAACAAAAGTTAATTCAAAAGCGCGCCTAATAATATTAACACCAACCTTGCATTAGATGAGATTTGGGGGTCCTAAAGGGCCATTTCAAGCCTGTTCCCTGATCTGGCCAAATTCCGTGAACATTGGTACGAGTGTGTCAGCTTACAATCCAGATAGCCTAATGTATTTTCTCTTCCCTAGTCTTACTTGGTCAAGTCATTTACATCTTGTTTCTCTTCTAGGCAGGCCACCTATAAAGCCTGATTGAACTGACCCTAACTTGCTCCCAAGGGAAAGTGTTGATTTTTTAAATTTGTAATGCATGATAAAATTTGCAAATTTTGAATTTATATTTGCAATCAAAAGCTCCAAAATTAGCAAGGAGGATTGTACAAAATAAATTAATCAAGTACAAAGTAGGAGGCTTTTTTTTAAATGCACCCCTAGAATGACTTGGGGGAACAAGCAATGGGGGCAATTCACCTTGACCACTTGTAGCTAGCCGGCTTGTAAGTTACTTTTTATCAATGAAAATATGATTCATTTGTTTCAAAAACAAAATAAAATCTAGATAATAACAAAGCCTACAATTGGATTATGATTTTTGAATCTGCAAATATCTGCACCTTTTATGAATATCTATTTTGCTGCTGAAAACCTATCAATAAGAAATTGATTACAAATTGAGCTTAAAAGGTAAGAGGTCCATAAATTGCCCATTTAAGAGCTGAAATTGAATTTTGAGGAGGTGAAACTTTTCAAAATATTTTCCAGGAAATTCTCCTTGAAAGATGAATAGAATTGGCATCTAATTCAAGTTGTTTCATGATTTTGGAGCTTTGTGGAATTAGATATGAATTTTTAGACTTCAAAGCACTAAATGGTTAAAAAGCCCTTTAATTGTGAACTCTAAATCCTACACCAAATTTTGTAATTGCAAGTAGTGCAAAAAAATTGAACCAATATAGCATGTGACATATTCATGTCAATTAGAAAATATAATTAATGTATGCCCCCTTCTTAAAGGTTCAACTTAGAAAATTATATAATGATAGACCTCTGAATAATCAGTGAACAAAAAGTAATACCCCCCATTTAAATACCTGGTGTTCGCACCTATATCTTTATTTTTTTCAAGGAGTGCACCCCCCGAGACACCAACTTGCATTTTTTGGGGAAACTATGTGTCTCCATGAATTACATTAATATCATACGTAGTAGGTTATTTGTTTGTACAAGAAATAAAATCATTATAATGTGGTCTACACTATTTTCATGTTATCTTTAATCCTTTTATTGTCATCCAATTCTCATCCAATATTTATTCAATTTTCATATCTATATTTGCACTAATTAGACCATATTTATAGTCAACATTCATTCAAATCAGTGTGAATAAGTCTTGTACTATTCAAACTTTCATATTCATTGAATTCTCTGTAAATAAAGGTCATCTTAACAAACCTTTCTATATATAAAACAACCCAATGCTAGAGTTTGAGCGCAAAGACATAAATCTATGAGCCTTGAACCTAGTTGTAGGTATGTACCTACAATCATTTGAAGGTGTTTATAACATATGTACCTATAAGCTAGGTACACAATAACATAAATATCTATAACATAGACACCTACAATCATAAAAGATGTCTATAATATAGACTTTTAGGCTCGTAGGCTTATAGATTCTATACTCACATGCTAGCATTCCACATTCTCCTATATAAAAATAATTATTCAATATAAAAAACTAAAATATCTATTTAAATAATTTAAATATTCTATAGTCAATTTTTATAATTATTTTTATAGCTTTAATATGAGTAAATATTTCAAAACACATTTATGTGGAACAATTCATTTTCGATGTCAAGTATTCATAAAAGATATAAAATTAGTTATATCTAATATATTAATTTAAAAATAAAAGGATTGTATTTATATTTTATTATGTGCATTCACAATTTTTTTTTTAAGATTTGACTTGCAATTTAGGAGTTATAGTCTCATATTCAATGTCTATTACATCCCACATTTCGCTTAGCAATAGAATATCAAATTTAATAGAACTTTCAAAAGATTAGATTGATAGAGAAACTAGACTTGATAAGCTTCATTTCATTAGCTTTTTCAAATTAAAAAATCATATGCTTGGATATAATTTAGGTAGATCAAGAATAAAGAGTTAGATGATGCCACGACATATTAGACATTGATCCATAGAATAGGCCTTTCTTTATGAAGAAAAGTCAAAAAAATTCTCTATCTAACACCATTCATTGAAAATACTCTCAAAAAACTCTTGGAAAGAAATTGGATGAAAGACAATTTCTTTCCATCCTACAAATCTCTTTGAAGTCATCCAAGGGTACAAAATACCCTCTCAAACATTTCATGGTTAAAGACATGGGAGGCCTTCACTTAATTAAGCAGCAAGCAACTATTTGCAATTCCTTATTTAGCAAAATGGCAATGAAAGGGTGTTTAAGCATTCATTGAACAATTGAATTCCCTATGATAACGTCACCAAAAATTATCAATATAAGCATTTGAGTCAGTCTTTGGTATAGCAACATTATGTAGATTTTATTCAACCAAATTTGAAACTTATTATAGATGATGTTGCAAGTAAAATCAGAGTTTTCTACTATTCTAAAAGCATCATGCAATATGCTTCAACAATGGATTATAGATTCAGCACAAACCACACATTTGAAACCTTGAATTCCCAAAAGTAATTGGCCACCATATAAATTGCTCTCATAAATTCATAAATTGGAATTATGAAGTGAAATTTGAACACGTTGTACAAAAAAGGTTATATCTTGATGTCTAATTTTTCTTTAAATGGACTATATATATAGACCTACTATTATTTGAATGAAATTTCTATATAAAAATAAACTTTTGTAAAAACTCAAAATGTCTATGTTCTTTTTATAGGAAGAATATACATCTTGACCTAGAATTACGCTACAAGTTTCTTGAATTTGGGATTTTCATTGATTGAAATCTCATTGATTGAAATTTTATTGATTGAAATTTGTCCTCAAAACTTTGAATTTTTTCTTTTTCATTCTATAAATTGCAAAAACATGCATTTTTGATATATATATATATATAGTTATATATATAACTATAACTATAATTATATAACTATATATATATATATATATATATATATATATATATATATATATATATATATAGTTATATAGTTATATAGTTATTTGATGTTTTTTTGAATTTATTTTTATTTTCTTGCACTTTATAGAGTGAAAAATAAAAAAATGAAAAATTTTGAGGCAAAATTTCAATCAATAAGATTTCATTCAATAAAAATCCAAAATTCATGAAACTTGTAGTATATGATTCTAGTCAAGATGTATATTTTTCCTACAGAAAGAAATGAGGCATTTTGACTTTTTACAAAATTTATTTTTTATATAGAAATCTCATTCAAGTAATAATAGGTCTAAATATAGTCCGTTAAGGCGTTAAGTGAAATTAGATATGAAGATAGAATCCCTTTTATACTATATGTCCAAATTTCACTTCATAGTTCTAATTTTTCAATTTATGAGAGCAATTTATAGGTGGCCAACTACTTTTGGGAGTCATTATAGAGAGTGATGCCTAAATTGTAGTACCCCTAAAAAGCTATTTTGATAATCTATTCAAGTTCTAAATAGGAAATTAACAAATTCAACCTTGAAGTTATAAAATTGCAAAACTACATACTCCCATCCTCCCATCCTCCCACATTCCCAATATCAAATGCAATCATCTTTGTTTAGATACCTTAACACTACCAATTACAATAATTTTAAAGCAAGAGCCATTACGGAGTCTAAATCAAAAATCATTTTGTTGGAAGCTTACTTCATTCAAGAAAGGAAAGAGTAGCCCCCAACATTGATCAGTAATATTATGAGCAATAAAGAATGATGTATAAATAGTTGCACCTTTAAATAGCTAATTTGATAGTCTATTCAAATTATAAATAGGAAATTGATTGTTTCACAAATATGCAAATTTGGTTTGCTAAAAAGAAGATTGTTTTTAGGTTCCTGACAATTTCAAGTGTCAATAACTTATTTGGATCGTTGCAATAAAGAGAACTGTGATTATATTTAAGAGCATCTACACCCATGCTCCAAACTTGGAGTTTGGATGTCTGTCCTTGGGCCTATAAGGATCAAAGGCCCCCACCTATAACCTTGCAACAACCAAAAAGTAGACGGGCCTTTTGATAATTAGCCATGCTACTCAACAATTGAAGGCTAAAAGTTTGCCCTATGAAGCTTAGCTTTAGAACAATTAGTCATACAACCAAAGATAACTCATTCATAAATTAACTCTTTCTTGCTTGGAGAGCATATGATCTCACAAGGGAGACACTATAAGAAACCCGTGTTTTAGGTGATGTTTAATATAACAAACGATATCGAAGTTGACAAGTTTTATGTGACGTCAAATATAACAACCCCTGTTTTTATGTCAACAATGATGTCTAATGTAACATGTCTAATTTTGTGTGTAGTTTATCTTGAGGAAGGGTATAGGATGCTCTATCAAATTTCATAGTTGGCCACAATTTTGATCCTATTGTATATTGAAAATCCTTCAAAATAATTTCTTCACTCATCTCAAGTGACTAGAAACCTCTCCTTATCAAATCATCACCACTAAAAAAAGTCAAGATTGTACCAAACACATTTTAATTTATCAACTTGAGTCTTCGGAAGCCGGCCATCAACAATTCTTCCCGGACCAAAAAACAATCGCTCCTAAAATACCACATTCGGTATAATTTGTAGGCTATCTTTTAAGTGGATATCTTTTGAGTGGATAGTGAGGCAAAGGTTCTACCTCACCATCCATTTAAAAGAATTCTAAATTTAAAAAATTATTTATAAATTCATGCCTCCTCCAAAAAAAAAATTTAATTTAAAAATTTTTATACCCCTTCTCCTTCCCCCCCTAAAAATTTAAAAAATTTGAAAATTTAAATTTTTCATACACGCTCCCCCCTCTCCCCTCTTCTTATCATTTTTAGAAACCAATGTATTGACAAACGATATGGAACAATTCCCATATCCATATCCCTTATTTGTATTTGTACAATATTGATATCCATATCCATATCTGCATTCAATATTTGTATTCATATTTCATATTTGTATTTGTATTTGTATTTGTAATATTATTTGAACGGCTCAGATTAAATCTCACAAGATCAATGGCTTGTGATGTTTTGAGAAATCAATGGTGATTTTGAAGGTAAACAATTTTTTTTTAAACAATCAACGGCCTTCAAAATTTTTGAGAGAGAAGGGGGCAACTAATACAAAGTAGGGTGGGAGCCATCTTTTTAGGAGATTGGTTCTCCTTGCAATAGAAATTGTCCACGTGTTTCAAGAAAAAAAAAAAAAATCAACAACCACAAAAATTACTTCTAAGAGTGCTCATATTGCACTTCCATAGCTTGAACCTAGCTAACAAAGCTCCGCGAGATTACAGGAGGAATGTCATGCTAAAAACAAAATTGTATTTAGAGTATCTCCACTCTTGCTCTGAAAAATCATAACAAAACACTACTTGTGGCGGGCTCCCAATATCAAAAATGTAGCCTTCGCTGAATGCTCCCCCATCTGTACCTGCACTCAAGCCCCACCCAAATCTTTGATATTCTATATTTGTTCTTGATTTCCAAATTTCCAAATGTTTTTTTGTCATTGTTCATTGTGCAACATTGTTCACTGCTTGGCACCAACCCAAATCAAGCATGCAAAAACATTGAACAAGGATTCTCTGACAAAAAAGTGGGTTGCAGGAGAAGTGAGCAGGCTCCGAACTATAGGCTCCGGACTATTACAATTAAGCAGCTTGTTTTCCTGTGGCCAAATTGTTGCAGCCAAATTGGGCGGTCGCGATGCGGGACGAAAACAAGCCCAGGCTCACAATACATCACCGTGGGCAAGGGCAAGAGTGGAGATGCTCTTATATGAAGCAGCCATACCATATTTTCCACCTGTCACTGAGAATCCAAAACCTCTCTCTATCGATGTGAAATTCCTACCTACCGAGTCACGCAAATCTTGGCCAGGGTCGAAGAATTCTAAACTAGGACCATGAAATGAAATCAACCATCAATTCTCGCTTGGAGTGCACAACTTGCGCTTTCTTCAATTCGAACTCAGCTTCGCTAAGAACACTCCCTTGTGGTACCTCCCAAACAACAGCGCTCGCAAGCTCCATGAAGAGCTAGTTTATGAGAAATAAATTCCAAAAGAAACTGAAATTGAATGAAAGCAACATGGATACACATTTTTCCAACTCACATGAAGGAACTCAGCAGCTCTCTCAATCGAAATGAAACTCCGAGCAAGTGTGCACTCACTCACATCCAATTTACGACAGCAATTCTTGCTGTGGCCAAGGAATACTTAACCACTACTACGAAATGAAATCAACATCCACAAATTCAAAACGATTGCAAACAAGAATAGCTCCATGAGAAGTATCATGTCCAAAACCAAACTGAATTTATATCAAACAGCCACACACTTTATTCCACCTGCAATGAAGAAATTCAGAAGCTCTTCCTAGCGACATGAACCTCCTACCAAGTGTGCAAACACACTCACAGGAATGCCACCACAGCAATTTTTGCGGGGCCAAAGAATTCTAAACTACCTATACCACCATGAAATGAAATCAAAAACCATGACCACAAACCACTTTCTGAGAGTACAGAACTTGCGCACATAAGCTCAATAAGACTGAACGCTTCCTAGTCGTACCTCCTAACAGAGTGATCGCAAGCTCCTTGAGGACATTATACAGAAATATCATGTCCAGAAACAAACCGAAAGTATATGAAGCATTCTTTCACTTCAAATGAAGAACTCAAAAACTGTCCCAATCGATGCTCCACTTCTATTACCAAGTGTGCAAACACACTAGCTCAGCAATTCTGTCCACCCCAGCAATTCTTGCTGCGGCCGAAAAGAATCTTAAACCATTAAGTTACCATGAAATGAAATCAACGTCCACGGAGCAATTGCAACTAAACGTATCAATCACTTCTTCGAGTAAAAAATGCGGGCGCTTGTGAGCTCAAACCCTGGTTCTCCCGGAAGGTTCCCTATTGGTGTCACCCCCACCATCGTAATCACGAGTTCCTTCAAATTCGCCCTCTGCATGAGCTCCAGTTTCCTCCGAATGCCAATCCGGTACGTCATCTCAGGCTTCAACTTCGGACTCTGCCCGACATGCGGAAGCGCGAACAGATTCCCCAAAAACTCCATGCACCCGATGGAAGTGTTCTGGTAGGTGGAGTTTGGATGGAAGAGGTAGATGTTCTGTAAATGCTGCTCGTGCCAGTTGAAATTGGCCTTGAGTTCCAGCATCTCCTCGCCGTGACGAGCGGACATGTTGGGGCGGCGCTTGAGTTTGAAAGTTGTGGGGCCGGATTTGATGGAGAGAGGGGCCTTGAAACGAGGGGTGGCGGCGGTGAGAGCGGCGATGTCGGAGGGGGACGAAGAGGGATTGCAGAAGGACCAGGTGGGGTCGATGGCGGGCTGGTTGGTCCAGGGGAAGGGGAGGTCCTGGTACTTGTAGCTGCGAAACATAAACAGAGTAATTGTCAAATCAGGGCTTGAGAAAAGGATGGGAGAGAATGTATCTGGCGTTCACAATCTGAATCCCAAACACGCGAAGAAATGACGTTAGCAGTGTCGACCTTGGACTCTGAGTTGGATTTTCATTTCGACTGAATCCAAGTCTTGCTTCAAGTTCCACTTTCCTTGACACCACGTGAAGAGAATTCAAACTTCATGGACAGCCTACTTCAGAGCTCTTGTTTGATTAAACTTTGAGACAAGCAAAGTGAAATAATATGGGATTTAGTCTAACGATTAGAATCTCTTTACAATCTGAAACGGTTACAAAACAAGGCAATACAACACATCCACACGAAGAAACTTGACAGACGAAGAATCGAAGACTGATTCATTAGGGCTCTTGTTCATTATAGCTCTGATTCATTCGAGCTCTTCAAAGCTCTTGTTCAATAAGATTCTTCAATATAAAAGTAAAATCAGATGGGAATAAGTCTAACCAGCTACACAGTTTAGAATCTGAACAGGTTACTGAAGCACGGTATTACAACACTTCCACGCTAGGAAACATTGTCAGACGAAGAATCGAAGACTGCTTCATTAAAATTCGGGCTTCGTTGTGCGTTCCCAAGTGGCGCTTTCGCCACATCCACACTTCAGAAGCTTGAAAGACGAACAACCCCAGAACGAATCCGTTGCATTTCAGTAAAATTCGGGTTCCGACATGAATCATTCCCAAGCAAAAGTATCATCATTTCTTACCGCAACAGGCCGAGATCGAGCGACTGCTTCACGCTCACCGTCACCTGCTCCCCATCCTCATCATAAAACGTAAACCCCGTATTCAAGTAATCCGGATCCGTAACATCCTTCCTATACTTCCCATATTTATCCGGCATCCCCTTCCACTGCTCCCACAACCGATCCACATTCGCATGATGCGCAAAGAAGATCGGATCACTCGCACTATTCTTAGTAGTCGCCATTTCAATGACATTCGTCCAAATATGCACCGGCCCATGCGGCCTCCCCTCCATCGCCCCCATCCCCACAGCTCCATAATCGCCAAACCGATACGGCATCCCATGCATCGTCAACGGCGTCACCCCCCCTGACTCCATCTGTGTCCACAACAACCTCCCATTCTGCTTCCTCACCTCGTCCAAATTCTGCGGAATACACGGTCCCAATACACTCTGAAACTCGACTATTCTCCCCGGCGTTGTCGAGCACGGGTTCCGGTTCCGATGAAACAAAGAGCTCGTCTTGTTGATAGCATTCGCATACAAACTCACATTCCCCGCGTATACTCTCGGGATGACATTGGGTAAGGGCTCACTCGTATCCTGATTATCCCAGTTCCAGTACGGAAGCGCGAACTCGTCGTCGTTAATGAGCTTCGCGAGGATGCGTTCGTGGAAGTAGACGTAGAGTCGGTGCCAAGTGAAGAAGAGCCATCCCTGGTGAATCTCAAGTGGGTATTCGTTTCCTTCGTAGTAGAGATGGTTGTTGCAGTAAGCGCAATGGAGGCGGTATTGGGCGACGAAGGAGCGACCGTCGGTTTCTGGAAGGGCTTTCATGAGCTCGACGGCGCGCTGGTACTTCGCAATGTAAGCGTCGGAGACAAGATGCGCTGCGGGGCGGACGCGGAGAGGAAGCTGTGGTTGGAAAGAGAATTTCTTCTGGGGGCCGAGGTTGGTTGCGGGAAGAGTGCAGCAATTCTCGGTGGGGTCGTCCAAGACCATGCTGCAGCGGCGGAGGTCGGGAGCTGGGAAAGGTTTGGAGTGTGCTGCTTGGAAGGTTGTGGCGACGAGGAGAGCGAGAAGGAAACCCATGGTTGGGAGAGCCATTGATGAGCTTCTTGGTGTTGACATCGGAGCTGGAGATCTTTAGCTTGACTTGGATCGATCTTGTGCACTTCGATTGTCTTCTACCGAGGTTCCAGATTCTGAAGGAAGCATTAAGACAGCCGTTAGAGTGACATTCTTGACGAGAGAACTAAATACAGACAGTCAGGTGCAAGTTTCCATCTGCACAGTGATTTGGGGGAATTTCTAGTTTTCTACTGAGGTTTGAGATTCTGAACGGAGCGTTAGGACAGTCTTTAGAGTGAAAGCCTTTACTAGATGCTACAGACAGGTACGGGTTTCGATCGGCACTAGCTAGTGATCGATTGACGGATCTAGCTTTCTACTGATGTCTGAGATTCTGAACGAAATATTCGGAGAGTCTTTAGAGTGAAATCTTTGACAAGAGGATCCTCAAAGCCAGGTGCAAGTTTCTGCACTGGTGATGGAGGGATTGGCACTAATGAAAAGCTAGAAATTAAGAAATCATGAGATTTCGCCATCCACAAACGTTCACCAATCCAGAGCCTCTTGAGGACTCCAAGTGACAAGGTTAATTAACAAGAAGGCTTAGCCACAGTTACTCCACCATGTGAAACAGTGTGAAACTGCCAACTTTGCCGTGTTCTCCTCACACTGGGAATTTGGGCACCTAGATTTGTATTGTAAGGAAATAGATCTCACCTCACGCAGTCATGGTTTTGAACTGCCCTTGCGTTGAATCGCTCAGTATTTGAGCGCAGTTGCTCCTGGTTGTAGTTTAGGTTCGACTCCTGGATTGATGGCCATACAAAACAAAAAAACGTCAAAATTTGGCTCATCAAGGGTCTGGCGGCAGTTGTACGGAAGGACGGTAATAGGTTATCGTTTTAGTCGGAACAAGATTTAATCCTGAAATCGCTCACATGTACTGGCCCAAACTTTGTACTAGCGGCGAGCTGTAAATCTCTAACTGCAACGACCCTCAAAAGTTCAGATTCGAACTCAGGTTTAGACACAAATTAATAAGTTTAAAACATGGTCAGAGCACACAATAAATAATCAACCCCACAACTCAAAAACCAGCTATATCCAACCATGAAATCTGTTGCACATATGAACTAGCCTAGCACTAATTTGTACTTGGTAAGAGCTGTAAATTTCTAACAACAGCAATGACTCGATCTAGAACAATACTCACTAAAATCGAGCTGCTCGAGTCTTCCTAGTTAAGTTCCCGGACCTATCGATGCAAACTGAGGATTGACATCATTTTCGAATTATACAATGGCCAGTAACGTACTCCCAGAGCATGCAATCCATACCATACCTTTGAAAGTATGAACCCCACAACTCAAAAAACTAGCTAGAATATATACCATCCACGAAATCTGTTCCATATTACATGAGCTCGGCATTTGTACAATCTAACAGCAATGACTCCTGCAAACTGTAGTCGATCGATCACGATACTGATCCAAGTTCAGATCGATGCAAGTGAACTCTTCCTAACTAGTTTGACATAACAGCTTCGTCTACTACACATGTAAGACATGAATCCCACACCTGCAGGTTACAAAATTCACAGGATTGAAGCTCAGTTCCATCATGCACGGACTACAGGTACAAACCTTGCCGCCGAAGTGCCCCTGGAACTCACGAGTTCAAATTACTGATGAACCTCAATGGTGTTCAAATAATGACTGATGAAGCAAGCCAGGAATTGAAGATCTAACCACCGTGATCTGCTCCGACTTGGCGTTGAGTGGAGACCTCCGATCCACTCACCGTGCGAGGCCTCCGTCGATCTCCCTGCGCTGCGTGCCCGGGTGGCAATCGAGCTTCGCTGTCAGTCGTATCTTTTGCCGATCCTGGTCCTCTTGTCTTTGTTTCTGTTTCAGGCCACTTGTGACTCGTGTTGCTGTACTTCGATCTTTGCCATGAAATTTCGTTTCATTGGTGTCAAAAATTAAAAAAAAAAAAGCAAGCAAGGAAAGCTACTAGGGAGCTGAAGATGCGAATTGTCAATGGAAACCTGGAAATGGCGCATTAGAAGATGACCACATGTCTTGAAGTTAATGGACGTGCTCGCGCGAGTCCCGAGAATGGCGTATTTTTTTCTCTTTTTTTCCTTTTTTTAACGCAAATGAAACGGAACCAAGAATGGCATGTAATTTTACGTTTTATCCGGATAACATCTGATCTGTAGCGGTGGTGCACAACCCTTTTTTTGGAACGTGTATCAGAAATTAGAAAGACAAGAAACTGCTCCTTGGGTATGAATTCATGTCGAGGGAATTCATTCATGGGTTAAATAATTAAATTTGTTGTAATTAGATACTACTGTAATAAGGAAACTCAGTCTTCAATAATGAGGGTCGTCGAAGTTGCCCCATTACTGAATGTGAAAATAGTATGGGATAGTGCGATGGTTTTCCATCTGTTATCAAAAATTTTAAAAAAAATAAAGAAAGTAAAAAAAAGTAATTATGGGATGTATGAATGCTTAATGCAAAAATTTGCCATCTGAGTACTGAATATTGATTGACTTTTGAATTTCTCAGTTGTTTGAGAAACATAAAAATTATCGACTTTCTATCTGTAAGAGGAATCATGTTCTTTTCTTGTTTTGTTTATGAAGTAAAGTTAACCCCTAAAGTCCCAAGGCATATTTCTGTCAAAATCAACTCAAAACTGCCAATTTTGCTCCATTCATCTAAGAAAAGAGAATTTTTTTAAATTTTTTTAAAATCTAACCGTAGGATCTTTTGCTAAACTTATCTCAAATTATGTGATAAAAATTTCATAAATTTTGGCTGTACAAATTAGAAGATATAAGCATTCAAAGTTAGAAAAATTTGATTTTTTGAACACTAACCTTCAATTTTAGATGACTTTGACCGCCATTTGTAAAAAATATTTGCACTACATGTTTTGAATTTAATTTTTTTTATGTTGAATAATTGAGTTGAGAATCTAGGAAAAAAAATTCAAAAAAAATTCACTTGTTTTTCATTCTTTAAAAAACTGTTAAGTAGAAGTAGGTCCAAGATTGAGAGAAACACTAAATCGTCAATAGCTCTAAGATGGGATTAAAACACTATAATCCCAATGGTGAGATTGATTTAGCAAGCAAACTTAGCCTTGTCAAACAATTTTTTTGAAAAATTGCAAAAATTGCATTAAAAAATGAGTCCTCAAAGTTATTTTTTCAAGAAGATGCTCATTAGAAAAAAATTCAGCCCTTAACAGGATTGTCCAAAGTTGACATGCCATGCTATTCTTTGCATGGCATGTCAACTTTGAAATTGTTCTTAGTAAGCAGTTAAAGTCTTTGACTGCTCGCCGGACATTAGAAGAAATCTGGACCCTGCTAAGGGCTGCTGATGCTATAGTAAAATGCGCATTTATAGAAAAAAAATTTATTGTCTTTTTCAAAAATGTTGTCAAGGTGTATGCCACGCAGGACTAGGACTAAATTTATTTACTTTTTTATGTTTTTATTTTTTTTCAAATATATATATATATATATATATATATATATATATATATATATATATATATATATATATATAATTTATTTATTTATTTATTTATTCTCTAGATTTGCACATTTGGCGGCTTATCAGACGACCCTCCATATGGCCCAAGCTTTCTATAATGGCAATCAGGTCCCACAGAATTTTATTTTAATTTTTTTTAAATTTTTTTTTAAATTTTTTTTTTGAGATTTAAAAAAAAGAAATATATATTTAATAACATTTTATTCAAAATTCTGGATTCCTATGCCATTGCTACTGCAATTTCAATAGGGCAGAAATAGGGAAAAAACATTTTTTTGAGCAAAACAAAAGCAAATTTTAGGGTACCTCACAGAGCTGTGGAACAGCCCTCCAGAGGCCTGAAATTTCTTCTAATGTTTAATTGCCCGAAAAATAAGATTGTTCATAACTTTCACATAACAAATTCAAATGGGATGAATCAAAGCTTCCTATATAGATAAAAACATAATGTATGAGAAAATAATTTTTTTAATTTTTTTAAATTTTTTTTTGTGTGAGCAGATTTCTACCCGCTGCACCAAATAAAAGGACCTTTTGTGCCATAACTTTTGCTCCGGGGCACCGATTGAAATAAAAATTATATTTCTATAAAGCTAATGCTTTTTTCTATCTTCATAAAAAGTTTCAGAAAATAAAGATGAATATTGAAGCTATAATAGCCTGCCTGAAATCCATTTTGTCCCCCAAGGGGACAATGGGACTTTAGGGGTTAATGAAAGTAAACGTGGAGCAAACAAAAGATTCAGTACAATAGCATGCACACTGACAGTGCCTTGGCTCTATAACTTAGTAGTTGTTGTGGAATATTTCACATCCATCGTAGCTAAAATGGATAGGTGGAGGCTCAATGTGATGAGCAGTGTGCATGATGGAAAGGCAATGGACATGAAGACAATTGAATGTTAATATGTGGGCACCTATTTGATGTTTCTTTTTCTTTCATAAAAAATTCCATTGTTTAGTTTCAAAGCCTAAAATAAAAATGCGAAAATAATTTAAACATGGATTGAAGATTTTTTGGTAAGATATTCTTTAACAACATGGAAATCCTAAGAGCAGCTCCATTGCAACATTCTGAAGCAACACTTTAATCTCTAAAGGTCCAAGGCCTTCTTTTTGCCAAAAAAACATTCAAAACTGCCATTTCTATAGGACTATAGCAAAGAGTAAAAAAAAATTTATATTGTTCTTTTTCACATTTAATTGTAGGATCTTATACCTAACTAGTATGAAATTGTGTAGAAAAAGTTTCATAATTTTTGATCGCACAAATTGCAAGATGTCTCCTTTTAAAGTGAATAGAACAAGTTTTTTAGCACATTGCGGGACTAGATTATTTGACTTTGAACTTTCTTAATCCCTAAACACCCCAGAGGCCCTAACTATCTTCACATAGTTTCAAGTCCAATTCAAAGTACTGTAACTTTTGCATCCAATATCCAAATGCAATAAAACTTGTTGGAAAATTTGTGCTCTCTCTTCTTGTATGTGATAAAATATTCAGATCTAATAATTTTTTGGAAGCCAATTGAACTTCACAGGCTCAGTGTGAGTTACCAAACTCCATATGATGGCAGCAACTTTGGAGGCTTGTATCTCCTTCATCCAATGTTGGATTTCAATAAAATTTGTTATGTCATGTTTCCCTTGAAGTCTAGTTATTGTGGTAAAATTTTCATATCAATACAAGTTGTTTAGAATGTGTGGGAACAATTTGAAGTTCAAAACCCCGACATTTTTGGATTACGGTGAACTTCAGCGGCTTATTTCTTCTTCAGACAATGTCCATTTCCAATAAAAAAAATTTGGAAAAGTTGCGCATAGTAGTCTAGTTTGTGTGGCTAAATTTTCATATCAATCCAAGAAATTATGACTGACAAAAAAGCATTTTAGTAGAAGGAGGTTTAGTCTTAGATAAAAATTTTGCAACTTTTCTTGCTATCTTTTGACATTTCAAAGTCATTTTGCAAATACATTGAGTCAAGTGAATGATATTTTTTTTCACCAATGTATTTGTATACTGGTTTTCAATCACTTTATAGTTTAAAGTTTTTCCATTTGAGTGGATGTTGAAATCAAATTTCACTACCAGATGGCATTAGAAGAATCATGGGGCCTCTAAAAGACTACTCCAGAATGACCATCCAATCTATTAAATTGCATGTAGATTTCATACAAAAATTGTCAAAAGTGCGTAGTCAGGTGATGTGAATTTCGCTAAACTAGTCAGTAAGAGCAGGCTTGTCATCAACTTCTACAATAAAAAAAGCCCATACAGGCTGACGGTCGTTTGTTCTTGGTTCACTATTGGAATAAATTCAGATTTCAAAAAAGAAAAAGGCCAATATCAAACAAGGTTTTTAATTGAAAATCAAAAATGAAATTATCCAATGAAGCCAATTATCCAATCCAATCCACTTAAATCAATTTAAGTGGATTTTTAATTTTGTGTATTTAGAGATGAAAATAGGAACCTCTTTATACAAGTGAGGTTGTAGTAGGGCAAGCAATGCATGTGGGATATTGGGATATGTAAATTAGGATGAATAGGAGCTCCACCGCTCATAGTTATGTGAGAAAAAGAAATTGTACTAAAAGCAAAATTTTGGGCCTCATTTAGGCATAGTATATTAACTTTTTTGAAAAAACTTTTGACGAATAAAAGCTGTATAAATAAGCTAAGTTTCATATCTAGAAATACTTTTGTGATTTCAAGTCTCTCATCAAAAGTTATGGACAAAACTTAGACCAAATGTTTGAAGGAACATTTTTTGGACATTTCTTTGACATTTTCAAACATCCAGTCTAAATTTTGTCCATAACTTTTGATTGGAGATTTGAATTCACAAAAAGATTTTTGGTTATGAAACTTAGCTTGGTTATCCAGCTTTTCTAAGTCCAAAGTTTAAAAAAAAAATTGTTTTACTATGCCTAAATGAGGCCCAAAATTCTTCTTTTAATACAGTTTTGTTTTTTTACTTAATTTTGAGAGGTGGAGCTCCTACTCAATCCAATTTACATATCCCATATGCATTATTCTATCTATCACTACCTCCACTTCTACAAAGATCTTCTCCTCTCATCTTCAAACACTTCAATTGCCCACAAAATAAATCTTTCACATTGGCATAAAAAAAAATTCTTGATGGTAAGCCACTCAACTATTTTTGGACGTTTGCATTTTTTTCTACAATTTGGATTGAGAGAAAGATGCACCTAAGTAGAAAATGTTTAACAATCAAGGTTATGGTGCTTTAATACATCTTAACCCTGATTATTAAACACTTTTGACTTGGATTTTAGCCATTGACAAGCATCCGACATTGGGATTGAAGGTGAATGGGAATAGCGGAAAAAAAATTAGCTAAGCCAAAAAAAACACTGTTTACGGGGTCCTCAGAGGGCTGTGGAGTGGCCCTACAAAGGCCCCAGATTTTCTCTAATGGTTGTTAGAAAATTTCAAAAACCCTATTTTAACACTAAAGCATTATAATTTTCCAATCTATGTGGCCAAATGATTCCAAATTTGATCCATGTCATCTACAACATGTACACTACAAGATTGTATGGTTGAGATCTCTATAATTTAGACACATTTATATCTATAACACTTCAAAAGCAATGATGTTATTGAATCCCCAAAGGCCTTGGGCCTTCAGGAATTAACTTTAATTTTTGCACTACAGAGTTGAGCTTTAGATCTTTATGGTCGGGAATTGATTTGAGAGTTTAAGGAAAAAAAATTAAAAAAACCAAATTTTCATACTTTAAAAAATTGTTAAATAGAAGTAGACACGAGACAAAAGGAAAATTTAAATTATTAATATCTCTAAAATAGAGTTAAAATGCACTGATTCCAAAGGTGAGACTATTGTAGTAAGAAAACTAAACCATGTGGAGCTTTTTCTTTTGAAAAAATATTGAAATTGCATTCAGAATTGAATCTTACAAGTTATTTTTTCAAAAAGATGCTCTAATTGCCCAAAAAACAGGATTGTCCATTACTTTCTCATAATAAGTCCAAATGGAATGAATCAAAGCTTTCCAAGTAGACAAAAATAAATCAATGAGGAAAAAAAAGTTCAAATTCAAATTTTTGAAATATTTTTTGCTACCGCCTTTCCCTTGTTTTGAGCTTATTTGGGCATAACTTTTGTTCCCAAGCACCAACTGAAAAAAAAATTATATTTCCATGAAGCTAATCGGTTTTTCTATCTCCAAAAAAAAGTTTCAAAAAATCAAGACAAAAATTCAGCCCTTAGGTATCTACCCGAAATCCCATTTGTCCCGGGAAGGGAAAATGGGCCATTGATCTTAGAAGATTCTAGAAGATCAATGGTGCAGAACCTTTAGAGTGTTGCTTCAGCGTGTTGCAGTGCAGATGCTTAATAGTGTAAAATTAAAATAGTGTTGTACATAAACTGAAATGCTCTGAACTCAGTGTTCACAATTTAAGCTTATGGAAAATAATTTGATTTTTGAAGTTTCCTTTTGTTTAATACGGAGTATAAAAGTGTTTGACTTTTTGTAAGCTACACTGAAGGGGTCGATCACACAATTCTCAGTTTCTATTTGTTCAGCTTTCCATTTTCTCTCTCTTTTTTTGGACTAGAGGGCGGATTGTTCTGAATTTTTTCTATTGTGGTATGAAGTAATGATAATAAACGAGGAAGTTCCGTCTTCATTATCCAGCCTTGCGGCTTGGCTGTCATGTAAGTTACCCCTAATTGCCCAAGGCCTGTTTTTGTTTTGTTTTTTTAACAAATGGGAGACCCACTACATTAAAAAAAAACCAAGTACAAAGAACAACCAAGCCAAAAGCTGGTCAAATGAAGAGAAAATGAGCAAAGAGAAGAGAAGACCGAAACCTAAAAAAGCAAAGAAAAACTACAAGAATTGATAGAGGGTAGGACCATTCCTATGCCACCTAATAGAGTCGCCGTCCCAAGAAGCGAGGAGTTTGGATCTAAGCCAGATCTTGTCGAACTTGATCCAGATAGTACTAGCCTGATGAAGTCTTTGTCTGGCGGCAGCCCTTGCCTTCAATTGGGCAGCACGTCCTGAGTCTAATAAGGCATCCTAAAGGGCTTGCTGCACCAAACCCCTTGGCCACAAGTTTTGCAAGAAAACTTTGAGATTGCGTGCAATCCAAATGAGCCAAAGGGAAGAGCCATGTAAGAGGGACCAAATGGTTCTCACACTAAAGAACCTACGAGGAAGAGTTGAACCAAAAACCACATAAGGTATGGTCAAAACGGACATGAGGTCCAAGCAGTGGTTGTTCTCCTAGTAAGTGGTGAAGAATGGATTGTGCATATTCCCATATCTCAAGGGCTCGGAGGCACTGATAGAATCTGTGTAAAGGAGTTTCGTCATCTCCTGAAGAACAACAATTGCATCTGACGTCCAGGCCCGGTTGAATTTGTGCTCGCCAAGAATGAATCGCCACGGCATTGTGCCACACGGACCACATGAAGGCCGCCTCTTTTTGGGATTTGGCCTTGTGCCAGACATCTTTCCAATCTGGTTCAAATGTAGGAGGAAGGATACCTGTCCACTTCAATGGAATAGATCTCTTTGGTTGTCGTCCTTGGATAAGGAGTTGTCTACCATATGAAGTCGTGTAGGATAGAAGCGGCTTCCCGTTACTCCAAGACCAACGCCTAGGATCATAGACTTGGGATTGTATCGCTCCTGAGTAGAAAAGTTCCGGCTTGCGGTTGCGACTCTTCTGGATTTCAAGAATCCTAATTTTGCGGACATACTCTGAGTGAATGGTTTCTGTATTAGCATGCGGCAGTAAAGAAAGTTGTCTAGAATTCACGCCCGCCATTGCCCTAGTAGATTCCCCTGATAATGTGAGCAATTGTGTCTCAGGTTGACACACTCCCGTACCAGGCCCACAGAACCCAAGGCCTGTTTTGAGCCTCTTGGAATTTGTTCTAAATTTAAATTGAACAAAAAGCCAACATTTTGATAAGTTGAATCAAGCTTTTTTGAATTGTAATTGGCATTCAAGGTTTTTAGCCAAATGTTCATTTTTGAAAGATTTTTTTGAATTTACACTGAGGGCATGGAAACTTAGCTAGTTTTGGGATCGTTGATTGTGACCTTACAAATTCAAACTAGAAATGTTAGAGATCACATAGAAAAAGAAAATACAACAATACCATTTCAGGATTGAAAGATTATAATGTTTGATCATCAGGGTGTTAAAACTATGAAAATCTTTGAATTCTCTTTTTGCCTGTCAAATCTAAAAAATTCCAGACCAAAAAAATATGAGGTTGAAGGGCCTAACAAAAAAACTTTAGTCAATTTATGACTTTTCAAAATTTACTCTACAATTTTTTTAAATGAGTTTCTAGTGTGATTTTTTCTCCAAAATCTAGTATATTTGAGGCTCATTTCCAAAAGCCCTCAACACTACAAAAAGTCAAGATTGCAATGGGTACCTTTGCACAAAATCCTGAATAGAAAAATTATAATCATTCATTTTCAAAATCGGATTTTGGATGCTAAAACTAGGCTTCAAAAAGAATCTTTTAAAAATATAAACTACAAAAAATTGCAATTTGATAAGGTTTTATGTAACTTCAAAGTTTCTTTGACACCACATTTGGGTGCTTTGGGCATTTAGAGGTTAAGTTATTCTTTCTTAGCAATGGATTTCCAATTCATTTGTTTCAAATACTAATATAAAATAAATGAAGAACAGTTTTAACCCCTACATGCCCAGGGCACCAAATTTTGGTGTCAACGAAATTTTTGAAGTTCAATAAATCCATACCAAATTATTATATTTAGTACTTTGTATTATTGAAAAATTCTTTATAAAGTCTAGATTTAGCATCAAAAATCCAATTTTGAAATGAGTTATTATGATTTTTCTATTTAAGGTTTTGTGCCACAAGTGTCCATTGCAAATCTTAATTTTCTAGTGTTGAGAGTTCTAGAAAATGAGCCTCAAAAACATAAAATCTTGGAGAATTAATCTCACTAGAAATTCATTTAACCCCTAAAGCCCCAAGGTATATTTCAAGCAGAAATTATGAAAAATTGCCACTTTTTAGGATAGTGAGAAAAAAATGAAAAAAAAAAGTTTTTTTTCAAAATTTAATTGGACAAATTTGTATTAGACTATTGTAGGAATGAATGGACAAATTTTCAGAAACTTTGACGATATGGATTGAAAGATCATAATGTTTGAAGTTAGAAAAAAAAATTCTGACCTTTCCTGATGGGCCAGTAGACTTTAATTCCTCGTAGAGTGAGATATTTACACTACATATGCTTTTTTTTTGACATTTTCATCTTGTATTCTAGATTGTCTGAGCTGCCAAAAAAATTTAGGGTAGCATAACTTTTGATTCAAGCACATGATCAAGAAAAAAATTAGATTTGCAATAAGAAGGTATATTTTCAAACCCTATATTAAAGTTTTGCAAACATCGATCCGACCAAAATTACTTCATAGGAACCTACCCGGATTTTCAATTGTCCTTTCAATAGACCATTGTTGAGATTATGCCTTTTGGGTCAAAGCACACTCAAAGGGACCATTGGGATTACTTTACTAGGACAGGTCTTGAGTCCTTTTTTGAAATTTCAAAGCTATAAATTACTTTGATGTTGTCAATTTAAAAAAAAATTTATAGATGAAAACTATTGCAATGCATCCTTTTAATAAGTTGGAGAAAAAAAATTTGGAAAAAATCCATAGAGGGATCTAAATCATCAATTTTAAGGCTAGATTTAGTGTCTTTTTAACAATAAAGTCCTTTAAATAGATATTTTTATCCAAATTTTTTATATTACTTAAGAATACAACTATTAAAAAAAAATTTATGTCATTAAATCTTAACCTTAAAATAGTGTAATTTTTTAATAAATAAATTGATTATTGACAAATTACTATGTTGTTCTAAAATCACACTTAAAACATTCAATTCTAAAAATAGCTTACATAGTGCCTTTAATGTGAATAATATATACATTTTTTGTTTTGACACAATCACCATTTGGATTATTTATTTTTTTATATTGAAAAGGGCATTCACATGTTTTTACTTTTGAACATTATAAGAAATAAACAAATATTTAAATTATATCAAAAGAGTCCTTTTCTATTCTATTGCATGATTATATACACGCATAATTTTTTGGATTCAATCACATTATTATTCATTAGAAATTAGACTCCTTTTTGCTCATTGAAAAACCTAACAGGCTGACATTTAAATTGCAATTGGAAGTTTAGTAAAGACTTTATGTTTTTGGGGTGAATTAAAATATATTAGCATTAACAAGACTTGAAGTTTTAATAAAAAAGGACTAAATTACTTATAATTAATAGATTGGTATTAGAAAACAATAGATAGAAAGAAGTTACATTGCAAATTTTAGTACGTCTGACCCCTTTTCTGGTCCATTTGAGTTTGATTTGACCCTTTCAACCTCGCATTTTTTTGGTGACCAATTTTATAGATTTGAAAAGTGAAAAAATGATTGAAGGACTTCAAATCACTTTCACAGTTTTAACACCTTCATAATCAAATGTTATAATCTTTCAATCCATAAGTGATATTGTTGTGTTTTCTTTTCTTAAAAAATCTCTAACATGTCTAGTTTGAATATGTAAGGTTTAATTTCAAAAAACATTGATAAAGCTTATCAAAATATTAGCTTTTTGTTCAATTTAGAGCAAATTCCAAGAAGGTCAAAAAAAGCCTTGGGCATTGAGGGGTTAATGCCAATTTGATTACTTGGTGATATTACACAAACCAAAATTGTGACATACATGTTTACAAAGGACTAATATCAGGCCACAAATTAGGATAAATATTTTTTTTGGAATACTAGAGAAAATTACAATATGGTAAATAATATTGATTTCTCTTTGTTGCAAGAAATACATGTCCATATTGTGTCAATACTCCAAATTTTTGGATATATTATTTTCTCCATAATTTGAATTATAAACAAAATAGCATAGGTGTTTATATATACAAATTTTTTTGAAATTAAACCTTGAATCATAATCAAACTTTATAATTTTTGTAGTGATGAAAGAAAGTGTACTTTGTATTGTGTGCAAAATTGAGATTTGACTATTTAAAAAAAAATCAATGACCAACTTGTCTAAACCTTGTAGGTGGTTTCAGATCCCTATTTATTGACTTAAAATTCTAATACAACATCCCAAATCGGAAAAAATAGACTTCCAAACAAGGTTTATTTTTAAATAGGAAAATACTTGTGAAATATATGAAAACAAATTGCAATTTAAAGATAGTCTTGTATAATTCTAAAAAGCTAGGGACAAAATATGGGATAGATGTTTTTTGCAATCAACCCTTGGATAAAGATCATTTCAAAATATTGTAGTTTCTAATTGATTTCTATAGTATAAAAACATGAGGCACTAATGAATAAATAGTACAGTAGGCTCATTGACATTGAATCTTTAAAAAAATGAATCCAATAGAATAATTCTTTAGGTTCATACTACTTTGGATTAAAAGATAATTCTACAAAATACTAGTATATCAATTGAAGTTGAATAAGCCAAAACTAAAATCATAATTATGATCTATTTAATGTCATTACTTTGTCACCTTTCAGAACACCTATTTTGAAATATAAATCCATACTTGTTCTAACTGTTAGACCTTTTTGTACATATATATCCAAAAATTTGGTATTGAAATTGCACTAGTTTAATGAAATTGACTTTCTTTCTATGAAGATAAATTTAAATGGTGTTCCTTATTTGAAGCAATTGGCGAGGCAATTGGAGATAGAGAGGCATTCAAAGCTTAGTTCAAAATGAAGAAGAAATAGCATAATGCTCATAAAATGTTATTATTGCATCCTCAATTTGTGAATTAGTAGATAATTGGAGCCCTAAAACTATGTTGGTAGATTTAGTAGAAACGTTGTTATAAAATATCAAAACTCAAAAAATTAATTCTTTAATTTTGAAGAAATTTTATAATACGTTATACATACGTCAAAAGTTCAATTAGCATAACTTTTATTTCTATCATTTAAAAAGCAAAAAAAACATAACTCAACTTTCACTACAGTACATACATTTCATTCCACGATAATCTACATGGGTGGATTTAGGATTTAGGGTCTATTTTTCCAAATTCTCCAAATGTCATTGAGCATGTTTTCAAGCAAAAGTGATGCTTTACTTGACCATTATGATTTAAAACAAACACTCATCCACAAATTTCAACCCCAACAATAATCAGTTACTATAACATTCAGTAACCTTCATGCCTGTTGCCTTCCCCTTCATGCACCCTGGTCATCACATTGAGCCTCCTCCTATCCACCTAGTTATTGATGGGTGTGAAATATTCCACACCATCTATTATAGAGCCAAGACAGTGAAAGTGCATGCCGGCTATTGAATGTTACAACATTAATTTGATAGTTTCATTTCATTTCTTTGTATGTGATGGGTGTGCAATTTCCGACCCAAAACAAAAACAGCAAGAAAGTCTCCACACTTCCTCAAAATTCTACCCAATGAATACTACAGTATGCAATCTTGGAAGTCTCCTTTTTCTTCTTCTTTTTTGGGTGTGTGTGTGATTGCTTAATTTCCACAAGCAAACTACCAAGAAAGTCTGCACTTGCAAATTTCCTACCATCTATGAGAAGAAAAGGGCAGCCTAGGCTAGTTGAGAATTGTTTTTAACACAGTAAAGCTTCGTGTCTGCCTAAACTATGTTGCAAACTTCCCCACAAATCTCAGTTGAAATTAAGATTCCAAGCTTCCAATTGATACATGTCACATGTGCAGGCAAGGGCACAAAACTCAAGACAGCACGAATCTAACTGATTGACGGAGTATGCAAAAAACTGGCCTTCTAGAGGATTCTGTTGTATAGTTTTCAACCATCATTCTCCTCCTGACAATTCAACTTGCATTTTTTTCTTCATTTTTTTGGAGCTACGCTACTAGAGTCTTGGCTTGCTTTTGAAGTAAGGTATTACATACTCAAACTAAGCTTAAGGTAGGCACACCTACTCCTTTGTGTTTACCACATTTTGTCAGTATGTAGCAAAGGCTCAGATTTTCTCTCCAGACTGTATTGCATTCGGACATGTATCAGTTGACTTGTTACATACATGTTCTTGCACGGGAGTGGGTGCGCCTACCTTATCTTGTTTGTAGCTTTTGTCAATGCACAGCCTCTTCTTAGGTAAACATCTCCAATGAAGTTCTTAAGCAATTAGTTTCTTGGACGATTCCATAGTTAGTTGCATTCTATAATATACCTCCACAACTTTAGAAATGTGGACTATCCACTGGTTCTTACAGAAGTTAATGGGTTAAATAGACAAAAATCTACGACCATAGAATTCAAGGCACAAAGGTCATCCAAAATCAAGTTTGACCAACTTGGAAAAGGTTAGAAAGAAAAATGCTTCTAGAGACATGAAAAGAATATCTCCTCTAGCTATAGATGACTCCGACAAGTGGACTTCTCATTCACAGAGAATAGTATTGACCTTGGTCTAAGTGTAAATCCAACTTTGACTATAATCTGTTTATTGGTCAATCATTGCTTAAAGAAATTGAGTCAACCTATATTCTAGTCTTGGTGAAAACACCTCCACCTTGTAGCTCTCTAGCTGACGTTTATTTACATTAAAAACCATTTCAAGAGTTCATTATAACTTCTATTCTTATTTATCTATCTAATTCTATTAAGTTCAAGGTATCATAATTTCAATTGTCACACAAAGTCCCACATCTTCATCCACATTCTTTCATCCATTTGTTCTTAATAAATCCTAATGACTTCAAATTGACTTTTCCAGTGCTTCTCAATGAAATCTTGCAAGCTAATGAAACGTTTGTAATGTCATTGCATTGCAACAAAATTTGTTCTGGTATTTTTTAACAGCCCATGAGTTTCGTTTTATAAGCACATTGAACTTTGTTCCAACAAACTTATTTCTTAAGTGAGAAGAAATCCTCCCTTGATTTGTTAAAAGGAATATTTATAAGGGCCAGCCATTCTAATAACTAGATGGGAGAATAATATAAACATTACAAATATCTAAACCTTGCAAAAGGTTGTGAGACTTTCATTTTTGGCACCTTTTGTAGTGCAAATATAGAAAAAATAAAGAAAATTAATTTTTTTCGAAAATTTTATTATTATTATTATATATATATATATATATATATCGGGAGGGCACTTGATTCTACTACTACAAACCACGTGCGAACAAGTGGTTTCTAATAAACTATAATGTCAACCTAAAATTTTGAGCATTGTTTGGTAATGACTATAGGTTTCTATTGCTAAAATTTCCAACTCAAATGAAATATGGAATGATTTCTAGAAGAGGTTGAAAATGAACCTAAAATGGCATATTTTTCAACTCAAATATTTATAGAGAACACATTTAGATGACCATTGCATCAATATTCAACTCAAAATGAGCTTTCAATAGAGAATTATTTTTAGGAATTTTTTGTTCATTTTTTAGACATTTTTTTAGGATATAATATAGGGGTGTGAAAGTTATTTTTCAGTTCTGCAATGTATCTATTTACTTCAAAAATTTGTAACTAATTATCATTAGCAAATAAAAATATCAATAATTCAAAACATAAACTTTCAAATTAGGAAAATATATTCATATTTTTTTTGTTTTCATTTATTTAAATTTTAGAATATAATATAGGGGGTACAAAGTTTTGGTCGCACGTAGTTTGGATTAGATACACTAAGTGCACCCCCCATGATATATATACTTTTTGTAATTGCACTGTTGTCATGCTTGTCTAGCGACCTTCCGTATGTCCAATTTTTTTTTCTAATTTGCAACCAAGCTTTGAAAACAACTTCAAACACAAAATTGCCAATTTCTTTTTTCAATGCACCAATCGCAATGAACCCTCAGTGAACATACCAAAGGGTGGATGGTCTTAGAACTTTGAACTATGTAATTTCAACATACAATTGTAGCCTTGGCTCATTGGCTGCGGCTGCGGCACACCAATGAAGTGGTCATGAGTTCAAACTTGCGAGTTGTTGGGTTGCTTACTACCATAGTCCATTCAACTATGGTGGGGGGTCCAATACCTCGTCATCATATTGAGTATTGAAATTCCTTATGCAAAAGAACATGTCTTTTTTTTTAGTATTTTACATGATCTACCTCCCAATGGAAGCATCAAGAATGGAACTTCCTAACATAAAATGGGAGACGGATGGAGTTTGTTTTTTTGTTTTTTTTAATTATATGATTTCAATTTCAAAATTTATACAAACGTTCACACTTCACAAAACATGAAACAACTCACATAAGACGCCATTTTTCCATTTAGCTCCCTCTTTAAGAAAGTTCAAATTAGGTAGTGAATGGTTACTTTATGAACCTCCTAACCTTTATAACAGTAAGGTGAAAACACCCAAAATTGTCCGAGTACCCGTTCAAAAACCCTAGACTTCCATCAAAGTGTCCTTCAAAAGTATCATTAAACCATCCCTATACTTAACTTTGATTAGTTGACTGCTAAATTTGTTAGATTTTGGTTTTAGATCCAGTAATATATGCCAGTTTCAATGGTCTAGGGAGCTTCCACTTTGAAACTTCATAGAAATTACATGCCACATCCAAAAACTCTAGTTTAGTTTTTTTAAATTCATGGTTTTCAGTTACTAATCCTAATGAAAAGTATTAATTTTTTTTAACGTTTTTAGGCGTTTCCACCTGAGCAGCTATGCTCCCCACTCCCACACACCCAAAATTGTGGCAAGTAATTTAGATGTTGTTCCCTCATTGGACTGAGGTCCACCCTCGCTTGCCCTGACAGGTAGCAATTCCGGATATGCTTCGGATAGAATGGCTCCTGGTACCAGTGATCCCAGAATTGCTCTATGAAATTTAGTGCAACTTGTTACCTAAGTTATTAGGATTTAGTCCAATATGCTACCACCAAGACAAATGGGCATTAATTTTGGCTATTTTGAGAGTGAATAGTTTTAACCCCTAAAGGACCAACATGTGTTTTTTGGCCGTATAGAAATTTTGGGCAGGTACGTGTGACTAGAGATATCCATATTTGAGGTTGAAATTTTAACCCCTAAAGGACCGGTTGTCCCCTCGAGGGACAATTTGGGTCCGGGCAGGTTCCTACTGTCTCAATTTTTAGTAATATCTTTTGGGATTTTTGAGGTTGTATATTTTTGCAAGAGCTTTGTGGATATATAACTTTTATTCTCATTGATGCCCGGGAACAAAAGTTATGGCACAATAAGCCAAAATGGAATTTGGCGGGCAGCACAAAAAAAATCACAAAAAGTCAAAATATTCTTTTTCATTTTTTTGACTCAGAGATTATATTTTTGTCTACATGTGAAGCTTTGTTTCATTCAATTTGGACTAGGAGTGAGAAAGTTATGGACAATCTTAGTTTTTTGGGCAATTTAAGCATCTTCTTGAAAAAATAACTTATAGAATTCATTTTTGAATGCAATTTTGAGAATTTTTCAAATTTTTATGTTAAACAAGGTTATGTTTTCTCGCTAGAACAATCTCACCGTTGGGATTATTGTGATTCAATTCCATCTAAAAGCTATTAAAAATTTAGTTTTTTCTTCAATCTTGAACCCACCTCTACTTAACAATTTTTTAATTAGTGAAAATTAAAAACTTTTTTTCCTAAATTTTTTTGGTATATTCTCAACTCAACTATTTAACATAAATAAGTAGAAAATTAAAATCAATAGTGCAAAAATTTGAACTAAAAAGATTCAAAGCCAAAAAATCTAGTCAAGCAAGGTGCAAAAAAACTTGTTTTCTTCCCTTTAAATGCATATATCTTGCAATCTACATGGTCAAAGTTTTTGAAATTTCTTCCACATATTCATATACTAGTCAAGTATAAGATCTTATGGTTGGATATGCAAAAAAAAAAAAAAAATTAAACTCTTTTTTCTTTGCAATAGAAATGACAGTTTTGAGTGGTTTTTGGTAGGAAAATCACCTTGATCCTTTAGGGGTTAATAGAAAGTGGGGACAAGGAATATCTTCATATGTACCAATTTTCATGACATTTCGAAATATGAGTCAAAAGTTGTGATCTAATATGTTACTTTTTTTGTAACTAGGCAGTTTGGGCAGATAAAAAAAAAAAATTCTTTCGGAATTTAAAAAAAAAATTGGTTCTCTACATTTATATACACTAAAAAATCTTTGAGTCATTCCATTTCAATAAATGAGTCAAAAGTTATGAGGGTTTTTGGTTTGCGGGCAGTTATGGATTGTTTACTCAAGAAAAAACTTTAAAGTCGTTTATTTAACTCAATTTTCAATATTTTTGGAAAAAAATAAAATACTAGGAAGTAGATTGATTATTACAACATTACAACTGTTGGGATTGGCATTTTTAAATTTCATAACTAAATTTTTAACAATATAGTATTTTGAATCATTTTCTACTTCTTTCTATTTACTATTTTTTTCCCTATATGTTGTACAATTCCAAATGATGTGAAATTTTTCAAGCATATAGATAACTTGTTTAGGAAACTGAATTCAAAGAAGCACCACCTTTCTTGGTCTTTTTTTTTTATTGAAAAGTGAGCTTGCAAAGTGCAGCTGCCCGGTTTTTTGCAGGATTGAAAAAATGGTTTTCAAGACTTTGAATGCTTATATCTTATGATCTACACAATGGAATTTTCTGAAATTTTTACCACATGTTTTTAAAATATCATTCTACAAGATCCTATGGTTACATGTATCAAAAATTGTTTTTTTTCCAAAAATTTAGTAGTTGTATTAGAAATGGCAGTTTTGGAGCGTTTTTGGTGATTACATAGTCATGAAACTTTAGGGGTTAAAAGAAAATAAAAAGATAGGATTTTGCAAGTTTTAAAGAATTATTGGAAGTACTATAATACAAAACCAACAAAATAGAAGCTAATTTTAATATAGAGGAAGTTAAACATTGGCTACCAAATTCTATTGTTTGTAGAAATCATGACTAAAATCAATTTTTTCCAAGGATTTATTCCAATATACTTTTAGCTTCTGAAAATTTTAAGTAGAAATGGAGCGAAACTTAGCCACTTCTGCAAATACTGCTTGGCACTTGAACGAGACTATAGAGGGTTGGTTCGCCTTCTTCACCTTGAAAGCTGGTCCATTTAGTTAAGCTTCCCCAAACGTTGAACCCGAGGTTTATTGGGTAAACCTGCCTGTGACAGGCAGAATCAGTGATTTGGTCTGTTGCCATTAGGAAATAGAATCAAATTTTTTTCCATACAAAGACAAATGTGAGACATGAAGGAAGCAGTTGAAATTTTATTTTTTGGACAAAGTATGAATTAGTTATGAATTTCCAAAGTGTTTTGTCCAATTGGTCTAAAAGAGTCTATAGACTACTCCAAATCATCAAAAAGTATTTTCATAATGGTCATCTTACCACCTAAAGCAATCATCATATTTTCTAACATGGCTACAATATTTTCTAACATGGCCATGACATGAAGGAATAAAAAAATAAGTTTCTATGACAAGTTTACACTAGAAAGGTGTAAGTGTCCTATGACAATCACTATCACTCTATGGCCATCTCCCAAGGCATTGATTTTGGCCACTAACCAACCTAATGAAGTCATAATCTTATTTATTGACAAAAATCTGAAATGGATTGATGTAAGACTGAAATGGGTGGTTTTCTAGATGTCTGTATTAGGTGGTCTGTCTGTCATAGGCAGGTTTACCTTAAGCGTAAACCACTCGCAAGGAATTTCCCCGCACATTTGCAGGGAGGGTTCAGAGGCGTAATGCCTGATTGCACGGGTTTTCTTGCGTAATCGGGCATTACGCATTACTCATCCAACTTCGATTTTTCATCCTTGCTTTTTCATCCTTTTGTTTGTGATTTACATCAGGCAATGGCTCCTCGTCATCGGGCGTTTTGGGAAATAACAAACCTCCTTGTCGGGCTCCGCCCTCCTCGTCGGCCCGTTATTTCCCAAAACACCCTCCTCCTCGAGCATTGCCCTATACAGAAGCCCCAGCACCAGGGCCAGTCCTCGGATAGGCAGCACCGGACCAGGGACCGACTCCTTCGCTTCTGTCTCCTTTTCTTGCCATCCCGTAACTGACACAGAGTGGTTCCTTTTCTTTCGCATGAAGCACGTGGAAGATTCGGCAACCTTCCAACCTTCCAAGGCGGTGGACTTGCAGACTTGCAGTCCTTTGGGCGGAAGTGATGCCACGCTCTTACTAAAAGCTCGGAGTCCTGCGTCTGTCCGTCTGTCCGTCTGTCCTGAATTCTTTGTTCTCCCGCCCCCGCGGACTGTGGCGGACTTTGCTATTTTGCCCTTGCAATGAAATCTTCGTGTCGTTTCATTTGGGAAGAATATTTTTTGAAATTTAGAAAGCTGGGAGTCAACGCACCAAGGTGGGACCTTGCGAGCAGGATGCGGTCACGGGTAATGGATCATGGACCGCCGAGGTTTGCTCCCTCATCTCACAGCAACAGTCGACGCATGGGAATTACCTGCACCGATTCTTTCCTTCCCCAGAAATAGAATTTTAAAAATGGACAAAGTGACTGACGGATTGCATCATGAAGGTGGTGAGTGCGCGGCGGGTGTTTGCAGTTCATTGATTTTGAGGCACCAAGTGCAAGTACACGATCTTCACAACACCAAATGAGACTCTTCATGACACCGAATGAGACTCTTGACGAGACCAAATGAGACTCTTCACGAGACCAAAGGAGACTCTTGACGGGCACCAAAGGAGACTCTCACTTGCATTTTCATCTTCTTTTTTTCAAGACAGATTAGACTAGCATAAATTTTTGACCCTCTTGTCATGTGGTGATAAGGTAGAAGCATCTAAATGTAACAATAGTTGTTTACGGACATATGGAAAACGACCTAAATCCACGTGCAAGTGGATCCAAAGTAGACAGGTGGGGTCTCAAGAAGTTGTCATTGTCATGAGGGAGATTCTTGCATTGGACAATCATATGTGCATGATCCAAGCTTACAATGTGTAGCTTTGGGGTGTTTCTATATTTTAGTCTAGTGTCTATAGTAGGTGCATCTACGCATTCGTTTTCCAAAATTTGTATTATACTAGCAATTAGCGCTTGCTTTGCTACGCATTAAATATATTGCTTTCATCAATTTTTCATGTGATAGAATGTAGGTAAACAAAGTATGTACAATCTTTAAATGAAAATATTAACATCTTCATGTAATGTTCTTTGAAAAAATTTATATAGTGCAATATAAAGTAATTAAAGAAAATCTTTATATCATAATTTTTACAAAATAACCTTTGTAAAGATGAAAACATTGCAATAAGAATTAATTAATGAAGTGAACAATGTAAGTAGAATCTTCACATTTGAATATGTAGAGCAACGCTAGCGGTTGGTGCTTCCTTATTCTTTAATATCACATTTTAAAAAGACATGGAATTTATCTATAGTCTTGTTGTCTGAAAAGTTTCTTTGAATTTTTTTTTAGAAGTATCCATTTGATTTTCAAATATTTCACAAAAAGAATACATAATATATAGTAGAAAGTATCCTATGGCTCTTTCAAAAGCAATTGAATTTCTATAATATTATTCAAAATTGAATTGTGATATTATAGAGGCCGTTGTGATTTTAGTAGTATGATTCATATAAGCTCGGGAAAATATAAGACCACCTTTGTTGGTTTCCTAAACCATTTTCTAACAAGCACATATCATTCTATTTTGTAGCTAACTTCAAGATTTGCAGATCTTGAATAAGTGTCACATTTAGGTGCTTTTACCTTAATCAAAGAAAACTTTTTCACATGAGAGGTAGGAAGACAAAGGGCGGCATACGGTACATTTCTTTATTGTGATTGGTTGTGGATGGGTGAATGCAAGAAACACTTGTACTATTTTTTGTCACACCTTGCATGATGATTTGTTTTTTAGGCATAACTTTTGCATATTGAATCCAAATGACTTAAGATTTATACAAAAGGTGTTCATGACCACTATACACCTTGCCTAATTTTTTGGCAATTTTCAAAAATGTTTTACTAAATAAAAACAGCCCCCAATTTTATGTCACAAATTCCAATTTGGAGGTTTTTAGTACTATTTTGTACCCTAAAAATCGAATTTGGAGCTACAATTTGGATGAGATGGTCTTCTAGTAGACTTCTAGTTCTCTAAGAGAGGGATTTAAAAAAAAGTTAATTTTATGTAGTGTAGAAGTCTACAAAGTGAGCTTCTTTCTGCTTACATTTTGAAACACATAAAACATTATTTTGGTGGGTTTTTTGGTGAATGACCATCTCCATAGAGCTATTGCAAATGGACAATTTTTATTTAATTTATTCAAATTATTTTACTATTTTTAACTAATTAAAGCATCAAAGTGTCTATTTTCTTGGGATTTGGCACTTTCTAGTTCTCCCACTTAGAGAATTTTTCTATGCTTTTCCTTCCCAGAGTTTCTTCATCTTAAAGGTATATACATTGGCCATATTTTTAAAAAGTATTAAAAATTATTTTTCTATGCTTAAAGTACCCCTGAAAAAACAGCATCAAATAGTGGAAACGCAACAAAATCGGTAGGTATTTCTTGCATTCACTCGGATGTAAAAGATTTCACACTTGAGAGGTTAAAATGAAGTATATAGATGAGAAAGTAGTTGATGTGTCTTGCCATTGGCAACAAAATTCTTCTTAAAGGTTTTTGGTTGGAAGGTGCCTGTGGCATGGGGTGAATGCAAGAAAGACTAGTACTATTTGGCATCACAATGGAAGTGACAAGTTTTGAATGGCCATAGCTTTTGTAGGGTGAAGCCAATGTACTTGAAACTTTGAATGAAGATGACAAACTTTGTATTAATTAGAACCCTTATTTTTTAGAAATTTAGAAAAAATGATTTCTATCTAATTTTGAAATTAGCTAATTTGTCACACTTTGCAGTTCAAGAGTTTTTAATATTGAGGAGCATCCAAAATTAATGATCTAAAGCTGAAATTTCTATGGTCTATTTCCATAGTATGAAGTCATGTTTCTACCAAAGGAAATTCAAAAGTATTATATTTTATGTCCTCCACATGCGTGCTAACACGGCTCCTTTGCGCGCTCATTTCTCAACATCGAAGATGGTTTTAAGATCATTCTTTTGATGATTTTTTCATTATACAATTTTCCCAAATTGTTAGATTTTTAGTTTTAAAAAAAATCAAGTTTCCTATTTTTTACAAATTAAAATGTGAAAGTACCTATTTTCATGACATTTTGCACTTTTCATGATTTTTTCTAATTCTCCTACCTATAGAATTTTTATATGCTTTTCCTTCCTAAGATACCTTCTTCTTAAAGGTGTATACATTATAAATATTTTTTACATTTAAAAAGAATTAATTTTTCTAATTATACAGTACTCCCAAAAGAAAACATGAGTACTGTGCAAAACGCTACAAAAAACGGTCGGTCTTTCTTGCAACCACCCCATGGCACTTTTCCCTAAGGATTTGGGTCGGAAGGTATGTGCAACACAACACTTCTCTCAGAGGATTTTGGATTCTTTGCAACTTGTCATGAAGACGTTGTTGGCATTGTATTTGAACAGTTGCAGCATTGGAGCTTTGTCCAACTTCCTACCTCATGAATTTCAAATTACAATGTATACAAGGACTACCTTCGAATGTTGAGAGGTCCAAAGACCAGTTGCCTTTCCAAATTCCTACCGGTCTATAAAAATGAAGCAACTTTTAGTAAGATAAAGATGTTAGTTTATATTATTTTAAACTATATTTTTCTGTTTTTTATTTATTTTTATTTAAATAAATTCTATTTAACTGTAGTAAATTTTTTTACTCTATTCTATTCTATGCTTTTATTTTAAATTCTATTCTATTCTATTTATTTTTTTTTTGTTTACTATTATAATACAAATTGATGAATCTTTGTAATCCAGATACTGTGCAATCACAGCACTGCCTACTGTGAATCCTCTGAAAGCTCTCTTTTGAGAGCAGTCATTTACCAAAGATGCAACAGAACATAAGGAAGCAAATCACAATTTGCAAAATAGAAACCAGATAGTGACCAAGATTTTTTTATAAATTGATCAAATGACCCAATCTGGCGTTAACTCTATTCTCATCATTACACAAAATTTCAGGCCTCAACAAGACTGCGAGCGTGATATTCGGCACCCACCGGGGTGCAATTATGGAAAAAAGAAAAAGACAAAAAAAGAAAAAGAAAAAGAATTATTTTTTTATTTTTGAAAAAAAATGACATGGCGCTGACGTGGTGCTGATAGCACTGACATGGACGAAATTCAACCATGTCACATTTCAAATTTCAATTTTTTATTTATTTATTTATTTTTTCATAATATCAGTACAAGGGGCCAGGCTTAGCAGCCTTTTGGGGGCCTTATATTTTTTGTAATGCCATTCTGTCAAGTAGGGTAAACCCATGAAAGTCTGTAGACATGGCTTTCAGAATCAAAAAATAACAACTATTGTAGGGCTTCAACCAACCAATCTTCAACTTAACACATGCCCAATCCAATCCATAATGAACTCAATACCAACTATATAATAACTTCTATTGCTAAAATGAATGAATTTGCATTGATTTGAGGCTAGCTTAGACTAATTTGATGTCAATATGTAATTAAGGCATAGATTCTACCCATTCTAGACACATGTTATCTTCATTTTGTACAATTAGCTTCCTAAAGCAAGCAATCTTTTCCTTCATTTGTATTTTTTGTTTTCCATTACCAACATGAAATGGGTCTTTTCCTAGATGTCTAGAGTGGGAGTTTGGACTGAAATAGGGGTGTTCCTACATTAGTTGTAATCAATTAACAGTTTTTGTTTTTTGTTTTTTGTTATTTTTTTGTTTTTTGTTTTTTCTGCAACACATGGACAATTTCCATTGATACAAGGAAACGATACACAGAACCAGAGGGAATCAATTAACAGTCTTTTGTTTTTTTTTCCTTTCTTGAAACACATGGAGTCGATTACCAGGTTTCAGCCACCAGATTTTTTCACTGTTCTTCCATAATTTGCTCATGCTGCAATTCCTGAACACCAACGGATGGTAGTCTGTCACAGAAGTACTCTACAGTAGGCAATTTGACAACTGTAAACATAAACTAATAAGCCTATTCTGAATCCAGGTTCTTGTTGAAATCAATACTAGTTGCACAATCGAAAGGGCTCAAGGCGTCAACAAGTCAAATGTATAACATGTGAAAGTTCATCTGAATTGGCTCTTTTCTGGACTATCTACAAGCCAAAATTGCACATAATTCATGACCGAACTTACACACTCACTGATTCTGAGATGCTCAACTTTATTGTCTCTATCAAAGGTACAGGCAAGATGCATTACATGTTGAGAGAACCTCTTCTAGAGTCGACTCTTTACTGAAAATAAGGAACGCAATTTACACGAACAACAGCCGAAAAAAACTGCCCTCAAGTGCAGGAAGGAGAGGACAAGTAACCCAGAAAACGGGAGGGAAGGGTTGAGCACTAGCATTACACATTACAACTTGGGATGAAGCCAAAGTGTCAATGCTTGCCCCAACAAAATGAAAATTCTGTTGTGTCTTACAAAAATTTGACAATGTTCTCTTGTGTCCAACTTCCATTCCTAGTGTATTCTATCATCACTGGACGTCCATACCTTAAGTTAGGTTGTTTGTTTTGTTTGAGTTTATTTACATGTTTGTATTGTTTGTTACAGTGAGATCTCTTGGACCATGTGTTGTCTAATTGTGTTCTTAGCACTATCAAAAAGCCCTCAATGAAGACGGATGCACAGGCTTTGTTTTGTGGCGTTCCGACTCATGGAAGGAAAGTTACTAAAATAATTTCAAAGTTTTTATGGATTAAAAAATTCGAAAATTACCATTAACTTTTATTTTTGGCTGTGGCAATGGCACAAGGCACACTAGTTGACTATGAAATTCTTCCAAAATCACTGACAAGGACTCCTTCCACATAAACCAATAAACCATGTGTAGCTTCGTAACCAAAACCTGTCAAGGTTGTGCAACAGGAAGTACTGTTGAAACCCACCATCAATTAGTTGACACGGTTTTTTGGGGCAGATCCATACTTTACCAGCTTAAACTCATGGTCTATTGCAAACTATTGCGATAGCTCTGCAAACTTGTTGCAAAAGTCTTGGGGACATGGAACCAACTCAAATGTATGCCCAAACTATTGCAAAAAACTATTGCAAATAGTTGCAAATGCATTGCACGATGTTTCAAAATCACTCCATTGAGGGGAGGTTCACTTCACCCAAAAACCACTGTTCTCACTGACCATGCCCGCATTGCCTGGCTTAAAGCCAAGAAGCTATGCAAGCTTTACCCTGCCAAAGTTGACAAATTCCTCAGGCGATTTGATTTGACAATAGGTGGCTCCAATCCAGTTTTTTTGGCAAACAGCATCATCTTTGGATCTCTTGGAATTTGATTCAGCCTTCAAAATGGGCCGAGATTCTACCTGAAGGTCTCTTGGTACTCGTTTCAATCATTTGTTTATGAGGATTGCTGTCTGAAAATTTAAAAAAATGCCACCGGGGAATGGTTCCCCTGGTTCGATGTACTCTTTCCTCGATCAATGGAAATTTGTCCATTTGTTTAACACACACATACCGCCCCTGTTCAGCGGTTTTTTACAAAGCCTTCCATTGGTAAAACCTTCAACCCTTGCCCCAAATCCAATTTTAAGAAACCTCAATCAACAAAAGGATTTAGGCATTTAAGAGTTAAAAATAACTTTTTATTCTCCCATTTATGTATTGAATAATGCACAAGTTAATTCAATTAGTACAAGACGCATAATTGTCATATAAAACATTTTTCTACTAATATAATCATTTTATTTGTATTTGTTTAGTGAATACTAGGAGAAGAGGGGAGGATTTTTTGGATTTTTTTTTTTGAGTAGAAAATGAGATAAAACAAATATTTAGTGCATCTTATATTAATTGAATGAAATCTGTGTTGTTATGTGAGTTTTAACATTCTAAGAGAAACAAGTAGCTACATTATCCGAGGCTCTATCTTGGTAACATTCGCTTGTTTATTTTTACCATCTCTTTGAGTATTGCCTAATTGAAGGAGATGAAGCTCTGGGAGGTGGAACAAAGGTCCACACATAGGAATTTTCACAAATTGTTGACCTTACACTCAACAATTAAGTGCCCACCAACAGTCCTTGAATATGCCCTAAAAATTCCACTTTTTAGTACTTCAAAACTACACTTTGGGGAAGGGCTCCGAAACTCAAAACTTCAAGGATGATAAGAGTCCAACAAACTCTACTTACATTGTGAAAAGGGTTTTTAAATGTTATTTTTAGCCTTAGTCTGGAACATTTTGTCCAACAAAAATATCCTTCTGGGACAGAGGGAGTATCATCAGGGGTGCTATTTCTTCTGCGGTTCTGCGAATGTTTTTCAATGGACTGCATTCATTTGATTTCCAAAGGAAAAGCCACACCAAAGTCCGCAATTTACACTCCTGCCTGGAGCCTTCATGTGCGAAACTTTTTAACAGATATTGCTGCGTGACTTTGAAAATTTCTATGGACAATTCAGACTGCTCTATTTACTCATCGAAACCCATTCGGTAGGCTGGTTACTTGTAATTCATTTGCCACAGGAATAGAGTTTCAATTAGTGCCAAACACAATATTATACACATATAATTAGCAGGCTCCCTCACTTGACTGACTGCATCAAACAAATAATGTATCAGCAAATGCTCAGATTTCCTTGATTGAAGTGATTTCCCATATTACGAGATCTCTCAAATCACACTATTTGCTACGAGATTTGCAGGTTTGTAACCAAATCAGGCACAAAGTGATCCTTCTTTCTTCAACAGGCCCTTACAGAGTTTGGAAAGGAATTCTGAAACCGTCTTCTTCTGCCGGCCAGATCCGACAGCCCCTACTTTGTTCGTTTCTGTACTTAAAACCGGGAAACTGAAGTCCTATAGCAGCCATGTATACTCTATATAGGTATATCTATCATCGTAAAGACACGTGCAGTCTATGATTCAGAAGCTGAACCAAACAAAACTCAAGCTTGTTCAAAAAATATAAAAATACATTCAGCTGCAGCACGATACTGAACTGAACTGACTCACACTTCTTCAGACCTCCCCATTTCACCGGCATTCTGAGAAAAACGTCAACTGTGATGATGTCTAGTATAAGGATACACGTCTTCGTGAACATGATTGAAACTCCTCTAGTAGTGACGAAAAATACCATTAACTTCAGAAAAACGAATTCTGTGTTGGTACATCTGTGTCATCTTACAGCCTCAATACAATGTGACCAATTCCTAATTTTAAACCTACAACACCTGCATTTCCTTGGCCATGGAAAATGACGCTCACCACTTCATATACTGGACAACAGAAGATCATCAATATGACTACTTGTTGGCTTCAATTATCTCACGGTACTCCTTTTTCATTTTAACACCTGATATGCTTCTGCAGACAATGGACCTCCACGTGTTAGAAACGTTTATCCTCCAATCATTTCACAAGAGGCTCACTACAAGATAAAAGCTCACGGTTGCGGGTATTAGAGCGGGCCAACCTAATACGCCTAAATACTGTATGGTACAAGGCCAACTGGTCATTCTATTTGACACAATACCAGCATGAAATCCAGCAATAGATACAAGGACTACCTACTACTCCAAGATAAACCGTAACGTAATAGGATAAGAAAGTCCGCGCATAATATTTAGCTAACACAAACAGAGCTGTTTTAGTCCGACCCAACATAATTCAGTCAAGAAAAAGGTTATTCCGTTTGCTTACTTAATCTGTTGCTTGTTTTTGAAAAACTGAACGCAAGGCGTACCCATGATCCCACCAGCTTCCGCAATTTCAGGATCTTCCTCTATATCTATCTCGACGAAGTGAACGTCGTTTATATACTCATCAATCACCTGAAACCAATAAACAGCTCGTCAGAACTATAAACCTACAACAGGGTATGGTCTGAGGACGTACAAGGGACACTGAGTGCCCAAATTCACACACATCTCAATTTGCTGATAGCTTGGCTCATTCTACAGTTTCAAAAAACACCTTGCTCAATATGAGCTTGAACAAAGACTTAACCATGCTTAAATTTAATAAAAAATGAAACCGTGACATTGAGAACATGAGCACAGTCCTTCCGAAAACCAATGACAGTGCTACATTTTGTTAACCACAATATAGTAATATACCTTGTTCAAAATTGGTTTGAGGGATCTGCATGGCCCACAAGTCGGTGAAGTGTAGAGTACACCGATCACACGAGGACTTTCATGGTATAGCTTCCGAAGTGCATACTGCATTCAAACATCCAAATAAGTGGGTGGAAATCGAAAGCATTTGCTGTGCCACCCCAGTACCAACAGCATTGTATGTTCACGATCAGCTCAAAACAGCCTTTTGAAGTCTTGTAAATGCTATGAAGCTACAGTAAGCCACTAGCCTGACAGCATCTCTCAAAATGACAGGGCTGGTTTGTACCAGAGAGGACCCAGAGAAGGAAACACGTTTCCAGTATCATTCAAACACGACGAGATACAATAATGTACTCAAAATACAATACCTGGCCTTTGTGTTTGGTCATAGAGATATCAAATCTTTCGGCGATGTCCTCTTTCGTAAGTTCTTTCTTCTTAACTTCCTCCTGCGCAGGCTGGCATTTCCAAGGCAGCATAGGCATATAAGTATCAACACTGGATTAACCCTAAGTGCCGAAATGGCCCAAAGTGGTCCTCCATGTATTAGCTGTACAAATTTATGTTTCGGAAGTTTAATATATATGGCGTTGAACATTCGAAAGCACGGAAAATAATTGCATCTTGCAGACAAAGTACTCTCAAAAGTGAATGACTGGATATCTATTTGAGAACAAAGACAAGAACACAGGACGTAATCTTACTACAAGACAAGAACATGGACGTAAGCAACATCTACATTCGAAACTAACACGTGAAGATAGAATGAACCGACATATGAGACTCGGAAAGAACAGTCGACAAAATTCTAGAACCGAAAATAAATAAATGTACGTACTTGGTGAAACTCCACAAGCAGGTCGTTAGCAGCCAAATAGCGCTCAACTGACAATGCTGCCATGCAGCCTGACCCAGCGGCAGTGATCGCTTGTCTCCATTCATAATCCTGAGTACATCCAGCGCACCAAATGACCTTCAAGATTTAAAACTGGTGCACTAGCATATCAATCCAAACTAAGCAGCAGACTGAATATCAGATAAGCTGTAGGTCTTCACATTAACCACTATGCCAGTTTGGGTAATTCTAGTAATTGAATCTTGGTGTATGATAACCTATCAGCATTGTATAATAAGTTCAACACATTTCTTAATGTGTTCAGACTTAAACTGTTGTTCTCAGGCTAGATATAGTAAATTTCGAACAAAAGAAAATTTAGTTACAACTGAGCATTTCGATTACTTAATGTTTGGTAAAGCGAGAAGTGGAGTTCATAATCAGATAAATGCAAAAACCAGCTTGATTCTGGTTCTGGATGTGCCAGATGCAATTCTCCAAAACCTTCCAAATGAATGAAAACAACATCCAAAGAGTATAGACAGAGCATATTCGTCCTATGCAATTATGAATTAATTACCGTACAGCCAGTCATAAATCTCAGCACGTACAAAGAAGAACAACAAATACAAAAAGCTCAGGCATATCAAGTACCTGGAGATCTCCAGCAGCATAAACGCCTTCTACGGAGGTATTGGTGGTTCCAGGTTCGACAGAAACATAACTAGCGGCATCGAGCTCGATTTGACCTTTCAAAAGCTCACTGTTAGGGCTATGCCCAATCCCATAAAACAATCCCCGCACGGATAATGATTTTTCTTTGCTAGTCACAATATCTCGAAGCTTCAAACCTCCCATCTGTCCTCTGTCATCAGCCTCGATGTCCACCGTCTCTGTGTTGAAGTGGACTGTAATATTTGGATTGTTGAGAACCCTGGCAGTCCATAACCGAAAACATCAAAAGAGCAGCCAAAACTACGAATGCCAAGGAACTCTATTAATTGCCAGGAAACTAACTGACTCTAAGAAAACAAAGTTTGTGTCACCGAGTTTGCTTCAGTGCGTCCACAAGTTCACGCAGTGGCAGGGTAGGTTTACATTTATCTGGACAACACTTGGAAGTTTCAAGTCTATAACTTCAATCTTCTGAATTTTCTCAATTTCAACCACATTTGACGAAATCTAGCAATGAGAATGGCCAAAAGTTGGAGTGTTGCACATAAGGGCTTTACACTTGTGTAGATGGACGTTGAGAAAGAATCTTGACAATGGATGATAAAATGACATACATGGCAATACTTTCTGTGAGAGGTCTTTGCCCCTTTGCCCAGGAAGTGCTCCAAATACCATCAGCTCAAAAAATGCTCAAATGGACAAGACCATCGAGCTTAACTTAGCGTACTCTTATTGATGTCTTGCCATCGTATTCTGCGAGCTTCAATAGCTAAAATCTGTCCAGAGACGTGAAAAGCGAGCCTCAATGACTCAGAAATCATACCTGTCTTGCATGGCTTTCGAAGCACGAAGCTTTTCTCTTCGAACCAACAGATGGACATGACCAGCATACTTGGTCAGATAAAGAGATTCTTCTGTTGCCGTGTCACCTCCGCCCACAACTGCCAGCTCCTGACCTCTGAAAATAGGAGATGCGCCATCACAAATGGCACAAGCGCTGATACCCCGACTCCAAAACTCAGGCTCTCGAGGCAATCCTAATCGCTTAGCTGTGGCACCCGTCGCAATTATAATGCTGTGACATTTTACCTGAAAACCAACTGCTACTACTCTTAGCATCTACTCCTGACAAATGTCCAGTTCCCCATCTTCGATCACCTCTCCCCCACAGCTTTAACCAAGCTAAAAACAAAAGTCCACTTATGAAATCAATAATTACTTTTAATTACTTTCAAAACAAACTTCTGTCGTTCAAATACGAAAGATATGATTTCTTCATTCTATTCATACATTTTGTTACCTTCCTTGAAGCTTCTGATATTTCAATCCAATAGATACGGAAGCAGACACTTTTGGCCATTGTGGCATTTTAAGTGACGTCCTGTGCTACTTTGATTGAGAACTAAATAATAAAGGAAGGTGGATAACAAGGTAGAGTTGCCTCCTTAGGGTGAACTGTTTCCTTAATGAGATAATTACGAAGACCACCAATAAGAATCAACCTTTCCCAGAAATGAAAAAAAATCACCTACTTATCTCGGTGAAATACCCCTTCACCCAATCCTAACACACTAAGAAGCCGTTGAATTAGCAGTTGACAAGTACCTCACTGTCACTACTTCGAACCGTGAATGGCCGATTTCGAACGTCCACATACTCTACATCCTCCGTTCTCAGCTCAGCACCCCATCGCTCAGCTTGCTTCCTCATCCTGCACCCATAAAAATAACAAACAGATTTCATAACCACGAGAACATCAAAAAGGACCTACGTATGCAGATCATCGACAGAAAATTTACAATCTCCAGAATCAAAGTCAAAGAACCTCTCGTAGGCACAGAGTAAATCCAGGAAAAATTACAGAAACCAGACGGGTATCAGAATATTTGAACCAGACAAATAAAACAATCCCAAGTCAGTCTACACCGGCAATCTATAGGCCACTATAGATTGCACAGGTCCCAGCAACAAGCTCAAAAATCGAATAAACATCATGTGCTTAACGGGCTAACAAGCTTAAAATGAATACATTGTGTGTATGACATTCTATGACACATAGTAGGTAACAAGTGTTCAATCCACCTCGAAGAGGCGACTTGAAACTTTAGAAAATCTAAGTAGCTCCTATGTGGCCTGCTAAAGATTGATTTTTCGCACCGATCAAGGTGAAGGATTTCTTGTTCTTGATTAAAAATCTGCAATCTAAAGTGAACCTAAGAATCACGTGACATGTTAAAAAGTCTGTATCGCAGTGTAAGGAGAGCACCTGTCCATCAATTCAGGTCCAGTGATGCCTTCCGGAAATCCAGGGAAATTTTCGACTTCAGTGGTGGTCATCAACTGCCCACCACGTACGCCTCCTACTTGGTAACCTTCGAACATTACTGGTTTCAAATTCGCTCTAGCAGCGTAGATGGCTGCCGTGTACCCTGCAGGGCCTGAGCCGATGATAACTAGATTTTCAACACCTCCGACAGGTTCTGCATCGTATCAACATGTGTTACAGTGAGATTTTAAATCGCTAAAGAAGGCAATCAGAATCAATGCCAGTTGATGGTGAAGAAATTTCAGTCTGAATGTTGCCTTTGACACATGTTGCATCCCTTTTCTTTGAAACAAAAAATGCCGGAGTAGTATTCGACTTGCACCTTTTCCACTAAAGACAACTGTATCCCTAAAATATTGAACTCAACCTATGTGAAGACAGTAAATGGTCACTGAATCTCAAATACCCTGATTCTTCCTTGAATAGCAGATGAGCGCAGTGAGTGAGGATGCAAGCTCTCATTGCTATGAATCTGCACGAGGCTCAAAAAAATTGGCCTAATGCACAAGCACAAATTTGCTTCTCAAGAACATTCCATGATTCTCAAATCCAATCTTGGATTTTCTCCTCCCGTTGATTTTCAAATCCAATGCGAAATTCACTGCTAATGTACAGTGATTGATCTAAATTGCCACGTCGAGATTGTAGTCATCAATTTTGCAAAACCCATTCGAGGAACCGAGCGGAGAAACCAAGACGAATCCCCAATCCACCGAATTAGGGTTCCTTCCATCCTACATTCTCCTATCACAAACTGCTACCCTTTCGTGCCCCGATTCGCAAATTCTCCAATTCCACAAAACCCACAACCCAATTCGCACAATACAACCTCAATCAACCCAAAACGAAAAAAAAACATTTTCCAAAATTCAAAAGTGAAAAACAAAACAAAATCCAAACAACCTGCAGGAAGCCTCTTCTCTCCAGCTTGGGCGCTCCGCGCAACCCCCGCGCGCCCCACTGTAACACCAGTCCTCCGCAACCCTTGCACCCTAACCCTGCCATTCTTCCCAACTCCCAAATCCTGCTTGTGCGACCGCAATCCAATCCACCCCTCTGACGACAACGACGAGGACGACGACGATGGCGAAGAAGACGAGCAGCTACACAAAGCCGCCCCGGTGACAGAGGTCGTCGTCGTCCTGGGCAGGAGCGGAATGCCTAATACCGTGCTGGCCCCTGCGCGCACCGATGCAGAAGCGGCGCACGCCACCATTGCAACTTCTATTGGCAATTGTTCCCAAGCAGTAGTGTGCGGGTTGAGCTTGAGATTTTGGAGGGATTAGAGATGGGTTTGAACAAGGTCAATGAGAGGAGAGGAGAGGTGTGATGTGGTGTGATGGGAAGAAGGGCATTGGAGATAGTTTTGTGGGATTGCTGGGAGATGGTTTGTCAGGAACCTTATCCGGTGTGTATGGGGAGAGCCAGCGGCGATTGCGACGAGAAGCGGAGGACGAAAGGGGAGCTCCGCGGGGCTGCTGGCTGCCTGGCTGGGGTCTCGCGCTTGCGCCACCTTCGTGTCCAGCTTCGGGAGGACCCCTCCACGTCAGCGCACGTCGCCTGCCACGATGTCGAAGTGTCCACGCTGGACACCTGTATTGGGCTCTCTCAAAGGGACAAACCCAGGAAGAGCATCCCAATATAACCTAGAGCATTCCCACCAATGTATTCTGTATCCCTAAAGTTTTACAGTCAAGACCTCAGATGGAGATGGGGATACCCACCAGTTGCTTCCAAAAATCTCTATCCCCAAATTATAGAGAAATCTGTAAAGGTTGGGCCCAATTCTCTAAATTGAAGCTCATATAAATTGAAGCTCATATAGAGAACTCGCGAGTATGAAGTCAAGGTTGACTGCTTTGAGACTTCAAGTTTAGGGATAAAGAACAGATTGGTGGGGATGCTCTTAGGCCTCTAAAGGAGAAGCCACCCCAAATCAACAGTGTACTAAAGTGTGAGTTCATATTTACAATCAGAGGCCCAAAATTAGCTAGGAAAGGTGTTAACAATAAACACGGCACAAAATAGCGGGTTGTTTTTTTACATTCACCCTTGGTTTTACCTCCTTGCCTAGTCCAAGTAGGCACATTGCACTACACTAGACTCGACCAGTCTAGGTAGGCCCAAATTATAGATATAATTTAGTTTAGATAGTTTAGATAGCTTATACATGAATCCAGATAGCTTATTAGTTTGTTGACCCAAATTATAAGCTATCTATTGTATACCTAGATTTACGTTCTAGAATGACCACCATGTTTAAAAATTATCACAATTGGGTGCACTGTTGGTTTGGGATACTTCTCTTTTACATCAGTCCTTCCATAGCATTCAATAGCATGCACTCTCATTGCCTTATCTCTACAATAAATAGTCTGGAATATTCCACACTCAACAATACTTTACGAGTAGTTAACCCCTAAAGTTCCATGACTATGTATTCACGGAAAACACTTCCAAGCTGCCATTTTTAGTACAAGTACCAAATTTTTTTTTAAAAAACTTTTTTGAGACATGTAACCATATAATCTTGTAGTAAGCTAGTTTTAGAAGATGTGGAAAAAATTCCAGAATTTTCCGCCATGCGGATTGGAAGATATTAGCATTTGAATTGGCAAAAATCCTTTTTTTGTCCCTACGAAAATCAGGGCAGCTGCACTTCACAAGGTCACATTTGTATGAAAAAATGTCCAAAATGGTGGTGCATCTTTGAATTCTTTTTCCTAAACAAGTTGGCTACATGCCTAAAAATTTTCAAATCATTTGATATTGTACAATATATAAAAAAAAATAGTAAGTAGAAAAAAGTAGAGAATGATCCAAAATACTAAATTGTTAAGAATTTAATTATGGAATTGAAAAATGTCAATCCCAATAGTTGTAATGTTGTAATAAACAACCTACATCCTAAAAATTTATTTTTTTCAAAAAAGATTAAAAATTGAGTTAAATAAACAACTTCAAAGTTTATTTCAGAGTAGAGAATCTATAACTGCCCGCAAACAAAAAACCCTTATAACTTTTGACTCATTGGTCAAAATAGAATGATTCAAGACTTTCCATGTATATATAACTCTAGAAAACCAATTTCAAATTTTTATCTTTGAAAAAAGTGATTTTTTCTGATCTGCCTGGACTACCCAATTACGAAAAAAAATAACATATTTGGCCATAACTTTTGACTCCTATTTTCAAATGTCATAAAATTTAGTGCATATGAAAGATACTCCTCGCGCCCACCTTCTATTAAAATTTCAGCTTAAAGTATGAAAATTTCTAATCACACATACTTGCCCAAAACTTTTATGTTGCCTAAAACCGCATGCTGGTCCTTTAGGGGTTAAAGGAATAGGTGGACGCTTAATGAGACGAGCAAGATGCATGAAGATTGATAGAATGTTAAGTCAAAGTCACAATTTTGTCCTACCTTCAAATTTAAGGGACTTAATTACACTCTATATATGCCCAATATATAGTTAGTGAACTAACTTCCATAACTAATTATTAAGTTATGGAATTTGAAATACTAAATTGTTAATACTGGTTTAGTGACTAATATTGAGACATTCATCCATGCATCTACCAAGTAGTAGTGCCATGTCGGATTGCTAAAGTGACAAAGTTCCTAATCATTTCAATATAATTTTTTTTCTATTTTTAAAATTAAAAAAAATATATAATTTGACTACACTTTCTCACACAATTCAAGCCCTATAGTTTACTGATTTATTTTCTTGGAATTTTTTTTGCTACTATTCCTTGTGTTTAGAAACTTACAATCTTTTGCAGGGTTCATTCTTCTTGTAATGATTCATACTTGAAAAAAATAGTAAGTAGAAAGAAGTAGATAATGATTTGAAATACAAAATTGTTAATAATTTAGTTATGGGATTGTTAATAATTTAGTTTTGAGAATACAAATTTATTTAAATGTTTTCTTGTGACTTTTTTATGAGTGCTTCAAAGTATATGCTTGAGGGAAATACTTTTTGTATTATAAGAACTTATCCTACTATTGAATTAGGGACTTTTTCATAGTTAAAATGAAGGTCAAATTTTGGAGAAGTTTTTTTGATAAATAATTATCATATGATGAGATTTGGGGGTCCTAGAGGGCCGTTTCAGGCCCATTCCTTAATTTGCCCAAATTTAATGAACATTGATATGGGCGTGTTAGAATTTTTTTTTTCTTACCAAAATATCATTTTGAGCAAATTTTATTTTTTATTTTTTTTAAAATGACATGGCAGTCGCTGTGCCACATCACCCAGCTGCTACAGTTGCATTCCCTGCATCTAGGAATGCAGCAGAACGCAGGGGAAATCGAGGCCCTTCAAGACCCCCAAATCTCATCTAATGCATTATCATTATTTTTTTTTCTATTTTTTTTTATTTTAGAAGATTACAATGGGTTGCCCTTCACTTTGAATTTTTTCTATTTATTTTTAATGTAGTAATCATCAAAGGGGATAGCCTTTGATTTTATTGACTTCTTAGTGAGGCCGCGGGTGCTGCTTTTGAGCCACTCATCCATGCAACTACCTTATTGCCACTTCAACAATCTGACGTGGCACTACTATTGCTACATCAGATAATTCTTTTAAATAAATTCTTATAAATTTTTTTATTTTACTAAATTTTTTATTCGTTTTAATATATTTTAATTCAAACCAATAGTTCACTGTTTACAGCTCATGAAGTAGTACTTTTGTGGCTTTCGTGTGTAATGATGAGGTACTTTTTGTTGAAATTTATTTTCTCATTATATTATAGAGAGCTGCAAGTTGTAGGATCTATACATTTTTTGATAAGAAATTTGAAAGATGAAATCTCATTAGAGAGAGGTAGCTCTTGGCTGGGTCGCCAAAGAGTGCTAATCCAGTATATTCTTTGAAGTTTAGAAAGCCAATGATTTTGTCAAATGTGTGTAGTCAGAGTGTGTGATTTTTGCGAAAGACAATAGAACTCCAATAATGAGGGTGTAGTAGACGTCTATTTCTTAATCAGTTGAGTGAGCAACAAATAGGGTGATTAATTGGCAAATTATCAAATTCAATGAAATTAAGCAAAATGAAGTGGATGTTCTAGCTAATTGCCAAATTAACTAGAGAATTTTATGATTTCCAACTAGCTTCTAAAGTCACTAAATTTAGGTTGTTTGAAGATGAAAAGAGAAGCTATTTATACAAGTGAGACAATAGTAGGTCAAGCATTCTATATGGGATATATAAATTAGGATTATAGGTATTCAGTCGCTCATAGTTAAGCCAAATGCAGATTTGTGTTAAAAGCCAAATTCTAGACCTCATTTAGATATAGTAGAAGAACTGTTTTGAAAAAAATTGAACTAGAAAAAGTTGGATAATTAAGCTAAATTTTATTTCCAAAAATTTGTTTGAGGATTTGAGACTCCAATTAAAAATTATAGACAAAATTCTAAAAGGGATTGGATGGGACAAATTTTTTGACATTTTCAAAAACCTTCTCTGAATTTTGTTCAAAACTTTTAATTGGAGGCTCTAAACCTCAAATCAATTTTTGGAGATAAAATTTAGCTTAATTCATCAACTTATTCTAGTTCAAAGTTTTTCAAAATAGTTATTCTACTATGCCTAAATGAGGTCTGAAATTTAAATTTTAACACAATTCCTGCATTTGACTTAACTATAAGTGGTTGAGCTCCTATTAAGCCTAATTTACATATCCCACATGGATTGTCTTCACTACTACTACTCAACTTGTATAAAGTGTTTTTTTTTTCATCTTCAATCTCACCAAATGTCCATGAAATAAGTGATTCACATTGCCATAAAAAAAAATTTGGAGGTAGATGGTCAATAGAATATTTTGGACATTTGCTTGTTCTTCTATAATTTACTTAGTGTGCAAGGTGCATCTGAGTTTAAATTATTTAAAAATTAGGATTAAGGTGAATTAGAATACCTTAGCCTTGATTATTAACCCCTAAAGGACCAAAATCCCCTCGGGGGACACCTGGGATTTCGGGCAGGCCTGTGTGGCCTCAAATTTTGACCTAATTTTTTGAAACTTTTATGCAAGATAGGAAATCGCAATAGCTTTCTAAAAATATAAATTTTTTTCCAATCAGTGCCTGGGAGCAAAAGTTATGGCATCCTAAAGCATCAAAGCAGTTCACAGGGCAGAAAAAAAAATAAAATATGTTTGTTTGTTTTTTTAAATTTTTTTTCTCAAAGATCATGTTTTTGTGTACATTTGAAGCTTTGATTCATTCTATTTGGACTAATAATGAGAAAGTTATGGACAATCTTGTTTTTCGGGCAATTTAAGCATCTTCTTCAAAAAACAACTTATAGAATTCATTTTTGAATGCAATTTTCAATTTTTTTCAATTTTTTTTTGACAAGGTCAAGTTTGTTTGCAAGAACAATCTCACCGTTGGGATTATGTTGTTTTAATTCCACCTAAGAGCTATTAACAATTTAGTGTATCGTTCAATTTTGGAACTACTTCTACTTAACAATTTTTTTATATGTGAAAATCAAGGTTTGACATTCTAAAATTTTATTACCCAATTCTCAACTCAACTATTCAGCATAAAAAATTTTAACTTTATGGTGTGTGGTGCAAAAAAAATCCACAAATGGCTGTCAAAGTCATCTGAATTGCAGAAAACATTTCAAAAAAACTTCTTTTTCCAACTTCAAATGCTAATATCTTCCATTCCGTACGGTCAAACTTCATGAAATTTTTACCACAGAATCTAAAACAAGTGAAATACAAGATCCTATGGTTGGATTCTAAAAAAAAAGTTTTTTTTGGTTTCTTGAGTGATCGCAGCAGAAATGGCAGTTTTCAATGGTTTCGGAGCCAGAAAATGCCTTGGTCCTTTAGGGGTTAAATACTTGTACTTGGATTTTAAACCGGTGATAGTCATCTGACAAACCAACAAAAGTTGAGCGGGTATAGGGGAAAAAAATCCTAAGAAAAAAGAAAAAAGAAACTTTGGGGCCCTCAGAAGGCTGCAAAGCGGCCCATCAGAGGCCTCAGATTTTTTGTAATGAATCATTTGGGAAGAGTTGAAAATACTTCTTGTTGAAGTCCAAGCATCATGATGTTGCAAATATTAAGGTTTTTTATTCCAAAATTTTAGAAGGATTTACTCTAATAAATTAACTAAAAATTCCTATGGCCAAATTTATTAAAGAATAAATATAGATGAAGATTTTAGCCTTGCTTTGGAGACTAGTGTTTTGAAGCAATTTTAGGCCTCTAAACAAGAAAGAACTTTAGGTGGTTAAGAATCCATTGTGAGTCCTTGAGTTGCCACTTCAAGCTCAAAGTTTTCTTTTTTACTACTTTTGCTTTATTTTATTAGATTTTTATTAGATTTTATGGTCAAAATACCTTATAAAGAATTCCTACCAATATAGTGTTCTATCTTCAGAAGCTAAAAATTGCCTAAAATGCTCTAATTCCTTGCTTTTAGATGATTTTGACATTCCAAAAATAGCCAAGGTCCAATTTGCAAAATCAATTTAAAATACTCTTTCCAATTTAGAATCAAGTCCAAACCTTGCAAGTGCATGTGTCAAAGCTTGGCTAAAACTAGAGATGATATTTTATATGTGATGGATTCTTCTTAGGTCTAGAAGAGCTCACAATAGAAAAAGTTTGAGTTGCTAGTCATTTGGAGAGAAGAATAGAGATGTTAGATGTTGGCCTTACAAATGCAATTTCAAGTAGTGTAAAAAAAGATGCAACAAAATATTGAAGAAAGGTATTTTTTTAGATTTAATGGCATAATCATTTTGTCTAGATTTTCTTTCAATAAAAAAAATTTTGGTTCTTTTGATTTAATACAAGCCGTAACAACAATCAAGCCTTTTTGTGAAAAGCACAGAGTAAAAATATGAGCATCCACTTAGTCTTTGAAACCTGCTCAAAAGTCACCTTTAAAGTTTTCAGATTTTTTTGAATTGTAGAATTTAGTTTTCAAAAGTTAATTACTTTAATTAATGTTGAAAAATTCCCAAAAAATATCCAGATTGCCGTAAAATTTCACTAAAAATTAGAATAAATTTTATTGTCATAATAATGTGCCTCGACAAGTTTATAAGCATTTTTTACAGCGACAATTATCCAAATGGACAACCTCCACAATTTTCAACAAATTTTCAACAAATTTAAGGCATTGACTAAAGCTGCGGGAATATACAACTTCCAAATGAAGCCAAAGTGAAGTCTTTTTTTACTTTAACAACCCTTTTGAGCACTTTAACCCTTAAAGGACCAAGGTGATTTTCCTATCAAAAAACATTCAAAATTGTCATTTCTATTGCAAAGAGAAAAGAGCTTTAAAAATTATTTTTTCTTGCATATCCAACCATAAGATCTTATATTTGACTAATGTATGAATATGTGGAAGAAATTTCAGAAACTTTGACCATGTAGATTGCAAGATATATGCATTTAAAGTGAAGAAAACAAGTTCTTTTGCACCTTGCTTGACTAGTTTTTTTGGCACTGAGTCTTTTTAGTTCAAAATTTTTGCACTATAGACTTTGATTTTCTACTTATTTATGTTAAGTATATGAGTCAAGAATCTCCCAAAAAAACTTAGGATAAAAAGCATTTAATTTTCACTCATTAAAAAATTGTTAAGTAGAAGTGGGTTCAAATTTGAAGAAAAAACTAAATTGTTAATAGCTTTTAGATGGAATTGAATTACAATAATTCCAACAATGAGATTGTTTTAGCAAGAAAATCCAACCTTTTTTAAAAAAATTTGAAAAAATTTGAAAACTGCATTGAAAAACGAATTCTACAAGTTATTTTTTCGAGAAGATGCTTAGATTGCCCGAAAAACTAAGTTTTTCCATAATTTTCTCATTATTAGTTCAAATTGAATTTAACAAGCTTCACATGTAAACAAAAATATAATCTTTGAGAAAAAAATTTGAAAAGAAATATTATGACTTTTTGTGATTTTTTTTGTGCTGCCCACCAAATTCTAGTTTTGCTTATTATGTCATAACTTTTGCTCCCGGGCATCAAAAAAAATAAAAACTATATATTCACAAAACTCTTGAAAAATTACACAACCTCAAAAAATCCCAAAAAATATTACTAAAAATTGAAGCAGTTGGAACCTACTCGGACCCAAATTGTCCCCTGAGGGGACAAACGGACCTTTAGGGGTTAAGCCACTAAAAGAAATAAAGGTTTTTTTACTACAAAAACAATTGCTTTTTAGATGAATGGGACATGTAACTATTGCAAATTTAGAGACTCATAGTCGTTGTTGACAAGTTGTTCTCGGAAATATAGTCATAATGGGTTATAGGGTTGTTTTTCATCCAATAGCCTAGTTGGATCTTTGATAAAGTATTCCTCTTATGTGGTTGCCGATATAGCATTCACTGCCACGTAAGATCAGCCACTCAACCGCATCAATGTCAAGCGACTAGAATACTACTACTGCAACTCATAAAAGTTGTATTGTGCAATTAGGTAGCTACTGTTGCGGCTAATGTAAAGTCCTACATGGCAAACTTCTATTTGTTCACTATTAGAAAAAATTGAAGTCCAATTCAACAAAGAAATCAAATCAAGTATATTGATTATAGTAGTTGATTAGGACAACTTGATTCAGACAAACATCAACACAATTTTATTGGTACTTGTCCCGTCAGCGTTCACTTTTCTTATAAGAATGTCATATAATTATAAGCTTTTCTGTGGAATTTGAAGTGGAAAAGTAGAATGTCTCTTGGAGAAGATAAATATAATGTATATATATACATATTAAGAATTCTTATATGTACAAAACTAAATGTCTCAAAAATGTACTAATAAATAATAGAAAGTTATTTCTTCATTGCGGATTCTAATTTGGAAATGTAAAAGATTATAAATGTACCATTATGTGTTGGCATCTTATGATCATATAAAAACTTCTACATTTAAGAAAGTCAAATCAACAAAGCATTTTATTTTTGTGAAGAAGTCTAAGTCTATGAAAAAATCCAAATCTATGAAAGTTTCTAATTCAATAAATATTTCCAAATCTATCAAATTCTTACTCACTAATTTGATGAAGTCCAAAATATATAAACTTTAAGCTATAAATGTATGAGTTATAGTTGTGTCTTGTAGATGAAAGTAATTTGGAAACATTAAAACTATGCAATCCATTAAGTAAGATAAAGGCATCCATTGTCAATCTGGACCCATTTCCAATCTATAGGGGGTACTATTTCCGATCTTAGCTAGAACAAGCCTAATTAAATCCAATCTAAGCTTGGAATGTGTTTTTGCAAGGTAGAGACTAATAAGGTTATGACACATGTACCAAAGTAGTGAGAGAAAACTCACTTCTTGATGGATAAAAATCGGAAAAGTCTAGAGATTGGCAATTGGTCCTAAGTACTTTTTGCCTTCCAAAATTCACTGTAATTTCAACTTTGGGAATTAAAAAAAATTCAATCCCCATATTTCCTATCTTTCTACATGCGAAAAATTTGCTTTATCATAAATTGCTCATGATCTGCTAGAAAATCCCTTAAAAGATCGACAATTATAGATGCCTCTACCTTAACATTGCGCAATCTCATCCTTGCAATTTACAATCTATTTCACATGTTGATGCTTCAATTAGTGTTCATAAATATCAACAAACTCTTACCACAAACTTCCTACAACAGAGTCATTTATTGAACATCCCCACACCAAAAGAAACATAACCCTGGAACGCTGCTAGTGCCACTCAATGGCGTTTGGATGACAATCTAGGGGAGATGAAAAGTGATTGGAAGCATTTTTCCATCCCCCTTTCCCTTGTTAACCTTCTATGGTGGGTTATGAAGAATCTTCAATTGACTTTGAAGTCTTTTGAGTGTTTGTCTTCAAGTAAATGAGAAGTTAGTCAAAAAGATGGATCACAAAATATGCTATTTTAGTGTATTTTAGAAAGTTGTTGCTCCTTGCTCTAAATCTGAAATTTCTCCACAAAAATGGTATTTTTTGAGATTGAGCCCAACTAGCAAAATGAATGTCATCTACTCTAGTTCTACTCCAATTTGAATTTTGAAAAAATTCCTAATATTGAATATTTTATTGCAATTTGAACTTTGGATGTATTTTCAATGTTTATTATTTTCTATTTATAGAATGATACAGAAATTGAGTTTACAATTTGTTTGTCATTGTAATATACACACATGATGAAATTTTCATATTTTTTGAAATATATTTTCTATTTGATATGATTTTTCTTCACTTTATCTTCAAAGATTTTAAAAAATACAATTTCTCACAATAGAAGACATGTAGTTCCATCTCTGAAAAATAAATATAAAAATTTTCAATCATATCTAGTTGCAAAATGATAGAAAACTGAGTGATAGGCAATGAGGCTTGAAATCAAAGGTCATGGGTCCGTCCTTTAAGGGTTAATAATAAGAGCAAGCACGACAATAAGTTTCATAATAAATTGTCAATCTTTAGATGGTACTATGGTAGGAATGTAGGATGCTCGTAAGTTGTCCGTTTAAGGAAAAGAATAGCTCTGTGGAGAAAAAACAAGATGGGAAAATGATTCTTAAATTTTCAATGGACAGAGAATTGAAGAACAGTTCGATGGGAAGTGAAATCAAAATTTTCAGAGCCAAAATGAATTAAAGATGCTTTGAAGAAGAAGCATGTGCATAGGTATCTATTAACGTTCTTGGTGTGCAGCAATAACAAAGACAGGCATAGTTGTGAAGAAAGCATGTCAATTTAAGAAGCCATAAATGCGAAAAATTAATATTGTTCATAAAACTGTTAAATGTGTCCGCTTACAATTCAAAAAGCACCCATGCCTATGTGAGCAGTTCACCCTTAAAGCCTGTCAACTGCCGCGCTGTACATTCCAAAATGGAAGGCCCAAAATAGTCTCGCGTCAGAGACTTAATCTTTACCTGCCCACACAACGTTCTAAATTAAAGCATCATTATCCAAAAAGCACGTGAACTGGCATGGAACTGGTAGTCTTGGATGAGGCAACTGCTGTCAAAATTTGAAAAAACGCAGTCCCACACTGAAGCGCTCCTCTTGCCATGGTCCTACCGGTCTGCCTAAGTGCCATTGACCTTGAAAAACCTGCACAGGTAGCGGCCGTTGGTGTGGCCGTTGCAACAACTTCATCTTTTTGCCGCCGTCCAAGTTTGTTGAAGTTGCCTCCGCCGATGCCACAAGGAAACCGGGAGGTCGATACCGGGGGGGGGGGGGGGGGGGGGTATTATATTCAACACTGTAACTTTACCCCCCCCCCCCCCCAATCTTACTTAAAACAGAAATTTTAGGGGGGGTGAAGTTATAGTGTTGAATATAGTACCCCCCCTTGGTATCGACCTCTCGTTTTCCCTGTGTGCTGCTTCATTGTGCTCACAGCTTGCTCGCCAGTCGCTCCCCGCCGTCGGTCTTCCCTCCCTCTTGAACGTCTCCTTGCTTCATTGTCATGTTCTCTGCTTGCAGGTCGCTTTCTCCCCCTTTTCTTGCATTGCACTTGTTGCTTCCTCCTTACGTTCCTTGCTATCATCTGCGTGCTTCTTCAATGGCGAAGACTGTAGAAACTCATTCCTCCTGTATTCGACGGTCCAGCTGCAGGTGTTATGCGGTTGAAACACGCCTGAGGGGAATGTTAGAACTGATTGCTGTACATTAGTTGGTGAGGAATGGGAGTACTTGTCCACACACTTCGCACCTTCTGGAGAGGCGGTAGGTGAGTCGTATCTTCACCCCTTTGCTTTGCTGCTTGTCTTTGCAATGCAAGCTTTTGGTTGTCTCTGCATATTTGGGGTGCGTTGCCACAAAAGGAGCTTTGTAACCAACGATGGGAGCATTTGCCTTGATCACATCATGGAGCTTCTGTCCCAAAGCTCTCACGTTCTTGGAGCTCCAAATGTCTTTGTGCTTCTTCTTTGCTGCAGCCACTTTTGCTCTCGCCTTCTTGGCTGCTTGCTTGTTGATTTTTTGATGTGCCTTCAGACCTTTGTTGGCCTCCCTCACTGATTGTCGTTTTTTTTGTTCTTCTACAGCTTTGTTCCTCTTTGCAGTCAGTGCTTCTAGAAATTTGACGTGGTCCTCTTGAGTGAGTAGAATTGATTTGTGGTAATCAATCTTAGCTTCCATGCATGGTTTCGAAGTAGAAGGTAATAAAAATTTTGGCAATTGCAAGAATTCAGTGAATCCATTGTTAACTCTGTGAAAACCTTTCTCTTCTTCATCATTGCACATAGGGTCTTCAACTCCTCTTTCTGGCAGTCCATCCTCCTCATCACCACTTATTTCAATATAGTATTGGTAACAAATAGGCAGATCAATTGGTACTTCGTCTAGTATTTCTTGTAGTTCCCATTGTGGAAGTTGATCTTCTTGTGTTGGGCTTCTAGGACTCATACCATTGCTTGATCCTTCCTATGGTCTCTCATACAGTTCACTTGGGCCCATTTTCGAGTCCATGGCTTCAGCATTGAGAGGGAAGATGTCTGTGACTAGAAATCCTTTTGTGATGTTTTTAAGAGATAATGCTTGTTTTAGCACACTGGACATCCACTGAGCCAGGTCCTCCTTGTTAAGCAGCTTACCCTTGTAGCTTAAACTCCATTTATCTCTGTAGGCTCAAAATACAAGTTTGAATGGTTTGAAACAACAAACGTCTAAAGGTTGCAGTCTATGGGATGTGTGTGAGGGACAAGTGATCAAGTCCAGTCCTTTAGACATAGTTAGTTTTTTGACCTCTATGGTTACATGAGATCCGTGGCCATCTAAGATGAGCAAATGCCTATTGGTGGCTGAAATGCCATACAACTCAGACAAGTTCAATAAGAAGTGAAACATCCATTCTTTGAAAAGTTCATTGGTCATCCAAGCTTTGGCTTGCATGGACATCATTACATCTTTCTCTCCTGTTTTGAGTAAGAAGTTTCTACCCTTTCTTTTCCCTTTGAAAATGTAGAAATTAGGATTGCTATTACTATTTGCATTGATGCAGGACAAAACTGTTAACCATTCTCTGCTATCAAGAGTGACTCTTTGGACATTTCTATATCCCCTTCTTGCAATGACATAGCCTCCGCCATCCTTGCGAGCTTGTGCGCCGCTCTCGTCGCAGTTCCATATATGATGTGCCTTATACTTGTTATTTGTGTATAATGTCTGCAGATTTTTGTAAAACGATGCTACAATCTCTGGACAGAGGTTTCTAGCCCAATTTTGGTCTAGGGATTATGGTTTCTTCAATGATAACTCAAGATGCCTTCTTTTGAAACACCTCACCCAACCAAGGCCTGGCACTCCGTCTCTGAATGGAGTGACTCTGGCTCCTACTTTTTCTTGTAGCTGGCCCATTGTGAGAGGAAATTCTAGGTCTTGAATTTTCATTAGGTACTGTACAAGCTCTACTTCCTCTGTTAACACACCCTTCCTATCCCTCCGTCTATACAAAGTCGTGCCATAAACGTGGCCACGCAAAGTCGAAGATGGTATGTCTTCTTTCCTGGCAGCAATTCGAAGTGGCACTCCTTCATTGACATCCGCCAACGCTCTTCTGAGCTGCTCCTAACTCCAGTTATCATTCATTTTCAGTTTCTTTTGGGAACGTGCAGACTTACCTGTTTGTGTAGTTGCAACAACAGTACTTTGCTGTACGTCACCAACTTTTCTCTTGCCTTCCTGTCGAATGTTGTCTCATTGTGCAGGGCTTTGACTGCGCGGGCCCACGGACGGACATGGATTTGCTGCATGCCTAGTATCAAAGGATCCTCGCATTCAAGGTTGTCGGCGTCAAAGGCTGACGTCGGTCGGAACAAGGGCTTCCGTTGCAGCGTCATGACCTCCCTTTCCCTGTCCGATCACTGCTTCTACTCCTTGTTTTGCAGTTGTCCTTGAACTGAGGCCTGCCACTGCTCCATCGAAGCGAGTCTTTTGGGTCTTCCCAAGTTGTGGGCCGCTTGGTGTCGCCTCTTTTTTTGGGTCTTCCCAAATTGTGCATTGCTTGTGGATTGCAAGTGTCGCCTCTTCAAAGTAGCGCCACCATGTGGAGCCTCCGGATCGTCCAATCCTTCAGGGACCCAGCTTTGGACGATTGCACCGATGTCCCGCAGCTGTTGCAGGCATTCTAGTTCTTCTTGGTACTTCCACCACTCCAATAATTTGTGACTCTCCTCATGTCCATACTCATCGTCATACTCATAGTATAAGTGGGTAGTCCCCGAACTCCTGTCATTATGCCAACTGTCTCCATGGCTTTTGTCATTGTCACTGCTGCTTGTCATGGTTCTTGCACTCATGTCGTGGAAAGGTAAAGGCTCGGGGGGTGCACTTAGTGTATCTAATCCAAACAACGTGCGAACAAAACTTTGTACCCCCTATATTATATCCTAAAATTTAAGTAAATGAAAACAAAAAAAATATGAATATATTCTCCTAATTTGAAAGTTTATGTTTTGAATTATTGATATTTTTATTTGCTAATGATAATTAGTTACAAATTTTTGAAGTAAATAGATACACTGCAGAACTGAAAAATAACTTTCACACCCCTATATTATATCCTCAAAAATTGTCTAAAAAATGAACAAAAAAATCCTAAAAATAATTCTCTATTGAAAGCTCATTTTGAGTTGAATATTGATGCAATAGTCATCTAAATTTGTTCTCTATAAATATTTGAGTTGAAAAATATGCCATTTTAGATTCATTTTCAACCTCTTCTAGAAATCATTCCATATTTCATTTGAGTTGGAAATTTTGGCAATAGAAACCTATAGTCATTACCAAACAATGCTCAAAATTTTAGGTTGAAATTATAGTTTATTAGAAACCACTTGTTCGCATGTGGTTTGTAGTAGTAGAACCAAGTGCCCTCCCCGAGGGTAAAGGACCTGCTTTCCTCTCAAATACAAGCTCTGTAGCTAGCTATGATCCTCGCACTTAATTACTTTGTTCACTAAGCTCCCTCAATAGTTTTGATGGATCTGCTACAACATTGCAAAATTCTAGCATGCACTTTGATCAAAGCTCTCCTCTCACCTCACTAAGGTCTAGTCTTTGAGGTTCACCATGGAAATACTAGACGCTTCTGTCCTCAGACTCCATTTCTTTACTGAAATACAAAGTGATAGCTTGGCATTGACGAATTGCATTCCAGCACTTACTCAAAGTGGCGGCCTTGGGCTTAAATTAATTCCGTAGTTTTCCAATATATGTGTACAGCTGCCTTTTAATTCAATGGAGATGGGTCCCATCACATTTTCAGCATCCACAATGCTACGCCCATCCAAACATAAAATTGTTGCATTACCACATCTCTCCTATTTAGAGACATGCTTGCACGATATCAGGACCATCAAATGAGCGATTCAAAATGAGCAAGCGGAGATCGAGCCTCCTACCATACAATATCAAATTCAGAGTGAAGAAATACATCAAACCTCAAAATCTTATCAACGCAAAATTTTCAAAAACACTCAAGCACTGACTAGATAAAGATAAAGCTATAGAGTTTGTAGGGTCTGATAAAGATATTAAAGCAAACTTATGGTTCAATCTACACAATTTCACTACACTAAAAAATGATACGTATAAAAACATTATATACCAAATTTGTAACATGCTTTTAAAAATTGCCAATGAAGACGAATTATCTTTAGTAACATTTGAGCTAGCACAAATGTGTGAAGCCTTAGTATAATAAGGTACTACACCTAAAATTGCACTCTTTCTAAAATCGCACACTGGATATTCTTGCTTAACCCCTAAAGTCCCAAGGCCATTTTTCTATCAAAAATCACTAAAAATTGCTACTTTTGTTGCATTCATCCAAGAAGTCAAAAAATGTTTTTTTTAGAATCTAACCGCAAGATCTTGTACTACACTTTTTTCAAATCTTGTGTTAAAAATTTTGTAATCGATTGTAACAATTGAAAGATATCAGCATTCAAAGAGAAAAAAAAAGTTTTTTTCAATAAGATGCTTTGATTGCCCGCAAAACAAGAAACTTTATAACTTTCACATCACTAATCCAAATGGAATGAATCAAAGCTTCCTATTTAGATAAAAATATAATCTATCAGAAAAAAATAATTAAATGATTTATTTCAATCTTTTATATATATATTTTTTTTGTTGCCTGGTCTCCCCCATTTTGAGGTTATTGTAGCATAATCATTGTTCCCTGGCACCAATTGAAATAAAAATTACATTCTCAGAAAGCTAATAAATTTTTCTATCTTATGGAAAAGTTTTAGAAAGTTTCACCAAAAATTGAGCTCATAGGAACCTGCCCAAAATCCATTTTGTCCTTTGTAGGGACAATGGGACTTTAGGAGTTAAAATGTACTCCCACTATTTATATGACTCTATAATTGCTTTTAGGTACACCTATTTTCAGTACTTTGAAAATTTGTAATTTATTTACACAATGTCCAAAAAATGCATTCTATGAGAATCAATAATCTCCATTACAAAAAACTTCAAGCCTCAACAAGACTTCGAGTGCATGATTTTTGGCACTCGCAAGGTGCAATTACAGGGGAAAAAAAAAAACTAAATTTGAAATTTGTTTTTGCAAAAAAAAATATTAAAAAAATATTCAATATGGCGTGGCGCTGACGTGGCGCTGACAACATTGATGTGTTCAAAATGCGACCACGTCACATTTCAAATTTTCAATTTTTTTTTCCATAATATCACCACGGGAGGCTAGGGTTTAGGCATTGTTGAGACCTCAAATTTTTATGTAATGCTTTTGACTACCAATAGGACCCCACAATTTTTTTTTCAATATAATAGTGAAACCATGCTGAATTATGCTGAATTGCTTAACTGTGCAATTTAAGGTGTAGTTACCTTACCTTGGAAAAGGATTAGAATGCAGACTTCATCGGTGCCACATTGCATACCAACCATGACTGTCCACAATATTAGTCAGAGAGATTGTGATTAACCCCTAAAGGACAGATAACCATTTTTTGGCAACGTAGCGATTTTGGGCAGCTCACTACGAACGGAGTTTTTATTGTTTTTCTTTGAAAATTTCACAAAACATGTGCCCGAGGAGTAGCTTTAAGGTCCAAGAACTTGCATAACTTTTGACTTCATGGTTAAAAAGTTATTGCGTGATATGTGGTTTTCGTTACTCGGCGGGCAGCTTGGGCAGCTTGCTGAGTAATGAAAACCACATATCACGCAATAACTTTTTAACCGTGAAGTCAAAAGCTATGAAAATTGTTGGACCTTAAAGCTACTCCTTACACACATGTTTTCTGAAATTTTCAAAGAAAAAAAATAAAAACTCCATTTGTAGTAAACTGCCCAAAATCGCTATGTTGCCAAAAAACGGTGTTCTGTCCTTTAGGGGTTAAAATTTCTTCAAGGATGACGTTTCAATTCAGCATATTTGTAATGAGTTTGACTGAAAATACAGAAGTACAAAACTGGTCACTAACCATTAAATCCTGGGTGATTAGACTTAGGTTGTTCCAAGTTAAAACCCCTTTGAAATGTCAAAATGCAAATTCTAATTAGTCTCAAATTTCTATGGTACTAAGGATAATTCATCCTCATTGGCTCAAATACAAATAGAACACACTTCTGTAAGAAAAAACAAAAAAGCTAAAAATGACACATGCATCCCATTAGGGTTTAAGAAATGAACTTACCCATGAGCTTTCATGAGGGGATGCAGGACGTTAAATCTGTTCCAAAAAGTAGGACCAACAAGATAAATTTTGTGTTTTCAGGGTAAAAATAGAAAAACAACTGCTATTTTGTGTCGTGTCTAGGATATGCTATAGACCTAACTAATTTGGAGTCTCTTCTTGCAAATATGAATTCAAAATTAGCAAAAAATAAATAGTAGCAAATAAAAGAATCTTGCCATTTTTCTAGGGTAAATCCACCCTACTAGTCTGACTTTGTGGGATGGATTTAACGTCCTCCTGAGGGGATCTTCAAGAGTGGCATTAAGGTGGGTGGCTCAAAAAGTGACCCTTTAAAGGCTGTTGGGCCTTTTTAATGGTTTTCAGATGCCCAAAAATATTTTCTCTTATTTTTTACTCAAAGTAAAATTGATGTAAAATCAAACACAAGTAGCTAGTCTCATATTTTTTGGAGCATGTATAAATTACATATGAATTTCCAAAGAATTTTGCAGTAGGCACCTATTCTTGACTCATAGGCCTTGCAAAACCCACGCGTGTGCAATCTGAAAAAAGATATGGCTTGACCAATAATAAGCACTCATGCATTCAAAAAATAATACACAAGGTTCCTAAATGCGACTAAACTTAATCCCTAAAGGCCCAAGGCATTTTCTGGCTCCAAAACCACTGAAAATTGCCATTTCTGCTGCAATCAATCAAGAAACCAAAATTTTTTTTTAAGAATCCAACCATAATATCTTTTACTTCACTTGCCTTAGATTATGTGGTAAGAATTTCATTAAGTTTGATTGTACGGATTAGAAGATATTAGCATTTGAAGTTGGAAAAAGAAGTTTTTTTGAACTGTGGCCTGCAATTTTAGATGACTTTGACGGCCATTTGTAGATTTTTTTTGCACTACACACCATTGAATTAAATTTTTTTATGCTGAACATTTGAGTTGAAAATCGGAAAAAAAAAATTTAGAATGTCAAAAATGGATTTTCACATATAAAAAAATTGTTAAGTAGAAGTAGGTCCAAAATTGAATGAAACACTACATTGTTAATAACTCTTAGGTGGAATTAAAACACCATAATCCCAACTACGGAATTGTTCTTGCAAACAAAATTAACCTTCATCAAAAAAGAATTTGAAAAAATTCGAAAATTGCATTCAAAAATGAATTCTATAAGTTGTTTTTTGAAGCAGATTCTAGATTGCCCGAAAAAACAAGATTGCCTATAACTTTCTCATTTTGAGTCCAAATATAATGAATCAAAGTTTCAAATGTAGAGAAAAACATGATCTTTGAGAATTTTTTTTTTTTTTTTAAATATATTTTTTTACAGGGTTTTTTTTCTGTCTAGCGAGTTGTTTTTTTCACTCAAGTGGCATAACTTTTGCTCTTGGGCACCGATTGAAAAAAAATTATATTTTTAGAAAGCTAATGTGATTCCCTATCTTCCAAAAAGGTTTCAAAAAATCAAGCCAAAATTTCAAATCACACGAGCTTGCCCAAAATCCCAAGTGTCCCTTGAGGGGACTTTGGACCTTTAGGGGTTAAGCAGATCCTACATTCTTTTGACATTTGTAAGAAAGTAATTGAGCAAACAACTCTCATTTAGAAAAATGAAGTGCACATACCCTGGCTTTGAAATGGACCCTCCTTGGCTCTTATTCCATCCACTAGCAAAGTATGAAGCAATATATGACAAGCCTTACTTATACTCTTACATTGTTGACAATCCATTTTAGAATCACTTACTTCCCATTTCAAAGCTCTTTACATGGCTGTTTGAAGAAGAGAGCCTATTTTTGAGCCACCTACCTTAAGAGCGTGTATCTCATAATCAATAGCTGTTGATTTGCAATTGTATCTATAAGTTGAACAAAATCAAAATCTTATCCAAATGGTCCTCATTTATTTCCATGAGTACCATTACTTTGAGGGTAGATGCACATTACTCTGAGGGTAGGTGCAAAAATTCCAAAAGCCATCAAAATATCAAAACTTCCGAAGTCTACCAAACTAACCCTTGAAAAATCAAAAAATCATGGTATTAATAAAACCAAGCCCTATGACCACGTGCAAGGTAGAATCTGCCATACCCGGACCATTTTTTGGCGTTAATAGTACTTGTAGCATGGCAAAATCGGCCTTAGAATGCAAAATTGGCAAGCAAGGCGGATTCTGCATTTGAGGGCCACTTCTGCTAGTATAATTTGGCTACGGAAAGGGAAGAACATGCCGCAAGTACTATTAATGAACAAATACAAGACAATCAATTTTGGTATGCAAAGGAAATCACATCAACAGATAGACTCTTCAACCTTAGATTAGGGTTTCATTTCGATTGGCTAAAGATGAAGCATCCAAAATAAATAATATACCCTGGAATTGTGATCATTTTCAAACGTGTAGTCATTCTAGAACTTAAAATCTAGGTAGGCCATAGACAACTTATAGTTTGTTGACCAAAATTATAAGCTAGCTATTGTCTGTCTAGATTTACGTTTTAGGATGATTGCCATGTTTAGAAATTATCGCAATTGGGTACAATGTTGGTTTTGGATGCTTCTTCCTTATCAACACATCAACCAAGTGTAGGAAACCTAACAATGAAGCTTGTGGCAGTCTTAGGTGCTTGCAAGAAATACTTGCTAGTTTTGTTGTGTTTTGATTTTGAAATGCTACAACTTTTGAATTATGAATCCAATGCCCAAAACAAAAACTATGTTTCTATACATTTTGGTGAAATTTTTATCCCTAATTTTTCAAAATTTTAAAAAAATGTTTTATATTTAAAAGTCAATTTTATTCATTTGTCACACATTGATGTTTAAGATTCTTTATAACTATTGAGTGGTGTAAATTAATGCTTTTCAGCTAAAATTGTTGTTGTATACTTCTAAAGTAGTCAAACATATTCTTCCCAAAGGGCATCTAAAAATACATTATTTTATGTGCTCTCCATTTGCACAAACATGCTTCTTTTGCGCTCACACTTCTAAACATTAGAGATGGTTTTAACCTAATTTTTTGGATCAAATCTCATCACCAAGAAGTCCTTCTAAAGGCCCAAGGCCTTTTTGGGTTCAAAAACTTCATTGCTTTTGAAGTGTTATAAATCTAAATGTCACTAAGCTATAGAGATTTCAACCATACGATCTTGTAGTGTATGTATTGTAAATGACATGGATCAAGTTTAAAGTCATTTTGCCTCACAGATTGCAAGATTATAATCTTTTAGTGTTGAAATAGGGTTCTAAAATTTTCCGAGCAACACATTTGGTGGTGAAAGTTGATTTTTGAATCTACTCAAATGAAAAAAATTTAAATTAAATATTGATTGAAAACCAGTATAAAAACACATTGGTGAAAAAAAATATCATTCAATTGACTCATTGTGTTTGCAAAATGACTTTGAAATTCACAAAATAGCAAGAAAAGTTGCAAAAAACACATTTAAGGCTGAACTTCCTTCTACTAAAATGCTTCTTAGTCACTTATAACTTCTTGGATTGATATGAAAATTTAGCTACACAAACTAGACTAGTATGCACAACATTTTCAAAAACAAGCATTGAAAACAGACATTGTATAAAGAAGAAGAAACAAGCCGCCAAAGTTCATTATAATCCAAAAATGGTGGGGTTTTGAACTTCTAATTGCTCCCACACTTTCAAAACAACTTGGATTGACATGAAATTTTTACCACAATAACTAGACTTCAAGGGGAATATAATTCAACAAATATTATTAAAAACTAACATTGGATGAATACTAGTAGAAAATTCAGATTTTCTGTTGATTTGGTCGCGTTGATCAGGGTCACTTTTTTGTTCATTTGAACAATCAACAATTGAAAATCAACAGATTACTATTCAAATCAACACAAACCTCCAAAGTTGCAGTCAGCATATGCAGTTTGGTGAATTCAAATTGAGCCAATGAATCTTGATTGGCTTCCAAAAAACTAGTACACCTGAGATTGATCTAACAATTTTACCACACAAACTAGAAAAAAGATCACAAATTTCCAAACAAGTTTGATTGAATTTGGACATTACATGCAAAAGTTATAGTACTTTGAATTGGACTTGAAACTATACAAGGACACTTTTGGGCCCCTGGGGCGTTTGGGGTTAACATGTGTATAGTTTAGAAGTTATCTAAGCGTAATTTTTTTTTGAAAATTTCTAAATGATCATGACTTAAATAAAAATTGGATTTTTCACTATCTATTCCACCCAAAATAATTTGTGGTTTTCAAAGGTAATGACACACAAAGAATTCATTTCAGATATAACTGCGGAAGGGAGTGGTTTGTCTCTATTATGTTGACTTGAATAGACCTTTGGAGAAGGGCCTCCACCAAACACATCAATGACCTTAGATTCATTGAACCATTCATTATCAAGCCAAAAGAAGCAAAAGATTCCAAATCCAAATTGGCCTAAGAAAGAATATATAGTTGAATACATGTCAATAGGGCTTGAGTACTATGATTGACAAATTTTGGCAATGTTGTGCATGGAATATTTATCTAACAACAAAGATGGTTACCATGCCTTGATTTTTTTTTCTACAAAGACCATAGAAGAAAAATTGGAGGCATTTGAGAAATTCAACAATTACAAAGAGTTCTAGGATCACTTGATTTGGATGGAGAAACCGGCAAAGTAGTTAACTACCAATATCTTGGCAACGTTCATTACCAACTAAAGAAACAAGTTCATGCTTGCAATTTGACTGTCAGAGAGTTGAAACTAGTTATAAGATTATTGTTGGTTTAGGCAGTCCTAAAAATACTTTCATTCATGCCAAAAACAAGCTTCATAGAAATACACATTAGAAAAGGCAATTGCAAAGCAAAGCATGCGAGGTATTGCGAATTGACTTCCATGGATGGTGAAAGTGATATCGATGCCAAAATAGCTCTTGCAAGGCAAATATGGAAAAGTGCACAAGGGGTGAATGACCACAATGTCAACCATCTCGAGCCATATGGATGTTGAGGGGAAGTAATTGAAGATAGACAACAAAAAAGATAAGCAAAGAGAAATCATAGTTGAGTCACAGTGAAATCTATCCAAAATGTAGATTTTTGTAGTGAAATCTATCGAAAATAAAAATTTGAGATCTTTTCTCAAATCTAAATATTTATAGGTTTTAAAAAAGTTTTCGTAAATTTTGAAATCTAACATAGTCATACTACCAAATCTTCAAGGGCAAGAAGATACATGATACCAAAACAGGAACCTCTTACACTATTTTTCTCCAACCCATCCTCCCCTCATTAATTGTTATAGGATAATTGTTTCGTCTAAAATTTAACAAATTTGTTGGTTGAAACAACATCATCCAAAATCTACCAATTTTTTTGGTTGAAATAATATTTTTCCAAAAATAACGTTTCAACATTTCATTTCAACTGGATTTTGCCCTATTCTGTGCTTCCTTTGCATGCAAACCAGTGAAACAACATTCAGAAATTTAGACTTTGCTCTTCATCGATCATTGACCCATGTCGTCTTGATCAAAAGTAAGTCACAATGGAAAACAATAGTGTTGCTCTCCATCTTTCAGATCTTTGTAAATTATTTTAATTCAAAACCACACTTTCAGGAGGAGCTTTATACAAAATTTCATGAAAGTCTCTAGAAAGATTTCCGCCAAGGTTGCAGCCTCTGGTTCTGTTTCCCTTGCAGTAGAAATTGTCCATGTGTTTAAAATTAAATTAAAAAAAAATCTCTAGAAAGAGCAAACTGAGTAAAGGTCGCTATAACAATCCAACATGGACCAAGTGATAAAGTTGCCCGTGCAACTAGAACCCCTGAAGTATGTAATGTAATGTACCTGCAGTAATGTCATCACTGAGATAATTCTCAAGACCCTTGAAATTAGCCCCTAAATGGTAGGTGTGAACTCCAAAAAATGGTGTCTGCAACTGAAAAAAAGGATGTTGGCTTGGAGTAGATGACGGAATGAAACAGCTAACAATGTCAACTTCATGGGTAATTATCTTTTAATTTTGGATTCCTACTAATGCTAAGTGAATATGTGCGCTTATGTAGAATAAGGATAGGCTTCCATGTAGAGTCAAGGACTAATGAAGCCCACCAATAAATGATAGAATGGGAGTCTGGTTTTTCTAGAGTCCCCATTCCATCCATGATCAATGAACTTCACAGGCCCCATAACTCCATATGGAAGGAAGCCCTAAGAGACGTGAGGGAAGGAGCTAGAGCTTTTGTTGTATGAAGCAGTGGGTAGTCTTAGCCCTCTTGCATATTGCTTGGCCAAATTTTTGTGAAAGTGTATCTTGCAATGCTAGATACTATAATTTTCATTTCACAATTAATATCTTACTCTATAAGCAATAGTAGGCTTCAAAATGGATATGATTGTGCCTTGTAAGAAGTCATATTATGTAAAGGGCTTGGAATGATTAGACCTCTAAATGCTTAAAGCACTAAACTTTGGTGTTGACTAAACTTTAAAGTTAAATTAAATCATACCAAAATACTCTTTTTGGTATACATATATTTTTCAATATCCTTTCAGTTTATTTAAAGCATCAAAATCTAATTTTGATTTAAAAAAATGTTTTACGATTTTTCTATTAGAGATTTTGCACAAAGGTGTCAATTGCATATCTTTGATTTTTGTTGTGTTACAGGCTCTTAGAGATGAGCCTCAAATACATTGGGTTTTAGGGGAGAAATCATATTGGCAATTCATTTAATTATTTTAGTTCTAGAATAGATTTAGACAAGTTGTAAATCAATTATGGATTTATGGATATGCTCATGGACTCGGGGTTATGTATTTATGTCTTTTAACTACATATTTATTTCATAACCTCAATTTTAGATTTGACATGGAAAAAGAGATTTAACCCCTACTTGCCTAACTGATCATATATAGGTGATTCAAACTCATGTTTGTTTTGTGTGGGCAATTAAATTCCTTTGACAATTTCAAAAAAATTTACAAGCAGTATTGAAGGATAACTATTGGAAGCCCTTATTTTTCATTGAAAAAGGTAAGTAATTGATTTTGGAGAGGTCTCCAAATGCATATATGTTTGTTGAGTGGAAGAATAAAGCTTGCAAATTTCACTTGATTTGAGATCTAAGAAAATGTACTTATCCATTTGCTTTGAAAATGGGTCGAATGGAAAGAGTAAAGTGTTTTCATGAGTTTCACCATTGAAAATTAAATATGCAAGTGTTGAATTGGAGTTATTTTATTTCTACTTAAAAAAATATATTGCACTTCAACAATTGCAAGGTGGATTGTGTAATGAGTTTGATAGCTCTTCATTTGAATTTAAGGTTTTTGGATGTGCCTTTTAGTGTGCTAACTCTATTTCTACTTGTTCATGTCACCTTCAATCTCCAAAAAACTCGTACATGCAAAGTTTTCAAATATTATGGAGAAGGGCAACATACTAAAAATAATCTTTCATTCCAAGAGTGATATTGTTGTGTTTTCTTTCCTATATAATCCATAACACATCCAGTTTGAATTTGTACAATTTCAATTTCTAAAACAATTGATAAAATTTATTAAAAGTTGGGCTTAAATATTGCTATAAATGTCTATATTTGAAGGGATTTTGTCTAGTGCTAATTTGGTTACAATATATGTCTCAAAATGCTGTAGAAACATAGAGAACAATCTCTACATTATTGTAGAAATCAATTGTTTCAATAGAAAGTTTAATTTGTTTAGTTTTGAACAAAATACAAAAGGCTCAAAAAGGGCCTTTGATATTTAGGGGTTATCCGATGTTTTCAAAAGTTTTTTTGGTAGAAGCTATACATTAGAAAATGAAATGAATGAAATACTTTCACAATGTTGCAAAAGTAAGTTTTTCTATTCTTCAACAATGGGACTAGAAAATGTGGTTGATTGTAGGTTCATGGTTTTTGTACACGCTTCTGAATCAATTCTTGTAGGCATAGGAAGAAAGAAAACCAACAAAAATAAAGATCTCATGTCTAGAATCTTCATTGGCCATAATATATTATGTCTAAAAAGGTTTGCAGGACGCTAAATCCGTCCTACAAAGGTGGGACCAACAGGTTGGATTTACTACGGGGGAAAACGCAAGAATTTTTAATTTGCCACAAAAAAAAAATTGCAAATTTTGAATTCATATTTGCAATCAGAAGGCCCAAATTAGCTAGGGGGGGTAGAAAGTATCCCTAGACACGGCTCAAATATAGGGGGCTTTTTTACCTTTACCCCCAAGAACCTCCAAGTCACCCTGCTAGTCCCACCTTTGTGGGACGGATTTAGCAAAATTCAAAAGGTTCAAATCTACATCCTTCTTTCCTCAATTCCCCGAAAGAACTTTTCAATATATTTTTTTGGTTCTTGGTTTGATGACTTTTTTAGCCAATAGTGTCAATTTGAAGTTTTTGGCTTCTACTTTTTAGAGAAGATAGCAACACTCAAACAAGCAATTGAGCATGGTTTCTACTATTAAACTATTCACGTATTTGTTGGATCTTATTGGACGGTAAACAAGATTCAAAATTATCTTAGCACACATTTTCTAAACATCGTATGAAGTAATTCATGAATTTTCAATGTACTTAAGAAATAGATGAATCCAAAAGTGACCCATTCATTAGCTCACATCAATAGAGGTTGTAGTAAATTTGGTTTGAGCTACAAAATGCAGGTTGCCTATAAGCATATTCATTAACGCTTGCCATACAACATTATGAAGAAAGTCATAGAAACCCACTCAAACAGTGAAATTTTGTTATAAATTGAAATATTGGAATCTATATACAAAATTGAAACATGTTATAGGACACAAGACACACTTCACAAGCGTCATAGTTTTGTTAAAAAAACACAAAGAATTTGATCACTATCTAACTTTAAAAAAAGACTAGAACTTAGCGGATAATGTCAATAGCCTAGAACACCTATTCAAACAGAGTGATGTCAAAGAAGACAAGTTACCCAATGTATCGGGCAATGTCAATAGCTTGGAACATCCATATAAATCCAGTGATATCAAAGAAGACAAGTTCTCCAACATATCAGGCAATGTCGATAGCTTGGAACATCCGCCCAACTTCAATGATGTCAAAGACAACAAACTCCCAAATGCATCGGGCAATGTCAATAGCTTGGAACATTCACTCAAATCCAGTGATGTCAAAGAAGACAAATTATCCAATGCAACGGGCAATGTCAATAGCTTGGAACATCCACTCAAATTGAGTGATGTCAAAGAAGACAAGTTATCCAATGCATTGGGCAATGCCAATAGCTTGGAACATCCACTCAAATTGAGTGATGTCAAAGAAGACAAGTTACCCAAAGCGATTGCTAATGTCAATAGCTTGGAACATCCAATCATATCCAGTGATGTCAAAAAAGACAAGTTCCCGAATGCATCGGGCAATGTTGATAGCTTGGAACATCCACCCAAGTCCAATGATGCCAAAGAAGAGGAGTTAACCATTGCATCAAGTAATATCGATAGTTCGGAACATCTACTCTAATTGAGTGATGCCAAAGAAGACAAGTTTCCCAATGCAACGGGCAATGTCGACAGCTTGGAACATTCACTCAAATCCAGTGATGTCAAAAAAGACAAGTTCCCCAATGTATCAGGCAATGTCAACAGCTTGGAACATCCACCCAACTTCAGTGATGTCAAAGACAATAAACTTCCAAATGCATCAGACAATCTCGATAGCTTGGAACACTCATTCAAATAAAGTGATGTCAAAGAAGACAAGTTCTCCAATGCATCGGGCAATGTCGATAGCTTGGAACATCCACTCAAATAAAGTGATGTCAAAGAAGACAAGTTCCCCAATGCATAGGGCAATGTCGATAGCTTGGAACATTGACGCAAATAAGGTGATGCCAAAGAAGACAAGTTACTCAATGCATTCGGCAATGTCGATAGCTTGGAACATCCACTCAAAGAAAGTGATGTCAAAGAAGTCAAGTTCCCCAATGCATCGGGCAATGTCGATAGCTTGGAACATTCACTCAAATTGAGTGATGTCAAAGAAGATAAGTTCCCCAAGACATCGGGCAATGTTGATAGCTTGGAACATCCAATCAAATCAAATGATGTCAAAGAAGACAAGTTCCCCAATGCATTGGGCAATGTTGATAGCTTGGAACATCCACTCAAATCCAGTGATGTCAAAGAAGATAAATTCCCCAATGTATCGGGCAATGTCAATAGCATGGAACATCCGCCCAACTTCAGTGATGTCAAAGACAACAAACTCCCAAATGCATTGGGCAATGTTGACAGCTTGGAACATCCACTCAAATCCAGTGATGCCAAAGAAGTCAAGTTCCCCAATGCATCGGGCATTCCCAATTGCATTGGTAGTTTGGTCAAATGAGAACCATGTAGGTTTAATAATCTCAAATGAGTCAAACTCCAAAAGTTACACGATATTTCTTCTTCTTTTGCATGTGCAAATGGAAGATGTAGTGTTAATGACAAAGGTTAGGGGAAAAACACTCAATTCAAACTCTTTTCAATTTTTGGAACAATTTGTCAATAAAAAGAATAGTTCATCATTATTGATTTCAATGGATTAAGTACTATAATATAATGTATTTACATTAATCAATTGTTCATCTATGCTACATTAATAGAAATCAAAAGAGCATAATACTAAGTCTTTTTGAAAATGCTATATGATGACAAGATGAAATATAGTTAAATTTAAATGATCACAAGTCTACTTAAGAAGTTTTTTTCAAACTGTGTGTTTTTATTCTAAATTTCTCTTTGCCGCTTCCCATTTAGTGAACAAAGTGCTCTATATCAAAATATTGCCTTTGTGCATTATTAAATCTAGACATGCAAAACTAGTAAAATTATAATGCACATTTTTAATTGACAAACCAAAATCAACTTTCTATGCACATACCTGTTTGAACTAAAAAAATATGAAGCCTTGGATATTCTTTTCCATTCAAATACTGGTCAAGTGTAACATCATTGCTTGATACTTGATACAAAATCCCTTCAAGTCTTTTGAAGTCAAACTCCTGCTTACACATATAACATCCCAAAGCGCTAAGTCACACAAATTTGGTTTATTAAAACTTTTAACCACTTCTAAATTGCATATTTATATGAAATAGATAATATCATTATAATGATGCAACCATATCATGAATAAAACTAATTGAAGTTACTTTCATCTAAAGACGAGCAAATCATTTCAACTACAAACTAACCTCTCTTTTCATTTGCTCAAAAGTATTTGCACTTGGATATTGAAGACGAGTGCCCACATACTTCTTTTCTTTGTGAAGGCTAGAAGGTTGAGCATCAACTTTCCACTCTACAATCTCTCGACCCATGTCACAAATTTGATCATGCATGAGCAACATCCCATCACATACTTCTACCAGTGAACGATGTTGTAATGTCTCAAAGGCTTTCATCAACAAACTTTCACCATAAGTAAGGAAGTTGGTACAATCAGAGCAAACATGCAACCTTCGACTGAACACATCTTCCAAGAAAAAACAACAAATGTCCAAAAACATGGTTTTTTCGACCTCTTCCAATGCATCAAAACTAATCTTTAATACTTCAAAGATCCTCCAATCATCTCCAATTTGGCCAGTTTGGGGTGATCTGCCCCTTTTCAAGCGTTGCAACACTCTCTCCCAACTTTTCAACCTCTCCTTGCCACGCAAGAATGCACCAAGGACCTTCAAACTCAAAGGCAAACCCATGCAAGCTTTGACAATTTTTGAATCCACCTCCAAGAATTGATTGGGCATGTTGACCTTTCCATCACCAAAGCAATGGGAAGTGAACAAATTCATAGCCAAATCTCAATCAATCATTGGTTGTAATCATATACCTTTTCAACGTGATCCTTCAATGCATCCAAATTGCACAAACACACAACCAATGTGGAATTTGGGCATGAAGAAAAAATGTCTTGTGATATGATATTGTTGAAATGGCTTGAATCCCATACATCATCCAAAATGAGGAGTGTATTGTTCTTCATCAAGGCCTCTTTTAACTCTTTTTGCCCATGGACTAAATTTTCCAACTTCTTATCACATCCAACTTTTTCAATATGTCTTGCAGTACTTGTAAGCATTTTTCATCACTTTGAAGCCTTCCAATATAATGAAAACATCTTTTGTTGAACTTTACATTTCCTTCTTCACTGTGAAATAAAGCCTCAGCAATGGTACTTTTCCCTACTCCGCCATACCAATGATGCCCAACAAATTTACTTTTTGAAGGCCATTTTGTACTTCTTTGACCTTTTCATCAACACCAAATAATTTGGTATGCATTCCATCTTGTTTTGCTTCATGGATCTACAATCATAAAAGTCCATTCAAATTTTTACTACAATTTAAATGACCAATTAACCAAGTGATAAGTTATATGAAAATAAATACAACAACAAAAATGGATTTGGAGTGGAAGCACACCACAAGTACATTATTTGATTTTAGTAATCTTTTGGGACCTAAAAAGTACTAAAAGTAAAATTTTATCAAATATTAGTTATGTCTCATTCTTAACAAATCAAATTAAGCCTAAAAAGAAAACTTCAACTTCAAATTTCAGACAGTTCTAGCTTTACATTGAAAGAAAAAGTCACTACAAGGTTTTGTTGAATTTAAAGACCTAAGAAAGTATAAGAATTGAAAATTATGATTCAATTAGATCTCAAAGGAACTCAAACCTCATGAAATTTCTCATACAAAAATGCAAAACCATCATTTAGTTCTTCTAAAGCATCAAATAGAAGATTCATTAAAGTTGAGCAAACTAAGTTAAACATGCGCATGAACAAGCATTAAAGGAGGCATGCATGATTCATTAACATAATAATATTCTGTTATAATGGAAGGAATTTATTAATAAGCTATTTCATACTCATATACCAATAATTACATGGGAACACCCCTTTAAAAAGATAAATCATATTACTCCTTTCTACTTTCATTTACAATGGTGTTTCCATGTACAATATTTTATCACTAAAAGATAACTAGAAGATTTGGTTTGTAAGTATTCAATATAAACTATTGCTGGAGGACATGACATTTAACAATTTTCTTGCTTAATAAGTAAAAGATTCACACTTATTCGCTAAAAGACATTTTCAGAGTTGATAATTGCACAAAATTGGACTTTGTGGCATACAATTTCAACACTTACAATTACAGTGTGATTCTACATTCTACCATGACACAATCGATATTTAATGTACATACCTTGCTTGAAGAAGAAGTGTGTACTTGAAGTTCTTCTTGCCCAACCAAATAATTGATTTTCATAGTTGTAAGCCGCTTCCATATCTCCGAAAATGTTGACCTTTCAAAAGGACTGAAAGCACAACATTCCCTCACCAAAGTGCTCAATTCTCCACAAAAGCTTGGCACATCAAGACGCATTCCAGCTTTCACCTTCCCATATAAATCTCTAGAAAAAAACTTTGGTTGTTCTTGTCCAAACGACAACCTACCACACAAAATCTCAGCACATGTTATTTCAAACGAATACACATCAGCTTGAAAATAATTGCATTGCCCGTTGCATAGGTTTTTAAGACCTCTAGAGCCTGATAAACTAAGGTGCCCATATTGTCTGGCTCATAACTTTCACTCCCAACTTCAATTTTAGAGATACCAAAATTAGTCAATTTTATGTATCCAAAGGAGCTTGAAGATGGGAGGGATTGCTCTTTTGCCCTCAATGGAGTCCATAGAATATTGTCAGGCTTCAAATCACAATGCGCCACATGCATATCATGCAAATAATACATACCATTTGCTATTTGTCGAATATTGTCAAGCAAAACATCATATGGAAGCAAATTACATCCTTCTGAAGTGTGTTTAGTAAGTAAGTTCCTCACACTTGAATCCATTTTTTCCACCATCAAAAATGGCCATCCATCATCACCATTTTCCATGTCCATGAACCTTACAAGGTTGGGATGATGCAAGCCCGCAAGAAAACTAGATTCTTTACGAAAATTCTCCATGGTCTTCTCATCACATAGTCCTTCAGATTTATTCAAGACTTTGGTAGCGCAAGTGAGGTCCATCCACTTTGATTCGTAAACAGGACCATCACCTCCAACCTCACCAAGTTGTTTGCCTTTCTCAAACAATCCACAATCAACAAACTTCAAAGTATTCAATTCACCTCCTTTAACGGCATACAAGTCCTCCAACCTCTCCAACAAATACTTTGCAAGCTTAGAAGATTTGTCCAACGTTGAGGCATGCTTTGAATTTTCCAGTATCCTTTTCAAGTTTACTTGATCCAATCGAACATCCTCACCAAATGCTATCCCAAAATCAGCTGAAGGAATCTTGTCCTACGATTGAATCTTCACATATGTTACTTTGAAGCAACACTCCAACTCCAACAACAACTCTTGAAATGATTCTTCATTTTCCAATTGGAAAACAGCTGAAACATATAAATCTTCATCTCCGCATTCTTCAACTACTGAAAATGCTTTGAATACAAGACGATGCACGTCCTTCAAGATGCTTTTGAACTCCTCAATATGACCAGAAGAGTGTATCTCCTTCAATATCCAATCCACTGCACATTGAAGTTTCTTGACCAAATGCCGACATTGCTTTGCATTCAATATACGCAAATCATCTCTTGTCAATATTTGATCAAACTTCTTACAATACTCTTTATACCGATGCATGAATTCATCATCCATTGGAGTGGGCGGGAAAACCAAACGTTCACCACAAAGCATGTCCACATGAGCCATCCTAACATCATCACCATGATTCCCATAGATAGAAGGATTCCCCACATAAGCTACCCTCACATTTTGGTCCATCATTGTGTTCAATTGAAGGATGTTGCACATGGGATGTCTTTGGTTTCTGACAATAAAAGTAGAAAACTATTCATAGTTTCAAAATAACTGCCTTCAATACTTTCAAAAGGTGGTCCATTGTAGAACCAAAAGAGGTTGTAGAAAATCATGAATTAAGTTGCAAGAATTTTGGCATCACATTGTAGTACTTCTTGCCTGCATATTCAATTGGAAATATAATGAATAAAATAATATGACTTGAATCACTATCCACTACAAAAACACAAGGAATTCAAAGTAGATGATAACCTCTACAAGTAGTCAATGCTAAATTCAGATAAACTCTAGGAAACATGATCTAATCAAGAAAAATTCATGAGTCAATGCCATTCACATCTTGAAATTAACGAGACTTGCACACTGTAAAGAAATCTAATCATTGCCAACATATCACTCACAAACTCACCTAGAACACTTCAACAAAAGTTTGAAGCATACATTCAAAGGTTTATCCTTAAAGATCTTGTATATGCAATCATGTATTTTTCTCTTTGGGTATAAAGTATGTACTAAAATATAGCAAGATAGGCACCACTAGGTTGAGAACTCAACAACTAACATCTTTCCTTTGGAGATCATTTTAATAAATAAATCTTATCATGTTCAAATACAATACTACACATATAGAATACATGGACATCCTACAACTTCTCAAACATCTAGAGGTGCAATGTGTCATTGGATCTAACTTAGCATGAATACAAACTTTTGTAACTTCTATATTTGTCAGTTCATGCACCTTATATATATCAGATAATGAAACACCATATTGCAACCCAAAATAGGCTCCCTAGAGCTTTGAAGCTTCATATACTCACAAAAATGCTCAAGAAGCACATGCATTGAAAATATAACATCATCATGGGATGACAATGCGAATTTAAACTAAGGTGTTTAAAATGCCAAACAACCAATTTCACATCCATCAAAATTGTTTGAAAAATAGTTCTTTATTAATCTCTATCTAAATAATAAGTCAAATATGATCTTACCTTCAATGCACAATTTTTAAGGGCCTTTCCAAATTGCAAAATCTAAAAGATTTAAAATGCTCCAACTTTTCTTTAGTAAAAAAGATATGCTCAATTTTAAAAAAGCAAAAATCCACATCGATGACAATTTCACAACTAGCCAATTCATCAGCAAAAGTCTCTTAATAAACAATACATAGGACTTTGATTGATTTTGGTATCTCTAAAATTGAAGTTGGGAATTCAAGTAGTGAGCTACATAGTATATATGGGTACTTCAATGAAAAGAAACTACATCTAATTGTAACCCCTACAAACTCTTGCCAAAATATACTCCCATTGTTCATGAATCCAAGGTCAATTTTAGAAAAAACTATTTTCAACATTCTAAAATCCATAGTTTATTTCATCTAATGTTCAAGAAATGCATAAGAAGAAAATTTAGAATATTTTTTGGACTTTTGACAAGATCCAACTAAAAACTAGGCTATTGCAAATAACTTTGAGCTAAAACCAGTGAATATTTTAATTGTGATATGAAGGAATTTTAAACTTGCATTAGTTGCATATCTTCAAATTGATATTAATTTGAATTTAAAACTTGCAATTGAATTCTTAGAGCTATACCAATTTAATACTTTCAATTATAAAATATTGTAAATCTTTATATTTAAGAAAATCAAAAGACTAAAACTTATCTATTTAAAGAGATAAACTACAGTTAGTTTTAGTACATTAACTAGGACAAAGATAAAGAATGATATTCTAAAACATTTCAATAAATTTATATTATATGTGCTTTCAAGGGCTTGTAGATTTGGCAAAATCAAAATCATGATAGTGTACTACTTGGCTAGGATTCTTTTTTGATGATGTACATAAATTTATACAACTCATCCTTGTTCATTGCTAATTGAAATTATAGTAATAATTGTATCCGTTACTTTATAATCATTTAGAAATAATATATTATTAAAATGGGCACATGCAAATCAATGAATTGATACGCTTTCCCTGGCTTGAATTCTTTGTGTCACATTCCTATCCGAACGATAAATGGTCAGAAAGCACAAGTATTAACATTGAATGACTTTTTTTTCTCACATTATAATTTTAGTTATTTATTGTAGTATAATAAAGATTTTGCATTTGATTCAAACAAACAATGATAACAAACTTAATTTTAAAGACAAAAGAATGGAAAAAATGATTACTATAGAAGAAAAACATTGACGAAATTTCAATTCAATGGCAACTTTGTTAACAACTAAAAACAAGAGCTTCACTCAACCGTCTAAGAGAATTTAATGTGACATTTGAACAAGAATATCAAAAATTGATTTCAATCTCTATGGTAGAGTTAAAATTTCCTAGAAAAAAACAATTACATCATTAAAAAGAAACTACATCAAATATAGCAAAGTATTCTTGAATGAATCAAGCTTGAGTAAGACATATGATGACACAATTATAGAAGTGATTGTATTCTTACTTTTCAATAGACACGTTAGGAGTACTGAAATTTAACTATTATAGTCAATTTCAGTAGATTCACACAATTCCATCTCCAAAAAATTGTAACATACATGTACATAAAGATCTAAAATCAAGGGCTCATATGGAATTAGGTACTAGAATGCACAATCTGAAAGGCCCATTGAAAGGTACCAAAGTATTGGAATATAACCATTTTAACAGAAAATATGTTCATCACTTCACAAGAATGACCAATTTCCTAGTTCAACAACATTCAATAATTCACACTTCATTCGTACAAGCTACAATAGGGGGAAGACTAAATTCAAGACATTCCATGACATGGAAACTCACCTTTATACACTTGTTGACATAACCAAAACCTCTTGATATCCACTTGCGGAGGTAACCAAACAAGAGGTATTTTATCACCTGGAAAATCAAGCATTCTACCACCTAAGTATGACATGATAACTCAAACCAAGAAAAACAATGAAAAATCCAATACTAGTAAAAACAAGGTTAACCTTTTAACATCCATATCATTTTTTGAAATTTATAAAATCTTCTTTTAACTTTGTACATAGTGTTCTTTACATCATTTTTGGCATATTAGTCAATCATAGAGGAAGGGTTGTTTTTCAAAGATTCAAGCAAAATTGGGAGGAAAGGAAACTTATTTGAAAAAGATATTGTTAGGAAGCACTTTGTTCATCATTCAAATTATAGACTTTGAAGCACTTATAGGATGATCAAACCATCTTTCCATCTAGTAAGAAATGTCCAACATCTTTCTATGTCACTTCACTAGATAACCCAATAAGAAGAAGATCCTTTCCAACATTGAGAGCATCCGACATGTCCTTATTTTCAAGCAAGGCCCACAACATCATTACTCGGAACATTTTAAACAAAGTCAAAAAGCTGCAGTAGCTACCTTCTTAAAGCTAGGTGGAGTTCCAGATCTTGAACAACCTCAAGATGAGCGTCTTGGAGACACCCCAAATCGGAATACTTGCAATAAGGGGATAGGCAACATGTAAAACTTTCTGAAGGAGACAACAATACATACACAAGGAACGTCAATTTCATTAAACAAATAAACAGCATCAACCACAAATATCAATCGGCTTCGCCTTCAGAATAGTCCAGCTCAAAAGTAAATATTCATGGTTGATGCTTTATTTTCTCCTGTCAATTTTCTCTATTGTAAACCTTACAAGTATAATTTAACGTACAATGCAAATAAAAAAAACACTCAAAAAAACAAGTCCCTAGATATCAGTTTGTCATTTCAAACAAGAATATGCAAATACTCATTGAAAGAGAGAGAAATTACTTCTCAGAACCTTGCATTTCTAGTTGTGATTGATGGAGCACAAGATGTGATTAGGGCAACTAATATTAGAAACAGGACAAGCATCCTTTAGCGGTGCATCTTCCAGGTAGATATTGAAAAACGTATGTGAAAGCAACAACGCACCTGTAAAATTTGCATCACGTTCAGCATTAACTCCAATACTTACCCTCCATATTATTATACTACATCAGATCATGCGAAATCCTTAACCACCCGCTAGAAGAACCAAAATTTTTGGAAGAAATAAACTCAGTGTTCTTTAATTCGTGATGACGCGGTTTTCTTTAATTCAATTTCTTTAGTTTCTTGGGAAGAATCCTTAATGTTCCTGGCGTTCAAGCCACCAGAATTATATAACTCTCGAGAGCAAGAAAATGGCTCCAACTCCTGCCAATTGTCCTCTTCTAAATTTCGTGAAAAATAAACCCTAATAGGACCGTTTTCAACTTACAAAGAGAGACCTCAACCTGTAATCCTACATTAGGTCACATTTACTTGCTAAAGATGCAAATTGGAAGAACTAGCGTTTGATTCTAGACTAAACTTGAAGCTGGGGCCTCCAGAATTATATCGACCACGCTTCCTCTGTGTGCAGTGCAGTTCAAAGGAAAGGACTCCCAAAATCGCCACCTCAAATCTTAAAAAACAGTGACACACAGCTCAAAATGATGTGCATCACCAAAAACCTGAAGCGATTTCAAATTAACTACCTCAAAACTGCACCCTGCGGAACTTTTGCAAATGATTGCCCATTTCTTTAAAATTGGCAAAAATTGTGACACAAATTTAAATGAAGGTCTGAAATCTAAGACAGATATGGACAGACATAGGGTCTGAAAGATGCCCCAAAATTGAAATACCACCCGTTTAATCAAACTTGTCGGTATCCAAAGCAACGCAATCAACATCTTTGCTGCATTGGACTCTTCTTCCATTTGCCACCAAGATGTTGACCAAGTCCAACAATCGTACTGTGCTCACCAACAACAACAACAACAACAACAGTGATTTTGTTTCTATAAGGTGTCTCCACCTGACACGAAATAAGAAACACATTTCAAGGACGGTGACAGATGAAATATGCATACAAAACGCAAGGCACTCAGCTCATGTGACAAAAGAAATTCTTCCAGAGGCCAAGTTCCACCCGCCGGCTTTCAAAATGTCTCGGCTGCTTTCGCAACCAAACAAAAGCTCGTCGGCACGACTCGCACTTCCTCAAAGTCTCGTAGAGCTCCTAGTTTGGACAAAGGACTGGACGGAAGAGTGAGAGCCCTTGCGCAAGAAAAACGCCAGTCTCGCAGAGAAAAGAGTCCTAACGGAACTACTGTTGTAACGCAGGATGTACGATACTATACATCTGCCAGGTCCCATAAAATAGAAATGAAAAATTTAATATAATACTGGGAAACACTCTTGCCTGCGGTTTACTGAGTTGGCGACCCTCGGCACTAAGTCCCAGTTGTTATTGAGAGAAATGTCGGGGACTTGGTTAGCCCGCTACCCCCTCTAATGCTGCCCATCCTCCAAACCCTCCCTCCCTGCACCTTCAAGCCCTGCCTGCCTACCACCCTTACCCACCCACCCGTCCACCTGCAACCCCGGTCCTCAACCTGGCGCAGCTAGGGAGCTTGTCCGTCGCAACTCCAACAGGACGCTCTCCCCCGGCCATACACTTTAGCCAACAGTGTATGGCCGGGGAGGGAATAGACGGATCTAAGGTTTTTTTTATTTTTTATTTATTTTTGTAGTTTTTCCTTAGTTTTTGAGAAAAAACTTCAACATATCAACCCCTAAATGTAAACTTTGTTCTCCAAAATTGACAATTTGAGAAAAATCATCATGAAGTATTAGTTAGAAGAATGTTTTGAAACCGATGTACAAATACAATTTGTATATTTTTGCTTTCAACATATGGAACATAAAATGAAATGGAACAAAGCATACACTCAATTCTAAGTCAATGAACATTGAAAATTGCATGCACTTATTTATTCAATATATAGGACACTATATAGAAAGGACTATTTAAACATCAAATTCATTGTCATATATGGAAAAAAAAATTCTTCAAGTACATTTTAGAAGTTTGTCACAATTGCAGCAATTCACTACTAAAAATCTCCCTTCTCGATCATGCTTCTAGTAAAACATGCATCACAAACAACCTTGGGAATTCTAGGGAAAATAGTCCTTTTCCGTTTGGATATAGACACCAATTTGTAAGGTGGAGGTGCTATAATAGGTCGTTCTTGCCCTAAGAATGAAGTCCTCTCTCTTTTTCTATTGAGTTCTTTTTTTTTGAAATCCTTCCATGTCCCATTCTTGCACGTTGTACATTCTTTTGAATAGTTGAAATAGAACCTTTGCTTGGAAGGGTAATACATGAAGGTCTCTCAAATGTGAAAGGCTCCATGAAAGAATGCATGCACCACTTCATGACGTCAATTTTATACTTCATTTCTTCTTTTCCATAATTCTTGATACTTGTCTTTACTTGTACAAACATAGATTCCATTTCACGGATGACTTCTAATAAGTCTTCACCGTCCCCACCATCACCACCGTCTCCTTCACAATCATTCATGGAGTCTTCAATTTGAAAGTCTTCTATTTGGAGATGAATTGTTGGTTCCATATTTGCATTTGAGGATGACGCTCTTTCATAATTCAAATCTTGATAATACTCTTTAACAATCAATTGCATAGCAAGAATGTGCTTATATGTTGAAATTTTGGAGGCACAATCACAAAAATGAGTACTGAGGGACACATTGTACCTAGTATTAGGAGAAGTCTCACTTGTAATACGGAATATCATTTGATTTGCATCCACTGCCTCCAAGGTATCTTCTAGTTTACATTGATATTTCTGAAAGAGTCTTTGCGCACTTGCCAGATGACGTCTATGAGGTTTATCATTTGCTTTTCTGGAAAATCTCCCGGAATCACCTATAATATAATAAAGTACAAATTAGAATGTCAAATGTTACAAAATTCAATAGGAGAAATTCTTGATTCATTTCAAAACTTTGTCTTTTAAAGTTAAAGAGCATTCCTAAGCATCCAAATATACTTTAATAATAAATTGCATTGTATTCACAAAAAAGAAAAGAAAACATCAATCCAATAAAATGTGCTTATTTATAGCTTGTACTTATTTAAAGTGGTCCACTAAGGTAGGCCCTCCAATTCAACTTCCGTCGGCTGCACTTCCAATGATGGCAACTCTCAAGTCCCGAACTAATCGATTCACCTTTCCTTGTAATAGGGTATACTTAATCCATTCCCTATGCCTCTCTACATGATTTGTAGTGTCCACTCCACCATATGCATAGAGTCTCCCAAATTTTGGCCACATTGTCCTCCAAGCCATTGTTTCATCGGCCCATCCGGATCTAATGTATTCTTCCACTCCAAGAATATGCTCAAAGTCTACATAAAATTTCTGCAGGTTCTCCTCAAAATGATCTTCTCTTGGACAATTCAAAAGTACATGAAGGCTTTGCCAAACCTTATCTTTTTTTCGATATAGGAACACGGGTGAGGAGATTCTCACTCCAAGCCTTCATGACATGAAACCAACATAAAAAAACCCGTCCTGAAATTTGTTCTTCTCCAAGTCTTCCATGCTCCCAACAATGAATGTCATTGTCAACAACATGTCGTATAGCATTTAATGATGTCTTGTGCTTGTCAATGATGAATGCCGATGGTCTCACATCTCCAATGTTGAAAAAGACATGTGTAATTGCAAGTTCTATTGCTATTCCTTTATACCCCGACCCCCCTCTTTGTCTTTAGTACATAACATGTAAAAAACAGGATGGACTTTCCCATCTTGATTTGGAACAACTGCGGCATATAAAGGCAAGTTATAGTGATTGGTTTTGAAAGTCAAATCAAAAGCCCAAGAATTACCCCTTGAAAATTGCTTAGCATTTGTCTTCATGAAGTCATCTTGTATGACAACAACAAAAGGTCGTTGTTTTGGATCTTTATGTTTTGGAGAATACTTTTGGTAGAAGATCACCTTCCCTTGTTCTTGAAGCCTCATGACTTCCACATTTGCTGCATCCCAATTGTCTATTCTCAAAGCATCTGCAAAAAAAAACCACATTTGTAATGACATTCCAAATAATACATTAGGTATAGAAGAAGGAACTCAAAGAAATGGGAAGAAGATAATTACCATTTAATCTGTTGAAGTATGACAAATGTTCAACTTCCTTTGGAATAAGGAAAAATCAATATGTTGTACGTTCATTGTCTGAAACTGTAGCTTCCACTTTCTTTTCTTCTCAAACGGACACCAATGCAACGGTAGATGTAGATATCATATGCTTCAAATTCTCCATTGCAAAGGAAATAACCAATGGATGTATAGGTAAGAACATCTTATCACCTTCTGTACCTGGATGATGTCCATTGTGCTTTGAATGCACAAATATGTTTGCTTCCTTAGAGTTCTCAAAGTCTATTGAACACTTTTTGTCTCCAAGAGGCACCCTCACTTTAATTTGAAATTCACATTGGCATTTCATAGACTTCCTCTCTCTTCTACATATGGGAGTGGAAACATCTCCTTCTTTTTTCCTCTTTCTTGATCTTTTTTTCCCCCTCTATGGCATTGATAATAGGAGATCCTATGATGCTTTCTAAGTTTTGATTGAGAAAATCGTCTCACCACAATATGAGTCTTGCATATCTCGTCTAGTTTGTCATTAACAAGTTCACAAGGGATATTGTAAACCTCATCCCAGAAAATCATGACAAGTTGGACAAGATTTAATGCAACTCTCAATGTACAATAAAGGAATACCTCCCACCATTGGGACCAATATGTGAAGTAGACACTAGAGATGACCAAATGCCTATATGAGGCATTTATCTATTTTTTGTGTCACTTGAAGTTGAAAGACCAACTCCATGAACGGTTTCTATCAACTTCAAAGTATTCTGAAGTTTCATTCATCATTCTTGAGTGTGGACAAGATCATCAACATGTACGGATCTTCCATGACTTTTGAGAAGCGGACGGAAATTTCCATCCGCTTCATGATCTCATGGAAGGTAGGAAATGTATGCCTCCGTAAACATTGAATCATGAGGTTCCTGCTTGCAAGAGTGAATTGAATGAATTTTGTAGAAGGCTCTACGGTACTATGATGAAACAAAGGGTTTGAGGTCTCATCTATGAAATGCGGTAGCTCAGTAGCCATGAAGTTTGATTCAGCTTCAGCATCTCCTTCCCTTGTGTGCTCCAGGTCTTCTTCAGAACCAGAGGTAGATTCAAAATTAGACAAGTAGAAGTAGACATCTTCCATTGTTGAAGAAGAAGTGGATGGATGACTTCCTACAAATCCTTGAAGTATGTCTTCAACTCCTACTACATACTCCTCCTCATTCTCAAAATCACTAGGATAACAATAATCATTGTCGTTGAAGTCAATATCTTCTTCCATGATGAGGCCTTTAGGCTAATCTTCAAAGTATAAAAATGAAATGCTAAATAATCTAAACCTAAAGAAGATAGGATCACAAGAAGCTCTCAAAAAGTGTTTACAAGAACACTATCTCTCTAACTTGAAATCTCTACAGCAACAAGAGTAAGTGTTGGAAGAAAATGAGGTGTCTAGAAGGATTCAATCACCCTAAAGCTCAAGATCCTAAACTTCAAAAAGACAAGGTCATAATAAACACCCTACAAGTGTTTAGAAGAACACTCTACAAGTGTTTAGAAGAACACTCTCTCCACAATTCTAAATTGCTAAGCCAAGAAGAACAAGTGTTCAATATCAGATGAAGTATGTACTAGGATTTTGAAAACAAAGTGCTCCACACTCTAAACATGTAGCTCTAGATATCATGACAAGCATCCTAAGAGTGATAACAAAAACCTTCTCTCTAAAAACCTAGAACTCTCAAACAAACAAGTACAAAGGTACAGAAGAAAATGAAGAGCTCATTAGGGTTTCTCTCCCTTGCTTCTTTGTTCCTAAAGAGAAAAAGGGAAAGGGTATAATTAGACAACTTCATTATTAGCAAAGTTCCTTAAATGCATGAGCCATTCTTGATTCTATCTAGAACCATCCACTAAAATAAAAGTCTTAGTTATACTTAGAAGTACTGTAAGTATCTAGTCCTATCTCATCCAATCTTGATCTTCTACTTGAAGTTGTCTAACTCCAAGTTCCATTACATTTGTCATCCAAGTGGAGGTGTCGAACTCCACTTCACAAATCCATTGTTCGAAGATGTCACTTGCCATCCATTTGGAGTTGTCTAACTCCAGTGCACAAAGCCATCATCAAAAGATATTTATCTCCAATCAAATTCTGCTTATCTATTAATTCATATTACATCGTGAATTAGTTATCCAACAATGCATTGATCCATCTCTGGTCATCTTGACCAGTCATCATTCATCATCTCTGGTCATCTTAACCAGTCATCATTCATCATCTCTGTTCATCTTGCCAGTCATCATTCATCATTCAATGCATTCATCTATCAGAGGGTCAAGACAATGATAATCCACATGTATACAAGGTATGATTTTGTACTTTTTAATCTCATATTTTTTTTAAATTTTTAAATTTTGTGTAAATATGAATAATTTCATACATATCTTCAATTAAATTTTTGAATACAAGATGGAGAACTACAAATTATAGGATGTTCAAGTTGTAGGATAAAAAGATGAAAAGGTAAGACTCAATCACTAAAAAGACATAAAATCAAGCACCATGATTTTGGATTTACTTAAATTTTTTATTCTAAAACCTTCAAGAAATTAATGCTCAAACCTTGTCATGTAGTCATATAGACCTATCCATTTCCTATCAAGGTATGTTGGCAAAATCCACCTAGGATTTTTTGCTATATTGAGAAATTTATAGCCCATCATAGCATGTTAGATTGATCAATGAACATTGCTTCAAGTTTGCAACCAGAAAGCATTGTTGAACAAGTCTAATGTAGTACAGACTATGAAAATGTGTTTAGCAACCATCCCAAGTGTAATGTAGTCTGAAAAAGGTCCAAAAGTCTGCTTTTACAAACAGAATGAATGCATTAATGCCAAAATAAGGTCCCTTATCAAACCCTTGATGGCAATGATTAATTAAGTGACATTAGGTACATAGAAGGGGAATTATGGATTGGTAGTGGGATGCTAATGACTATAATGTATAGGAAGTTTTTCAATTTTGAGGGAGTAGTACTTCAAAAATTTATAGGAATTATGAAATAAATAGAAAAATTATAATTCCCTATGGTTTTAATTTATGATATGCATTTTTCATTCCAAAGATGAATTATTTTGTTTGTGGACACCAATTCAAAAATAAATTAAACTTTCCTAAAGCTAATGACTTTTTTTGTCTTTAAAAAAAGTTTCAACAAATCTTGACAAAACTTCAACCTATAGGTACCTACCTAGAATCCCAATTGTCTTCCAAAGGGACAATAGTCCTTTAACCCCTAAAGGACCAACATGCGTTTTTTGGCCGTATAGAAATTTTGGGCAGGTACATATGGCTGGAAATTTTCATATTTTAGGCTGAAATTTTAACAGAAGGTGGGGACGAGGAATATCTTCATGTGTACAAAATTTCATGACATTTTGAAATACGAGTCAAAAGTTATGACCTAATATGTTATTTTTTCTTATAACTGGGCAGTTCGGGCAGATCAGGAAAAATCATTTTCTTTGGAATTTTTTTTTTGAAATTGGTTCTCTGCATTTAAATATACTTGAAAAGATTTGAATCATTCCATTTCAATCGATGAGTCAAAAGTTATGAGGGTTTTTAGTTTGCGGGCAATAATGGATTCTTTATTCTAAAAAAAAATTTAAAGTTGTTTATTTTACTCAATTTTCAATATTTTTGGAAAAAAATAAGACCCTAGGATGTAAATTGATTATCACAACATTACAACCGTTGGGATTAGCATTTTTTAATTCTATAATTAAATTCTTAACAATTTAGTATTTTGAGTCATTCTCTACTTCTTTTCTACTTACTATTTTTTTCCTATATGTTGTTCAATTCCAAATGATGTGAAATTTTTCAAGCATATAGCCATCTTGTTTAGGAGACTGAATTTTAAGAAGCACCACCTTTTTCAACATTTTTTCATTGAAAAGTGAGCTTGTGAAGTGCAGCTGCCAGATTTTTTGCAGGATTGAAAAAATGGTATTGGAGACTTTGAATGCTTATATCTTATGATCCACACGGTGGAATTTTCTGAAATTTTTACCACATGTTATCAAGACATTGTACTATAAGATCCTACGGTTACATGTGTCAAGAATTGTTTTTTTCCAAAAATTTGGTAGTTGTCATAGAATCGGCAGTTTTGGAGCGTTTTTGGTGATTACATAGTCATGGAACTTTAGGGGTTAAGAGTTAAATTGGAATGAGGTTGATGCATAAATTTTTTTATGAAAGGGCCTAATTTGAAGTTTAATAAATTTTGTTAAAGTGGACTCTCAATTTGAAAAGCATGGACATTTGAGGATTGAAGAATAAATATTAGATTAATAAATTTGTGCATAGTAGAATCTCAATTTGAAAGGCATGGCTACTTTAGAAATCAACAAAAAATATTACATTCATAGGTAGTTGATACAAATCATTCAAATCACAAGTATTTAACATTAGTTACTTCTATAAGGGATAAAGGCACTTAGTATTGAAATGAAATTTGTAATAAAATTTGAAGGCCTATCCGTATATTCAATCTTAGCCATACTAGAGATGAAATTCCAATTCAACCCTCTTGGTACCTGTGAAGTAGCATTTTTGTCAAATAAAAACCTCTACCTCTAAATCTCTTATCCGGAATGACTATATTGTGCATTATTATTTTAGTTCCAAATACATATTAAAATGTTTAATATTATTTGAGGAGGAAGACAAATATGTTTACATGTATTGGAAATGCATCCAAGAATAATTTATAGTAGAACTTACAAATTATGTAGGATAGCAAACAAAATCTACAGTCCTTAATTCATAACGGATCTTCAACATAGTATTGTCTTTATGTTTTTGTACATTTCCTTGGAAAGATACATATATGAAATGTTAACAATACCAATGGAAGTACAACCTAAACTCTACGAGAGCATGCATTCATGTACAGAAGTGATTTTATTTCCAAGAAGGCATCGGCATTTTTGATGTGAAAAGGATATCCACCTCAATAACAAAGTGTATGGCCGTATGGGGTAGTTAGCTTTGGAAATCATGGACAACTAAACCATATTTGTTTTTTGCTTTACATGTTTTAAAAATTATAATATTAAAGCATTTATGTATTTGATTTTTTTAAATTCAATTGTACATATTGTTCTATTTTTTGAATAAGTCATGCAAGCAAATATTTCAAATTTGGAAGCACACATCCAATAACATGTATACCAAATGAAACACCAACCATGAATTAGGCAAGTACATAAAATCAAAGATAGGTACTACATATGTGAATGATACATGATACAATGAAAAAGCATCATTACAAGAAGAACTTCATAATAGTAACAACATACTATTTTCAATGTGAAGTACCTATCTTTTGCCTCTACCTTTGCCCTTCCCTTTGTCTCTACCTACACCTTGGTTTGGAGATTTAGGCTTGGGCTTCGACTTTCTCTTCTTAGTGCTTGTAGCTCTTGACGAAGTTGAAGCTCTTGCTTTCTTTCTTGGAGGCTCTTCTTCTTCTTCAATAACCATGTCCTCCGTAGCTCTCATCTTCATTATGTCTTGCATTTCCATTGTTTAAAGAGGATGTAGAAGTTTCCACTTCCCCATCCTCTTTGACTTCAAATCTTCTTTTCACCTTTCTTCATCCTCCCACAACTTCTTTCCATAATAGAAGTCGTTAGCTTGAAGGAGGTGAATTAGATGAGATGCCCTTCCACTCTCATAGTCCTCCCAATCATCATCATCATCTACACATTTTCACATTGAAAAGAGAAATAAACAATGAGAATGAAATGAAGCTAATTCACATGAAAAGTATGCCAAAAACAAGAAAGTGAACCAAAAGTAGGAGACACCTATAACAACATATTTGCAATAAGCCAATCTTATGACATAATTTTTAAGAAAAGAAAAACGTGAAGAATAGAAAATTACCCTTCAAAAAAACTTAGAACCCTTTCCACTCTTCCTTTTTCCACCTCATCACTTGTAGCGTTGTCGAAATACGCCTGCAATGCATGAATGATGTAAGACACATACACATGGGAGGAATCTTGAAGAATTGGAACTACAAATTTGTAGTCTTTCATACGGAAGACTTTCAAATCATCAAGAAATCCCTTCTCCATGGCCTTCACTAGAGGAGAGGATTTCACATCCTCACTCATGGCCATGGGAGGAGAAATTGACGCCCTCTCCCTCTCAAATTTGGATTGAACATTGTCTTCAATCCTTCTCTTAGCGTTTGCTTCTGCACTTTTTTCATTTTCTCTCTTACTTCCAGCCCTTCTTGCTTCTTTGACACTCTTATCTCTTTTCCACACACTCTTCTTCTTTGGAGATATAATAACTTGAATAAAACCTAAACATCCCACAAATTTGACATGTACTAAGAAGCAACTACAAAATATTCCAAATGTTCCCAAGAACACAATGCACTCTAAACCCTACACTTGAAGGTTTTTTAACTCTAAAAGCTTGTACAAAACAACATTACTTCAAAGCTCAAAGAACTTCAAAACTATAAATTACATACTACCTAAACCTATAATTCATGCCAATTCAACAATAATTGACCTAAACACCAACATCTAGGGTTTAAGCCCTACATAAAAATCCTCCAATTTCAAATCCTAATACCCTAAATCGTCCTTTGCTACAAGATAGAGCACTCAAAACACTAATATCTCTGTTGATCAAAATTGCAAGTAAAATTGAACACTACTTACATTGCTACAAGAAATTGTATTTGTTTCAACGATAGACACAAAATTGCAACCTCAACAAGCAGAGATTAGAAACTCACAATCAATGATGTAATTACAACATTTTCAAAGCATATACAAACAAAAACAAAAACAAATTAACAATGTACCTGCACAGCGTCTGTCGAAGAAGGCCTGACGATGAAGACGAAGCCCTGTCGGAGCGCGAGGAGGAGCTGGAGCGACTGGTTGAGGACCGGGGTGGGTTGAGGGCCAGCGGGTAAGGGTGGTGGGCGGGCGGGTAAGGATGGTGGGCAGGTGATGCGGGCGGGCGGGCAGGGAGGGTTTGGAAGGTGGTGGGCAGCATTGGAGGGGGCAGCAGGCTGCACTAAGTCCCGGCGTTTGTCTCAAAAACGACGGGGACTTAAGCTTAGTGCCGAGGGTCGGCGACCAACGCCGCGTTAAGTTACAGGATTCTTCTGCTTTCTGCAGGATGTGATGCTTCCAAAGTAAGGTATACACCAGCCTCTAAGGTAGGAGGCTCTAAAAGCGGCCCTTTCAGGGCTGATTCGCCTTTTTCATAGGTTTGCATGATCAGAAATATTTTTAGCTCATTTTTCAGAGAAAGAAAAATAGATGCCGAACGCAACACAAGTGGTTTCATATTTTTTGAAGCATTTTTGAATTAGTTATGAATTTTCAAAGATTTATGTTGTAGGTACCTATTTGTGACACCTAGGTCTCCAAAATCCGTCCCCTTGCAACTTCTAAAGTGATTTGAGGAAACCAAGGTCAATGATTAGCTCTTGCAATAGAAAACTAATTTTTCATTGATGTATTCAATAGCTAAAGTGGTCCATTCTACAACTAATTATAGGGTCGGTTTGAAGGAGAGGGTCGCTTTTACAGCCTCCTACCTTCGTACCACCTTGATTTGCAATCTGAATGAGTTGGGGCCAACTTCAAGAGGGGTGCATATTTTTCAGAGGGGTGCGCATGTTTCACAAATTAAACCCAAGTAGAATTATAATTTTCCGATAAAAATTGAAATTTCTATGAATTTTTGAAGTGTTCAGCCTTGAAACTACAAAAAATGCTTTTAAACTAAAGTTACAAACGTCTCATAAACAACCCATAACCGCCAAGTCAAGTACTAAAGTATTCATCATTAATGGAGTGACACGTTACCCAACTACCCCATTGTTGTCATGAAATTCTCTGATTTTGTCATAAAAAGAACAGATTTCAATATTTTTTTTATGGAATTGGGCATAAAGTGAGGTGGCATTAACACCAATGTGGGGTGACGGAATTGGGACGGTAATGGGCTAGTGTACCTAAAATGAAAGGTAGCAGTACTGTAAGTCTGTAACTAAATGTCTTCGTTCATTTCGTTGAGACCGACTGACTCCCTGTGTTTCAGTTGGTGGTAAGCTTAACTCCACTTCACTCTCATCCACTAGAGTTGATCCCTTTCGGACGATGATGATCCAGCAAGAAAGAATGGTTCCTCCCAGGTGACACTGGCTCCCAGGAAAGTCCTCACCAAAACACTACCCTACACTAGGGTCAGTTTGTTAAAAAACAATTCCAAAATATAATTAAATATGGCATCTAATGAATTTATAGCGTGGCATAATTGAACAGTGTAGAAATTATTAATGAAAATATTTGAAATCCTAAAAAAAGAAAAAAAAAGTCAAAGTTGTGAATATCAATAAAGCCACAAGTATTGATAAAGCCCCAAGTACCGGTAAAGCTATGAATATTACTAAAGGTCACAGAATATTTTGAACCATGCTAAAGATCATGAAATATTTTGACCCCTATGAAATAAACTTCCTAAAATTCTGAATTGAGTTAACTCCTAAAGGACCAAACACCGTTTTTTGACAACATAGTGATTTTGGACAGCACACTAAAAACAAAGTTTTTAATTTTTTTCGTTAAAATTTCATACAAAATGTGCCCAAGGAGTAGCTTTAAGGCCCAACAATTTTATAACTTTTGACTACACGGTTAAAAAGTTATCGCATAATATGTAATTTTCATTGGTCGGCGAGCAACCTAGGTAGCTTGAAAAAGTTCTTTAAAATCACTTTTAACAAAATGAAGATTTGAAATTGGTTCTTTAGATAGATAGACAAACAGATAGATAGATAGATAGATAGATAGATAGATAGATAGATAGATAGATAGATAGATAGATAGATAGATAGATAGATAGATGGATGGATGGATAGATGGATGGATGGATGGATAGATGGATGGATGGATGCGGAAAGCTTTGAATCATTCTATTTTGATTAATGTGAAGAAAGTTATGAAGACTCTTAGTTTGAGGATAGTTATGGAATCTCTACTCTAAAATAAACTTTGAAGTCCTTTATTTAATTTAGTTTTCAATATTTTTGAAAAAAAATAAAAACATTAGGTGTAAATTATTTATTACAACATTAAACCATTGGGATTGGCATTTTTCAATTCCAAATCTAATTCTTAACAATTTTGTATCTTGAATTATTTTCTACTTCTTTCTACTTACTATTTATTTTCTGTATGTTGTGCAACTCCAAATGATATAAAGATTTTCAAATATATAGCAAGCTTGCCTTGAAGAATGAATCCAAAGAATAACCGCCATTTTGTAATATTTTCTTTTTACAAATGTGACCTTGTGAAGTCCAGCTGCCTAGATTTCGCAAGGACAAAAAAAGGATTTTTGTAAATTCAAACGCTATTATCTTGCAATCCACATAGTGCAAATTTTTTGAATTTTTTTCCACAACTTTTCAAACTAATATAAGGTAGCCGACCCATTTCCAACAACCCCATGATTTCCAACCTCTAGACTGTTCTCTTTGTGACCATAGACTGTTCCCTTTGTGACCATAGACTGTTTAGTGAGGCACACTTCAAAGAGTAGTTGTGGCAGATTCTGATTTGCTATGAGGCTCTCAATATTGCAACCAGCCCATGGTTGACTTTGCAATCAGTTTGTGGTTAGAAATAGAAAGGTCTATATCACAGTTTTAGGTCAAAGAGAATCTTTCACTAAAAAATTCATAGTAATTACATTTTTGTAATAAAATTTTGGAAAAATATGCAGTCCTTCCAAACTCTATTTCCGTACACACAAAAAAATTTGCACTCAAAAACCTACTCTCCAAACATGCGCAATTGCTTAAGTGGTTGGAAATGGGTCAGTTACGATACTACAAGATCCTACGGTTGCATTTGTCCAAAAATGATTTTTTTTCTAAAGTTTGGTACTTATACTAGAAATGGCAATTTTGGAACAATTTTGGTGAAAACATAGTCTCTGACCTTTAGGGGTTAATGAATGAAAATTCAACCAAAAAGAAATGATTTCAAATGGAAACTAATGTATCTGATCCCAATATATGGTATTGCAGCACAAGATGTAACTTACATCCACTAGTAGGAAAAGGGCTGTAAATAACTAGGTAAAATGACTCGATTCAAGTTATTCAGGACAGGGGTGATTGTTGAATGACTAAATGGGCCATTTGAGGGCTGAAGTCATTGTGGATGAGTTATTTAGGACTTTTGAGTCATTGCGGACTCCGGTGTCAGAAAGACATCCATTACTCCTAAAAAAAGTTCATCCTCTTGAAAATCTGACGTGTTTTAGGACCTGGACGATTGAGGGATCATGCCACGTCAAGAAAAGGGATTTCGGAAGTGCTGATGTGCAGTTCAGTGACTCGCGGAATGACTGCATCGCGACTGCGTTGCATGACTTGGTCGACATTGTAGAATCATGCATTAGTCATATACCTGGACATTTTGAAGTTACTTTTCAAGACTTTGAGAAGTCATTTGAAAGTCATTTTGGAAGTTTTATAGGAACCGCTGAGCATTGCATGTCAGCATATGATTGATAGTAGGTTAGGGTTTGGGGCACGATTTTTGAGAAAATGTAAATGTTTTGCTTAGTTATAAGAGAGTCATGCCGTAGTCATTTCTTATACAAAGAGGGTTTAGGCAAGGTTATTTTGTTTGAGGGTATTGCAAACGGAGTTGGAACCTAGTCATTTTGTAGTGTTCTTTCAGTCGATTTCGTGCTTCAATGGTTTCAAAAAATGACTGCGGAGGTCAATTTACAGTCATTCCAGGGCTTTTTCCGTAAGCACAAAATCACACAATAATGTCTGATGCTTCCGGAGTTTTGGTCACTGTATTGGGACAACCAACAAATGAGAAATACAGCACAGCAACTTTCCTACAAAACTATAGAATAGGAACAAAATTGCGGGAGAGCAACAAAACTGTAGGAGAGCAACAAAACTACAGAACAGCAACAAAATGGCATGACAACAACAAAATGGAAGAACAACATCAATACGGCAGAACATTAGATCAACCAAACTAAACAGCACAACAACAACAAACTAAATAGCAACAAAACAAAACAACAGCACTACAAAACAATAGAACAAGAATTAGAACAAAACAATAACAACACAAGAAAACAACACAACAAAAAGAAGAGTGTGAACTTACCCATCACTTAGAAAAACTAGAACCAAAGCAAGAGGAGAAAATGAGAAGATATTATTAAGGAAGAAGGAAGGAGAAGAGGTGGTGGCGGCTGACCTAAAGTGTGGCGGCTACCCTAAACTCTAAATCGTCCATTTGTTATTGAGATTCAATCTCAGCTGTCCATTTTTTGCCAAGATGCAAATGTAGCGGCTAACCTAATATTTGGCGGCTACCCTAAAATCTAAACTGTCCATTTGTTGTTGAGATTCAATCTCAACTGTCCATTTTTTGCCAAGATGCAAGATTTCACTCATCCATCTAAGCCATTCAAAAAAGAAGCAATTTGATTTGTCCATCTTATCCATCCATCTTATTTGTCCATTTCAATTGTCCATCTGATCCAATGATCTTTAAGTGCCTTTGTGTTGACGAAATGACTCGCGAATGACTACACAACAATGATTCTGTAGCCACACATTTTTGCTCTGATGACTAGTAAAGAACTGCTTGGAATCGGCGCAGTCATAAAAGGAATGACTGCACATACGTCTGATGATGAATCAAAGTCTCAATCCCTTAATTATAATTACCCCCTCCAAAAAAAATTTAAATTTTTATGCTCTAAATTGCCTGAGGAAAAATCGAGTCATTAGCAACTCATTCAACGATGAAAGCCTGAGCTCTGCTCCTGACAAATGACTGATCCCGTGCCATGAGATCTTTCCGTCCCGGAGTCTTCAACAAAACAGGTTCATTGCCTCCTTTCGTGGCCAGATTTCATCCCGCTGCCATCCACCCGCATGCTAAATGACTACATAATGACTCTGGACCTAGTGCCTACAGGGTGCAAACCGAATCTTAGTCCCTGCAGTCACTATTCAGTCACGGTGGTCAACTAATCATTGAATGAGTGGTCACATATCCCTGTTTTTCTACTAGTGATTGTCAGAATTAATTTCCATATCTCTTAATATCGTACACATGCCTCTTATCAGACACTTCTAATAACCAAACGGCTTGCTAGACACTCCACTTTGAAATGTCCGGTAAAGGAAAAGGTAAAATGCTAAATGTATGGAATTTGAACTCATAACATTATTAACTCAGCACTTTCTTTTCTTCTGATATGAGGTATAATCCCCCCTTGGATGCCTAGGGAGAATTTTAGTTATATTTGAGCAAACCCAATTGGTTAGGGCATCACTGTAGCTTTGACAAGACGACATCATTCGCTTGGGAGGTCTTGATATTGGGGGAGCAAAAGGCCCCCCCCCCCTTGCTGAAGGTTAATAATGTTATGCTGTCTGGGCGGTGAAGGTCAATTGGGTCTTTCCACAGCAATCACAAATTTATGTAAATTCAAATTAAGAAAGTTCACAACTTTCTTTTCAAAACCTTAACTTTTTTGAGCTTCTTGGAATTTGCTCAAAATTGAACAAAAAGCCAACATTTTGATAAGTTTAACCAAATTTTATTGAATTGTAATTGCATGAATTCAAACTATACATGGGACTATACATGTTAGAGATCACATGGAAAAAGAAAACACAACAATATCATTTTATAAATTGAAAGATTATAATGTTTAATCATGAAGATGTTAAAATTGTGAAAGTAATTTCAAGTCTTTCAATCTTTTTTTCACATCTCAAATCAAAAATATTAGCTACCAAAAAAATGAGGTTAAAGGGCATAACATGCACAACCCTAATCAATTTACAACTTCTCAAAATCTTCTCTACAATTTTTTTAAATGAATTTCAAGTGTGACTTTCCTCCAAGATCTAGTGTATTTGAAGTTCATTTCCAAGAGCCCTCAACACTAGAAAGTCAAGGAATGCAATGGCCCCTTGCACAAAATCTTGAATGGAAAAAATATAATCATTCATTTTCAAAATCAAAATTTTTGGTGCGAAAATTAGACTTCAAATAGTATTTAAGAAATGTGAAAACTACAAAAAAGCAGGTCAGATTTTATGGAACTTCAAAGTATTGTCAATACTAGATTGTGGTGCCTTGGGCAATTTTAATTAAATATTCTTGTTGCATCTAGGAGCCAATTCCATCAGTCTTCACAATTTGGAAATAGTAAGATTTCAACAAGGTAAACCATCCCATCCCAAGCAAAAGACCCATTACAAACACCTAGGGATTGATCCATCAAAGTTGATCTTGCATCAATTCATGACACACTTTTTTTACTAACCCCTAAAGTTCCAAGGCCATTTTTCTGTCAAAAACAACTCAAAACTACCAGTTCTGCTGCATTCATCTAAGAAAAGAGAAAAATATATTTTTTTGAATCTAACTATAGGATCTTGTACTTAACTTATCTCAAATCATGTGGGAAAAATCCCTAAAGTTCGGCCGTATAAATTAGAAGATATTAGTATTCAAAATTGGAAAAAATGGGTTTTTTGAACATAAGCTTGCAACTTCAAATGACTTTGACCGCCATTTGTAAAAAAATTTGCACTATAGACTTTGAATTTAAATTGTTTTTATGTTGAATAATTGAATTGAGAATCTAGGATAAAAATTTCAAAAATAATACACTAGAGTTTCATTCTTTAAAAAACTATTAAATAGAAGTAGGTCTAAGATTGAAAGAACAACTAAATTGTCAATAGCTCTAAGATGGGATAAAAAACTATAATCCCATTGATAGGATTGTTATAACAAGCAAATTTAGCTTGTCTAAAATTGTGAAAATTGCATTCAAAAATGAATCCTAGTTATTTTTTCAAGAAGATGCTCTAGTTGCCCAAAAAATAAGATTGTCCATAACTTTCACATAACAAATCCAAATGGAATGAATCAAAGCTCCCTTATAGATAAAATTATACTCTATGAAAGAAAAAAAAAAAATTTAATTAAAAAGTTTTTTGTGTGAGAAGATTTTTGCCCGCCGTACCAAAAAATAGGACCTTTTGTGCCATAATTTTTGCTCCCGGGCACCAATTGAAAATTAAAATTATATAACCACAAAGCTAAATAATGTGTTTTTCTATCTTCACAAAAAGTTTCAAAAAAATGATGAATATTGAGGCCGTAGTAGCCTATCCAAATCCATTTTGTCTTCTAAGGGTACGATGGGACTTTAGAGGTTAAATGAGATTTGGACTACAATAGGTTGAGTTAGTAGCCTAGGTATGCAATTCCTATTTTATATGGCCTTGATTGCAATCACCTATGATGCATTTTACTCCAATCTCAGGTGATGTAATTTGTTTGAATTTAAAAAAAATTATATTCTATTTAGCAAGGAATCCAAAAATATTATAAGATACATGAAATGAATATTCTTTAAGGTTAATGAATAGCATGAAATCTAATTATATGTGTTCTTTTAATACATGTATCATAGGCCAAGCTAACCAACTTTTGGGGGCTATTAATAAAAAATAAATTTTTTTATTACAAATAAAATAGTACAAATGAATTTTAATTTTAATTGGAAGAAACTTCTTCTACAAACCTTAAAAATTATGCATGGTATTTTAGTTCTTCATATATATTGTCAAGTTGTTTTTTAATAAATATGCACGTCTACATTTTATTTAATTTGGTCTTTACCCAACTTTTTTGTCCTTTTAATTTGGCATAGTTTTTACAAAAGCTACCCTTTAAGCTGTTGTAATGCTGATGATCCTTGTTCATAATATAAGAGTTGTATACCTAGGGTTAGTGGTTACAATCAATGTTTTGAATGACAATGATGGTATAATTAGTAATTGCAATAGAAACTTCCACCTATTTAGTGTAAATCCATCACAAGAAGTGACTTTCTTAGGCCTTCATATTGTAGCCATGTTAAGAAACCTTTTTACCTCTTTAGGTGACTAAGATGATCATTATGGATACACTTTTTGTTGGTTTGGGGGTACTCTAGGGACTCTAATGGTCCAATTAAGCAGCAAATGTCAAAAATTTATATCAAATTCATAATTTATCAAAAAAAATACTACATATCTAATTTCAATTGCTCTATCCATTTCTCACATTTGTCTCTATATGGAAAAAAAATTATGAAATTTTTGAACAATGCCAACAGTACAAACCAATCATTCTGCCAATGCCATGGTTGGGTTCCCTGAGCATTAACAAACTTGGAACTACACTAAAAATGATATTTAGTGTAGTATGACATTTAGTGTTTTACCCCCCTACCAGCCACAACACTAAATCTGAATTGTAGCGGATTTAGTTCATTTTTTTAACGTGTTCTAAAACTAAATGTAAACCTTTTCAGATTTCAGATTTACCATAGAGCATATTTAGTGTTAGAAATTAGATTTAATGTTACTTACTTATGATATTTAGTGTCAAGGTTTGTAATTAGTATTGCCAACACTAAATATCATTTTTAGTGTAGTGCTAAGAGCGTCCCCAATGTGGACACTGTTCAAGGCACCTAATAGTGTCAAAAATAATTTTCTTGTTGGAGCAAAGGCCAAGACTAGGTCTCTTGCCAGCCTGCCACCTTCTAATGTGCTTCCTATGCAGCAACGGATCGAAAAACAACAAAGACAACACTCGAGCTCTTTTTTGAATTTTCTTGTGAATCTCTTCACTTTTTTGAGTGCGCTTTGAGTGAGGTATTTGAAAAACACCACCGCCTGCTACCATGGTCAGAGAATCTGAGCTTCTAGTGTATTGTTCCAGGCTTGTTCCAGGCTCAGACAAATTGTGCCAAAATGCCAAGCAGGGGTTATCATGTGATGAGACCTGGAAAATAATGCTGTTGATTACAACAACTATGATACGGACCAATTACTTGCAAAAGGCCATTATAAGACCTGTTTGCACCATTCTAGTGCCAATAAAGGGGATGCATTGGTGCTATAGTAAACTTGCCAATCATTGTACAAACAAAATTCAAATCCTTCTCCGCATAAATTTGACAAGAGTATTAAATGTCATGTTAAGATTCACATTCAAAAAACAAAATGCAAAAAGACTTCTTCCTACAAATTTCCTTGCAAATTAAAGGTGATGAAGCTAAAACCAATTAAAAAATTCCTTACAATCCTTCACCACACAATGTGTGGTCATTGGGCGGTGATACAAAAGTTTGTTCCCAACACAATTGAATTGGTAGCTGAATTGCACAGTTAGTGTTCGATAATTGGAGAAATAGTCAGTTGTGTGGTTTTTTGGATCTGTGCAGTAATAAGGGACCCGACCCATTCCCGACCACCACCCCATTTCTGTTCTGTAGATTGTTCTCTTTCCAATCAGCATGAGACAAACGCTCATTAATTACGGCACAGTTTCCCATGCAGTTGTAGCGCATTATGATTGGCTACAAGATGATCAATATTGCAACCAATCCATGGGTGGATTTGTAATCAACCTTTGGTCGGAAATAGGGAGGTCTGTACAACTAGTTTAGGTCAAATAGAATCTTTAGCAAAAAAATTCATAGTAATTATGTTTTGAGAAATAAAAATCTGAAAAATTATGGGAACCTTCTTAATTCAATTTCTACACATGGGAAAATTCCTTCCTTGAAAAACCCCGCCCTGCAGATATGCGTAATTGCTTAAATGGTCGACAATGGGTCAACTCCCTTAGAACCATATGAAATTACAACAGAAAACCACAAAATGCTTTTGCCTGCTCTTCACTGACCGACCCCCGGAGTCTGTGACCCATTGATGCCATGTGATAAGATTTGTTGCTTTCTGCATCATTTCTGGGGTTCTTCCAAGGAGTGATAAACTTAACATGGAATGGCCGGACCTTCGGACCTTCGTTCATTTTCGTTCATTTCGTTGAGACCGACTGACTGTTTCTGTTGGTGGTAAGGTCACTCCACTCTCATCCATTGAAATTGATCCCTGGCTATCCAACAATAGGTATACCTATTTTCAACACTTTGAAAATTCATAGTTTATTCACACAGTGTCCACAAAATGTATTCTAAGAGAATCTAGAATCCCCTTTTGATTGCCAACAGGACCCCGCAAATTTTTTTTTAATATAATCGTGGAAACCATATTGAATCATGTTGAATTGCTAAACCTATGCAATTTTAGGTGTAGTTATCTTATAGGTATTTGTCTTAACCCAACTTAAGAATCCCTCAAAGAAATATAGATTGATAAAAAACAAACTATGGCATGTAAAAAATCTCGACATCATATAGACTTCATATTTGCAAGGTTTCCTTTTTTCCCCATCTCTGCATGAACTCAAATCAAACCTTTAGTTGCACAATAATCATGAAGTACAAAGTAACCATGCTTTGTTTTTTTGTGATACTTGGCTGTACTTCATCCATTCTTTGCAGCTCCCACAAAAAGCTCATGATGAAAACATTTGTAAGCCATTATATAGATGACGGCTCTTTTAGGGGTTAATTGTAGTTGTAGTGTGTGTGACACTAGTTTACCAAAAATAAATCATTTTCAATTAATAAAATTGATATATAGTATTATATTTTGGCAATTTTCAAAAACATAGATTGTTGTCTAAATTCTCATAGAAATTCCAATGAAATTGAATTTGATGTTTTTAGTTATGGAAATATGAGATTAAATTTTAGACATATATCATTATATGTGAAATAAATATTAAAATTTTGAATTATGTATTTTAAGGTGCAATTACCTTACAGTAGTTGAATTACGCAGTTAGTGATTGGTAATTGGAGGGGTTGTCAGTTGTGTGATTTTTTGGATCTGTGCAATAATAAATGGCTGATTTACTCTACTCTAAGTCATAATTATGTGACCGGTCACTGGCGTGTGTAGGATGTAAGGTAGCCGACCCATTCTTGATCACCACCTCATTTTTGCTCTGTAGATTGTTCTCTTTCTGATCAGCAGGAGAAGAACGCTCATTAATTACAACATGGTTCCCGATGCAGTGGTGGTGCATTATGATTGGCTACAAGATGATCAATATTGCAACCAATCCTTGGTGGATTTACAACCAAGCCCTTGGTTGGAAAAAAGGAGGTGTATATAACGAGTATAGGTCGAATAGAATCTTTAGCAAAAAAATTCATAGTAATTATGTTTTGAGGAACAAAAATCTGAAAAATTATGGGAACCTTCTTAATTCAATTTCTACACATGGGAAAATTCCTCCCTTGAAAATTCCTCCCTTGAAGAAACTGTAGATGCCGAAAAACATCCCATATGTCTAATTTGGATAATTTTTGCAAAAGTTATTGACCTCCAAAGTTTGCAGCCAGTAAACCCTGATTCTGTCCGTTTCGTCTGATTCTGTCTGATATGACAACTCTGGTAGAAACATGACTTCATCTTTGAAAAACAAATTTTAAAATTTTCATTCATATCTAGTTGCCAAATGGTAGCAAATAAAGTGATGATAGTTGAGGCTAGAACTTACCGGTCATAGACTCGTCTTTACAGGGTTAAACAGTAAATTGGAAAATTTAATTAATAGTAGGAACAATGCTCAATTTCTTATTCAAACATATTTAGGTATAGTTACTAAAGTGCTATTCTTGGGGGCTCACTATCCTAATAATGAAATTTGGTGTTAACCAAACTAAATGATTTTAAAATGCTATAAATTTGTACACTTGATGGATATTTTAGCATACTGTGTTTATAGAGATCCCCCATTAAATTGTATGCTCTTAGTAAAAATGCTCATCAATTGAATCAACTCGAGTACTTGGTGTCCGGTACTGTTTATATAGTAAAAGGAAAAAACTGTTGTAGGAGAAATTTCTGTCGGAGAAAATATCGGTAAGTTCCATTGCTGTACAGACACAATGCAACTTGCGGTCTGAAAGTCCTCTAGATTCTGAAAATTCTAAAAAATTGAGCCGTGTACAGACACTCCAGCTTGCTACAGTAGTACCAAAACCTCCACCTTACTGGTACTGTATGAAGGTTATATTAGAGCCTCAATATGTATGATCCTCAATGTGCAAAGCTCATCTTCTTCATCTACTAGTGCAATTGCAATATTGATGTAGTGCTGTCATTGGGATTGGCTTCATGCATCGGTCTAGATCTCTCGCCGCATCTAGCTTTGTGTCAACTTCTAATTTCTAGCTAGGAGCATGATGCGGATTGTCGTGTGGTACGTTTGATGTAGACACCAGTGCGATTCATTTGGTCTCCAACCTTCGTTAGCTAGTTTAATTCTCTACTGCCCATATGTACATCCTGTGTAATTAAGCCTCAAACTTCATGCATGTAGTGCTTCGCATTTCAAATAGGAGCTTAATTGAGGATGGAAGACCGAGTTCTTGTGTAGAACCTGGGCAGCTGCCCTTCTAGCTCTGGTGTCGATCAAGTTAATTACCATCGAACTAGGTATAGGCAAACTATTGCTATAACTATAGTACGTGTTTGGTAAAGTGACGGAACTATGGGCAGCCCCCATGGCCAAGGGTTCGGCGAACCCATCGGAGGTTCGAACGAGAAAACCGTCGGTAAGATACCGACTCGGGGACTGCTAGCCGATGTTACAGCACCGGAGGCCGCCAAGACAACGTGGATATATAGCATCCTCTCAAATCCAGTTTACGGGGGGTTCTCCGTAAGCGTTCTTGCCGACATTTTCGTTCAGAGCCTACTATTCATCGCTACTTTGCTTATACCGTGTCTCTGTTACCGACGAGTGAGGAAGAGAGAGAGGATCGCGAGAGACCGCGAAGACGAGAGAAAACGCGAAAAAGAATTGGCCATAAAACAGCTTATAGAGTCGTATTTTGTCAGATTTCAAAGTTCCCAAGGTTCCCCAGGAACGCCTACAGTGTTGCAGGCCGATAACTCCATCGCGCAGAGCTCATCTACTGCACCTCCACCAGTTCCAGAAAATCATGCGCAAACCACGGGATCCATACATGCTGGTTCCATACCAGGATCCCCACCTCAGGCAACTTCTTCAACGTCTGCAATACCGACAACGGGATCCACACCTGGTTCCATATCAAGATCCCCAACTTCTTCAACGAATGCAGTACCGACAGAACCCATGATCATAAAAGCAGGCCAGACTACCAAGCGACAGTGTGATCAACTGCGACAGAGGAACGGATTCCACATCAGGTCAAGGTCTATGGATCATGCTACCAGCACATCCTCAGAGTCACCACCGGGTGCAACACCATGTCCAGACGTTGCTGTGAAGGAGCATCATGTGATTGACATCCCGTTTTCATGTCGTTTCTCCTCGCTGACGGAGACGAAGAAGGGGGACAAGTTTAAGGAGACGGTGAAGGAGAAACTGGGAGTGGATTTTGGCCACGACGTCTGCTCGTCCAGGATGATGCAGGCGAGGTTGCCAGCGACGGAAGAGAATCTGAGTGCGCTGCGGGAGGTTGCGATTGAAGGCATGAAACTGGACGAGGGGTTTACGTTGCAGATCGGGGCGTCGTTCTTGTACTGCTGCACTGGTAAGGGTAAAAGCTTAACTCTGTCTTTGACGCTGTGCGTCGTTGGTATGATCATTAGAGGAAATTTCAGCCTCTTGAGGGCCGTTCGAAGTTGATATGTCATGCTATTTTTTGCATGACCTGTCAACTTCGAAAATGCTCTTGGTGAGTAGTCAGAGTCTCTGATTGCTTGCTGGAGTAATCGGATTTTGCAATTTTTTTATTTTATTTTATTTTTACAATTTTTTTATATAATAATTTCTTAAGATTAATTATTATTATTATTATTATTATTATTATTATTATTATTATTATTATTATTATTATTATTATTATTATTATTATTATTATTATTATTATTATTATTATTATTATTATTATTATTATTATTATTATTATTATTATTTATTCAGAATTTTGGGTTCTTGCGCCACTGTTGTTGCAATTTCAGCTGGGCGGAAATAGGGGAAAAAACAATTTTTTAGCAAAAAAAAAGTGAATTTCAGGGTACCTCGGAGGGCTGTGGAGCAGCCCTCCAAGGGGTTGAAATTTTTTCTTATGACAGTCTTCCAGCTTTCATCCAGCTTTCATCCTATTTTCTTACATGTTTTCATCCAGCTTTCATCCTATTTTCTTACATGTTTTCATCCAGTTATTATTCAATTTCATCCAGATTTCATCTTATTTTCTTACAACTTTTCATCCTATATTCATCCAAATTCCATTCGGCTTTCTTCTAGTCCATCTTCATTCATCCAACTCTCTAAATAACTCTCATCAAATTCTCATCTTAAATCTAAAAGGTTGCGGACTGAAAGTAGCCAATGGATGACTTTTTTGATTACTCTAGAAATGAAGAATGCACCTAAATGGGTCCAAAAATCAAATCATTTTTTGACAAAGAGAACCTTAGTGATGGGTCTTGTCCTTTTAAGTTGAATCTTTAGTTCATTAATGAGACCACATTTACACAAACACCAATAGAAAGGTCTTGGATTACCAAACAAATCCTGTACAATCCTTTGGCCTTTGGAGACAAATTGCATTAGATGATTTTTGGGGGTCTTGGAGGGCCGGTTTAGGCCCGTTCCCTAATCTATCCAAATTCAATGAACGCAAGTACGGGTGTGTCAGAATTTTTTTTTTCAAAAAAAAAAAAAAAAAATTTATCAAAATATCATTTTAAGCAATTTTTTTTTTTTTGGAATTCAAAAAATGACGTGGCAATCGCTATGCTACGTCAAGCAACTGACGCTGCATTCCCGCAGTCTGGAACTTGGAGCCCTCCAAGACCCATGAATCTCATCTAATGTTGCTATATAGCTTGGTGTTTGTGAACTCTTGTCTACTACAAATCTACAATTAGTATGAGAGAAAGGAGAGTTTGAATACATAGTTTGATGGATTGACAGTTCTGTGCACATTCTGTGTTCCTTGGATCATATCCTTTGCAGGTAATTGCGATGAGCCTGTCCTATTGAGTTTGAGGGATGTTGAAGTGCCAACTGTTTTGCAAGCAGAATATTCAGCAGGTACGTATACTTACATTTGCACATTCCAAAGAGCCTAGCCAGTTAATGTCTAGCAGCAGACTGAGCAGGTTCCCCTGATTGATCTTCTTTGAGGATTTTGTATTAGATAACCGAGCCGAGCCGCGGTAGCGGCAAGTAGGTTATTGGACATAACCGGTTGTTCACTTTTCAATCACAACCTTTGATCTCTGTGATCCAAGGGTGGAGGAAGCAAGTTGAGAGGAGAGAAGGTTATGAGTTGCAACTTGTAATGGCAATGGTGATGGTTTGCCAATGGGATGGTGCCATGTGAGTGTTGAAAACTTAACAACTAGTTATGTGGTTTCAAGGTTTCACACAAGTTTTTATCATGAATCTATGAATTGTTCTTGTGATCAGGGATGCTGGTCGTGCGAGGGAGATATCTGGAGGGAGCTGAGATCCGAGCAGCGACGTCTGAAGGTTATATGATATTTGCATCTGTTAAGCAAGACCCGATCGACAATGATGTAAAACTTCTAAACTCTTAATCAATGATGGGGAATTTTGTTAAAATGGTGGTATTTCGTGTGCAATTTTGACGGTATGCCATTTTGACCATCTAAGACAAGTATAGATTTCAAAACGGCCGTTTTGAACCATCTAGGACAGGTATAGATTTTAGAATGGCCGTTCTGAATTGTAAAAGTGCCAAAGTTCCGGAATGGCGCCATTTTAATGAAATTCTCCATAATGATAGTAGGATGCAGTTAGATTCAGATGAAAGTTGGATGAAATATAAGATAGGGATGGATGAAATTGATATGTAAATTTGGAAGAGATAGATGATGAATTAAAGTTGGATTAAAATATAAGATAGGGATGGATGAAATTAATATGTAAATTTGGAAGAGATAGATGGATGAATTAAAGTTGGATTAAAATATAAGATGGAAATGGATAGAAGTTGGATGAAAAACACACTAATTGAGCTAGTAATTTTATCTAGAATATTGTGAACAACCACATTTGTGTGCCTCATAAATTCACATAATTCCAAAATTATTTGAAGTTGGTGTTATAACTACTAGATGCACCAATTGAGTATGAGAAATGTTTTAAAAATTTCAATGTTTCCACTTATTTTATGGAACAATATTTCATGAAAAATCCAGTGAAACATTACTTAGATGGCGAATTTCATTAAAATGGCGCCATTCTAAAACTTTGGCACTTTCACAGTTTAGACCGGCCGTTTTAAAATCTACACCTGTCTTAGATAATTTAGAATGGCTATTCTGAAGTCTACAACTGTCCTAGATGGTCAAAATGGCACATCATCATAATGGCACACAAAATACCGCCTTTTTAATAAAATTCCCCATTTAGGGAGAGAATGGGCCTAGAAAAGGCCACCTCCCTTTGAGAAGTTATGACTAGTAGTGACCAACAAATTGCTGAATATAAGAATAATTGCAGCCTACCTAGCAGACCGTTTGTGAGGTGGACAATGCACAAAGAAATTTGAAAAGTTTCAAATTTGCACTCCACCATAGTAGATGGTCTGCCAATGTAGACTGCGATGACAATTTTTAATTTTTAATTAAAAATAAATAAATATTCAGTTGTGTGCTGGTCATTGCTAATCTAGAAGTGGTGGCCCTATTGAGGCTTTTTTCTTCCCCTAATGCATGCTCTAAAGTCTAATTACCACTCCTAACTTGGTGTTGGTTTGGGATAAGTTAGTTAGTTAGGTGTTTGAAATGTGAACTTTGGTGGCTGAATTAGAAACTATGGGCTACAGTTAATTAAAGTTCATTAGCGGCTAATGCTGTAATGCCGTGTTTATTTTAGTAGTACATGATAAATATTACGTAGTATCAATATATGGACAGTTCCTTCAAGGGTTAAAGTCTGTTGACCCTATCAGGTAGGGTTCAAAAAAGACCTTTTAACTTCGAACTTTATAATCTTTTAATCCGCGTGGTCAAAGTTTCTGATTTTTTTCCACATATTCCCGTGATAGTCTAGTGCAAACCTGTACAATTGAACTTCCAAAAAAACTTTTTTTCTTTTTTTGTATTTTTCTCACTGACCTAAAAATGCTAGTTATCGTCAATTTATGCCAAAAATGTGCTCCGGTCCTTTAGGGGTTAACATGTGGATGGTAATTGTGCAGGCCCTGCCAGAGGAGAGAATTGGCACATGGAGATGCACTGACCTCCTGCCACCTGTCAAGCTTGATCAGATTCAAATATTTGCAAGCAAGACAGTGCACATAGAGGGACAAAGTGTTACAGTGCGCAGCGAAGTTTGTTCAATACAGAACATAACCTTGAGAACAGGTAAGTATACTGATGAACTTTGTTGTACAAAGAATATTTAAGGAGGTCTGCTCTTAAAGCAACCTTTTAAGAGCTGATTTCAAAGCTAAATTCCTTGAAAACAATTTTCAGTTTATTTTCATAGAAAGAAGAATGGAATTGGCATCAATTCAAGTCGTTTCATATTTTTTGGACCTTTGTGGAATTAGTTACGAATTTTCAAAGTTGAAACGTAGTAGTCACTAAACGTGACCCCCTCTTGAAATGTATATAGTTGGTACATTGACAAAAGCAAAATGTAATTGTGTGTTAGAGGTTGCTTTTAGAGGAGGGCTGCTTTTAGAGCAAACTACCTTACATCTATTATTATTGAATGCATAGTGCTATAAAAGGCTTATCACCTTTTTCATCCCTGTAGACAATCACAGTCTCATCCACTCACTTTTCATCAAAAATTAAGATGCAGTGGGAAATTAACCAATCTTCACTTTAGACCTCCTTATTCACAGTCTTTTGAAAAGAGACATATTTTTATTTTTCTAGAAAAGATTGTAAATTTTGTTATTTTTCTAAAAAAGTTGTAAATTTAGCAAATAAGGTGTTTTAGTCTAGTTTGAATTCATTTTCAAACTACCTACACAAATGCTTTTAATTAGTGAGTCTCATATTAGCCCTCTTGTCATTCTAACAAATTGTCATTACAAAATGGTGTCAATTGTTTTATCATTAATTCAATATGATGCCCTTAATTGTAATGCTAATTGATGTTTGATGTCTTATTTTGGTATTCACCTTGTTTTTTTATTGTCTTTCCAAAATTTTGCTATACTTTACTTTTGTAACTGTACTATACAAAATTATAATTTTGTTATGCTTACAAATTTTTTAGAACAATTTTCTATGAATATATAATAAGTCAACATAAGGTTAAACATCTACGACAATCCTTGCTTATGACCATCTAGTAAAATTTCATTCAAAATATCGTTGGCTATAACATGTAAAGCTTGCAATTGAAATGACTCACTTGTTGTTTGATAGACATATTACTTATAGATACTCCTTACTATTTAATGTAAGAAAAAAATTTGCCTTAACATCCTAAACATTTCCACATATGACTATTAAGTTATTCTGATGGCTTGTATATATTTTATACTAATATAATAAGTTTAAAAAGCATCTAAATTAAATGCTTGAATAAGAATATCAAAGTAATATAACAACTATTTCTACAATTTTTTTGTCTTGTAATTTAAATTAGAAATAGAGCTAATAATAAGAACATAGGTTACTATGAAACAATGATAGCATAAACTTGAAACTAGATAGACACAAATATTTTACCACATTTTTGTACAAATTTTAAGCAATACAACATTTTTTTTTTAGATTCTATACAATGCTATCATCTAAGTTTATAAGAATTTTATGAAAGTAAACTAATCCTTCAAGTGTGCAATGGATGTAGTTATTTACAAATGGGTGCCAACAATTATCATAATCAATATTTTGGCAAGCCAACTCTGGGCAATTTGGGTGTTGTTCTCTGATTTGGTGCCAAATCTATTCCATCCTTGGCTTTCTTATCCTACTCTTGCATTGATAATATACATCATTCAACTTTTGTCACCAAGGTATTACATACTCATATCACGCCTTCTTTTTTCAATGTTTTTTTATGCAATAATTTATTGCATGCAAGGAATAGTTACATTTAATATCTAGTGATGTCTCATATGTAAGTTTTTGATGTTAATTTTAATTGTACTCTAATCAATCTTTGAAATTAGAACAATGTATAGTTTGGCTAATATGGATTTATTGGTCTACAGTTTGGAAGAAAATGCTAATTATTTTATTGAGCGTCTGAAGCTTGCAATTTCAAGTTTTCATGTGTTTCCAAAGCCTTTAGCTTCACCGACATTTTTTATGCGCAATGGTTTCCGTAAGTTAATGTTGGGCATTGGCATTTTACAAGTCTTTAAAATTTATTGCATGTGTTTTCATATTTTCTTGCACTTGTTTAGATATAGATAGTTTGAATGCTTTTTCATAAAATGCAATAGGAAATAATAATTTCAAATTGATATATGAATAAAAACATACATAGGCTTTAATTTAAATGTGTTCAATTAAATCTTCCATTTCTATTGTCAACATTATAATATATATTCTTAAATTGAAAATATCAAAACCTTAATATTGACAATTTTGAGTGAAACTTGTTGAATGAATTTGGATTTGTAAAATCTTTAAATGTGGTGATTTTTTAAATTTTTGTATTGTTTAAATTAACTATTTAATTTTTAAAATCCCATTCTTCAAAAAGAAAGAATGCATTCAAAATTTTATGTAACTCAATTACCATAATAATAGAAAAAAATCCTAATAATTTCAAGTCATATTCAAGCAGTATAGACTATAGAGTGACCTTTTGAAGTTCTTTATATTGTTTTTTTCATTGCTTTAAAACTTTAAGTTGTCAAAATTTTGATTCTTGAAAACATACATCTCCTCAAAATAGATTGATTTAGCTTTTGACTACTAAAAGTGTTTAGTATTTTTTGTCTTCAAAATAACTATAAATGTGATTCCATTGCAGGTTTTCAAAGAGGTGCTAGATACCTTATCCATCCATCACCTCCACCACCACTACCACCAAAGCTTGAAGGAGATGATGAACCCAAAAGTACTATTGAAGAAAAACAAAGTTCCAAACAAGAAAAAGGTAAAAAATAAAAGATATATCAATATTTCTTTGATGTTGAGATTGGTGTTAAGAGTTTTTTGTAAATATTTGATTTTAGCAAATATCTATTTGTTTATGCTATCTAAATTTATATTAGTTATAAATTTTAATTTAAAAAAATTACAACATCTTAAAATGGATATATCTCTTTTCAAATAGTCACTAAGATGGTTTTGACTTCTAATAATGACTTTTTTCTATCTTCTATACAACTATATAATGTAAATGTATATAATTTTTTACCTTTTGATTTTGATTTTTACATCCATTTTTGGTTTTAAATTATACATCATAGTTTCAGATTTAAAAAAAATTAAACAAAAATTTAATTTGATGCCTACTTTCTTCTATATATTAGAATGTTATAATATGCCCTTATTAGAGTTTAGATTTTTCCAGAGTTATCATATCGGACGGAATCAGACGAATCGGACGGAATCAGGGTTGGCTGGCTGCAAACTTTGGAGGCCAATAACTTTTGCAAAAATGATCCAAATTAGACATTTGAGATGTTTTTCGGCATCTACAGTTTAACTTATATGTCGCTTCAATCGTATGAAATCTTGACAATAATGATAATTTTGGTGCAGGAAATCTTATAACTCAAATAGATTGGCAATGGCCTTCTTGGAGAATGTCTAAGAAAACTGAAACATATGTAAAATTTGATCCCGATTCAAATGATTATGGGTCAAATTTTGATGGCGATCGCCCATTTGAAGTATTCTATGGCCAAGGATATATTCCGGGTGGAGATATGGATGTTGGAGGGGGGGGGAAATATATTAAGAATCAGAATCTTCCAAAAGAAACTGTCATCAAATTATATTCCAAGCATCTTCAAAATATTGTGAGGGAACATTTTCCGAACAGCATGAAGCAGTTTGAAAACTACGGAGAGATTCAAGCTAAGGGTTTGCTTATGTTATATGTCAACGAAAAATGGCCAGGAAGAAATTTTGCTTCAAGGTCAAATTTGCCATCAACATCAGATGATGAACATGGAAAAAACCAACTTCACATGTTTCATTTGACACGTTTCTTGGAAAAAGAATATGCAAACACTATCAAGCAATACGAGAGGATGATGAAAGCTGGTATTATTTCTTGGGACATGTTGTGGACCCTTATTGTGCCCGGTATTGATGTCATCTATTACTGCAAAATTTCAAATCAAGAATTGTGTGGAAAAGTATCGACAGCCAACTACAATTTAGAAAAACGCCAAGCAGGGATGAAAAAGCAGCGACAAGTTTTTTCAGTTGATTTGGAAGCATATGACTTTGATTGCAACAACTTTGTGGCGGTGAACGTAAATCGGGGGCTACATTTTTTCGCAGACGATGTGAAAATCATCAACTTGGACGTGTTTCCGCTTCGATGCAAAGCTAATCCTCAAGAATCAGAAAAACATCTATTCCAGAGAGGAATTGCTTTTTGTGATTGGGTTTTGAAGCATGAACGCCAATTCATGCATTATGAAGGTCTAATGTATGAGACTGCGTACAAGGAGCCTCTTTATAAAACGAGAAGTGGTCGCAGGAGTTTCAAAACAAGTATCGATGGTCGTGTGATGATTGATCAAAAGTGGTTTGCAAAGTTGAAATCAACGCGAAATATGGGTACTGCAAGAGCGAGTGGATGGAATCCAAACAATGAAAGGTCAGAAATGAGAACCAAGGCTATAGCCAACGAATTTGATTCTCTATTGAAGTATGGCCCTGCCATTGCATATGGTTACTCATTTTCGATAAGAAAGTGGGGGTGCTTCAGTATTCTTGGATTTAAAAAGATACGTTTTGTTTCAACAGCTTTTGATAAACTGGTGATGAAGGAAGAAAACAAACGTACCTTGTTTACTTTAACCGAGTATTACATCAATAATACTCAAGGTATCGATAATGAGGCAACACATATCGATATTCTTCCCAACAAAGGACAGGGATGCATCATTCTTTTACATGGTCCTCCAGGAACTGGCAAAACTTTGACGGTTGAATCCCTTGCTGAAAGATTAGAATGTCCATTATGGCAACTGAGTATTTCTAAGCTCTGGAGAGGTTCTAAGCACTTGGAAAATCAGTTGCTTCGTACATTTGAAGTAGCAAAGTCATGGGGGGCAATATTGGTTTTGGACGAGGCAGACGCATATCTATCATCAAGGAAATACTCACCTTTAGGCTCAGACAATACTCTGAATAATGCAATGACAGGAGTATTTTTACGAGTGTTGGAGCACTACAAAGGTATTCTTTTTCTTACAACCAATGTTATGGATCACATTGAGTCTGCAATTTTTTCAAGAATATCTCTGTTCATTAAGTATGAAGAATTCAATAAAGTAGAACGAAAGAGACTCTGGAGCAATTTCTTGGAGGAGAGCAAGGTTTCACATCTGTCGGAGGGTTTTTGGGAGAAAGTACTTCCGGCACAATTCAATGGCCGTGTGATCAGAAATATTATCCAGAACGCACAAATTCTTATTCAAAGCAAAATCTTTGAAAGAAAGACTCCAGAAGAATGTGTGCTGAGAGCATTTGATGCCATGACTGACCCTTCAACAATGAAATTCTTGGTTGATTCTCACGAGTCTCACGAGGCCAACGAGGCCAACCAATCTATTCAAGAAGTTGGTTCAAGTATTCCAAGCGCTTCAACTGACTCATACTCGCTCTAAGCGTACGCTAGATTCCAGTTGTGATATGGCCTGTAGCTAGCGAGTGGTAGCAATGGTATGCAAACCATGGCAGAGAGAGACTAAGTTACAAGAATGTTCTGCTTTGGAGTCCAACTCCTATCCAATGCAATGACTCGGCATTGTCCAGTAAGTCTCTTCTGCTAATATGCAAGTATAATTTTGCAATTGGAGACTTGGAGTGGGTGTTCTGGAGACTTTGGTCCGTAATACATTAGGTTTTCAGTTCTTGCTAACGATTTCTCTTTGAACAACATTCTACAATCTTGGATGAGCTTTTACCTCGTTTAACACATGTCTTTCTTCATTTTGCACCCAAAGATCCAAGTTCATCATTTTAGTTTTGAGGTATTTAAGGTAGAAGGTTCATAAACCATTCCTTGAAGTGTACTTATTTCATCAATGACAATTGTAGATAATTCAAGAGACATGTTAGTCATTCCTAGATAGGAGATTGTGTTTAGAATCCAAATGTTTTATGGACCTCCTACCTTACGGGAATCCTTTAGTGACACTGTCTAAATATAATATCTTACATGTCATCATGAATAGTGAAGGGAGGTAGAAAGTCAAGGAAATTATTGGAGACAAGTCTTGGAATATGTATCATAATGTCAATCCACCATTTTAAATGCTCATAATATTCTTATCAGACAATATATTTGAGCTTGATTTATAAATGAGTCTACTATCAACTATTGGTACTCTACTTAGATGAATTTCAAAATTGAACAAAGATGATTGTTTGCTATGTTCTCAATGAGTTTTATGTTGAGTTTTCTACCAATTGCAAGCTCCCAGCACAAGTTTATTCAAAGTTTGGTGTAGAGTTTTGAGTTTCATACCCACTTTGTGTTATGGTAGCAATATTTAACAAATATTTATAATATCTCTTTGGATTGAACTTTGATGTATTTGCAATTTTACCTCTTTAATGTAGTATCCTTTAAAACAAGACATTTTAAAGTAATAATGTCACAAGTTTAATAATTACATCAAAAATTGCAAATTACAACAATGATTATAAATATATTACTAAACTTTATACACCCAAAAGAGACATTTTTAATTCTCCAACATTTAAGCCCTAAAGGACTAAATTTCTCTAAAGGCCAATTATAACCTTGTATTTTACCGAGATGATATTTCACTAACTATGCTATTAGAGCATTCCCACCCATGCAAGCTAAATTTGATGCGCTCAAACTTTACATCTACTCATGTGCCCTGTGCTGTTGCCACAACCAAAATCATAATAAAAATAATTTTCTAACTTTCTAATTCATAATAAAAACTTTGAAATTTAATATCTTTCACTCTGTCATTCCAAACGCCACAAAACAAAGTCCATACACCCCTCCTCACCAAGAGCTTTCTGACGGTACCAAGAACGCGACCAAAATCAAAGTAAAAGTAATTTTCTAATTTTTTGATCCATAAATACTTTGAAATTCAATAACTTCCGCACCATAGCTCCAAATGCCACAAAACCAAACCCGTGCACCCCTCCTCGCCGAGAGCTTTCCAACGGTACCATGCACGCGGCCGGAGGATGCACAGTCCGTGAGATCTCAACGTAACAAACAAACAAACAAAAGAAAAGAAAACAAACAGTCAAACAGCCAAACTTAAGGTATGAATATTTTAAGAGACCTCAAAATTCTTGTGTCTTATCTTTGCTCACCAAATGTAGCTGTATAAATAGTAATTACAAAGTGGAATATTGGATAAAGATTAATAAACTTAGGATGAAGCAATTTTGGACTTTCTGTAGAATTAATGACATTTTTTGTAATTGAGAATGTATGAGCGGGCATCCAACACTTGTCAAAAAAACATTTTTTTTGTTTGGGATTTTTTGGCTCAAAATGATGATTTTGACCCATTTAGAACTCAAATGTCTACATTTGAACTTTATTTTGGCATAATAGTCTACATTTGGACTTCATATTTTCATCATTTTTCTTCAAATTTTTATTTTTATTTTCAACATTTTTGAGTTGTCTTCCATAAGAAAAAAGCGATATTAATTCTGCACTACGAATTTCTCCATAATTAGTTAAATATCAGATATTGACTAATTCTCTAGGTTCAATCCTGAATTTTGTTTCCTTCCCTCTATAGTCTATCCGTCGCCTTTAGAAACTTCTCGGAAGAGAATTGGTGTCGCGATTGTTGGGAGTCTGAAGGAGTTGTGAGTGTCGAAAATGTGAAATCTGATGCTAAGCTTTAGAGGATTTGGAGCTTGATTCTGTGAAACCACTGCTGGCGCCACAACCTGCCTCAAATTGTTGAATAGTTATCTCCTCTTCCACAGTAGACTTTCATGGAATTCGTCTTCATTCCAGTGGGAACTCAACAGACGCTTGCATACAGTACAAAAATGGGTGTGCTGGATGACACTGTGAACAGTGTTGGGGCTTCTTGGAATCCCTATCCGTGGCTTCTTCAAAGTGCAGTGATGAGTGTCTGCGAGGTGCTCAGATCTCTTTTTCTTTTGTGGGTTGTGCGACTTGTGTACGTCCTGTAGGGTTTCGAGGAGGCGTCAGTAGTATTCTGCTGCTTTTCCCTCTTTCATGTCCCGAAGTCTCGCTCTGCGGCTGGCTAGGGTTTCGAAGGTTCATTTCCGAGTGGTGGACAGGACCTCGTTTCCCTTATTCGAAGCGATCATCCTCAGTCATCAAAGTCGGCAAGGCAACGGCACCCGGATTATCTAAGAAGTAATATATAGTGTCGGTAGGACAAAGCTGGAATCTTGGGGCCTCTCTGTGACGGCGTTGCTCCACTGTGGTTGGTTGCTTGTCGAATCCTGGAACAACTCCGTTTGAGTGTCGGTAATTTTTCCGGGCACACTATCTGCATGATTAAGGGTTATAGTTATGTTATGAACAAGGCGTTGTATGAATCAAGTTGTAGAGGGAGATTGGTCGATTTCTACCGCCAGGAACTCAAATCGAGCAGACTATGGGAGGCTCTGTGCCCCCTTCTTTTTCACATCTTCAACCTAGTGCTGCTCAGATCCCTGTTTGAGTGTCGGTAAGCAGGCGCAGGCGCACTATCTGGTTATTTCACGGGTGTAGTCTTGTCATGAACACTACGTACTGTAGTATGAATCAATTTGCAGAGAACGATAACATCGCCACTGTTGGTAAACTGGTGATATTCCAATTGTTTGGGACCTTTCAGAACGTCCATTCTGAAACAGATTGTAGACCTTTTTGTGCATATTGGTTTCAATTCTTGACTTTGGAATCGTGCCAACTTAAACGAAGCTGACTGTAGATCGAGGGATATTCCACGATCTCCACAGCCACTAACAACGCTCAAGCAGTTACACTGTGCGAGGCTCTGTCCCTTTTGTATAGCAGTCACGTAGCTAGGAGGGCTCTTTAGCGTATATCGTATTTTAGCTGCACTCTAGGTGTATGCGACGAGGTCTCAGTTCTTGAGTAGCAACTCACACTATTTCAGTACATGAAAGACTAAGAAAACTTTCTCACTTCCCTCTGGCATGTGGACAATTTAGAGTTAATAACAAAACACTACCTTGGAAGCTATCGTTGGAGTAGAAGTTAGTAAGTTACTCTACTGTACACAGTCCCTTGGGTATGTGCAAATCTGAGGAAGCGGAATTGTTAGTTGGATGGAGCGATCGAGTTTCTGAACGTGACCATCTGAGGAGGGGATGCCTCCACTTCTGGTCTATGGTGTTCTTGTTTGATTGCCAAGAACGTCGATTTCGCTTAAATTGGCGGTATTCCAACACTTTGGCACCTTTCAGAACGCCGTTCTTACAAGTCCATACGACTTAGATTTTGGACCTTTATGTATATGCATGTCACAATTTTTGGCTCTTGAATTGTGCCACTTTAACGAAAAATACGTTTAAGCTTCTGTGGCGGTATTTGAATAATTTGATGCATCTGCCATCATGTTATTATCACCTTGTCATCATCTCTTACTTATCAATCAATGCCAGCGATGAAGTGCGTGGAATGAAGAGTCCAGATATTTATGCTGCTCTTGTTTGACTTGCTTTTCATTTGTGCTGCAGCAGCGCCCTCTATTTTAAAAGTGTCTTCTGTTGTAAATTCGCAGTTTTTCAGAGCTTTTTGGCTGGAAGAATCAATAAATTGCGGTGTCCCGCACGCTTCAATTTCCAAGCTGTCGGTACAAGGCCAGAGAAGGCGGGAGTGAGAGTCGGTACTTGCTGGTGATCAGACTGGGAGGACCACGTTTTCTTGGCCACAAGCATGGAGCCCTTGACTTTTGGATCTTCTTCCAAATCAGACAGTGGGCAAGAGCAGACTGGGTAATGGAAAGATGTGACTTTCTTAATAATTTGCTATACCTGAGTTCATAATGTTAAGTTCTAATTATGGAAGTTTTCAATGGTTTTTATGTTAATCATTCAAATTGTTTTTTTTTCATTCTAGGAAAGAGTCATTTTTTTGACACTGGGAAAGCTATTTTTCAAGTGAAATGTATGTGATCCCTCAACGATACAATATTTGCTAAGAAAACCTATACTGTACAACTGATACTAACACAAGTATTCACAAGCATTTGGATTGATGAAACGAAGAAAACCAAGATTTGTTGTGTTTAGGACATCTTGGCATCTTGAAATTTCAATTCTTGTAGTGGTCAATCCAATCGTCATATTTTGCAAATTTCAGTTGAAAACCTGTAAAAAAATATCCTGTTAGATATTTTTCATAAGTCAATATGCACAGTTTTATTAGAGATTTGAACCAACCATTTCCTTTCAAGGTATAATCTATAAGCCATATCTAATTCTGATCTTTTTTTCTTAACATTGGCTAGCAGAACACAAAAATGGAATCCAAAGCACAAGATATTCTTTAGTCACAGTGGGAAAGAGAAGGAGTTTGTGAGGCAACTTTGCAAGGATCTAGAGGCTGAAACCCATCAACCTTTCTTCGATGAGCGGTCCTCCTCCTTAATGATGGGGGAGCGGTTTGCACCTCTGATTTTTGAAGCGGCTAGGCAATGCCTTGTAGCTGTGGTTGTATTGTCTAAAGATTTCTTGACTTCCAAGTGGCCCATGCTTGAACTTGTGGAGTTTGTAAAGGCAAAAAAGTCTCATAATCACAAGCTAAAGTTGTTTCCTTTGTTCTATAAGTTATCGCCAGATGACCTCAAAGATGAATCCATTGGAAGCCGATGGAACACTGCATGGGCAAAGATTATAACCACTATGCCTAAGCATGTGATGGCCCAAGATGATACCCGTAGTCAATTTAGCTTGAGCTTGTGTATGGAAGCCCTTTGTGAGCTTCGTGGCTCAAATGGCCTTAAGTTTCAAAATTTTGCCTCGGAGGTGGAATATCGAGCTGCAATTGTGAAGGAGATCTCTTTGCTTGTGGCTCCAAACTTGCTTGATGATACTTCAAATGTGATTGGCAATGAGCGATTGTGCAAGGTACATTGATATGTCCAATCCTCAATCTTGAAGCAATTAAGAATTTCAATATACTGACATAGTATCTAATTGTATCATTATTGACATGTACTTGTTTGAACTATTGCAGGTCCTTGGTGGAATGTTTATTGAAGATACTGTAGAAGATAGCAATCTCCAAGGCACTCACAAATTGGGTTTATATGGGATGGGTGGCCTTGGAAAAACTACAATGTCAAGGGCACTTTGCATGTTTTATTATAAGGATTTCAATGGCAGGGTGTTTCATGTAGAGCTAGGATCACGGCCTCCTCTTGACTTACAGAAGTTGGTGTTGACCAAGCTACTCCGGATCAACAAGGATGTAGTAGAGAGAGTTCACACAGTGCATGAGGTTCATACTAGCTTGGTTCCTAGTTATTGTTGTTGTCTTCTATCGCTGTGTGTGGTTGACTATGAATTATCATGCAAAGTTTGTGCAAGACTAATTGTTTTGTTCCATTATTTCAGGGACGCAAGTTGTTGAAAGATCATATGAACCATCAGCATGTATTTCTTGTCATAGATAACATCACTAGTGATCTTGAGTCACGGATAGAAGCATTGGCATATCTAAAGGCCGGATTTCACTTGGGGAGCATGATCATGATCACATCAAGGAGTTTTGATGTTGTTGAAGAATTGTTTCCAAATCATGCAAATGCCCAATATTGCAAGGGTGTGGCTAGTTTGTGTGAGGAGGAAGCAAGATTGATTTTTTTGCAAAGAGCAGCTCCTAATAAAAACTTGGAAACCTTGTCATTGGAGGAGCAAGAAATCTTGAAAGTATGTGTTGATCAATGCCACTTTTTAATTGAGAATAGGAAAAGGCAATATCACCCTTTGGCTTTAAGAGCATTGGCAGACTACTATCACAAGCATGACAATTCAAATGTGGGAGTATGGAAGGAACACCTTGGAGATCTTGATAAGTTAAGGCTTTCCAATGCATCATCGGATATCTTTGGTGTTTTGGGGTTGCAATTTAGGGTTTTGACTTCAAAGGAGAAGCTATTGTTCTTGGATTTGTGCCTATATGCTTATCAAGGATTGTCCTTAAGCTCTTCTAGGCGGGACTTTAAATGGCTTGTAGATATACATGAGGAGACACCAACAGCTGTGAAATTTCAGGTGCGTATACATTTTCAATGCTTTCTAATAATAAGGTAGCTGCAATGAGTTCATAAGCTTGGTCTTATTTGAGAAATGATTGAGCTTTGCTTCCATGGATTGAAAAAATGTGATCACAATCATAGCTTTGAATACATTGGAAGCATGGGGATTTGCATAGCAGTGCAAAGGATGGGAAATCAATGGATTTGAAAAAATCGAGATTTTTTGTTTTATTGCCTATTATGTACACAAAATTAATTTTGGATGCACTTCATTAATATCATCCAAAAGTTAGTTCAATAAATAATGGAAACCAGTATAGATATATAGTGGACTAGCAGGTAGCACATACAATGGTAGTTTTGGAGTATTCTAGTTGAAGTGAAAATATTGAAGGATAGCTTTGTCAATGATTACATCAAATACTTGTGTTATTGATAACTTAGGGACATTGTTGTGGATGATAGTTTTCTTTCTTTCCTTTCACTAACTTTCTCTCCATATTGATATTCAATTTTCACCCAAAGTTTTTGCAATTGGAATGCTATTTAAGAACATTGCCTCAAATTTTAACGCTTTGTGGCATTGACAATTTCTTAAGTGACTTCTATAAGGTCATACGTTGCTTAGTGGATCTGAGTGTGGTGTTCTATTTTATATTGATTATCAATTGATGATTCAACAGCTGTCAACGTCTAATTGAGAATCCCATGTGCATGTGCAAATGCTACAGTTACAGAGTTTGAAAAGATCAGGCATCATCAATGTTAGTCTCAGTGAAGATGGAGATGAGTATATCACCATCCACGACTTGTATATTGAGTTTGCCAAATGGTATGTGATAGATGGAGAGGGGTCTCATTGGTGTGTATATCACATAACACCCCCTAGCAGCTTCCTTCCAGAAGAAACAAATTTTGGGTGTGTGTACCACAAGGTGTCCACTGATTCCTTCCCTTATGTCTTGGGAAGAAAACGAGCTCATCACCGTCTCAATTGCAACGTATACGGTTGGAAAACTTGAAGTGTGCCACATTCCCTTCACTCAAAGTGCAGGAATGGTGCAATGTTGTGGTGCTACAGATTCACAAGGGCTCCAACTTGAAGGTGTTGGATCTCCATGGATTAAGTTGTCTTCGCCACTTGGAGCTCATATCTCTTAGTGACCTGGAGAGCTTTGCTTTTGCAGAGCAGAAACCACACCAACGGAAGAGTCCCAGTGGCACACTTGAATCGTTGCAGCATATTGAGTTAGGATATCTTACATCCCTGAAACGGTTACCTGACTTCAGCATGTGTCCTTCGTTGAAGCGCTTCAAAATGTTGGCTTGTGCCAGATTTCTTCCTCTGCCTCCACGTTTCAGGGGTTGTTCACAACTGGAATATTTGAGTATGGAGTGGAATTTACAGTGGCCGGTGGAGGTATTCCAGCTCAACACCTTGACCTCGTTGATCTCGTTAGTATTGTGGAAGGGCGGTTTCAATCATTTCATGACCCCTTCCAGATGTCCAAGAATCTGCCCAGTTATGGAAGGTGCGCGTTTCCTCAAACTTCGGAGGGATGTCAAACTTGCGGGGCTCGGTGCTTGCTCCCAGCTTCAGATTCTCTATGTGTTTGCCCTTCCGATCACCAGCCTCCTTGGCGTTGAGAAGCTGACAAAGCTTCGAGAGCTTTCAGTCTTTGACTGCAAATTCCTGCGAGATATCCCAGATGTGTCTGCACTGTCCCAACTCGAATCTTTACGCTTGAGCGATGTGAAGATTTCGAGGTTTTCGGGGTTGGAGAGGTTGCTGCAGTTGAGGAGTGTCCATTGTGTTGGTTGTAAAGAATTGACGTCGTTTTCAGATCTGGACCATTTGCCAAAACTGACAAAGGTGGAGTTAGAAGGTTGCGACTTGCTGAAGATGAAGCCAAGATTGCCACCGGGCTGCTTCTTGACATGTAATCGTGGTGCCTTTGATGAGTGACAACTTTTGGTACACCTTCCAAAATCCAATCAGGGATGAAGTTTGTTCTTCACTCTCATTGTTTTTCACACTTGATGATGCAATTAGTAGCCGAATTTTAGTTACTAATATTAGAAGAAAATTGAGCCCTTCATTGGGTTGCTTCCCTTTGTTGCGATGTAGAGATGACGTGAAGCACCAATGACAGAGTTCATTGACAAAAGTGATAGAATGCAAGATCAATAATAGAATTTAACCTTGTAGAATCATTCATTGATTGTCAAATTGATGTGGTTGGATTCTTGAACCATGTGGCACACGCAGGAATTGACATGCTCCACTCTTGAACTTACAGCCCCATGAGGCTTCAATTTTCTTTCCAATGTGTGTAGTTCTCAAGATCTAAATTCTTTTGCATTTATACTAGGATATAGAATATTGTGGTTTAAACCAAACCTCTATGTCATTCTATAAATACAAAGTCAATAGATTGTAGTTGTAGACTCAAAGTTCAAATGGTGATAAAATGTGCAATTTTTGAAAGTCTCAAAAATTTCAACTTGTTGTAGAAACTAGGGAAGATGACCTTCATTTTTTTAGTTCACTTGGACTCATTCAAAAAACATTACTTTTATGGATCAAGAGTTCATATCAAGATCAATGAACTAAATATTGCTCAAATATATGAAATAGACAATTTTTGTGATCCGTTTCTAAAACATCTTCTAGTATAGAAAATTATAATTAAAGTCCAATATGAGGCATTTCCAACATCAATCAAGAAACATCCATTCAACTGGGTGTTTGCAAGAAACACCAATATTTAATTTTGTCACATGTAGAATGATAAATTTGTCATTTGCTATAACTTTTGATGCATGAATTCAATTAACTTGAATTTTTTTGGAGATGGATGTTTCCATTGTAATCATATCCATTGTTTTTTAGAAATTAAAAAAAATCATTTTAGATTTAAAATTCTGTTTTTCTAAATAGTTTATATTACTTTCAGATTTATAGAGGATTTTAGTATTGTTAAGCGCCCAAAATTAATGATCTAGAGCTGAAATTTTTGTGGCCTTTCCAGTATGTGGACATGTTCCTACCAAGGGACATCTAAAAATAGGTTATTTTATATCCTCCACCTTTATAGAAATAGGGCTCTCTGGCACAAACTCTTCTAAACATTTAGATGGTTTCAAGCTCATTCTTTGGTGAAATCTCTTCACCATCAAGCCCTCACAAATGACAAATTTTTAGTATCTTTGTGAATTTTTTTTATTATTATTTTTTTCAAATTTAAATGTCAAAGTATCTATTTGCTTGAGACTTCACACTTTTCAAGTTCTCCTTTTCTATAATTTTCCTTCCCAAAAGGACCATCTTCTTAATCCTTTGAAGCCTAACAACTTCTTGACAATAGAGATTTTCAATGAATTGTTCCACTTTGAAATCTTTTTACACATAGATGTGCTTGAAATTTTTAGTTTTAACCATACAAAAATAAAGACAACTTTGTCTAGTATGCAAGGAATATATTGTGGAACCTATTGACTGTTGGAATTTTAGATTATAACATTTTTTATGACCAATTTAAAGGCAAAAAATGAAGCCTTTCAAGAAAAATTATAGGAAGATGAATATTATTTTTTTTCCTCCCAAAAAATTGGATTGAAATCTAAGGCAAATTTTTTAATTTTTTTAATTTAAAAATGAAAAAAAAAATCTCAAATTTGTATACATTTTCAAACAAGAAGTTAATAAAAAATTCAAAATTGACCAAACTGGATCCTACAAAAATTTTAAAAATCTATATACGTGTCAATTTTTGAAATTATCAACATTTGCCATTGAAAATATATCAACATATCTTTCGAAAATATATCAACATTTGCCATTGAAAATTTGAAGAGGACACATCTTATCTTCTTAGGCCTTAAGAGGTTAAAGGTATATATGTTGATCATATTTTTTATACTTAAAATATTGTTTTATAATTCTTAAATAGTATATGAAAATAAAGCATGAAAATAGCCAAAACTGTACAAAACTAGTCAATAATTCTTGCAATCACCTTCAACTGTCCAAAGAACAATTAGATGAAAAAACTTTTCATCTTATCCACCTGCTCTTGCTCATAGGGAGCTAGGATTTGAAGTGGGTCACCTTTTTAGATACATAATGAATCCCAACACTTCAAGTGTACAATTAATTTATTGAGTTTTGTGCACCAACTAATTCAATGGATCCGTCAATAAACTTCAATAAATACACCAAGCATGCTTTAAAGTTGTAGCCTCTACTCAATATCTTTTGTATGGCCACATGAAGAAACTTGGCTAACTAGCTAAATTAGCAAATTGTAGTGAATGATATTACAAGTAGAATCTAAATATAAAATTAAAAAGTTTCAAAGTTTTATAGAGTAAGCTTCTACTATTGGTCATAGACTCCATAAAAATGAATACATTGAGAACCTTGAAGCCATAGAAAGTGGTACCTAAATAGTGACACCCTCAAATAGCCATTTGATCACCTATTTAAGTTCTCTCAATTTCACATGCTTCTTTGGTTTGCAATTAGGCAAATCATCTAAAATACTCCATTTTAGGTACTTAGATAGAGGTAGTAGTAGTATATTGGAATTTGAAGAGATAAATAAATTGGATGTCTAAAATGCACCTATTTTCAACACTTTGAGAACTCGTAATTTATTCATGGGTGATTGCACAAAACACTTGTTCTATTTTTTGTCACATGTTGCGTGCTCATTAGTTTTTTACTATAACTTTTGCATTTTGACTCCAAATGACTCAAAATTCATAGACAAAGTAGTGAAGGTATTTATTACTAGTATACAACTTGTCTAATTTTTTCTCGTCAAATTTTTAAAATATTTTATTATTTAATAATAGCCTCCAATATTATATCACACTTGTCAATTTGGGGGTTCTTCGTACTATTTAGTATCCAAAAAAACAAATTCAAAGCTGAAATTAAAAGAAATGGTTTTTAAGTACTCAACTTGCATTTTGAAACATATAAAACATATTTTTGGTAGTTCTTTTAGTAAATGACCATCTCCATAGAATGATACAAATGGCCAATTTTTATTTTATTTATTACGTAGTATGTTTTTCCCTATTTTAAACTATTTAAACATCAAAGTATCTATTTTCTTGAATTTGGGCACTATTATAGTTTTTCCTATTTAGAGAATTTTTCCTTTGATGGTTACCTTCATTTAAAAGGTGTATACATTAGCTATATTTTTGAAATTTTTTAAAAATTATTTTTCTAATTTTAAAGTACTCTAGAAAAATCATGAGTATTGTTGCAAAATGCAACAATTAGTACAAGTGTTTTGTGCAATCACCCTTGTATAGAATCCAAAAAAATGCATAAGTAGAAAGTCTAGAATACTCTTTCAATTTTGAACAAGATCCAACCAAAAAAATTTAATAGTAGGAACAATGTTCAATTGCTTATTTGGATACAATCAAATATCAAGTAGGATTGTAGGTCTATAAAGCAATTATGTTCTAGAAGTGTTCTCTTACATTTTTCTTTCTTCAATGTAGCCAATTGCATTCATCAGTATACCAACAATGAATATATACTAGAAGAAACCCGTGTTTAATGTGACGAGCTTGATTTTTCTTGACGGATTTTTCTAGACGTCAATAGTAGACAAAACCATGTTTTTATGTCAATTATAACATCCACTATAACATTAAAACATGGTTTTGTCTACTGTGGATGTCTAGAAAAATCCATCAAGAAAAATCAAGCTCGTCACATTAAACACAGGTTTCTTCTAGTGATATGAGGGGGTGGATGCATTTTATGCATCTATGTATTTTCAACTTCAAAAATTCATCATTGATTTTACAAAGGTCTCAAAAATAAAACTACTTGTGATAGTATCATAGGTATCAATTTCATCTTTTTCTAAGGAAAATTTACAGAAAAATTGGAATTTCAACAAATCAAACCTCCAAAATTGCAAATCAGCTTACAAATGGTCATTTAATGGACCCCCTATCTTAAGGTAAATGCACGTAATTTTGACCCATTTCTAAAATTGTCCAGATTCTTGCCTAAAATGTGCTCACTTTGTTCATGAGTCTTAGGTTGGTTCTGGAAACACCTATTTTCAGCACTCTGAAAATTCATAGTTCATTCATTTGGAATCCAATAAATGCTTAAAAACAAAATCTAAATACTCTTTTGATTTTCAAATAGTTAGATCCAACGAAATACTAGGCAATTTAATAAAAGAAGCAATGCTCAATTGTTTATTCAAATGCAATTAGGTGTAGTTAGGTTGAAATTCCATGTATTGGAATTGACCAAACTTTGTGAAAAGATAAAAGCTTTTTGGGAGTCATATATAGAAATGTACAAAATTTGGAAGACAAGAATTAGAATGGTTGGCCGGCAAAATTATATTGAGAGACCCAAGAAAAGTGGAAGAAGGAAGTTTCCAACTTCAAGAAAACTAACTTTAACATTAAATTTTGGATTGCTTGTAGTTTGAGAACAAGACATAGGTCCCTCTGGAATGGAGTTTCTCCTTATTCACATACAAGTTTAAATATCATGCGGAAGTTGGTGACAACAATTCCAATTCGGAAAAACTTGAAATTCGTTTTCATATTCAGACTCCTCATGGAAGTCCTTGCAAAAATTTCAAGCCACCATGACCTTCTTCAGGATGTCCTCGACAGCCTTGACGACGACGTCCGGTCTATCAATGGGGACATCGTGCGAGCTATTTGCCGCGACCACCAGCCAACGGTGGTCGGGAGCGGCGCTCACGAACTCCGCTTGCACGTCGCGCCACAGCTGCGCCTCCACAGGATCTGTTGGGAAGGGCGTCTCCGAAGACACGATCGCAACGGCAGGGATGCGCTTGGGCCAAGCGATTTTGTGGTACGCTCGCTGCATGGGGCCGTAATCGGCCGCCAGCGCTATCAGTTGCCGCGTCGCCTTCGTTGAGGGCTGCACCACAATATTCATCAACTATAAAAGCCATGGAAATTACTTACTCTAGATTTTTTTAGTAACGAAATTTCCAGAAGCTTCGAAGATGATTATTTTCACTAAGAACGGGGGATCAAGGAAACGCGGCTATCCGGGAAACCCAGGGCCAGAAATTTCCATGTTGGCGAACTGTACATTGGGAATAGCAATCCGGGAACCACAGATGATCTCTCTGTAAAATGGGCAATTTTGTAATTGCGAAAAGGAGGTGCGCAAGTGGATCTTTCTTCAATGTCTAGGACCCTCAATTTCGTGAAATTGGAATATTCCACGACCATGTCACTTTCAAGAAGAGCGGCCTGACATGTAATTCTATGCCTGAATGTCCTAGTGTTGAGAGCATTGTGCAGATTTACCTTACATGAATTTGTAGGTGCTGGAATCGCCCCAATTGAGCGGAATTGACGTTCAGGACAGGTGCACAAATCTTTGCCATTTCAAACAGAAAACCAGAAATTCTATGAACATTACCTTCTGCCTCTTGATGACCCTTGTGAAACAGAAAGTTGCGAATTTTACGAGCAACACCTTCCGCTTCTAGGTCTCTCTCGAAATACAGAAAATTGCGAATTCTACAAGCATAAAACTTACCTTCTGCTTCTTGAGCATTACCTTTTGCTTCAAGATCTCCCAGGTTCTGAAACAGGAAACTGCGAATATTACGAGCCTTACCTTCTTCTTGATCTCTTCAACCATCTCGTCCATCACCTTGACCTCCTTCGCAACCACACTATCCGTGTAGAGGTTCGGCAAGCTCGCGTCGACCAGCACCCCTGCGGCCACCCACTTGGCGGACCTCGCCAAGTAAGTGGCGATTTCCCCCGCTAGCGAATGCGACACGAGAATCACGTCTCGCGTGAGCCCGATCGCCCGGAGCCCCGCCTTCAGGTCGGAGACGGCGTTTTGCACCTTCCAGGCTCCGGGAACCTCGTCGCTGCGGCCCATACCAGCGCGGTCGTAAGAGACGATCATCAATCCGTTCGTCTTATTGGCCAGAACGGGGACGAGAGGATCCCAGTAGGACGCGTCGTTACCCCCACCCGCGTCGAGAATCAGCGCGGGAAGGCGCCCTGGGGTCACGTAGAACGCCAACTTGTGGCCCTTGTTGGAAACCATGTGCAGCTCCTGGATTGAAGTCGCTGGAACTGCGACTACAGCGAGGAGTAATGCTACTGTGAAGGCATGAGCAACGCAATGGAAATGCATCTTGTAAGGATAGCAAGGTACGCCCAGTGCAAACAATTGCAAGTTGGAAGAAATACACAATCCCTGAACAGGCTAGGCCCAGAGCAGACAATTGCAAGTCGTGCGCGATACACAATCTCACAACAGATTTGTTGTGTGTTCGTCTGAATTGAAGGTGCGCTATATATGATTCTCCTAGTCGGTTTCAGCACGTATCCATATATGTTCCAATCTCGATCGACCTGGGAAAATGAAAAGCAGCTTCGAAATGTGGCATTGCTGGGACATCTGCGAATTTCCCGAGTAATTTCTAGAGTAGTTTCGTTGTCTTGAGGGCGAGATCGCCACTGACAGCACTTCCCCTGTAGCTTGCTTGAATATGTGGCGAATTGGCACCGGACGTTGGAAATCGAGGAACGTGCCTGGGTGCAGCAGCTGGGTTGATTTTCAACGGGATTGGAAATGCAAGCAAATAGGGGAGATTCCAAGATAGAACTTAAACCGTAAATGTCAAACTTGTGGTTGAATAAATTCTACAAGAATTCAGCATGGATCGAGAGGAACGCCAGATGTCTACGATTGCGTACTAGACAAAAATCAGACCAACTCTTGGGTGTGGAGCCTTCATCGAGCATGCCGTATAGTTGCTTGGATGCGTGAGGTTTCAATTCATCAATCTTTACCCGTTTCACTGAAGGCGCTTCCTGAGAGTAGATTCCACTTTTCTAGGTTTCGAAGTTTCGTCCGAGAACTTGTACACTGCATACCAGGCAACCATCGGTTACCGACATTTCTAATGCACTTGTACATTACAATACCAGGCAACTACGTTTACCAATTCTTATAAGATCTCCAAGGGGTTGATAAGTAGTTAAATACATGAGTTGTGACCAAGTGGCAACCATTACATTGGATCATTGCATTTGTATTTTGAGATATACCAGCCACAAATTCCCCATAGTCATAGTCAAACTCCATAGAGAATCTATGAAAGATTATGGAACTTGAGACGACATCCAAAACAAGCATAGGCCACACAATATGGGTACATGGGTTGCTGCAATTCAATGTGCATAGAAAGGAGCCTCTACAAACATGCTTGATTTTTTCATCTCAACATTGTCTCATTGAATGACATTTTATTATTTATTGATGCCCAAGGTGGTAGTCTTGAATAGTAGGCAACAGGCTAAGAGAAGCCAAAAAGTTTGAAATTGTAATTTTTTTTTATGTGTCTACATTACATGATCTGAAAATAGACTCCTAAAGTTTTTTGTTTCACTTTGTAATTCTCATTTTCATGAATTTTGAATTTTGAAAGTTGAAATCAACTTCAATTTGTACTTTTGACATTGTTCAAGCTATGAAACATGGGTGTTTGTAACATAGTTGCCTAGTACTATACAATACTATAGTTATATTTGAGTTGGTCTCATGGATTTTTTGCCCTATGTTCAATCTTGGAATAAAATAGAGGGTGATTGTAAGAGACACCTGTCCTATTTTGCATCACACCTTGCATCTTTTTTTCGTTTTTTGGCCATAATTTTAGCGTTCTGGCTCCAAATGACTCAATATTTATAAGTAAGGTACTCATGACTATTATAAACCTTGACTAATCTTTTTGCTATTTTCGAAAATATTTTATTATCTAAAAATATCCTCCAATTTTATATCACAAATTTCTAATTTGGGGGTATTTAGTACTATATCTAGTACCCAAAAAAACGAATTTGGAGTTGAAATTTGAAAAAAATGGTCTTCTAATAGACTTATAGCTACAGTCTAAAATAATTCTAAAAATACTTAATTTTATATGGTGTAGAATTCCACAAAATGAGCTTCATTCAATTTGTACTTTAAAACATATCAAATATATTTTTGGTGGTTCCTTTGGTGAATGACCATCTCCATAGAGTTGGACAATTTTTATTTTATTTTATTTATTTAAATTTTTTTCCTATTTTTAACTAATTAAAACATTAAAGTATCTATTTTCTTGAGTTTTGGCACTCTTCTAGTTCTCCTACTTAGAGAATTTTCCTAGGATTTTCCTTTTGTGGTTACCTTCATCTTAAAGGTATACATTAGTCATATTTTTTAAATTTTAAAAGATTGTTTTTCTAATTTAAAGTACCCTAGAAAAATTATGAGTACTACTACAAAACGCAACAAAAAATACAAGTGATTCTTGCAATCACCCTGAAGTATTCATTTGTTTTAAAAATAAAACATAAAAAAAAATTAAACAAATGTTTTTCAGAATACATTGATTTGTCCTTTTAGTACACATTACACTAATTTACTAGTATCACACTAATTTTGCAGCTTCACTAATAAGACAATTTAGTGCAATGAAGTATCGACATGTAACTATGACATTGTTGTCCCATTGCAAAATTGGCCCTATGTATTTTTGCCTAAAATACAATTACCTAGGGTTATATGTGGTAAAGGTGATAAGACTACATTAAGTCAAGTGCAACATATGTTATTTGAAGTGTTTACCTTGAAGTGTCCAAATGAGCATCATTTTTAGTATGGTTCCTATTAAATTTTGAATTATTCTAGATTTTGTTGAATTATTCTAAATTTTGAATTGTTCTTAGTAATTGAAAGATAGTTTCAAATTCTCTATGCATGTAATCTCTTTATAAACTCTTTGAACAAATTGTGAATTTTCAAGTCCTTTATCACTGGTGTACCTAAAATTAATTGTTATAATGTTATAAAAATTTATTGAGTCAGAACAAAGATAATTGATTCTAAATTCTTGTGCTTAGAAGGTGTACATTTTCGGCAAGAATCAGGAGGGTTTGGTTTAAAATTAGGGTCAAATTTGGGTGTGATTGCCTTAACCCCTAAAGTCCCAATTGAAGCATCCCTCTAAGGTATATTTGAAAGTTTAGGCAATTTCCTATGATGTCAATTTTTGGCATGATTTAAAAAAAATTCTCTTCAGTATAGAAAAGATTCTAGAAATATACTTTATTCTTTTTATTTCCATTAGTGTCCAAGAATCTAGAAACATAAGTTATGCCACCAAAACTTCAAAATAGGCAAGTTGGGAAGCCAAAAAATTTTACAAAAATTTGAAATAAATTTTTTCGTAATTTGTTTCTAATAGATTATATTTTTGTCTATATGAAAAGATTTGGTTCATTCCATTTGGACAAGGAATGAGAAAGTTACAGAGCATCTTATCTTGCAAGCAATCAAAGCATTTTCCTTGAAAAATTAATTCATTGGATTCATTTTTTAGCTCAATTTTATATTTAAAAAAAAAAAAAAGTTGCACGGGATTCCCTTTGCTTGTTACAACAATCTCATTGAAATTACAAAGTCTAAATTACATATCCCACATGGATTGTTCTACTTCCTACCACCCCATGTGTATATAAGGAGCTTATTTTCTCATCTTCAAACACCTTAAACTAAGTGGCTTTAGAAGCTAGTTCAAAATGTAAGAGTTCTCTAATTTTTTAGCAACTAGCTTGAAAATCCACTTCATAGTTATTAATTTCATTGAATTTGATTAAATTTCCAATTAATCACCTTGTATACTCATGTGGTTGAATATTAAATAGACTTCTACAATACTACATCTCATTATTGGAGTCTTGCCGTTTTTCACAAAATTCACACACTCTGACAATGCACTGCGGCTATATGTCCCTACTAATATTGAGGTGATTAATAGACTAGTTTGGTCATTATAGAGCGGCCCCTCCAAAGGGCTGAGAATTTTTCTAATGCTAGGCCAATTGTTCCTTAGAGTAAAATAGAGAGTTACAATATTCCATCTTTGGTAGTGCTTGGCAAAAAAAATGAACAAGACTTCGTTCTAAGGTTTAACTCCTAAAGGACCAACATGTGTTTTTTGGCCGTATAGAAATTTTGGGTAGGTACGTGTGACTAGAGAGATCCATATTTGAGGCTGAAATTTTAATAGAAGGTGGGGACGAGGAATATCTTCATGTGTACCAAGTTTCATGACATTTCAAAATATGAGTAAAAAGTTGTGACCTAATATGTTATTTTTTTTGTAACTAGGTAGTTTGTCCAGATCAGAAAAAATCATTTCTTCCGGAATTTTTTTTTTGAAATAGGTTCTCTACATTTATATATACTTAAAAAGCTTTGGGTCATTCGATTTTAATCAATGAATCAAAAGTTATGAGGGTTTTTGGTTTGCGGGCAGTTATAGATTGTCTACTCTAAAAAAAACTTTAAAGTCGTTTATTTAACTCAATTTTCAAAAATTTTGGAAAAAAATAAAATCGTAGGATGTAGATTGATTATTACAACATTACAACCGTTGGGATTGGCATTTTTAAATTCCATAATTAAATTTTTAACAATTTAGTATTTTGAATCATTTTCTACTTCTTTCTACTTATTATTTTTTTCCTATATGTTGTACAATTCCAAATGATGTGAAATTTTTCAAGCATATAGACAACTTGTTTAGGAAACTGAATTCAAAGAAGCACCACCTTTATCGGCATTTTTTCATTGAAAAGTGAGCTTGCAAAGTGCAGCTGCCCAGGTTTTCGCTGGATGGAAAAAATGGTTTTCAAGACTTTGAATGCTTATATCTTATGAATTACATGGTGGAATTTTCTGAAATTTTTACCACATGTTTTCAAAATATCATACTACAAGATCCGACTGTTACATGTGTCAAAAATTGTTTTTTTTCCAAAAAGTTGGTAGTTGTATTGGAAATGGCAGTTTTAGAGCATTTTTGGTGATTACATAGTCATGAAACTTTAGGGGTTAAAGAAATTGTTTTTTTTATTGGTTTATAACTTTAGGTTAAGTTGGAATGGCAATAAGAAACTAGCACTTGCCATTACTAGGATGGTTTGGTAGACGTTGGAACAAAAAAAGTAACTATGAGACTTAAATTAGGTGTGCTCTTGGTGCTAAGAGTGACTTTATGGAGGGTCTTTGGAATTCAATTTGGAACACCTTTAGACTAGCCATTTCATTTTTGACTAACACCTATAATATTCTTCACCAATTTCATAGATCCCTTTTAACTTGAAAAAGAGCCACATGTATTTAGGAAGGAGTGTTCTTCTAAAGGATGATAGAGGTAGAATAACCTCCCTATATAGGTGATAGAAATCAATAGAAAAGTGAACCAAATGAATGCGTCCAAATCAACAAAAAAATTAAATTTTCTAATAGTGAAGCTAGTCATTTCTTTGTTACTTTTAAGTCATACTCTAGTTGTTTCCTAGTTGCTTTCAAAGTTCATTCCCATTTGTCTTAGATCAATTGTCCCAAATCAATTATAAAGAGTACCATGAGGTTAAACATATAAGATTTGTAAGTTGTTGAATGTAATCTTATGCAATGAATTTTTTTGATTTCATTCTAAGATTTCTACAATTTGTAGATTTCTATAACCTATAGAAATCAAAAAATATTTAAAATCTAAAAAACTTCAAAATCTATGGAATTGCAAGGTTTCCTAAACCAGTGAAATCTATTAAATATCAATATTTAAATTTTTGAAATCTAAAAATAAGGTAGATCTCAACTTTTGAAATACAGAAAGAGGTAGATTTGAAATTCTAAAATCTAGAAGAATGATAGTTTTGAAATTCAAATATCTAGAAAAAAGATGGATCTGAAATGACTCGCAAATGACTGCTAACATGGCAAGCTGAAAGCACTTTCCACCTCAGAATCTCTCATCCAATGCCCATTCAAGGAAAAAATGGATGGTGATAATAAGCACTACAGTCATTTAAAAATGACTTGTCTGAAATGAGAGCAGGGCCTTGAGTCATTTATCTGTCATTTTTGTCCAAAATGATTGTTGGAAATCATTTTTGAAGTCATTTTTTGCAACCATTTATACCCTTAATTTCTTGTAGTGATTGTTGAGACATCATCCATTTTGGGACTGTGTAAATCATTTGTATATAAAAAACCAAATCATTAGAGCTCAAACTATTGCGCAAGACCTCCCCTTCCACACAAAATTCGAAGGATGAATGTGTGCTCTTCTGTCCTCCATAGAAGGATTCTCTGCCATCCATTGGACACTTAGTGTTCATGACATCCTTCTAGGCCGGTTAATGTCATAAACACATCTAGTCCTTGGGGTCCTCAGTTTTCATGGTTCAGTTCTGTAACTTTTCTATTTAAATGCTTGTCTACGTGGGGTTTCCAGGAAGAATGAAATTTTCACCGTTGCAGGATGCCACCAGTAGTTAACATCAAATATGGCGGTTGTCTCCAAATACAGTATTTACATAGTCTTCTAAAACTAAGCATCTAGCAATTGCAGCTGACTGAAATTATTGCTGGTAATAACGAAAAATGAAATCATAGATCTGACATTTTGAGTATGAAAAATAAGCTAGCCATGAGTAGAAAATTTGAGAACAATGGACCACTTAATGCAAGTTTTCAACAAAAACATCAGTTGAAGAAGACCTGCAGAATAATAATGTTCAGTCAGGGATCATTGTGAATCAAGAGTCTGCGCATTTTCGTAACATTCAGTTGGGTTGATGCAAGTAATTCACGAACTCAAAATCACAAAACAAACTACAAGCCTCAATGACTCCCAATAGCATAAATGCTGAAGTTCTACGTTGTTAAAATGAACCCTGCATACGTTGGATTCTTCCCCATAGAGACCAAAGCAAAGTGCACAATCGCATTTACATACACTCACAACCAATTTACAAAACAGCTCAAAATATATTACACTTCGATGTACAAACCGAGAGGACAATTAGTGGCATCCCCTGGACTACAATCTTACAGAAAAAAAATGTTAAATTTTGAGAAGTACTTCTCAATCTACAAAGCACTTCTCCCAAAGGTGATGTTTCTCAAGGCACCCAAAAACCGATCCAGGTTTGCAAATTCAAGCCACAAACTTGAACCAGCCGAGCCTTCGCAGCTCCAGAAGCTATAACCTACAAAACTGCTACATCACAGCAAGCAAATGAAGTTCAAGCTACTGCAGCTCCACTAATCCCTTGATTCAAAAAAATTCTCACATAAAGTCTATCAGTTTGAATCCTGCAGGTTCTCTCCCATTTGGAGGTGTAAACCTCGTGATTCCTGCTCTACAATTTACAGATAAGTTACAAAATTGGGTTATAGATGGATAATCTTCCCAGATGGGTAATCTTCCAACTGGCTCAAAAATGTTATGGTACAATGAAGGGAAACCTCCATAATTTCACCAGACCACTAGACTGATATAATCCAAGAGACATCAGTCTCACCCACCCAAGATCAATATCAGTCTAGGTGGGTTCTATGGAAAGCGCCCCATACCTGAATTAGTATACAAAAATCTGTATAGACAAGAATTAGGGTTGTTTTCAGAGCTTGTCTTCGTAGTCTGACAACACCGGCACTTGCTCACGCAATCCCTTGCGTTTCCGAATGCCGCTCACAATCTTGCCCGCTGGCGACGCGGCATCCAGCGGATCGCTTTCCATCATTTGCCAGTGATCGAAGACGCTCTGCGGGAACGCTTGTCCCGACGTCGCGGCACGCAACGTCGCAGCGAATCCAAAGGACTCCACCACAGGCAGGTACGCTTTGATGGAGTACAGCGGCGTCCCAGGTCTTTGCGTTTCTTCAAAAACCTCGCCGCGTCTCTGGGTAAGAACGTTGTAGATGGCACCCAGCGCCGTCTCTGGCGTTTGAATTTCCACCAAGTAGACAGGCTCGAGGATGCGTGGTTTGGCCGCGAGCTCCGCAGCGTACAAAACGCGAGTTGTCGCGGGGATGATTTGTCGTCCCCCGCGATGAGCAGAATCAGAGTGCACCATCACGTCACAAAGCTCGAAGGCGACGCCGCGGAGAGGCTCTTTCGCCAGGACGCCTTCTCTGGCGACTCCTTGGAAGGCGCCGGTGATGGAGTCTTTGATCTCCTGGAGGTGTTGCACGCCTTTGGTAACGTCGATGACGACGTTAGGGCCTGTCGTGTCGGGGCCGAAGCACCAGAGCTTTTTGGCGGTGTCTTTGTCCCAGCCGAACTCTTCGACGAGCGTCTTGGAACGCTCCTTGGGGTCGGAGCTCAGGCGGCCGTCGTCGATAGCTTCTGCTAACCCTAGCTCTAAGGGCCGGGCTTCGAAGTAGAGCCGGTTGTGTTTGTTTAGAGATTTGGTCATCACTGTGTGAGAGGAGCGCTCTGAAACTGTTTCCCGGAAGGAGACGACGGGTTGCGAGACGACAATCTCCGCGCCGTTCATGTAGTCGTTCTGGAGATCGTTCAAGCTAATCTCGAGGTGAAGCTCGCCGGCGCCCGCGATGACGTGCTCCCCTGTTTCTTGATCGGTGGTGGTGACAACCATTGGGTCGGACTTCGCTAAGCGCTTCAATCCTTCCACGAGCTTCGGCAAATCGGAAGGCACTTTAACCTGGACGGCCACGCGCACCACGGGCGAGACTGAGAATTTCATAGCGCGAATGGTGTGTGCGTCGATTTCTTTCTCGTTTGTTAGGGTCGCGTTTTTCGTTATGAATTGGTCGAGTCCTACCATCGCCACTGTGTTGCCGCACGGGACGTCGTCCACGGAGTCCAGGCGTCGGCCCATCCATATGACTGTTCTCTGGACTGTCTTGGTGTACAAATCCGTCTTCTGCCCCGGGATGTAATTTGCTCCCATGATGCGCACTTTCAACCCCGTGGAGACTTTCCCCGAGAAGACGCGACCGAAAGCAAGGAATCGTGTCTTGTCGGGAATCATCTTCGAGACGTAGAGCATGAGAGGTCCTTCGGGGTCGCAGTTTCGAATGGCGTTCGCGTACTGGTCGTCCATCGGTCCTTCGTAGAGATTCTCAACTCTGTACTTCTGTGCTGTGGCGGGTGAAGGTAAATGGAAGATCATCATTTCTAGCAACGCTTGACTTGCCGGGAGCCACGTCTGCATCACCTTCTTCATCAAGGTTTTCCCTGTGAGCTCCACCACGTCGCTGGTCCGCAAGGAGCATTCGTAGTTCCCTAAGGTAGTTACCACGTGGTCAATTTCGTTGTTCATGGAGCTTTTGATGAGGTCTCTGATCGGGTTGTAGACGAAGTGGACGAAGCCGCGACTACAAGTTGGCGATCCGTTGTGCTTCATGGACCATTTTCTCGTGGCAGAGTCGAAGTAATGCTCACCCCACAGCTTCTCCATCATCTTCTTCTCGTCTACTTTGTACTTCCTCGCCCACATGCTCGCGAACGTCTTCAACGTGAACGCCCACCCGTGCAGCCCTGCGGCGAACGCGACGTTTCCAAGTTCGGGGGAGACTTGCACATCACCCAGTAGTGCGTCCTCGTAGGTCGCCGTCACCACGTTAGTGTTCTCGATCACCCGCTGCATAGTTTGGTACGCTTCTTCCCCGTCCAATTGAAGCTCCAGGAACAGCCTGTCCATTTTGTTCACCACTAACACGGGCTTGATCCTTTCCGTGAGCGCTTGCCTCAGCACGGTCTCCGTCTGTACGCGGACGCCCTCCACGCAGTCGACCACCACCAACGCCCCATCGGTGATCCTGAGCGCGGCTGTCACCTCAGAGGAGAAGTCGACATGGCCAGGAGAGTCTATCAAGTTGATCAAATACTCGTTGCCGTCCTTCTCTCCGTGGTAATCCTTCATCGCTTTCTCACTCATTTCGTAATAGAGCGAGATTCCGGTCGACTTGATGGTAATTCCACGCGCAGCTTCATCCGCGCGCGTGTCTGTCATGCGCATGTCTCCTGCGGCCTCTTGCGCGATGATTCCCGCAGCGGCCACCAGCGAGTCTGTCAACGTCGACTTGCCTGCAACTCTCTCAAGGTACCCAAAATCAATTCTCATGTTCTCAGGAGTCTCAAAATGCACAAACAAAGGTACCCAAAATCAATTCTCCTGTTCTCAGAAGTCTCAAAAAAGCACAATCAAAAGCAGGAGAGTGGTTGATTTACGTACCGTGATCCACATGAGCGATGACAGACATGTTTCGGATGTTATGCTTCTTGTCCATGATCCTTCGCAATTCGGTTGCCGAAAATTTCACCTGCAAGCACAGAACAGATCTCAATTCTTCTCATTAGAAGCTGCTTACCCAACCAGGAAGAAATAGATATTGATGCAAACAGTTTCAATCTGTGACAGCATTTATTAACAGGTGAGCTGCAACGTACCATTTTATCGGGTTGAGTGGTGTATTTGCCCACCGGGCAGAGTACAAATGTGAGAGCAGCAGCTGCAGACTGATGTGCAACCGCAACACGAGTTCAAGAGCAGGAGAAATATGGTCCATTGTTTCGGGTTTCTAGTATTTATAGTGGTGCGCTGAGGAAAACGATACGAACATGATCATTCGCCGGCAGCTGCGAAAAAGAATCTTATCAACTTCATGCTTGGACAACAAGCAAGATGGTGGATCGATGAAATGCATACATGTCGACACCCCAATGGCCTTGAAATCCAAGTTTTGACTCTGTCAGCAATTGACAATCAGGTGGCTACCGAAGCTCGTTCATACTCAACAGTTTGTTCCCAAGAAATTTCCCTTCTCGATGGAATATCCCTTCCCAGAATCTTTGGGAATGAGCAACTGGAGCTCCATATGCAACAGCGAGCCAAAGGGTCCGCACAATCTGCAGCATCACAATAATCAATTGGAAATACTGTAGTCATGTATTTCTCATTTGGTAGCTTTTATTTTTTTTTTTTCAGAGCTACTTCGTCGCTTTGACAAGTCACACAAAATGACCAACCAGCAAAAAAATATATTTGTTTTAAATACCATGACACCTGAGAGCTTCAAAACCCTTTTTGGCACAACAAGGTACAACAAGAAACCAGATGCAAAATGAAGGCCGAATGTGCAAAGTGCACTAATCAAATTAACTTGGATACTGAGATTACTATTGTGGGAAACAAAAAGAACTTGTCAATTTACCAAAAAATGGCAAATTAGACCCTAAAGTCCCAAGGCCTTTACTTCGTCAAAAACAAACAAAATTGAAACTGCCATTGTTACTTAGTGCAAAGAGCAAAAAATTGATTTAAATTTTTTTTTTTTGCATATCTAATTGTAGGATCTTGCAATAGATTAGTATGAGAATGTGTTGAAGAACTTTAGAAACTTTGACCACATAGGTTGTAAGATATTTGCATTTAAAATGAAGAAATTGTGCTTCTAGATACCTTAACAAACTAGATCACAAGACATTGAATAAATATTTTACATTTTAAATTTTAAATTAAAAAAAAATTGTGTTGAAGAATTAAATTGAGAGTCTAGGAATATTTTATTTATAAGAAAAAAAAACTTTCATTCTTTAAACAATTGTTACATAGAAGTTAGTGAATGATAGAAGTAAAAACTAAATTGTTGATATTCTTTGCCAGGCCATCTATGGCTAGTGCCTTTGGTACTTTCTCTTTGCAATAAAATTCCGTTCCATTTGTGCCAAAAAACAAAACTAAAACTAAATCGTTAATAGTTCTAAGATGGAATTGAAACACACATCCGCTCCTAGTTAAATTTAAAGTAATAATTGTGTTAAAACTAGAATTTCAGACCTCATTTAGGCATAGTAGAATGATTTTTTTTGAAAAACTTTGAACCAAATGAAAGTTGTATTATCAAGCTAATTTTCATCTCCAAAAAACCATTTTGAGGTTTAGAGCCTCCAATAAAAAGTTCTAGATAAAATTAGAAGAAGGTATTTTAAAATGTCAAAGAAAATCTCCCTTTCAACCCCTTTTAGAATTTTGTTTATAATTTTTTACTAGATGCTTGAAACCTCAAACGAATTTTTGGAGATGAAAATTAGCTTGATTTTCCAACCTTGTTTAGTTCAAAGTTTTTTGAAAAAATTCATTCTACTATGCTTAAATGAGGTCTGAAATTCTAGTTTTAACACAATTCCTGCATTTGACAATGAATGATCTCTCTTCTAAATCACCCATACTCTTTGAAGATTCACCATGGACAACTAATTTCTCTATAAAAATAACCTCTTCATCCTTCCTTCTCACCAATAGTCAATGAACTAAGTCTATTATGATCCCACTAGAAAAAACCCTTGGTTATAGATGTCCTTGAACTATTTTTGACATTTGCTTTTTTATTCATAATTCATAACTTGATTAGAAAACAAGGTATGCAATAATCAGGGTTAAGGTACATTACAAGACTTGAATCTTGATTATTTAACTACTGGTACTTGGATTTTGAACCTTTAACAGTCATCGAACATCGTGACTTTAGGTGATCGACTTTAGGGAAAAACAAATCATTAAGCAAAGTTAAATGTAATCGTGGGGTGCTTTCAGCTGCTCTGGAATGGCCCTCCAGAGGACTGAGAATTTCTCTAATGCTACATAATATTATGCAACAACATTCGGTGTATTTTTTGAGTTACACTACACAAAACAGTGAAATTAGGTTGCCCCACACTAATTTCTTGTATCTAACACTTTCAGACATGGTCAACTATAGTCTGGGACAACCTAATTTCACTATTTTGTGTAGCTAGTTTCCTTTGATTCCTAATTGTACTGATTTTTCAAGGACCACATTCCATTTTTTCTCTCTTTTAAACTCTGAATAGATTTTTTCACCGTATTTTTTACAATATATTTTTATTGCAACCGTTTTTTTTCCCAATTCCACTGGCTAATAGTGAACTAACTGGCGGTTCTCCCAAACTTTGTTTTATGCAGAGTTTAGAAAGTCATGAGAAATTTTGTGCCAAAAATGTAAACGTAACGAGGTTACCTCTTCTTCACACTTCGTTTTCTTCACACTTCGTTTTCTTCACACTTCGTTTTCTTCACACTTCGTTTTCTAGACCTTCAGTTGCAAATTTTGCAGAGACCAAGTCTGCCGACAACCTGTCTTGTTGACCACACGTGTCACCGGAAGTGCTACGAGCCAAAAAAAAAGCCCCAAAGAGGCCGCGAAGACTTTGCTGCTCAGGTTGACTTGGAATCACCCCAAGACCCCTCTCCCAAGCCAAGGACTTGAATCCCAAGCTTCACCCCTCTCCAACCACTGTTCACATATTGATTGCAACCCAAGTTTCCAGCCAAACTCAAGCTCAATCATCTATCGAAAACTTCGCTCCCAAGAAATGAACAGTCAATGCCGCCATTCGAATCCGCATATAAATCAGTCTAGTTCAACTGTTCTTCCAGATTGCCATTGCTGATCAATCAACAATCTCACTCTAGTCTTCTTGTAAGTAGAGTTGTGTAGATAGAGCTGGAGCTTGGAGCTTGTATGATACAGGATTCAATTGTAACCTTATTGAGATCTAGCTCCATTTCCTGCTAAATTCTTCGACGATCACAAGGGATACATACCGATTTCAGTTGTACATAGAGAGTGTTAGTCAAGAGTCTAGTTTCTATTCCACTAGGCATTCATTTTGAGGTTAAAGCAAAGCTTAGAATCATGCAGATGTTTGTAAATGCCCTTGAGGGCAAGACTTGTACCATCAATTTTGATAGCCCTGCGGATTACACCATTGAAGCAGTCATGTGTGAAGTGCAGAAAAGAACTGGTATGTTATACTAAGAATGAATTGTTCGCGATCATTCCTTATGTGTCGTAGTTAACATTGTAACTTAGCTGAAGCTGTTAAACTTTGAATGGGTCCTAACTAGCTTGGCATTTCGAGGTTGATGTTTGTAACAAAAGGATACTGGAGTGAATCGAAATAGGATCAGAATTGGTTCAATTTTTTAGGCGTATAGAATGTTTGATGTTAGATCTCATACAAAGTTTATGAGGTGAGACATGTTGAATTTTTATTTTGTTGTTGAGACTCTTGTTTGGGTGTTTTCTTACCAGGAGTGCAGGCTAACCTGCAGCGGCTCATTTTCTCTGGGAAGCAACTGGAGCTTGGTTGCACTCTATCTGATTACAGTATTCAGAATGGTACAGTGATCTCAAAAAACTTTGATATTTTCAGGACATATTCTTGAGTCGAGGGGGGGATCGGCACCCTCACCATTGCTAAAGTGGAATTCAAAACATCATGCTGATAAAAGTAAAGTTGGATTGACATGAACCCTCGTATATAGTCGATCTTAATGACTGTTCAAGAGTCTGTTACAACGTCAATGGGGGCGATTCATAGCTTTAACAGTAGAAAGCTCTGAAAACTACGAGATTACTGCAAGATTTACGTTTTAGGGCGCACGCCTTGAAAGTGCTGAAGTCATGAATGTCAGCCAATTTAACGAAATTAACGTTTTAGAGGCGCATTTCCCATTGTCTAGTACCAAAGTTGTGTTCCTTTTTCTTACACGTGAGTCTTTCTCATTCTTCGAGTTTGGATAATGGTTCTCACATGGTGATTGATCCCAATCTGGAGAAATCAATGTTACGTTGAAGGCAAACGCAAGGCGTTACCCTTCATTCTCTTACTGCAATAATTTCTGCCTTGCTTCTTTGAAGTTGGAAATGCAATGAAGTGATCTGAAGTTGGAACGGGACCAATGACAGGTTCAACTTTGCACTTGGTACTGCGACTGCCAGGAGGCAATGGGAAGGGAATACCACAAGGAATTCCACCCAATCTCATGGAATTGGCCAAAAAACACAATCAGGATAAACTGGTTTGCCGCAAGTAAGCATCCACAGCTTTCATTCCTGTTAAACCCTTAAAGGTTATTAACCCATTTCGGCCACTTGTTTTTGTTTCTATATCTGAGTTTTGTATTTTGATACTAAGTATCTAAATTTGCCTAACTTCTTGTATTCAAGTACAACTTCATGCCATAGTGTACTGTAAATGTTTATGAATACCAAGTCATGTTTCAGTACATAATAGGGATTGCATGGGCTTTTTGTGGTGAATATACTACACCATGTTCCTGCGGGGACGTTCAAGCGGGTTGAGGACGGCCAATCCTTCTTGTGTGAAATGACTGACCATTTCAGGGTTCATTAACATTGTCTTATTAATGTTGTGTGCAGATGTTATGCACGTTTGCACCCACGCGCCACCAACTGCAGGAAAAAAAAGTGTGGCCACAGTAATCAGGTGCAAATCCATGCTAACTTTCAACCAATATTAATGAATCGGGTATGTATAAATGTTCAAGGTGTACACAACCTCATAATTATTCGTTAAATTTGCGTCTTTTAGAGTGCCAAAATTTTTGAACAGGAGTAAAAAATTTAAGCAGCTAGGATGGTCATATATGCCAAGTTTCAGACCATCAAAATTTGACACTGAAGTGTCAACAAATCTGAAATCTATGAATTATACAGACTTGAGGTTCAATCAGTTTGGCAACTCAATAATTCTGCCAGTTCCTTGTTGTAAACCTTTGCACGGAATTTCGAATACGACCCATATCCATGTTCAGTCAAAGAATTCTTTCTAATACCTGTTCCTGAAAATCTGATTGTGGATTCAAACTCTTGTTTTTTGCAGCTGAGGAAAAAGCACAAGCCTGAGAATTACGGCGACCGCTGATGTTCCTACCGTGGCAGACATCAGAAGAATCATTGCACAATGTCAATGATACGAAGGAGCATTTTCCATTTAATTGTGTGAACAAGATGAAGACATCTCCGGCTCCGTGCAGGAGAGAAAAAAAATATCATGTACTCCGTATATACTAAAATGTCGGTAGGAACTGGGAAATGTTGTAAGTTGTGTGACTTGATTTGTGTGATCCAGTTCCAGTGGTTTTAAGTTTTGGGTCTAGAATAAATATAAATGACTTTGAGGTTCTAGACTTTCTATGTTTAGAGTATGGATTTGATAACCAGTTGAGAAGCCCAAGAGGTTTGAGAGGGTTATTATAATTATTAGGTTACACTCTTTTATTGGTTGGATTGCTTGCGGTTACAGACATTGGGATCTCACTTTTGGGGTCAATTGGAGAGTTTGGAACAATCACAGCTCTCCTACTTCTGAAACCAAAAGGGACACCTTTGCTTAGTACTATGCAAGATATAGCTGATTATGGTTAATGTTGGGGTTTGGTTTTGATTTGGGAAGGAGGAGTAAAAGGGCAGAGGCAAGGGATTCAGTCAGGAACTCCTTGACCTTACTCGTTTTGAGTTTAAGCCATGTTTTGTTAAATCTGCAATGTGTGCACTTGCTGGTTGATATTACTCTTATAAACCCAGTGCAATTGACGTACAGAGTGCTTCTGACTGTGATACTGGCCTGTGTGACATAAGGTATACACACCTATGATTGTCAGTAATTACAACTGAGCGTAGTTACTATTGAACGTAAATTATTTTCAGTTGATCTTATTGGCAATTGAAAGGGGATTCCTATACTCTTTTGCATGCACTATTTGGACACTGTATGAATAAGTTGTGAATTTTCAAAGTACAATGTACTCTAGATGCACTTAAAAACATAAACTATCTTCATTTGATCTTATTGGCAATTGAAAGGGGATTCCTATACTCTTTTGCATGCACTATTTGGACACTGTATGAATAAGTTGTGAATTTTCAAAGTACAATGTACTCTAGATGCACTAAAAATCAACAGAAGATTCTCACATAGACTTTCATGTTTTGATTGTGCATATTTTGTGTAATCAATATCTATGAAAAAGCAAGGCTACGATTACAGTGAAGTGAAGCCATCATCGGACCTTTTAGGTCCGCAGCGTCCTTACAGGATTAAGGTGCTCATATAATACATGGTCGCCCCGTGTGCTGTGAAAATTGGCAATGCCGTACACAAGCAAGAATAAAACCTATGATCTCTCATCTCGGAGCCTCTTCACACCAACAGATTCAATTCCATCGACATGACAAGTCTCTAGACTTAACTCTGGGTAGCACAATCTGAGGAAAATTACAGCAGACTCTCAAGGCCACCTGAGTCCTCTAAAATCACCTTCCAACTATAACTAAACTATGATTCAACCTCTAAAGCCCTAACGATGTGTACAAGCCCCCAGAGAAGGATCGGAACTCCGTCCCTGAAAGCGTAAGTGTTCCAATACACTGTCCTCGCAGATGAGGTCCCGAATTGCAGCTCATGTTATCTGTCAGAAGCCGGCACAGTAGGTCCGTCTCCTTCGATCCAACCTCTCGACTTGAGTAATTCGTAAACACGATCTGTCTTGATGGGATCCACTTTAAACAGTTGGTATGCATCAGCCTTACGGACTTGCCCAGCCTTTACGCTCTCCAGCATAAGAACCTCTTTCATTTTTAGATAATGAGCAGGCAAGAGCCTGAATTGCGCACAGAGATCATGCTCCTGCCAAAATCCAGCAGTCCAACTAAGAGTCAGTACAGAATCATGATATCGTTACCACATCAAACGCATCCAATTATTGCAGATTTAAAACAAAGAGAAAACAACTCGTCTGTGAATACATAGAGCAACAAGAATAGCAATACTTGAAGACATTGGTTGACGTACAGCGTGGGAAAGTAAGTCAACACCAGGACTGCCTGCAAGATCGAGTGGCACTCCAGATCTTTTCGAGTCCTTTCCACCAGCACCTGCTAAGAGACTGCTCCCACTCGGCAAAATAGGAGGTCCTACTCGTCCTTTTGGCATTTCGCGTGCACTGCCTGAAGATGCAGCCTCGCCCTCCTTTTCCCTATTCAAATACCGGTTAGCTCGATGAGTTGTAGATTTGCCACTATACAAGTAAGATGCGCTCTCTTTAGCCTTCCTTAGGCTTGCCTCCGTATCTCTCTTCTTCTTCTCAGAGCCGTATAACTCTGCCTCTGCCAAAGTGTGGCAGCCGGCCATCCTATACTCCTGCACTTGACAAAACAAAAGATACGAAATTTAAAAACCATTCTCAAGGAGATACAGATACCAAATGGTACTCGTGATCAAAACCAAAATACTCAATCAGGGCTTGTGTAGATATTATATATCACTAATATAAAACCACGTTGGCCACTGACTAAGACTGCAAATAAATGACTCAGGGGTCTATGACTTCTCAAATAAAATACAACTTCACACTCTCAGCAAGCCCACAGCAAGCAGTAGCATGGACCTTTTCTTATTACTTCCAAAACATATGAGTGTCTCATAAAGACAATACCTGCAGTTCTTCAATGCGTTGGCGGAGTTTGCGTTCAGCTATCAGACCATTTACCAAAGACTCATGTTCTTCCATTGTATGATAGCGCATGAATACCCGACATCGATTGTACAGTTCTTTTTCTTCTTTACTACGCTTCCTATCCAGAGCCTGTTGGCGCTTGACATTTAATAGTCCTCTCTCTAGTATGAAGTCCTTCCTACGTTTCCGTTCATCAAGTCTGAAAGACACAGAAATTGCATTAGACCACCGAGGGTAATCAACAGAAAGAGGTTCAACAATATTCTCAATGAAGACGTACAAGAAAATCTCAAAAAGTATTACAACCAACAATTCTACAGGCATATACTTTTCAATAACCACTACAAACCTTGAATTCTGTATTGCCCAGAAATCCCTCACTTTGTCACGTACTTTAACCAAGTAACCACATTTGCTTCAGAGATCATAGTACAATGAGTTCATCGCATAGAAAGAACTCACCTTGAGATATAAATGTGCAGCATCCGAAGTTTCAACTCCCGATCAGTTTCATGGTCATTATCCTTAAATTCCATGTCAGCCAATTGAAGTTCGGCGTCATTATCATACTCCGGCTCAAATTCTTGCCGTTTAGCATGGTACCCCGATTGATCCACACCGTTAGTGCCTCCCTTATTATCCTCAACTAGAGGTTTTGGCTTCTTGCCACCAAGAGTACGATTGCTTTGAGCTCCATCTGTGCATTTGAAAATCTGCAGTTCAGATATACGAGCTTCCTGTCTCTCTAGCACGTTATCTTCTCCGTTAAAGCACGCATTTTGATCCTTACCGTTCAAATAAAACAACTGTTTCGTTATTTATGGTCACCTTAAATGGTCACTTTAAAACTCGAATTCCACAGTACTGAGAGAAAAGCTCACCATCTACAGCTGTACCAGCTACAGCACTATCTGGAGTTTCCTTGACATGAACAGTTGCTTGAGCACCTCCAGCAGTCTTTTGACACTTTAAACCTGGCCCGTTTGAGGGACCTCCTGAATCAATCGCTCCACCAGCTCGTCCATCCCCATCATCTCCCTCACTACCTGGAGTTGAAAGCAGTGGCTTGATATCTTTCGTTCCTGCAGAGACGTAGTGAGTTTCATCGTGACGAAGTACACGCTTACAAAGCAAATATAAAGAGACATGTATCACCACCAAACGAAGTTATATGAGCAACTATCGACAATGGCACCTGTTGACATGCTGGACGGGGATCTGCCTTCAAAACCCTCCTCCATTCTTCAAGCATCCAGTCAATACCAAATGAGTAATTGCTCCGAACAAAGAAGAGTACAACTTGAATATGCTTGAAAATACACTAAGAATACACTTGAATATCAACGACTGTATAAACAACGCGCAGCTGAAGCAAGATGTAAATTGGGCTATAACTACATTACAAATATCCCACTGTATTTGTGCTGCACAAAGAAGGACGTACTTGATCCTTGGAGAAATGGAAGGCTCTTGTTTAACTAATCGTAACACTCCACCATCTGCTCATATCCAACATACAGCTTCAGTTCTAGACTCAACATATGAGTTGAAATGTAAGCATTAGTAAAGTAACCATCAGAACAGACTTGAGCTGATTACGTGTTTTAGGGTACTTCATCTAACATTCAATAGAAGCCTTCATTTTTTTTTTAAACGGTCAGCTCAATGAGTAAAGAAGGACTAATCAGCAGGCACTGTTTCAAAGATCAAGAGCACGTTTGGAAATGCAGGAAATGATTTGAGAGTGAAATAAAGTATTACCTCTCTTGCCTTCTTGATGTGAGCGAGCCATGGCAAGCAACTCCGCCTTGGATTTCCCAATAACATGGGACATATCCTACACACATAGTCAATTTCCAAATATTTAGCCAGCAGGTTAAGAAATCCATTGAGCTCCACAGATTAATCACTGTAGAACCCTTGCAAATACTCACGCAAAGGAACTCGTCAAAATGCCATTTCTTTAGGGCAAAGAACTGATTACACTTACAGGAAGCGGAGAACAGACGGAATTCATGTAGGTAGCCATATAGTGATCATAGCAGTGTGTCTTCGTCTTGGTTCCCACATGCTCAGAAACCTCCACCCAATTTCCAAGCCCGTACATTTCAACGCCCTGCGCGAACAAATACGGTCAGGCTAAATCGAGACACATATGAAAGAATAAAATGAAAACAATGTTGTTTTAGGGGCACGGAGGCTTATGTCTCTAATTGAGCTATCAAACACAGTCAGAACACCGAATACCTCCAAAAGTAGAATCTCTTCATCGGCGTTCCACTCTGGATGAATGAGGGGAAACGATAAATTATCCTGTAAAATCAAAAAACATCCAAGTCAGGGATCACGCCAAACAGTTATTAAGATAGGGACCTCTCCGTACTTCACCTCTAAAAAAAACTCTGTTCAAACAGATAAAGCAGACAGAATATGACTGGAAAGTTTGCTAAATGTGATCACATTTTGCAGTTTACAGTCTCAGCGCGTGAAGTGCTTACAATGACTCGGTAGGAATGATTAGATTTGTGAGGAGTGATCTCCACACCAACAGAGAAACACTCCACGCAAAGATCAAAATCAGGACATTTGTTACATTTGATTCGAATAATTCCTGAAATGTCTTTATTGCAGTAGTTGCAGTGATAGAGAGCTTTCTTCGCTTCCCCTGCACCTGCAATCCAGCCATAACACAACATTCATATCACGTTTTAATCGGCAGTATATTCATGCAAATTCTTCACATAAAAAACAAAACAAACAGATCAAGGAATATCCCTGACTACAGAAATAAACAACAATTAATGCACCAAAACCAACAAGAGAAACATGATCACTCCGATGACTTCAAACAAAGTCACAGCAGATGAGGTTCACTACGAAATCCACATACATTCGAAAGCTGTAAATAATCAAAAAAATGGTCTCCCCCTCAATTTAACAAATCACCTCTAATTTCTACACATCAAACAACATTCTAAAGAGAGAATTAACATCCACATTACCACTATCACTACCAAAATGCCAGTCAGTACAGCAGTTTCCAATACCGAAATTCTTCACATTCGAAAGCTGCACATAATAAAAAAAACTGCCCTCACACTAAATTTGACAGTGACCTTTAAATTCTACACATCAAGCAACATTCTAACATGTAGACCAACATCCACATTACCAGTATCACTACCAACCAAATTGCGATTCAGTACACCAGTTTCCCAGACGGATAAAAAAAATCAACATAAACCCATAGAAAAAAAAGTCCATGAACAACCCGATTAGTTACCTGCCGTGGACGGCTCCGAAGAATCTCCTCCGGCAGCAACACGCCTCCTCTTGGACCTGCAAAAGGGAGGGATCCAGGAGTTGGATTGGCAGTACCGACACAAACCCCAGGCGGGTACACATGGATTTCGGCCGACAAGGGACCAAATTTAGTGAGAAAAAAAAGCGGGGAAGCAAAGGCTGACCTGTGGCCGAACCACGCCGTGTCATCGTCGTGCGTGCCGTGGACGCCTCGCGATCGGCCCATGGCGAAAGCTTGGCTTGGCACGGGACGGCAGGGCTGTTGTTGGTTTCGCGACTGGAACGACCAAACCCTAGGAAGGGAGGCTCGTCGCAGCAAACCCCGGCGTCGAGGGGGCGGGATGGGCTTCCCGCGGAAGTGAACCCTGATACCCGCCAACGCCCGCGCAATCCCGAGGTGGGTCCCACCAGGTTGGATGACGTGGCGTGTTCGAACTGGATAGAGGGCCCCTGGTATATACACTTTAAATATTCAAATTTTCAATTTTCACATTCCCAGTGGTCTGGTCTCTGCTGACCTGCCCTAAGGATCTCACTGCTCTTATAATGACATTTAGTGATATGTTATATTTAGTGTTACTTACCCTATTACTTGATTATCTCTAAATCTCATATATAAGGGCCTCTTCACACTATGGCCGTCCAAGTCGAGAGGCCGTGGGACTCTACAATATGATTGGTGGAACCAATGGACCTTGCAATATGATTGGTGGAAACGACGGACTCTCAACTTGGACGGCCATAATGTGAAGAGGCCCTAAGTTATAATGAATAAATAATGTTCAAGTTACCATTCAATGTTGGTCCCTAAGGTCAAGGCACTTGAAAGCGTCTTTGGATCTAATGGCATCCCTTTCTAGGAAGGGAGAGTCATTTCAAAACCTAAATGTAGACAAACCATACATTGCTTGTTGTTTGTTGACGAAAATGATAAGCTATGTGGTCCACGTAGATTTATGTTTTAGAATTACTCCCCTTCCTAGAAAAAGATGCCATTTGGTCTAAAGACACATTTGGGTGCCTCTACCTTAGATGCCCAAGAAATTTTTTGAGCTTCTTGGAATTTGCTTTAAATTGAACAAAAAATCAACATTTTCATAAATTTTATTAATTTTGGGAGAATTGTAACCGAACAAATTTGAATTAGACATGTTAGAGATCACATGGGAAAAGAAAATACAATGTCCAATATCACCTATGGATTGAAAGATTATAATATGTGATCATGAAGGTGTTAAAATTGTGAAAGTGATTTGAAGTCTTTCAATCCTCTTTTCACATGTCAAAATAAAAAAACTGGTCACCAAAAAAAATGAGGTCAAACGGCATAATATGCATAAACCCAATCAAATTACGGCTTCTCAAAATCTACTCCACAATTTTTTTAAATGAATTTCTAATGTAGATTTTCTAAAAGCCTACTTCTTGTGTATTTGAGGCTCATTTCTAAGAGTCTTCAACACTAAAAAATCAAGATTTGCAATGGACTCCTAGCACAAAATCTTGAATAGAAAAATCATAATCATTTATTTTCAAAATTGGATTTTTGATGCTAAAATTAGACTTCAAAAATAATTTTTGAAAACTATGAATAAGTAAAAACAATAATTTGGTAAGGTTTTATTTAACTTCAAAGTTTTGTCAACAAGCCAAAATTTGGTGCATTAGGCATTTAGAGGTTAAAGTAGAGCAACCTATTACCACCCATAGTTGCTGTCTAAGTGCCTTGTAGAAGCTATTTGTCAACTTGCATATTTTTCAAAGATTAAAAAGTTTGACAAAAGCCATTTGCAAGTAGAATCAAGACATTCTAACAAGAAATTAATTTTTGGTGGTTTTTAAAGCTTATTGGGACTAAATTGGTATAGTGTGGATAGACCCATGCTAAACGTCATTCTAACATGTCCCCTCTTTAAGTGCATTGTCAAGATGCTAAAGGACTGCTAAAATTGTAGTAATAGCTTGGGGGGTGCAATAAGCGTAAGAAGTAGTCATATAGGTACAAACAAATGTAGGGTGCTAAAAAAACAATGTGATAAAAAATTATAAACTGATTTTTTATACTATAGGGTACTAAAAATTCCACTGGATGTCTTCAAAATACTATAGGGTGTGGAATAATAGGTCCCATTAGAAAAATAGTAGACCTAATATACTCCCCTTTATATTCTTTTTTCTGGACAAAAATCTTAAATAGTATTGCCTTGTAAGTGGCATATTGGTCAAGTATGGTAGTGTGCTCTAAAACCAACCTTCTTCTTCAAACCTTCCATTAGGTGGCTCATAAATGGATATGTAATGGACTATTGATTATGTAAGAGAAGAGGAAGAGTTGGTTCATCTTCTCCAATGGATGGTATATACTTCATTAAAAGTTGGTTTAGGAGCCACGATAAGTGCATTTCTAATTAAGTGGATAGGCGTTCATTAATTTTTTTCAAAATGAGAATTGGTGGCTCAACTACCTTCCTATGTATGCTAAAAAATCTGAAATAATAATTAACTCAAGCTTCCATTCATGTTTTAGTAAAGGTTACACTTAGGAACCTATCTATTACTTTTTGCATGCCTCAATGCTTGTTTTTGGTAAAGCAATATCTTTTTTCAGACCCATTTAAGAGTGGATTTTGCAAAGGCTAGAAGTCAAAAATAGGTTCCCATGGCAAAATTCTTGAAAACTCTTAACTAATTTATAAAAGCTCCAAAAAACATGAGACTACTTTGATTAGATTTTGCATCAAGTTTTTTTCGACTAAAAAATAAGAAAAAATATTTTTATACATTTGAATCCATCAAAAAGGCCCAACAACCCTTAAAGTGTCGCTTTTAGAGCCACCTACTTTAATCAATTTTCAAATGTTGGATAGGTTGTTTCCGGGCGATTTAGTTTTAGAAGTTGACTTTTCTTCCTATTGCCATAACTTGCACAAAACTACATCACTATATACAACCTAGCTAAATCAAAGATTTTATGCCACATTTATGGATTTTAAAACTTTGCATCTATAAGAATGTGATTGAGCTTGGGTAATTTTATGTGTAGGAGAATCTCAAATCCTATTTGTTAACTTTGAACTCTACGCCAAATTTCTAAATCTAAGTAGTCATTAGTGGGAAAAAAGAACTTCATAAAAAACTTAGTGTAAGAAAAAAAAATGTAGTAGAAAAAAAAATATAAACTAAAATAGCATATTATATATTCATGGCAATTGAGAATTATAAGTAACGAAAGCCTCCTTTTTAATGACCCAAAGTAGAAAATTACATAATGATAGCATGCCTGAAAAAAATTTACAAAAGGTAATACCCCCCTATAAAATATTTGGTGTTTGCAACTATCCCCTTATTTTTTTCACACATTACACCCCCCGAGAGTAAAAGGTGGGTGGCTAATGCAAATGGGAGGGTCCAGTAGTTGTTAGAATTTTGTGAATGACAACATCAAGTTGTTCTACCTTGGTGGTGTTCTTGATAAATTGTGCACAAGATGTTGACATGAACGCTATTAAAAATTCTCGTGTAAAAATTACCATAGTTGACAAACAGTGCATGTTGACATCTAGTATTAAAATTTGTCATTAATATTGCAAACATTGAATATCATTATTAATATAATTAAAGCCTTTAATGTCTAAATTCTTTTGGATTTTGAATTTCTTATATATTTGTACAGTTATTGTTTTGATCAATTTCATTAAATTGATTAAAAAAAAGTTCATCTTTTATAGATTCAAGAATTGCTTGGAAGTAAAAAAGTAATAAAAAGGAGGAAACATTAGCTTGAGGCACTTTGTTCATTGTTCACAATATGGATGTCGGAGCGCTTAGGAATTAAGTCCCTCACCAAGGTAGAAGGTATATAAAGTGACCATCAAAGAATTAATTTCAATTTTGGAGAATGTAAGACTATTTAAAATATTGTTCAATGAAATTTTTTTTCAAGGAAAATGAAAGTGGCAATTATTGCAAGGTGTTTCATATTTTTTAGAATCTTGAAGAATTATTTATAAGCATGTTTATAAGTTTTGAAGTTGGAACCAAATAAAAGTTTGAAATTGTCCCCTTTTCTACATGTTCACTATTGGCACATTACAAGATGCAACTGGGACATCAAAGAATGAAATGTGTACCTTAGTTTTTGTTGGATAATACTATTAGAACTTGTATTGCATTAGCACCTCCTATCTAATTGCACAATTTAAAAATCAAAATATTCATTTTGATTCCAGAACATATAGTGTAGCTTCCTATAAACTTAGGCAACTTTCTGACTAATAATTAATTAAAGTACAAAAAACATTTAGGCAATCCAAAGAATAATATTTGTAAATCAAACAATTTTTAAGTATAATTAAAATAAGTTTGGCATTCATCTAAGATGCTCTTGCAATTTTTGGATAGAAGCTTTTACTTTCATCTAAAGTGGGCACATTTACCTAAACCTTTGTCTTGATCTCAAAATCCTAATCTCTCTATCTTGTGCGTCAAAACACTATTAAGTGTCATGATTGGTTGCATGTGAGAAATATGTATTATTTGAGAGAAACTGAATGTGCTTTAGAATGGTCAAAATGGCAGGGCAAAAACTTTGCCAATGTATGTTTACAATTATTGATAAAGAAAAAATTGAAGGATTGTATGGCATAAGTTGAATTTCTACAAATTAGGCAATCTTAATATATACTAGTATGCCTTGTGTCGTTGTCACAATCAAAATAAAAGTAAAAGTAAATTTTCTAATTTTTTGATTCATTAAAACTTCAAAGTTCAATAACTTCCTCACCATAGGTCCAAACGCTACAAAACAAAGCTTGTGCATCCTTGGTCTTGGAGATCTCAACATAAAAAACAAACAAAACAAACAAATAGCCTATCTTAAAGGTATTGACTAGTTTGCCTTGTGTCGTTGCCACAGAAAAAAAATAGAATTAAAAATATTTTTTTAATTTTTTGATGCATAAAAACTTCAAAATTCAATATCTTTCACACTATAGGTCCAAATACCACAAATTAAAGCCCGTACACCCATCCTCGCCGAGAACTTTCTGACGGTACAAGAATATGACCGGAAGATGTACAATTTAAGAGATCTCAATGTCAATGTAACAAACAAACAAATAGCATGTCTTAAGATATTGATTGATAATTTTATACATATATTTATATTAATTTTGGGGAGGAAAAAATAAATCAACAACTTTCCAAGAATTTAGACACCTTTTTTATTATTTATTTTTTGACTAAGTGGCTAGGCAGGGTTGCTAATCTATGAGCATATGAATGTGAGCTTGTGAGCCTATGAGCAAATAATTTTTTTTATAGATTTCATCTAAAAATTTTGGTCAAAATTTATTATTTCTGATAAATTTTAGTACCTATTACCATGGAACTATTACCGTGGTTCCTTGAACAACCTTGATGTGCTACTTATTAGACTTTGTTAGATTTTAAGAAGAATAAAATTGGTGATTAACCCCTAAAGGACCAAACGGTGTTTTTTGGCAACATAGCGATTTTGGGCAGCTCACTACGAATTGAGTTTTTAATCTTTTTTTTTGAAATTTTCATACAACATGTGCCCAAAGAGTAGCTTTAAGGCCCAATAATTTTCAGAACTTTTGACTATATGGTTAAAAAGTTACTGGATGATATGTCATTTTCAATGTTCACCAAGCAGCTCAAAAAAATTCTGAAAATCACATTTAAAAAAAAAAAAAAAAATTGAAATTGGTCCTTTAGACTTACATGTATACGGAAAGCTTTGAATTAGTCCATTTTTATTTATGAGATGGAAATTATGAGGTGTTCTAGTTTGTGGGCAGTTTTGGATTCCCTATTCTAATATAAACTTTGGAGCTCTTTATTTAACTCAGTTTTTAATATTTTTCAAAAAAAATAAAAGCATAGGATGTTTGTCGTTTATTACAACATCACAACCGTTGGGATTGGCATTTTATAATTCCATAATTAAATTCTTAATAGTTTAGTGTTTTGAATCATTCTCTACTTCTTTCTATTTACTATTTTTTTCCTACATGTTGTACAATTCCAAATAATTTGAAAATTTTCAAGCATGTAGCCAACTTGAATTGAAGAATGAATCCAAAGAGTTACAACCATTTTGGACATTTCCTCGTATAAATGTGACCTTGTAAAGTGCTGCCCGATTTTCTGCAAGGACAAAAAAAGCATTTTTGTCAATTCAAATGCTAATATCTTGCAATCTATATGGTGGAAAATTCTGAAATTTGTTCTACATCTTTTCGAAGCAATGCACTACAAGATCCTACAGTCACATGTATCCAAAAATGTTTTTTTCTAAAATTTGGTACTTATACTAGAAATGGCAGTTTTGGAGCAGTTTTGGTGAAAACATAGTCAAAAACCTTTAGGGATTAATTAGGATTCATTTGAAATTGACTAAGGTTGTTCCATTAAGATTTTGATTTTTATGATCATTTCCCTCTTGTTGTTGGGTACCCCTGTAGCCGCAAGCAAGCAAAAACAAAACAAAAAGTTTTGTTTTTTCCGCCCCCCACGGCTAGGGGTCTCTTCTTGGCGCCAAGAGGTACTCAACAACAAGAAGGGGAGTTGAAATCTCAATTGAAAAACTCAATCAATTTCAAACAAACCCTAATTAACACCAATTTTTTTCTTCTAAAAATCTAGCAAAGTCCAATAAGTAGCACATCAAGATGGTAAATGCTTGATCCTCCTCTCGGCGCCAAGAGGTTCCAAGCAACAAAAGGGGAGTGATTAATCAGACAACCATTTGATCAAAAAAAGAAGAATTGGACCCCCAAGAGGTTCCACAAGTGGACAATGATCAACTAATCAACAATTTGGTGTAATTAAGCTCATTCTTTAAGCTATTCTCATTCTCATTCAAAAATAACCCTATCAACTTAATAGTTTCTTCCAAAATCTCAACAAGTCTGATTACTAGCACATCAAGACAAAACTAAGTGTAGGTACTTCCATTGGCCCCAAGAAGACTCACGCTACTATAAGATAGAGATCAACAAAAATGAAATTTGGTGTGGCTAAGCTCTTTCCACATATAATGGACATTTATCAACAAATTTTCTTTTCTAAAATTTAAACAAGTCCACCGACTTGCAAATCAAGAGGGAAGTGTCAACACCCTCCCATCACCTTTAGAAGATTCATGATGTTAAAAAACAATGATCAACCAAAATAAAATTCATTGTAATAAAGAACACTGTATTAATATAAATAAATCTTAACAACAAATTTTTATAGGCCCCTTCTTTATGGGCCCTTTCTAGGGACGCTTATGCTCTCTAGAATGAGGAACTTCGCGTGGCAATGGGGAACGGTGGGAGCGGGGAGCTCCGAGGAACGTCTTGCTCGCTTGTCAAGGTTCTTCACTTTGGCTGTTCTGGCTCTTGCATAATTGGTAGAAGCTTTGAGCGGAGGAAAAAACAATGACAGAGAAGGGAATCCATCTTGTCTTACAGGTGGAATTGTGGTAATTTGAATGAGTCGGCGGCTTAGGTGATGGGTTGTGCCGGAGTATCAGTGAGCAAGACAATGTGAAGTCTAGTTGAGGATGAGTAGGCTAGCTCATTCACAGCGGATCTGAACACAAAACTTGACCTTTGTGCAGCGTGGCTTCCAAGATTACCGAATGCATGATTGTTTCAAAATTTGTTCTAGTTTTGCATGCATTGCCCTGAAATTCAGTTTTGCAGTTGTTTGAGTACTATAAAGTTATTGAGTTCTTTGCGCAAATTTGTTCATATTTGTGATAAAACTGATGCAAGAGAGTCAACTTTTGCAAATGCAGGTGGATGGAAATATATGGTTGTCTAGACCGTGTATGTTCTTGTGTTTGCAATGCATTGTCTTGTCTTTCTGGTAGTTCAGCATTCAAGGGTGTTAAGAATTGGGTGGCAAGAGGTGAAGCATGGTGGAGGATCATAATCACGGTACTTGTGTAAATCGTGCTACCAATAGTTGTTCTTTTGACTAGATTCACGGGTGATATTGAAAACCACTCTTTTGTAAAGCGTGGATTTGGTATTTAGAGATGTCTTTCAGTTGGTCTTCAACACCCCAATAGTAGTGTAAAAGTGAAAAAAGAAACTTTTTAATGTTTTAATTCAAATATATAATTTTAAATATACGCAAGAGTGCAAGGGCTTTATTTTGTGGTGTTTTCAAATACCACTAAATTGGGACTGTAAATAGAAACCTCTATGCACAAAGGAATGCAAGGGCTTTATTTTATGGCATTTAGACATGCAATGTGAAAGTTATAGTTTACCAAAATAAAAGATAATTTTATTCAATTTTTTAATTTACGAAATCCATAACTTTCACACTATAGGTCCAAACGCCACAAAACAAAGTCCTTGCATTCCTCCTTACAAAGAGCTTTCCAATGGTACCAAGAACGCCTCTGAATGCCTCACAAATTCTTAGATCTCAGTGTGTCCAACAAACAAACAAAATAAACAAACAAACAAACAAACAAATTTAAGGTAAAGAATTTTGTAGGTGATTCTATAGAGCCCACACATCTTGTTTTTCTAAAATCTAAACAAGTCCAACAACAGTGCATCAAAAGAAATTTATTGGTATCCTCCCACACAAGAAGAGCACATTGCTATAGGATAGTGATCAATCAATATTCTATACAAACTTATTTCTATCTTTATTCATCTTTCACGTCAATTTGAGTTTATCATTTTTATGATGTTTACTTCTAATATTTTAGACAATATTAAAAATTATAATTTTTCTCTGAATTCTACATAACCACAATAATAGGTTCACAATACAAGGTCCATGTAATAGGTACTAAAATTCAGTAAAAATAGTAAATTTTGACCAAAATTTTGAGATGGAGTCTATTTATAGAAATATTATTAAGTTTTCTAGTGCTTTAACAAATTCTTCAAATTTTTCAGTTCAACACTTATATGATCCCCGCTCAGGGCTCATAGGCTCATATTTATACGCTCATAGAAAAGCACCGCTGAACAAATTCTAGTTAGATAAAGTTTCTAACTAAGAGTTCAAAAAATATTCTTAAATTAGTTTTGAATTGGAATGAGTGATTTTTGTGAAAACATATTCCCAAGAGTTTAAAATGTAAAATTCTAAGGTGATTTTCTTAGGATATTTACATTACAAATCTATTGAATTCATTTTTGGAAAGTCATTTATTGAGTTAGGAAAGTCAATTTTTCAAGTGAAACATATTTAGATTTGTGCTTTGTAAGAAAAGTGTGGAAGCTCATATTGGATAAATGTTAAAAAATAATAGAAGAACAATGTGAGCATTAAATTTGTTTGTTGAATATATCGGAATTTGAAAGAATGAAAACAATCTAAAATGAGTAGCTTGAATAAATCAAAGTTAAGATTGATTTTTCCTATTGATTCACTTATAGAAGTTTATTCAATGAGTACATGAGACCTTATTTTTGTAAAGTTATATTTTTATAAGAAAAAATTTAATTTAAATCATTATATGAATACCAATAGAAGAAGAAAGAATTGCTTTTGACCTCAAATTCATTAAAATCTTGGAAAGAATTTTTGTCATAATAGAAAGTAGCGAGACAAACAATTAGACCAAGACACACTCATAAAATCAAGTTGAGTAGAAATAACCAAATACAAGTTATCATCTAAATTCAAAGAAAACTTTTCAAAATCATCCACCACCTCCAAAGGCCACTTATATGGTTGAAATGATCCTAAAGTTGCCCCTTGGCATCCATGCAATTCCACTTAATACCGATTTTAACCAGTGGGCCAAACTTACATATGAAAAAGCAACAAAATTTGAAGCTTCTTCATACCGTATAGCAACAAATCTCTACCAAGCATTTCAAAAACTAAGGACAATAGCATTGCCTATTTTGAATCCATTTCTTTTAGGAGTGTAATTGACATTTGCTAAATTTGAAGAATTGCAATTGTGTGCTACTCACAATTGATAGCAATAATTTTATAAGTGAAGTCAACATTTATTTTTTTGTTTTGATTTTGCTTGGCAAAGTCTTGATTGTGAAGAGATTGGGAGAGTATTTTTGATGAGTGTGGTGACAAGGGAGAGAATGATGATGATGAAAAGGACGATGTATAGAACTTCATCTAAGGAAGAGGTTCTAAGATACAATTGTGGTCGTGTGGAAGCGAAGTTCATTATTGAAATGAAAAAGTTTTAGCGGAGTTTTGGGATAGAGGCATCAAGGTGGAAATTTGATGTGATTGCTTTTTAGGGTTTGGAGGTGAAGGCTTTGTATACTTTCTCTATGCGACGTGAGAGTAACGGTAGCATAGAGGAATAATTATGGTGGAAACTCTGGTGGAAAAGGATAGTAGCTAGCCGATAGAGCCATTGGCTGAAGTATAGTTGTTTGCGTTTAGTGAATCATTGTTGCTCATGTCCGATTGAGCAATGCAAGCCATGGAGAAAGCGCTTCAAAATTTGGCAAATCCAATGTACATTCATTGGCTTTCTTTCCTATGCATTGCACTCTTTGCTTCTTCTTATAGTCACTGCATTCCACATCTAAATTTTGTCACAATTTAAGTATTTAGTATAGTTTTTGAAGCAATTGATTATTGGACAATCTTTTTAACAAACTAAAGAAGATTAGGATGCTCCAAAGAATGCATTATTGGAATATCACATGCTTATGCTATTATAGTTCAAATTTTTATGAACAGACAATCTAAAACAAACAAATTTTTTGATATTGAGGTTGTATACATTGTTCAAGAAATAGATTGGTGCAATTAGGTTGGGTCATTATGGTAGATGCAGGATAATGTTTAGTGGTAATCTATTTCTTTTTCACAAAAACTAATGGAGTATTGGTGCTGGCATTTACAATGGGTGGTCTAGCTTAATTCTTGCAATTGGTCACGATTTGACAATTATTGAGCATACATTTCTTAGCTAACAAAACTAGCTTGCAATAGTTATTTGTCAAGTACATCAGTATTTCTATACATTTTATTACTCTAATCTTGTTAATCTTTATGGTGACTCGACTTCTCCTTAATTGATTGAAAAACCCTTGATTTTTGTTATTTGTTAGGTTAATTGTGTTTATTTCTATGAATCAATAATAGTCCAATTTTAGAAGGTTTAGAATATTATAAATTGAATGTACATTCAAGATCAATTTGCATTATATTAATTTGTTTTTATTCAAGCAGAGAGGTGAAAGTTACAAATATAAAAAATGAAGAAGATTGTATCATCAATGAGGTCAGAATAAACCTCTTGTTGCATTCGTTATTTGTATTGAATCTTTCTTTGATGAAAATATGGTTTCATCACCCAACAAGGTGATGACATCACTTTGATTCTTAAATAAAATGTTGTCTATCTATCATCAAGATTTGCTTATTTGGTTGGAATTCCAAGCTCATAATTCTCTAATTTTGAAGAGCTAAGGCGGAAGGTTACTGAACAAATTTCCTTTCCTCATATGAGAAATGGCACTATAGATTCTTTATTGTTCTAGCCTTTTGCAATTTGAATTTTGCAATTGTCTATAGGATTTTTTGAGAAACATGAAGAAATATCAAAGAAATTTCACAAAGAGAGATGTTACAAATTTAGTCACTACTTTGACTCATGCAAATGACAAGGATGGAAAATTAACTGAGCGTGAGATGTCTTTGCCCTCTGCTTTCTTCTCAAGAGAAGGCTTTGAAGATTCTGCGCACGCAATGCTTGACTTAAGTGACACTGGTAGTGAAGAAGCCCAAGTTAACCAAAAAACAAACCGGTCTTGGTCTGTATCTAGACCTTTAAGTTCAGAGACTGACAAAGATAGTACAATATTTCGAGGTGATTGTGCGACGGAGGATCTTGATCTTGTTGAAAATGCAATTCTTCGGCTACTTCGAGAAGATGGGCATTCTCCTTTGAAGCCACATAATAAAGATTCAACAAAGCTGAAAGATGCTCTAGGGTTGGATGGACAATTGGAAGGAAGTGAACAAACTCAGTCGTCAATTGGTTCCGTAGACTTGCAGCTCTTATCGAAGTTGCTTGATCAAGTGAGTGTGTTCAAACTTTGAAATTTAATAGTGAGTATTCTCTAGAGTACTCATCATTGTTGATTTTGACTTATCTTACATTGGAAATAATCCTTTTCTTTCTCTCTATGATTATATTATTATCTTTGTTGTAGGTTCAAACTTTGAGGGAACAAAATTATCAACACAAGCATGTTGGTCCAGCTGCAAGGTATTTATCACGTGGCAGGAGTGTTTGGGATGGCACTAAGCGAGGTATAAAAGAGAAGAAAATCAATAAAGATGACATGAAGAAGGCCATTGAAGCCGCAACACAAGCTGCTAAGTCCGCAGCTGAGGCAGCTAAAAATGCTTCATCTTTGGTCACTAAAAACTCAGAGGCCGTGGACAAATTACTTCAATCCTTAAACCCTTCAACCTCCAAGGCTACACCAAAAAAGCAAGAGAACAAAACATCATTGGATGATCCGGAGCATTCTGAATCATCATCAGATAGCGAAGGGTCCAGTGATTCTGATGATGTGAAGGCCATTGCTAAAAGAATTGTTTCTCAAAATCGATATACTCATGTGGTTTTGGGCATCATGCTTGTATCGTCATTTGTGTGGAGGTATATAGTTGTCAAATATGTGAAGAGGGTAAAGAGCAAGGTTAGCAATCCATGGTATTATGTAGGAGGAATGTTGACCGAAAACTTCAAGGGCCTTACTAAAGAGAAAGAAAACAAAAAGGCTGATTCAGGTGAAGAACATTCCAATGGTCTCAGCATACCACAATTCAATTTGCCTCCCTTTCTCAATGGAGAGCGACCTCTAGGAAAGGAAACTTCCACTTTTGATCATGTCAAAGAGGAGCGGTCTCTTAGTTTTGGAAACATTATACAATCTAAATTAAACAATTAATTAACCTCTATGTTTGGTGTTTGGATTCTCTTACAACATCCATTGTTCATTTTGAGTCGTAATGTAGATTGAAACTTCATCTCTTGAATGTTTTTATTTTATTCAACTTCAATGTTTGTCAAGGTTGTGTGACATTTACACCTTTATGTTTAAATTGAACTAATTTGCTTGGGGCTTTGAAAAGCCATCAAAGTACAGTACAATGTGTTGTAGTTTGATGAAGAAACTTTGACTTAACCCTACCATTATTCCTCAGTAATATAATTAAAACTTGCAGGTTTCATTGTATCACTACCAATAATATAAGTGTATGAACTAATAGAAATTTACATTGAAAATACCATTCACAATGATGGTTTTGTATTAAATGTGTGTTATTTAAAACATTGTTGTATTAGTTTCAACTTACCTAAATTTAACACAAAACCATCATCCAAAACATTTTTCTTACTGTGGATTTCTATTATTGATGTGTACATTGAATGCATTGTATGTATAGGGAGGTTCTCCAATAACTTGAATTGGTCATGATGCCCTAAATCTTTACATGAAGGTAAAACACGAGAAATTAATGGGTTGCATAGAAAGAATAATGTTGTAAATATAAATGTACATGGATGCATGTGAGTGGCACCAAACAAGAGTAGTACAATGTTCTTATTAGTGCAATATTTCAGCATCTATAGATAAAAACAATTCATTTCTTCAATGGCAAAATATAAATATGTTAGTGATAATTGAGTACAACAAAATAGGGTTCTTCAATGTCGTGACCTATTCTATGTAATCATTTAAGAAAATTACATCACTTGACTTCCAAGGCTAATTTTGGATTTGTTTAATATAGTTTCAAGCACTTGCAATGCATTATATATCTAATAATATAAATAATGACATAGCCTATGACCATGTAGTCATACTTCAAAATTCTTTCATTTATTGACTCCAATTGCCACTCAATATGAATGAAGTTTTTAATTCTTAATTTGCACAAACTAATGATATAATGTCCTCTATAAGTTATAATTTCTTTGTATTGTTATTGTAAAGACTTAGAGATACTATGGTTTTTTGAAGAAAATTTGAAGAAGAATGATTCAAATGTAAAATACACTTCCAAATTTGAAAATCTTACATTAGATGTTATTTGAGGCCTTCAAGAGACTGCAAATTATCTTGCGTTCCCAAAGTGCGGGAACGCAGGATAATTGTTGGATGATGTGGCCAAGACCGAACCACGTCATTCTAAAAATAAATAAATAAATAATTTTTTTTTGCTTAAAATGATATTTGGAGAAGAATTTTTTTTTTTTCTTTTTCTTTTGAAATTTTTTTTTTGACAGCATTATTGCTAGTTTAGAACAGGGGAACAGATTTCGGGAACAGGCTTGAAACGGCCCTCCGGAGGCCTCAAATCCTCTCTAATATCATAATGGAAATTAAAAATCTCCACATTTATTTTAGTAAGTGTAGAGTGTCCAACTTCATCCATTAAAAAAATTGATATATTCTCGTCTACATTGTTTTTCATCTATTTGTTTTTACTAAACCCTAATGACTTTCTTGCAGCTTCTTGCTGGAACCTTAAAACCTTGTAGGTTGATGAAACCTTTTTTAGTGCCATTGCAATGCAACGGGTTTTGTTGTAGTTAATCTATATTTTGAAATGTGGTTTGCAAGCACTGACTCTAAGTTAGGATGCTCCAAAAGCGACCATTTAAGGGCTGGTCCGCCTTTTTTGTGGATTGCACAATAGAAATATTTTTCACTCATTTTTTAGAGAAAGAAAAATGGATGAAGAACGTAATACAAGTGGTTTCATATTTTTTGAAGCATTTTTGAATTAGTTATGAATTTCCTAAGATTTCTGTTGTAGGTACCTATTTGTGACCCTAGGTCTCCCAAAATGCATCCACTTACAACTTCTAAAGTGATTTGAGGAAACTAAGGCCAATGATTGACTCTTGCAATAAAGAATTCAGCCACAATGCAATGTGTTGAAATATACCACAAACTTAAGGTATTAGTACGCTTATATTTATTTAATCCCCTATTCCTATATTTATAAATAAAGAATAACTAATATGACTTAACTTAATTCAATTATTTGGACAACCCATTAACCCTTAAGGATCAAATGGTGTTTTTTTTAGCAACATAGCAATTTTTGGCAGCTCAATGAGAACAAAATTTTCATTTTTTTTGCTTTGAAATTTTTACACTAGATGTGATTGAGGAATAGGTTTATAGTGCAACAATTGTCATGACTTTTGACTACATGGTTAAAAAGTTATTGCATGAGATGTAGTTTGTATTGCTCCTTGGGCAGCTGGAGTAGCTCAAAAAAATCACTTTTTCAAGAAATAAAAATTTGAACTTAGTTTCCTAAATTTATATGTATATGGAAAGCTTTAAATCGTCCATTTTCATCAACAAGATGAAAGTTATGAGGAGTTTTAGTTTGCAAGAAATTATGGAATCTCTACTCAAATTAAAGTATACTTTGAAGTCCTTTCTTTTGAAAACAAATAAAACCATTGGATATAAATTGTTTATTACAACATTACAACCATTGGGATTGGATTTTTTTCAATTCCATAACTAAATTCTTAACAATTTACTATTTTAAATCATACTCTACTTCTTTCTTCTTACTATTTTTTTCAAGCTTAAATATGAAATGTTTTTTTAGTGAAATTTTTTATGTGTATTTCCAACTTACTTCTTCAACATATAGTGGAGAGTAACAACTATTGTAGGATCATTTTTGTATAAAAGGTTTGAAAGATGAAATTTAACCTTTTGACATTTCTTTTTTTTGAAAGTCAAGCGACATGATTTTGCAATTGATAAGGTTTCTTATTTTACAATTTTGGCAAGGTGGACTTTAACAAGTTAATTGAAGGATCCGATGTTGGATTTGTTTGTTAACTCGTCTTTCTTACTTACATTATTTTGGAACAATTACCATAAAAAAAGGAAACGAATATATATAGATGAAGATTTTACTCTTGCTTTGGATTTGAGTACTTTGAAGCAATTTTGGGCCTAAAAACATTTAAATCATTTAGGAGTTAACAAAGTTGTGTGTTAATATGTATTGTCTTGATTTTTTCTTGAATATGGCAAAAGAAATATTTGACTATTCCTAAAGCAAGTTTTGGCTCTTGCTACTATTTTAAACTAGTGTAGGCTAAAATATTAATGTATTGGATTAATTTCCACAATTTTTTTTTCCTTGGGAAATTGTCATTATCTGCAATCCAAATACTATAGTGATTGCAATTCAATCAAATTTGCAAACAACAAACAAACATGATTCATACAAATCCAAAATTGGATGAATACTGGATTGAGCAAGACACTAAACCTATCGTACGAAGTGGGCCATACAAGGTGAATTTTGTGTTCTATAAAAAAAGCCCCCTATTTTGTGCCGTGTTAATTCAATGTTCTTCACCTTTCCTAGCTAATTTGCTCTGATTGTAAAATATGAATACAAAATTTGCAAATTTTATCATGCCTGGCAAATAAAAAATTCCTGTATTTTTTTCCAGGAATAAATTCACCCTGCGTGGCCCACCCAACGGGACGTGATATCTTTGTTGGAAAACTGGACGAAAGTAGATTTCATCCTTTATACTCGATGTATCTCATCCAAGTAGACTATCGAGAAACAAGTGCCCTGGCAGAAACCCTAACTTCATGTCATACTATGAGGAAATCAGGCTTGGGCTTCTGTGTAGCGAAGGTGTGGGTAAGAAATTGGAGTTTGAAGCGGATTCAGTCGACACAATTGTCAGTAGATCTGGAGAGTATTTTTGGAAGCTGTAGCGTCGTCGGAAACTGCAATTTAAGTAATATCATCCCAAGGTAAGACTCTCAAAACAGAAAACGAAACGGTGAAGCGAAGAGGTTACGAAATACTATTTGACGGGATTTTGAGAACGACCACGCAAGCAATTTTTTCTTAGTCGAATTTATGCAGCGATACCGACAGTTGTTCTGAATGTCGAGGGAGTGATTCCGAGTTGCAGTCGATCCTGAAGGAATTGAAATAGCTGCGGCAGAGAATTTTTGTTACGTTTTGTTCCCGACATACTGTTGTGTCGTGTTGGAGAAGGGGGAACGTACGAGGAAGAGGTTTTGAGCTTAATTTATGTGGAGAGGAGTTGAGGTTTTGCTGTGAAGAGGCTTATTTGGTATGTAGTGTCTCTTCTGTTACTCTCCGTTGAGTGTCTCTTACATTTAAGCCAGTTCAAGATTCAGGGTTCAAGGGTTAAAAGTTGTCTTACTTGACAGCTGGTAATTGAATTAGTGTTGTTGTGCTGGGATTGATCGACGGAGTTGGTCTATCGGATTGAAGCCTCAAAGTTTCAGAGAAAAATTACTTCTTTTTCGAAGGAAGGGGCGTTTGGTATGATTGCCTCTGTTAGCTGTTAGTAGAACTGACAGGATGCTGGGAGAATTTCTTCACCACGAAAGAGGAAATTGAAAACGTTGTGATCTCGAGATTAGAAATGTGATAGATGACATCTAAATTGAGAAATCGATTTGGCTTACATTTGTTACTCATGTTTAGGGTTTAGGGTTTTTTCGGCAGGATTATACGAAGTAGTTGAACGGAAGACGAGTACGACCGATGTTTAGTTTGAAGGTTCATGCCCTGGAGCCCCCCTCTGAAGAAGTGCTGGATTCAATGCTGAGCTCTGATGTGACGGCGGACGATGGTTCTTCCAACGAGCCTGCAAACTCGGGATCAGCCTCAAAGGATGGAGGAACTAGCGAAGGAGGAGACGATGCAAAACCGACAGACGACGGGATCACCAAGACGATCAATTTTTCTTCTGGAAATCCACGAGTGGAAGCCACTCGTGGTGTCATGCATTTGTACAGGGACACAGCGTCCGAGCCAGGTTCATTGGAGAAACTTCCGGTACACTTTTGGACATCTTATTTCCACTACTTTGTCTAGAGAATTTTGAAAATCAGATTCCATTTACCTGAACAAGCGAGGTGAAATGTGGCTCCTGTGTTTTGTCCTTGATTGCGGTCTTTGAATGTTTACTCAGAATTTCTAGCCACGCTCATCCTGGATACTTCTCTAAACCCCTCCTGTTGAACCTTGTGGTGGTGCTAATTTCAGGTTGGCCGGAGTGAGCGATTATGTGTTTTGGCTGTTCCTAACCATATGACGGGCTCTGACTTCTGTCAGTTCACAGGAGCTTTCATTGAGAACATCAAAGAGATGCGTTTTGTTAGGTATTTGACTAAGCTCATAGACTCAACGGAATGTAACTGGATTTTTGGAGCCTTACGTCGTTATGGATACTGGATGTTGAAACATCCTCTTCTTTGTTTTTCCTCAAAGAGGCATCATGAAATTGATATCTTGGAATGTATGATTTTTCTTTCTGACGGTTGTGTGAAAGGGAGTCGGTTCATACATAGGAGTGTTATTGTCCCAAATTGCGCGTCTATTCATGTTGTATTCACCATCATCTTGCAGGAATGATGGGCAGACAGATAGGTATAGTGTGCTTATGACATTTGACTCGCAACAATTTGCTGACGACTTCTATCAGCACTATAACTTGAAACCGTTTTCTTCGCTGGAGGTGAGGTCTTCTCTTGCAATTCCATTTTTTTGTGGAACTAAGTTTGTGCCTGATTCAGTGCCTTGACTCTTAAGGCAGTGAACCTTGTAATGATGAAAGAACGAGAGTATAGCTGGTTATGATCATATTCTGCTGTAGCGACTAAACTTCAAGTTTGGTACAGTATATGTAGCAACGTTTTCTTTAACGATGTGAAATGGGACGTAGAAATTTATCAGACTGTTTTTTTAGCCTTGATGTAGTTTTAGCGTTTCAAGACTTTTCCACCGGCATATTGCTGAACAATCTATTGGTGATTGGCGTTTTCTGTATGATCTGCAAGCCAACAACTGAAGCTTCTATTTATAGTCATTTTATTTTTTTGAGCTACTTATCGAAGTTGTTGAGGGCAAGTAATTGTTGTGCTTGCAGGCTGAGTTGTGCCATGTGCTATTCACGGCAGACGTTCTGTTCACAGAGACTGCAGAGCAAGCATCGACTCCTCCGTCAGGGCTTACAGAACTTCCTACTTGCCCTGTTTGTTTGGGTAATGCAGAATCACCACCCTTTGGAAGTTCACCACTGATGACTTTATTTTGTCAACACCGTCTATCGAGACGAATGTAGCTTCTTTATGGGTTCCTCATTCAACTGGAAGTGAGGTTTAGTTAGCAGATTCAACTTTTTCTGTCTGAGTTCCTTCAAGACTGTGGACTTGGATGAGCATGGCATGGAACCTAGTATTTAGCCTGGTTTACTTGATGTATGCAGAGAGACTTGACCAGCAAATTAGTGGAATACTCACAACAGTTTGCAACCACTCTTTTCACAGCGCCTGCATTTCGAAGTGGACCGATTCCTCTTGTCCGGTAAGTTCTAGAGCAGCACATATCTGTCCTGTACTTGTTGAAGGGAATATAAGACCTGAGAGTTATTTTTTGACCAGTATTTTCAGAAGCTTGGGATGATGTGTGACAGTCTTTGTGCAGGTCTGCCGATACTGCCAGCAACAGTCTGAGAATTCCACATGCTTTGTTTGTGGGACTTCTGAGAATCTTTGGATCTGTGTCATTTGTGGATTTGTTGGGTGTGGGCGGTGCGTCTCCTTCTCGCCTTGCCTCCCTTGATTCTTCCTGTGCAACTTTTGTCCAACTAATGTGGACTACAACAATAGCTTAGCTTTCTGATATGATACCGTGCTCCCATGCTAATTCGCCAACTTGGTGTTTTTCATCCATATTAATCAGTCGAACGGTAGTCTGCTGCAATTGCCACTCATTGAATCCCAAGGTTTATAGATACAGGTTCAGCTAGGGTTCAGCTATGCAGCATTTGATTTGTTTGTAGAAGTTAAGTCTAATTGCTGATTCTTCCAGAATTGACCAAGTCGATCTATTTGATAAACAGTTACAAGGAGGGGCATGCTGTGAATCATTGGAAGGAAAGTCAACACTGCTACTCTCTGGACCTTGAGACTCAACGGGTGTGGGACTATGTGGGCGACGGCTACGTCCACCGACTTATACAGTCCAAAACTGACGGGAAGTTTGTTGAATTGCCTGCCCCCTGCCGGGATGGTAGTGATGATTGCTGCAATTGTGGAACTGACAACCAGGGAATGGAGTCAGCGTTGTATCACAGTAAATTAGATTCCGTATGTTCCTTGACCTATTCCGTTTTCTCCTGAATCATTGTCTGCATTCTGGAAACTGTGCGCTGCTCCTCTGAATATAATAAGCTCGTCTAATCGTAGCAGTCATTCCGACATCGTTTGTAGTCACCAGGAAAAGTAAATGGTGACCGTAAGTATTGGAAGGCGACCTTTGAGGGAGTCATCTATAAGATACCCTGCTGTGGAAGTTGTTAGTTTAGAGGAGATTACCTAATGCCTGATTTTCTGTTCTCATCGTACAAGAATGTTAGACGGAGGTGATAATAATGACCCATAATTTTGTGTATTGTCAGGTGGCTGCCGAGTATGATCACCTTCTCACGATACAATTGGATAGTCAACGGCAGGTATCATTTGATTACTTTGTGTTGGTTATACTTAATTTTATTAGTAAGTGATATCAGTCTTGAGTGAGTAGTGAAAGTTCCGGGGTTTTTTTTGGGTATGCCCGCACACTGTTGCTCTGTATGAGTTTTTCTTCCCCGAGCTTCATCGATATACTTGTGAATGATCATCTGTGCTTGGTGTCGTCACTTTGTCGGTTGTGCTGATTAGCATCACTGGTTACAGTATTATGAAGGAAAAATCGCAGAAATGGAAGAGGAGAATGCTTTAGCAGTCCAGCAAGCTGTTGATGAATCAGTGAGCTTAAAACTGCGGAAGTTACACGTTCGACTTGAGAATATGGAAAAGGAGAGCCGGGATTTACGGGAGGTAAATTTCTCAGTCTGCTTTTGAATAGAGAGTTTTATTTCTGAATTAGGGGGCAGAGGGTAGTCTGTAGGGTGAGGGTTTCTGACTTTTCACGCCTTGGCTATTACGGTCGTAGTGAGACCCTCATGATCGGCGTTAGTGCATGAAATTCTTGACAGAAACTATATCTTTTCAATCATCCATCTCTTGAGCTATTGATTTTTTTGAAACTATCGACTCGTTTCATCCATGAGTGCTATAGGGAGAGTATACTGTTGGTCATTTATGCTCTGGTGTATCTTAACTTCACGGGTTCATGGTCATTGCAGTTAAATAAATGTCTGATTGAGAACCAGAAAGTCTATCAGCAGCGTATCAAGGAGTTTGAAGAGAGGTTTGTATTTAATCTTTACTTGACCTGCTATTTCTATCATGCTTGATGTCTTTATTACTAAATCCGTTTGAAGTCCAGGATCCGACTAACCTGGTGCATGTTTGTTAGGGAGCTGAAATCGGTGAAAGAACGAGATGATAAAATAACCGATCTTGAAGAACAGGTCAGGGATATTGTAGTGCTTGGAAATTCCTTTTGTGTTGCAATTTTGACACCTATTTAGCTATGATTAGTTGATGTTATCTGATTAGTAGGCTTCTTTGTTATTTTACATTCTAATAAGAATACTATTAGCAAGTCAGAACCTTCTGCTTTGCAAGACCCGCCTTATACGTCTAAGAATCTGGCAGTTGGTTTAAAATTTTTTCTTTTGGGGTAGGCTCAGGGTCGTGTTGCAATATTTCAGCCTTTCAAGTTGTATCCATCTTCTTAATACGGAGGTATGGGATTGTTTTTCTCAGGTTAGAGACTTCATGCTATTCATCGAGGCCCAGAAGGTACTTGGGACCAGTAGCAACGGAGCTGAACTTCGGGATGGATCTGTCCTTGCATTACCTGCAAATCTTGCACCCAGCAATTCGAGCACTCGAACTGTACGTCTGGGAAAGAAGAAACGATGAGCCACTTCTCCAGCAGTTCTGTAAACTATTCCCTTAGGGCATACGATTTTTTGTGGAGATTTACTAACATTAGATACCCACCCACAGCCATAGTTCATGTTCAGAAATATCAATTGAATTTTAACACCTAATGCTGCTGGAAGCACTCGAATCTAGAAATGCTTTTTAGTTTTGTTCCCGAGTTTGTAAAATACTGTGGAGTTGGCAGAGTGTAAATCGCGTTTGTGGATTCTGAGGGTTACGAAGATTGCAATTGCTGTGTGAAAGACATTGCCTTGATGGATTGTTACAGCACCTTCTTGTCGAGTTTCCAAGCGTTGCATAGAATTTGTAGTGATTGCCGGAATCGAGTCAATGTTGGGACATTTTCATTGAGGGGTTATGTTTAGAGTTCCGTATTCAATTTTGTTTGTTTGATTCATCAAAAGTCAACCTCTCTTCTAATTTGTTCGGTACAACAGAATTGAGCGCAAATTGTCAATGCAAGATTCGTTGAACCTCAAGTGTCATCGCCAGTTACTAACTAAAGACGTAGAATATTGCATAGTTAACTAACCTCTCCTGTATGAACTGCCTTACAAAACTTAGTCACTTCAATGAAATAGCCTACAATCTTAGGTCACAAAAAGAATGAAAGTTTGCTATTTGGCAAGGTGGTTTTCCTGGATCTCTGTTTAGCTACATGACCACTCGGCACATGACCCTACCTCTTAACTATTGTTGTCCTTCTGGCCTTGTCAACAACGATCAAGATGACAACCTTCATCTGACCAATACGCTTTTTAGCTATCTGGAAATGAGCTTCATATTCAAGAGCATGAAGATTCTCAGGACTCCCCACCTCCAGTACAGTATAGTACAATGGAATTTCATTCACCTTCCTGGTTTGGGTTTCGGTTGGTTGGGTACCGGGCTCTGTCTGCCTCCTTTCGACGAAAATCGCCACAATATGGAGATCATTGGGAACTACCCCCATTGTGTTAGTGTTGTTGCAATACTATTTCATACTGACCCATTGAAACTATATTGTTGCAGTGTTGTCTTAGTATTGTAACAGTAAAGTTTCTATATATGGGCCCTATGAAACAATACTGTTTCAATTGGGGGGTACTTTCTTGATGAGCCCACAGGAATTAACGACCTCGCCTAAAATGTCATTTAATCGCATTACGATCAAACAACAGGCGCTAATTAATGGGTCTTCCTGATCATAATCTTGACTGTTTCAAAATACTTGAAACCTCACGATAAGAAATATGCAAATTATCCATCTCTCCCGCGTCTTGTCAATTGAGTCAAGATCCTCCTCCTTACATCCTACCACTAGAAGGATTTGAGCATTTCTACCAACCTGTAGGAGTGTATTTGGATTGGAAGGTCACTCAATCAAGCTCATGGGAGAGTTCACTTGAGGAGCCAAACAATATTGATTCTTGAGATGACAAATGTTGTTTGTAGTCAATGTATGATGATTTCTTATGAGATCATTCCAAGTAGGGTGTTCTTGATCAATGCCAAGGAGATAACAAGAAACCCCATTTTTAAAAGGTAGTCTGCTCTAAAACCGACCCTCCTTTTCATAAAAAGCTATTGATTGGATATGAGGTGGTCCTTAAATGGACCACTTTAACCATTGATTGAATCGAGAAAAAAGTACTCTTTATTGCAAGAGCCAATCATTGGCCTTGATTTCCTCAAATCACTTTGGAAGTTGCAAGTGAACGTATTTTGGGAGACCTAGGATCACAAATAGGTACCTACAACAGAATTCTTAGAAAATTCATAACTAATTCAAAAATGCTTCAAAAAATATGAAACCACTTGTGTTATGTTTAGCATCTAATTTTTCTTTCTCTGATGTTAAAAATGTTTTTGTTCATATAAGCCTATGAAAAAGGTGGACCAGACCTTAAATGGTCGCTTTTAGAGCATACTACCTTGAAGATTAGTGGTTATTGAGATTTGGCCAGTCATGCTTTCACACCTGAACTTCCTCATTGAAGGCCTACGATGTGTATTGGACGCTCAGATGAGTTGCTGTTGTTCCCATACTGCATTCAATTAAAAACATCCATGGAGGAAATTGCTTCTTATTCCACGATTTCAAAATCTGAAACCTAATAAGGTAGAAGCACCAGTAGTCGATCTTTTAAGGAGTTTTGGAGCAGATTGTACGCAGTATGAGGTGGTGGAAATTTTTCCCATGTAAGAAGATAGAAAATATGGAGATTGCAAAATTTTCAGAATTTAATTCCCAAAATTGAAATTACAGTGAATTTTGGGAGCCAAAAAGTGCATTTCACTAGTAGACAAAGTCTAGAGTCTTCCAATTCCGATTGTCAAGGATGCTCACTATTTTGGGACATGTGTCATAACCATATTAGTCCCAACCTTGAAAATGACAGAAAAACAACACTCAAGCCTGATTTCCAACCTAAGGTTGGAAATAGCGCACCCTACAGGTTGTGTACTGGGGCGTGGGGTCGACAACTGGTGCTTCTACCTTAGAGCATCCCCACTCCAGGCATGGCCAAATGGCACAGCCAGGGAGCACTTGGAGTGTCATTTGACCAAGCCCGGCCCATGTGCCCCACGGCAACACGGGTTACGAACACGGGAAACCGGGTTTACACGGCCCCCAAGTGCTACCTCATGAATGCCTACTCCGGGAAAGACAGTCATTAATGAAAAGGTCTCTCAAAACTTGGGGAATAAATGAAAAGGTCTCTCGAAACTTGAAAATAAAGATAAAATAACTCATACCAAGCCGCAAGCAAGACTCTTCATTTGGCCGGGTGCTCTTCAAATTTGGCCGTGCCCGGCCATTTTTTGGCCCTCGCCGTGCGTGCCGTGGGGCACTCATTATGGCCAGGCACGGCCATTTGCCTAGTTTGAGTCACTTGTTGAGTTGGAGTGGGGATGCTCTTACTGTGTTGCACAAAACCGGGAGGGCAACACAGACATGCAAAACAACTGGCAGAGGAAACTGACAGCAAAAACGTGACAATTCTAAGAGCAAGAGCAATAGAATAAGCCATAAAATATTTGCATAGTAGTTCAGATAATAGCTAACCCAGTGTTCCTATGAGCTGGCACTGTCCACAAAACATCTTCACTCACCAGTTCCAAAAAAATTCATCTGGTCGCCCTATCATAAAAAACTTACTATTGCTGCTCAACATCTACAAACAGAGTTTGAATACTGAATGTATGCACCAATCATGACCATGAAAATGCTTTCATGCTCTTGCAAAGAACTCACAAGACTATAATTACGTATAGGGCAATGCCCGACGATAAGGGTATTGCCCAATGTAAATCACGACTAAAAGAGGAGTTAAAATTGGATGAAACAATGAACCGGATGAAAAATCCGTAATCCCCGATTACGTGATTTTGCCCACGTAATCGGGGATTACGGCACAGAAGCTTCCCACAGATTGAACAGGACGGGAACCAGGAGTGGTTTACGTGTTCAGCATCCAAAATTTAGAACCCTAGCCAAACTAATTTTTCTGGATCCGCTCCAGGAGGTCGACTGTGAAGCATGAGCTTCCAACGAGGAAAAACTCCAGTGAGAATGCCTCCAACTCGAAGCTTGTTAGCAACACGGAAAGCTTCTCACCCGGGATCCAAACGAACGCTGAGCTTTTCCTCTGACTTCTGCATCGTAGGTCCTCTTTGCCTTCACCATGCAGATGGCCTTGTGGGGACCTTTGAGTTGCAGGTCATTGCATTCCAGCATGTTGCCATGAACCGTTCAAGAACAGCCTACCAGCAAGATACACAACACAACATGGTAATGATTTGAATCAATTCAGCATGAAGAAGTGCACAATACTACTAATAACAATTAATGGCCAGGCTAACGAATGAAGAAGCAGTTGAAGTTAGTTCCACTAACCATGCCTTGTGGACATGGGTAGGCAAGGGCTACCTCTTGCTGCCTCCCCAAGGAGGGGTGAGGGGAGAGTGATTTACCAAGCTTAAATCCCAAGGGGTGGGACAAATGGTCACCAAAAAACGAGAACAAAGTGGTGCTTGCAATTGTTTGCACACCCTGCAAAAATCCGGTGCTTGGTCTGCATTTCACCAAGGCGAAGTGTTTCTAAACACTTTGGTTGAGGACTTGTCATCATCCTTGTCCTCACCTATAGTGTCAGGCTTAAGATGAGGATGTTGTCAACTTTGATGTGGTTGTCCATCAAGCTCACAGTGCGTTCTGTCAAGCAGTCAAAGCCTCGAGTCTTTGTGTATGGACCTGGTGGGTGGAAAACTTTCACGCTTTGACTACTTGATAGAAAGCACTATAAGCTCGATGGGCCATGTCCACTCGCTGTCCTTCAACCTGAAAGTGACATCTTTATCAAACTTTTTGCCATGCTGCTTGATGAAATTGATTGAAAACTCCTATACAAACAGTCCAGCTTCTGTTAATCAGCTTGATCATCAAATTGGAGATACGATCCAGCATTGCAAGGGAATAGTAAGTAGCCAGTTTCCAATGGATTCACAAAACTCTTTCTTGAGCAGGACATGCTCAAGTGGAATAGTCCAGCGAGCTAGTGTTTGTTCGTTCGTTACATTGCCAAGGCAGGAGATGAACGAATCAATCAATGCAAGCATGGGTAAATAACAACTAGATTGCTTCAAAGCATTTATAAAACCAGTGATCAAGTTAAAATGTGTCGGGAGTTGGTGAACTCTGGCCTGTGTAATAGTGCTGAGTCTGTTTTTCCTTTGATCATCAAGGTATGAGGAATGGAGCGTGGCAAGATTGAACGAAATAACTAAGCAGTGACAAAAACAGTAAGCAGCGACAACATTGTCCTGAAGGTTAGGAAAACTCTCCATCATTTGTAAACCCGTTTGATCGTCAAGCGACTAGCTATCGGAGCAGCATACATACATGCATTACAAGGAAAAAAAAAAATTAAAGCAGTTTCAGATGATACGTTACTTTCAAAAGAGCTGCCCAACCATCTGCTGGCAAACACACCAGAGAGTAGGCGAATGGCCCTTGCACCACCTGGGTGACCATCCACCACCGCGGGATTCTTCGGCACTCCTCGAACAGTTTGACAAATGAATGTTAAACATGCAGCTAAGGAAAAGAACATGCTCTGTGCATTTGTACGCAACACAAATGACGCTCTGAAACTGCTCTATATATTTTGTGGACTGCAATTTCAGGAAATTGTTTATCACAAACATCAAGTCACTGCTGAAACAGGGAGATAACATACAGCAGCATGAATGTTTCAGGACGGAGGACTTGAGATGACGGACGGGAAGTAATAGTAAGGACTCAAATAACATTTCAGTACTCGAGATCACGAATGGAAAATGGGAATGCAACATGGAATGGCGCTCTGCATGTGCATTTCTACGTAACACAAAGGAAGCTCTGAAAGTGCTCCAGTCGGTTGACTACAAGTTCAAGAAATCCATCAGCATAAAGATCAAGCACGTATCTGCTCATGATCAAACCTGTAGAAACACATAGTTTCAACAACAGGGATGTTCTAAGAAAAACTCACTCACAATGTTGTTCAAGTGAGCTTAATTGCCCATACCCAGACATCCACACCTCCACAACTTCCTCTGGCCTTGAAGCTCTGAAGTCTAGCTAGCTCAAAACAAGTCGGCGATAGGAATTGAATCTGCTCGACTAGCTCACACAGAAGAGATCGAACTGAAGAGGACGAGCATGAATTTATGTTTGGAAGCACAGAGAGATGAACGATGAGTCGATGCGTCATTTTAGCAGCAATTTCGCAGCATTTCGTCGAGGAGTAGAGGTTGGGATGAACGTTACGTAATGTGGGTGCCGTAAGGGAAGACGTACTGTGGTGGTGGCAGACTTGAAAAGAAATTCCAAGCGCAGGACCCGTCTCCTCCAAATCAGACCCATATCGCTTGTCAGACTTGTCGCCGCACGTCGTTGAAGACGACATGACGCTGTCCTGTTTTGTTTCTCGTGCCAGCTTTTTCAGCGCAGGCCTCACAAGAAAAAAATTTAGTATAGGGCAATTTAGGAGGAGGGTGTTTTGGGAAATAACGGGCCAACAAGGAGGGCGGAGCCCAACAAGGAGGCCTGTTATTTCCCAAAACGCCCGACGACGAGGAGCCATTGCCCGACGTAAATCATGAATAGAAGGATGAGAAATCGAAGTTGGATGAGTAATGCGGAATGTCCGATTACGCAAGAAAACCTGTGCAATCAGGCATTATGCTTCAAAACCCTCCCTGCAAATGTACGGGGAAATTCTTGCGAGTGGTTTATGTTTGCCATGAAGGTGTTGAAATTTGGCTATTAATTGTTGAAATGGAAGGGGATGTGGATATGGAATTTATTGCAAAATTATAACAAGAAGACAAAGAAGATTGTTGGAGAGTGTAAGGAGATGGGAAATTGTAAAGTCCCAATCCTTTTTGACATTGGAAGCACTTATTGTTGAACATTTAACCTTCGTTGGAAAGTTTGGCCGATTTTTTTATAGAGAAGTTTGCCCTCAATTCCTTGGTAAAAAATATAGACATCTTGTGAAATACAAATGAATCTTAGAAACCATATTATACGGAATATTTGAACAAGGATTTATAGATCTTTGTACAAAGGTGCTTGTTCACAAGTATCAAGAAGCTAAAAGAAATATATTCATTGTGATTGATACAAAGTATTCTCACCTGAATGCACTTGTGCTAACATTGAGATCTCTCGATTCTAACTTGGAGGCTGGTTTTGTAAAGGATAAAACTGATCGTACTATTTGCTTTCAAAGTGCACTATGAGATTACCTATCATTTTCAAAGGTCTCAATCTCTTGACTTTACAATTGCTAGGAAGTTAAAAGATCATACCAAAAGTGATTGATTTGAGGTATTCTCACTTGTACGTGTTGAGATCCCTCAATCCAATTGGAATTAGAGTCAATAGTCGATAAGACAGGTAAATTATTTTAATAAAGACGTTATGATTTTGCACAATTTTTAGGAACCTTTGTTGTAGAGGTTTGATTGTCCAATTGGAAAATTACTGTCCATTCTTCATTCTCATTCTCATTAGAGAAAAAATCAGCCCTCCAAAGGATTGTTCCACAGCACTCCAAAGGACCCTGAAATTTGGTTTAACGAGGTTGAAAATTGCTTTTTTCCCCTATTTCCCTCGGGGGATTTACTCCCCCTTACGTTTGAATATCACGTGCAATAATGGGGTATATAGTAGGGGGGTGTTTATGTGCTCTCAAGTATTTTTTTCCTCCCTATTTTTAGAAAAAAAGCTATCGAAGGGTATTTTTCAACACCCTATTTTTTTTGTAAATGGTTGGGGGGACTAATTTTTGGCACCCTATTTTTTTTAAATGTCGTAGAAGTACATGATACCTCGGAGAATACTATTGCATTCCAACCTGCATTGCAAAATCATATGCTTTAGTGGCAAGCATTTCATAGCATTTCCATTGTCAAAATCTAGCGCTCTAATAAAATTGTACTCCACTACTAATACGTAAAGAATGTCTTTTGAGAAAAATAGAACTCTGGAATACATAATTGCTGGGCTGCCGTATGAAATCCTAGAGCGCCATGCATCCTTGCATGCATCCCAAAAAAAGAAGGCCACAAGTACAAAAAGCAAGATGCAATGAATAGTTTTAAAAATTGAACAACGTCCGCATCACAAAAGAAACAAGGTGTCATGTGATTTCAGATGAATCCCTACACTTCATGAATTGCCAAACATTTACTTGCAATTCTCCAATTAGCTAAGGATATTACAAATTGAATCAGACATTTCGAATGATCAAATAGCATGAGCTCACAACAACATCGCCAAACCCACCCTACTACCATTCCGAAATTCAAAAACCCAAGCAAAAACCACATTCAAACAGTTGCAGTTATTGAATTCTGAAATCAACAACGTCATTGAACCACAACCGATTTGCATACAATTGCATTCACATCTGGAAAAATCAAAATGAAACACAAGATGAAACACAACCGCAAGCAAACCGAAAGTTAGGATTTCAGGAATTCAAAACAAGAAGGAGCACAATGACACAAAATCTAGGGGAATATATTAGAATTGAATATAATACTTGTGTTTAGAAATACATGCCCAAACAGAAGCAATACTCAAAGCTTCAGCAAAAAGTTCTAGTTCGGTATGAAGGCACCATTTCGCACAGTGCATATGTACATCCAAAAGCCTGCATTAAAAAACCACAAAGAGAACTGCACTGCAAGGCTAGAGGACACTAGAAGCCTAGGGGATACTACAAGCAGGTGCTGCAACAAAAGAGACACTTAAGCTGCGATCTCAGTGAACTAGAAGCAGTACAAAAAAACATGAGGCAGTACAATCTGCCGGGCCACATCGCAAGCCCTACTTCAACAACCAGCTCCACGATCAAGGGGACAAATCCATAGCAACGGTGAAGGACAGAGGCATCCACTCCGCCCCCAAGAAACACACTCCTGTGCAGCTTCCAATGCAACTCTCAATCCCTGCAAGTCTGTTCCTGTGAAGTTGCCAAAGCAATTAGTACGCCAGCGGTTGTCTTCTAGGGGCTGCCGCAGACACCAGCTCTTCGAGAACACACTGCGGTGCTAGTGGAACCAGTAGGTCACAAGTTCTTCCCGCAAAGCCCACAGTAGAGGCAGAAGAGCTTTGAACTCTAGGCACGCCAGTTTCAAGGCACCCACTCCGCGGTACCCTCGACATATTCTCTCCAGGAGTCGCATGTCGACCTGAGGCTATCAAGAATGCCAAACGTTGCCTGATTCTCCTGCCGCGGCTCGTCCCACGACCAAGGATCTATGAACTCCACCTGCAAGACAAGCACAGGTAAAACGACATCTCGAAGCGAGTATTCCAAGCTGCAGTCACCTGCATAAAAGAAAGTGGGCTCCAAGTTGAGGTCGCCAACATGATCCCCAGAAATGTCCATGATGCAACAGGAAATACAACAATATCAACCTAGCCCTCACCTACAGCAAGTCTAATACAATGGTTTTGGGGTACCAGCCAAGGTCAAACGGACAGCATGGATGCAAATGAGCAAAAACGACGTCACACAAACATAATCTAGGCAAGAGCAAGGACAATGGGTTGGACTTCTGAGCGCAAGAAACTAAATTGATGGACACGACCTGCTTCAAAACAGAGCTCTAGTGCACACACCGCACGGCAGAAGCATTTTCTGGGTTGACAGATCTTGCGAAACAGACAACGACCATTTCACAAGGCCCACTGCAAGACACAAAATTTGAAGCAAAGAATAGATAAGTGAACTGTGCATCCGCCTAAGGTTTAAATGCACTTGTCTAGACAAAAGCCATGAAAGGAATTCCCATACAGGACTAGACTGAAGTAGTTCACATAGGGGAAAATCGAGGGGAAAATGTGGGAAAAAATCAAAATGAAAAAAATGACATACCTCAAATCAGCCTAATTTTGATTTTGAAATACACAACACTTCACGCACTTGGAAAAGTCCGTACTTCTTATTTGGGAGAAAATTGCATTAATTTAGGCAATCCTCCCTGATGTACCAAGATCTCACGGATTCTGGACCCGTTACTTGTCAAAACGCCAAGTTTCATTTACATCTGCATTCATTATCCCAATTTTGTTAAAGCAAGTCAATTACAAGCTGCCCGTGAAAAAAAAGGGGTTTTAGAAATCCCTAGGGAACTACTTTATGTGTGAAAAAAGAATTCAAATCAGTCAATTAAGAGAAATGTTGTCGGGAAGCTCCAAAATATTAGCCACTTTGCTTGCCAGTCCAGAGAAACAAAGAAATCAAAATGACAAACAAAGGACATTCAACATCTAAACAATTCAAGAATTTTTGAACCACATGGAAATTGGAAGTCTTCACTTAGGTTGTAGAAACTTACCAATTACAAATGAAGACGCCAGAAATTCAATGGGGTGCAACACCGCTTCAAGAGCATTTACCATTTCTGAACAGATAATACTATCATTTTGATTTATCAACAAAATTGTTTAAGGACTCTCCATCTATTGGATCAAGCTCAAATAAATCCCTATCCGCATTGTAGGACATTGTGACGGTGCATATGATTGTGTCTACATCCATCCAAATTGAATCGGAGTGATCATATTTAAATTTCAGAAAATCGGGAACTTTTCGAAAATAATTGAGGTACACCATGAAAGCAGATCCGCCACTCCCTGGTCTCTTACCCCTATTCACGTCGCAACTTTGCAAGTCAATGGGCTGCCTACAGTTTCCCCAGCAAGTACCCACCTTGCGTCACATCTTCTGCACCCTACCAATACACCAGGTGCCTTCATCAACTCCATTTAGGACACATGTGGGCTAGGCTTTTTTGGATGGCCTTCCCTTGTTTCTTTTCTTGGAGGTTTGACCTGAAGTAGGCAAAGTGGTTGTACTCCGCTGCATGAAGTACACTCCACAATCCATACCTAGGCCCAACAACATTGTCTTCGTGGAGGAGGATGTTGAAATGTAATCATCCGAATTGTTGAAGTAAATTGAATTCTTCACTCTCGTTAATCTGTCCTTCGACAAAAATAGATTGGCATTGAGTTGAGAGACTAAGGTGGACTTGTAAATATGGTGGCCTCCATATTCAACAAAAGGTATTACCTTATCCGTCGACATTGCGCAGCTCACCTGAGGCTCTTCCACATTGAGCATTTCCGTCACCGCATCCCGTACCTCAATTTCTAGAACATCAAGGTTTGTTGCACCGTCGTCCACAATCTCTTCTTCACCATCAGTAAGTGGGCCACTGTTGTTGTCCACAATAGCACCTTCTCCCACTGTGGCTAGCAAATCATGATGTAGGACCTCAGCATCACCGTCCTCACCTCTAACCGGTGTCACAGCAGGAACATATGCAAAATTCTAAGGGTCAACTCTTTCCAGCAACCACGGCGTTAGAAACCAGCATTTGTTTCCACACTCAACTGAAGGGGCCATATTAAGAATTGTCAACATGGATTGGGCCTCTCGCAAGCCCTCCTGCAGTGCTAACACAACTACAGTATTTGTGGAAATTAGAGAGTAATCGGCCAGATTGCACGGAAGTTCTTTGGGTGACAGTGGATGCAAATGAGACCACCTGTTGGTCATTTTGTTGTGAACTCTCCCGAATTTCAGTCCAGTATCTTTGTATTCAGTCACTGTCAAATAATTTAGTGTATTTGCAGTACTAACAAGCTGGTGGAAATTGTAAGCTCTCTTATGTCCTTCCATTCCTCCGACTTTAGAAAAAAAAATCTTACAAGCATCGCTCCCTATGAGATGGAGTGGAACTGCGAGGTCCGGATACTTATTCCTGAAGTGGCATATCGACAATACAACAAAGTGACACGACTTCTAGACATCAATGAAGCATTGTTGGAATTCGAAATTAGTGGCTGCTGTTAACTTTTTTGAATTCCCTCCCATTGCATGATTCCCAAATTGGAACCACAGCTTCCAAATGTGAAAAAAGAATGACACTTTAGATGCCAACACAATGTGGGACCTCAAATCTAACCTCGGAGATAGGAAAATGTCAATGTAGTTAGAGCAAACCTCCAAGTAGTATTCCGTCCCAAGGGTGCGCTCCTGGTGGACCTCCTTTGTTGTCCGCAACTGCGCCAAACACGGTCTAGCTCATTTCTGGCAAATTCTTTGCGTAGAGGCCCAATTTTGCCTATCTTTTCGATTAGTGTCCTCCAATTTTAGGCCATGTTGGTCATAGCTGAACTTATTGTAAATCAATCCCAAGTGTGTCAAAGTCACCACATCAGATCCCAGCTGAGGTGTTTGGACTGGTGAATCAATGGGCTTTATTAGTTTTTTCCCGTTATGGATGAAGTCCTGATCATGTAATCTAGAAGCATTTCCCATAGAATTCAACTTACCGCTGAAGACCCACCCTGGCCGGTCCAATTTCAGTCGTTGCCCCTCCTGTGACTTATACTCATTTAGCATGAGCTGGCGCCTCCGAGAGTCCCCATCGCTAGCATGCCCAACAATGGGACCATCTACGTTTTTGCAATGTTTGTCCCACAAGTTTTCAATTTTCAACCACTGGTTTTGAACCCACTTTGAACCAAAGCAATTACAGGTGCAAGACATACACAGCACTAACCTAGGAAACTTTTCATGGAGGGGACTCACCATGACAATCCTAGCAAATCCTCCAACCTTGTTAGTATGAAAGCATTCTAAGATCTTGTTGTGACTTGCCTCCCCTAGATGCCAATGATAGGTTTGTAATCTAAAATGCACACATGGTTTTCTTGGGAACCACAAAACCCGATAAAGCTATCAAAACGCTATTTGAAAGAAACTCAAGATCTCACCTTTGTCTCATCTTTGGCGAGTATCACTGGACCGGTCCCGTGATTCCATAGGCAGCTTTGGCATCTCTATAAATCTCGGCAATGGATGCAAAAATCTCTCCATGCTCGCCGGCCATATGCTGTAGGCCTTTCTTGTTCTCCCTCTTTATGGTGCTGTAACTGGGACCAGAGTAGTTTAGTGAAAACAAATCACACATCTTCTTGCCTCCGTAGACTTTCATGGTTTGGGCAAACGCCTTGGAATTTTCAAAATGCCTAAAGCCCTCCTTCCTGCAATTCAAGTTAGCAGCAACATCTCGCAAGAAATTCCATAATGTCGGCCTGCCCCCAAACTTCCCCGTCCTCTGCGCTGTCAATATATCTGTGCAGAACTTATATACATTGTGTTCATTTGAAGCAGCAAGTGCGGATTCTTTCAATGAAGGACGTTTAATTTTAAGTTGCACAATTCTAAGTTTTGCTGTCTAATGAAAAAGCCGCTTAGCCCTCAATTTCTTAGACACAGACCTACCGTGCGTGGTGAGTTCCGGCAAAAACAGATACCCCAGCCGTCTCCCACCCTCAGTTGTCTTGGTTCCTTGTTTTTTAACACACTTGTCTTCCTTCATCACCCTCAACCTAAAGTTTGTTAAACAAGGGATTGTTGTGCACATACTACAAGTTAGATCGGCCCAAGGTTTGTTGTTCATTGACACACAAAGACAAGTTCGATGTCTAAAGGTTCCCATAATTCTTTAACAGTGGCCATCAATGACAAATACTTCTTGCAACCAGGGTTCAGGGTACCAGTTTTGACCAGGCTTCACATTGAACAGCAATCCAACTACGTCGTATTTTTTCCCACCATACACAGCAAACGGCCCCCTAAATCCCCAGCACATCAACAATTTGCATTGAAACTGGTCCATAGGGCGGTCCACACTTACCTGAGGGTTGTCTATAACATGGCCAAAAATGCATGCAATTGTTGCTGATTCGAGTTGGAATTGTCGCCTGTGGATTTGGATGGCCTCTCCTGCTTTCCGAAAAGGGCAGCAGATTTCCCCACCTTGGCCACCTCCAGCAACTTTTCAATGTGCCTGCTTCCTCCAATGTGGTTTCGCAGGTTTGCCTCCAAATTTTTTTTGGGAGGACACAAACTGTATAGCTCATTGCAAGTCACGCACTTACTTTTCCACCAAAAACTCTTCAAATTAGTGGTATTGGGATCTCCTCCAACTAATTCGCATGTTTTGCGGCTGGGATCCAAATTGTTGTTCACTTGGTTCCAAATTTTGACTCCTTCTAGCACCAGCCTCCTATGATCTTCCGACCCGGGGAGATCACTTAGTGTAATTACAAGAAACCACCTGTGTTAAAGTGAATTTTGGACCCCCTATATACTTTTTCATAAAGTATAATTTCAACCTATAATTTTGAAGTTTGTTCAATAATGACTATAGGTTTCTATTGCCAAAAATTTCCAATTCAAATAATATATGAAATGATTTCTAGAAGAGGTTGAAAAATGAACTGAAATGGCATATTTTTTGACTCAAATATTTATTGTGAATGCATTTTGATGACTATTGCATCAATTTTCAAGATAAATGAAATTTCAATAGGAATTTATTTTTAGCAATTTATTTTTCATTTTTAAGACAATTTTTTCTTATATAAGATAGGGGTATGAAAATTATTTTCAACTTTGCAGTGTATTCTTTTACTTCAAAAATTCATAACTAATTATATTTAATAGATAAAAATATCAATAATTCACAACATAAACTTCAAAGCTAGGAAAATCTACCTGTATTTTTTTTATTTCCTTTTATTTGAATTTTAGGACATAAGATAGGGGGGTCAAAAATCTTAACGCACATAGGTTCCAATTGACACTAAGTGATCTCCTCGGGTCTTCCGATGTGAGAATTACAGTCTTCTTTCCCTTTGCAATTGATTGTGGGTGGTTGCACCAATCTAACCCCTTCCGGACGCACCAACTTCTGATATGTTGGTTACTCATGATGTGAATTTTCCTGAAATTTGAAAATAGATTTGAAATTCTGTCCCTTGTATGCTGCCCGTCAATCCCCCCGAAATCCTTCTTGCACTCAAGACAATACAGGATGACAACTAGTTTCTCATGTTGGTCATAAGACTTCAAACACCACTCATGATCCTCCAAAGAAACGTCCTTCAGCACTTTGCGCAATTTCTGCTCTCCTTCTTTGTATAGTGCCATGACCTCCTTCGGTACAATCTATGACTGGAGGAAGCATTCCTTGGTGGAGGCGCTCACCCGGGAGCAAGAAGCAAGATTTGGTTGGATTTGAACATCATCAATGGTGTCAATTGGGCAGAATTCCGGGACCAACACTTCGGCATTCTCAAGGTTGCTATTTTGTCGGCTGTCCAACAGCTCCAGGTCGCTGCTGAGGGGCGGACGCTTGTTTCCAAAATTTTCAGATTCCGCCTCAATCTCAACGATCGGGATCATGAAGACGATGTCTTCAATGTCATTCAAAGCTTCTAGCGCCATGGCCACCCAGCAATGCTCTTCCGCATCCCAATACTGAAATCGGAAATCCAGAACCCGTTTCTCTTCGAGGTGTATACAGAGGTCAACTAGAGATTCCCTAGCCTCGCTTTTCATGGTCCCAATGCATTTCGGAGGTGCAAATTCGTCTGCTATCGTATAAACCTTGATTTTCTTCATCGTACAGTAGAATTGTTTTCTTGGCAGGCAGAGCCTGCAAAACCCTAGAATACGAGTTGGGGTCGTTCGATTCAGTGGTACCCTAAATCATACATCCTACTGAACCTTGTGCATGCAGCAAAGCATGTCAAACCAAACATGAAGCATGAAGCAAAACAAAGCAAATCCTCCTCGAACAAAGCAGCAACAGAATTCCAGAATTTGTGATGAAATGCACTTGAGTGTGATGAGATGTCGTCCGCAAAATCCACAATTCACGCTCCGCAAATGGTCTCACAATCAACAATCAACTAGTCTGCAGATGGTCTCAGAGGCTCTACGACCTCCAAACCCTAAACCCTATCTCTTGCAATCATAGATTTGAACAACCTCCGAAGACAATACCCTAAGCTGCACAAAGAAATGAGACACAACAAACAACCGGCGCAGCAACACAAGCATCAGAGGAAGCATCAGAGGAACCCAACCCTAAACTCTACTGCCGTTGGAATGCCAGCACATTTTGGCCCCTAAAATCGCCCAAAATTCCCTCCAACGTTCAAAATTCCCTGAATGCAGTATAGAATTGGCAACCTACCAGCGTTAGACTTTACTAACTTAACTGAACCTACTACAATTGTTTAGTAGAATCCCAAGTTCATAACCCTATATTTTTCTACTAAAAATAAAAATAGGGGTATTACCCTATACCCTATTTTATTTATAATACCCTAAACTACTTATTCCAATGCTATAGTAGATCTAAAAAAGGTATAAATTTTCTCTCCAAAGAATTAAATTGACCTTGTTTTTTATCTCACCTAGTTTTCTAAGATTGCGGGAGTAAATCCCCCGAGCTATTTCCACACAGCAGATTCTGTGGTGACAGTGGCACAGGAAGTCAATTTTGCAAATAAAAAGTTAACAATAATAATTTATTTTTTTAATTAAAAAAGTATTTAAAATAAATATAAAATAAATAAATAAATAAAAAGTACAAAAGCTGACTGTTTTGGCAAGCAATCAGCCAAACTAATTGCTCAACTGGGGCCATTGCAAGATTGACAGGCCAAGCCTGAATAGCTTAGCCTGTCAATCTAGAGAAGCCCTCCAGAGGGCTGTTTTTTTCTCTAATGTTCACACGACCTTAAAGGGGTGTCACACCTTCTCCATAGAGAAGGGCTTTTGATTGGCTCCTCTTTGCACTTGCAACCTTCTCATTTTTTGTAGAGGTTTGTTTCTTGGAGAAGGTGTGAACAACCCTAATATTGTACTCTCACATTCTTCAATTGCTTTTTCAAATTTGAAAGTTGATAATGGAAGCCGAATTTCATGCTTTGGCTATGGGATTCGTTGTCATATTAAGGTTTTTAGTTAAGATGGACATAAAGTCCCATTCCATTCCAACATTGGAAGCACTTAACATTGGACATTTTGAATCCTATACTACTTTGGAAACCTTCAATTGATATATACAAGACTCTTGAAGTACGACTTTGTTTAGATAGATCCACCTTTAGATAAATCACGCCCTACTTAAATCTGCCATCATCATTCCATGGTCATTTCCAAAATCATTATATATATATATATATTTTGAAGAAATAGTATTTGAACATCTACCAAAACACTCTGACCCTAAGTTGGTATCAAAATGTCAGAGTGTTTTGGTAGACGTTTAAATTTTGCCTAAGTTGGTATCAAAATGTCGTGTTTTTTTAATGTTGGAACCTCCTTTTACTTGCCAACAAGGAAATATGAAAATTTGGCCAATCTTATAATAGTAATGAGGCAGAGTAGCAAAAAGTGGCGATTTGGGGGTACCCACCTAATCAAATTCTAATCCCCAACTACATATTCCCATCTTTTGATTTCACCATGTTAGCCATCCATTAAAACTTGTCCTAAAGCACTTTTAGAAGTTGCTAGTAAGGTAGACGAACCCAATTTTGTTCACTATTCAATTCCATCATCTTATTTTTGGCTCCAATTCCGTCTAAATGAACATTCAAATCCATTCATTTTCTGACAAAATCACTAGGCAATAATGCAAACAAGACATAATTTGTCAATACTCAATGGTGAATAAATAAGTACCATTGGATATATGAAAAGGTGGTTGTGGTTTCTTTATAAGACAATTTATAATTCTATGAGATGTTTCTAATTTCAAGGTAGACCACTTCGAAAATTTAGTGAAATTACAACTTTAATCAAAAAATTATAATTCCACTTGGATTTGATTTGTGAAACAAGTGCATACCTCTAAAAAACTTGTATGCCTCTTTTGAAGTTGGCCCTAAGATATTCAGATTGCAAATTAGGGTGGTAATAGGCTTGTTTATCTTAGTGGGTCATCTGAGAATTCTATCAAGCTAACTACTAAGTTACTGAAGGTGAGTAGAATTATCAAATGAAGGCAATATCTGGTATAAATTAGAGTTAAATAGTACATATTCTTTTCTTCAGCAAGGCCACTCCATCCTTCATCAAACGCACACTTCATGACATGTAGTTGGTTCCCAGAACCAAACAGGACACAATTGTAAACTCTTCACAATGGCAGTAAGGTAGTAAGTTCTAAAATCGACCTCCTCTTCAAATTGACCCTATAAAAAGCTACTGAACGGATATGAGGTGGTCCTTAAATGGACCACTTTAGCCATTGATTGAATCAAGAAAAAATTATTCTTTATTGCAAAAGCCAATCATTGGCCTTGATTTCTTCAAATCACTTTAGAAGTTGCAAGTTGCTGTAATTGTTACAATATCTTTACTAAAGTACAAACTTCTTAAAGCATTAGAAAAACTTTAGGTCTTACTTTAGTAAAGATGGACTTACCTATTCAGTTGGAATTGAAAAATAAATTTATTTTATTTTTGTATTGTTTACATTTCTATGTGAGAAGGAAAAAATTAGATTTTGGGAGTTTTTTGTCTTGTTGTCATACTTAAATTCTTAAAGCAACCCAAATGTACAAATCCAATGTTAAAATGATATTAAAGCTAAAAGAAAAATATTAATGGTAATTGATACAAGGGTCATTGCAAGAAACGGTGGCCGCTTTTTGTAGTGTTCTTAAAATTGGTCTTTGTCAAATGCTTTAACTTTTGAATTATGAACCTAATGCCAAAACCAAAATATCTATTTTTAGAATTTTAATTGTAATTGTATCCATTATCTTTCAAAATTTTTAAAAAATTATTTTATAGTTAAAAGTCAGTTTTGTTAATTTGTCACAATATTGGATTTAGGATTTTTTTTGTTCAAAAAGTGGTCTAATTTAATGATTTTCAATTGACATTTTTGTGGTACATTCCTATAGTAGGCATACATTTTTTCTCCAAAAATTCAAAGAAAATACATTATTTTACGTCCTCCACATTTGTGTATATAGGCCTCCCTGGCATGCATATTTTTGAACATTAGAAATGGTTTTTTTCTAATTCTTTTTGTCAAATATGATTACCACTAGTCTTTTCAAATGTACAATTTTTAGGGTTTTAGGGAAAACAATTTTTCACAAAAGTAAAAATTGTACATTTGGAAAGACTTAGTGGTGATGAGACTTGATCAAAAAAATTAGGAAAAATCATTTCTAATGTCCAGAATTGCATGCGCTAGGATGGCCTATTTGCACAAATGTGGAGGACATTAAATAATGTATTTTTTTAGAATTTTTGGTAGAAACATGTATGCCTACCATAGGAATGTATCATAGAAATGTCTATTTAAATTAGACCACTTTTTTGAACTGAACCCCCCTAAATCCAATACTATGAAAAATTAACAAAATTGACTTTTAAATATAAAATGAAATGATATAAAATATATTTTTTAAATTTTTTTGAAAAATAAGGGATACACTTACAATAAAAATTCTAGAAACAATTTTTTGGTTTCAGCATTGGGTTTATAATCAAACGTTATAGCATTTGACAAAGACCAATTTTAAAAACGCTATAAAAAACGGCCACCGTTTTTTTGCAATGACCCACAAAGTGTTCTCACTTACACACACATATGCACAAAATGAGATCTCTCAATCCTAATTAGAGGTGGATTCGCTAAAGGATAAGGTTGATTGTCTTTTTAGCTTTCACTTAATTAAAAAGTACATTACTTTCAAAGATCAACTGCTGCTTTCAAAAGTTTCAATCTTTTCACCGGATAATACCATTAGTGATTGATTTGAGTTTTTTTCACCTCTGCATATTAAGATCCCTTGATCTAATTGGAATTAGATTCAATAGTGGATAAGATATGTAGTATTCAAATTCTTTATCTTCTTCAAAAAGTGCAATGCTAAATCACCTATTGTTTAATTTCAAAAGCCTCAATCTTCTCATTGGTCGAGACAATTTCTAGGAAGTTAAAAGACTATACTCATTGTGATTGATTTGAAGTGTTAACACATGTGCATATTGGTATCTCTTGATCCTAGGTGAAATTAGGTTTAGTAGTAGATAAGATAGTTAGTACTTTGACCTTTTACCTTCTTTAAAAAATGTACCATTAAATCACCACTCTTGGAGCTTTGAAAGATCGGAATCTTCTCATGTGACAATTACTTGGAAGCTAAAGGACTATACTATTGGTAATTGATACAAAGCTAGCATTTTCACATGTGCACGTTGAGACCTTTCAATCCTAGGTAGAGGATTGATATAAGATAAGATCACTTGTATTTTTATTTTTCACCTCAAAAGGTGCCACTTTGAAATCAAGACCTTTGTCAAATTAGTTTATTGAAGAGTAATTAATCTTTTTAACTCCTAAAGGACCATTTGTCCCCTTGGAGGACAATTTGGGTCCGAGTAAGTTCCTATTGTCTCGGTTTTTAGTGATATTTTTTGGGATTTTTTGAGGTTGTTTATTTTTGCGAGAGCTTTGTGAATATATAATTTTTATTTTAATTGATGCCTAGGAGCAAAAGTTAATATGACACAATAAGCAAAAATGGAATTTGGTGAGCAACAAAAAAAATCACAAAAGGTCAAAATAATTTCTTTTTCAAATTTTTCTCTCAAAGATTATATTTTTGTCTACATGTGAAGCTTTGTTTGATTCAATTTGGACTAATAATGAGAAAGTTATGGACAATCTTAGTTTTTCGAGCAATCTAAGCATCTTCTCAAAAAAATAACTTGTAGAATTCATTTTTGAATGCAATTTTTAGATTTTTTCAAAAAAAGTTGTTAGACAAGGTTAGATATTTTTGCTAGAACAATCTTGCTGTTGGAATTATTGTGATTCAGTTCCATTAAAAAGTTATTAACAATTTAGTTTTTTCTTCAATCTTGAACCCACCTCTATCTAACAATTTTTTAATGAGTGAAAATTAAGTGTTTTTTTTCCTAAATTTTTTTGGTAGATTCTCAACTCAACTATTTAATATAAATAAGTAGAAAATCAAAATTAGTAGTGCAAAATTTTTGAAATAAAAAGATTCAAAGCCAAAAAATCTAGTCAAGCAAGGTGCAAAAAAACTTGTTTGCTTCACTTTAAATGCATATATCTTACAATCTACATGGTCAAAGTTTTTGAAATTTCTTCCACATATTCATATACTAGTCAAGTATAAGATCTTATTATTGGACATGTAAAAAAACAATTTTTAAAGTTCTTTTCTCTTTGCAATAAAAATCACAATTTTGAGTGGTTTTTGATAGTAAAATCACCTTGGTCCTTTAGGTTTTAAATTGGTTTGATGGAGATTTTGAAATTGGACAAATATTGCATAAAAGGTTCTAGAATTCTACCTAGAAGTCTACATAGAAGTCTACAAAAAAAAAATTCTAGAATTCTACCTAGAAGTCTACATAGTCACTCAATGTGTTAATGCCTCAATTAAAAAATTGAAGCTAGACACTCTAGTTTAGTTTTGTAAGCATTTTATCAACAACCAAGAATTGAAATACTAGTATAAATTTAAATTATCAATAAAAGATGTAGAATAATTTGTGTCCTTGTCAATAGTTGTATACATATCCATGTCTATACAAATGAATCCTATATCCACATTTGTAGACAAATCCAACTTGGTTTGCTTCCCACTACATTGTTGGATTTTTTACTTTTAATATTTTATACCTTCTTGGCTAGCTAATATTTGAAATGATTGGTTGGTATTTTGGGAGTATAGGGTAGTGTGCAAATATTTGCAAGAAGATAATCATGATAGTTGGTTGATCAAAGCTTTAGAGAAAGGTGCATAAGAGACAAGGGAGGCAAGTCTTTGGTTTCTAAAAAATTTATTAATTTTAAAATTGAGCTGAACCCGTGTCATATTGTTGCATTTTTTAATTATAATTATTGTATTTTGTACACTCTTGGCTAGCTCATTTTCTAAAATGGTTGGGTTGTCTATTTGAGAGGATGGGCTAGTGTACAAATTCTTACAAGACAAGAATTGGAATAGTTGGTTGGTCAAAATTTTATCCCTAATGACTCCTAATTTTGGACTTGAGCAATTTCTTTGCTCATTTTTTCTTGAAATTGGATAGAATATAACCATAGGATCTTGAAGTTCACATTGAGAGTGAGCACCTCAAATAATTTAAATATATTTGATTGCATAGTTTAGAAGACATTTTAAGTTTCAAATATTATTTGGATCAATAGAAATACAGGGCAATGTACTTTGAAGGAGCATATCTTTGTGAGAACATTTTTGAAATGATGACTTTTTTGTACTCAATAAAAGATAAGAGAGTTGAGAATGTATATATAAAATTTCACAACATTCCAAATAATTTTCAATTCATGGTGGAGCTTGCAATGCACGATCATCACTGAAATGAGAATAGTGATTGTAAGAAACAAAAGAATGGGACACTTGTCTTCTTTTTGAACTTCTTGGATTTGCCCATATCAAGGTGGATCTGACCATTTTGTGGTGGGCAAGAATCACATTGGTTGGTTGATTTTTTAGTCCATGTCCAAACTAAACCTAAAAAAATGAGCTGTAAACTACACTACACCACTTAACTTTGAAAAGTTCCACAAGGTGGAGTTTAACTCAGAATTGATGAAACTACCACCATTGGATTCATAACACAATCTATTTCCTTAGAAATTTATTTTATTTAAAAAAAAACTCAACATTTAAAAATGGACAGCTCAAAAATGAGGGGCAACAACTACAAAATTATTGCCTAGATCTTTAGGGATAAAAGAGAGGCTCATAAGAGTGGGGCAAGAAAACTTCCAAAAAACTAATTTTAACATTGGACTTGAACTTTATGGTTGCTTTTAGTGTGACAAAAAGACAAAGCTATTTCTAAAATTTATTTATTTCCTTTCCTATAGAAAAGTGTTGAAACAATATGGAAGTCTAACGACAGCAATTCCAATTCCCAAGAACTTGAAAATTGTTTACACAACATGGAAGTCTGCTCTAGAGGGGTCTGGACAGATTGAAGAGCTGTTAGTAAGTCTTCGACGCCCAAGTCTTCGAACAGAGTTCGAGCTCATTGCCCGCGAATTGATACAACTGTTCCAAGAATTCTGCTTTTGATTACCTACGAAACTCCTCTCTTGTCAAAATGTCGACCACATGCACACAATTCGCAAGGGCCAAGCTTTCTTCCGAGCAGAAGGTGCAGAGCAGTGCTCATACAGTAGAGAACTACGATACCGCCATGCAAGGGTTTCAGAGCAAGCACTTCCATCATTGGAGGTTCTAATGTTGCACTCTCACATTCTTCAATCGCTCTTTCAAATTTGGAAGTTGGTAATGGAAAACGAATTTCGTGCTTTGGCTATGGCACTCATCGTCATACTGAGGTTCTTAGTTAAGATGGACATGAAGTCCCATTCCATTCCAACATTGGAAGCACTTGACGTTGAACATGCATTTTGCCTACTAAAAACTACTCTGGAAACCCTCAGTTGATATATATATACGCGACTCTCGAACACTTCCGGGAGACCTAATTTGACGACTTCGTTTCTGTGGTGCCTTCCGAGAGCTTGAGGTAGCACACGAAGACTTGAAAGTCTTCACAATATTGATATGCACACAAAAATTATTAGTAAATACCTTGTTAAGCACCCTCTGAATTGGTATGTAAAGCAATCCCTGACACCGTGATTAAAAAAGTGGAGCTCAATTTGAACAATGAGACAATTTCACATGTGAGCTTTAACTTCACTTCGTGTACTCTAATTTCGCATGAATATTCTTCAATAAATTTTATTTGGCAAAGTGCCATGCCACTACTAAAGAATGAGACAGATGCAGATTGCAAGCATTATCATTCTTAAATTTATAAGGAAAACAAAGCTAGTAAAAAAGTTTGCATCCATCACAGCTGGTGTCTCAAAACGACCGTACCAGTCTTGAAGCCATTCGGAGAGAGGTCTTCGGGGGCAACCGGAAAGTTTCCAGCGGCACCATTAATAAAAATGTCAAGCCTGCCGAACGCATTGACCACCGTCTCCACAACACGACCCTAATTCAGTACAGTGTCAAGGAGCGGTATCCAAAATCAGAAAAGACTACGACTACAATGCGGATGTTTCCAATGATAGTTTAAAGCAAGCACGTACAAATCAAGAGTTGACAAGCATGTTTCAATCCTCAAAGGATGGAATACAAACAAAGACTTCCAAAGTGAATCGCACTATAGCATGTTTCAGCCCTGAATGTTGTGATAAAAGCAAGATTTTCAATGTGAAGTGCATTACTGTAACATGACACAGACCCTCACTCACACTCACAGATATACATAGCCAAATTCAGTGAAGGGTTCAGGCTTGTTGTTTGTGCGATTTGAACAGGCGACTGAATGTAATGGTACCTGAATGCCAAGGCTTCGGAACGACGCCACTGCAGCTTCCGGGACCTGTTTCCGTCGCCCCAAAATCGCCACTCGGGCCTCCTGGAGACCAAACTGGCTGTCAATCTCGAAGCAAATGCCGGAGCCTCCGCCCGTGATGAGCGCCACCTTGCCCTTCAGCACTGTCTCCCGGAACGGCGACTCATCTCCCATCCCGAAAACTCGACCTCCTGCTAAGCAAATCACAAATTTCAAAAGAAATTTCTGCTTTCCACAAACAGAACTCAAATCCAATCGAAACCCATGACATGGAAATACAACTGTCGAAATGGAGAATGGGTACCAACCAAATTGGAACAGAAGCTTCCGAAATGCAAGCCATCCAAAACCTTAATCAAGACGGAAGAAATTGGAAGCCAATGGATCAATCCAGACTTCCGGAGCTTTGAGTTCGTGACGTGATTGATTGCGAGCGGTAGAAGAATGCTGTGTGCATACATATTATTGGAGTGCAAAATTGAAATGGGGAAGGAAAGATTCATGGCGAGGAATTGAAGGGACTGGAGCTCGCCAAGGTGCAAGGACGTGTGCTCGATGCGGGACGAGCGGAAACTGGTCGTGAGGAGCGACTTTTCTTTCTAGAAGTCGCCTTTTTTTCCTGTCGACTGCCTTTTTATTCTTATGATCGTCTCTTGTTTCGTATTGATGGCTTGTTTCTTTTATTTTGAGTTGTTTTCTTTATGAAAATTGTCGTTGTTTTTCCTGTCAATATCCTTTAGGTATTACTGGAAATTCGCGAGGTTGCCATTGATTGCGGTCTGTACTGTAGCGGCGTCTTCATGCTTGCCATCTGCCAGGCTTTGTTGGAATTGGCTTGTTGTCCTGCATAGTACTCCGTACGAAGCTGGCGATGGCCTGACCGATTATTGCTGTTCTTCATCATCGCTGGCGGCAGCAACAGGCTTTATTTCTTGCTTGCCACGGTGGTGTTTGCGGTTCGAATCCCGGCTCTAGAGTTTGGCTCCCACTTGTGAACCCGATTTGTGGCTAGAACCGATGACCCAGAGCTGTGAGTCCTGTCGCTTGTTTTTCGCTCCGATCTTTTGGTTGTGATTCTTCTCCTGCCGTTTTGACCCCTTTTGTGACGCATTGTGGGGTTGCGAACCGGCTAAGTGTGGTGTAGAGTAAGGAGCGCGAGTTCTACAGTGGCTTTTTGATGTAAAAGCGGTGGTGGATTTAGGGCTTGCGTTCGCGGAATCACCGCATTCATCCCTTTTAGAAAGCAAAGGTTTGTTAAGGCGCGGTGTTTTTGCTTAGCGTGCAGGAAGCGGGAGGTTAACAAGAAGGTGCTCAAGGTGCCGGAGGTTGAAGTGAAGGTAAGGATTCTTCATTCTGTTTGCAAGGGAGGGGTACTGATTTCTCTGGAGCATTTGTTGTACGGCGTTCGGTTAGTCTAATACCTTTTGTTTCGAGGAAGAGATGGTGGATCTAAGAGTGTTGGAAAAAGAACTATCCTTCTGGTCCAAGACGATGAAAGCGAAGCCGCCTCTGTTGATGAGAGACGCGCTATGGAACCCTGAGATGGGTTTGTTGAATTTAGACGAGATTTTTCTAGAAAAAAGGATCACATTCGAGACTCCTCTAGTGACGCTGCCTCGGGGCGGATCGCAGTATTACCACTCACTTGCGTTGTCACAATTTGTCACAAGGTGTCTAATTAGACGTGTGCACATCGTAAGAGAATCTGAGGTTACGCAGGGAATGCGCAGTTACAGAGCAAGTAATTACAGAGGTTAAGCGTATGAGAGCACATGTGTCCGAAGCTCGACATCTGGTGACACGAGAATTGGCACGATAGATTCTTAATCGTTCCAGCATTTATGCTATCTGACTTTTGACATCGTTTACAGGAATTTCTGAGAGACATGAAGAAGGATCAAAGAAGTTTCGCGAGGAGAGACTCTGCAGATTTGTTCACCGCTTCTGCCCTTGCGAATGACAAGGATGGGAAGTTAAATGAACCGGAGAGGTCTTCGTCTTCTGCTTTCTTCTCAAGAGAAGGCCTTGAAGATTCTGGTAGTGAAGATGCCCAAGTTTATCACGGAGCCAACGGGTCTGTTACTGTCTCCGGACCATTAGGTCCAGAAGGGTCTGTTGGCTCAGAATCAGAGACCGACAGGGACAGCACAGTATTTCTAGGTAACTATGCAACGGAGGACCTTGATCTCGTCGAAAATGCAATTCTTCGGCTACTTCAGGAAGATGGACGTTCATCCTCGAAGTCACATAACAAAGATTCAACGAAGCTGAAAGATGCTCTAGGGTTGGATGAACGCTTGGTAGGAACTGAAGAGACTCAGTCGTCAGCTGATTCCGTAGACTTGCAGCTCTTATCGAGGTTGCTTGATCAGGTGAGTAACTGAGTATGTGCAAACTTTGGAATTTCATATAGTGATTACGCTTCATTGTTGTATTTGATTTCGGAATTCTCGTCTTTCTCTCTGATAGTATTGTTGTCCTTCTTGCAGGTTCAAACTCTGAGGGAACAGAAGTATCAACACAGGCAGGCTGGTCGAGCTGCGAGGTCCTTATCACGTGGCAGGAGCATCGGGGATGTCACCGAGCGAGGTGGAAAAGAGAAGAGAATCAATAAGGACGACATGAAGAAGGCTGTCGAAACTGCGACGCAAGCTGCCAAGTCCGCAACTGAGGCGGCTAAAAACGCTTCTTCCTTGGTCACCAAAAACTCAGAGGCCGTGGGCAAATTACTTCGCTCCCTAAACCCTTCCGCCTCCGAGGCTACTCCGAAGAAGCAAGAAAACGAAACGTCATCGGACAATGCGGAGCAGTCCGAATCATCATCAGACAGTGAGGAGTCCAGCGATTCCGATGATATGAAGGCCATTGCCAAGAGAATTGTTTCTCAAAATCGATACACTCATGTGGCTTTAGGCATCATGCTTGTATCTTCATTTGTGTGGAGATATATAGTTGTCAAAGTCGCGAAGAGGGTGAAGAACAAGGTTAGCGATCCATGGGGCTATGTAGGAGGAATGTTGACCGACAACTTCAAGGGCCCTGAGAAGGAGGAGAAGGAGAAGGAGAAGGAGGACGAGAAGGCCGATTCAGGTGAAGAACGTTCTAATGGTCTCAGCATGCCGCACTTCAACTTACCCGCATCTCTCAATGGAGAACGACGTCAAGAAAAGGAAACTTCCACTTCTGTCGTCAAGGAAGAGAGCGACGAGGAGAAGCGGACCTTCAGTTTTGGAAACATTATGCGGTTCAAATGAAGCAGCAAGTAATCTCTACGTTTGCTGTTGGGTTTTTCTTAGAGCAATTCACCGATCATTCCTGATTTGTAACGTACATTATGACTTCGTCTCTAGAATGCGATTTTTCTGTACGACCTCAGTTCTATTCGAGGGTCGTGTGACATTTACGTGCTTATGTATAGACTTACCAATTTTCTTGGGGTTCTAAATAGCCAGCAAGGGCCACGTATTGTAGTTTGATCAGGAAACTTGGACTTGAACACACCATTGTCCTCACTAATATATTTACAACTTGCACGTTTCGCCTCTCATCCATGTAGACGTCGAGTTAACAAGAGCGCAGGCAAGTCCCTTCCCGAAAACCCTAATTTTATGTCAGGAGGATTTCGACGCAATCACAATGAGGAAATCAGGCTTGCGCGTCTGTGTGGCGAAGCTGTGGGAAGGAAATTGGATTTTCCTGCGGATTTCGATACAATTGTCATGTTCATTTGTGGCAGCTGGTGCCTCTTCGGAAACTGCAAGTCAAGGAATATCAACCACACAAGGTAAGAAACGGTCAAAGATCCCATCTAGTCATTGCAAATGTTTGAAAATGCCTCGGTCATAATGATTTGACTTTTGCATTATTAGACTTTATCTTGGACAGGATCGTGTATTTATCGTGCAGTCTACTTCTTTCCCACCATTGGATATGCTATCTTGACCATTTTGGATCGCGCTTTTTTAAATTCAATTTTTGCGTGTGTTTATTTTCGTCTTTCGATGACCTTCTGCTAAGCGTTTTTTCGAATCAGCTTTTCAGCGCACTAACCTGGTGCATGTTTGTTATTAGGGAGCTCAAATCGGTGAAAGAAAGAGATGATATATCCGATCCTGAAAACAGGTCAGTGATATTGTGGTTTTTGGAAATTCCGTTTGTTTTGCAATTTTAGCTATGACACTCCTATTTTAGCTATGATTCGTGGATCTCAGCAGAATGGTGGACCTTTCCGGTATTTTACATTCTATTAAGAATACTATTAGCAAGTCAGAACCTTCTGCTTTGCAAGACCCTTCATATACGTCTAAGAATCTGGCAGTTGGTTTGAAAATATGTCTTTTGGGTAGACTCAGGGTCGTGTTGCCATATTTCAGCCTCTCGAGTTGTATCCATCTTCTTAATACGGAGGTATGGGATTGTTTTCCCCAGGTTAGAGACTTCATGCTATTCATCGAGGCCCAGAAGGTACTTGGGACCAGTAGCAACGGAGCTGAACTTCGGGATGGATCTGTCCTTGCATTACCTGCAAATCTTGCACCCAGCAATTCGAGCACTCAAACTGTAGTACGCCTGGGAAAGAAGAAACGATAAGCCACTTCTCCAGCAGTTCTGTAAACTCTTCCCTTAGGGCATACGATTTTTTGTGGAGATTTACTAACATTAGATACCCACCCACAGCCATAGTTCATGTTCTGACTAATCAGTTCAGTTTTCACCACCTAAAGCTTTCTGCAAGCACTCAAATCTAGAAGTGCTTTTTAGTTCACTTTCCGAGTTTGTAAAATACTGTGGAGTTGGCAGAGTGTAAATCGCGTTTGTGGATTCTGAGGGTTACGAAGATTGCAATTGCTATGTGAAAGACAATGCCCTTGAATCATTTTTTCTTTTGCACTGTAGCAGAACACCATGCAGTAAATGGAGGATGGTCCCTCCAAATTAAATCCACTGTCACTGTGCCACAGCACTGGAGTTCGGCACCATGGTGTCAGAAAGAAAAAACCTGCCCTTGATGAGTCGTTACACACCTTCTTGTCGCGTCTTTAGGCATTGCATGGAATTTATAGTGATTGCCAGAATTGAGTCAATGTTTGGACACTTTCATTGAGGGGTCATGTTTAGAGTTTTAGGTGATGTAATGATCACATGTGAATAGAGTTAATCGTAAAGTGAATCCTAGTTTGTAGAATCCTAGTTTGTAGAAGGGGGGTGAGAGAAAGGTTTATCTAAGAATAGTACAAAAAAAACACAACACCAAGTTTGGGTGCTTCAAAGAGTTTTGTCCTATGTTTCTTTCAAACTTTGGCTCCCTATCCTTCATTGCACATACTTTACAATTAATTTCAATATAACCAAAATTTGTTCCGAGTACATAGTATATTGCACAACGTGGATGAAAATCATCCCAAGACTATAGGTACCATATGTGAATGTTGGATTTAGCATAAATGAAATTATTTTTGTAAAAATGTGCCACATGCCATCTTGAGAATGGTGAATGGTGTGAGGTGGTGTAGACTCAGTAAGAATCTGATGTAGAAATTCAATTTTGGCACCAGAGTGTTGAATCAAATCTTCACGCCTTCACGTATAGTATCACGCATCTAAATACATACCGTACTTGTTCTTTTGGCATTTAAACCAATCCTTCATCTATTCCATAAGGCTGGGCTTGTCACCATGAAAATCATCTTTTTTGGTACTATGTGAATTACTTATTTTAAAAATTAAAAAATTAAAAAAACTCATTAAAGGTCAAACTATTATTCTCGACCTCCCCTTTTCATCCCTGATTCCAAATATTAATATCTATACTTTTGCACTTGTATCTAATATAGAAGGATTCTCTGTCATTCATTGGATACTTGATATACGTGTCGTCCTTCTAAGATTCATTGAAAAGCTTTTAACCAAATCATCAAAGTCAATAAAAAATCCCGTGGCTAGGTAATAATGCTCTAGATTTTATTAAAGAGAAATTATCTCTACTTTACAGTACATACCATTACATTCAATGCCTTGGTGATGAAATAATTTAATTTTGGCATTTGAAGAATTCAACAATTTGATCTGATTTTCTTGACTTTTGGCACTTTGTTCTTCCTAATTTTTCAACACTCTTCTTAGAATGGATTGATTATTTCAATTCATGTAGAAATATGTTTTCTTACCAAAATTTTCTCAAAAATAATTTTCTAATATTCGAAATTGGCAACAATGAATTTTTTTCAAAAATTGTTGTACACTTTTTTAAATTTTAGATATGTTCCAAATTTTTCTAGATTTTTTAACAAAACTGACCTAAATGTAGGATATTTCTATTTATTTCTTTTGCATTTCATTAATATCTTTTGTTTCCTCTTATTTTAAATTCACTTTTTTTTTCTTGATCCACCTACTAATATCTTAATTGAAGATCTTTAATGAGTATATTTTGTTGTTTTTTCTAAATATTTTATTTTAGATATTCTTATTAATATGTTTTATTGTTTCTAAACTTTAAATATTTTTCTTATTGCCTTTAGTTTTTATAATTTTTAATCTATATAGAACCATTGATTTGGCATTAGTATTATAATTAATATTTTCTAATCATTATCATTTTTGTAATTATTAGTTGATTATATCATGTTTATAATTCATTAATGATTTTATTATCTATCATTTCTTGTAAATATATATTTTTTATTATAATAATTATGATTTTATTATGATAAATATTCTTAATAATGGTTAATAAATTAATATATTAAATTTTAATTTATTAATAATCTTTTTTTAATCATCTATGATTAATTATTAATCAAGCAATGCTTTATGATCATCCATTATTTTAATTACTATTTTATAATCATTAACATTTTGTACTTTATAATTGATTTGATCATTTTCATGATATAACTAATTATTATATTTGTATTTTTTGTGACGTTTTTTATTATGACAAATATTCTAAGACATTTTTGTACAACCATTTTCATGTGGAATTGTTCTCTCATACATATGACCATTTCTATGCATAATTATACTCGTGACACATAAAGACATACATACGTATCTAAACTTTACAACTTCATCTTAGATAAGATCTAAAGAATATAAAATACTCCTATTTCAAAATGTTTTTTTTGTTGGCCTTAATTTTCAATTCCAAAATGACTTGCTTGTCGTACTTTGTGACATTGCGAATTGGTTAGGTTTTACTTTTGATTGCTATTTTGGACCAACAAAACAACTTTGAGCAATAGTTCACCCTCCATCTATACAATCATCAATCAAAAGACAAATGAAATGACTTGACTTTTGATTGCTATTTGGGACCAAGAAAACACCTCTAAGCAATTGTTTACCCTACATCCATGCAATCATGAATCGAAAGACAAATGAAATGATTGAAGTGGAAGGGGTCAATCAACACAATTTGTTCTTATTTTTTGCATCTCTTTGACTATTGCCCAAATAACGGAGATGAAGCTCTAGGAGGCATAACAGAGGTCTATACATGGTCTGGGGCATATACTAACTACCTACAAAATGATGACCTCACGCTCAATTAGATGAATACAATCTTAGGCCAAGTCACTTCAATGAAGTAGCCTACAATCTTAGGCCACAAAATGATTTAAAGTTTGCTATTTGGCAAGGTGGTTGTCCTGGATCTCTGTTCCACTGCACGACCAAATTCGCGCAATTGCTCCTTGGAAACATTGCGTGGCTTTGACAACCATTCCCCTCCATCTACCAAAAGTAATGCACCATTGATATACTTCCCTGCCACATTGCATACGGTTCTTTCATTATAAAGCAATGATGAAACCACACAATACAAATACAGACGCTCGATCTTCAAAGGAGACTGCAGAAATTGTTTGCGGACTTACCAAAAAGCTGCTATGCTATGAGAGGCTCACCTACAAAACTATAAGATCTCTATTCCCCTCGAAATGTAGCTACAAAGCTAAGAGAAACTCTGTCCATTTTAAGATACAATTACAAAGCTAAGACACTCTGTCCACTTTGTAGTGCAGTGATAAAGCTACAGGAGACTCTGTCCATTTTACAGAGCAGCAACAGAGCAAACGAGAGGCTATGTAGCTCCTTTTCAATTATTTCACTGTGAAGTTGCATTGTAGATGTAGCTTATGTCATGGCAGGGACTAGGATTCAGTTTTGAACAGCAATAAGCACTATACAAAAGCATCTACGCAAACGTTCTCACTTCACTGCAAATTGATAGACCGCAAATTCACTAGGCCGAAAGCAAAAAGCATATGCCTGTCGATCTTTTTTAAAAGAAGGAATTACCTGTTTCACATGCAAGGAAAATGGCAGCCATGGCAATGTCCCACTTGTCACCCAACTTTCCAAGAGGGACACTATCATCAATTGAAACTCGAGCTTCGTCCGGATTCAATTTGTACATGCCTGGTGTTCCAGCTATTGGGCCTGGAGCAATGCCATTGCATCGAATTTTGTAATCTGTACCCCACTCTAAAGCTAGACTTCTTGTAAGACTGTCAACAGCTGCCTGCACAGCAAAACAAAACCTTGTCAAAAAAAAAAAAATTTTGATGGCTGCCAGTCAACAATCAGTTTCCAATATCCCTACGTGACCGATCTAAAAGTAAGAAGCTAACTATCAACTATAGTTGCTTCCAAAACATCTCTCTCTATTGATACATTTATTGCCTTCCTAAGTGATGTATTACAACTCCTAGAGATATGGAAGAGGCCATTTGATTACTTAAGAGTTAACCAACCAAACTATTCAACACCTGCGAGTGCAAAAAATGATTATAAAAGCGATTAACACATAAAAGGAATAACCTTAAAGAAACAGGAGTTACACCTTAGCAGCAGAAACGTGAAGTTGGTACCAAGTGGCTGTATAATGTAACGTGGCACTGATGTTAATGATAGCTCCACCTTCAGTTGGGCCCTTCCCTTGGCCTCCCTGCTTTAAATAGTTCACGGCCGCACGGCTCATTGTAAATGTTCCAAGTGCGTCAATGTCCATAACTACACAGTTTCCACCAAAAAGAACCAACCCCTCACAAAAATGGAACTTGAAAGTCTTCACAATATCGACATACACACATCCTTTCCATTCTAGTAAAGCGCTGTCGACCAACTTCTGAATTGTCAAGAAAAGAAGTCCCTGACATTTCATTTAAAAAGTTGAGCTCAATTTGAACAATGAGCCAATTTCATATGTGAGATTAAATTTCACTTGGTGTACTCTAATTTGGCATCACTGTTCTTAAATCCTCCCTAAGTCCCCATATAAGTGTCTGCAGTCTTACTGAAAACGTTTGATACCAATTTCATTGATCACATTGTGAAAAGCATAAATTCAGTACGGTCCCAATTTTATATCACCAAAATCAATGGAGAACATTACATGTGTTCATTGCAACCGAAATAAAATTGGACATAAAAAAGCCTACGTATGATCTACTCAAAACAACCTTAGAAATCATGAGGTCCAACTAGAACACTTGTTTCGGGACAGAGGATTTAACTCTTATTTGGCAAAGTGCCATGCCACGACTGTAGGATGAGACAGATGCATTACAAGCAAGCATTATAACTATTAAATTTATAAGGAAAACAAAGCAAGTAAAATGTTGTGTATCAATCACAGCTGGTGTCTCAAAGGCCTTACCAGTCTTGAAGCCATTAGGAGAGAGGTCTTCAGGGGCAACCAGAAAGTTCCCAGCGGCGCCATTTATAAGAATGTCAAGCCTGCCGAACTCATTGACCACCGTCTCCACAACACGACTGGCATCTGCTTCTTTGCGCACATCTCCCTCTATACCTACAGCCTGCTTGACCAAAGATCACAACATTGAACAGTTTCAACAGTATCAGTTGTCTTGCAACAGGTACACGAACTAAAAAATCTCAACGTAATGTACAAAATGGTGAGGCTTTACTTATACTTCACAAAACAGATCCAGATCCTCAAAAACAACAGATCGCACTAACGGAAAAAATCTAAGAGCATCTCCATTCCATGCCAACAAGAGCATACATCTCCACTGTATTTCTCAGGTTCTTTGCCATTCATGGACCTCTTCTTGCCACTTCACACACATCAAAGAGGCTAAAATCGGCCAATTGCCGAAAAACAACATATTGATCAGCTATGAAAAATGATTAGACCGGTTGATGATGCACACTACATGGGACACATTTTTTGTTGCCGTGAGGAGAAATGCGGACTTCAACGCAAAACCCTAATTCAGTACAGTTTCAAGGAGCGGTATCTAGTATCAGAACAAACTACGACTTCACGGAGGATGTTCCAATGACAGCCTAGGGTAACCACGTACAAATCAGTAATCGACAAGCAAGTTTCAATCCTCAATGTTGGGTTACAAAGAACGGATTTAAAAAAGAACTGCATTATAGTACTATGACAAAAATTCTTATACTCACAGAGATACAACAGCGACTTCAAAATATAGATTCAACAGTTTTTGGTGCAACACCTGAATTCCAAGGCTCTTGAAGGAAGCCACTGCAGCTTCCAGGACCTGTTTCCGTCGCCCCATAATCGCCACCCGCGCGCCATGGAGACCAAACTGCCTGGCAATCTCGAAGCAAATGCCGGAGCCTCCGCCCGTGATGAGCGCCACCTTGCCCTTCAGCACCGTCTCCCGGAACGGCGACTCATCTCCCATCCCAAAAACTCGACCTTCTGCAACAGAAATCACAAATTCCATAAGAAATTTCTGCTTTCCACATACAAAACTCCAATCCAATCAAAACCCCTGAAATGGGAACAGAACGGTCGAAATGGAGAATGGGTACCAACCAAAATGAAGTTCGAGCTTACGAAATGCAAGCCAGTCAAAGCCTTAATAGAGACGGAAGAAATTGAAAGCCAAATGGGTCAATCCGGAGCTTTGTGATCGTGATGGGATTGTTTGTGAGCGAAAGTAGAATGCTCTGCGCAATAATCCTGGATTGTTGGAGTGCAAAACTGAAGTGGGGATCCAAAGATTCATGACATGGAATTGAAGGGACTAGAGAAAGGACAGTCAGAGATGGTGAGCTCGCCAGGGAGCTCGCCAAGGACGTGCACGATGCGTGACGAGCAGAAAGTGGGCTTGACGAAATCGACTTTCCTTTCTAGAAATCGACTTTACTTTTGAGGAGTCGCATTTTTTCTTTCCATCAACGTTCTGTTAATTGACTTTTTTTTGTGTCGATCGTGTTTTTCTTCTATCCCGACTGTCGTTTCCTTTATGAGAATCGCCATTTCTTTCCCCTGTCAATCGCCTTTAAGGTAACTACACCTAAAATTGCACGCTTCCTAAAATCACAGAGGATATTCACTATTTATATGACTCTATGATCGTTTTTAGGTACATCAATTCTTAGCACTTTGGAAATTTGTAGTTTATTCACACGGTATCCAAAAAATGCATTCTAAGAGAATCTAGAATCCCCTTTTGACTACCAATGGGACCCCACAATTTTTTCTTTAATATAATAGTAAAAACCATGTTGAATAATGCTGAATTGCTTAACTGTGCGATTTAAGGTCAGTTATCTTACTGTATTGTAGTTATTTGTGTACAACAATTGTCTTTTTGATGACATAGGCTATCGTCAGTTGCTTCAAGTTTCATATTCAATCGACAGGTGTACTGTTTATTGGTTCTATCATTTGGATAGAGACTATTAAGATGATCACCTATTTTCGACAATTTAGCGTATCTGAGGCATGGAGAAGGTTGAGGGAAAATTTTCCCCATGTAGAAAAATAGATTTTAGAAGGATTTTATAATTTTCTATATTTTTTTCTTCAAAAAAAATTACCATAAATTTTTTTGATGAAGATCATGTTTGTCCAATTTTCGATCTATAGGCAAACCTATCTCCAACCATAGGCTGGTTACAAAATTGATGTAAGTGATCATTGTGGTTTTCAATGTACACATTGTGATCATGTATACTTTCCATGTACACTTCTCGGACATTTCTACTGCTCCTTGTGGTCCTATTCTAAATCAGTTGTCACCTATACCATTGCTAATGTAAAATATAGTAGCCTAATCTGTGAGAATGGGAAGCTAGTTGGAAATGGGTGATCTCTTTTATGACATCTACTCTTGCATTGAATCCCATTTTACAAATCGTGTCTACAACAATATTCACACTGCACAATGCATTAAGGATTTGGTTGAAATGAGTAGAACTTCACGGTCACACCATTCTTGTTATCGTGTTTTTTGTTTTGTTTTGTTTCAAATTAAGAATATTTCACAAATCAATTATCTATACACAAAATAGTGAAATTAGGTTGCTATGTCAATTAGAGTGCCTTGCCTGAGATAAATTACCTCATGGATCAATGCTTGTTCCACATGGAGGCACATGCCACTCTCTAAACCAAGCCTTGAACTGGTGCGCAAATCTATGCCATACACATGGCTCTAAATTGAACGCATCATTGTACAAAAACAATGAATATTTCTATAGTGTGGATTGTCAAGAAATTAGTGTGGGGCAACCTAATTTCACTATTTTGTGTAGTTGTTTTGCTTGAGGTCAAAATTTGACCATCAGATATATTGCTTAAGGTCAAAATTTAACCATCAGATATAGTGAATTTAGACTTACATTGATTGTTTTCATGAGCAAAAGTACAAAGATAAAATATTCCCTCTTAGAAACCAAAAATTTCAACAACCAAGTTCCCAAAGTTATAAAAAATTTACTTTTGAAATTTTGAACTTTCCAACAAAGTTGGAAGGAGAAAAAGATACCAACAAATTGCTATGGTATGCATAAAACAAAACAAAATTACCCTTAATCACTTCACAAAGGCACTTAGTTGTCTAGTTCATTGCTGGACCATATGAGCCAACTTTAGGCGAGAATTGCCAATTAGTTCATTATTAGGTGATGAACTTGGGAAAAAAACCAGCTGCAATTTGAAAACATTTGAAATAAACTAGTGAAAAAATCTATAAAATTTCTATTTGGAGCAAAAAAATAGAGAAAAAAAGGTTCAATATGGAAATTAAAGGAAAATAGCTGGTCAAACTAAAAAAATCCCAAACACTAGTACCTGCCAACAATTCACATAACACCTAAATGCATCCAAATAAGGATTTGAACATAGTTCCTATTATTGGATTGTAAAAACTTTTATTAACCCTAGGCTCTCTGGTATGGAGGCTGTACATTTTAGGGCAAGAATCTAGATGGGATGGTTTTGCAAACATGTCACAATTAGAAGCTTTTACCTTGCACACTGTTACAGACACTACAGACACTAATTGATCCATGAAGAGACAGATGATAGTACATAAAAATGCCAAACATGCTCATACAATCACATGCAGAAATCAAAGACAATGAAGCACACCTGTTGAAAATGATAAAATACATCAATGAGGATGCCCAACTCTCAACATCCCAATTTGCAAAATGAATCACCGTCCACGAGCAGCAGTGGTGAAGTACCTCCCTTTCTCTAAATCATAGATGATTTTCAGCTGTGGCCTTCGCCACCTCGCTACGAACCACCACAACAGGCCGAAGACAACTGAAACCCCTACAAACAAGGCAACGTTGTTGCCAAACATGTCTCCAAAAATGATGATGGGAGGGGTGGTAGTAGACTTGCTGTTGTTCTCTAACAATTGCGTTAAAAAGAATCCCACAGTCCACTCCACAGGCACGCTGTTCACTGCATCCGTGAACATCACCCTGCACAACATCAAACCATGTCACTGGTATTGAAAAATCTAGGTAAATTGGAAAAACAAAACATGACTCCCTTTCTAATGCAGTCACACTTGAGATAACAAGCTTAAACTTCACAAGCAACCATATGTATCTATACATTTGCTGCACTTTGCCATAGTACATAAGTTATACACTGGAAGCCCAAATATAACTGGTACCCTAAACCCTAAACCCTAAAACTACTAGAGATAACAGCTTAAAATTCACATACAACTTCCCAGGCCCTTCCAAGCTTAGAGTTCACAAGCAACCATATGTATCTATATGTTACTGCACTTTGCCGTCGTACATATGTTACATACTAAAGCCCAAATATAACTGGTACCCTAAACCCTAAACCCTAAAAAACACTAGAGATTACAGCTTAAAATTCAAAAACATCTTCCCAGGGCCTTCCTAAAGAATGTTATGAACAAATTGGCAGCCTTGTTGTTCATAAATCAATCCCGGTGCAGGTGGAGAACACCGAGGAATGGTGAGGAGAAGCCTTACTGGCTGCTGCTGACTGGAAGACCCAAGCTGTCGTGTAAGAATGCCACAATAAAGGATGCTGAAAAGCAAGGCTTCCGCACCACCTCGTACTCTGGAAAAGCGTCCATTGCTACGTCCCCCACCTCACCTCCGCAGTAGTTCTCCCCAGCAGCAATAAGGTCTCCTATTGAGGCCTTATCTGGCAATTTAAAATACTGCTTGGCAAGAAGACGGACAAGAGCAACACCCTGATTAGTTTACATGGCAACTGAGAGAATTTACTGTGATCAGAAGCAGTTGTAATATAATTTTTTATTAGATTCAAATAAGATATATTGAAGAAAGTAGAAAATCCCCAGGGAAAGCAAAGTTGTGTTGAAATAGACCATATCTCTAGAAGTTAAAATAGACCATTGAGGAAGCTTCAAGCAAAGTAACTAAATGTACCAATAGAAAGAAAGAAATCATACCTAGTACCATTATTGAACATTAGAAATATGTTTGGGAGTTAGTAGTAAATGGCTATTAATTTCCACTGGGCATTCTATTTTTTGTTTCGACACTTTGGGATTCATCTCTGCTATAAAACTGGACACTAGGGTCTTCGTTAATTTCCTATTAATCATGTAAGCTAGAGGTTACAAACAGGGAAAATGATGGTGATAGCATATAAGAGAGTGCTTGGATGTCTGTGAATGCAACAGAAAAGGAATAACAAATTAAGCAACAGAAAATGTACCTTTGCAGTGTCGTAAAACTTCCCAGAAGCGACGAAGTTTCCACGAAGCTCAGGAACAAAAATGTTTCCAGCAGGGCAGTTCTTGTCATGGCACGCTTCTACAAAAGCCAACAACAATGCCATATCAACAGACCATGAGCGCACTTCAACACCAAAAGAGGGATTCAGTGAGCTGAACATGAAAGAAAAGGGACGAAAACATTCAGGAATCTGACATCAAGTAGCAAGAAGCTTGAGAAGCTTAGCAAATCTTGGCTACTCACTCACAGAGCTATTTACACACTATTCATTGCACTCTTTACACTGAATTTCAGACCATTGAGTCTTTGGGGGGTGCGATCTCGAGAAGAGAAAGGTGAGTAGAAGAATATTTTGGAAGCTAAATGTGTCCCTCTTCAACTGGAAAAAATTGCCAAGGAAATTGGGCTATTGTGATTTGCTACTAAACAGACATACCTTGTCCTTGTTGGAGGAGTGCAAGTGATTCAGCTCGGCAAGCAGAAAAATTGCCAGAAGGAATGGTAGGAAAAGTTTCTACAATGGTCGCAGTGCCTTCTGAGTCCGCAGCCACCTCGGTTCCGAAATGATTGGGGCCTCTGAATCCACGTGGAGAGCATGGATCTAATACGACTTTATTTCCTGAACTACTTGTTGCTGCACAATAGAAGCAAAATTGAGGGGGTGAGTCAAATTGTTTTAAAAGGCGGAAATCAAAGTCTCAAAATATTCACAAAGTTATTAATAGTAAACTAATGCTAATCAATTAGAATATAAGATCAAAATTAACATAAAGTTATACTAATGTCAAGGTTAAGTTGACTGAGTATTATCAATTCACAATGTAAATCCAGTTAATACCAATGACACTCAATATCACACGAACATTGATTTAACACCATTTGTATTATATCGACTATAACTTAGCATTAACTTAGCATGAGGACTAAGTGAATCAAATGTCTATTAACTAAACATTACCAACTTTATAGATCTAATGGGGGAGCTTTTGTCATGTATTGCATTAAGAGTAGCGCATCAGAAAAATATTTTCAGCTAATCACATACATGATGCAACTGCTCTGGCTTGCTGGAGCTTCAGCAAGCTCTTTGACGCTGTCTCCTGCACACCCAAATCCAAGGCACCTCGTTAACCCCAAATGGATCAAGGACTCACCGTTAAAATGACCCATTCAATTAATCACGTTGTGAAATGATGAGGCCAAATTTTAGATCGCCAGAATCACTGAAGGACATTGCTTGTGTTGGTATATAAATAAACAAAAAATGGAAAAGCCTGCAAATGACCGACTCCAAAGCTACTAACTCAAAACTACTAACTCAAAACTACTAGAAATACGAGAATTGTGCAAATGTCACAAATGTTATGCCATAAAGAACCCCAGTATCCCAAGGAGAGGTAAGAGAATCCTAACCAGGCCAAGCTTGTCAAAGCTGTAGGAATAAAGGTTGTGCATTGTGCCCCGTAGCTCAATCTTGCGAAAATAGGCAAAAGGGGGTGCTTTCTCTGATACAAACGTCACCTGCACACCATTGCAAATCACTGTTAAGTTCATTTTTCAAGAGAGGTTCACTATTGAAACATACGAAATGACATCTACAGTATTCAGAAATTCTTGAGCATGAATTCAATTCTTTAAGGCTGAGGTATAGAATAGAACCTGTGCTGATTCGTCGCCTAAACTAAGGACACCAATGGTGTCTGTAGGGTCATTTTGGACAATGCTACGAGCATAATTAGCTGCCACCCACTCGTACACACCTTCATCCCTACCTGCCACACCAAAGCCTTAATCAACGTCTCCTACTAGCCGAATGATGCATAGTGACTTCACTATCAACCCTATCAAACAGCCCTTCATAAACACATGAGATTTATTACAGGAAGAAAACAAAACGAGCGGCTAATTACAAGTGTCTATTCCTAGATATAATCCTCACTCATTGAAGAATACAAAAAAAACTAATCAACAACCTTAGAACAGTACTATTACGACAACCACAGCTCTACTAGACACAAGAGATTCACTCTTTGAAATGATGGGCACCAACATGTCTCAGATACCGAAACTTCTGCAATTTCAAACCATTGCTTAGTCTCTTCCCTAGGGTAGAAACAACAAACAGGAATGACAAAAAGAAATATAATTTCTATCCTGATTCTGCAGACCTAGTACCACTACAAATCATAGAGATCTTCCGAAAAAGGCCAAACGAAAACCATCAATCTGTGTTTAAACACAAGCCTGTTCAAAAGCAATCCAATTAATAACAACAGAAGCACACCCGAGTTCAGGTAAACCCTAATCACAATTCCAACACTCACCGTTGAGCACCATCGCCCACTCCTCCTTAAACAGAAACTCCGATTGCTTCACACTTTTTCGACACTCTTCAAGAAACGCCACCCGATTGTTCTCCAAAACCCAATCCAATCCCCCCGTCCCCACAACATGAACCCTAGTTTTCTCCCTCTCCCCCTCAGGCACATATCCTTTCGCAAACTCCAGCAGATTCCCCACCACAACAGGGACATTATAAGGAGCCAAACTATTCTCCCTGCCTAAAACCCTAATCGCCCCCGTGTCCCCAAACTGAAGCACATGGACTCTGGCCTCCCATCGCCCAATGTCGATCGCCACACCATAGCCCTGGAACTGTTGGAAGGAGGAAGCATGCTGCTGCAACACGTGATGGTGGTGGCCTTTGAAAAAATAGAGGAAAAGCAAGGTGAGGAAGAGGGGAATGAAAGCTGCCCAGAGCTTTTTGAGACATCCAGAGCGAGGGTTGTGGGATGAGTGGAGGCTTTGGAATCGAGCAGTTGAGGGGGCGAATTTGAAAGATGCACCTCGTGGAATAAGCTTAGGAAGCTCCATGGGTGAAGAATCTAGGTTATGAGAAGATCACAGGATCCCTTGTAGTTGTGATTGGTGGAGGTTGGGTCCAGAGAAATGTGTTGGTTTACCTCAGATCCATTTTGTAGCATTCGATTACATGATCCCTACTTTGGGTGGAAGGATGGCATCGGGATGGCAAGGGTGGGAACGCAAGAGCCATTACCCGGAGTAGCTACAAACTGGTGTCGATGACTGCTCTCAAATTCGTCAATACTTGCACAACTACAACTACCATCGAATCTCGCATAACAACAAGAAAACTAAACCATTCTGCAATCCAATCACTCAATCACTCCACTCACTCGGGTCAATCCTACCGCCGTGACAAATGTCGTCAGAGGGGATTCGAACTGTAAAAGGGGCCAACATTATTTCTAGCTAGGATCAGCATTCACCTCGGGAACTCCACCTCACGCTTCCATCTCGCCCAACCCATCGTGAATTCTTCCCTGTTCGATAGACGTTGAAGAATCAAGCTCGCTCGGGGATCCCGTCCCGGAAATACACTGTAAGCGACACATTGAATTTCAATCTGTAGGATGTCTGAACAGCGTCAGCTGCCACTAATAACTTGTTCCGATTCGCGAGGAAGGATGGAAGCCCCACCCCTCCCTCGACGGGGAGTCTCGAAACCTGGCAAATGACGGAAAACAAATCGAATATTCGTAGACTATTCCGATTTGGGATCCCCTCACTCGAACCCAGACTCTTCAGATTCGCGAGGAAGATGGAAAACCCACCTCTAATGAGGCAGGTTTTTTGAAACCTGGTAATGGCAAATGACAGAAAATGAACAGAATGATGAGCTCGGACTCTTCCGATTAGAGACTCAACTCGGAATGAACAGCGTGCGCTGATACTGTTCCGATTGGCGAGGGAGATGGAAGACCTCCCCCCTCCGTATGAATCCTACAGTGAGCTCAGACGAATAACTTATTCCGATTTGCTAAGAAGTTGGAAGACCCCTGTCCGTATGAACCCTCCCTACTGTGAGCTCAAACTTCCGACCTGCGACTCTTCCGACTTGCGAGCAATGTGGACGACCTCGGCGACCAGTGTCGGAACATGGAAACTGAAAAGAATGAGCTTGGAGTCTAGGACAAAATTCCTGGTTTTGAGTTGAGACCCACCACGGTATACACAGCTAGGGGTAGTTACACCTTCTCTTCGCTGAAGAAACCGTGAGAGAGCTTTACATGCCAATTGTGATTTGAAACCTGAGAGCAAGAGGTGATGGAAGCACGATTTGTGTTGCTGGGTTGCAACGTGGAGGGCGAGGGCTTTGCTGTGATGACTTGATTTGATGGTGAGTGCCTCTTAGAAAAGGCGATTTGGGTGCGTGAAAGTCGACGACGAATCCGTCGCGACCCGGGAGTGCGGGAGGCCACTGCGGCTACCTTCACGGCGTCTTTTGCGCCTTGAGGGGGGGCGACGGCTGAGATGAGATTTGGTCGGCATCGGACGGTGCGCAGGGGTGCTGTCGTGGCGCGTCCACCTGGATTGATGCGCGGTTGTGTGGAGTTGTGGAGATGTGGGAATTGCACTAAGAGCCGGGTTATAAGGTAGACAAGTCAAATAAGCTACAGGCCAATTCCAAGAGGGGCGCATCTTTTTAAGAGGTGTGTGCTTCAGTTGTTTCACGGATCAAACTCAAGTGAAATTATAATTTTTTGATTAATTATATGGAGTAGTAATTATATGTCTTATACAAGAACTCTTTTTTTGGGGGAAAATTCATGATTTCCAATTGGAAATATCTCAATAATATGTTTTTTTTTTAAAAAGGTCCCTCCAACTAAGCTGAATTGCTTATTTTGATGGTTTTGGGTGTTTTCATCTTATATCACAACTTTTGGGTGTTTTCATCTTATATAGAGGGAAGATCACACTGAAGGCCACGCACAACAAGCAAATAAAAACATACAATAGAAATATAAAGCCATTCACTAATTAGCATGCTATATTGGATTCATGGAATATGGTAGTGTTAGCCAGGTGGTCACATCTCCCAATAAATAAAGAAAGAACTGGTTAATATACTCTTTATAGGCTCAAATTATTGGCTACTGTAGGTACCCGTAATCTTCTCAGATGAAAGCACCAAAATCCTCGTAACATGAAAATGTTCAGCACATGTTTCCACCAGCGATGCTTCTATTCACATTATCGACACTAAATGGTTGGCCTCGAGATGATGGCCCCTTGGATTTCATTAGAACAAGTTGTGTAGACAGGGAGCTTTTGTCATGGCTCTTCTCCAATCCCACCACCTAAACGAAATACTTGAATAGCAACTTCGCGTGCCAGAGCATCTGCAGAAGTTTGTGTCCCAGCCTCGGCATATACACGAACCACATCCTCGGTTCCTGATGGCCTGACGAAAGACCTTCCTCCCTCGTATTTCTCTGCAGCGCCCAGATGAAATAGTACTTTAGATTTCCAAGAATACTTCTGAATAAAAAACTATCAAGGAACAGAAAATGGTTCTCATCAGACCAAGGAAATACCGTAGCGCCAATTAGCTAATTGGAATTAGTTACCAAATGCCTGTTGTGTCAGTGAGCAAATTGGTGCCCACTCCCGTTAACTGACTTGTTATAAATTACAGTCATCTCCCGCAGTTAATTTAACTCCCTGATTTTGCATTCATTTCCACCAGTTAACATAAGTCCATAATTTTGGACAAGTAAACGAACTGTGTCTATACCAATGGCTCCGAGTTCTAAATACGCCAAGCAAGTTACCAAACTTGAAAGCCTAACTCCTTATTAGGTACCTTGCGAGCGCGGGCACGCAGTAGGATAGCAAACTGCCAACTAGTTAATGGGACATAACATCCCAGTTAGCTAATTGGCGCGACTTAGATGATACGGGTGGGGCTTAAGAAAGGTTGCATGACCACTTTAGAGAGCTTTTGCAAATACTTACCAACTGCTGCATCGATTGCAGCTTGAAGGAGAGACGGGAAGGCAACTTTGGTCTCCGCATCAGTTGTTTTGAACACGGACCTATCTGCAACTTTCACCTGCACATTGAAGTAAGAAACAAGATTAAGTTCTGATTTTCGTGCAGCATCTTCAAATTCCAGATAGACAAGCGCACGGAGAAGGATATGTACTGTACATCTGAACTAAAACGATGCAGGTAGTGCACACACAAACAAACAAGGATTTTACTGAAGCCTTCTACACAAAGGTGAAGACAATGAATAGAGTTGACATAACATAGCTATTATTCTACGACTAGGATACACAAGTTGAGTTCAAACAGCCCAAAATTTGTCAAGGGGAACATGAAGCCTGTTAGGAGTGAGTTCCGAGCAGCATAGCCTCTTACCTTAAGCTGCCGGCTAGGCAGATCTATGTACATAGCGTTCCATTGTTGCAGTGACCAGTTTCGATATTGGAGAACAGTCTCCACCATTAAAATGCCACTCAGTGCATCTCCTACAGCTTGATTCACCATCTCACTAACTGCTACCAGCCTAACGGCAGCCTGGTTTCGCTTTCCCTCTTCACCGGAAGTACAAATCAACCCTTCAGTCAAATTACACCCGTACAATGAAACATCATAATGCCACATAATGCAACCATTGTGAAGCCTTGAAAGTGAACACCACTCCTCGTGACGTACCTTCTTCTCGTGATGCCGCATCGTGCAACCATTGTAAGAAGCTATCACTGAAAAGAACAGTTCCATGACCGTTTGCCTCAAAATAAATCCCCACATCATACTGATCAGCTCTTTTGTGCAGATGTTTCACTCCAGTTGGAGTTACTGCAGCTTCCAAGCCCAGTACTTGGTTGATGTATTTTGTGGACGCGCCATTTGCGTACGCTGTTTGTATGACAGCAACTTTTACGGCACCAAAACCAGGTATTTCGCGGCTGGAAGTTGCTCCAGACGACAGACTTGTCCCTCTCAAAATTTGTAGCTGATCCATAATAAAGGACGCAAATAGTGTGGCAATCTTATCACCATCCAACAATTGTAAAGAGGCGGAAGTGGAGTGGATTTTCTCCATGTAGAAATATACAAGACGATCAGCATCACCATCAAGACTTGCACATCTGAGGGTACAGCCCACAGTGAGTCCTCAGACACAGTAAACAAAGAACAACGAAAATGAGCACAAAATTCTACGAAGTAATAAAATCTTCAAATATAACACCATGATTTGAGAATTAGAAATACAAATGGCACCTCTTCGACGCCTCCGAAGAAGACTCAAAGCCACGAGGAGGAATCCTCTCCTTTTGCACAAAGTCTGCACCAACACCGTCATTCAGCAATCCTTCTCCTTCCGATCCAGAGTTCCGCACCTGTAGCCTCAAACTTGGTGTGATTTTCTGTAGCAGTAATAACTTAATAGCACCCACGCCATTGGCTGCATCCACAATCAGGTCTTCATGAACGGTGCCCTCTCGCAAGCCACTTTGTCTTAAATCTGCCAAAGTGCTGTCAACACAAGTTCAAACTAGAGTGCTTGCAGAGTGATATGATGCAAACAGAAAAATCATAAACATTTACACGTAGATTGAAAATCAGCGCATGAATTTAGTTTCAGGACAATGAAGGGGCAGCAGTTATACCTGAAGGCATTGGAAAGAGTTCCGAAGTAGTCAGACTCGGTCGCTGGAACCCTTTTATTAGCACAGCGGACCATCCAGTGCAACTGAGGAGTGGTCAAGACACCCATGTCCTGTGCTACAACTCCCCTGACAGCTTCTACACCCTTCAGTTACACACAGATTTACGGCCACTTTAGATTGAAAAGGTCTAAGCAACAAGCTTCAGGGAAGAAAAATTCTGCACCTGCACCTGGATTGGTGCAACAATTCATCCTTATTCAAATTACCTCGTTTCGATCATTTTCGGCTAAATATTAGTCCAGGTATCAAGAACAAGCAGAAGCGGTGGCACAAACATGCTTCCTATATGGCAAGCTAAAACTAGATGAGACTAAAAGGATTCACGTTACCTCATGGACCTGGATTGGACACTTGTAACCTAAAATGAGTCATAAGATAACATAAATGTAATAGACTCTATTAAGCTTGTTATCTCAAGCGTGTTGCTCTGACCGTTGCAATTTAAAGTAGCCTTATTAGAGAAAAAATTTGAAGTTGCAATGATTGATTACCCCTGTGAAAAGTATTACAAATTGAATCACATAGATAGCAGCCAATTACTTTGAGCGCGGCTTCGAGGAGAGACTGCCCACTAGGTCTCGTGTCCCTTCCGAGGAACACCCTCTTCCCAGACTTGCCTCTTTCTTGAATCTTCTCGTTCTTTATAATGTCCTCCACAGCCTTCAACACAGACACATAGGGTTGTAACCAATCCAGAAACAAATGGATTTAGACGAAGAAATTTGCATCGTGATTAAGGCAATTGCTGCACACCTGAATGAATCCATCGGCATCTGGAGCGTTAGCCAGCAAGTCACAGTATGATTCCCACGACACGGCCAGCATTCCGCCACTAGGGTCCACAAGCTTGACACCGTTCTCATGCACAGGGTTGTGTGAAGCAGTGATCATCAATCCCGTGATAGCCTGCGTGCAAATTGAGCGCAACGCAGCCAGCACTCCCATGCGGAAGATAGTGGATGGTAACAGTTCTGCATCTGTCCGGAAGCCGGCTGTCCCATACGAGAATTTCACACCTGCGAACGTCACCAGAGAAACCCTAAAACGTAATGAGCAAGACCTCCCGATACGCTAATTTGCAAGAGGAAAGGCAGCTATGTTAAAGTAGAGAATACTAAAATTTAAACCTGCCTCATATTCACTCACCCCTGGCACCAACAGCAACTCATCCCTTCCAATAGACATCGTTGGACTTCGATTAGGGTGTAAGCATGACTTTGTAAAATCTCTAATCTTTATGTTGAAATGGGGCTGTCTATTGCCCCTTCAATGGCGATCTACAACATCCTACTTTGAATGATTAAGAAAGAAATCATCATACATTGACTGCAAACAATTTGATCTCAAGATAATTTGGCTCTTGCTGCTAACTAATCTCTCCCGTGAGCTCAATTGAGTGATCTCCTAATGCAAGCACACTCCTACGTGTTGTTAAAAATGCATAAAGAGACGGAAAGAGTACCCTCTACCTTCTTGCCACAAGAGATTCAAGCAGAACCAGCAACGTATGAAGCTCCAAGCATGGAATCCCAAACAAGCGCATTGTAATCGCGACACGGTGAGCGCCAAACCCTATCAACGGTTCCTGATTTTTTAACCAACGGCGCTAATCAACGGCTATAAGAGGGTTCCCCAATATTCAAAAAGATCAATGGTCCACAATCAGCGACATTCACGGCAGATTTATCGATGAAAGAGAACCTGGAGGCAGCGGGAAGAGTAGCGCGGCCTGGCGAAGCACCGCCGTGTCAAGGAGCGCCATAGCCACGGAAGAACCAGCAACGGAGCGGGAGTGGCGACCGAAAACGCGGCACGAAACTAGGCCAGCGAGCCGGGAAGGGAAAATGGCAGGGCAAGGAAGACGTGTAATAGCAAGCGAGCACATAATGCTCCCATTCCTGCCAGCAGCTACGAAACCAAGCAAGCACGTCTGAAATTCTGAAACAACGGATTCCACTGCGACGGAGTGACAAATGAGACATATTATTAGGGTTTGGGTTTTTGATAACTCCTCAGGTGCAATTCTCCCTATGTCTTTCTCTTCTATCTAAGGTAGGAGGTCCATAAAGCGATCATCTAAGCGCTGCAACTGAATTTTGGGAGGTAAAACATCTTGAAATATTTCTCAGTAAATTTCTCTTCAAAGACAAGACGAAATGGCATCTAACCCAAGTTTTTTAATCTTTTTTGGAGCTTTGTGGAATTAGTTGTGAAATTTTGAAGTTGAAATGCCATAGAGCTCTAAAAGCGACCACCTCCTAAAATGTACACCATGTGTACATTTGGTACATTGAAGAAAGGAAAATGCACCTCTATGTCATGTTTGGTTCAAAATGCCCAATCCGAGTTCGAGCCTCTTACCTTACACTATATTAAATAGTAAAATTAGGTTCCCTTAACAATTAGATTACTTTACTTCAGGAAAATAAGAAAATGACTTTGACAAGTCATTCAATCAAAGTCGAATGTCAAAAAATATTTGTTTTTTTTCAAACAAATATTTTTACAGATGTTTTTGTGAGTATACATAGAGTTTCATGAGTCCCAATTATAACAATACTTAATTCAAAAGTAATAAATTCTTATAAAGAAAATAAATATTCATCTAGTGTAGAATGTCAAGAAATTAGTGTGGGGCATCCTAATTCACTATTTAGTGTACCTTCTCTCACTCCTTTATTGCTTCTCTCTTTTCCAGTCGCATGCCTCTTCATGCGTTCAAGCTCATGGAAGACATCAAAGCAATGAAGTCGTAATTGTGGAGATTGCAGTTTATATTAACTCTTAAATGTCTAGAGTCTTTTCCAAAATTGACAATTTGAGAAAAACCACTATAAAATGCTATTTAGAAGAATATTTTGGAAGTGATAGACAAAGAGAAATTATAGGCTTTGAATTTAAGATTCTATCTGTACAATATCACCAATATTATTCTATAAATTTTAAAAAGGAAATTAAATAATTCTTTCTAAATTTGAATAGAAGCAAAATTTTATCATTTTTTGAGTAAAATTTGTTGGAATGGATTTGAAATGAGGTCATCTTGATATAGTGATTTTCTTTTAAATTTCAATTTTTAAAATGTATGACCTCATTTTTGCAAATTCAGTTTTGAACTAGAATCAATGCAATTTTGGCTTGGTCAACCACTTGACGCACTTCTACATTTGTAATTTTAGAAAAATTTGTATTCTAGTATTACCAAATTCAATCATTAGATAGGACAACAACTTAATAAAGCATTAGATAAAAAAATGGACCCTTGGGAGGACTCCTTCTTTTTGCAAAGGGGCTGTGAGTTCCCCACAATAGAACTCACAGACCCTTTGAGGGACAATGGCCACTATTCATCGTCATTGATGAATAGTGGCCACAATAAAAAAGTATTAAAAAATTAAAAAATACTGAAAAATTAAAAAAATATAATAAAAAAATGTTTAAAAAATATTAAGAAAATATTAAAAATTATAAATAATAAATAAAATAATAATAAAATAATGATTTTGGCTGACGGGGGTTATTTTGGCCACATCAGATTTCAGAATTTTGAGATTTCGTATTTATTTTAATATTATTATTATTTTAATATTTTTAATATTATTTTAGTGAACTATCCCGCTAGTTTGCTGGCCTAATCAGGATCCCTGTTCGCTGGGCAAAAATTATTATTATTATTATTATTATTTTTCAATTATTATTTTTTTTTCCCGGATAGCGTTCCTTGCAGTCCAAGAACTCACAACCCTCCCGAGAGCCATTTTTCTTGTAATATATCTCAACAAATTAGAATGACTTTCATCTACGCAAGATGAAAAAGAAACAAGAACACCAATCTGTTCATTGTCGTTGTCTAGAAATTGGATGTCAAAGCACTTCAAGTTTAATAGTTATGGAGGCTGCACTCATAAAGATTAAGGTAGAAGCACCTGAATGTGACACTTATTTCAAGATTTGCAAATCTTGAATGTAGCTACAGAATAAAATGATGTGCGCTTCTTAGGAAATGGTTTAGAAAACCAACAAAATTGGTTTGGTATTTTCTGAATTTGTATAGATCTAATAGGTAGATCTAATTTGTAGAAACAAGTGCATAGATGCACCTACTATGAGTTGTAGACTAACACAAAAATAAGCACGGAAACACTTAAAAGCAATAGACCCTTGTATCATGCTCATTTTTTTGGCCAACACAAATCCTATCCTCATTGCTGTGACAAATTCATGTAAATTCACATGTCAACATTGGGTCCATTTGCATCTTGCTTTAGGACATATTTTAGATGTCACAGATGGACTCATATTACATTTGGATGCTTCTACCTTATTAAATTTGTTTCCATCATGTCTACGGTGGATTTACACCACAAGTGAAACCCTAATAGCATCTCTACCAATTCTTCCCTATCCCTATACGGATGAAGAAAGAACAAACATGAAATAGGAAATGAAAGCCCCTACCAATTCTTCCCTAAAACTTGAACATTTCACCAAATTGAATGTAATTATCTTGATTATTACTAAAATAGCAGCACCCACAATCGAGTATCATTAGAGGGGATTTGGGGGTCTTGGAGGGCTGCGAGTTCCCCTGCATTTGTAGACTGCGATAACGCAGCTATTGTAGCTGCCTGACGTAGCACAATGACTGCCAAGTCATTTTTGAAAAAAATAAAAAATAAAAAATGCTTAAAATGATATTTTGGTAAAAAAAAAATATTTTTTTATTTTTTTGAAAAAATAAATTCTAACACGCCCGTACCACCATTCCACTAAATCTGGCCAAATTGGAAAAATGGGCCTGCAATGGCTCTCCAAGGCCCCCAAATTCCCTCTAATGTCAACCATAAAGTTCCATAACTATGTTTTCACCGAGAACGCTCCAAAATTCCCATTTTTAGAACAAGTACCAAATTTTTTAAAGAAAACTTTTTCTGACACATGTAACTATAGGATCTTGTAGTATGCTGATTAAAAAACATGTGATCGAAATTTCAAAAAATTTCCACTACATGGATTGTAAGATATAAGCATTCAAATTCACTGAAATCATTTTTTTGCCCCTACAAAAATTAGGGCAACTACACTTCATAAGCTCACTTTTCTATGAAAAAATGTCCAAAATAGTAGTGCTTCTTTGGATTCCTTTCCCTAGACAAGTTGTCCACATGCTTGAAAATTTCACATCATTTGTAATTGTACAACATATAGGAAAAAAATAGAAAGTAGATAGTAGTAGCACAATACTAAATTGTTAAGAATTTAATTTTGGAATTGAAAAATGCCAATTCTAATGGTTGTAATGCTATTATATACAATCTACATTTTTAAGATTTTATTTTTTTCAAAAAATATTGAAAATTGAGTAAGATAAAGGATTTCAAAATTTATTTTAGAGTAAAGAATCCATAACTGCCCGCAAACAAAAAAATGCTCATAACTTTTGACTCATTGATCAAAATGATTCAAAGCTTTCCACTTATATATAAAATCTTAAAAACCAAGTTCAAGTTTTTGTTTATGAAAAAAATGATTTTTTTTTATCTGCCTAAATTGCCCATTTACAAAAAAAGTAACATATTAGGCCATAATTTTTTATTCATATTTCCAAATGTAATGAAATTTTGTTCATATGAAAGATATTCCTTATTTCCAACTTTTTTTTAAATTTGGGCCAAAAATATAGAAATCTCTAGTCACACGTACCTGCCTCAAATTTCTATATAGCCAAAAAACTCATGTTGGTCTTTAGGGGTTAAGGGGTTTGAATATGATTTCTATTAATAGATATCCAACAAACACTATAAGAAACCCACGTTTTAGGTGACAAGCTTGATTTTTCTTGACGGATTTTAGTGGACATCTAATGCAATAAACCCATATTTTATGTCATTATTGATGTTACATTGGACGTTTTTATTAACAAAAAACATGGGTTTGTTGCATTAGATGTCCACTAAAAAGCAAGAGAAAAATAATTCATGTGCACTTTCAAATGTATTATTTGGACACTCTGAGTATGAATTGTGAATTTTTAAAGAGCCTATCTTAGATGCACCTAATACCAACACTAGTACCAACTCTAGGGTCTGATATTCAAATGACGTACATATATCCTTGTAATCACATCTAGTCACTCCTAAAGATTTTCTAAGATTTTAGAGGAGACGGTTATGGATATAGAGAAGGTTGTAGGTGTTGCCACCTTACCTTTTCCTTATTGAGGGGACACACCAGGTTTATTTAGTTACCCTAGCCTCTAAAGTTCTATGACTATATTTTCACCAAAAACACTCTAAAACTGCCATTTGTAATAGACGTACCAAATTTTGAAAAAAAAATCATTTTTGGATACATGTAACTGTATAGTAGGATCTTGTAGTAAACTGACTTGAGAACGTGGAAAAAAAATTCAAACATTTCTACAATGTGGATTAAAGGATATGAGTGTTTGAAATTATAAAAATCCTTTTTTTGGCCTTGCAAAAAATTGGGCAGCTGAACTTCACAAGCTCGCTTTTCTATGAAAAAATGGTAGTGCTTCTTTGTATTCATTTTTCTAGGCAAGTTGGCTAAATTTTAGAAAAATTTCACATCATTTGGAATAGAATAACATATAGGAAAAAAATAGTAAGTAGAAAGAAGTAGAGAATAACTAAAAATTCAAAATTGTTGAGAATTTAGAAATAGAATTGAAAAATGCCAATTCCAATGATTATAGTGTTGTAATAAAAAATCTACATTCTTTGATATTATTTTATTTCCAAAAACATTGAAAATTGAATTAAATAAACGACTCCAAAGTTTATTTTAGAGTAGAAAATCCATAACTGCTTGCAAACTAAAACTCTTCATAACTTTCATCTCATTGATCAAAATGGAATGATTCAAAGTTTTCTTCATATGTATAGAAAGAGAAAACCAATTTCTAATTTTTGTTTCTAAAAGAAGTGATTTTTTTAATCTGCTTAGACTGCCGAGTTGGAAAAAAAAGTAACATACTAGGCCATAATTTTTGACTCATATTTCCAAATGTAATAATATTTTATTCACATGAAAGATATTTCTCATCCACAACTTTTATTAAAGCTTGGGCCAAAAAATGCAAATCTCTAGTCATATGTATCTGCCCAAAATTTCTATACTGCCAAATAATGCATGCTTGGTCCTTTAGGGGTTATGCAAAGAATAAATTTTTAATGTTTCAAAAATCCTAAAGCACAAAGTATAAAATATGGCTCATAGAAATTGAAAAGTACCTCAAATCAATTATAAGTGCGTTGACATCAAATTGAATGCTTTGAAAGTCGCTAGTATCGAGGAATCTAATAACAAATTCTAATAAGGTAAGCAAAAACTATAGACCGGCAAAGGTTATTCAAGTCTAAGTTCCCACTAGCCTAATTTATAGAGATTTTTATGCCCTTTCCAAAAGAATAAAAATTGTTTCAATCAGACTTTCCCTCTAGGAATTATCTACAAATTAAATTTGACTTCTAATCTAATTATAACTATAAAACTTCATTTGTTGATTTCTATCAATTTAATGATGCAAACTGAGTTTGGATGTTGAGGTTGAATTTAGAATTAATTCTACTTTTTAAATTCAAAGGTTAATTGAACTACTCCAATATTGATGACTTTCATCCAAATCTACTCTAAACTAATTCACAACTTCTTCCATATCTATCTCATTCAATATCAGTCTATTTCCGAAGTGCACATTAGCTGTAGATTCTCCTAAATATTCCTTTTAGATTCTTTTTAGATTCTTTTGGATGATTTTCCTAAATTGTCATCCACTCTTACAATGAATCTTCATTCAATTATAATTTCTTGAATTTTTGTCCATTTTTTAGATTTGAATATATTTTTGGAAAGCTCTAAAAACTAACTATTAGAATTTAAATTCAAAATTAGATTTTGACAAATTTCTAATGGTCTAAGTTGACCTTCTAACTTCTACCTAATGTTCCTATTTCTTAAACCAATACTACTGTAGAAGGAATAATTTAGAGAAAGGACATCAAACATATGCCTCTAGCTTTGTTGATGCAATAGTCCCAACCTTGTAGATTGTGATTGTCATTTCATTGCAATATTTGTCAGTCTCCATCTTATAGTTCTCCATAAGTTAGTGTAATGCTTAATGAATAGTTATAAGAAAATAAAAGAGTTTACAACTCATTCTTCTTTTTCAACTCTTTTTCTTTTCTACTTCTTTTTTTTCTAGTTTTCTCTTTTCTTTTAGATATTTAAGAAGCTAATCTATCAAATTCTATATTCCTAATTGCTTGCTAATTTTCTAAGGAGTTAAATAAGAGTTGGTGACAAGCATTGCTAAATTTCTTGTACAAAAAAATAAGTCTTTAGCATCTCTGTATTCTCAATTTTGACTTCTTTTATTTCCTTAATCAAAGGCAAACCTTCTCTAAAGGAGTCAAACATTTCCAATTGAGAAGCTCACAGGACTTGATTTATACTAAACATTTTTATAACAAAGAATCCAACACTTCTTAATTCTTACAACAATTCGATTTTGATTTAAAAGTAGCAAGTTGCACTTCTCTTCTTCAATTTTTCAAGTTTGATTTATTCAAGCACCCAACCTCCTTGCTCATTCACTTAGTATGTTTTTGCAAACACTCAAACCTTGCTTAAGGTATGTGCACATTTGGACTTAGCAAGCGTTCTTTGCAGTGATGGTACATTTTTTTGGTGGGTGTTCAAACCATTGTTCTTTTTTAACTGCTAAATCTATGTGGCTGCAGAGCTGGCAAGGGTTAGTAAAGCGATGTTTATGAGACTTGTACATAACTTTCTGACATTGCAAGTTGTGGTTATGTAAGTTAGAATATTTCAATTTCATAGATTCTTGAGCACTAACAATGATCTTTCATAACGTAAGGAGATATGTGTAAATACATAGCACTGCCAAAATGAATTTCATGAACTACCTCACTTGCACCAAAAAGCATTCATTATTTATTCTTTGTAATGTAGAGACAAGCTCTTTATGTGCATATGAGGGTGGTAGGAGGTGGAACAAACAATGTGAGATACGTAAATTGGAATCCGTAGGAGTAGTCAATCGCTCATAAGTAAGTCAAATTAAAGTGGGAATTATATATGAAGCAGAAATTTAGACCTCATTTAGGCATAGTAGAACACATTTTTTCAAAGAACTTTGAACAAAGAAAAGTTGTGAAATCAAGTTAGAACTCATCTCCAAAAATCCATTTGATATTTTAAGCCTCCAATAAAAAATTATGTACAAAATTTGGAGAGGATGTTTGAAAATGTCAGAATATCAAGCTTTACTATAGCCAAGTTTTGGACCCTGGCTAGTTCCTATTTTCTGTTTTTTTGGTAAATAAATTTAATATAAATTAAATTAAAAAAAGACAATCCAAGGGTTATTAGAAAAATGGTAGGAAATATATAGACCAAGCTCTAGCTCCATTATTGTAAAATCAAAAAGTGGGATTAGATTTTTTTAGGACTTTGACAAATATGTACCGAGTGATAGCTTTGCCATATGGAGTGCTTAACAAAAGACTAGGATAAAAAGAAAGAACAACTTCATAAGGTGACAAAGCCAAAGCTTTGCATACAAATAAATTGTTAGCCAAAGAGAGTGAAGCAAATTAGTGCAAAATCAAAACTTTGCTGTTAGTAAAAGCACAACATACACAATACCCAAATACCATACCTTTAAACCATGTATTTCGTAGGTCAAGGCTCTAGGGGGATATTTCTAAAAGAATGGGAAATCTTGGGCAAAGAGCTCGTGCAAATGGTTAATACAACACAAAAACTCAAGTTTCTAAGAAAAATCCTGAAAAACATCAAAAATGCTAGTGAGCTAAAATCCAAGACACCAATGAAAGTAGATATGCAAGGCAAGCTCAAAGGAACCCCCACATCTGACAAGCCAAGCCAAGACTCAAAAACTGAGCAAAATTACTCCAAAATGCAAATAAACAATAATTTGGCCAAATTGGCTAAACATATAGACAAAATGTTGACGAGTGTTGTAAGTAATAAAATGAAAAAGGGATGCAAAGTGAGAGGATGGAGCAGTTTTTGTACTTTCTCCAAGGCCCTTCCCCCTCTCAATTTACCTTAATGACTTCCTTGAATTAACTCTAAATTACTTCTAATTACATGAAAATTGAATCTACTACTTTATTTTGATCAACCTTTGAAAAATCTCTAAATGACAAAAAAATTGCTCTATTGGCTTTATAAGGTGTGAACCCCTTCTTCAAGGTTTTGTAGAAAATGAGAATTGGAAACTGATAATGATTGTTTGACTAAATAGTCAAACCTCCACAATTATAAAGGTTCCACAAAATTGTGCAAAAATAAAATATTGGAACAAAAGAACTAACAAAAAGGATCAAGGCGGCTAAAAAGCAAGGGTATTGTAGACATCAAAATCCACGGCATGCGAGGTGGTAAAATAAATGACAACGATAGTAGCAACGGTGGTGTAATTGGCAACAAAAGGGTGAACTTTGGATAGTGAGATGTTCAAAAATTTTATGTGTGAAATGTTCACCACAACCATTCTTCATCTTTGGAGGAGAATAATTCCCATTCTTAATCTTTAGAGAATGGACCTGGATTAAACCACATTCAAAGGTACCATTGGGATTACTTTATTAGGACAGGGGCTGATTCTTTTTTTGAACTTTTAAAGCTAAAAATTCCTTTGATATTGCCATTTTAAAGAAAAAATTAAACATGAATAGTATTGCAATGTGTCTCATTAAAAAATTGGAAAATTTTAATAAAAAAATCCTTAGAAAGACATACATCACTAGTTTTAGGGCTAAATTTAGTGTCTTTTTACAATATAGCGCTTTAAAAAGATATTTTCATCCAAATTTTTTATACTTTTCAAACATACAACTATATAAAAGGATTTTTAGTAATTAAATCTTGAACTCAAAATAATACAGAGTGTAAATTTTCTAATTAATTAAATGTTTATTGACAAATTATTAATTTCATCTAATACAAGATTTAGACATTCAATTCCAAAAATAGCTTATATAGTGACCTTAAAGTCAATAATATATACATTATTTGTTTGAACACAATCATTATAATATTCAAACTGTAGAAAAATAGCCCTTTCTTACTCTATCATATGATTATATATGCATGTTTTTTTTGAATTCAATCACATCATTATTAATCACAAATTAGAACCCTTTTTCGCAATTGAAAAACCTGACATGTTGACATTTGAACTTCAATTGGAACTATAATAAACAAAATATTATTTTTTTGATAAATAAAGCAGTATAGGCTCAACATGACTTGAAATATTAGTCAAAAAAGACTAAAATACCTATAATGAATAGATTAGTTTATCAAAACGATAGCTAAAAGAAGTTACATTGCAAATTTGAGTGGATTTGATCCTCTTTGTAGTACATTTGAGTGTGATTTGACCCACCTGTTCTACAAGCCTTGTAAGCCAATAAGAGAGTGCCACATCCTCATTCTTTGAAGATTGAAAATAAGACAAAGAAGAAGAAGGTGTAACAACCACTATTACAACCTTCAATGATAGAAGTACTTGCTCTAAAACCCTTGATTTTTGGTACTGTGATTCTCTAATGTGAGAAATTTTGCATTGTTTTGCCCTTCTTGTTTGGAAAAAAGCTAGCCCCTTGTTAGTTGTGTGCATATGATAAACATTTTATCAAAAGAAGAAGCACATTGGTAATCAAATATAGGATTCTTGGAACAATGTATTAATTTATAGACAATGAATTTGAACTTAATCCGAAGATTTGTATAGCAAAGACTATCAATAATTCTTTAGTCTTGGTCGCTTTGCATGAAACACCTACCAATTTTGGCTCAAAATAGCCTAAGTCTGTGATTCCTGTGATTTTTGGAATAAATTAAAAAAATAAAGGTAAAACATGAATAGTTTGTATAACATTGCAAATAATATCTCTCTAAAAATTTAGACTAAGTAGAATAGTTTATCTCATAAAGTTATGCACAAATTTTTTTTTCCTATTCCCACCCATATTCCGAATGGACGGGAATAGGGAAAAAATGATTTTTTAGCCCAAAAAAAAACAAATTTTAGAATACCTTAGAAGACTGTGGAGTGTGGAGCAGCCTTCCAAAGGCCTGTATTTTTTTATTGATGATACCTTTAATAAAAGTCCTTTTACTCCAATTTTGAGCCTCAAATAATAATTTTTTGTTAAAAATAGTACTAAAAACCTCAAAAATGGCTAAGGTAGACATCTAATTAGGGAATAATAAGAACCATAAAATTATTATAAAATAATTTTTGAAAATATGCAATGTGTACAACTACTATACATATTTTTATTTTAAATTTTATAGAAACAAACATATGATACAAAAATTATGACCAAAAGAACACCTATTCAAGATTAAGGGGACAGAAATAGGACAAGTGTTTTTTGCAATCACCCATCTGTCCATTAGAAGAAATCTGGACCTTGCGGAGGGTTGCTACAACTACAGTAAAATGTGCAATTACAAGGAAAAAATTAAAAAATTAAAAAATTAAAAAATAACTAATTTTTATTTTTTCAAAAACATCTTCAAGGTGTGCCACATTTAACTATTTCTAGACTATTCAGTGAATTTTAGACTATGTGTCCAAAGACCTCTTGATAATGACATCGGAAGATCTCTCAATTTTTGTATAGATCGCTGGATGTTTTGTATAGATCACCCAATGTTTTGGATAATCTCTTGATGACCATTTTTTTTTCTCTCGGTGAATATTATTAATTTTGGACTTTCAATAGTCCAAAAGTAGTTGAATATGGCATGTGTGCCACGTAGAACTGGGACTAAATTTTCATTTTTATTTTTCAAAAACACACACACACACACACACACACACACACACACACACACACACACACACACACACACAGATATATATATATACATATATATTTAATTTTTTTCTCTCGATTTGCACATCTAGCCAAAAGTCAAACAACCCTCCATAGGGCACAAACTTTTTGTAATGCAACCCCTTCATGGAGCAGACTTCCATGGCTCCCATTTGTATTTGAATGAAAAACCACTTGTTTTGCTATTAAGTTTTGGAAAAGCAAAATTGCTTTCCTCAACTTCCACGTTGTTTATACTTCTATGTACAAAGGAATATAAATAAATTTCAAGAGGAACTTTGAATTTTTGTCATACAGAAAGCAGCCATAAAATTCAAATCTAATGCTAACCTTTAAATAACGCCTTGGCTGTTTTTGGCCAATGAATGATAAAAAATCTTTCCATGTAGGATAGAAGTGCAATTGTTCAACGTTAGGACTTTGTGTGAATAGGGGAGGTCTACAAGAGTTGACTTCCAATGAATAATTTGGGAATTTTCTAAACCAATTTTTCCATGGTAGCAAAAGGGATTATTTCCTTGATCACTAGCTCGTCCTATAAGGGTTAAAATTAGTTTAAGTGAAGTCGAAACTTGCCTCTCTAACTTTTATAAATCTTTTTCTAAAGTTTGACAAACCAATTATAAATTTGTCTCTTGCTTGCAAATATTTGCACATTATCCTCTCCTTTCAAAATACCAACCAAATCATTTCAAAAAATAAGCTAGCCATAAAGGTACAAAACATTAAAATTAAAAAATTCAGCAATGTGGTACGATGCCATTGGATTGGATATGGCTACAAATATGGATGTAGGGTTCATTTGCATAGATATGGATATATATAGCTATTGACGAGGATAAAATTATTCTACATCTTTTGTTAATAACTTAAATTGATATCGATATTTCAATTCTTGGATTTTGGTAAAATAATTATAAAACTAAACCAAAATGTCTAGCTTCACTTTCTTAATTGAGGCATTGATATACTGAGTGACAATATATGTAGACTTCCATCATGTAGAATTCTAGAAATTTTCTCTTTTGGCTTCTATGCAATGCTCACCTGATTTTTAAACCTTCATCAAACCAATTTGAAAAGACCAATAATTCTTCAATAAACTAATTTGAAGAAGCTCTTGATCTTGAAATAGCACTTTTTGATGTGAAAGATAAAAGTGCAACTAATCTTATCTTATACCATTGTCCTCCATTTGAGATCGAGAGATCACATTGTATAATTATATGCAAAAATGCTTTTGAATCAATTATCTATATTATAATCATTTTGCTTCAAAATATTTGTTAGGTGAGAAGGTTGAGACCTTTGGAAGCTCTAAATGGTATTATAGTGCATATCTTTAAAGAACGTCAAAGGTAATAGAACTAACTATCTTGTCTACTACTAAACTTAATTCCATCTAGGTCATCAAGAGATCTCAAAATGCACATGTTCCAACACTTCAAATCAGTAAATGTTGATATAGTATTTTAACATCCTAGCTAGGAATTTGTCCGGTGAGGGGATTGAGACTTTTGAATGCAACAGGTGATTTAGCAGTTAGCACTATACTTTTCATAGAAGGTAAAGGATATGTGTACTACCTTCTTATCCACTAGTGAACCAAATTCCAATTTGAACATTCCGGAGATCTCAACATGCACTGGTGACAATATCCAAAATCAATTATTGATGGAATAGTCTTTAAACCTCTTTGGAGTTGTCAGGTGAAAAGATTGAGATCTTTGAAATCGCCAGGTGATCTATTGGTGCACAAATCTTTTCATGAACTTCCTTGGAGTTGTCGGTGAAAAGATTGAGACCTTTGTGAAAGTGGTAGGTGATCTTAAATGCATTAGTCTTTTTTATAAACTTCCTTGGAGTTGTCAAGGGAAAAGATTGAGACCTTTGAAAGCAACATGTGATCTTGATCTTGTAATGTACTATTATAGTTTTTTTTCATGATATCAAAATTCAGAATAAATTTAGTCTTATCTTTTACCAAACCCACCTCCAACTAGGATCCCTCGATCCTAGTAAGCACCTTTATACAAAGATGTATGAATCTTTTTTCAAATTTTTTCATGCAATATCGTTTCTAAATTCGTTCATATTTCACAAGATGTCTATATTTTTTCTGAAAGAGTTAAATTCAGAATTCTATATACAAAAAATTGCCAAACTTTGCAAAAAAGGCAAAATGCACAGCCCCTTCCATAGTTCCATCTCAAATAATAGCCAAATTTCCACACCTTAATGGCAAACTTAATTTTTTCTTCTGTGCCCTTTCGCTGGAAGATGTTGCATGAGAAACAAAACAGGACAGCGTCATATCGCCTTCAACGACGTGCTGCGGAGCTGTCAAGGCGGTATGGGTCTGATTTGGAGGAGACGGGTCGAGCGCGTCGATTTTCTTTTCAACCACCACAGTACGTCTTCCCTTAAGTTTACGTCACCAAGCTCAAGTAACGTTCGTCCCAACCTGAGTGTACTCTGGGAGGAGAGCTGTGAAATTGCTGTTTAAAGCAAGCCATCTTTCATCTATCTGTGCTTCCAAACTTAAATTCCTGCTCGCTCTCTTCAGCTCTCTTCTAGCTGTCGCCACAGATTCAATTCCTGTCTCCGCTTTGTTCTGAGCTAGATTTCAGAGCTGCAAGACCAGCAGAAGTTGTGGACCGGAGGTGTGCATGTCTGGGTGACGTGGGATAAGTTCGCTTGGACAAGGTTGTGAGTGAGTTTTTTAGAACAGCCTGTTGTTGAAACTATGTGTTTCTACAGGTTTCAGCAGATACGTGCTTGATCTTTATGCTGATGGTTTTCTTGAGCTTGAAGTCAACCGACTGGAGCACTTTCAGAGCTTCTTTTGTGTTACGCAGAATTGCACTGAGCGGCATTCCATGTTGCATTCCCGTTTTGCCGTTCGTCATCTCGAGTCCTGAAATGTTGTTTGCGTCCTCTCTATTATTTTCCGTTTGTCATCTGGAGCCTTCAGTCCTGGATCATCCACGTTGTTGTATGCTGTCTCCCTGTTTGAGCAGTGACTTGATGTTCATGCTGACCGATTTCCTAAAATTGCAGTCCAGAAAAAAGAGCACTTTCAGAGCGTCATTTGTTTTTCGGAGAAATGCACCCAGCGCGACATTCCATCATTGCACTCCCGTTTGGCGTTCTTCATCTGGAGTCCTGAAACGGCACTCGAGTGCCTCCTGAAAAGTGCGGTGTAGTCAAGATTATGAGTCAGTGCTTTCATCACATGCATTTGTTCTGGATATGTCTACCTGCTGGCCTGCTTTGAGCAGCCAATTGATTCTATGATGATTTCTTTTAGAATTTGCATTCATGTAAGTTAGTTATCTCATGCAGCAAAAGATAAGAACACTTTTGGAGTATCATGTGCTTGAGCGTCCTCGAAATGGTTGATCGTGAAGAGTCCGTAAAAAGGAACTATGGCCCTTTCACCACCTCGGTGGCCATGGACTTGGAAACGATCTTGTCAAAGAAATTGGTTTCCGTCGACTTCAGCTGAGACTCCATGGTAAACATTTCTTGTGTCGAACTCTTGGCGGGACTTTTCGACACTCGGTGGAATTTTTTTTGGGACTCTCCCTCTTCGCAACCAGCTGCATAAGGGAAGATGGCATCACCAATATCCACCCTCTTCGAGGGCCTGAAGATAACTATTGGCGGGACTCTTCTTGTGTCGAACTCTTGGCGGATATTGCTGATGCCATCTTTCCTTATGGAGCTGCAGCCTTGTCTTGCAACGCCTTTCTTAGCAGCTGCTTGATGCAACCATAGCAACAAGTAGATTGCGGTAAGTCGACCAAGATAGGTTTCCTCCTACCTGCCAAATCAGCACCAAAAACAGTCATCAGAAACGAGTAAGTAGCTACTCTCTGGTATGTTTGCAAGCTAATGATTGCACAGATCTTTTCTTTCAGGAGAACGTAGCGTGTGCTCTGAAACTGTTTTATTTACCTTGCAATGCACGTCAGAATGATGCGAGCTACTAGTTAGTAGCTTGATGATCAAGCGGGTTTGCAAATGCTGTACGGTTGGATAGGAGTCCACCTGATGGAGAGTTTTCCTATACTTCAAGGCAATATTGTTGCTTCTTACTGCTCAGTTGTTTTTGTTTAATCTAAATTATGCCATATATGCTCCATTCCTCATACCTTGATGATCAAACTGGACAAACTCAGCGCTGTTACACAGGCCGGAGTTCACTGGTATTGTAAATGCTTTGAAGCAATCTGGTTGTTACTTACCCGTGCTTGCATTGATTAATGCATTCATCTCCTGCCTTGGTAATCAAACGAATGAACAAACACTACCTCGCTGGACTATCCACTTGAGCATGTTCTACGTACTGAAGAAAGGGTTTTGTAAATCCATTGGAAACTGCAAGTTACTATTCTCTTGTGCAATGCTCGATTGTATCTTTCTTTGCTTTCATCTTTGATGATCAAGCTAATTAACAGAAGCTGGACTGTTTGTGCAGGAGTTTCCAATCATTTTCATTATGGATCATGGGAAGAAGTTTACTATAAATGCCACTTTTGTACTGCATGACAGCCAGCAGACATAGCCCATCTAGCTTACAGTGGGTTCTTACAAACAATCAAAGCCTCGAGTCTTTGCGTATGGACCTGGTGGGTGGAAAACTTTCTTGATGGCCAACCACATTAAAGTTAGGCGACATCGTCATCTTTATCTCGACCAGCTTTTCGGAGCTCCCGGTGTTTATTGGGAGAGCACCTATTGAGGTCCACCCGGATTCATGACGACGATGACAACAACCAGGACGACTTGGACATTGTGGACGAGAACGAAGACGACAATACTGCGCCTTGGTGGAATGCAGACCAAGCAAGCACCACCTTGTCCTCGTTTTGTGGTGACCATCCGCCCCTCGTCCCGTACGCAGCATTTAAGCTTGGTAAATCACTTTCCCCTTCTAGATGGGGAGGCAGCAAGAGGTAGCCCTCGCCCGCCCATGTCTGTCCACAAGGCATGGTTTGTGGAACAACATCCAACTCCTTAGGCATTCATAGCGGCCATTGTCATTAGTAGTATCGTACACTAATCGATGCTGAAGTGACTCAAATTACTAACACGTCGTGATATGTATCTTGCTGGTAGGCTGCTCCTGGATGCCTCTGGGAGCTAAAGGGTAACATGCTGGAATGCAATGACCTGCAACTCAAAGGTCCCAACAAGGCCATATGCAAGGTCAAGGCAAATAGGACCTACGATGATGAGAAGCTCACCGTTCGTTTGGATTCCGGTTGGAGAGCTTTCCGTGCTGCTAACCGGCTTCGAGTTGGAGACGTTCTGGGGTTTTTTCTCGTTGGAAACTCGTGCTTCACAGTCGACCTCCTGGATCGGATCGAGAAAAACTAGTTTGGCTAGGGCTCTACGTCTTGGATGCTCAAGCCATAGTTATAGTCTTCTGAGTTCTTTGCAAGACATGGAAGCATTTGCATGGTCGTGATTGCTGCATATTTACATTCAGCATCCAATGTTTGCAGATGTTGAGCAGGACGTAGTAAGTTTTTGGACGACGGGCTGACTAGATGAATTTTTTTCGAACTGGTGAGTGAAGTAGTTTTGTGGACAGTGCGAGCTCTTAGGAACATTGGGATGAACGAATATTTCATTAGAATGGCAATATTCCACAAACTTGGCAGTTCTAGGTTTAGACCATGTGGTCTGAAATGTAAACCAATCCAACATTTTAGACCATGTGGTCTGAAATCTATATCAGTCCTAGAAAGTAGATGGAAAAATGGCAAAAGAATACTGCCATTTTAACAAAATATCCGTTGATGGCTAGTATCTGAACTTCAATGCAAATATCGGAGGGCTGATTCTCTTGCTCTTGCTCTTTAATTTGTCACATTTTGACTGTTGCCGAGACCTTCTAGTTGTTTTGCATGTTTGTGTTGCCCTGCCCGTTGTGTGCAATGCTGGGATTCAGATTTCGAAATCCTGGAATAAGAAGCAATATCCTCCTGGCTCTCTCACAAGGAAGGACCAAGAGTTTATGAGGGTTTGTTTATTCCACAATACAGAGATGGCGGTCACATTGCGGTTACTTACCAGAATGGTCTCTGTGTAGCTGTAGGAAGCTTAGTTGATGATGTTCATCCAGTTGGAGATATAAGGTAGACCAGCCTAATTCCGTCTCCAACCCATTTCCGCCACCCTGTTTTTGGCCCCATTTCCACCCATTCCACCATCCAAATCTGTCCAAAAGTGAGCCAATTCTATCTGGAAATCTGACAAAATTGGTGCATTTATGTCATTTAGGGTAATGTGGCAATAGCTGATTGGTGAATACCTAGATGCTTATAGGGACATAAAAAGGTGGTTATGGGTTGTTATTAGGGCGTTTATGACCCTAGTCACGGGCGCTTTAGTAAAACACTTCAAAAATTCACAGAAATTACAATTTTGATCAGAAAATTATAATTTCACTTGGGTTTGATTCATGAAACATGCGCACACCTCTGAAAAATATATGTCTCTCATGGAATTAGCCTCAAGATAGTCAAATTGCAAATCAGGGTGGTAATAGGTTGATCTACCTTATGTTACGACCTGAACAGGAATGTCTGGTAGTCGTCGGCGGGCATGTTCCCTTTGCCGCCAGAGACCATGAAGCTCTATGGCTACTGCTTCACCAGGTCCCTGTTTGTTTAATCTGACGTGATGTACATGCAAGGTGGTTGAACACGTCAGCGGGTTCACCGAGTTGTAGGTGTCGTCTCGTCCTTCTCCTACAGTGCAGATTTTTCGCCAGAAGCGTAGCTCCCGAAAACAATGCAGGTATTCATGGGTCATGTTCCTTGTCATTACGCTTTTGATTGTCCGAGTCGATCATAGACCCTCTGAATGTCCTCACGTACGTATCACCGTCCAAGCTGAAGGTATCTGGGTGCATTTTTTTTTTATTCCAAGACTTTTTCAATTTGATCATTGATATTGTAGTGTAACAAGCCGTAGGATGTACGGTTAGCACACACATTCTTATTAACAACCTCCAGTTTTTGAGTAGATAAGAATTCTCGAATTGTGGTCAAACCCCAGTCGTGCTGTCCTCCCTGAATTTGAAAGGGTTTCGAATCGTACCCCTCAGAAGTTCTCTGTGAGAGTACGTGTAGAATATCATCATACTAATGTGATCATCTTGTCATTGATGGCTGTAGCTGATCTCCTAGTGTAACCTGTGCGCAGAGAATTGGAGAGTGGTTGCAACCACAGTCCTCCCTCAAACAGACTGGGAGTTGAAATGGTTTGGAACATGGTATGGATGCGTCTTGGAAGGACATGAGAGGCTAGCCATCATTTGTGGGTAATTGGATTTGATGATGTACAGTACAGCGTCGGCAGATGCAAGTGGAAGACGGTGTGTGTCACAGATGAGGCTGCTAGTACTGCCCTTGATGGCTCACAAGATCGTCATGATTCGCATTTAGGCATTCATGGCGGTTCCAGTGGACTGTGAATGAACGCAAGTGGTTGTCCATGAGCATGGAGCCTAATTAGGAACCCAGTTGAATTTGTCCATCTGGGGAGTGCAAGCACAGATTGATCCCCAAGAGGTTGTTGAAGATTTGTCTGAGCTTAAGCTTAGGCAGGAATGTTGGAAAGTGCAGAGTCGGGTTTGAGTGGGGTGATCTGGTCAGGGCCGGGAGCTTGCTTTACAGAATGCCGTTGGCCCAGTGCCGTGTGGATATATGTCTGTTCAGTGTCTGTACGTTGTTCGCAGGGAATCGATCCGGGTGCGGCTGGGCGCCCGGGGTTTCAATCATCACCCGGCTGGTGGGCTTAGCTTTAATTTGGGCGTTCGGCGTGGCCATTGCCTCATGTCGTGCACACATGCATGCTGCGGCTTCATGAATCATATGATCATATCCCCAGCCAGCTGCGGTGCTTTCAATTTCTCAATGCAACTCGCGCGCGGGGTACGGTAGGTGTATCTATCGCCGCATCAACTGCTTCATTCCACCCCTCAACAACTGGACCTACAAGAGAAATCCATCCGCATGCTTACCCATGTTATCGATGAAACACGAAAACATGGAAATGCACACGTACGCTGGATGACTGACATGCATGCATCTAATTAATTTATACAATAAGTTTTCATCTAATTAATTTATACTCTAAGTTTTCTGCTGTATGTATCATTTCGCACTCCAATTTTAAGTCTACTGGGTATACTTACCCAAACGAGCTGCTAGATTCACTTCCTCTACAGAACAGCATCACACTGAGGATATTACAAAACAGAACCCTGCTATTGAAATCAGATATGAATTGCACAAAAACACAATTTTATTCCCATTTGTCAAGTTCCAACTTTCCAAGAGAACCACGGCGGAATTATATAATTATATATTGTTACTCAGTTCAATTCGTCTTTTTCTTTCGAACTGCTATCATACATGAAGAGGAGCGCGGCCTGGCAAAGCACGAGGCGCCATAGCAACGGAGCAGGATGGCGTACGTACTCCTACGCGGCACAGAACTAACTAGGAAGCGAGCCGGGACGGAAAATTAATGGCAGGGCAAGGGAGACCTGGAATAACAAGCGAGCACATGATACAACCGTTTCAGCTATGAATCCGAGAAGGCGCGTCTGCGATTTCTGAAACGACGAATTGCAATGCGACGAAATGACGACGAGTGACAGATTTGTGACGAAGAGAATATCAGAATTTGGGGGTTTGACGATTCCTCCGGTGCAATTCTCCCCGTGACATTCGTCTTCTTTTGATCACTTCTTTCTCCTTCACTCCCGCTGTTGCCTCCTCTTCTCCAACCGCATGCCTCTTTGTGGCCTACCTCAAGCTCTCGGCTCTGCTCTCGGAAGGCACCACAGAAACGAAGTCGTCGAATTACGTTTGCAGGAAGATCGAGAGTCTCGTATAAGGTAGAACAGCCTATCACTACCCTGATTTGCAATGTGACTATCTTGGGGTCAACTCCAACAGGGCACATATTTTTCAGAGGTGTGCGCTTGTTTCACAAATCAAACCCAAGTAGAATTATAATTTTCCTATCAAAGTAATAATTTTTGTGAATTTTTGAAGTAATCAACCTGAAATTACAAAACTGTGCAAAGAGTGGAGACATACACACTCTATCAACAACCCATAACCGCCCTTCTATATATCTATCAGCACTTAAGAATCCACCAATCAAGTTTTGATACGTTACCCCATGTTGACATCTTGACAACATCTTAAATGGTATAGGATACTTTCTAGACAGATTGGATGAGGCAGTGAACGCAATTGGGGCCTAGCACTAGGCTACGGAATTGAAAAGTAGACAGTGATGGGCTGGTCCACCTTATATCAATTGAGTGTTTTTAGAGTAATTTTTATAAGGCACAATCATGAAATCCTGTGGTTCTATTCTATCCAATCTCAAGAAAAAATGAGCAAAGAAATTATTGAAGTTCTTGGTAGTTTTGGCCCATTTTCAAAGTACACCTCCCTTTAGGTCATTGGGGGTATAATTTTGGCCATTTAACTATTCCAATTATCTTCTAGTAAGTATTTGCACACTAACCTATCTTCTCAAGTCACCAACCAAATCATTTCAAAAAATAGGCTAGCCAAAAGGATACAAAATATTAAAATTAAAAAATCCAACAATGAAGTGCGGGGTCAACTATGTTTTAAAATTAGTAAATTTTTTAGAAGCCAGACATTTGCCTCCCCCATTTTTTATGCATGTTTCTTTAAAGCTTTGATCAATCCACTAGAATGATTTTCTTCTTCCAAATATTTGTAAACTACCCTATCCCCTCAAAATACCAATTAGCCATGTGAAAAATTTGACTAGCCATGAGGGCACAAAATATTAACAGTAAAAAATCTAAAATTGACATGGGGGCCAACTTGGTTGGATATGGCTCTACAAATATGGATATAGGGTTCATTTGTATAGATATGGATATGATTATTGATAGGAAACAAATTTATATTCTACTTTGATTGTTGCAAAATTGATAAAATAATTACAAAACTAAACTAGGGTGTCTAGCTTCAATTTTTTAATTGACACATTGACACATTGAGTGACTATGTAGACTTCCATGTAGAATTCTAGAAAAAAAATGTCTTTCATGCAACCAAATTGAAAAGAGTATGATACTTACTCTTCTAGAATAATTATTCTTTTAGAAACTAATTTGAAGAAGCTCTTGATCTCAAAGTGGCTCTTTTTGAGGTAAAGGTAAAAATATAAATGATTACATCTTGTATCAAACCTCTCCTAGGATCAAAAGATTTCAATGTGTAAATGGAAAATACTTTGTATTCATTACCTACAATATAGTCATTTAGCTTGCAAGTCTTTGTCATGTGAAAAGATTGAGACCTTTCAAAGCTCCAAGGTGATTTAATAGTGCATTTTTTTTAATGAATGTAAATAGTAAGAGTACTAACTATTTTATCTAGTACAACTAAATCTAATTTGAATTAGGATCAAGAGATCTCAACATGCACATGTCAAAACACTTCAAATCAATCACAATATATATAGACCTCCAACTTCCTAGGATTTGTTTGGACTGGGTGAGAAGATTGACACTTTTGAAAGCAACAAGTGATTTTGTATTGCACTTTTCAAAAGAAAATAAAAGGATAGAAGTACTACCTATCTTATCCACTTTTAAATCCAAGTTTCGAGAGATCTCAATATGCACAAGTAGGAATACCTCATGCAAATCAATCATTGACATTGGCATAGTTTTTTAATGTCTTAGGAGTTGTTAGGTGAAAAGATTAAGACCTTTGAAAGTGGCAACTCCCGGCAAGGTGATCTCATAGTGCACTTTTTGATGAAGTGAAATCTAAAAGTATAGTCAATTTATCATTAGATGAGATTTGGGGGTCTTAGAGGGCTCCGAATTCCCCTCCGTTCTGCTGCATTCCTAGACTCCAAGAACGCAGCTGCAGCAGCTGGCTGACGTGGCACAACAACTACCGCGTCATTTTTTGAAAAAAAAAAAAAAAAAATTTGCTTAAAATGATATTTTGGTAATTTTTTTTTTTTTTTTTTTAAAATTCTGACACCCTTGTACCGGCATTCCCTGAATCTGGCCAGATCGGAAAACGGGCTTGAAACGGCCCTCCAAGACCCTCCAAGTGTGGATGACATCAAAATCCATGGCATATTGGCATGCGAGGAGCTTAAAAAATGACGACAACAACGACAACAATCATGGTGAAATCAGCAACAAAGGAGTGAAACATTAGAAAATGAGATGAAAACTTTGTGTGTGAAATGTTCATCATGACCATTCTTCACCTAGGGGAGAATAATCCCATTTTCAATATTCAAAGAATGGACCTTCTACAAGCCTCTTTAAGCCTATGAAAGAGTGCCACATCCTATTTTTATAGAGATTGAGAATGGAGAGATTGATAATGTGATATATGGAGATTAAAAATGTAGAGATTGAAGGTGTGACAAATTAGTAATACAATAGAAGTGCTTGCTCTGAAAATCTTGAATATTAATGTTAGTATTGTAATTCCCTATTACACGAGCAATTTTGCATTGCTTTATCTCTTTTGCTTGGAAGAAAGTTTGGCCCCTTGCAAACTGTGTCCGTGTGGTGGACATTTTGATAAGAAAAGAGGCACGTTGGTAATCAAATGCAAGATTCTTGGAACAATTTTATCAATTTGTGGACAATGAGTTCAAGCTTTGTCTGGAGACTTGAGCATCAAAGACTACTAAAAGCTCTTCAATTTGTCTAGATCCCTTATAGTATAGACTTCCATATTGTGTTCAAATGGAAAAATAATTTTCAAATTCTTGGAAATTAGAATTGCTTTTGTCAAATTCCATATTGTTTATACTATTATGTATGAGGGAAAATAAATAAATTTTAGGAAGAGCTTAGACTTTTTGTCATCCTAATAGCAACCCAACATAAAATTCAAGTCCAATATAAACCCTTAAAGGATGCCATCATGGCTGTTTTTTTGCCTATGAATGACAAAGAATCCTTCTATATAGGACAGATGTGCAATTATTCATCCCTAGGATTTTGTGAGAAAAACAGAGGTCTAGACTAGTAGTTTGACTTCCAATTAGTGCTTTTGGAATTTTTTAAACTAATGATTCATATGGCAGCGAAAGGAATGATTTCAATCTATAAATTCACAAATCAAAATCACCAATTCATCCATTAAGGGTTAAAATCAGTTTGTTCAAAGTCGAAATCTTGCCTCCTTCCATTTTATGAGCCTTTCTTTAAAATTTTGACCAATCAACTACTCTAATTCTCTGCTTGCAAGCATTTGCATACTACCCTATCTCTTCAAAATACCAACCAAATCATTTTAAAATGGGCTAGCCAAGAGGGTAAAAAATATTTTAATAAAAAATCCAACAATGTGGCGTTGGGATTTAACTAGGTTTTAAAAGTAGTTTTTCAAAAATAAGAGACTTACCATCCCCGCTTTTTATACACTTTTCTCTAAATAATGCTTTGATCAAGCCAATTGATTAAGATTTCCTTGCCATTAAGCTTAGACTTGCAAATGTTTGCATACTAGCCTATCCCCTTAAAACACCATTTCAAAAATTGGCCAACTAGAATTGGCAAAAAATATTAGAAGTGAAAAATCCAAGAATGTGGTAGGAGGCTAACCGGATTGGATATGGCTACAAATATGGATATAGAGTTTATTTGTATAGAAATGGATATGGATATAGCTATTGATAACAACACAATTTATTCTACATTGAATATTACTAACTCAAATTGATATTGGTAGTTTGGTACTTTAGTTTTTTGGATTTCAATAAAATAATTATAGTACTAAACTAGGATGTCTAGCTTCAATTTTTTGATTGAGGCATTGATACATTGAGTGACTATGTAGACTTCCATATAGAATTCTAGAATTCTATTTTTGTCTTTTATGTAGTTTTTGTTCAATTTATTTTTCTTAAAACACATGGAAAAATTCCATTGATAAAAGAACAAGTACACAAAATCAAAGGACCACATCCTTGGTAAAGATTTTTACATTTTCTAAAATGTTTTATAACAATTTTCAAAGAAAAACAACAAAGGAAAGGAAGAGTGCTTGTTCAAAATCTTCAAAATTTTCAAAATCTTCTTGCAACCAATTTGAAAAGACTAAAAATTCTTCAATAAACTAATTTAAAGAAGCTCTTAATTTCAAAGTGGCACTTTTTGAAGTGAAAGGTAAAAGTACAAATTATCTTATCTTGTACTAATCTTCCATCTAGGATCAAGGTATTTCAATTTGCACATGTAAATATACTTTGTATCAATTATCAATATTATAGACTTCCAATTCTACTCCCGGTTCCACTCCTAGTACCAAGAACGCCACCAAAATCAAAGTAAAAGTAATTTTCTAATTTTTTAATCAATAAATACTTTGAAATTCAATAACTTTTGCACCACCACTCCAAACGCCACGAAACCAAGCCGGTGCACCCCTCCTCGGCGAGAGCTTTCCAACGGTACCAAGCACGCGGCCGGGGGACGCACGGTCAGGAAGTTGTCCACGCTACAAACAAAACAAACAAACAAAACAAACAAACAAACAAACAAACAGCCTCATTTAAGGTATTGATATACCTAATGACAAGGATACAAATTATTCTACATCTTTTATCAATAACTTGAATTGATATTAATATATAAATTTTTGGATTTTGGTAAAATAATTACAAAAAATTAAACTAGAATGTCTAGCTTCAATTTTTTGATTGGGGCATTGATACATTGACATTGAATGACTAATATATATAGTTTCTATGTAGAATTCTAGAATTTTTTTGGCTGTAACGCAATGTTTTTCCGATTTTAAAAAATCTTCATCAAACCTATATGAAAAGACTAATAATTCTTCAATAAACTAATTTGAAGAAGCTCTTGATCTTAAGTGGCACTTTTTGAGATACAAGGTAAAAGTACAACTAATCTTATCATAAACCAATCGTCCATTTAGAATTGAGAGATCACAGTATGTACATGTAAAAATGCTTTGTATCAATTATCAATAATATAGTTGTTTAGCATCCCAATAATTGGTAGGTGAGAAGATTGAGACCTTTGAGAGTTGCAAGTGGTTTAGTAGTGCATACTTCTATATAACAATTTTTTTAATAATGAAAATTAAGTTTGTTTGATTTGATTTTTTTTGCTAGACTCTCAACTCAATTCTCCACTATAAAGATTTAAAGCTCAAAACTATGTAGTGCAAAAATTTTAAGTTAAAAGTGTTCTAATTCAAAAATCTAGTCCCATAATGTGATGAAAAACTTATTTTTTGCACTTTAAATGCAGATATCTTGCAATCTGTGCAAAAATTCTGAAATTTTTTCCACACATTTTCATACTAGTTAGGTATAGGATCCTATGGTTAGATGTAAAAAAGAAACAATTTTCAATTTTTTTTACTCTTTGCTATAGAAATGGCAGTTTTGATTGTTTTTTGGCAGAAAAAAAGCTTTGGTCCTTTAGGGGTTAACTTCCTAGCTAGGAATTGTCCGGTGAGAAGATTGAGATTTTTGAATGCAACAAGTGATTTAGCATTATGGATGATTGCAAGAAAGACCGGTACTGAAACATTGTCACAAGCAATGTCAAAGCTTCATTTTGCAATAACTTTTAAAGCGTGATTTGCATGAATTTGAAATTTTTAGTGGAGATTCTTCTTATGAGTTTAATCATATTTCATATTTTTCAGAAATTTTCAAAAATCATTTTATATTTAAAAATCATTTAAACTAATATGTCACGTATTGAATTTTAGGTTTTTTGCTACGTAAGGAGTCCCCAAATTTAATGATTTGGGGCTGAAATTTCTAAGGTCTATTTCTATAGTAGGAACTCATGTTTCTACTAAGGGGCCTTTAGAAGTATTTTATTTTATATTTTCTACGTCCATGCAAAGAGGGCTCCCTTGCGCATGCGATTCTGAACATTGAAGATGGTTTTAGGATCATTTTTTTGGTGAAATCTCTTTAACATGAAGTCTTCTCAAATGAGAGTTTTCAATTTTTTTTTAAATTACTTTTCCTATTTTTTACAAATTAAAATGTTAAAGTATGTATTTTCTTGTGATTTTGCATTTTTCTAGTTCTCCTATTTAGAGAATTTTTTTTTGCTTTTCCTTCATAGGGTGTCTTCTTCTTATAGGTTTATACATTTTTCATATTTTTTATATTTTTTTAAAAATGTTTTCTATTTTTATAGTACTCCCCAAAAAATGGCTAAAAACGACCAAAGTGGAACAAAAACGGAAGGTCACTCTTGCAATGACCCTTATGCATTTAAAGTAGATAACAAAAAATTGTAGTACCTATCTTATCTACTATTGAATCTAATTTTAAGTAGAATCAAGAGGTCTTAACTTGCTCAAGTGACAATACCCAAAATCAGTCACCACTGGTGTAGTCTTTTAACTTCATACAAATTGTGAGATGAAAAGACTAAGACCTTTGAAAGCGGCAAGTGATCTTGTAGTGTGCTATTTGATGAAGTGAAAGCTAAGAATAGAATTTGTCTTGGCTTTTACCGCTTTGAAAGCGGTAGGTGATCTCGTCGATGCTATTTGATGAAATGATAGCTAAGATTGAATACAATCTGTCTCATCCTTTACCAAACCCACCTGGCCACCTCCTTTGAAAGCGGCATGTGATCTCATAGGGGCTATTTGATGAAGTGAAAGCTAAGAATAGAATTTGTCTTGGTTTTAGCGCTTTGAAAGCGGTAGGTGATCTTGTCGGTGCTATTTGATGAAACAAAAGCTAAAATTGAATACAATCTGTATCATCCTTTACCAAACCCACTTCCAACTAGGATTAAGAGATTTCAATGTGCACACAAGTGTATACAGGTGAGAACCCTTTGTATCAATCACCATTAATATATTTCTTGTAGCTTTGTGATACTTGTGAACAAGCACCTTAAGCTTATAATACTAAAATTCATTCATTTTTTTTTCAAACTTGTCCGTTAAATATGGTTTCTAAAATTCATTCATATTTCACAAGATGTCTACATATTTTCCCAAAGAGTTAAGGGTAGAGTTCTATGTACAAGAAATGGCCAAACTTTACAAAAGAGGCAAAATGTTCAATGTTAAGTGCTTCCAATGTTGGAAACTTGGAATGGAACTTTACACTTTCCCATCTAGCCGCCTTCTTCCACTCTCCAATGATCTTCTTCATCTTCTTGTTACAATGTAGCAGAAAATTCCATAGCCACATGCATCCCCTTCCATCCTCAATTAGTAGCCAAATTTCAACACCTTGATGGCAAACTAAATTTTTTTTCTTCTGGGGCCTTCAGTACAATTTAGCTGGAAAATCTTGCATGAGGAAATAAACAGGACAGCGTCATGTCGCCCTCAACGACGTGCTGGAAGCCGACAGGCGGTCCGTAGTGGTCTGATTTGGAGGAGACGGGTCATGAGTGCGCTTCAAATTTCTTTTCAGTACGTCTTCCCTTGACGTCACCCACATCACTAGTATTGTTCATCCCAATCTGTACACTGCGAGGAGAGCTGTGAAATTGCTGGTAAAAGCAAGCCATCGTTCATCTCTCTGTGTTTCCAAAACTAAATTCATGCTCGCCCTCTTGAGTTCTTTTTTGTGCGAGCAAGCATTGGAGAGTGGAAGAAGGCGGCCAGACGGGAATGCAACATGCATGCAATTGCTGTCGCCGCTTTGTTTTGAGCTAGCATTGAGAGCTGCAGGGCCAGAGGAAGTTGTGGAAGTGTGCATGTCTGGATGACGTGGGGTGAGTTTGCTTGGACAAGGTTGTGAGTGAGTTTTTTAGAACATCCCTGTTGTTGGAAAATAACATGTGTTTCTACAGGTTTCAGCAGATACGTGCTTGATCTTTATGCTGATGGATTTCTTGAACTTGTAGTCAACCGAATGGAGCACTTTCAGAGCTTCTTTTGTGTTACGCAGAAATGCATAGAGCGCCATTCCATGTTGCATTCCCGTTTGCCGTTCGTCATCTCGAGTCCTGGAATGTTATTTGAGTCCTTTCTGTTATTTTCCGTTTGTCATCTGGAGTCTTCAGTCCTGAATTCAGGATGTTTTGAAACATCCGTGTTGTTAGATGTTGTATCCCTGTTTCAGCAGTGACTTGATGTCATGCTGACCCATTTCTTGAAGTAACAGTCTACAAAATAGAGCACAAAATAGAGCACGCGAAATGTTGCACTCCCTTTTGGCGTCATTTGCGTTGCGGAGAAATGCAGCGAGCGTGACTCCATTCCATGTTTCATACCAATATGGTATCCTTCATCTTTAGTAGGCAATTGATTTCTACCTATGATGATTTCTTGAATTTGCATTCATGTAAGTTAGTTAGTTCACTCGGCAAAGGCAAAGAAGACTTTCGGAGTTCCGCGTGCGTGGCCACGATATGGATTGATCGTTAAGATTCCGTGAAAAGGAACCAAATTACTCGTTTCTGACATCTGACTGTTTTAGGTGCTGAATTCGCAGGTAGGAGGAAACCTGTCTAAGTCGAGATACCGCAATCTAGTTGTTGTTTTGGTTGCATAGTGCGCTGCGAAGAAAGGCGTTGCAAGCCAAGTCTGCAGCTCCGTAAGTGAAGATGGCAGCACCGATATCCGCCCAGCAGAGGAGTGCCCAAGAGTCCGGCCAAGAGTTTACCGCGAGAATGCTTAGCATGATATCTCTGCTGGAGACGACGGACACCTATTTCTTTTACAAGCTCGTCTCCAAGTCCATGGCCACCGAAGTGGTTCATGGGCCATTCGCCTACTGTCTGGTATGTTTGCAAGCACATGGTTGGGCAGCTCTTTTCTTTCAGGAGAACGTAACGTACACATCTGAAACTGCCTTAATATTCTTTTTGCTTGCAATGCACGTATGTATGATGCTTCACAAGCTAGTAGCTTGATGATCAAACGGTTTTGCAATTGCTGGACGGTTGGAAAGGAGTCTCCACCTGCTAGAGAGTTTTCCTAGCCTTCAGCACACTGTTGTTTCTGTTACTGATTAGATATTTTGTTTCATCTTGGCATGCTCCATTCCTCATACCTTGATGATCAACCGAAACAAACTCCGCACTGTTATACAGGCCGAAGTTTACCAAGTCCCCAGACGTTTGAACTTGATCACTGGTTTTGTAAACGCTTTGAAGCAATCTCGTTGTTACTTACATATATGCTTGCATTGATTAATACATTCATCTGTTGCCTTGGTAATCAAAGGAATGAACAAACACTACCCAGTTGGACTGTTCCACTTGAGCATGTCCTGCTCAAGAAAGAGTTTTGTGAATCCGTTGGAAACTAGCTACTTACTATGCTCTTGCAATGCTCGATCGTATCTCCCGTTTCTTCCATTTTGATGATAAGCTGATTAATAGAAGCTGGACTGTTTGTACAGGAGTTTCCAATGGATTTCATCATGCAGCATGGCAAAAGGTTTGATAAAGATGTCACTTTTGGGTTGAAGGACAGCGAGCGGACATGGCCCATCAAGCTTACTGTGCGTTCTTTCAAGCATTCAAAGGTTGGAGTCTTTGCTTATGGGCGTCGTGGGTGGAAAACTTTCTTGAGGGACAACCACATCAGAGTTGGCGACATCCTCATCTTTAGCTTGATTAGCTTTTCAAAATTCCGGGTGTTTATCGGTAGAGCACCTGTCAAGGCCAACTTGGATGACGACGACGACAATGAAAACGAGTACGAGTACGATAACAACGACGAGCACGACGACGACCACGGCAGCAAGTCCACAACCAAATGGATTAGAAATACTTCGCCTTGGTGGAATGCAGAGCAAGCACCGGTTTCTTGTAGGGTGTGCAAGCAAGCACCACCTTGTCCTAGTTTTTTGGTGACCATCCGCCCTTCCCACCCTCGGTATTCAAGCCTGGTACGTAAATCACTTTCCTCTTCTAGATGTCTACCTCCTTCTGGAACTACCTTTAACTCACTCTTCATTCAATGAGGCTGCTGTTATTACCATTATTGTGCACTTCTTGATGCAAAATCATGGATTCAAATCATTAACATGTTTTGTGTTGTGTATCTTGCTGGCAGGCTGTTCCTAGACGCTTCTGGGAGCTCCATGGCAACATGCTGGAATGCAATGACCTGCAACTGAGAGGTCCCAACAAGACCGTCTACAAGGTGAAAGCAAACAGGACCTACGATCAAGAAGAGGAAAAGCTCAGCGTTCGTTTGGATTCCGGGTGGGAAGCTTTCAGTGTAGCTAACAAGCTTCGAGTTGGGGACGTTCTGGAGTTTTTCCTCGTTGGAAACTCATGCTTCACAGTCGACCTCCGGGAGCGGATCGAGAAATATTAATTGGCTAGGGCAAAAAGAAGACATTTTTTTGGAACTGGTGAGTGAAGTTGTTTTGTATATGTCAGTGCCAGCTCATAGAAACACTAGGATGACTATTATGTGAACTTCAATGCAAATATCGGAGGGCTTACTCTATTGCATGGTCTTGCTCTTTGAATTGTCACACTTTGGCTGTTTCCTCCCCGTTTTTGTGCAATGTTGGGATTCAGATTTCGGAATCCTGGAGTGAGAAGCAATTTCTTCCATGGGTGCTTTTAATTGAATGCTGAATGGGACCAACAGCAACTCATCTCGAGCGTCCAATACACATCGTAGGACTTCAATCAGGAAGTTCGGGTATGAAAGCATGACTTGGCCAAATCTCAATAACCACTAATCTTTATATAAAATGGGTCTCTCTGTTATTCCTTCGACATTGATCGCCAACGTCCTACTTGGAATGATCGCATACGAAATTATCATACATTGACTGCAAACAAGCAGCACTCACCCCTAAAAATATCTCCACTACTTAACAGTCATGTTCATTGCTGGAAAACCACAATACTTCTCGTGCTGCATGCACGAAGGACCAGAGCTAAGATGATTGCATACATACCTGATCATTATGTGCTATGGGCAAGAACAATTTTCCCATCAATGTAGACGGAAGTCATATCCCGAAATCTTATGTTTAATTTGGCATGTTGATAGAATGCACTAAACATTTTCATAACTTAAACCCTAAATGCCCAAGACCTTTTCTGAGTTCCTTGGAGTTTGCTCCAAACTAACATTCCAAAAGCCCAAGTATTGATAGGTTTATCAACTTCAAAAAAATACTAACGATTCCAAGTAAGGTTTCCAAATTGATGTAGGTCTGGAAATAGCATTGCTGTAGTTTGTAATTGTGTAAGCTTAAACCCTGACGAATAAACACATGCCAAGTCTACTCGCATTTGTTACCCTTCAGTTGAATGGAGTTTCTAAGCTTATGTGGTTCATTTCCTCCTTTGCTGTAACTGGAGTTGAATTGACCGAGTTTGTATTAACATTTAAAAAAGCGGTGCAATAGTTGCATGATCCTTCTATCAATCCGTCCAAAGTGTGGACATGATCTTGTGGGACCGAGGAGGGATATCAATAAGATTTACATGCGAGAGCATTCTGTAGTTGGAAATTTGCAAACCCTGTCGAATTATGAGAATGTAACCCTTTTGGCATATGTTATCCAGCTTCAAATAAATGGTACTAGCTTCTGTGTGGGTTCATTCTTATTTATAATTGTTGTTAAATATGGGGTGTGTTGGTTTTAATAATTTGAAGCCACAAATCCAAATGGTCCTGGGAAATGGTTTGATAGCCCTGACAGGACAATTTGAGTACAAACGCATTCAAGAGCCGCGGTCATGTATTGGAGCGGTTTAAACCACACTAAATTGTGACAATTATCGAAATGTCACACTCCAAAAGCTTGCATAATCAATACAAACTGACTTTGGAAATGGACACTGTCTACATGAGATCTCTTGTTGTTTCAGATAGTTTATTAAATAATCCTTCTAAGTTTGCTTATAAGCAGTAACTATTCAAAGTCTCTTTGTAGATGTTGAGCAATACTAAGTTGTTTGACAATGGGGGTGAAAAGATAAATTCTTTTGGAAATGTTGAGTGAAGTTGTTTTGTGTACAGTGCCCTGCAACAAAGGTTGTTGCGCACAATTTGGACCATTCAGTTTTTTTTGGTATTAATCAGGATGTAGTTGACATTTCTTGTTTTGCACAATCAGCATTTGTATCTTATGCAATTCCCCTTGAGCATACCAGTTTCAAAATCCATTTTTGGTGAATTTTTAATTTTATTTTTTTATGGTTTTACATGACAATTCATAGAAAAACATTAGTAATAAATTTTTTTAATTTGATAGCGGGGATATGTAGAAAACACTCATACGCACATCTTTCCTTAAACAAGGATCTCCAAAAAAGTTCCACAATTCCTTCTACAGAGGTTTTAATGTTGGTATGAATAGTGCCCAAATTTTTGAAACTTGATCTTTTTTTATTATAATTATAATTAGATTTTGGTAAAGCAATTGTACCATTTCGTTGAAATGTACAAAGCTAGTTACAAGGTCAGGGGCAAATACCAAAGTGGAGTTTTATTTTTTTGAAACTGAAAAATTTGATATCCTGAAGAAGATTGCGTAAGATACAAATGTTGATTGAGGGAAACATAAAATTTCAACTCTATTTTATATTATGCCAAGAAAATTGAATGGTCCAAATTGTGCTTGACAACCTTTATTATAGGGCATTGTACAATGGTAGATTATAGGAACATTGAATGGCTATTATTTGAACTTCAATGCAAATATAAGAGGCTTAATCAAAGGTGAAACAGTTAGTTGTAGTTAGAAGACCCATATATATAGCGGACACCTAGAAAATGACCCTATTATAGGAATTTCAATAAATGAGAGTTGGGCCACAATCACACGCCACAATCAATGTCTTGGGTAACACTTATAGAGTGATTAGTGAACTTATTATGAACTTCCAACTTTTCAATGTAAATTCATTGAAGGAAGTAATTTTTTTAGGCTTTTTCTATTAGAAAGTATTGTGATGGCCATTAGAGAAAATTCCAGACCTCCAAAGGGCTGTTCCATTGTTTTAAGAGTTTAAAATTTATTTAAAAAAATAAAAATTAAAAATTCTGAAATCTGACCGTTTTGGTAAGCAGTCAACTTAGTTGATTACTTACTGTGGCACTTTTCCAAAGTAACAAACCAAGCTTTGACATAGCTTGGTTTGTCATTTTGAGCAGCCTTGCGGAAGGCTGAAATTTTCTGTCATGCTTCAAGTTAGTGAGATGAGCATGATGGATATAGCTTTTGTTGGCTTTAGGGTAGTCTATAGACTCTTTCAGATCACAATGAGCAACACACTTCAACTATTCAAGACAAATTCATACTTTGTCAAAAAGATATAAATTCAATTGCTCTTATTGTTTTTCACACTTTTCTTTATGCAAAAAAAACATTTAAGAAAATTTAGCAATGGCATGAGGGCAAACTCCTAATTTTGACTCCAATGGGATTTTCTCACCTTATTGCTTTTACTCTTTAAATTGTCACGCTTTTGCAATTTCCACTACCAACAATATTTACTGAACATTGAATGTTACCAATAGCAACTCATCTTGTCTAATACACATTGCAGGTACTTCAATGAAGAAATTCGTGTGTAAAAATATGACTTGATAAAATCTTAGTAACTATGAATCTATGTATATAATGGGGCTCTCTATTATCCCTTTGACATTAACAAAAAAATGAGCAAAGAAATTGTTCAGGTTATTGGCAAATTTGACCCATTTTAAAAGTACACTCCCTTTGGATCGTAAAGATAAAATTTTGACTAACAAACTATTTTGTTTCTCGTCTTGCAAGTATTTGCATACTACCCTATCCCCTCAAAACATCAACTAAACCATTTCAAAAAATGGGCTAGCCAAGAGGATACAAAATATTATAATTAAAAAATCCAACAATGTGGCGTTGAATCAACTAGGTTTTCAAATTAATGTCTCAGAGACTTGCCTCTCCCGCTTTTTATGTACCTTTCTCTCTACAGCTTTCATCAAGCCAATTGATTATAATTTTTTCTTCAAATATTTGCACCCTAGCCTATCCTTTCAAAGCACCAACCACCATTTGAAAAATTGGATAGCTAGGAAGGTATAAATATTGAAATTAAAAAAATCAACAATGTGATGGAATTGGATATGGCAACAAATATGGATGTAGGGTTCATTTGTATAGGTATGGATATGTATATAGCTATTGACAAGAATGAAAATTATTCTACATCTTTTATTAGCCCCTATAGTTCCATGACTATGACTATGGTTTCATCCAAAAATTCAAAAACTACCATTTTTAGTTCAAGTAATTTTTGAAATTTCTTTTTGACACATGTAACCATAGGATCTTGTAGTATGCTGACTTGAAAACATGTTCTTAAAATTTTAAAAATTTCCACCCCGTGCATTGCAAGATATAAGCATCAAAATTCACTGAAATCATTTTTCAGCCTTGCAAAAAATAGGACAGTTGCACTTCACAAGCTCACTTTTCTATTAAAAATGTCCAAAATAGTGGTGCTTCTTTAAATTCTTTTTCCTTGATAAGTTAGCCACATGCTTGAAATTTTTTACATCATTTAGAATTGAACAACATATAAGAAAAAAATAATAAGTCGACAATAGTAGAGAGTGATTTAAAATACTAGATTGTTGAGAATTGAATTATAGAATTGAAAAATTCCAATCCTAATGGTTGCAATGTTGTAATAAACAATCTAAATTTTATGATTTTATTTTTTTCCAAAAATATTGAAAATTGAGTAAGATAAAGGACTTCAAAGATTATTTTAGAATAGAGAATCTAGAACTGCTCGCAAACAATAAATCCTCATAACTTTTGATTCATTGATCAAAATAAAATGATATAAAGCTTTCCACATATATGCAATTCCAAAAAACCAATTTCAAATTTTTGTTTTTTTATTTGCCCGAATTGGCCATTTACAAAAAAAAGTAATATACTAGGCCATATCTTTGACTCATATTCTCAAACGTTATGAAATTTAGTGCATATTAGAGATAATCCTTGTCCCCACCTTCTATTAAAACTTGGACCAAAATTATAGAAATCTCTAATCACACATACCTACCCAAAATTGCTATAAGCCAAAAAGTGCATGCTAGTCCTTTAGGGGTTAATAGTTTGAGTTGATATCGATATTTCAATTCTTGGATTCTGGTAAAATAGTTATAAAACTACACTAGAATGTCTAGCTTCAATTTTTTGATTGAGGCATTAATTAATTGAGTGACTATATGTGTAGAATTCCATTATGTAGAATTCGGAAATTTTTTTTGGCTTCTATGCAATGTTTGTATGATATTTTAAAACTTCATCAAACCAATTTGAAAAGACCAACAATTCTTTATTAAACTAGTTTGAAGAAGCTCTTATTTTAAAGTAGCACTTTAAGAGGTGAAAGGCAAAGTGCAACTAATCTTATTATATACCACTATCCTCTACTTTGGATTGAGAGATCACATTTTATATCTAATGGATATTTTGTTAAAATGGACTTGATATTCTCCTACCATTTTTCCATCTATTTTCTAGGATTGGTATAGATTTCAAACCACATGGTCTAAAATATAGAACTAGTTTACATTTCAAACCTCATGGTCTAAGCCTACAACTGCCAAGTTTGTAGAATATTGCCATTCTAATGGAATATCTATTCCATATAAAAATGCTTTGGTATCAATTATCAATATTTTAGTCATTTAACTTCAATTAATTGTTAGCTTAGAAGATTGAGACCTTTGGAAGTTGCAAATGATTTTGTAGTGCATTTTTCAAAGACGGTACAAGATAAGAGTAGTGGCTATCTTATCTGCTACTAAACCTAAAGCATTGCACTTTTAATAGAAGGTAAAGGATAAAAGTACTACCTACCTTATCCATTATTGAACCAAATTCCAACTAGAATTTGGGTATCTCAACATGCACAATGATAATATCCAAAATCAATTAGCGTTGGCAAGAGTCTTTTAAATTCCTAGAGTTTGTTAGGTGAAAAGACTGAGACCTTTGAAAGCGGCACATGATCTTGTAGTGCACTAGTCTTCTTCATGAACCAAAAGTTTATAGTACAACCAATCTTATCCTTTACCGAACCCACCTCCTACTAGGATCCAGAAATCTCAATGTACACACCAATGTGTGCAAGGTGAGAATACTTTGTATTAGCCACCATTAATATATTTCTTTTACCTTCCTAACACTTGTCAGCAAGTACCTTTATACAAAGATTTATGAATCTTTTTTTCAAATTTGTCCATATAATATGGTTTCTAAAATCATCCATATTTCACAAGATGTCTATACTTTTTCTTGAGGAGTTAAGGGCAAAAATCGGCCAAACTTTGCAAAAAAAAGCAAAATGTTCGCGATTCAATGTTAATTGCTTCCAATGTTGGAATGAAATGGGAATTTACACTTTCCCATCTTCTTACACTATCCAACTAAATGATCTTCTTTGTCTTCTTGTTACAATTTAACAAAATACTACATATCCACAGCCCCTTCCATCTCAATTCATAGCCACATTTCAACACCTTGATGGCAAACTTCATTTTTTCTTCCGGGCCCTTTCACGGGAAAATCTTGCATGAGAAACAAAACAGGACAGAGTCATGTCGCCTTCAAGGACGTGCTGCGGAGCTGTCAGACAGTATGGGTCTGATTTGGAGGAGACGGGTCGAGCGCGTCGATTTTCATTTCAACCATCACAGTACGTCTTCCCTTAAGTTTACGTCACCGAGTGAAAGTAACGTTCTTCCCAACCTGTACTCTGCGAGGAGAGCTGTGAAATTGCTGTTAAAAGCAAGTCATTGTTTCTTACAAACTTAAATTCAAGATCACTCTCTTCAGTTCTCTTCTGTCGCCGCAGATTCAATTCCTGTACGTCGCCGCTTTGTTCTGAGCTGGATTTCAGAGCTTCAAGGCCAGAGGAAGTTGTGGAGGTGTGCATGTTTGGGTGTGGGGTAAGTTCGCTTGAACAAGGTTGTGAGTGAATTTTTTAGAACATCCCTGTTGCTGAAACTATGTGTTCTACAGATTTCAGTAGATACTTGCTTGATCCGATTCCGCTGATGGATTTCTTGAACTTGTAGTCAACCGACTGTAGCACTTTCAGAGCTTCTCTTGTGTTACGCAGAAATGCACAGAGAGGCATTTCACCCGTTATCCATTCTTTATCTCGAGTCCTGAAATGTTATTTGAGTCCTTTCTATTATTTCATGTTCGTCATCTGGAGTCTTCAGTCCTGAAACATCTATGTTGTTGTTTGCTGTCTCGCTGGTTCAGCAGTGACTTGATCTGTATGCATGCTGACCTATTTCCTGAAATTGCAGTCCACAAAATAGAGCAGTTTCAGAGCGTCATTTGTGTTTGCAAAGAAATCTACCCAGCGTGACATTCCATGCTTGCACTCCCGTTTGGCGTTCTTCATCTGGAGTCCTGAAATTGCACTCGAGTCCCTCTTGAATAGTGCTGTGTAGTCAAGGTTGTGAGTCAGTACTTTCATCACTTTTGTTCCGGATATGTCTCCTTGCTGGCCTGCTTTGACAAGCCAATTCATTTCTCTGATGATTGCTTGAATTTGCATTTAGGTAAGTTAATTAGTTCATGCAACAAAGGAAAAGAACACTTTCCGAGTTTCGTGTGCGTGGCCTCGAAAGGGGTCGATTGTAAAGAGTCCGTGAAAAGGAACCAAATTACTCGTTTCTGATGACTGTTTTTGGTGCTGATTTGGCAGGTAAGAGGAAACGTGACTGTCTAGGTCGACGTACCACAATCTACTTTGCATCGAGCAGCTGCAAAGAAAGGCGTTGCAAGACAGGCCAAAGAAAGGCGTTGCTGTCTTTCGCCTGTCTTGCAACGCCTTTCTTTGCAGCTGCTCGTAAGTGAAGATGGCATCACCGATATCCGCCCAGCAGAGGAGTGCCGAAGAGTCTCGCCAAGTGTTTGACACGATAAATACATGATGTCTCTACTGGAGTTAGACGGACGCCTTTTTCTTCTGCAAGCTCGTCTCCAAGTCCGTAGCCACTGAGGTGATGCAAGGAAACGAGCTTGCGGTAGAAGAAGCTGTCCGTTGACTCTCTGGTATATTTGCAAGCAGATGGCTGGGCAGTTATTTTCTTTATTTTCTTTCAGGAGAAAGTAACGTGTGATCTGAAACTGCTTTACTATTTTCTTTTTCCTAGCAATGCACGTATATATGATGATCCACTAGCTAGTAGCTTGACGATCAAATCGGTTTGCAAATGCTGGATGGTTGGACAGGAGTCTCCACCTAATGGACAGTTTTCCTAGCCTTCAGGACAAATGAATGTTGTTACTGCGTATTGTTTCTCTCACTACTTAGTTATTTTTTTCAATCTTGCCATGCTCCATTCCTCAAACTCGGCACTGTACAGGCCGGAGTTCACCAAGTCCTGAGATGTTTAACTTGAACGCTGGTTTGTAATTTGCCCATGCTTGCATTGATTGATGCATTCATCCCGTGCCTTGGTAATCAAAGGAATGAACAAACACTACCCAGTTGGACAGTCCACTTGAGCATGTCCTGCTTAAGACAGAGTTTTGTGAATCCATTGGAAAGCATTTACTATTCTCTTGCAATGCTCGTTTGTATCACTAGTTGCTTCCACTTTGATGATCAAGGGCTCTGATTAATAGAAGCTGACTTTTTTGTACAGGAGTTTCCAATCGATTTCATGATGCAGCATGGCAAAACATTTGATAAAGATGTCACTTTCCGGTTGAAGGACAGCGAATGGACATGGCCCGTCAAGCTTACAGTGCGTTCTTTCAAGCAGTCAAAGCCTCGAGTCTTTGCATATGGCCCCTGTGGGTGGAAAACTTTTTTGATGGATAACCACGTCAAAGTTGGCGACATCCTCATCTTCAGCCTGATCAACTTTTCGGAGTTTGTCCCCATGTCCACAAGGCATGGTTAGTGGACTCTTCATTCATTAGGGCCATTGTGATTAGTAGTATTGTGCACTTCTTGCTGTCAAATTGATTCAAATGATTAACACGTTGTGTTGTGTATCTTGCTGGTAGGTTGTGCCTAGACGCTTCTTAGAGCTCCATGGCAACATGCTTGAGTGCAATGACCTGCACTGGCAACTGAGAGGTCCTAACAAGGCCATCTGCATGGTGAAGGCTAACAGGACCTACAATGAATAAGAGGAAAAGCTCACCGGTCATTTTGATTCCGGGTGGGAAGCTTTCCGTGTTTCTAACAAGCTTCGAGTTGGAGACAATCTGGAGTTTTTCCTTGCTGGAAACTCATGCTTCACAATCGACCCCCTGGAGCAGATCGACAAAAATTAGTTTGGCTAGGGCTCTATATTTTGGATGCTAAAGACATCTTTATAGTCTTGTGAGTTCTTTGCAAGAGCATGGAAGCATTTTCATGGTCTCGATTGCTGCATACATTCAGTATTCAAACTCTATTTGTAGATGTTGAGCAGTACATAGGACGACCAGATGAATTTTTGTGGAACTGGTGAGTGAAGTTTTTTTTCCTGTTCATAGGAACACTGGGATGGAAATTATCTGAACTACAATGCAAAGATTGGAGGGCTTATTCTATTACATTTGCTCTTTGAGTTGTCAAGTTTCGCTGTTCCCTGTACCAGTTGTTTTGCATGTCTGTGTTGCCCTCCCCATTTTGTGCAATGTTGGGATTTAGATCTTGAAATTCTGAAACTAAACAAGGACGAGTGACAGATTTGTGACGAAGAGAATATTAGAGTTTGGGGGGGTTGACGATTCCTCCGGTGCAATTCTCCCTGTGACTTCGACTTCTGTCTGCCACTTCTTTCTCCTTCATTCCCGGTGTTGCCTCTCTCTTCTCCAGCCGCATGCCTCTTCGTGTGCTACCGGCTCAAGCTCTTGGAAGGCACCACAGAAACGAAGTCGTGAAATTAGGTCACCCGGAAGTCTTGTATGTACCAATTGAGGGTTTCCAGAGTAGTTTGGGAGGCAAAATGTCCATGTTGGAATGGAATCGGACTTTGTGTCCATCTTTACTCGGAACCTGAGAATAAAGATGAACCCTAGAGCTAAAGCACAAAAATTGGTTTCCATTACCAACTTCCAAATTTGAAGAGAAATTGAAGAATGTGAGAGTGCAACATTAGAACCTTGAAGTGCTTGCTCTGAAACTCTTGGTGAATGTCGGTATCATAATTCTCTACTATGTGAGCAATTTAGCATTGCTTTGCCCTTTCTGATCGGAAGAAAGCTTGGCCCCTTGCAAATTGTGTGCATATGGTCAACATTTTGAGAAGAGAAGAAGTGCGTCGGTAATCAAACGCAAGATCCTTGTAACAATTTTATCAATTTGTGGACAACATGCTCAAACTTTGTTTGGAGACTTAAGCATCAAAGACTACCGATACAAACAACTCTTCAATCTATCCAGAAATCTTTTAGAGCAAACTTCTATGTTGTGTTGGAATGGGAAAACAATTTTCAAATTCTTGGGAATCAAGAATTACTCTCCTCTACTTCCACGCTTCTATGTAGGAGGATAATTAAATAAATCATAGAAATAGTTTTCTTTTTTTCATACTAAAAGCAATCAAAAAGTTCAAATCCAATCATGTTGAAATTAGTTTTTCGGAAGTCAGAAAGTTGCCTCTCATACTTTGAGTAAGAGCCTCTTCCTAAAATTTTGACCAACAAACTCCTCTTGCAAGTATTTGCACAATGGCCTATTTCATTAAAACACCAACTAAACTATTTCAATAATGAATTAGCTACAAGGGTATAAATATTAGAATTAAAATATCTAGCAATGTGGTGGAGATCTAACTTGAGTTGGATAATTGTGGCTTCAAATATGGATATAGGGTTCATTTGTATAGATATGGATATGGTTACAATTATTAGACAAGGATGTGAATTCTTCCATATTTTTTTATTAAGAGCTTGAATTGATATCAATATTTCAATTTCTAGATTTGGATAAAATAATTATAAAACTAGGGTCTCTAGCTTCAATTTTTTGATTAAGGTACCGACACATTGAGTGACTATACATACTTTGATGTTGAATTTTAGAATTTTTTTTGCCTTTACACAATGTTTGTGTGATTTTCAAAATCTTCAACAATTCAATTTGAAAAAACTAATTATTCTCAAAAAACTAAATAATTTGAACTAAATAATTTGAAGAAGTTCTTGATCTCAAACTCAAAGTGGAATTTTTTGAAGCAAAAGGAAAAAGTACAAACGATATTATCTTATAGCAAATCTTTGCCTCTACATAGGTTGGAAGGATCTCAATGTGTGCATGTGAGAATACATTATATCAATTACTAATATTGTAGTCATTTAGCTTGCAAACAACTATCAAGTGAGAAGATTGGGACCTTTGAAAGTTGTAGGTGATTTAGTGGTGCACTTTTTAAAGAAGGTGAAAGGTAAGAATACTATTGTACCTATTGTACCTATTGTACCTTCTAATAAACCTAACTCCAACTAGATTCAAGAGATCTTAACATGCATAAGTGAGAACACTTCAAATCAATCATAAGTAGTATAGTTTTTTTAGCTTCACATCTACTACTGAATCTAACTCTAATTGGAATTCATTGATAGATCGCAATATGCACAGGTGTGAACACGTCAAATCAATCATTGTTGGTACAATCTTTTATCTTTTTAGGAATTGTAGATTGACTTTTGAAAGTGGCAGGCGATTTGGTAGTGCACTTTTTAAAGAAGGTAAGGGACAAGAGTACTACCTATCATATCCACTACTAAATTTAATTCCAATTGACTGGGATTGAAAGATCTCAACATGCGCAGGTGAAAATCATTGTTGGTATAGTCTTATCACTTCCTAGGAATTGTTAGGTGAGAAGATTCAGCCCCTAAAATGTATTGGTGATCCCATGGTGCACTTTTTAATGAAGTGAAAGTTCATAGTACAACCAATCTTATCCTTTTCTAAATCTGTCTCCAACTAAAATTGAGAGATCTCAATGTGCCTAGGTGAGAACACTTTGTATCAATCAAAACTTTTAAGAATTGGTTAAAATTAGTTTTTTGGAAGTTAGAAACTTGTCTCCCTCACTTTTAACAAGCATCTTTTCAAATGTGGATTGTTGAAGGTTAGCTTAAAAAGTGAAGTTAACCCCTAAAAGACCAAACACCCCTTTTTTGGCAACATAGCAATTTTGGGTAGTTCATTATGAAAGGCATTTTTAATTTCTTTCTTTGAAATTTTCACACAAGATGTATCTAAGGAGTAGCTTTCAGGCCCAAAAATTTTCATAACATTTGACAACATGGTTAAAAAGTTATTGCATGATATGTAATTTTCTTTGATCTTTGGGTAGCACGGGCAACTCAATTTTTTTTTAGAAAAATCAGTTTTTTAAGAAATAAAAATTTGAAATTGGTTCTCTAGACTTATATATATATGGAAAGCTTTGAATCATTCTATTTTTATTAATGAGATGAAAGTTGTGAGGAGTTTTAGTTTTGCAGTAGTTATGGGATCTCTACTCTAAAATAAACTTTGAAGTCCTTTATTTAACTCAATTTTCAATAATTTTGAAAAAAACAAAAACATTGGGTGTAGATTGTTTATTACAACATTACAACTGTTGGGATTGGCATTTTCAAATTCCATGACAAAATTTTTGACAATTTAGTATTTTGAATCATTTACTTCTTCTTTCTACTTACTATTTTCATCCTATATGTTGTCGAATTCCATATGATTTCAAATTTTCAAGCATGTAGCCAACTTGCCTTGAAGAATGAATTTAAAGAGTTATCACTATTTGGACATTTTTTTCGTATAAATGTGACCTTGTGAAGTGCAGGTGCCCGGTTCTTTAGAGAGACCAGAAAAGCATTTTTGTCAATTCAAACGCTAATATCTTGCAATCTATATGGTGGAAAATTCTGAAAATTTTCCCACATCTTCTCAAACTAGTTTATTACAATACCCTACAGTTATATGTGTCCAAAAAATATTTTTTCAAAATTTGATACTTGTACTAGAAATGACAATTTTGGACCAGTTTTGGTGAAAACATAGTCAAAAAACCTTTAGGGGTAAAATGTACATAAGAACCTTGAATGACAGGTGATGGTGAGAAGTCGAGATTTTTGTGTCACTAGTCACTGTGACTGTGAAGAGTTTGCAATTTGTGTCTCTCTTGTTTTTAGGCACTAACTGCATGTCATGAAGTGTGTGTTTGATGAAGGATGGAGTGGCGTTCAGGGCTTTTTTTTTCATTTTTGAAGAAGTGCCATAGTGGCGATATAAAATGTTACAGTGGTGCTCCAAGTTGCAACATTCATCCACTTATTGGATGTATAGTATGGTTTTCATCCACAATTAGGCGATTTCATCTAATATTTTTTTAAATTTCAAAATTGTCTGGCGATTTCATCCAATTTTTTTGGCATTTTTTTTAACCTTTTTCAGCCAGATTTTTTTTTCTGGTGCAATCTGGCACCAGAAACCCAAAAAAAAAAGCTCTGGTGGCGTTGTTGTGAAAAACAGTACTGTAGGTATTCTTCACCTCTGTTTCATACCTGTAAACGCATACACTGCACTGATTTGAGTATTCTACTCACATTTATTTGTCGTTGGCATGAAAGTATACTCAGATGACCCAGTACCTGCAGCTTCTAAAAGTGGGACTAGTTCCAAAAGTGGCGGTTTGGGAGTTCCCACCCTTATCTCATTGTGACCCTACCTCCATACCTCCATCTTCATTTCATTTCAACCACGTTAGCCAAATTGCTGAGCCTAGACTGGTCAAATTTTCATTATTAGATTGGCAAGTGAAAGGAGGTTCCAATACACAAAAAAAAAAAAAGGCGACGTTTGTGTACTGTATGCAAAAGTTATGAAGTGTTTTTGGTAGACGTTCTCAATGTCCGTTTGTTCAAGTGATGATGATGGCAGGGTGCGATTTTGGGTGCACCCACCTTTTCTTATCTTAGTCACAAAGATCAATCTCACATTGAATACTATAACCGCCAAAACTTGCACTTTCTGTTTGTGTCCCAGAACTTCAAACCAATGTGTGCACAACTTCACTAACTTAACTTAGCACAGGAGAGTCATGCACTCAAACTTCTCCAATCTTACTACCTGTGGTCCCAATTTTCTAAGCTGACATAAGCTTAGTTGGAATGCGTGACAAGTGTGGCAAGAGTGGAAGATCATTTCGAGAAAGTCATAGTACAGAGGTTCGAAAGTACAACAAAAAAGCACGCTCCGAGACACTCTTCACTCAACCCCAAAATCCAAATTGCACTCCGAGACATCATTCAGAATTCAAATCCACAATCGATAGAGACGAGGACCAATAAGTAATCTCGAGAAACGGTTTAGGGTTTCCCAAAAGAATTTGCCCTAAAATTTGATGCTACAGAGGTCTAGTCCGGACTCACAGCCTCCCGGCACGACCTACGAGGCTGAGCGAGCTCGATTCTGCATCTCTCCCAACCTCATTCTCAGTAACAACAACGAAAGCTCCTGGAAACCAACAATAGGTGACCATAAGAACGCGGAAACCCAAACCGTTGGAACCGGAATGAGTCAAAACTCAAATCCATTCACAGGAAACGAGCTTCTCCAATTGATTCAAACGAAAAGAAAAGGAACCAGGGATGCAGGTTCCTCAGAAAAGCGCAGGTTGCAGCTCGGGTTGCAGGTCGTTACTGGACCTTAGAAACCGGAATGAATTTCATTGGCCATCAAAACTCAAAACCATAAGCTTAGTGCAAATTTGGTCTTCAAGTGGATGGCTAAACATGTTTCGCATTGGTTTGCAAAACTAAAAAACGAAAGAAAAGGAACCAGGGATGCAGATTCCTCAGGAAACCCAGCTTGCAGGTCGCACCTGGACGCGTGATTGCGCACGCACCAAAGTGGAAAATCCAGGAGCGCTGTAGGAGGTTTCGAAAGCAAGAGGGTTTCAAAAGCACCCCCCCAAGCCCGCGCTTGCACGGTCATGGAGTCATGGACAGAGATCACAAAGAGGCCGACGAGGGAAAAGCGCCGTGAGCTGGCTCGGTTATGGGTCCTCCTTTGGTGATAGGCCACCGCTGCTATGATTAGCGGCGAGAAACGCTCTTCTGGTGCGAGGTAGCCATCTAAGCTCGCGGCTTCGTCACCCTTGCCATCTGCCAGCCTTCGTTGGAATTGGCTTATGTTTCTTCTTCTAGGGAAGAAGGTGTTGATGGACTGACCGATTATTGTTGTTCATCATTATTGTGGGTCTGCTTCTCTTGACTACTGGCAGGCCTTCTTCGGCCGCAACAGGCTTGCTTGCCGGGATGGTGTTTGCGGTTTGAATCCAGGCCACAGAGTTTCGGCTCCCAATTTGGACCCGAGTTGTGAAAAACTCGAGTGTGGCTAGAACCGACGACGACGGAGGGTTTGGTTTGGCTTGGCTTTGTTTTTTGGTTTGTGGCGAAAGCGGAGATCGCCATAGCCATGGATCTGAAGAAAGTCTTCGATCAGACCGTCCGGGAGCTGTGAGTCCGGCCGCTGCTTTTCGCCCTAGTGTTTTGCTTGCGATTCTTCTCCTGTCATTTTGACTTTTTTTTTGTGGCGCATTGTGTAACGGCGATCTGACTTAGTTTGGTGTAGGGTAAGGAGCGCTAGTTCTGTGGTGGTTGGTAGCTTTTGGGTTTGTAAAAACGGTGGTGGAGTTAGGGCTTGCGTTCACGGAATCGCATCATGCATTCCAGGTCGGTTAATGCGTGGTGGTGTTTGGTCGATGTGTGTACAGGAAGCGGGAGGTGAACAAGAAGGTACTCAAGGTGCCGGAGATTGAAGTGAAGGTAAGGATCCGTCGTTTGCGAGGGAAGGGGACTGGTTTTTTCTGGAGCTTTTGTAGCACGGCGTTCGTTTAGACTAGTACCTTCTGTTTCGAGGAAGAGGTGGTGGATCTGGTATTGCCGAGAAAGAACTATCCTTGTGGTTGAAGGCGATGTAAGCGAAGCCGTCTTTCTTACGGAGAGACGTATGAGATGGATTTTGTTGAATTTAGACGAGAGTTTTCCTTGAAAAAGGAACCACACTCAAAACTCTTGTAATGACACTGTTTCGGGGGGGTCACAATGTTAGCACTCTCTTGCGTTTTCGTAACTTGTCACAAAGTGTCCAATTAGACGTGTGCGCATCGTCAGAGATTCTCAGTTTACGCGGGGAATGTGCTATTACAGAGCATGTGATTACAGAGGTTGAGTGTATGGGAGCACATGTGCCCAGAACTGGATATCTGGAAGCCGTCTAATCTTATGTGTAAAGATTACGGCAGATTTCCAGGATATACAGGGAATGTTCAATTACGGAGTGTCATTACAGAGGTTTGAGTGTATGAAGCGGTTTGAGGATTTTCGTCTAGGTCTAGCTAGTCAGGAATTCGTCGTCATCTTCTTCTCCTTCAACAACAACTCATGAAAATGTGAGCTGGGAATGTTAATCTAGTCGTGTGCTTTTGGTTCTCAGATATTGGAAGCGACCAGCAACGAGCCATGGGGTCCGCATGGGACAATTATGGGCGACATTGCGCAGGCCACTCGCAATTTGTAAGCTCATCAGTTGCACGCTAGCCGCATTATGCATTGTGTGGGGTGGAGTGCTCTTCAATGGAGTGCTCTTCAGTGACACTTAGTTACTTTCATGGAGAGAATCTGCCAGAGGTGTACATTTCAAAGAGTGGAGTTCTCATTGTGTGTTACTACGTCTTACTTTATGATTTATTTCGCGGATGAGATATTTCGAAATCATCGAGTTTTTGTCTACATTTTTGCAGCAACGACTATCAGATGATAATGACTGTCTTGTACAAGCGTCTGAACGACACTGGGAGGAACTGGCGACATGTCTACAAGGTAATTCTAAGTTTGGCAATCAATTCGTGGACACCAACGTGTCGTTTTTGCCCGAGTTTTCTCATAGGGTAGGGAACCCAGGCCTGTGGTTGAGTAGTTTTTAGTATTGGAATGGAAATTTCGTACCTGGATCTTGTCCCAATTGGGAGGGGAGGCTAACACACTGAAACATGCATTATTTGGATATCGTATGAATAAGTTCTGAATTGTTGAAAGTTGAGGAAGTGGAGTCGTAATGACAATCTAGACTACTCTTGAACCTTGAGTATTGTAGCTAGTTTGATCTCTTTTCTTACAAGTCATGTGTTGGGTTACTATTGTAACTTTTCAACCCACGGGAGAATGAATGCGTTTATGTGAATGCGTGACTTTTCAACCCACGGGAGATCCCCACTCAAACTGGTCCCCTACCTTCAGGCTCTGACTCTGTAGTTTGTTGTGTGTGACAGGCTTTGACAGTTTTGGAATACTTGGTCGCAAATGGAGCAGAGAGGGTGATTGATGAACTGCTAGAGCACACATATCAGATTCAGGTACACATCCGTGTTCAACTTTTTTGTGAATCGCAGATCTAACTTCGTTTTGACAACATAAACTTCACAGCATTCTCTTCAGCAACATGATTATTATACATCCTTGTCAACGACCTGAATTTGTAACATTCTTGTCAACAACTTGAGTATTGTAACATACTTTTTAACAATATTAATCTTTTATCATTCTTTCCAACAAAATGAATATCATAATATTCTTCATCAGGCTTGAGTAGTCACTTCGTTTTAATTATGGACCGGTGAATGTTCCAAGGTTTGCAATTTTTCCCTTGGATGATTGAGGAGGAAGGTATCCGTAAAGGTTCTTCGAGGATAGGTGGCCCCATGTGTCAGATTTGAATGGGGATAATGGTTAAGAATGTTATGAGTATGGCTCTTTGTCTTACTGGTAAAGTGTACAGCTTCCCGTTTTCACAAGTTTGAATTCTTCTGTGTCCAGACACTGTGTGATTTCCAATATCTAGAGCCTAGTGGCAAGGACCAGGGTATCAACGTGCGGAAGAAGGCGCAGTCTCTGGTTGCTTTGATCAAAGATAAAGACCGAATTCGTGAAGTGAGGAACAAGGCTGCTGCCAATCGAGACAAGTACGCGCTCAAACAATCTACTGATTTCTATTTGCTTTCAACTCGACTGTATTTTCTTGTTGGCTACTTGAGTCTTCCTAATCATCTCAAAAGCATATATTAACGCCCAGATAAAGACCAAACAGCTCAAATTGGGCCTCATGTTCTTTTAGATTTGAGTAGATCTTATGGAGACTATCCAATTTTTCTTTTTCTCCAACATGTATACTGTTCTTCAGTGATTTTGGTGATATAAAATTGGTCCCCTTCTGAATTCTATTATTTTCACATTATGGTCAATCGAATTGGTCAATTTAAAATCATTGATCCTTTAGGCTAAGTTTGCAGCTAAGTTGCACATGGTTTGTAGGAGTAGGTGTCAATTTAACGTTGTTAACTACCGTTTTCAGGTACCGAGGCGTCTCTAGCACTGGACTGTCACATCGATCAAGCTCGTATGCAAGCACAGGGGGAGGTTACGGTGATAGGGATGACGACCGATATGGGGGAAGTCGTGGAAGAGATGATGACCGATATGGGGGAAGTCGTGGAAGAGATGAGTATGATTACGGTGGACGAAGCAAAGAGGGTGATCGGTACAGGGACGACGATTCATATGGCAGGGACAGAGACCGAAACAGAGACGGATCTCGTGACCGGGATGGGTCTAAAGAACGTGACGCTTATGGATCTAAGGGAATTGATAGATATGGATCAAAAGGAGGTGATGAGTATGGCTCAAAGGGAGGTGATCGTTATGATAAGTATGAGACCAGTCCTTCAAATAGCCGTGATAGAAGCTACGACGACGACGACAGCTTTGCTTCCAGGTGACTGAAGACCTACTGTTGTGATTGCAAAGCTTTGATTTGAGTTCTCCTACGACGTTATTCTAACGCTCATTCTGGGAGCTTGGGAGGGTGAACCTTTAATCCTGCAGTGTCTAGGCTTATAATAGAAAGTCCACGTTGGAGCAATTATTCAATTATTTATAACTTTCGAAAACACATTGTTATTGGTAAAAAATGAAGCGGTTTGTTCTCTTCCGTCTTTGGTACATTTTGTGACCTTCCTTGAAGCTTCCTGGATGATTTATACAACTCGCGTATATGGAAGCCGCCACTTTTGACCATCTGGGCGCTTAGGAATTAGATGAAGTCGTTCTCAATACTTGCATTTGGCTGGATATCTTAAGCTTGACTAGGTATTGCAATGATTATCAGGCTTCCAAATTTGAATTATAAATGAATTTGTATCCTCGATTTGTGGACTTAACTTTTCCTTTGTTGCTGCAGAAATGGCAAGGCAAAGGGCGGTTCCACTCCACCTCCTGCGTATGAGGAAGCTGTTCAGAGGGCTGCAGTTGATGAAGATAGGTGGGTTAAGATTCAACCTACCCTGTCATTCTTTGGAGTGTTCTTTCAGACTGCTAGCTATAGTTCCTTGTGTCTTTTTGACTTGTGCGTGGGACTGGTTTGTCTACTACTGGAGAGATAATTAATGGTGTTTACTTGTGTACAGGGATGAGGGTCAAGGTGTGGCTGCAGCAGTGGCCAGAGCTCAGAGCAGTCAGGTAGAGGCTACCGCACCAGAGACCACAACTAAGTCGAATGGAGGTGGCTCATATTTTGCAAGCCAAGCTGCAGATGACGATTTTGATGATTTTGATCCTCGTGGGACTTTTACTGCTACTCCTGGTACAATTTATGCTCTATGCCATTATACTTTTTTCCCTAACAAGACTTGAGTCACAGTAGGCTCGTGTAGTCCTTTGTGACGAAATAATAGAATTTCTTGTGCTGTTATAAAGGATGGTGATCAGGATTCTATTGACTAAATTTGAGATTTCCATTATTGTCTTTCTATTGTTTCCCAGAGCGATGCTTGTCTGAGATATTTGATGACTGTATTTCGCTTACCTTTTACTCTTCGGGTGTTTGTAGCCCCTGCAGCAAGTCAGCCAAGTGAAAATCTCTTTCCTGAATCGGCAACTCCATCTTTCTTTCCTGAATCAGCAGCTCCATCATTCTTTCCTGAATCAACTCCTGGCCCCCCTCCCGCTCCTGCAGCTGCGCCCAAAGGCAATTTGGGTGGCCTCGAGGACCTTTTCGGTGATGTCAGTTTTGGGGCAGCTCCTGCTCCAGCCCCTGCCCAAGCTCCTCCTGCGACCGCTACCGCTACCAACTTCACCAACAGTCAGGTAGATAAACGACTAATCCCCAAAGACCAAGTGGCTGAATTAGTCGTCATGCATTTTCATCACTTTTGAGTGGGTTATGTGGGAACTTCCTTGTGTTCAATTTCATTTTTTTTTTTTTAAACACATGCGATGTTCTTCGCTGATTTGAAATTTCACCTTGTCTGAATTATATTTTCACTAAACGATCAATCAAACTGACAATTTTAGAATAACGAAATCTCGCTAATTGTTTATGTTGACAACGTGAGACTTGCAGTCTTCTCCCGTTACTAATGTTGTACTGTTGTTATGAGATTTCACTATTCAGATGCTTCGATCTGGTTTATATGTTATTGATCGAGCAGATGACAATGATATTGTTATGCAGGTACAAACGAATGATTTATTTGGAGACTCGTTTCTAGCAGCCCCTTCAACTGCAGCCGATGGATTTGGCGCTTCTGCTTTCCAAGCTCCGCCTGCGCCACCAGCAGCAGCTCCTGCGGACCCGTTTGGTGGCTCCTCGTTCCAATTAGCCCCTCCCCCCCCAGCTCCCCCTGCTTATCAGCCACCCTCTGCTGCTCCACCTAGCAACAATCCTTTTCCGAGTTACGGTGCTTCAAATGGCAATGGCTTGAACGGGAACATGTATGGGCAGTCGCCCACTCCATTCGACTCAGGATTTTCGGGGCAAGGCTACGGCAACCAAACCCAGGCACACACTCGTCACCAATCTTACGGCGACCCCTTCGGAGCCCCACAGAATAACCCGAACTTGAATAGATCCTCTTCAGCACCTCTGCCACCACAACAACCAGCAAAGAAAGAGTTTGGCCCAGTGAAATCTGCCATTTGGGGAGACACACTCAGCATGGGCCTTGTTGATCTTAACATTGCAGGACGTAAGGCTGTCAACTCCTATATTTCCATGCATTTTGGTCTCATTAACGTTCATTATCGCTAAAGAACTCACATTAGATTGACCAAGTTCTATATGTTCAGTTCGATTCATGCAATTCGCATATGGAATGCCTAGTTGGTGTTAACTCAATTTTAATGTGATGTTAGTGTCATTGGCGACTACCAAGTAAACATCAACTTGAGAATTAATATTAACATGAAATCAAAATTACGTTGTTGTAGATTAATCATTTACACAACCTTACATGACTTCGTCAATCTAAAACTGGATTTTGTTGAGACTTCTGTAGTTAAGCAAGCAAGGCGTTTCTCTACACTTCCGCTTATTTGAGGATTTTCCTGGTAATTTTTTTCTCTTTGCTGGTTTAATCAAGCGCATGGATTCCTTACATGAGTTTTTGTGTTGTGCAGCCAAAGTGAACCCACTCAATGACCTGGGAATCCAATTGACAGATCCCACTTTGAAGAACGAGCTGTGGGGTGCTGATAACCCGAAACAGGCACAAAAGAAGACGACTTCAAATTCCGGAATGGGAATGGGGATGAGCATGGGAAAAGCCATGGGGTCCGGCTCTGGCCTCGGCAGAGCAGGTGCAAGTGCACTCCCTCCTCCCATGCCGGCTATGAGGCCACCAATGGCCCCGGGAATGGGTATGGGTATGGGAATGGGTCCTGGTCCTGGCCCTCAGCAGATGGGTTTCAACATGGGTATGGGCCTAAACCCGGGCATGGGAGTGTCGCCAGGCATGGGTATGGGAATGGGTATGGGCATGGGCCCTCAGATGGGAATGGGGATGAATCAGCAGCAGATGGCACCGAACATGCAAATGGGTGGATACCCCAACCAGTACAACGGTTATAGGTAGAGGAGTTTTGTCGGTGTTAAAATTTTCTTTTCTTTTCTCTTCTTTTTCTTTTTCTATTGGACATGAGGAAAGTAGTCGGTAGTTGTGAGTAATGATTTGCCGCAGCTGATTAGGATCAGCTGATGGTTAGTTAGTATCCAATGCGCCCCCTATCGTAGCGCAATTCTTCATTGCAAGTGTCTTGAGAGCAAAGGTGTCGATCTTTCTGTAGTTGTGCAATAAGGCTGGGTAAGCTTATTTCCTACCTCCCCATTCCATAGGCTATTGCGATGGAGATGTTTTTGTACCTAGAGATTACATCAACGTGTCCTGGTGTTGATCAGTCCCTCTTCGGTTGGAGCACAGATTGAATCTGTGGGTTAGTAGTCCACATCTTTTCTTAAGATTGTTTTTATATATATCAATAAAAGTTTAGCAGTGGCTTGTACACCGTCTTGGTCTTGCCGTGTGTGTTGTTGCATTTTCGGTGTCGGTCACTTCATCCTTGAATGCCCATGCTTTTGAGGCCGCGTTATTTCGGTCTTGAGAGGACTTTATTAGTTTTAGTTCTTTTTGTATGTTGCTCAATATAGTAAAATATGCTTCGCCCTTTAACTCATGTTCTAATGTGTTTATTTCTTAGAAAAAAAGAGACGGTTTGTGGATAGCAGTAGTTGTCGTGCTATTTCATAGGTTTGACTGCGACTCCTCGTTCAACAATACTGGTATCTTGGTCTGGTCATTATGTTCGCAAATTGAAACTCTTTGTAATTTTTATGGTTCATGCAGTCAACTAGAGAATTGGATAAACCTAAACAGAACCTAGTCTCCGAATGGGACGCAATGGTTGCCACGTGTCGTTGAGAATCGATTGCTTTGGAGGGCTCACTCAAGAAACACTCTAGATTTGGCCATGTTGGTGGACTAGTTGGGTCGACTTTTTTCCGTTCGCAAGGGACCCATTGTGACTTTCACGTTCCTACAGAAGGCCTTACTGAGGATGCTATTCAAACTTCCTCACATCCTCGCATGTAGTTTCTGTCAATGCAAAGTGTGCTCTACTTTAGTCTACAAAGTGAAATCAGACACTTTGTGAACTGGTGAAATGAGATAAAGAAACGGTTAAATTTTTGAAGTATTGGATAAAGAACAGTTATATTTCCAGTGTAAAATAGAGAAAATAACTAGAGAATGGCGAGACGTTTTCATCGAGCTATTTTCGGGACCTCGTGGCAATCTGCGTGGCAGGGCGAGTCCGTAGGTGTCCAATTCCCGTCTTGCATTCTCCTCGACACTCCCCTCCGTCCTTCGCCCGTCCGGAATGCAGATCGCTGACGAAAAAATTTCACGCGTCCTCTCCAAAACTCCTCTTGTAGGAAGCTTGAATCTGATCACAATGTAAGGTTTTCACCCCTATCGAAAGCATTACAGGGGCATTCACTGCTTGGAAGATTGGTCCTACCTACTACGTCGGTTGATGTTGAAGCTCCGTTCAGTTCATTTGCTGCTGGCCTTGCAAGAAAAAAACAACGAGATCAAAGATCGGGAAACAGTTACAGCTATATGCAGAGTTGCAATGAGTCCGATCCACGGAAAGACTATTTACTGTACACCACTGAAAACGCAGGGGATGTATACCAGAAGATGTTATTGTTGGCGAGAGTAAGTTAGTAGTCATTAATCATCTGGCTCCAATGGCCATTTATCAATAAAGTCATTTCCAGCTTCTTGCTGAGAAACTCCTTCGCGACCTGGCTGAGTTCTTTGCTGTGGGGAACACAATAGCCCTTGATCATTTTGTAAGATTTCTGAAGAGTGTCCCACCGCTGTCGACACTGGTCTGTATCTCTTGTTGGAATTTTTGCGGCTATTACCTCCCGACTCTCCTTTTGTTTAGGAAGAGAGAGCTGCGATTTGCTAGCAATCAACATCTGGCTGGCTGTGTGGTGGTCCTGATAAGGTTGGTCTATTTTGGAGGCTACAGAGCCATACCTGGTTATCAGTTGTCCTGCCCAAGAAGCACACTTTCGTCCAAGAGCATTCAGAATCCCTTCGCAGATTCCTGGAGAGGTTGCCATTTTTCTGATCAGAAACGCCACAAGAGGAGGGCTACAATTCAACTCGGGCGTCAGGCTCCGATATTCAACAAGAGACAAAGAAAACTAAGCGAGACAGGGACCCTAAACCCTACATTGTGATCAGATTCAAGCTTCCTAGCCAACAAGAGGAATTTTGGAGAAGACGCGTGAAATTTTTTCGACGGCGATCTGCATTCGGGACGGACGAAGGACGGCGGGAGTGTCAACGAGAATGCAAGCCGAGAGCTAGACTGCCACGAGATCCCGAAAATAGCTCGATGGTAGGTATTTAACGTCTCGCCGGAGAATGTACTTCCAAGAAATGAGCCGAATAAGGCCAAGAATTTTTTAAGTCCACGAATGTTGGACTGAAGTACCTTGCCGTATACTATAAAAACCAAAGTGAACCCAACTGGGAAAGTACAAACCAAAGTGAACCCAACCAGGAAAGTATAAACCGAAGTGAACCCAACCAGGAAAGTTCGCCTCTGATTGGGCCACCGCAAAAGCTGCCCTTGGGTCATACCAATCCCCTCCTGCCAAGTGTACTCCCCCTCCTCAACATGAAGGCTCCCTCAAATCCTGCATGTCCTCCGCAGTCACAAATGTTCCAGTCCACAATCTGTGGCTCTTCCTCCACAATCGTCATTGTCTGAATCACCACTCAAAATACATCACCAAGCATTCCTCCAGAAATCTCAGAAAGGTTCAGAAATTTCTGAAGTTTCAGAAATTTGCTCACCTCTAGAGCATTGCAGCCAATTCCATGGGATACTTCTTGCAAAGAGCTTCCATTTCCATTTCAAGCTGGCGTAATTCAACTTTGCAGCTTTCTAGCATACCCAATTCACAGTTTTGTAGTATGCTCAATTTGTAGGCTTTAATAGGGTGGTTGGTTAGCATCCAGAAATTTCGGGTCGATTGCAACAGGAATTCATGATGTCTGTGTGTGGGCTTCCTCAATTGACACTCTCTCGAACTGTCGTCCGCAATTGTATCCCTTCCAGTTGGTCCCCTTCGCCTCGCAATTGCACTTCGCTTCAATCTGTGAGAGATGCTTCCCGTTCCCTCCTATGGCGATCTCAAGGTTCGTGCAAAGGTTGTGGAGCTCTGAATGTTCTGAATTTGGGCGACAGTCGTCACACCCGGAGGAGATTTGTGGTTTCGGCGACGAGTTCTTCCGAGGAAGGGGACGAGGAGCATGTGTCGGTTGCAGGAAACGAAGTTCCGAAGGAGCAATTGCAAGTGGGGGCTACTGCAGCAGCGACGATCTTATTCTCCGTGTCCAATCGAGTTTTGTATAAAATGGCGTTGGTGCCGTTGCAGGACTACCCGTTCTTTCTGGCGCAGGCGCTGACGTTTGGGTATGTGGTGGTGTACTCTGCGTTTCTGCTGGTTCGGTATCGACAGGGGATTGTGACGAGGGAGATGCTGGAGTTGCCGAAGATGCCGTTTGTGGTGCAGGGGGGGTTGGAGGCGCTGGGACTGGCTGCGGGGATGGCGGCTGCGGCGAATCTCTCCGGGGCTTCGATTCCTATCTTGACGCAGGTACTTGGAACCCTAAGCCCTAATTTGAGCTGAAGCGTTTGGTGTTTTAGTAGATAATCCCTTAGAGATCGAGTTCTGTTTTGCTGCATTGGAGCTTGTTACTATATCTGATATCCAACTCTTTTTATTGCCGTTGTTACGAAGAATGGCCGAATGTGCTGGATTCACAGAGTTTGAATTATGTCTTTGCTTATTCCATCATGGTGCAGAGAAATCAATTATATGTCTAGCAGAACGAATGTTTTCAGGAGTTGTGGAATAATGAATGCAGGAATCTATGAATCTTGGGAGACAAATGAATATGGAATTTCTTCCAACTCCTCCTGATTATTCTTTGAAATTCGTTGTCCTGTAATGAATCCTTTCAAATGCACAATTGAGAACGTAGAAAAACGTTCATTTCACTCACTGTTGAGCTAGGAAAGCGAAAACGTTCTTGAACGTTGTTCTTTTTCGCCTGATCTATAAATTCAATTACAGATAATAAAGGCTACTTAAATGTGGATTCAGATTTGGTCCCTGAGTTCCGTCAGGCCCCAAGGAGTCGATCATCCATGTGTCAAAGAAGTCATACACGTATTTAGATTCAGAGTCTGTCAAGCAGGAATCTCTTGTCATGTAGTACTTCTGTCATCGTGCAAAAGTAAAATTCTCCAGGGATGGTGCAGGGGCATACAGAGTCTTGGGGATACAGAATACAGGGGATATTGAGTCTTGGGGGCCAAGTGACTATGGAATTTTATTCAAACCTGCAGTTGCAGCCTAGGTGTGAGTAGATTAATTGCTTACACTGCAGGTATGTCAATGTGCTTTAGAACACAGTGCGCTGCACAGAATTGATACATGGAATTGATTTCTCTGCACCGTAGCTGTCTAACATTTCAACTTCGGATGGCAACTGTTTCTAATGTCTCCATAGGTATGTGATGCTCTCTCACCACCACGGTGAGACAATACCCTAAAAATGTTTCAAATCAGTACGGAAACTGACCTCGTAAACTTGGGGATCCTTGTTCAGACATACTTGGTATGGCAGCTCGTCCTCTCCGCAACCATCCTGAAGAAAAAATACACACGGGGTCAAATCTTCGGCTGTCTCCTGGTGACAGCCGGTGTAATAATCGTAGTCTCCAGTGGCGCAGGCGGAGACGTCAAGTCCATCGGCGAATCCGGTCTCTTCTGGCCCCTTGTGATGATCGGCTCCACAGCTTTTTCCTCAGGAGCCTCCATCATCAAGGAGTTTGTATTCAAAGATGCCGCCAAGCGTCTTAAAGGTGGACAATCAGTCGACATTTTCGTTGTCAACACCTTTGGCTCATCTGCACAAGCTCTCTTCGTTTTCCTTCTTCTTCCGGTCTTGTCAAGCTTGAAAGGAATCCCATTCCAGCAATTGCCAACGTACTTCCGGGATGGCGCTGCGTGCTTTGTCAACCTCGGTGGGGAGTGTTATGGAGCGCCAATGGTGCCTCTGATTTACGTGGCCATGAACCTGGCCTTCAACATCTCCAGTTTGAGTTTGTTGAAGCAATCGTCGGCTGTGGTTTCGTCTCTTTGTACGACGCTGGCTGTGCCGCTGTCCATTTGGGCTTTCACATTTCCTTTGCCTTTGGTGGGAACGCCGTCGAGTTTGCCGCAGGGGTTGTTTGTAGGGGCGGCGGTTCTGGTGGCGGGGCTAGCTTGCTATAACTTCTCCGGAGAGAAGCAACAAAAGGAAATGAAGGATTGATGTAATTAGATGATTTATTTTATTGCTCTTGGTGTACAGGTTAGTCCGTTGTTAGATTTGGTTAAGATTTTACATTGATTCTTATTGGAATGACAATTTTTTGTGATGTTTTTAATTGAATGGAAATGAAATGGAAAGCTAAGGTTGAGATGGGAAGATGAATGCCATGTCTGTTCTAGTTGAGGATTTTGGTGAATTTTAGGATCTTGAGATTGCCGCACGGTTTTGAAGTTTGAAAGTGTGTGCACGGTTGTTCTTGGAGCTCTTTCCTCTTACAGTTTAAGGTTGAAGCATCAACGAATGAATTATAAATTAAAAGGACTCAAATCCAAAATCTTCTACAGTTGGCTAAATCTTATGGTGAAGTATCTTCCAATGACGATAAATTGAGGTGAATATCTTCCTCGTTTTGGGTTCAGTTTTTGTAAACACATTTTGTAAATTTGCTTAGCGGTTACACTTCTAGAACTTGCAGTAACTTGATTTTAAACGACTACATGATTGGAAACTTCCAGGAAGATCTTGTCCAACAGTCATCAAAAAAATAATGAATGCTCTACATGAATCAATAATATACATACTCGTATTTTAGAGGGTTACTGGTTTTCATTACAATTTTCAAGTCTCTTGCAAGGTTTTTTTTGCAAATTTGAATTTTTCTAGCTTGATCTTAAGGGCTTCCTTATGATGTCAGAATCTCATATATATTAAGAAAAAGTCATCTTTAGGAATTTAGTGTTGTCTACAGACGAGTGAAATTATGGATAAGTTTAGTAGGAAAAACCTAGAGAATGACAAGCATTGGTGTGTTTTAAAACAAAGTGCTAAAATTGTCCCTTTCACGGTTGATTCGAAATATTGAAGGGGTTGCACTGCTCGCAACATTATCCAATGAATTTTTGTTGCAAGACAAATAGAAGCCCCATTCCAAGTAGGATGTTGTCGATCAATGTCGAAGGAATAACAGACAGACCCAATTTATATAGAGATTAGTGGTTATTGAGATTTGGCCAAGTCATGCTTTCACATCCGAACTTCCTAATTGAAGTCCTACGATTTGTAATGGACGAGATAAGTTGCTGTTGGTCCCATTCTGCATTCAGTTAAAAACACCCATGGAGGAAATTGCTTCTTATTCCAGGATTTCGAGATCTGAATCCCAACATTGCACAAAACGGGGAGGGCAACACAGACATGCAAAACAACTGGCAGAGGGAACAGCAAAAACGTGATAATTCAAAGAGCAAGAGCAATAGAATAAGCCCTGGCTCCAATATTTGCATAGTAGTTCAGAAAATTGCCATCCCAGTGTTCCTATGAACTGGCACTGTGCTGTACAGTACAGTACACAAAACAACTTCACTCAGCCCTTCCAAAAAAATCATCTGGTCATCCCGTCATCAAAAAACTTACTACTGTTCAACATCGACAGACAGATGATCCAGGACTGAAGACTCCAGATGACAAACGGAAAATAATAGAAAGGACTCCAATAACATTTCAGGATTCGAGATGACGAACGGCAAACGGGAATGCAACATGGAATGGCACTTTGTGCATTTCTGCGTAACACAAAAGAAGCTCTGAAAGTGCTCCCGTCGGTTGACTACTGTAAGTTCAAGAAATCCATCAGCATAAAGATCAAGCATGTACATGTACCTGCTGAAACCTGTAGAAACTTATATTATTTTTCAACAACAGGGATGTTTTAAAAAAACTCACAAACAAGCTTGTCCAAGTGAACTTACCCCACACCCAGACATGCACACCTCCACAACTTCCTCTGGCCCTGCAGCTCTCAAATCTAGTTCAAAACGAAGCGGGAACAGGAATTGAATCTGCTCGACTAGCTCACACAGAAGAGAACTCAAGAGGGCGAGCATGAATTTTAAGTTTGTAAACACAGAGAGATGACCAATGGCTTGCTTTTACAAGCAATTTCACATCTCTACTCGCAGAGTACAGGTTGCGATGAACGCTCGGATGAACGTTAGTTGAGTTGAGCTGGGTGACGTTGAGGGAAGACGTACTGAGGTGGTGAAAGGAAATGCGAAGCGCGCGACTCGTCTCCTCCAAATCAGACCCATACCCCTGCAGCACGTCGTTGAAGGCGACATGACGTTGTCCTGTTTTGTTTCTCATGCAACATTTTCCAGCGAAAGGGCCCAGAAGAAAAAAAATTAAGTTTGCCATCAAGGTGTTAAAATTTGGCTATTATTTGAGATGGAAGGGATGCATGTGGATATGGAATTTTCTGCTTGCTAAATTATAACAAGAAGACAAAGAAGATCACTGGAGAGTGTAAGAAGATGGGTAGAGTGTAAAGTTCCATTCAATATTGGAAGCTCTCAACATTTGAACATTTTGCCTTTTGGCCAAAAGTTTGGCCAATTTTTGTATATAGAAGTTTGTCTTAATTCCTTGGGAAAAATATAGACATCTTGTGAAATATGAATGAATTTTAGAAACCGTATTTTACAGACAAATTTGAAAGAAGATTGATAAATCTTTGTATAAGGTGCTTGCTCACAAGTATCAAGAAGCTAAAAGAAATATATTAGTGATGATTGATACAAAGTGTTCTCACCTACATGCATTTATATGCACATTGAGATCTCTCAATCCTAGTTGGAGGTGGGTTTGGAAGAGGATAAGATTGAATGTACTCTTAGCTTTCACTTCATCAAAAAGTGCACTATGAGATCACCTTGCCACTTTCAAAGCTCACAATCTTTTCAATTGACAATTCCTAAGAAGTTAGAAGACTATTCTAGTAGTGATTGATTTGAGGTACTCTCACCTATGCATATTGAGACCTCTTGATACGTCAATCCTAATTGGAATTAGGTTCAGAAGTGGATAGAATGGGTAATACTCTTATTCAATCTTCTCACCACACAATTCCTTGTAAAGAAGCTAAAAGACTATACCAATGTTGATTGACACGTGCATGTTGAGATCTCTTCATGGACTACTTGGAATTAGATTTAGTAGTAAATAAGATAGTACTCTTAATTTTTACCTTTTTTTTTAAATGCACTACTAAATCACTTGCAACCTTCGAAGGTCTCAATCTTTACACTTGACAATTATCTGGAAGCTGAACGCTATATAATATCAATAATTGATACAAAATATTTTCACATGTGCACATTGAAATCTTTCCATCCGAGATGGAGGTAGATTTGGTACAAAATAAGATTAATTGTACATTTGTACTTTACCTTTCAACTCAAAAAGTGCTACTTTGAAAATAAGAACTTCCTTAGATTAGTTTATTGAAGAATAATTAGTCTTTTCAAATTGGTTTGATGAAGATTTTGAAAATTGGACAAACATTGCATAGAAGACAAAAAAATTCTAGAATTCTACATGGAAGTCTACACATTAAAGAAAAATCAGCCCTCCGGAAGGCTACTTTAGATTGGCATGCCAAGCTATTTCAAGCTTGGTAGTCAATCTCGAAAAGGCCCCTGGTGAGCAGTTAGCTTAGCTGACTGTTTGCCAAAACAGTCAGATTTCATACTTTTTTTTTGCTTAATTAATTTTTTACTTATAAAACTAGGTTCCTGCGCCATTGTCACTACAGTTTCAGCTATGCGGTAATAGGAGAAAAGATAAATTTTCAACCCCAAAAAACAAAATTTTAGGGTACTTCAGAGGGCTGTGGAGCAGGCCTGAAATTTTCTCTAATGTAGTCACTCAATGTGTCAAAGACTCAATCAAAAAATTGAAGCCAATACCCTGGACTAGATTTATAGTTATTTTATCAAAACTCAGGAATTAATATACCGGTATCAACTCAAGTTATTAACAAAAGATATGGAATAATTTGCATCCTTGTCAACAATGGAATACATATCCATATTATACAAATGAATCCTATATCCATATTTGTAGTCATATCCAACTCAATTATTGGATATTTCACTTTTAATATTTAGTTGTGCCTTCATGGCTAGTCGATTGTTTGAAATTGTTGGATGGTGCTTTGAAGGAATAGGGTAGTATACAAATATTTGCAAGAAGAGAATCATAATAGTTGGCTGATTAAAGCTTTTGAGAGAAGTGTATAAAAAATGGGGGAGGCAAGTCCTTGGCTTCTAAGAAAATTACTACTTTGTATTTCATGAATTGTGTCTTTGTAGAATTGATATTGACTATTTCATGAATTGTGTCTCCATTTAATTGAAACTCTTATTGTGACATACTACTTATTTCATGAATTGTGTCTCCATTTAATTGAAACTCTTATTGTGACACACTACTTATTTCATGAATTGCATCTTCATATAACTAAATTTGAAGTAGTGGACAATTTTTTTGGACATCTATTTTTAGAAAGATGGACAATCATTTCAGGACGGTGGGAGCAATTTTAAGATCTCTCGGAATCCATGCCACAATGTTGGATTTTTTTCATTTCAATATTTTGTACCCTTCTGGCTAGCCAATTCTTGAAATGGTTGGTTGGTGTTTTGAGGGGATAGGCTAGTTTGCAAATATTTGCAAAGAAGAGAATCATAATCAATTGATTGGTCAAAGCTTTAGAGAGATCAGAGGGTTATAAAAAACAGGGGAAACAAGTCTCTGACTTTTTAGAAACTAATTTTAACCCCTAAAGGACCGGCATGCATTTTTTGGCTATATAGAGATTTCGGGCAGGTACGTGTGACTAGAGATTTTCATATTTTTGGCTGAAATTTCAATAGAAGGTGGGTGTAAAGAATATCTTTCAAATGCATTAAATTTGATGACATTTGGAAATGTGAGTCAAAAGTTATAGCCTAATATATTATTTTTTTCCGTAACTGGGCAGTCCGGGCAAATAAAAAAAAATCACTTTTTTCAACAACAAAAATTTGAAATTGATTTTCCAAGAGTTATATATAGGTAAAAAGCTTTAAATCATCCCATTTTGATCAATGAGTCAAAAGTTATGAAGATTTTTAGTTTGCGGGCAGTTATGGATTCTCTACTCTAAAATAAGCTTTGAAGTCCTTTATCTTACTCAATTTTCAACATTTTTTGAAAAAAATAAAATCAAGGGATGTAGATTATTTATTACAACATTCCAACCATTGGGATTAGCATTTTCAATTCCATAATTAAATTCTTGAAAATTTAATATTTTGAATCATTCTCTACTACTATCTACTTACTACTTTTTTCCTGTATGTTGTACAATTTCAAATGAAGTAAAAATTTTCAGGCATGCACTTAACTTATCTAGGAAAAAGAATCCAAATGAGCACCATCATTTTGGACATCATTTTTCATCAAAAAGTGAGCTTGTGAAGTGTTGCTGCCCTATTTTTTGCAATGCCAAAAAAATGGTTTTAGTGAACTTGAATGCTTATATCTTGCAATCCATGTGGTGGAAGTTTCTGAAATTTTTACCATATGTTTTCAAGTGACCATACTACAAGATCTTATGGTTACATGTGTCAAAGAAATTTTTTTTCAAAAATTGGGTACTTGTACTAAAAATGGCAATTTTCGAGCGTTTTTGGTGAAACCATAGTCATAGAATTTTAGGGGTTAAAATCCACTCAACGTTGTTGGTTTTTTCAATTTTAATGTTTTTAATCCTTTGGGCTAGCCATTTTTTGAAACAATTGATTTTGAACCTTCAAGAACTGCTAAGGTAACTGCACCTTAAATCACACAGCTAAGCAATTCGGCCTAATTCAACATGGGTTTCACTATTATATTGAATTTTTTTTTGTGGGGTCCCATTGGTTGTCAAAAGGGGATTCTAGATTCTCTTACAATGCATTTTTTGGACACCGTGTGAATAAACTACAAATTTCCAAAGTGTTGAGAACAGGTAAATCCAAAAGCGATCATAGAGTCATATGAATAGTGGGAGTACATTTTAGACAAGAATATCCGCTGTGTGCTCTTAAGGACTGTGTGATTTTAGGTGTAGTTACCTTAAGGTCCATTCCCACCTGGTGTTTGCAAACATTATGTGCTGAAAAGATAAAACTTCAGCATTAAAAGGAAATAATTTTTTTTGCAGCACTTCAGGTTCGGAACTGTAGTGATTGTTTCTTAGTGAGCTGTAGTTCCCACATAATTGCTAATTTGTTCAGCAGTTGTGAGGGACCTGATGTACCCCGCACATCAGTCCGATTACCGATTTTGATCCGATGGCCAAAAACAATCAAAATTCCAAACTTTAAAAGATTTTGAAAATTAACAAGTCACCTTCCCATATCCAAGGACAAGGAATTGTAAACAAAATTCAAATACTGGAAAAGGATTCACTACAATTCAATGCCAACATATGTGTGCTCTAAACAATGAGTGGAGAGATTGTTCTTATATTGAAATTTATTGTCCATCACGGATCTTCAAAGGGTATGGGACAATTAGAAGATGAGAGCTTCACCACTCATTGTCAAAACGCAGGAATTGTGTGCAATGTAGGATTTCAAACCTCATGTAGGTATAGTAGAATAACTTTTTTCAAGAAAGATTGAACTGAGAAAAGTTGGTAAATCAAATTAACTTTCATCTTCAAAAATCCGTTTAAAATTCCAAGCCTCCAATCAAAAGTTTGGGACAAAATTCAGAGAGGGATTGAAACAAACTCCTCAAATTTCATTGCACATTAACCTCTAAATGCCCAAGACCTTTTTTGAACTTCTTGAAACTTGTCCTAAGTTGAACTAAAAGCCAACATTTTGATGAGTTTTATCAAATTTTTAATGAATTTTAACCATACATATTCAAACCAAACATGTTCAGTATCAAATAGGAAAAGAAAAGTTTAACAATATTATTTACACTACCAAGAAACAAGGTACAAATGACTTGTTCACAATGACTGTAGTAGTCATTTGTTGTCCAAAATGACTGCAAAACAATTATTTTGCAATCATTGTTGTGTTACAATTATTGAGGACAAGTCATTTTTATACTTGTTTTTTTGTAGTGTTATAAATTGAAAGATTATAATGTTTGATTATGAAGCAGTTAAAACTATGAAATCAATTTGAAGTCTTTCCATCCTCTTTTCATAAGTAAAACCAAAAAAATTGGCCACCAAAAAAATATGAGGATTAAAGTGCAAAACATGCATAACCTCAATCAATTTATGGCTTTCCAAATTCTATTCTTTTATTTTTTAAAGTTTATTCTTTTTTTTTTTCTATTCTATTTTTTTTATTTTTTATGTATTTTTTCTTTTAAGATCTAGTGTAATTGAGAGCCCTCAACAATAGAAAATCAAGATTTGCAATGGACAGCCTTGCAAAAAATCTTGAATAGAAAATTCACAATCATTCATTTTCATAATTAGATTTTTGGTGCTACGATTACACTTCCAAAAAACATTCAAAAATAAAATCTATTGAAAATAGTAACTTAGTTAGGTTTTATTTAGCTTCATAGATTTGTCAACAAGAGAATTTGGTACATCAAGCATTTAAATGATTAAGGTAGGTACCCGCCAAACTACCAATTCTTGCTACTCGGCCTAATTACTATTATTATTAGACAAGTCAAATTTTCATAATTTCTTCTTGGCAAGTGAAAGGAGCTTCCGACACATCAAAGAATGCAACATTTGAATATTGTATGCAAAAGTCATGATGGATCAAAGCTTTTTTTGATAGAGGTTATAAAATTGTTTCTTCTATATACTTAGGTACGTATTGATTTTGAAGATGTACACTAAAAATTATGTCTACATGAAGCTAATGTATTTCTCTATTTTCAATAAACCTGATTAAAAATTGAGATCATATAACCCAAACCAAACTCTTATTTATCTCCCAAAGAGACAAAGGGTCCTATAGGGTTAAATAATTATTTAGCAGAGAATGTTGGATTTGCCTTCCAAGTATTGTAAGTTACATTTTTGGTCCCTTCCTTTGCTTGTAGGTTAAAACTATAAAATACTCTTGCCTTAGTCTTCTTTGTACTCCCCTTTCCTAATAGAATCCTCTTCTCATCACTTCCATCTAATATACAAAATAAATAAATAAAAATCTTACTGCAAATCACAATTTGCATTAATCCTAAAATACTAGAAAATCCAAAAGTGACCAATGGATGACTTCCTACATCACTGTAGAAATGAAGAATGTACCTTTTGGTTCATAAATTAGATCATTTTTGACAAAGTACCTTGGTGATAAGTCTCCTCTTCCTAAAATTAAAGATTCCAAATAAGTGCACTTTGTGGATGAAATAATGAATTGAATTGCACTTCTTGTTGCACAAAGTCAAAGAAAATGTTCTTCCCAATCCCTCTTTGCATTTTGGCCCTAACTTTTGATTGGAGGCTCAGAATCTCAAATGGATTTTTGGAGATGAAAGTTAGCTTGATTTAACAACTTTTCTCAGTTAATTTTTTTTTGAAAAAATTTATTCTACTATGTCTACATGAGGTCTGAAGTTCTGCATTTAACACAATTCCTGTATTTTACTTAACTAGGTATGAGTAATTGAGCATCTCCTAATCCTAGTTTACATATCCCACATGTATTGTTCTACTTCCCATCACCCCACTTGTATAAAGAGATTGCCTAGACACTCCTACTCACACCAATGGTGACTTACAAATCTATGTAAAATGGTATAGAATTGTAAGTCACCAATGGTGTGAGTGTGAATCAATTGTATAAAGCGATTGCCAAAAAATATCAATACTTTTGATTTTTTCTAGATGGATATTGCTAATTTGAGCCTTGGGCAGCCATTGTTCTTATGTAATGGGCTGTCGACCAAGCAAGTTGATAACAGTGGCTGTCAGCAGCTGGAATCTTCATTATCAGAAGATTTCGAAGTTTTTATTACGGACTATTGTTGCAGTGGTGAGCCAATGATACAGAAGTCATAAATGGTCGTAAGAGCGGTCTCAGCTCAATGTTACCTTAGCTGCCATATAAGTTCGGTAGATATCTGAACACTTTGGTGCAATGTCCGGGAAGAACCAGCGGCTAATACAAAGTTAGCCAGTTGAAATGGTCAAAAAAACGGTTGAGCTTTGAAAGTGAAGGATGGAAAACCGGAGGAAAAATTGATAATATAGGCAATCAACCGGTGTACATAAAAATTTGGGGGATAATTTATCTGCCTCAATTTCTAATAGGGTGGATTTTAACCGGTTTGTTTTGTAAAAAGGAGGATTTTAGCTACTATACATGTACCGTAAGTGGCACATACCCGGGGTTAGGATAGGTCGGGTATTGGGATAGAGAGGGCGGATATTGCGTAAGGGGGTCAGTGGGACCAGCTGGGGACAGGGACAGCTGGTTGTAGGGGAGCACCTTAGGAAGAGGGGTGGGAGGGCTGTTTGAATTTTTTTTTGAATAATTAAAACTAAAAAACTAAACCTACCTGCCGCCATGCCGACAGTTGCTGTCCTCGGCTCCTCCACCTCCTTTGTCCGCCTCCCGCCTGGCCTCCTGCACTACCTCCTCCGCGGCTTCGCTTCCCGCACTGGCCGCCCTCTGCTCCAGCCCTCCGCTAAGTCCGCTCCCCGCCTGGCCGCCCTCTGCTCCAGCCTTCGCCTGGTCGCCTCCTGCCCTCGACTCCTCCGCTCTCGGCTCTTGTTGGCTCCTCCACTTACGCCTCCTTGCTCTGCGCTTCTTTAGCGTAGAATGCTCCTCTCTGCTGGCTGGCTGGTCCTACATTGCTTTGTTCTTGACTTCTTGTACGTTGCTGCTGCTGGGCGCCTGGATCCGTGCAACCGTGCCTTGTTGTTGGTGCCTTGGTGGTGGCGTGCTATTGGTGGTGCTGACTACTAATTGCTGCTAACGTTGATGTTCGTGATCTTGGTGGTTATTTTATTCAGCGTTGTTGGCTTGTTGCTCCCTCCGTCTCACTGAACTGTGAGCATCAATTAAGTTTTCTGCCCTTTCTTTCTAAGTTTTGTTGTTGTACAATGGCTAAGCATCAAAAAACCATGAGGGACATGTTTTTTAGGATTGGGGCTGGTAGAGAGTCCATGGATATACAACCATATGCTGGTTCTTCTTCTTCAACCCAAACACCTACTAAAAAACTCAATCCCATACAAAAAGCTAATGATGACTAGAAGGATGCTTGGTGTGATCTATTTGATTGGGTAGTCTTTGATAAGGAGTTGGGGAAGATTTTTTGCAAGGTATGTAAAGAAGGAGGTGGCAAATTTGCATATGCTAATGAAGGTTTTACAAATGTTAAAATTTCAACCTTACAAGATCATGCTAAAACAGTTGAATATAGAAAATTAGCATGGACTAAGCATGGGGGTCAAAAAGCTTTACAAAAAGTTGTAGCACATGCAAATCAAACTTGTAATGAGGCTCTAATGTCTCTTTTCAAGGCTGCCTACTTCATGGGGAAAGAAACAGTCTCTTTTCACAAGTTTCCTAGTTTGTGTCATTTACTTGTTTCTTGTAATGCTCCTATGACTAAAAAACTCTACCATGATGAAAAAGCATGTGCTGATATGGTTTTTGCTATCTCAAATGTTGTTCAAAGAAAAGTTTTAGATAGAGTTAGAGACTCAAAATTCTTTGGTCTCATGATTGATGAATCAACTGATATTTCAATTAAGGGTCACCTTGTTGTTTTTGCTACTTTTTTAGAAGGAGGTTTACCTTTGACATGTTTCTTGGGTTTGTTGTTCATTGTGGATGGAAAAAAGGACTCCAAAGTGATTTTTGATTCTCTAATGGCTGCTGTGAAGATTTGAAGGCTGGATATGAGTAAATCTGTAGGTTTTGGGTCAGATGGGGCAATCACTATGGTTGGAAAGAACTCAGGAGTTATAGCTCTTCTAAAAAAAGTGAACCCTTTTTTTACCTCTACTCATTGTGTTGCACATAGGACCAATTTGGCTGCATTAGAGGCTGCTAAAACTGAATCTTGCAAAGAAATCTCTGCTGATGTTGATTCTATGGTCAATTCATTAGCTGGTCATTTCAAGAAATCATCAAAACGTAAGGCAGCTTTACAAGCACTTCAAAATGAATTGAATGATGCCTAGAAAACACTGAAACGGTATCACAAAATCCATTGGCTCTCTAGGTTTCAAGCAATAAGTTGTCTTTGTGATTCTTTAGAATCTGTCCTAGCTTATATGCGTGATACTCCGGCATCAAGAGATGATAGATCAGCACCTTTTTTGTATGCCAAATTGAGGGAATTTAAATTCATCTACATCCTCTATTTCTTGGCTGATATCCTCCAAATGCTTGCAAAATTGTCAAAGATTTTTCAAAACAAACTTGTGGATATATCTGGTATAGGGTCTATAGTCAAAAGTGAAATTGCCACTATAAGAATGTGCTTTCTTATTGACTCTTGTGATCTGAACCAAGATACCTTCAACCCTACCACAGGATTTCACATCATCCCAAAATTTGGGCCCCCTAGTGGTTATCTTCGTCGCTTGTCAAGCAAAATTAGGAGGTCCAAATTCCATAGCATAGACATGGTTAGAGATCCTAGTGGTTTGGATTTAGAGGCAGCCCTTTCTTTCCAAAAAATGTATGCTGAATCTGTTTGTGTAGCCTTAGAGGCCAGATTTGTTGATAATGACATTATTGATGCTTTTAAATTTTTGAATCCAATTCATATGCTTCAAAGGCAACTTGGTTTAGCATCTTGGGAGGTGGTACAGTTAGATTTGCTTTTGAGGCAATATGGAGAAGAAAAACATAGGGGAGGGACAATTTTCCCTCTCTTGGTGAATGCTGCAGCTTGTAAGCAAGAATTCTTTGCTTTTAAGCTACAAGGAACCATTGAATGGATAGAAAGGACTTTTGGGGATTTGTGGGCTTCTATTGCTTGGAGTGCATCTTTGAAACTAAAGTATCCTAACCTTTTGACACTTGCTAAAATTGCAAGATGTCAATGTGTGAATACAGCGACGTATGAGAGAGCATTTTCTGTGCAGAATGGCATCAAGCAGAAATTTCGAAATCGCATGACAACAACACATTTGGATAGTGTCATGTGTGTGAACATGGAAGGACCAGCCTAAGACTTTGAGCCCATTTTAATGGATGCCATCATCATATTGAAGAATGCTAGAAAGTTTAGATATTTATTTATTAATCCTGAGAAGTATTTAACAGGGGCAACAGAGGACCTTTTTGAAGAAGGTGAAAATTCTGAACCCTAAACTTTGATTTCTGCAACCTTTTCAATGACCATCCTTAACTCCATATTGCATGGGTTGGGAGGATTTTTGGCTTTTAGTTGGTGAAAGGCTATGCCAGGTTCAATTCCTACCAAGAATGTAATGTCTTTTTTAGATTGTAAACCGGCAATTTTTGACATTAGAGGATTTTCACTTTTCAAATTTTCACTTGGAAGGAAACATGCCAGTTACAAACTGAGATGGGGGGCAAAAAACTGGAAAAATTCAGAGTTAAAAGGATGAAATCGGTGCCCTCTAAAAAAAAACTAGACCATTATTGTAGAAGGAGGATATCTACTGGTAGAACTCCAAAATGTTCCCGAACACTGCTTTGGTGGGAACACTCAACAATTTCCAGCTAATTTAATGCCCCCATAAGGCCGATTTAATGCCCCCATAAGGCCAGGTGGAAATGGACCTTTAGAGTTAAGAAAAACCCTGTAGTACCAAGAATTCTTGTTCCTAAAAGATCTCTCATTGATGAAACTTGTACTTGAGCTAGTTATTAAAATCTTCATTTTTTTATTTTAAATTTGGAATACTGAAATGGGCGGGGTATTAGAATTACCATTTTAAAAGAATTCAATAGTTCAAATTATTAATGAAGCGGGGTGTTAGAGCCTCTACCTCATACGAAACTATTCTGTTCAAATCTTTGTATAAGCTAGATATTAGGATAGTCAAGTAAAAAGTCAGATTTTCACAGAAAAATCTATTGGAAGTAGGATATTGGCAAGGCTAGAGCCATGGTTCACTCCTTGTTTCCACAAGAATTCTTTTCCATACTAGGTTTGGGTATGAAATTCAATCATGAATATAGGAACTCCAAAGTTACATGTATGTCACAAATCATTAGAAGAAGAATGAGACTTGAGGAGGGTTACTAGTACCTGGACAATAGGAGACAAGTACCTGGACAATAGGAGACTCTAGCCAAAACCAACAACAACAACAAAATCAACAAAATGCAAGGCTTAACCCCTAAAGGACCAACATGCATTTTTTGGCTATATAGAAATTTTGGGTAGGTACATGTGACTAGAGATTTCTATATTTTTGGCCCAAATTTTAATAGAAGGTGAGAACAAGGAATATCTTTCATGTGAATAAAATTTTTATGACCTTTGGAAATATGAGTCAAAAGTTATGGCCTAGTATGACTGTTACTTTTTTTCATAACTGGATAGTTCAGGCATATCAAAAAAATCATGTTTTTCAAAAACAAAAATTTGAAATTAGTTTTCTAAAGTTATAGATACGTGAAAAGCTTTTAATCATCCCATTTTGATCAATGAGTCGAAATTTATGAAGATTTTTAGTTTGCGGGCAGTTATGGATTCTCTACTCTAAAACAAACTTTGAAGTCCTTTATCTTACTCAATTTTCAAGATTTTTTGAAAAAAATATAATTGTAGGATGTAGATTGTTCATTATAACATTGCCACCATTGGAATAGACATTTTTTCAACTCTATAATTAAATTCTTGACAATTTAATATTTTGAATCATTCTCTACTACAATCTATTTACTATGTTTTTCCTATGATGTTGAACAATTCCAAATGAAGTGAAATTTTTGAAGCATGTAGCCAACTTGTTTAGGAAAAAGAATCCAAAGTAGCACCATCATTTTGGACATATTTCAATCCCTATTTCAAATTTTATTCTTCATCTATCAATTATACACATTTAGTTTCTAAAATGTATATACTCCATTGATAGATGAGGAGGGAATTGGATGTAGGATCGGAGTGGGTACTATTATATGTCTACTCAACCTTGGCCGTTATATATGAGGGTTTATACCTTCAATTCTCTAAATCAAACTTCTATGAAGAATGAGAAGGCCGAGAGTGAAAAGAAGAGCCAACCAAAAGTTGTTATCCATGAAGAAGATGGATGAAGAAGGTCTAACAACTAGGGTTTCTTTTTCATCTTTTATAAAGTGCCAAAAGGGCAATATAAAACGTTATTAATAGCGGTGCTCCAAATTTCAAATTCATTCACATTTTTGATAGAAAATATCATGTTAGTACATATCACATATCCATAATTATGTTTTCATCCACAATCTGATGATTTCATCCAAGATTTTTTTTTAATTTGAAATTTTATGGTGAAAAAACTTCATGGTTATTTGTCATTTTTTAGCCATATTATTGTTTTTTCTAGTGCAACCTGGCAATATAAAGCCAAAAAAAGAGCTCATTCGGGAACATCGACAGATTTTATCTACGGATCATCAACATCCATCCACATCGTTCATCCATCCATCCCCTTCATCCAGGGCTCCACAAACTCGCGTCTCTCTCTTGCTCCCTGCTGTGCCTCACCTCCAGTCACCGGATAACTCTCTTTGAGGAATTCCTCGACATTTCCCAATGTCGGTTGCCACCTTCTTCTTGAATCCAAGCTTGTGAGTATTTCCATAGTGTTTCCAGTTCCTTTAATTACACTTCATTTAGGGTTCAATTAGGGTTCACCAGCGATGGCGATGGTACCAAACGGAGGAGACGACGAGGTTCTGAATACACCCTCCGAGCAGCTGAGCAGCTGGAGTGTTGGCGGACCCAATCACCCCACCTTCTGTCTCTTCAAAGGCGCCGCAGATGGACTGTCGGGAGGACTCATGGGCTCCGTCTTCGGATTCGGTAAAATCGAATTCAATGTCGCCGGGGTTTAGGGTTTCGGTTTTGTGCTGGCTCGAGGGTTTAGCGAGCTTGTCCGTGATCGGAATAGAATAGAGAATGGAAAGATAATTATCGGAGACGTAATTGAGGCATTTTCTACTATTGGGTTCGCCTGTTATGAAGAATTCTTTCGTTTTGGTCTTTCGTTTTCGGTTATGTGCTTGGTCGATCTTGTCCGTGAAGGAAGGAGATTAGAAAATAGTGCGAGAATTATCAAGGATTTCATTGAGGCTCGTTATACTGATGAGAATGAAATGCCTATTGATAAGAATTCTTGGTATGTTTCACGTTTTAGGGTTTCAGATTTTGGCGATCCTTTCCACGGAGGAATTAGATTAGGAAATGGCAAGAGAGTTTTGCAGGTTGGAATTGAGATTTTTTTATTACTGCTCAGAAAGTCGTGAGTGATTTTCCTATTGATGCGAATTATTTTCCCTAGGTCAAACTGGAATGCCGGGTATAAGAGTTCCTGGTATCCAGAGGTGGCATAATGAATGGTTGCACTCGAAATTTCAATGGAATATTGTGCTGAATTTCGATTCAAATGTTATTAGTGATGTCTTGTTGGAAAGCGACTGAAAATGCGCTTGTAGTGAGCTCACAGCCAGCAATGACGATGCGCAGCTAAATATGACAGCAAATTGCAGTTAGAGTCAACATGCGATTTGTTTTGATGAGATTTATTTCTCATTGCCGCGTCAAATCATGCAGGTCCTAGCTTGTTGAAAAGCTATGAACAACGCGCCATGTTCTAATTCTTAGTATTCACACCGATGCCGGGAAGGGTTTCAGATGACGTCAAGAATGCTTTTATAGGCGGCATTTTAGATTAAATACTTGCTTCTTAGCTCTGGGATTCTAGCTTTTTTCAGTGCCCATGATAGTTCCGGGTTATTTTATTAAAGAAATGACTTCTGAAAACGAAATCTGCAATGCCAATGATGCAGGGTCAGGACTGTTTAAGAAGCAGGGGTTTAAAGGAGCTTTGAAGGAGGGTGGCTCATCTGCCAAGGTTTAACTCATCCTTGTTAGCATCGTAGTATTTTGCTTTCTCCATGTTTGTTTTCTATCATCATGATCATCTTGTCCTAGAGCATCATCTAAAGTATGACATTATTTTACTTCCTGGAGTAGTTCCTGCTCCCAGAAGTGGGATATTTGTGTCAAGAGAGATGTAGCATATACACTGGCCACACCTAGAGAATCGTTATCGGCTTATCTATACCAGAATTGACAGTTTTGGAACACGTAGATAGTAGGGTTTACTCCGGCGATTGTTTCTGAGTGCTCTCGGGTTGTCTTGATCATGCAGACGTTCGCAATATTGTCGGGCGTACACAGCATTGTTTCTTGCGCTTTGAAGAAGATTCGAGGCAAAGAAGATGGTAAGCATCTCTTGTTTTAATCTGCTACGTTAACTAACTGAATTAACTAACTAACTTGTTTGAATGCTCTCTTCAAACTCTATGCTTACAATATTCATCGTATGGGGGGGTTGGCACAGCATGGAATGCAGGAATTGCTGGTTGCGCAACTGGTTTAGCCCTAAGTACTCCTGGTATGTATTCATTCAAATGATTTTATCCTATTCGATATGCATGTGAGTTTGTACGGAACCTGGTGAGCCTGCTGGCACAGAATACTGATCCTGCTAAAAAAATCACAAATTATGTTTTTGAGTAAATGTGCTGGGTTGCTGGGTTTTCGTAGGGACACCTCAAGCATTGGCGCAGGGCTGTCTTAGTTTCGGAGCTTTTTCCTTCATTTTGGAATACATGAATCGTACTCGGCCCGCTATAGCAGCAACGTCATCATCTAGCAGTCAATCTCGGTCCGACATCAATAACCAACTTCACTTACATCTTAGTTTACCTGTTCTTGCACCTTTCACTCTGCCCCCTATCTCAGGCGGGTTGTCTTTCCTGAACCAGCAGCTTGGAGGTAGGGCAAAACCCTTGTGATACTTGTAGATTTAAGCGCGAAGTAGCTGTAGCCTTGTAGCAGGATTCATGTTCACCATAAATGGAAACATTCTGCCTACATTTGTTTGTGCCTCTGGAATTTCTTGTTGGTTGGGAAAGATGAATTCCCACTGTTCAAATTGTATTGCAAATTATAGCCAATATGCTATGACTTCAAGCCAGGCTAATTGTATCAGAGAATATATAACGGTAGTGGTGGTGGTCGTGAATTCAGCGTGGCTTTCGTGTTTGTTTGGCCTACAGATAGTTGCAAACCATCAGGGACCTGATCAGAATCTCCCTTCTAGCAAATCTCCCTTTTCAGAAGCATCCTTAAAATCTGTAGTTATTGAAATTTATTAGCGTAATTCTCAGATGAAGATGACAGTATGTCACGCTTGCATGTTTCAATTTTCCTTCTGTAAGGTTGACAAACCATTAGCACAGGATCGAGGGACACATAAAAAATACACATACAATGGCTTTTCTCCCAAAAAATTATCTTACAAAATGTCAAGTCGTTCTTATTGAATCTCAAACATCCCAAGAAGTCCTTTTTTGTTACTCAAAGTGCTCACATTGAGTAAAGCCTAATGAATTATAACCTTATGACGAGTCGATAAGAGAGTGGCATGGTTGTTTCTACTAGTGTGCCCTATGCCATTGCCATAGTTATTGGGATGTCAAAAGTGATAGCTAGGTCCTCCTTCATCTCCCTAATTAATAATAATTGTACTTTTCTAATTTTTTTAAACCAAAAAAATTTCGAAATTCAATAACTTTTGCACAATTGCTCAGAACGCCACGAAACCAAGCCGGTGCATCCCTCTTCGCTAAGGGCTTTCTGACGGTACCAAGAAGGGGACCAGGGAATGTACGGTTTGGGAGATCTCAATGTAACGAACAAATGAAACAAACAAACAGCCTGTCTTCAAGGTATGGATGGATGGATACCTTTAAAACAGGTTGACAAGCTATTTGCTTGTTTGTTTTGTTTTGTTTGTTTTTTACGTTGAAATCTCCCATACCATACGTCCATTGGTCCCCTTTTTGGTACCATTGGAAAGCACAAGGCGAGGAGGGGTGCACGGGCTTTGATTTGTGGCATTTGGACCTACCGTGTGAAAGTTATTGAATCTTTAAGTTTTTTGAATGAATAAGAAAAATAAGAAAATTACTTTTCCTTCTATTTTGGTTGTGGCAACGGCACAGGGCATACTAGTAGATACCTTAAGTTAGTTCGTTAGTTAGTTTTGTTTTGTTTGTTTGTTTTATACACTTAGATCTAAGAAACTATGAGGCGTCTCAAAGCATCTTTAGAAACATTAGAAAGCTCTTGATAAGGAGAGATGTATGGATTTTGTTTTGTAGTGTTTAGACATACAGTGAGAAAATTATCGGATTTCAAAGTTTTTATGAATCAAAAAAACTGAATTAAATTATCTTTTATTTTGGAAAACCATAACTTTCACATCATGTGTCCAAACTCCACAAAACAAGGCCCTTGCACTCCTTTGTGCATAGAGCTTTCTATTTGTGTTAGTTTCGTGGCATTTGGACCTACGGTTTGAAAGTTATGAGTTTTTTAATTAAAAAATTGAATTAAATTATCTTTTATTTTGGGAAAAACATAACTTTCATATTGTGTGCCCAAACACTACGAAACAAAATCCCTTCCACTCCTTTGTGCATAGAGCTTTCTATTTGTGCCAAGAATGCAACTCTCATATTGTGGTGAAAAGGTTATTGGATTTAAAAGTTTTGATGAATTAAAAGATTAAAAAATTATTTTTACTTTTTTGGTAACGGCACAGGGCACACTTGCAAACTTGATATCATGGAAATAACATCCCTTGCTTGAATAGAAAATTTTCAATTCATATGAGCTCTAGATTGATATACAGCCATGCAATTGTCAATCTTCAAAACACTATTTTAAACAAATTCTCCAACATTTGTATGGTACAGACTCAAATAAAATGATTGAAATGGGTCTTCCCACATTATTTTTTGGTGCTTCCTTTTCTCCATGGAACAAATGATATCCGACTAGTTCCGGATGATCAATTGATCAAAATGTAATCCATGTCACTAAATATTGGTCCTTTTGAGGATGGTGTACACATCTGGTTTGCGGCGCTTTAGTTCTTCAATATGGTATGAGATGGCTGTGTCAAATGGCTTGCTAGTTAACCCCTAAAGGCCCAAAGGCCCCTCAGGGGACACTTGGGATTTTGGGTAGGCTCGTGTGACCTGAAAATTTGGGCTGATTTTTTGAAACATTTTTTGAAGATAGGGAATCACATTAGCTTTCTAAAAAAAAATTCTTTTCAATTGGTGCCCGGGAGCAAAAGTTATGCCACCCAAAGTCAGAAAAGCAACTCGCCAAGTAGGAAAAAAAAGTTGTAAAAAATTGTATTTTTGTTTTAAAAAAAATTCTCTCAAAGATCATGTTTTTGTCTACATTTGAAGCTTTGATTCATTCTATTTTGACTCAAAATGAGAAAGTTATAGACACTCTTGTTTTTCGGGCAATCTAGCATCTTCTTCAAAAAACAACTTATAGAATTCATTTCTGAATGCAATTTTCAAATTCTTTCAAAAATATTTTGAAAAGGTTAAATTTGTTTGCAAGAACAATCCGACCATTGGAATTATGGTGTTTTAATTCCACCTAAGAGCTATTAACAATTTAGTGCCTCATTCATTTTTGGACCTAGTTCTATTTAACAATTTTTTTATATGTGAAAATCAAGTTGACATTCTGAAAAAAATTTCCCCAACTCTCAACTCAAATGTTCAACATAAAATTTTTTAATCCAATGGTGTGTAGTGCAAAAAAAATCTACAAATGGCCGTCAAAGTCATCTAAAATTGCAGGCCACAATTCAAAAAAACTTCTTTTTCCAGTTTCTAATGCTAATATCTTTCAATCCGTATGGTCAAACTTCATGGAATTTTTACCACATAATGTAAGACAAGTGAAGTACAAGATCCTACAATTAGATTCTAAAAAAAAAAAATTTGGTTTAGGAAGTGATCACAATAGAAATGACAATTTTCAGTGGTTTCAGAGCCAGAAATTGCCTTGGGCCTTTAAGGAAATTGAGGTTTTACACATAATTCTGCCTTCCATCAGTTGGAGCAATTCATTTCTTGGGCATGCAGGATAGTGTAGAAATCAATACATAATCTGAAATTGACTATTGAAGCATAATTCCTGCAATCAATTTCCTTAAATTGGAGATATTCCATTACTTTAACATGGTTTAGGACAAGCAGCCTGAACCCAAAATCTATACCTATCATTTTTTCTAACCCAAAATTAAACCGTTGTGAAGACATATGTCACAATTTTTGACGCATGGAATTTTCCCACAATAATAAAATTGACTTTGTAAGCTCTAGCTTATTGGATTGTGATTATTATAATTCTATATACAAGCGTAGATTGCATGAATGGAAGAATCTATAGTCATTAGAGGAGATTTGAGCCTCCAGAAGACTATTTCAGGGCTATTCCCAATGCTGGGTACAGCGCACTGCTGTCAGAAAAAAAAATTATTAAAAATTCCTTTCTCTGGTACATCCTAGCTAGCTAGGCACTTATCCGGTTCCTCTCAAGTTTGAAAAATTGCTTAACAGGTACTTTGTCTATTTTTTAGCTTAACTGATTTACACCGTAGTTAAAATCTGTTTGTTTCATGCATCATTATGCTATTCTCAGAGCTTCCCCATGTGAAGCCTACCAAACAAATTTTTGTCAAGGCAAAAAATACACAGTCTCTAAGCATAAGGCTTTGTCTACACAGCTTTATGTCTACTCAGTGTGTAAACATGTCTAATAGTGTGTTTTTTCCAAAGGTATCCAATATGTATCAAACTATATTATCAGCCTTTACAAGTGTATCTCAATCATTATAACTTTGTCTCACAATACATATATATAGAATACATTTTCTACAATATGCAAAAAGCAAGAACCAAAGAGAGTATAGAGTATTTGTAAACTATTTAAAATGCTCCGAGAGGTCATGGGCCTCAACTGTGCCCATCCCAAGAACACAACAACCAAATGTGATGTTAGTGAGGATACAACAAGTGTCTGCAGCTCATAACGCTTCGAACGGAAAAATCTTAGATAACAAAAACGAATAGAAAGTAATTTTCAACAACATAAGAACTTGAGTAAGAAGAGTGTTAGATTGTGACAAAGCCATCTACTCAACCGCACCGCAGCAGCCTCAGTCTTGAGAGCCAAACACAAGTACACAGGCTAAATAGCAGTCTTGCAAACACTTAGAGCATCCCCACACCTGACGCGCTAAGGAGGGGCGCCAAATGGGTATTATTGCAAAGAATTTAAAGGTTTTGATTTAAAACTTACAAAACTTATTTCCAATGCATTAATAAACACTCTCTTACATTGTTTCAAAAGCACTTCCAATTTTTTTGTGCTTCTAGTGAAGAAGAGTAGCTCACTGTATACACATGGGGTGGTAGAAGGTAGAACAAACAATGTGGGATAAGTAAATTAGATGTAGTAGGAGCTCCACCACTCAATAGTTTTTTCCAAAGTAGAAATTGTGTTAGAATTAAAATTTTAGACCTCATTTAGGCATAGTAGATTAACTTTTTCCAAAAAAGTTTGAACTAATAAAAGATGTGAAATCAAGACAAATTTCACCTCCAAAAATCCGTTTGTGATTTCAAAACTCCAATCAAAAGTTATAGACAAATTTCAAAAGAGGATTAGAAGGGAATTTTTTTTACATTTGTAGAAATGCATAGTCGAAATTTGACAATAACTTTTGACTAGAGACTTAAAATCACAAACGGATTTTTGGAGATGAAATTTATCTTGATTTCACATCTTTTCTTAGTTCAAAGATTTTTGGAAAAAGCTATTCTACTATGCCTAAATGAGGTCTGAATTTTTAATTCTAACACAATTTCTACTTTGGAAAAAACTATGACTATGAGTGGTGGAGCTCCTTCTAATTACTTATCCCACATGGGTCGCTCTACCTCCTACCACCCCATGTGTATATAGTAAGCTTCTCTTCCGTCTTTTAACTCAACAAAGGTGAATAAGCATTTCTCCCAATTTTCTAGGTAGAAAAGAAAGGAAATTTTATTCTAGTTGGGAAATGCCTTTTCTTCAATTTTTTCACACAAGTAAAGCAAACTTTATTGAGGTTAAAATTACCTGTGTGAAAAATTTGAAGGTCAAATGGGGTATATGCCTCAAAGATGGGTGAAAAGGACTGTCAGTGCCTCGAAAATGGGTTGAAAAGATAGTCAGAGCCTTTGGCGCGCTGCACTCAAGGCTCACCATTTCCCCTTGTATCCTTCAAATTCTGGCGTGGCCGGGCAGTTTTCACTGTTTGGCGCGTCAGCCGTGGGGAAGTAAAAGAAGCCAGGGCGCACCCACTGCCCGTGTTAGGCCCCTTGGTGCCCTGCCGTGGGGAAGCTCTTAGTAATTTTGCACATCAGTCAGCTGCTTTGTTGTGACCCAAGTCGGTTAGGTGAAGCCTCAAACCAACAAGATCTCATGGTTAGATTTAGTTTGTTCCAATTCGACCTTTTTGGGACTAAGGTAACTACACCTAAAACCAACCGTGTTCTAATTGCGACCCCTATCTAGGAAGGACTGACATGTTGCTTGAAGTATGTTCTACTGTCAATGATGAGTTAGGTAGGCTTAAATGGTCGCTTTAAGAGCATACTACCTTAGTACTATTTACTTCACGACCTATAGAATCACCATTTGGACTGCGCCAACAAGGCGTAACAGTAGCCGTTACTTGTCATTTGCTCAGGTACTAAATTAAGTTTAATTGGGCCCCATTTATGGGAGCGCCATATTTTATTTTTTCTTACCTGGCTCAATCAACCTTGATCAGTCCATTATTTGGTATGTTTACCTGCATGTTGATTATGCAGATGGTAATGTACCATCTAGCATGGACCCTTGATTTTCTAATAAAATCATAAATCAAGGTGTAGACCATGACAAATCCACCAATTGTTAGTCTACTCTTGTGTTGGTTTTGGCATTTTTAAGCCATAGACTAACCAACAAGAACATATAGAGTAGTAAATAAATATCTCTTTATATTGTATAACCATCTTTAAATCATACGGGTGGGTGGGTGGGATTTTAACTCTTTCCTAATGGCTTAAAAGGAATATACACAAGTGCCTTTCTTATGTGTTTTTAGGATATTAGAATCTTAAATCTATAGCCATTGGTATTATTTTTCTCTACGTCACAATCATCCTCACTACTTTGCTAAATTAGTTGATGTTTTTTTTATCATCTAAGCATTGGTCTAGTACCTAGCACTTGAAAATGAAATCTAGAAAAAAGAAAAAAGAAAAAAAGAAAATCTAACATGACAGTCGCTTGGCCACATCAGCCTGGCCATTTGGCCTTGTCCTAGCATTTCTGCAGAGTTCCCACAGTCCGAGAACTTGCAGTCTCTTAGAGGCCCAAATCTCCTCTAATGAAATAGTCAATTGTATTAACCTAACACCATTTTGGCACCAAAAATTGCAACAAATGTTACCAAATAAAAAGGTCTAAAATCTGCAATATGCAGGTATGGATTTCAATTTCAAAACTCGCATTGTGAAAGATGCAAAAGTATTGAAATACCACCAATTTAACCTCTAAAGTTCTTTCATGTTTAAAGACCCAAACCGACTCTAAAATACTTGTACCCAAAGCAAGGCTAAAATCTTCATTCATATTTAATTTTAGCAAATTCAACCTTAAGATCCTTTTGCTAACTTGTTCAAGAACATCCTCCCAAATTTTGGAGTGAATGTCTCCACTGATTGCAAGTTCAGTGTGTCTAAATTTCAAAATGGAGGCTTTTCTAGCCCTTCCAAAAGGTGAATTGCCTTTCAACATTTTTAGAAAAAAAGCAAGCCCCAAAACTTAAGCATTTTTGTAATGGAAAATGGTTTGAGGAATATATAGAAAAATAAAATAAACAAAAGAACTTTCATATTCATCTTTAGAAAATTTATTAAGCGAGAGGTTATTGAATGAAACATAACAAACTAATTGCTGATATCATTTATAAGAAACTGAGAATTGCTGATCCCAATGGTGAGAATGTTCTAAATAACAAACAATTGGTCCCTTCAATTGTAGTCTTATTTTTATTTGAAAAATTTCAAACTTGAGTTCAAGTAGGACATAATATATATATATACATATACACACATATATATACACACTGTGTGTGTATAATATATATATATACACACACATATATATTTATTCTTCTGTCTTCCATGCCCGCAAAATAAAACTCTTCTTAACTTTCACTTCATTATTTTGAATTGAACGTTTCAAATGTTTTTGAGTAGGTATCAATCTATGCAATGCAATAAAATTAACAGTATCTTTTGGAATATATTTTTAGGTACTTGGTTAGACACTGAAATAAAATAAAAACTTTTCTACTTTTCCACTTTTTATCGGAATGACATGAAACAACGCTTAACATGAAGATTAGGATGATTAACACCCTTGTCAAAATTCAATGCAAAAATCCAATTAATGAAGTCAACAAAGTCTATCCAAATTCTCAAAAATTCTTAAGTGGGCTTGTTAATCCTCTAGGGGATAACAAAATTGATGTTCTAAGCACATGAGTGTGTGTATTCAAAGTTTTTATTTAGTTATTGAAGCTAAAAATTAGAATGAAGTTGATCAAGCCAACCTACACATATAATGAAGTGCAAATTATCCGTAAGATGTGAGGCTACATGCATGTTTCATTAGGAAAAAATTGAACCCCAAAAGTAACCGTGAGTTTTCTTACCAATTTTTATACTAATTGCATGAGTATGAGAGCGATCACATCTTCATTACAAACCACCACTTGGCATTTGCTCCATCTTTCATGAAGAAGCCATCATGAGATTTATGATATCTTAGGAATGGATTGGTTAATGATGACAAATTTTTAAGTTCATTATACAATTCTTGGACAAATTAGTGAATTAAAAAGGCTTTTCCCACTCACTAATTTATGAGATCATGGAGATGGATTGGGTAATGATGACAAATTTTTGAATTCATTATACAATTCTTGGACAAATTAGTGAGTTGAAAAGGCTCTTTCCACCCAAATTTTTGCATTATAAAGCGGCCTCTTTTGGGGTTCAATTTATTCCTAATGAACCCCTAAAGGCCCAAAGCCTTTTTTCTGCCAAAAAACACCCCAAATTGCCATTTTAATAGCAAAGAGTGAAAAAAAATTTAAATAGTATTTTTTGCACATCTAATCATAGGATCTTACACCTAAGTAGTATAAAAATGTGTGGAAAAAATTTCGGAATTTTTGGTCGCACAGATTGCAAGATATCTGCGTTTAAAGTGAAAAAAACAAGTTTTTCAGCACATTGTAGGACTAGATTTTTTTACTTTGAACATTTTAAACTTTAAAATTTTGCACTACAAAGTTTTGAGATTTAAATGTTTATAGAGGAGAATTGAGTTGAGAGTCTAGCAAAAATAAATGAACTTAAAAAAACTTAATTTTCATTATTAAAAAAATTATTAAGTAGAAGTAGGTATGAAAGAGAAGGAAAATCTAAAATATTCATATATTTTAGATGGAACTAAAATGCACTAATCCGATTAGTGAGATTGTTCAATCAAGTAAACTAAACCATGCAAAAAAAAAGTTTGAAAATTTTGAAAAATTGCATTCAGAATGAACCCTAGAAGATTTTTTTTCAAAAAAATGCTCTAACTGCCCCCCAAACAAGAATGTCCATAACTTTTTCATAACAAGTCCAAATGAAATAAATCAAATCTTTCTAGATAGGCAAAAATGTAATCTATGAGGAAAAAAATACAAAAAATTTGCAAGTTTTTTTTGCTGACCACGCTGCCCCCCCGTTCCCTGTTTTGAGCTTATTTGGTTATAATTTTTGTTCCATTAGATGAGATTCAGGGGCCTTAGAGGGTCATTTCAGGCCTATTTCCCAATCTGGCCAGATTCAGTGAACACTGGTACAGGTGTGTCAGAATCTTTTTTTTTCAAATAAAATAAAATAAAATAAAGTATACCAGAATATCATTCTAAGCAAAAAAAAAATCAAAAAATGACATGGCAATCAGTGTGCCACATCAGCCAGCTGTTACAACTGTGTTCCCATAGTCTTGGAATGCAGCAGAATGCAGGGGAACTCAGAGCTCTCCAAGACCCCCGAGTCCCTTCTAATGCCAAGCACCGATTGTAAAAGAAATTACATTAACACAAAGCCAATCAGCTTTTCTACCTCCAAAAATGTTTCAAAAAATAAGGGGAAAATTTCAGCCCGTAGGTACCTGCTCAAAAACGCATTTGTCCCTCAAAGGGACAATGGTCCTTTAGGAATTAAGTTCAATGAGGGCTTTTGGAGCGTTGGCATAGAGTTAATTGGTAGCTAAGGTAGGAGATTCATAATCCATTCATTTATGCCTAAATATCTCAAAAATGATAGTAATAGATATTTCAAAAAATACATTACTCATTCCTAGATATGAAATACATCTAGAGCCCAAATTGTTTATAGACCTCTTACGTTACAGACAAACAAAGTTTTAATCCCTAAATGTCCAAGGTACCAAATTTAGACAATATATTGAAGTCAAATAAAACCTTGCCAAGTCACTATTTTTAGTAGTTTATTATTTTGAAAAATTCTTTTGGAAGTCTAGTCTTAGCATCAAAAATCCGATTTTGAAAATGAATGATTCTGAATTTTCTATTCAAGATTTTATGCAAGGATGTCCATTGCAAATCTTGATTTTCTTTGGTTAAGGGCCATTGGAAATGAGCCTCAAATACATTAGATCTTGGAGAAAAAAGTCACATTAAAATTTCATTTAAAAAAAATGTAGAGTACATTTTGAGAAGTTGTAAATTGATTGGAGTTATGCATGTTATGCCCTTAAACCTCATATTTCTTTGGTGACCATTTTTTAGATTCGACGGATTGCAAGACTTCAAATCACTTTCACGGTTTTAACACCCTCAAGATTAAACATTATAATCTTTCAATCCATAATTGATATTGTTATGCTTTCTTTCCCCATGTGATCTCTAACATGTCTAGATTGAATTTATATGGTTAATTCAATTTTTTTTAATAAAATCTATTAAAATGTTGGCTTTTTGTTCAATTTAGAGCAAATTCTAAGAAGTTTCAAAAAGGCCTTGGACATTTAGGGGTTAAATCTATAATTATTGAAATTTATTAGCCTAATTCTCAGATGAAGTTGACAGTGTATCATGCATGCATGTTTCAATTTTCCTTGTGTAAGGTTGACAAACCCATTAGCACTAGATCTAGGGACATATTAAAAATACACACATACAATGGATTTCCTCCCAAAAAAATTATCTTACAAAATGTCAAGTGTTTTTTCTTAAATCTCAAACATCCCAAGAAGTCCCTTTTTGTTACTCAAAGTGCTCACATTGAGAAAAGCCTTATGAATTACTACCTTCTGGTCAACAAGAGAGTAGCATGCTTGTTTCAAAGCTTGAACTTGATATCATGGAAATAACATCCCTTGCTAGAATGATTCATATGAGGTCCTAATTGATTTTAAAAACACTTTTTTAACCAAATTCTCATATATTTATATGGAACAAACTCAAATAAAATGATTGAAATGGGTTGTCCCACATTACTTTTTGATGCTTCCTTCTCTCCGTGGAACTAAGGTAGAGCCACCCATTCCCGACCTATAGGTGAACGTATTTTTTACCAAGTTTAGAATGTTTTTTTTTCCTTTTCAAGGTTGGAACTAATAAATACATGATACATGTCCCAAGTTGTGAGAAAGAAAATAGAAAATGATGATTAGGAAAAAAGTTATTGAATGATTGGCATTAGAAGAGTCTAGAAGTTGGCCATGGGGCTGGAGCACTTTTTGCCTCCCAAAATTCCTAGTAATTCCAATTCAAGCGATAAAATTACCAATTTTTTTGCAATCCTTGTCAGTCTATTGGTGTACCTATGAAAAACATTTGTTTGCCTTCACTACTCCAAATCATGTTGGAAATTCTTTATTCGGTTGGTTATGGGTGGCTCTACCTTAATGATATCCAACCATTTTGTGGATGAGTAATTGATCAAAATGCTGCCCATAACAGTGTCACCATATATTGGTCTTTTTTAGGATGGTGTAGACATTTGGTTTGAGAGGCTTTAGTTTTCAATAAGGTAAGGTAGAAGGCTCAGAAAGCGCTCATATAAGGGAAAATGACCCCTCTGCAAAAATGGGTGGACCCAAAGATTTTTTGCACTTTTGTGGGAGAAAGAGAAATGAAGAACACAACAATGGAAATTTTAAATTTGATCTTCTAATTTGGAATGGATAAGATATGATTTTTTAAAGTCAGAGGTGCCTAGGTCCTTATTAATGCTCATAGGTGCAACTAAAATGAATCAAAACATGCCTTTGAATGGAGCCAGTGAGTTTAAGAACAATCTCAAGCAAGCCTTTGAATGGAGCCATTGAGTCTAAGAATGATCCATTAATGATTAATACAATATTGTATGTTTCCATTCAATTCACTCCCCATTGAAAAATCAAAATTTACTGCAATCCCTAAACATCCTAGGGTTTCCTCATATAGTTTCAAGTCCAATTTAAAGTGCTGTAACTTTTGCATCCAATGTCCAAATTCAATAAAACTTTATTGGGAAATTTGCACTCTCTCTTCTTGTTTTTATGGTAAATTTTCTTTATCAATCCAAGATGTAATGATTTTTTGGAAGTCAATCAAAGTTCACAAGTTCAATTTGAGTCCACCAAATTACATTTGATGGCTACAACTTTCGCGGCTTGTATCTCCTTCATCAAATATTTGTTTTCAATAAAATTTGTTGATTTATATACCCCTTGAAGTCTAGTTATTGTGGTAAAATTTTCATGTCCATCTAAGTTGTTTTGAATGCTTGGGAGCAATTCAAAGTTCAAAATCCCGACATTTTTGGATTACTATGCACTTTGGCGGCTTGTTTCTTCTTTTTACAATGTCTATTTTCAATAAAAAAATATTGGAAAAGTTGCGCATATTAGTCTAGTTTGTGTGGATAAAATTTCATATCAATCCAAGAAATTACACATGACTGAGAAACATTTTAGTAGAAGGAGGTTCAGCTTTAATTTAGATGTGTTTTTTACAAACCTTTCTTGCCATTTTTTGCCATTTCAAGATCATTTTGCAAACCTCGTCAAATTTAGGTCTTTACTATGAGCAAAATCACACATGATGGTGACCCATGTCATCTCCTCAATAGTCTAAAACCACATATATGGGATGGCAGTTTCTCACCATACAAAATCACTTCCATTTCTACATCTCTTGTGGACTGTTTTGGGCACTTCTATAGGGGTGGTTGTTAATGCCTGAATTGTTTTTGAGCCTCCTCCTATATGGGATGGTTGTGTCAAATAGCTTGCTGCTAGTTAAAATACAAATTCTCCAAGAAAATTACTTTTGGGCCAAAAAATGCATTCTTGGTCCTTAATAAGTTACTCTTTTTCGTAATTGGGCAGTTCAAGCAAATCAGAAAAAATCACTTTTTTCAAAAATAAAAATTTGAAATTGGTTTTCTAAAGTTATATACACGTGGAAAGCTTTGAATCATCCCATTTTGATCAAGGAGTCAAAAGTTATAAAGATTTTTAGTTTGTGGGTAGTTATAAATTCCTTATTCTAAAATAAACTTTGAAGTCTTTTATCTTACTCCATTTCCAATATTTTTGAAAAAAATGAAATCCTAGAATGTAGATTGTTTATTACAACAATGTAACCATTGGAAGTGGCATTTTTCAATTCTATAATTAATTTCTTGACAATTTAGTATTTTGGATTATTCTCTACTATCATCTACTTACTATCTTTTTCCTATATGTTGAACAATTCCAAATGAAGTGAAGTTTTTTAAGCATGAGGCCAACTTGTCTAGGAAAAAGAATCCAAAGAAGCACCACCATTTTGGACATTATTTCATCGAAAAGTGAGCTTGTGAAGTGCAGCTACCCTGTTTTTTGCAAGGCCAAAAAAATGATTTCAGCTTATATCTTGCAATCCACGCAGTGGAAATTTCTGAAATTTTCACCACATGTTTTCAAGTCAGAATACTACAAGATCCTACGGTTACATGTGTCAAAAAAAGTTTTTTTTCAAATATTGGATACTTGTACTGAAAATGGCAATTTTTGAGCATTTTTGATGAAAATATAGTCATTGAACTTTAGGGGTTAATGATTTAAAGGTTGGTGGCAACAATGGGATTCTAGAAATATATGCCCCAACCTAAATATCCACAATAAGAAACCTAGACCACTTCATGAACAAATCTTCATAGCGCCTAAGTGGTCACCAAATACATTGTCAATATTGCTGTCTCAGGAAGCACAACAAGTACAAGGTGCCTCATATGGGCAAGGCCAAGCTTTTTTGGAGAAAAATGCTCCCTTATTGCTTGACTTGCCCCCACGAGGTTGCCCAACTCGAGCAAAACTTACTCAACAATCAAAATTTGGAAACGGAACTTTTTAGTAGGACAAGAATTTTGCCTAATTTGGAGGTTTTTAGTCGGATAGAGGGAGTAATTAGTTTATTGTGAATTCCTTAAAAACTCATTCTAGCAATTCCAAGAGATTTCTTTTTGAAAATCAAACTTCTATTGCTCAGATAGTCAAATAGTGCAGCATCCTAAAGCCCAAGTAACAAGCTCACTAAGCTTAAACATTGGCATGATTCAAAGCCTTTGTCCATCAAATAAATTTTCAAATCCAACTGCAAAATGTTCTAAAAACTAGGAACGATGATAAGTTACACATGAGTACATGAGAGTCGTGAGACAAGGCTAAGTCCTACTTTTGATTTGAAAATAGACTCCATTCTTTTGAATGTGACCATATGGCAGCTGACCCCTTTTTGATCACCCCCCATTTTGGTAATATAGATTGTTGTTTTCCATGAATTTGAGGCTCAATTCCCAGAGCAGATGTGGCGCAACATGGGTGACTTCAAGGTGGTCAATATTGTAACCGGCCCTTGGTCGATTTTGCAATTAGCCTATGGTCACAAATAGAAAGGTATATATATCACCATTATAGGTCTAAGAGAATCTTCCACTAAAAAATTCATAGTAATTACGTTTTTGGTATTAAAATTTGGAAAAATATGCAATCCTTCCATACTCTATTTCCATACACGAGAAAAATTCTGCACTCAAAAATCTTGTACTCCAAATATGTGTAATTGTTAAAGTGGTTGGAAATGGCCGTCGGTTACCTTATTCACATTCACCTTATTACCTTATTCACATTAGGGGTAGTCACAGCACCTTCGAGGTTAACATTTTCTCTGAGAAATTTCTTCAGTGCATGAAATGGGGAGCCAATGGGGAGCCTTGTTTTGTGGAGGAGCTGTGACACCCCTTTTGCATCGAAAATGAAACCTCCAACAAGGTTCACTTGCACAGTACCACGGCAACCACGGCAAACCAATCACAGAGTAGACGGTGAATCTAAAACCTTCACGTAAACTTCTTCAAGTCCGTTCTTGTCCTTCGGAGGAAGAGAACGACTCTTCTCAACCTTCACGGAAAGGAGCCAGTGCAAGCCGTGGCAAGCGAGCTAACAAGCGCCACGTCCCTCTTCTCGACCTTCACGAAATATGGGATGAAGGATCCGTGACTACCCCTACTCAGTGCAAATCGGGAGCTCCTTGCGCGTTCAATACGCCAATGCCTCCAAAGCCTGGCTGCTAGCTGCAAAGTTCCCTGTCACCTTCGCTGGTGGGGACGATCGACCGCGTGTTCACGGTTTCCAAAGTCTGGCTGGTGCACGGCAAGGTCCCCCTGCCACCTTCTCTCATGGGGGCGTGCGACAGCTCCACAGCTGCTCTGAATTGTCTGTAAGTTAAGCTTAGTTTATAGACTCCGCACCTGCTCATTATCAGCTTAGCAGGTACGGAGTCTATAAGCTAAGCTTAACTTAGGGGAGGCAACCCATTCCCGACTATCCTCCCATTCTGAATTCATAGATTCACTGTTCCCATTCCGTGAAGGAGCAGATGACCTGTGATTAATTATGGCATGGTTTTTAAGGCAATTGTGGCACATTAGGATTACCTCCAAGACTCTCAATATTGCCACCAATCTTTGGTGGATTTTACAACCAGCCTTTGGTTGGAAATAGGAAAGTCTATATGACAAGAATGGGTTGAATAGAATCTTCAACTAAAAAATTCAAAGTAAATATATTTTGAGAAAAAAAATCTGAAAAATTATGGAAACCTTCCTAACTCTATTCTTGCACACAGATAAATTTCCTGGTGAAGAAACCCGCCTTGCAGATATGCGTAAATCCTTAAGTGATCGGAAATGGGTTGCCTCCCCTAGTGCATGGGGAATGGTGAGAATTTAAATACTGTATTCGACTGTCAATCATTTTGCATTGTGAAGCATATTCTACGTACTGCATATATATATCTAAGATTAGACGGAGCTAGTAATGTACAAAAGTTAAGATGGAGAAACTTCCGATCGACCTACTTAGCTTGACCGATGGCAATGGAGTGTCATTTTCCACGATTCAGAATCTTAATTGATCATCGAAAACTGGAAAGTCAAGAACAGTAAGTTATCGACCATGCAAGTTATCGAGGTCAAGATATTTTAAGTTATTGATGCTGAAGTTGCGACTGATTGGGGAGGTTCCGGGCTTCTTCTTTGGTGGTACTCATTTCTTTTACAAAATTCAGCATCTTACCAGAATCGATCCACACAACGAGTAATTAAAATTTGCACTGCGCGTTGGCCAGGACGGTGAAAGTGCTTTTTACGACACGGTTTGTACGTACAAAATGGTAGCTGGTGAAGTCCAACTCCAATGCAAGCCCTGGCTGAAATGGATCATTGAACATTGAGGAGAGAAGACGAGCTACATAGCTATGCATTGCCTGCGATTTCTCCTGCTCCTGAGTGAACCTTCTAGCTAGTGTCGCAGGCTGGTGAACTTGCAGTGGGAGTACGTTTGATCATTCGATCACTTGCGTGTACTAGCTAGCTTGCTCGATGTGGAAACACAGTTGTACCAAGCAAGATTCGTTCTCTAGATATCCTATTTCAGCGTTCAGGTAGGACTACCACACCTCCCGCGTATATAGCATCCAGTACGTGCAGATCGATCCAGTTAATTTGTTCTTGTGCTTGCAATTGACCGGTCGATGTTTGGGTCAGAGTTTCTCTTCGGACAATACTGTAAGAGTATGACTGGTATAATCTGTAAGTTGTAGACGAGCGTCTAGAAAGTACCAACTTCGTGAGTTTCCGCGTATTTGAAGAAGTTGACGTAGGTGGATACCGGTGCACAGAAAGTATTGAAGGTTCAGCGATTCCAGAGGGGTCGGTTTACTGCTGGAAGTCTTAGACAGTTCTGCGCAACTGTCTAGGAAGCTCGATCAAGAGGAAGTTGAGGAGTCGATCTGTCGATCTGTCGATCATGGGGTGGAACGTGCTTTTTTTGCTTCACCTCTTCTGTGCCATGGCTGCCATGGCGGGGGTTCATTCGCAAGGCGATGCACCTGAGGAAGACCTTATCCATAACCGGGCCTTTGAAGGTACTAAATTTTTTTTCTTGATTTAATTTGCTTGTCATAACTCAATAACGTCAAGTTTTTTTCATGGGCGGTACTCCACTACGTTGGCACCTTTCAAGGACGGGGCGATCTGTCCTTGTTTGTTTTTAGAGCTTTATGTAGATTAATGTCCCAATTTTTGCCATTTCAATGCATAATGATATTGTTGGCTTTAATTTCCCGGTCTATATATTTGCCCAATTTGTTTATAATCAGTGATTGAGTACACTGTTCATTCTATATAGTGTGACAATCATTCACTGCAACAATTGTTAGAAAGCCACCACAATGGAGCAACTGAAATGGTGTGGAAATATTGAAATAGGGAGGCTGCCATGCACTTTCACGTGCTTAGATGTGCTCTGCCTGAAACCGCAAGCTATTAAGCTTACTGTAGATGTAAATTAAATGGGTCTAAAAATGAGGTTTCAGATGCTCAAGAGTTTCAGGTGCAGTTGCAGAGGGTTCCTAGCTACAGTACTTCAGAGCCCCCTACACTTCCGTTGTCTGTATACTCTACAAGATGTGTATATAACATAGTATATAATATAATATGTATAGTGTTTTGTATACAGTACTTTGTTATATACATAAGGTTTGTATTGTACTAAAGGCGTACATATATAGTATAGATACAATATCAAAGCTACAGCTCGCACTTTGACAGTACTTTGTTGCATACTACTGAACCACTTTATGAATACTATATACAAAAAGCAATAATCCATTGTCCCAAATTAACTCGTAAAGGACCATTGTCTGTTCAGGGGATAAATGGTATTTTGGGCAAGTACCTATGGGCTGAATTTTGGTCTTCATATTTTGAATTTTTTTTTGAAAATAGAAAAATTGATAAGCTTTGTTGGAATATAGTTTTTTTTCAATTGGTGTCCAGAAACAAAAGTTATGCCCAAATAAGCTCAAAACATGGGGGAGGGGGCAACAAAAAAAAAAATTTAAAACTTGAACTTCTTTTTTAATCTTTTTTTCTCATAGATTATATTTTTGTCTACATCTGAAATTTTGATTCATTCCATTTGGATTTGTTATGGACAATCTTGTTTTTTGGGCAATTAGAGCATCTTTTTGAAAAATTGACTTATAGGATTCATTTTTGATTGGAATTTTCACAATTTTTCAAAAAACACAATTTCACAATTCACATGGTTCAGTTTTCTTGCTAGAACAATCTGACCATTGCAATTCGTGCATTTTGATTTTCTCTTAAAGATATGAATAATTTTTTTTTTCCTTCTATCTTGTACCTACTTCTACTTAAGAATTTTTTAAAGAATCAAAATGAAGTTATTTAGAATTTTTTTTTCCTGGAATCTCAACTCAATTCTCTACCATAAAGATTTAAAGCTCAAAGCGCTATAGTACAAAAAACTAAAGTTAAAAAGGTTCAAAGTCAAATAATCTGGTTCCACACTGTGCTAAAAAACTTGTTTTTTTCACTTTAAACGCAAAAATCTTACAATCTATGCGGTCAAAAATTTTGAAATTTTTTCCACAATTTTTTCATACTAGTTAGGAATAAGATCATATAGTTAGATGTGCAAAAAAAATAATTTTCAAATTTTTTCACCTTTTGCTATAGAAATGACAGTTTTGAGTCTTTTTGGACAGAAAAGAACCCTTGATCCTTTAGGGGTCAATACAATACTAAATATCTACTCTCCCAAAATAGATAAAATATTGGGAATAAATGTTACGAAAAGAGAGAAGAAGTGTTGTTGAAGGTAGAAACACCCATTAGTGCACCTATTTCCATTTCTATACTCTAGATTGTCACTAAATCTATTCTTAGACTTCCCATGAATGTGTCCTTGAAATGCTTAATTTTAATTCGCCAACGCATTTGAAGGACACACACCTAAATTTCTTTTGCTAACTATAGATTTTTGCAGATTTCAGTTTAAGGTCTACCTATGTGACAATTTCACTAGTCTAGAGAGCCACCCTTTGAAAAATCATAGAAATTACATACTGCAACCAAAAAATCTATTTTTTTTTAATATTCATGATTTTCAGTCGCTAATACTACAAAAAAAATTCTTTTACAAAAAAGTGCCTCCAACTACGGTGAATTGCTTATATTGACGATTTTGGGTGTTTTTATTTTAAGCGTGTTCCAAAACTTTGCTCATTTTGAACAACATTTTTAGCAATGTTTTCTTGGAAAACTTTCAATTGATTTTTAGTATTGTTAGCAATGTTTTTGCTATTGCAAAATGGCCTCATATATAGTAGTGGTTCTCATTTGCCCAACTTTTGATTCGTTAGTTCTCACTAAATCCTAATGACATCTAAACATCTTCTCAACACTCTTTGCTATTTGATGAAATCTTTTTGTTGTTGTGGCATTGCAATAGACTTTATAAGTTCTATTAATTTCTTCGTGAACAGATTTTGAGAAGTTATGTTTGACCATTATCACAAGTGAGTTGGCTGATCATGTATGTGTGTGCTCTCTTTGTGAAGGAGAGGCTGTGCATAGCATGATGCGGTCTTGGCTAGACGCAGGCAGCAGTCCAGATCTCTTCAATATTAGTTGGAGATGGTATTTTTATGAACACCCCTGCTATAGAAACATGACCAGTAATGGAGAAGGTTGGTATGGGATTAATTGCTCCACCGCGAACAACAACTTCTACAACAGTTTGGTAGATCTAACTCTGTGAGTTTGCAATGCTCTTGAATTTGATCGCCCCCTTTGACCTGATGCATTACTAAAGCTTTCACTCCCATTGATCCGTTCAGTGAATGATTGAGGGAGTTTAATTAGTCACTGCAAGATTAGTTTCTTGACAATGGTATTTGATATTTTTTTGGAAATGAAGGCGCTTATTTCTTATAGTGCATTAGAGAGAATTTGGACTTGTAGAGGGTTGTTTAACTTTCTGTAGTGGTACAAATTCAAAGAAATTAAAATTAAAAAACTAAAAATAATTTTTTCAAAAGAATATGTCAATTTGACGGGGCACTTGAAGTGATCAAGTGGGTCATTTTTTTTAGTATTTTAAAATATTTCCCTTTATCTTGTATTTGCATTGTTGTAGAAAGTCTATCCGGTCTGCTGCAGTTTCCATATTTTCTCTAATTATGGCTCTTTAAGCTTGCACTAATTCAAGTTCATTACAAATGGTGTCACTTTGGTATTTTACCAAGTATTGTGACATACAATCTAAGCAATGTTCTAAGAACTAGCACAAGTGTAGATTTGGATTTTCAAGTCATGCGTCCTGAAAGTGGCGAAGGAGTGAAATATATCTCATGCATCCACAAATATTGATTCTGGTGGTCAGATTTTGCATTACAAACCCGGGTAAATCTCCAAGGCCAAGAGTATGGGCTAGTTTGCCCAAACTTAGAATAAATCCATAGAAGTAGTGGTTAGATTATGGAAAGTATGGTATCATTGAATTCAATAACAATTATATATATATATATATATATATATATATATATATATATATATATATATATATATATATATATATATATATATATATAAGCAAGTACATAATTTGGTGAATTTGATCAGGCATGTGATTTGAGTGTTGTCCCATTTATTTTAGTTCATGCAAGGATGGATGGATCCTTTTCTAAACTCAAGAATTGTAATGAAAGACCTTCAGGTGACTAATCTTTGTGCATCTATCTGCAGTGACCTTTATTTCTCTGACTCCATACAACTTGTCGGTGAACTGCCTCCTGCAATTACAAATTTGACCAACCTTGAGTCTCTGTAAGCAATTTTTCAAGGCATGAATTAACACAATTAATTTCAAATCTAAATACTAATGTATGCATTTTCAACTTTGAGAGTAAGGATTATCTACTTGCAACATCAATTTTGTTAAATTGGTTGTATTGCAATGCTTTGGCACTGTTTGTAATGCCCATTTTGAAACATAAATCTACACCTTTCCTAGATTTTATAACTTTACATGCATATATAGTTATACACATACATGTCACAATTTTTGGAGCTAGAATGGTGCCTATTTAGCAAAATGACATGAATTAGGAGGTACATAAAGCGTCAATTTAAGAATTGAAACTAAATTTGTGAAGGTGAATCTTCTTGAAATATTTTTTAGTAAATGTTCTTTGAAAGACAAATGGAATTGGCATTAAACAAGGTTTTTTAGGCTCTGAATTGTGCAAGGGCGACATTCAAACTAAAACATTGAAATATTCCAAGTCATTTCATATTTTGGAGAGCTTTGTGGAATTAGTTATGAATTTTTGAAGTTAAAATGGCATAAGGCTCTATAATCGTCCACCTCCTTGATTCAATTTGTCTAATTGCAAATGCTTTTTTATTGTTTCCTCTTGTGCTTGTGCCCAGCCGGATAGCACATGCGAGCAAGCTCTCTGGACTACTTCCGGCAGGACTTTTCTGTGTCTCTCAAGTTCTTCAAACTATGTGAGTGGTAACATGTCTGAGTACGTGGGCTTGCCGCAAGTTTACATTCATTTGGTTGCTTTCAATGTCCACACAACATTACATCAGAATGATTTGCTACAACAATAGATATATTTAAACGATTCATTCAATTGGAGTATAATTTCAAGTGTGGCATGTTCCTTTAGAGAACTTTACGACTGTTCCTTCAATGGAAGCATAAGCAGTGGGTTCGGCCCTGATTGTGGCGATAATTATGGGCTTGAACACCTGTAAGTCCAATGCAAACGCCTATATCTCTTGATTTCATCTTGAATGACTCTTACATACTTTATATTTTGCTAAAGACGGAGTATAATGACCCCATATTTGTTGCATTGGATTGATGTCTATGGTAAAGGACTTACAACAAAGAGCTCATTGGAGCGATTTAGAGTTGCTGGGATCAACATCTAGATTTAAGAGTTTTGAGGTTCCAAATTGATTTCTAATCGGTTTCTAACTTTAAGATTTTGAAAATTCATTTGAGCACTTGGAAGCCTAGAATTCAAAACTTTGGACAATCCAATGTTCTATTTTCTAGAACTTTGAACATTGAAACATAACATTTCAGGTGCTCTGAAATTTGTTGTTTTATCAATTTGACCGTGTATTGTACATGAACCAAGAATAACAGGACAGTCAAGTTGATTTGTCAATTTGTATTTCATGGCCTTTTTGTGATCCTCATCTATTTTTTTTTGCAGAGACTTATCAAGGAATTCCTTCACAGAAATGAGTCCTATTTCCTCAAATGTTGATACACTTAAATATTTTACCAATCTAACGTATCTGTAAGTTTTTTACAAATATTCTTTGAGATTAATTTTGAATGTTTGACTTGGTAAGTTCAAAGTCCCAGCTTGATCCTAATTTTGACAAAATTACATAGCATGTTCTAGTATCTAATTGTTTTCGTTCATTGATTGTAGGAATGTCAGCAACAACCAAATAAAAGGAGAGTTTGTTGTTTGGACCAATTCCCTAGAAATTGTTGATATTTCAAACAACTTCATTACCAATATTGCAGCTTTGGGACAAAATTCAATACTTCGTCATTCACTCAAATCCATGTAACTTGAGAGCTATATATGCCACTAATTAATTGTTTTCAATTTATTTTTCTTAATATACTTTCACCAATGAATATTTGAACTTGTCATGTTGATTTGGAAGAACACTTGTATTTGTTGAGTTTTTTGCATTTTAGTTGGATTTTGTAATTTCAAACTTTTATGAATTCAAAGTCATATTGTTTTTTAATATGACTTTACATTTTGTTTTCTTTGCAGATATGCACAAAGTAATTCTATAAGTGAATTCCCAATCATTTTTTTTGAATACGAGACTCTTCAAGACATGTAAGTGCATACATTTCATTAAAGTTTTTTTAAGGTTTTCTACAATTTTTGTTGATCAATCTACACTTGTGCAATTGCATAGAATTAATCTAGGGTCTAATTGTTTAGTTAGTTTTGTTTGGCATTGAAGTCAAGTGATAGAATAATATTAATTGTATATTTGTACACATTTCTATGCAGTAATTTGGACTTAAACAATATATCAAGCATTGTGCAAAATTCTTCAAATATCAATGGCTCAACAATACAAAGGATGTAAGTTGAAGGTTCAATGCATATGGATTTTTTTAATTCGTTTTTTTTGGTAAATATGTTTTGTTTGCTTATATTTATTTTGTTTTCATTTTTTCTATGTTTATTAAATTGAAAAAAAACTAACGTAAGTTTTCTTCTTATGTATAGATCCATGAGCCAGAATAAATTTCAATTATTTCCAAAAGGGCTATTACAATTACCAAATTTGGAGGAAATGTAAGTACTTACTAATTTATGACTTGAAAGAAATAAACTAAGATTACGGATGCTACATTTCTGTGAGCACTTGTGATTTTAAATGAATTTATGAATATCATGAATTATCAATATATTAAATCAATAATTTAATAATGAATAAAATTAGTTTAAAACAATGATTAAATTATTATGAATTTGATTCATTAGATTGGTATAGAAAAAATATGATTTTCATTTATTAATGTGCATTACTATTTCACTCACAACAGCTCAAATTAACATTAAAATTTTGATTTCTCAATTATTTTCAAATGTCAATAAATATGGATAAACAATGATTGTTTGTTTTGTATGCAGAATTTTGGATTCCAACAATATCTCAGGAGAATTACGCATGCCAAATATTTCATGTCAAAATTCAAAAATTAAGTTGATTTCACTGTTGCATAACAGTATCACCCATTTTTACCCTTCTAGTGATCCCACATCATCTTTTAGTGAACCAAGCCTTTTGTTGGATACCAAGGTCTTTTTATATGGAAATCCGATTTGTACATACCCAAGTCACAAAACTAAACTATTACAATCTATATGCCGAATCAACGCAACGTTTCCTATAGAAGGTAATCATTATAGATTTCTTTGTGATATATAATTTTAATTTCAGTTTTTTAAATATTATTTTAATTAAATTATTATCCTTATATTTCTTCTTAATAGAAACTGTTTAAACCTTTTTATACAATCTAATTTACATACTATTTCTATAGATGATGAGTTTTTGAATCAAACAAAATTCATTCTTGAAATACGTCACAAGTTTATCATCTAACTATTCAATGTGGATTGACAGATGAGGAACTCAACGTTGTCAAGAAGTCATACAAAGTTCTTCTAATTATAACTGCTTGTATAAGTTGTCTACTAGTTGTTATCTTTATCATTGGATTCTTTGTGATCCAAAAGCTGAAGAAAAAAATCTCATTGCTTCATGAAATCCAAAGTGGTAAGTTTGATAAATCATTATATTTGATGTTATCAAATGCTTCTTTATATTTTTTCTTAAAATGATTTTAAAAAATGTGTTGTATTTTGAAAAAATTGTTGTATTTTGTAAAATTTCATAAAAAAGATGTGAAACCTTATCTCTATTCATTTAGTGAGTTAAAAGCTGCAACCCAAGATTTTCATATTAGAAACGAATTGGGACGAGGTGGATTTGGTATTGTATACAAGGTATATCTCTTACTTGATTTCAAGATCCTACTTTAGGTAAATTGAGTACTAATATAATATTAACTTTCGTTCAATTCTATTTCATGTTGGTTCTAGATTTGAAATCAGTATTCTTCTTTTACCGTCATTTATACATATCTACAATTCTACAATGAAAATAGATAGTCATATTTTGTGTTGGGAATTAATGGTGATTTTTAACTCCAAAACGTCATGTTTTGAATTTGGGTGCATACCAGGGTGTCCTTCCAGATGGAAGCTATGTAGCAGTGAAGAAATTGACCAAATTAAGTATGGAGCAAGGAATCCAAGATTTCCTTAGTGAGATTATTGTTGTATCAAATATAAAGCATCGCAACTTAGTGCAATTGAAAGGATGTTGCATAAGAGAAAACCAACGAATTTTGGTTCATGAGTTTGTAGAAAATAAGAATCTTGAAGATGCTTTGTGGGGAGATTCAAGAAGTGGCAGGCATCTTGGTTGGCCAACTCGGTTCAGCATCATCTTAGGGATTGCTCGAGGTTTGGCTTACCTCCATGAAGATGTCCAACCAGCCATTATACATCGAGACATCAAAGGCCAAAATATCCTCCTTGACAAGTACTACAATCCCAAGATTGCAGATTTTGGTTTAGCACTCTTTTTTCCATCATTTGATAATGGAGAAACTCACATAAGTGTATCCAAAGTTGCTGGAACCAGGTAAGGCATTATGCTAAACTCACATAATCAAGTATTGAGTTGTTCAACTACTCATTGCATTGTTGAAGATATGAAACAAGACTACTTCTAACCTCATCATTTTTGAGTTTATGCAGGGGATATATGGCGCCGGAATATTTTTGCTATGGCCAAGTTTCTACAAAACTTGATGTATTTAGTTTTGGTGTGTTGCTATTGGAGATTGTCAGTGGGCGAAAGCATATTGATCTCAAGTCACCATCTACAGAACAATATCTGGTGCAATGGGTAAGTAACTATTGTACATCTTCTCCTAATGTTGCAAGGTTTTAAAAAATGAAGAAATTCATAATTATTCAATAAGATTCTTGTCCAAGTATTGAATTCAATTGAATTGTATTGATGTGTAGGCTCAAGAATTGCATTCCTATGACAACTTGCAAAATCTAAAAGACAAATCACTTGAAAAAATGACAATGGTAGAAGAAGCCACATTCAAGCAAGTTGTTAAAGTTGGTTTGCAATGTTTGCACCATATTGCTGCAGGGCGTCCAACAATGTCCGAAGTTGTGGCCATGCTCATTGGTAATAAAAATGTAGATGATTGTGCTTTGGAAGACTATTATGAAGGTTCAAGACCATCATATGGTAAGGGATGGTCTAGTTTTTGTTTTTCAACACCAAACTCGTCTTTGCAATATATTGCAGAACATGACAATAGTTTGCATTTGGATTTAGAGAGTCACAAGCAATCTCTTCAATTGTGTGAGATTGGATTACTTAGCAAGTAGAAGCTCAAATTAGATGTTTTGTAAAGTACTTACTAGTGGGCTTTTAATTAATTAAAGGTATTATATACTGTAATTGGTATAAATTATTTATAGCTTATGCTAATTTAGAGATCTAATCTTTTAAAGAATCAAAAATTTAATTTAAGATTAAAATATTTTATGTTTTGGTTGATTTATTTGATTGTAGATGTTCTTAATGAAAAATGCTTTACTGCAAATGAAAACCTTCTCAAGGACTATCTGGAATGTAATTTTAGATAGTATATCATGTGATTTTTTTTCTTCTCATTACCATTGGTTTATTAAACCAAGGTTTGGTAAAGGTATGCACAACTATTGATGATTTTTTTAGTCTTGGTGAGAATCTCTAAGATAACCAATAGAACTTTTAGAGGCTTACTTCCCACTACCAATTTAGAAAGACATAAAAGATTATACTTTTTTGAACTAGAAGATACCATCATGCCATTTGATGACATTTTGGGGGTTTAAAGGGTTGTGTTCTCCGAAGTTCCCGGACTATGGGAACTCTAGTACAACATCAATCTAACATAGTAGAGCGACTACCCTATCAAATAATAATATTTTTTAAATTTAACATTTTTAACATTTTTTTATTTTTTAATAATTTTTTATTATTTAAATACTCTAATAGCGGAACTATTTATTACAATAAAGGACTCAGGGCTGAAATGGTCCTTTTAGCCCCCCAAAAAACATCTAATGCTACAACTTTAAGCAACTTTTCACAAACACAAGTTTGATGTAATTCAAAGAGAACATAAGGGTGATTATAAAAGAAACCTAGTTCAAAATTAAAAAATTCTATTCCAAAAATGAATTATGAATTGTTAAAAATTAAAAAATTCAATTACTTATATAATTAGTGTACATTTTATACCTAAATATGTACTAGACTTGAAAGATTTGATAGAAAAAGGAACAAGCTACTACTCATATTAGCATCCACTATTTTATCATCCAATATGGATCACAAAGATCCATAAACAACCTGAAATCAATATAGAATACAATCAATGATAAAAAAAATAAAGAATCAGGGTGATTGCAAGAATGACTTGTCGATTTTGTTGCGTTTGGCTGATTTTTTCGGGAGTACTTTAAAATTAGAAAACTAATTTTAAAATATTCAAAAAATAAGACTAATGTATATACCTTTAAGACAAAGGTTCCCATGGAAGTAAGTTCATAGGAAAATTCTCTAAGTAGGATAACTTGAAAAGTGCTAAATCACAAGAAAATACATATTTTCATGTTTTAATTAGGGAAAAATAGTAAAAATAAGCAAATATACAAAATCAAAACTGGCCATTTGCAATAGCTCTATGGAGATGGTCATTCACCAAAAAACCCACCAAAATAATGTTTTATGTGTTTCAAAATGCAAGCAGAGAGAAGCTCACTTTGTAGACTTCCACACTACAGAAAATTAACTTTTTTTAAAATCCCTCTCGTGGAAAGCTAGTAGTCCACTAGAAGACCATCTCATCTAAATTTCAGCTCCAAAATAGTACTAAAAATCCCAAATTGGCAAATGTGACATGAAATCGGGGGCTGTTTTTATACAGTAAACATTTTTGAAAATTGCAAAAACATTAGTTAAGATGTATAATGGTCATGAGCACCTTTCTATAAATCTTAAGTCATTTGGATCTAGAATGCAAAAGTTATGCCCAAAAAACAAATCAGCATGCAAGGTGTGACACAAAATAGGATAGGTCATTCTTGCAATCATCCAGCACTTAAATAGTAGCCAAACAATTGTACATTGTTTACACATTACTTTTGAATTTTTCCTACACATTGCAAATTGATTGGCTTCAAACTAAATAAATCTTAACAAGCATATACTATAGACTAAGGCTAGATGGTTTGTCTCTAGGTAAGGTAAACCAACCTAAAACCGCCAGCCACCTATTTCCGCCAGGGCACTTTTGGCCCCAAATCCACCACCAAACCCATCCAAGTCCATTTCCTTTTCTGACAAAATTAAAACATTAATGCCACAAAGGATAACGTGTCAATCTTTCATTGGTCAATATTTAAGTGCTAATAGATACATGGATGGGTGGTTATGGGTTGTTGATACGACGTTTATAACTCCACTCATGAGCAATTTTGTAGTTTCAAGGTAGGCTACTTCAAAAATTCACAAAAATTATAATTTTCAATGGAAAATTATAATTCCACTTAGGTTTGATATGTGAAACAAGTGTACACCTCTAAAATATATGTGCCCCTCTTGGAGTTGGCCCTATAATATTCAAATTGCAAATCAGGGTAGTAATAGGCTTGTCTACCTTAGCATTAGCATTCTTGGTGAGTTTTGTTATGATCTTTTTCCACACATTGTCTACAAGCTTAAATCTTTAACCTTTACTTGTCATTTGCAGCACAATATCTTTTGAAGTAAAAATAGTTTCAAGATACAACCTTTGCAATTATACTTTTAAGATCTATACAATTTCAATTTATTCACTTTGGTTCAAACTAAACATGCCAATTCTAATAGCAAAGGGATTCCAACATGCAGTGAAGTAAAATTTTGATGAATGACATCAAAAAGTCCAAGCCAATGCCAAGCTTAACTTATGTCGAAAAATTATATAGGAGATTGTATATCGAAATGAGGTCTAAAAAAAAGTAGTAAGCTTGACCTCTGATCCCTTAAGGATTCTGGGCCCAATAATTTCTTGACAATGGAGGTTTTCAATGAATTATCCTACTTTGATATTTTTTTGCACATGCATGTGCTTGAACTTTTTAATTTTAACCAGATCAAAATAAAGACTACCTTGTCTAATATGCATGGAATTAAATGTAGAAAATATTGACCGTTGGATTTTAATTAGTAACAATTTGGATGATAACCTTATAGGCCAAATATTCAATTTTGAGGAAGCAAAATTATAAGAAGATGAACAATGATTTCCCCCACCACCACTACCACCACCACCACCACCAAAAAAGTATATACATATTAGAATCTAAGGCAAATGTAGTGTTTTTTAATTTTAAAAATGAAAAATTAAAATCTTTCTTAAATTCATGCATATTTCCAATCAAAAGAATAGAATGTCAAAATTGACCAAATTGGATCCTACAAAATTTTAAAATATTTATATAGGCTTCAATTTTTGAAATTTAACAATGGATATTATTAGCATATTATTTGGAATATCTTCAAAGAATATGGAATCATTCTAGTTATTTCGTGTTCTTGATCACACCAAATTAAATCTTGTATTTTTAAAATGACTTTGAAAAAATTCCCTCTAGACCCAATTTGTTTGTGCAGACAAAAGACTAGACATGTCCAAAAAAAATGTTTTTATCCATTCCCAATGTTCCTTTCATTGTAAAATATTTATTTTTTTTCCTTTTTTCTACAAGACTTTATTTCCTAAATAAATTTTGAAATACTTCTCACATTGAAATTTTTAAAAATTGAAAAATGCAACACGCATACCAATTTGTTACTCTACAAGATACTATTTTACAAAATATTGACATTTGTTTCACCCTACTATGAATTTGCCATTGAAATTTGAAAAGAGCACAAACTCAAAATAAACTCAACATGAATGGAAAATTTTATTGAATTTGTAATAACTTGAGATTATTGGAATTTGAAAGTTTGGTGCCAGAATATGAAATTCTAGATGCCATGCTGCACATAACATTTAGTAGCAATCAAAAAAGCTACCTTCCCACAGACGGAATGATATGGAATATTCCACATTCAAATTAGCTAAATGGCCACGTGTCAAAAATGTCAAAATCTTGCTTGGTGCCAAAGTCATGACTACATAGTCAAAGTTACTAGGAACTTAAACACTTTTACTTCAAACAATATACAAAATGGCAACTTTCAACAAAATGACAATCAATAAGGTCAATAGGGTCATTGCAAGAAACACCAATCCTGTTGAATTGTCACATGGAGTTTGCGGAAGCTTCCTTTTGCAATAACTTTTGAAGCATAACTTGCATGAAGTTGAATTTTTTTATTATAGATGTCAGTCTTGAGGCTAATCATATCTCATATTTTTTAGAAATTTTTAAAAATCATTTTATATTTAAATTTAAATTTAGCTAATTTGTCATGTTTTGAGTAAAAAGGAGTACCCAACTTTAATGATTTAGAGCTAAAATTTCTATGGTCTATTTGCATAGTAGGAACTCATGTTTCTACCAAGGGGCATTTAAAAATATTTTATTTTGTGTTGTCTACGTCCATGCAAAGAGGGCTCTCTTGCGCGCGCAGTTCTAAACATTTTAGATGACTTCAAGATTAATTTTTAGGTCAAATCTCTTCAACATGAAGTCTTCCCAAATGGTCTATTTTTACTTTCTCTAAGAACTGTTTTCCTTATTTTTTACAAATTAAAACGTCAAAGTATGTATTTTCTTCAAAATTTCAGCTCACCTTTTTTGTGAATAACTTTTGACGTAGATTTTTTTTAGATCTGAAATTTTGGTGATATGCTAATTTTAGTCTTGTAGTAATTGTCCTTATTTTATATATTTTTTTAAAATTCATATGCAAAAGCTCATGAATACTGGAATACTAGCTGAAAACAGGCCAAAATGGACCAAAACCGGACAGTGTTTCTTGCAGCGACCCAATAATTGAGGTCAATAATTTTGATGTTTGAATTTCTTCACTTTGATTTGTAAACCATTCATGTTTTGTGATTTGGAATGAGTATACAACTCTTTGTATACTTATGGGGTGGTAGGAGGTTAAGCAAACAATGTGGGGTATGTAATTTAGGATTTGTAGTTTCTCAATTGCTCATAGTTTAAGTCAAAAGTAGGAATTATGTTAAAACTAAAATTTTAGACCTCATTTAAGCATAGTAGAATGACATTTTGCAAAAAACTTTGAACTAAAAAAAGTTGAGAAATCAAGTTAAGTTTCATCTCCAAAAATCTTTTTGAGATTCCAATCCTCCATTCAAAAGTTATGGACAAATTTCATAGAGGGGTTGGAAAGGATTTTTTTTTGACATTTTCAAACATCCTCTCTGAAATTTGTTACATTAATGATAAGTGGATGAAGTTTGTGGATGAAGATTCTAGAAAGTAAAATGCAGTCTCACTAAATGCTATTGAATGTTATGTAGAATGATAGCTGCCAACCAATTTTAAAGGAATTACAAATGATAGGTTATAGTAATCCACATAGATGGAAGCATTAGTTGGATGGTATCATGAGTTATTTAATTGTGTTAAAAAAGCTGTCGATCATATAGAGTTGGTGGGTGATATTGATTTAGGGTTTAAGGTAGGGTGCTCTAAAAGCACCCGTATAAGAGCAGTTCCAATGCAACGACTAGATCATGCACAAAATAGCATAATGCCGGGTGTACCAAAAAAAACAACCCCAATGCATACGGCATGGGTCTCTTTATTTTTCTGGAACTAGCAATTTCCATCCATTGCACTGCATTTTAAAAAGATCTGAAGAGCACGGAAGTTGACACACAATAGCAAAAGTCATAAATATCTCCCCTTTTCAAGCCTTGCAATGTGTGCCAATCAGTGATTAAAGCTTCCTTTTTTGCATGAAGTATCTTTTTTTAATGTAGAAATTTTCTTCTTCTTCTTTTTATATTGCAGAAAGTCAATTTGAAGTTTGGCTTGCCAGCTTTGCATTGGGGCCATTATTTTCTAAAAGTTGCAGGAACGGAATGAGGTCCACCTCCTTGTGCTTCAAAAATCTCGATACTGTACGTTTTTCTGTGTTCGCATTGGGCTTGCTCTAAGGGCTGGTTTGCAATTATAAAGATTTTGGTTTCAATAAATTTTCAATGAGAGAAAAATGATATTGACATAATGACACCTAACGCAAATAGTTTCATGATTTTTGAACCTTTGTACATTTTTACTACAAAAATTTTGTAGTGGAAACAGAGTAGTCACTAAAAACAAACCCCTTCCTAAAATGTACACCATTTGTACATTGATGGTGCACTAACAAGTGCAATATGTACCTCTGTGTTAGAGGACGCTTTTTGAGCAGGGTCGCTTTTAGAGCACCCTACCTTTAGTTTAGTTAAGGTTTTGATGTAGAAGTTGGTTTCATGGACCCAGCTGCCTTGGCTTTCGCAAGCACGGCCTCTCGAACCGGATCAGGAGCAGTCGAGCTTTTCTTTACGTCTTCTGCAATGAGGCTCTTCTTCGCAAGTTGTGCAGGCGACGTCTCTTTTTCTTTCTCGTTGGGGGGCTCGTCCTTCTTTTTGAAACGATCACAACCGCAAGGATCGTACTCATCGTCCACTTCCGTTATGGGTTCTTCAAGCACCTTCTTGGGTTTGGGTTCGTCTTCTGGGTACTTGTCTTTGAGAGGATTGTTCTTCAGGAGATGGGCGGCCAGAAACTCACATGGGTTGCTTGGCCTTCACATGCATGCAGCACAGTTAAATCTTCAAAAAAAGATTAGAAAAAAAAAAAAATAGAAAAAATGTTGAAAACAATGAATTAGGCTACCCCGTCTTAAAATGATCTTCCAGTTTCTCTTAATTTTATTGCAATTAGCTTAATAATACACTTTGAAAAGGGCTCCAAAAATCAAAGTTTCAAAATGCCTTAGGAATGCGTTGAACTCTATTTGAAACTGAAACGGATTGAAATAACATTGTTTTCAAGAAAGAGATCTAGATCGTTTTTGTCTAACCAGGAGATCATTTTAAGATGGGGAGAGTAGTATTGAAGATGTCAAGGAAGTGGTGTGTATTTGTACATACTTGTGAGGTGAAACTTGTAAGCGATGAGACTTACCTAAATGCTACAAGTGCACTAAGAGCTTGAAGTAAGAGTGGCACTATATTCTTTTCCTGCACGCCAATGAGACAAAACAAACCAAAACACATAAAAAGTACTGGATTAGAAGATATTTCATTTCACAACCTGTCAAATGCAACAAGAAAAAAATGACACTATTGTAGAGGTTGCACTATTTATCACTTTAACCCTACAAGGATGTGGTCCCTCATAACCAAGATAGTCATCAAAATATTCCAATTATTGAACCGAAAAGTACAATTTGTTTCTATAGTTAACAGTGAAGTCATGCATAAGACCTTCTAAGTTAGAATTTAGGGATGAGACAAAATGCTTTGGCTTGAAAAAACATCAAGAAATTATTTTCTTGCAAGGACATATTGAACTGTCTTAGAATGAACTTAGTCACATCATTTTGGAAGCTTCATAGGATCAATTATGATGTTTGATGCGAGAAGCAAGAAATTTAAATTCTTGTCTTTAGATGGGGTGTAAACAAGCCTCTATGTTAGATATTCCATTCCTACAGAACTCACCAAATTTCCACTCCTTTCAACCTTGTCTAGCATTATTTATACCACAAATATCATTGAAAAATTTTCCTTGCTATAAAAGAGACTTCAAAATTTTCAATTTTGATAGATTTTGATTAAAAGGTTTTGGTGATTTGAAGAACCCTGAATGCTTTTTGAATCCTAAATTCATTATTACCAAAAGGATGTAAGAATCACCCCTTTTTGGTTGTGTTTCTATTTTAATACTATATACAATCATATTGCCTTGTGATACCAATTGTTGATATATATAAGGTAAGCACAACTAATTGCAAGTGAAACCCAACCTAATTGAGCCACTCAAAACTTAAATCTAAGGTAGTAATTTTGTCTTGTGAGGTTTGTGCCACATGATTAAGAGAAGAACATGAATTCTATTTTTAAGTTCTAAAATGAAGAATGATGGAGTATGCATTGTGATGCAATAAGTGAGGGATTGCAATTAGATATAGTTTACTTACCTTACAAATATAAGCATTTTATCTATTCCACTCACCAGCCATATTCGAATTGGTGCGGCTTTCTCTTCAATTTTATGTTGCATAGTCAAAGCCATTCGAATTGCCTCTTCTCCCTACATCAATCAAATTCAATCAACAAAGACAAAAATTGGTCATTGTTTTAACCCTATAATGCCGCTACAGACACTAAATGTCCAATGGATGATAGAGAATCCTTCTATGTAAACTATAAGTGCAAATGTTCATCCTTGAAATTTTGTGTGAAAAGAGGAAGTCTTGCAAACTAAGTAGTTTGACTTCCAATGAGTGCTCTTGGGTTATTTTTTAAATAAATGATTCACACAATATCAAAAAGGATGATTTCTATGGTGATGAGTTTGGAGTTCCAAGGTCAAATCATGAAAGATTAATCTTCCCTCTTTTTCTAAAATTGCAACGAAGATTTCAAGCCTTCATGAAATTGATGTTCTCTCTGCACAGCCCAGTTGAATGTTACCCTAATTTTGTTACCCTAAAATTTTAGTTTGCCAATGAAGCATGATTGTCAGATTTTTTTTACCTCAAGTGGGTCATCAAACCACATATCGTTGTACATTGGTTTATCCGGGAAGTTTGTAAAGAATGGCTCTGGTGGTTGTGCTTCTAAGTTTATATCAACTGCCACATATTCAAAACAAAATATCAAATATTCACTCACTCCAAACTTAATTATGTGCAATACCTTACAATAATAAAAAAAAAAAAACACAAACTTGTCAACTCTAATCAAGTAATGAAATCAACTTCATCGGTCAGACAATGCAATTATAGCAAAATGCAAACCCTAAATTCAAATTTCTGACCATAATTCAATTCTGTTTCAATTTTAGTGGAGCCATTGGAATCCAACCTGACTTCTTTAGACTTGGTTTTGAAGCCATTTATGACACCAATAGAATTGCTGGAGATAAAGAATCTTGAGCAAATTTATTTGAATCCAAATTCAATTGAGATTAAAGAATATATAAATTTAAGGGTAGTGCAGGGAGTTTTTTTGTTTCTCTTTTTAAGGTAGTGTAACTTGAGATCTTCATTGGAGCAATGAAAGCTATAATTTATGTGTCTAATTATGAATATTGTGGATGGATTGTTTGTTGGTCTAAAAACTGTACTTTGACTACTTTCATCCAAATCTTTGTAATGTTTTTTGAATTTGTGTCATTATGCCTCACAAGCTCCTTGTGTAGCTCAAAAAGTTGCCCTCATTTTGTTTGTGGTAAATCACTCCTAACAAAAAACTTGAACTTTTAAAATTGTCCAAAGACACCCATTCTATTAGATAATTTGAAATCAAAAGAGTCCTTCAAAATATGGTAGCAAAGTCATCAAATGTTTGTGGGTGCCATCCATTTGTTCCCCTTTCATTCCTTACTCTAGATTCATTTTACAGTGTCACTTGAGATGCAAAAAAATTAACCCCTTTTTTAAATTTGGAGTTGCAAAGGTGATATCTAAATATCGATTTTGGAAGAAGACAACCCATATGATTAGGTTGCATGTAATCATGCCTTGTTTAATAAATGATATTCATTTATTCAAATAAAAAGAATTTAAAATGTAATGTATAATAAGAAATAGCAATGGGAACAAATAGAAGGCAACATTTTTTATTTTTTGGTTTTTTTAAAACAAAGAATTACATTGCAAAACAACAGTTACAAACTAAGCAACCAAGCCACAATGTCTAGACAAACAAGAAGAAAAGAAAGAAACAACCTAACATTAGAGGAAATTTCAGGCCTCTGCAGGGTTGCCTTACAGCCCTCCAAGGTATCCTAAAATTTGCTTTTATTTTACAAAAAAACTCGTTTTTCCCCTATTTCCGCCCTGTTGAAATTGCAGCAGCAGTGGCGCAGGAATTGAAAATTCCAAATTAAAAAATATTATTATTTTTTTAATCTTAAAAAAATATTAGAAATTAAATAAATAAATAAATAAATAATTCTACCGAAATTGATTGCTCCGACGAGCAGTCAGAGACTCTGACTGCTCACTAAGAGCAGTTTGGAAGTTGACAGGCCATGCAAACAATTGCATGGCATGTCAATTTCCAACGGCCCTGAAATGGGCTGAAATTTTTTGTAATGGAGACCAAGCAAGGAACATAGCTTTGCTTGTTTCAAATAATAGAATCTAATGGAAGGCAACATTTCATGACTTTAATCTATACTGTGACTCCCAAAAGTAGTTGGCCACCCTTAAAAACGCTCTAATAAATTAAGAAATTGGAATTTTGAAGTGAAATTTAGACATTTTGTTGTACAAAAGGAGTTCTACCCTCATATGTAATTTCATTTTAAATGGACTATATTTAAACCTATTATTGATTGAATGAAATTTCTATGGAAAAAAAAACTTTTTGTGAGAAGTCAAAATGTCCCATTTCTTTTTATAGGAAGAATGTACATCTTGACTAGAATCACATGTTACAAGTTTCATGAATTTTGGATTTTTAATGATTGAGATCTAATTGTTTGAAATTTGACCCCAAAATTTTGTAATTTATGGAGTGAAATTTTTTTTGCAATTTATGGAGTGAAAAATAAAAAATAAAAAAAATTTGGGGTCAAATTTCAAACAAATAGATCTCAATCAATAAAAATCCAAAATTCATGAAACTTGTAACATGTGATTCTAGTCAAGATGTACATTCTTCCTATAAAAAGAAATGGGACATTTTGACTTCTCACAAAAAGTTTTTTTTCCATAGAAATTTCATTCAATTAATAATAGGTCTAAATATAGTCCATTTAAAATGAAATTATACATGAAGGTGGAACTCCTTTTGTACAACAAAATGTCTAAATTTCACTTCAAAATTCCAATTTCTCAATTTATAAGAGCATTTTTAAGGGTGGCCAACTACTTTTGGGAGTCACTGTAAATGCCCAAGGCCTTTTTTGAGCTTCTTGGAGTTTGCTCAAAATTGAATATAGGAAAAGAAAATATAACAGTATCACTTATAAACGAAAGATGATAATGTCTAATTAAGGGGGTTTCAAATTGTGAAAGTGATTTAAATCTTTCAATCTTCTTTTTACATGCCAAATCTAAAATTGATGCCAAAAAAAACATATGAGGCTAAAAGGGCATATTATGTATAAATATAATTGATTTACAGCTTTTACTCTACAATCTTTTAAAATAAACTTCTAATGCATTTTTCCCTCAAAATCCAATGGATTTGAGGCTCATCTCCAAGAGATCTTAAAGCTCAAAATTCAAAGTTTGTATCGCCTACCATTGCACAAAATCATCAATAGAAAAATCATCAATATTTTGTTCAAATTGGGATTTTAATGCTTAAAATAGAATTTAAAGGATATTCAACTGGAAAGAAATCCAAAATAATCTTTTGATAAGACTTTATTTTAACTTCAAAGTTTAATCAATATCAAGATATGATGCCTTAGTTACGCATTTAATCCTTCGAATAACTTTGATTTTAACCTCTAAAGGACCACTTGTTTCCTCGGGGGACAATTTGGGTTTGGCCGTCCGGGCAAGTTCCTACTATCTCAATTTTTAGTGATATTTTTGGGGATTTTTTGAAGTTGTGTTATTTTGCAAGAGCTTTGTGAACATATCATTTTTATTTTAATTGATGCCCGGTAGCAAAAGTTACGGCACAATAAGCAAAAGTGGAGTTCAACGGGCAACACAAAAAAAATCACAGAAAGTCAAGGAAAAAAAATTAAATTTTTTTATTCAAAGATTATATTTTTGTCTACATGTGAAGCTTTGTTTCATTCAATTTGGACTTATAATGAAAAAGTTATGGACAATCTTAGTTTTTTGGGCAATCTAAGCATCTTCTTGAAAAAATAACTTGTAGAATTCATTTTTGAACGCAAGTTCTAGAATTTTTTGAAAAAGAATTGTCAGACAAAGTTAGATTTTCTTGCTAGAAAAATCTCATTGTTGAGATTACTGTAATTCCATTCCATCTAAAGGCTATTAACAATTTAGTTTTTTGTTCAATCTTGAACCCACTTCTACTTAACAATTTTTTAATGAGTGAAAATCAAATGCTTTTTTTCTAAATTTTTTTAGTAGATTTTCAACTCAAATACTTAACATAAATAAGTAGAAAATCAAAATCAGTAGTGCAAAAAATTTAAACTAAAAAGATTCAGAGCCAAAAAATCTAGTCAAGCAAGGTGCAAATAAACTTGTTTTTTTTTACTTTAAATGCATATATCTTACAATCTACATCGTCAAAGTTTCTAAAATTTCTTCCATGTATTCATATACTAGTCAAATATAAGATCTTACGGTTGGATATGCAAAACAAATAAAAAATTTAAGTTCTTTTCTCTTTGCACTAGAAATGATAGTTTTGGGTGGTTTTGATAGGAAAATCACCTTAATCCTTTAGGGGTTAAGAAAAAATTCACTAGGGTTCCAAAATCAAGAAACAAAAAAACTAGTCCTCCTTATCAACCGTAAAGAGACTCATGCAATTTTGTTTAGATTATTATTTTATTTTCTAATCACATTGTTTTCTATTTCTAATAGTGTAAGTTGCAAAAAATCATTGTAACTATAAAATAAGGATAAAAGTTGAACGCCTTGGCTCCAAAGCAAGACATTTGAGAAGCTACTATTTTAACTTTTAAAAATATGGTGGGAATTGCATGTACGATCTTGTTTTTTTACTTTTGGAATACAAAGAATGTACTAAGATATGACAAAATATACATTGTTGGATTGAACTTTCAATAACTAATATCTTTTTTTAGGGGTTGTTTTAATATCTAAACCTTATTATGTTCAAATATGGCACCTTACATGTAGAATACGTGATCATTTTGCAAATTTTTAGACATATAGGGCATACAATTATGATCAATAATACTTCCAATTCATGTGTCATTGGATTTGTCTCAACGTGATTACAAACTTTTGTAATTGGTATATACTTCAAGTCATGCACCTTGTATATCAAATATATTAATAAGAAAACATATTACAACCCAAATTGGGCTTCTTAGATGCTTAAAGGTTAAGTATAAATTCATCCTTCTTCATTAATTGTTTCTATACAGGAATGTATTGAAATAGTATAATTAATACTTATAGGATTGCACTATACATATCATATGATGACAAAATTTTGTGGTTTTTGAAGGTATGCCATTGTTCAATCCTTTGGCAAATTTTTCAAATACAAGAAATGTATAAATTGCAAAATTTCAAAGCATTTTTATACTAAAAAAAAAGCTATCAATTTCTACATAAAACATGCAAAAATTGATTATTCCATCTCTTGCCAAGTTTGGAATGTCTAAGCTACCATTAGCAATTTTACTTGTGATAAGGTAAATATCTCTAATGTAGCAAAAAATGAAAAGCATTTGATTTTACAAAATTAATATGGAAATAAATAGATTTATTATTTTAACCTCTAAAGAACCAGCATGTGTTCTTTGGCAACATAAAATTTTTGGGCACGTACGCGTGACTAGAGATTTGCATATTTTGGGTTGAAACTTTAAAAAAAGGTGGGAACCAAGAATATCTTTCATATGCACAAAATTTCATGACATTTGGAAATATGAGTCAAAAAGTTATTGCATGTTACGTAGTTTGTTTCTCAACTTGGGCTATTTGGGCAAATAAAATAAATAAAAAACTTTTTTCAAAAATAAAAATTTGAAATTGGTTAATTTGATTTATACATATGTGGAAAGCTTTGAATCATTCCATTTTGATCAATGAGTCAAAAGTTATGAGGAGTTTTAATTTGCGGGCAGTTATAGATTCTCTACTCTAAAATAAACTTTGAAGTTGTTTCTTTTACTCAATTTTCAGTATTTTTTGAAAAAAATAAAATCATAGGATGTAGATTGTTTATGACAACATTTCTGAAATTTTTTCCACATCTTTTCAAACTAACGTACTACAAGATCCTAAGGTTCCAAAAATGATGTATTTCAAAAATTTGGTATTTGTATTAGAAATGACAGTTTTGGAGCATTTTTGGTGAGAACGTAGTCAAGGAACTTTAAAGGTAAATTAAAAAAGTGCATTAAAATTTGAAGAATTTTCACTTATATTATATTTTTAAGATATATCAGAAAAGTAACACAATGATTCTTCTTCCTTGCAACATATGTTTTGCAAATTCTTCCATGTGTATTACATTAAATAATATATAATTTTAATGCATTTTATATGTAGAAATAACAAAAATCCTTTGTCCATGAAATTTGTGTAAATAAGTACCTCTTTAAAATTTACCCCTGGTTTAATATATCTGATTCATTCAAAATTTAAAAAATGGTGCTGCATTTACATTTTTCACCCTCAAGTGCTTGAAACTCTTATCACAAATTTGGTAATAAACTCCCTCTATAAAAATCTTTGTATTTCACATAATTTAGATGAATGAAATCATTAGAAAAAAATGGGACCACTAGAAAAAAAAAATGGGGGCTTAGAATGGGGACCCATTTGGAAAAAATTGTATTTTTTTATTATTACTTTTTGCACTCTTGATCCAGATTTGGTGCTAGTCAATGCACTTAATGACATCATCTTCCTCTCAAAAAATTCCATGGTCCACTATGGAAATAGTTATAGTGGGCTTAGTAATTAATATGCAATTTGTAGAGGGATTTTAGTAGTTCTTGTACTCAATTATGGTGTAAGTTATAATTTGATTGTAGTAGCAACTATTAAATATTAATATTATGTAAGCTTTCATTTTTAAAGGTCTAGGAAATCCAATTGACATTGAAAAATGATGTTTTCTTACATAATTTTGACATTCAAGATGCATTGTGAATTGAGGTAAATATTTGAAACAAAAGTTTGTCTTTACAATGAGTTGGATGGAATGACATATAGAACTTTTAATGAGGGTCATCATTGCACCTCTTACATATGTGAGAATTGAAGCTACAAAAAGGTTAAGTATCCTATTTGTAAGGTATTGTATTTGAGCATGATAAGGTTCATATGTTAAAATAAAATGACATCCAAATTGCAATTGTTGATTGTTGTATTATTAATCTCATGATGTATATCTTGCTATATTTTTCATGCATACTTTAAATTCTAGAAGTCAAAATGATATTAATAAATCTTCAAATTTAATAATTAATGTTTTTCCTACAGGATTAGATTAATTGATATAATTCATATTCATTATGAATGTACAATGTTTAAACAATTATTTTATACCAATGTACTACATGAGCAGTTTTAAGATTTTCATAAAATCATAGACAAATATAAAAATAATCTTAATAGAATATCAATTTTAGTTCATTTTAGGATATAAATTCTTTGGTATCATTTCATGTATTGGAAGAGGAGTGCACATCAAAAACCACTCATGAAAAGAGGGATATTGATGGAATTTTGGAGGATTTTTTAATGTATTTAAATATTTGAAAATAACAACTTTTAAATAATAGTAGTTTTTTATAATGAAAAAAGATTTTTTGAATTAAATTTTTATATATGTTTAAATCATTTTTGTTCTTTATCTATTTTTATAATTTTCAAATTTTCAAATTTATAATGGACAATTTTTACAACCAAAGCTTGAATAGAAAAAAATTGAACTAATATTAAACCAGAAGTACCTGAATCCTCGTAATAAATTGATTTTAGCAAACAAGAAATCAACTTCACGGTTGACATATACACATTATTCATTTCATTTTTTGTTGTACTTATGCTACATTTTAATTAAAAATTATTTAAAAATATTATTTTCAACAAAATGCACAATGTGTGCAATTTGCACAAGTCTTTGAGGAATGTTTGTCTAAAAGTTGGTCAGTTTTTTTTTTTAAATCTTACTCCATAATAGTATATAATAATTAGCCATTTGTTATAATTATTAAAAAATATATGCAACAATTTGATAATTGTATCTTTATAAATTTTGTAATTATCTTTTGTCTAGTGTACATGAGTTCTCCATTCATTTGGTTGATTTGTGTGAATGAGCCATTGGATGGATGAAATTGTATTTCAAGGATGTCACAATATTTGGATGAACTATATTCTCGAATTCTCTACATTGTTGTTTATTACAAAATTGCTTTAGTTTAAGCTAATTAGTGGTAATTTCAATATGTGAGGACAACTTTGTCACTTGATGAATTGTAAGGTTGGATGTTGATAAATACATTAGAATAATTGAGCTAAAAAGTTGTTCCCAATGTCATTGATATTTTTTTATATCAAATTTGATTAAAATAAAATAAAATGAGGAATTAGGTCAAACAAGGTACAAAAGAAGATTTGAAAATGGTGCATATATTGTATTAAATAATCAGCAATTTTGTCAATCACTTAGTGACATAAATTGATTCAAATTCAAGAAACTTAGACTATTGCAAGTATCAAAGAAGCTTTGTGAAGTTGGATGCTGATGCTTTCCAAAATTGTGTTCAAGAGTTTTTTTATAATGGTATGTGAAGTTTGAAAGTATTGATTCTCCAAAGAATAGAAAAAGTGAATTAGCTTTGAAGAAATATTGTACACATTGTAACTCTATTTGTGTTTGATTTTTTGTGGTTTCATATTGTTTTAATCAAAATGTATTGGATGTGATTGACCATACTTTGGTTACACATTTTCAGAGAGGTCTATTGAAGATTTTGAAGATAGGTCAAATTTTGAGATTGATTGATGAAAACAAATTTGAATAGCTACCAAATTGTAAAAAAATCTATTGACTTGTAAAAAATAATCATTATTTTTACTAGTGAAAACAAAGAGTGGAATATTAAAATCTTGGACTCATGATTAATGTAAAGAAAATGAATATGAAAATTATCGCGCAATCACAATTTTGTAAAGTTAGAAAACCAAATATATGTCCTTCATATGTTTTTTAAGAAGCAAGCTTTCTACATCAAACAAAAATGGAAACCCTATTGTTTAATTTTAAAGATAGAAGTTATTTTGCATTTAAATATTGTTTCAGCTCCTCGGAAATCCATCATTTAAAAATTGATAAAGGTTTTAAGGGGGTTCTAAAAGTTCATTGATTGATCAATTTGGGATGTTTTTGTTAATCATTTTAGCTACCTAAAATCAATTAATGCAAATTGGTGCACAATATTAGAATGAGTACTCTCAAATGTCTAAAAAGAAATATGAAGTAAAGTTTTAACGTGGCTATATGCTACATTCCAAAAAAAATTCTACATTTCCATAATTCATTGAATAAATCTTAGTTTGAAAACAATTGATTTGTGGATGAGGAAAGATGTTAATGATTTGCAATTAAAGTTGCTTTACACTTAGCTAATAGCTTACTATATCATTATTCATATTCAACTATATGAGAAGTTCAAAAATATGGGAGATAGTGATAAAAGACCACTAGTTTGGTTGCCTGAAGAAATCCTTCCAGATATAGAAATAAATGTCAAAGGAAAAGAAAAATTCAAAAATGATATCTTGCCCATATATCAAAATGGCTTGAATATGACCAACTATGATGTTCGAATTCCTATTGGCTCTGCAAGTTCACCACTTAATGAAGAAGCTATTGTGAGTCGAGAAGAGTTTGAAAAAGTTTGGACACCGGAATCACCTCTTGTGCATGATGATAGGGTCCGTAGGTCTAGTCTATGGGATTCTGCTATGGGACTTGGAAATGACCTTAAAGACTCTAGTGAGGATTTAAGGAATACAATTAGTGAAGAAATAGGTGAGGATTTAAGAAATAAGATTCGAGAAGAAATAAGGATAGGTAAAATAGTAGATGACATTGAAGCCATTGATAAACAACCGAGTAAACAACCCATTCAATTATCAAAGTCTAATATAGAATCATATGGACAATTGCCTATTGATCTTCCTCAAATAAATACAACCAACTACCTTGAAGCTGAAAAATTGCTGAAGACTAATTATATCAGAACAGAGATGAAAGATTGGGTGCAAAAATCTGATAAAAGAAAGAATAGTATGGCAGAGAGACTTTCAGAGCTTTTAAAGCCTAGACTTGCCCATGTTGATGATCAAATAGTTCAAGACATAGTCTTTGAAGAAAAAAAGTTAATTTCAAATGACAATGAAGCTTCTCTACCGAACCATCTATTGGTGGAAAAAAAGAAATCAATTGCAGACCGATTACCTCCGGAGTGGGTTGTTCTTCTATTAGGTTGTTTGATTGGCCTTTCTAGTGGTATCAGTGTGGTTATTTTTAACAAAGGGGTATGTAATTATGCTTCAAATTCCTCATTCTCACCACAATGGGCTGTTTAAGGCTGTTACTATACCTGTTCAAGGCTTTCAAATTTGCATTGTAGTTCTTTCTAATTATATAGAATTTGTGAATAGTTATAAAGTGTGTAATTCGGTATTTTTACTTTAATTTGAAAGCAAAATTACATGATTTTGTCAATTCAATAGCATTCAACTACAACATTTGGTATGCTGATATATCTATTTAAGGTCAAAAGGTTTGCCACTCTCTTTTCATATATTTAACAATTTCATAAAATCTTTGCAATATATGAATTAATTTCTTAGTGCTCTGATGTCCCAATTTTGGATGATGAATAAAGAAGGTTTAGAAGCTTTTTGTAACCACATAGCATCTCATCCATCCAAACCAATGCTTAAATTTTCTTACACTTTTTGTTTGATGATTTTGATGAAATTGAAGTAAATAATATATATTTATAAAAATATAAACAAAAATAAAGAAAAATTGAAGCGCTAAAGGATTAATTGGATAAAAAATATTGTGATGAAACCATAAAATAAAAACTGTCTATTTTGTTTGAGCAATAGATTGAGAAGAAAATCTTAAATATGTAGTGGTAGTTGGAGTTGCTTGTTTGTATTTTGTTCATATTGTATTAATGTAGTGTCATAGGTGGGATTACCTAAATTATTTATTGAATAGTTTTAAATATTAGTCATAAGGATTATTAAGAACATTCCATCTTCTACAGATACATCTTATACATGATGTGGCCTGGGAAGGAACACCAGATGAAGGAGCAGCTTGGTTACGTAAGCAAAAGCTTGTTGATATTTGGCATCGAATTTTAATGGTTCCAGTGGTTGGTGGAGTTGTTGTTGGGATGTTCCATACAGTTCAAGACATTTTAGAGGTGATCCGAACAACCCAATTTCAATCACCATTGCAAGGTAGAGAGAATAAAATAGATTGGTTAGCGGCTCTTAAACAAGTCATCAAGGCATTTCAAGCTGCATTGGCTCTTGGCACCGGTTCGTCTCTAGGTCCAGAAGGTCCAAGTGTAGACATTGGTAAATCATGGGCTCATGGTTTTTCAAATATCATGAAAAATAGCAAAGAAAGACGAATTGCACTTGTAGCAGCTGGAGCTGCTGCTGGCATTGCTTCAGGTTAGTAAACATAGTTGGAAAATATTTACACAATTTTGAATAAGTTTATGTTTGAATTGATCATAGATCTTCATATTTGTTTATCATTTCATGGTCATATAAATTAATAGTTTCAATTATATCGAGGTTGTTTGGTTCTTTTATAAACTCACAATAGCATTCAAATTATTATCTATGAGTCTAAAATTTGGCAACAAAGGTACACAACATTTTCTTGCTATATACAACCTTATTGGACTCATCTAATGTTGTAGGTTTTAATGCACCTGTTGCTGGAACCTTTTTTGCTATTGAAACTGTGTTGAAACCTCAACATGCTGAAAATTCCCCTCCTCTTACAACTGCAATGATTATACTAGCAGCAGTGATATCATCTACTGTGTCTCAAATTCTACTTGGCGAAAGGCCTGCATTCACAGTTCCACCTTATGAATTACGATCTGCTGCTGGTATAATTCTTTGCAAAACAACTCATCATTATTGAATCCTTTTTTCTATTTAAAATATTTTTCTTTTTAGTAGTTGGTTTTGATCTTTTTAAATCTGCATAGCTTTGATTTACAAAACAATGTCATTGAGTCATTTGTGCATGTGCAGAGCTACCATTATATATACTTCTCGGAGGCATTTGTGGCATTATGAGTGTAACTTTCACTCGTCTTGTTGCATGGTTCACTCGTGCATTTGATTTCTTGAAGCACCAACTTGGGGTTCCCACTTCTGTCACCCCAGCTATTGGAGCTTTTCTGACTGGAATTATTGCCTTACAATATCCAGGCGTTCTTTATTGGGGTTTTACAAATGTGGATGAAATCCTCAAGACTGGTTTTACTTCTACTGCCCCTGGTAAAGGTCTTTTGGCACAACTTACTGTTGCAAAAATAGTAGCTACTGCAATGTGTAAAGGTTCAGGGTTAGTAGGCGGGTTGTATGCTCCTAGTTTGTTCATTGGATCAGCAGCTGGTGGCATGTATGGCAGCATAATTGGAGAAGCCATCAACAAAGTTATACCAAGTGGTAACACAGTGGCTCATCCTCAAGCCTATGCACTAGTATGTGAATATGTAATCTAGTTGTTTGTACGTTGCATTCTCATTCTTTCAAATACATTCATTTGTTAAAGTATTTACTTTTTGTTGTAACATAGACTGTATTTAGTTTAGAGGATATTCTAAAAGGAACGTTCTTCTTTTCAACTGGATTCAGGTGTTTTTTTTTGGCTTTTTAGTGCCAGACTGCACCTAAAAAAATAATCTAGCTAAAAAATAACAACAAATTGTGAAGTTTTTTGTCTAAAAACTTCAAATTAAAAAAGAATCTGGGATGAAAGCGACAGATTGTGGATGAAAATAGAATTATAGATATGTGATATGTGCTAATGTGATATTTTCTATCCAATATGTGTATGAATGCTGAAGTTTAGAGCACCATTATAACATTTTATACCGTTACTTTGGCACTTCATAAAAAATGAAAAAAAAACTTGATTGGGTCTTTCAAATTTGATTTTCTAATTATTGCTTATTCAATAAAATTCAACTTTTGATATCTAAAAAGATATCTAAATGATGTTTCAAGGTTGTGGATTGAGCAGGTTGGAATGGCAGCTTTGCTAGCTTCAATGTGCTCAGTTCCTATGACATCTGTTCTCCTACTTTTTGAGCTTACAAAGGATTATCGCATCTTGCTTCCACTTATGGTAAGAATACTATAGGTATTTTAATTCTTTGGTTTCTTACTAATACAAAATTCCAAAGTCCCTTTTGAGAATGAATAATCTTATTTGTTGATAGAATTTTTTCAAAGGCAATCATTTTTATATTATGATTTGTCTAGTATTTCTAATGCTAGGTTTTTTTTTTTGCTTTGAAATATATTTCTATTGTTTTTCATATTTTGATGGTAGAGATTCTAAAAAGTAGACTTTACTATGAAGAGCCTAAAAGAACTAACAATTCAATTTTTATTCAAGAAATTTAAGAGTTGATAACTCAAATTATCTTGTCTATTTATTGATATAATTCAATCAAATAAATTCCAAAAAAAAGAATAATAGTACTTGCTAATATTACAAAGTTCTAAACTAGCTTATATTTCTATCTTATTATAAAAATATTATTTTAGTGAGTATTTTAATTTTATTTGTAGGGTGCAGTAGGACTTGCAATTTGGGTGGCAGCCTTGGGTAGGAAAAGAGGTGGTATAAAAAAATGTGTAAAAAAAAAAGGTTTGGTACGGGATTCTTCAGATACATCAAGTGGGCGTATGTGGCGTTTTCTAAGTAGTTATTTAGATGCATCGCCAAGTCAAAGTATTTGGAATCTATTAAGCGGTGGTTCGGATGCAAGTTTAGATGTAGTACCAACTGGTCGTGTTTGGCGTAGAGTTGAAGGACAAGGGTTTGAAATTGAACTTGTTATCTTGGGTAGTGATGAAGATCCAAATGCAATATATATTTCAGAGGAGCTTTTAATGAATGAGTGCCAAGTAAATATTTCTTATAGAATGTCTTTAATACTTGATAATTATCATCTACATTTGTTTGGACTTGTAGCCCATTTGTTTTTAGCATTGCTAGTATAGTTGTTGTATCTATGATTATGTCTTCTTCAATAGTATTATGCATCTATTTGTGTTTGAGAGGCATTCTTTAATATCCAAATTTGATAGTTGTAATAACTATTGGTAGGTCTAAAATGCATTTTCTTGAAAGGAATTTCAATTATTCTACTATTACTAGCATTTATGTATATATAATTGTGTTGTAAAAAATACTGTTTTTGCATAGCAATTCCTTGTAGCAATGTTTCTTTTTACATTCAAATTGATATTTAATTTTTGAGCCTATAGAAAAAACCTTTCAACAACTTTATACTAGATGCTTCTTAGATAATCCTAAATCACACAATTATTGTCGTTTTGAAAATGAAGCAATTCTATTGGGCTATTATATGATGTAATATTTGAAATAATATATTTTGTTATTTTGCAGGCAGCTGATGCTATGTTAGTAGACTTTGTTAGAGTAAATGCAATGACTACAGTGAAAGAAAGTTTAGGTGCAATGTTGGTAGGTGGACAGCGTTGTGCTCTAGTTGTAGATGAAAATGATCTTTTGGAGGGAATCATGTTGTCTAGTGACTTGCAACGTGAGGTACTTCGAGCAGTTGAAGAATCTATATATTCAAATGTCCCAATTATTGTAGAGGTTAATTCCTTTTCCTACTATAATCAACATTATTTTGTCATTGTGTTTCTATATTTGAATGAAAAAATGCCTTGGTTATTATAATTTAGAATCATTACTAGATAGCTTCCTAAATGCTAAAACTTTATTTATCTCAAGAAGATTTTGATAATGTGCAGACAAACACAATATTGGTTGCCGCAATTTGTACAAGCAATATAGAAAGTGGATCTGATGGCCAGAATATTGTGGTATGCTATCCAGATACAAGTCTTAGTGATGCTGAAGAATTGATGAAATCACGTAGTCTAGTTCAACTTCCAGTAGTTACTCGCGTTGGTAGACAATGGCAAGACCGTAATAATAAAGTGGTTGGTGTGCTATATCGCGAGGCGATTCCACAATGCATCAAGTAAGATGTTGTCCATTTTTCACTATTACCCAAAATTATTAGTTCTACCATCTCAAAAGTGTATGGAAGACATAATGGCAATAGAAATAAGGATTTTGAAGTTTGAACCTCTATTCTAGCTGTCATCTTTGTCATATAGAGGAAACTCTTGGTAGAATAAATTTTATAGAATATTTTTGTATTGTTTTCTATATAGTTTTTTTATTTAAAAAAATGAATTGATTGCAAATGAAAACTTGAGGGTTTATAATATAGAGGCAAATAGAGGATCTACATCTATAAACTACAACTAAATCTACAACATTGGAGTTTATATATATTAGAAATAATACTATGAATATTGTGTTTCCTCATGTATGAAGGACTCAGGCATCTAAGCGAATTGCAGTCTTACTTGCTGAAAAAGCAAAAGATGAAGATTTTTCTCCAGTTTATGAAGGAACTCACTAATTCATTTTTTTCCACCTGTGTCACTTTACCATTGATTCTTTTTCAAAGAATGATGAAGCCAATTTAGATTGACATCACAACTTTGTAGTGCAAACTCTTGTTAGGCCAATGAAGTCACCCATTTGTTATCTCATGTAGCACATTATGTCATAGGTAAGATGATGAAGCTTTGAAGAAAACAAATGAGAACGATGGTTTTCTAAGGCATGCAATATTGTTCATGCAGTATGGATTTGTTCAATTCTATTGAAGAATAGAATCAAATCCCATTTTCTTTTTATACTTGTTGCCATTTTGCTTAAAAAATTATGATTTTTGCAATTAGCTATACTTTTTGGTTATTTCCTACTAGTTACAAGATCTTGGTTTCAAAAAAGGCCCAGGCTATTTGTAAGATTACTCTAGAAATTGATGATTAAATCCAATAAAATTCATTTACCTTGTGCAACAATATATCCTTATTTCTTTATTATATTTAAAGTTCAAATATGTATCAATAACATTGTACTAAATTTGACAACAATATTATCCATACAATGATTGAGATCTCTACTAGTAATGATACGTCAAGAGTTGAATATCCAATAAATCATGCCTTAACTTATACTTTTTTTGTACATGTACTTTTTTGTACATCAATGGCAAGAAATGATTTGTGAAAAATGAAAAATTATTTGAGGCAATTTCTTGCAAAATATCATCTAAATTTAAATAGATGGAATTACCAAATAGATTTAAAAGTAAGATGACATTGCTATTTTATAGATGAATGTGCGTTTATTTAGATGAAAAGATGAGGTTCTTCATATATGGATAAAAATTCTTTATTACTCCAATAAACATCACAATATACACTACCTTGAGAGATAAAAAATAAATAAGTAAATCAAATTTTTAGTTGTGTATCATAGGCTTTGAAATATCTCAAATAGATCATTATGATACTACCTTCATTCCTTGCGATAATTAGATAGAAGGTAATTGAATTTTTAGAGTCATGCCTTGCAATTATGCCATATTTAACTACTTTTGGACTTTAGGAGTAATTTTAGACTATGTCCTGGGAGATTTCATTGGGAGAGCTCCCGCTGTATTGGTTTTTGAGACCGCAATGGCTATGAAAGTGGGAACATTAGACTGAAGTAGACCATGTTCTCACCCAAGAAGACGGCAAAGAAACATAAAAACTAAGATATTTCACGCATAGTACATTTATTATACATAAATGTACTGAATATAGCAAAGATTCATCGGGAGAGGTGCCGCTATAGTGCGGATCCCAGACTTTGGGATCTTAAGTGTTGCAAGAAACGAAAGAAACCAAACATTGTTCAACTTAGAGTATTACAAAGACTAGTAAGTAGGCACTGACCCATTAGTATCTCCCTGCAAAATAAAGATCCGTATATCTCCCGATGCAATCCCCGCATATAAACTTACGGTACAAGAGGACTGCTGGCTTGGTGGAATGAAACTTGAAAGTAAAGAAAAGGTGAAGAAGGTTCACCACATTTTATTAACACCGATAAAGAATGACACAGTGAAGAAGTTGCCCACGAAAAGAAAGAAAGGCAATCCCTATACTATCTAAACTACTGAACTTGACTAATGCGTTCCAAAATTCCCAACTATAAGTAGCTCCTTCTGTACATACCATGCATCTTCTAACTTCAGGAGATCAATATCATCCCTCACGCGTATGGAGGGACCTATCAAATGAGAACGTGGCCATTGAAGAATATCTATCTGAAGAACTACAATAGTTTGATTTAAAAAAATGCTGCGCAGTCTAGAGCTACTTAAGATCATGTTCACGAATGCCGCACGGTGTGGATAAGGATTATTCTTGTTAGGGTTGTTTGACCCGGCAAGATACTGAAACCCCTTCCAAATCTTTTGCGGGAAAAGACGTCGCATAAGCACCTCCAAAGTAGACAAATGCATGGAGGAATACAACCCACAGTGAGCCCATTCAAGCAACTGACTAAGGAAGTCATGGAAACCAGAAGAAACGTTGATTATTTCAGGAAGATCCAAAACATCGCCCTGAACGCATAAACCACCTGTCAAAACAACCACAGCCGCCTTCTGCATAAACATAACACAGCAAGGAGGTCAACTCGTCAGACAGAGGAGGACTAAACCCCAAAAGAATGGGAGATTTCCCGATGATATTCCGAAGGACACTCACTGTATTCAGAACTTCCAGTAAACGGGAGATATCCCGATCAATTTAGAATGGACAGTAATTTCATTGGAAGCCAGTAAACCACGAGAGATATCCCGATGATATATTATCTCTCGTTGATATATTATATTCCGATGATATATTATCTCTCGTTGATATCCCGATGATATATTATATTCCGATGATATATTATCACTCGTTGAATTACGACAGGACAGCCACTTCACTAAGAAACGCTGAATAACATAAGATCTCCCGGTCACCGTAAAAAAGACACTCACTTAATGCAGACCTTGTAAATGCTAAGTCTGATCAGGTTCAAATAGACGATGAATTAGACGGAGAACCCCTGCGCAGCGGGAGACCTTCCAATCTTGTATAACTACATTCTTATAATCATGTCTAGAAACTATACATTGATGACATGGACAATGACATGAAAGTCTGCCTATGATATTCTATGCGGTAAGGTAAGGAAGACGGAAATCAACAAGTACAAGAACAAGAAGAACCTACATGTACATGATAGCGAGTCCATGCTAAAGAACACCGGGACAGCAAGAACTCGGCATATAAACAGTACTTGAAAAGCAAACATGCTAACTTTCTGATTAAACTGGGTATAAATCAGAATCCACAAAGGAACCACAGACTCTAGTTGCATATGCAATGAACTGTAATGAAGTATCACTTCCCTCATGATCCAGTTTCATAATGTCTCGACCAGTCGACAACTACAAGTTCAGGAAAATGTAAATGATCCAGAATTTACAATAATTTACAACAGCATTTACAATTAAAACTACAATTCATCCTTCGACAACTATAAAATATCATTCAATAAACTGTCGTCTACAGCAACGGGAAATCTCCCGATGAAGCCCCATGCCAACAGTAATCAATGATGCTGAATTCCGGTAATGATTCCCCAGCCCAAAGTGGATTCGGAATCCACTGCAACTTGGCCGCCAGGAAGGGGATTCGCCTTCACATACACCGGTACCGTCTCATTTGAAAGAAAGAGGCCGTCAAGCCAAGGCATCAACTGCATGAGGAGGTAGTTCTTGAGCAGTTCACCGCGATAGGACTAAGGAAAAACAGCGTTATGTGCATCATTTAAGACGTTCTTTTCTGGACTGTCGTCAATTAAAAGAATATTATCCAATGTGGACAAACTAGCCATGTTCGCAAACGTCGTCAGATCCTTCAGGAAAAACGGCTTATTTGGTGCAGATGGGGCTCTGAACGTGGACCTCGTGCATGCCCCTTGACACAGACAAATGACATCTCGACGGCTAAATGAACAACCTGCCAGGACAATGTCCAACAAATGGTCCATGTTCTTCGCATTAACACTACTCCAGAATGCAACATCTGCTCTACTACGCAGCCAATTCAAAAACGTCGTGACCCCCGGGCGACGCTCAACATGAAGTCTATTATGGCCGTATGACCTGTGAAGAAGCACTCCATTTAAGTCAAGGACCACAGAATACTTCCGCTGAGCTACCTTTTCCAATGTGCTTGGCTGCAATGTCGAAGGTCCACCGCAAACTGCAGTCAATGAGGACAAATCCCCTTTAGAAACAAGTGCATGAAGAAGATAAATCAAGATCAATCAAACACACAGAACTATGCACGGTCTAAAATAAAGTACCTGTCAAAATGTCTTCTGCGAACCTCGTCCCTTCTGATTCCACGACTGTCGCAGTCAAACAACCCCTTTGTCCATCGGCCCCATTGTCTGATTCCAGCGTTCCACGGTCAGAGGCTATCTGGACAATGTCGCGATAAAGAAATGAGTGCGCTTCCCACGCGGTCGGTACCATGGACCGCCTGCTACTCGCCAAATGGTGTGTTTGTCTAGCATGAAAATCCGGCAAACACAATAGTTTCTCAAATCTACTCCGCATAGAAACCATGTCAGCATACGTATATCCCGGGTGTGGGACAGCAACTAATGGATTCACCTTCGGATTTGCTGCATCAGGACTCATTTCCGTGAGGTCCGCCATTGTATCCTCCATAATACTGTCCGGCATATCTACGTGCGGTGCAACATCAGGTGCCTCAGGCAACGGGAGATCTCCCGATGCAATAGTAATGGGCTCCTTCCCCTTGGACTCCTGCGGGCCAGAAGTAGGAGCATGTTCATCCAGGATCGGGAGATCTCCCGTTGCTCCAAGGCCCCGCTCCGGCCTCGAAGGTATGTCACGTGAGGACTCTACGATGGGGGGCACTATGTCTTTGACTACGTCCTTGGCAGGAGCACCTCCACCCTCTACTAAACAACTAACAAGAATGGACGCCGCCTTGGTCGCTTCAGGAGTCCCCGTCTCAGAAACCTGTGGTTCGGACGATGTAGGAGAGGACATATTGGGTCCCGCCTTAACTGCATCCTGCTCAGGGGCTAGCGCCGGATTACGCGACAGGACGATATCCAGCCTCCGCTTTGACCTCAACTCATTGCGCGGAGCTGATTGGACCAGAACCACCGCAGAGCTTGAGCCCACCCTCGGCTTGATTGTGCCTATCTTCTTCGCCGACCGTCGCGCCACTCTTTGTGCGGACTCATCCTGCCAGTAAAATACATAAGATGTTCTTAGCAGATGATTATGCGCAATGCGGAACAGTCAGCGGGAGATCTCCCGGTGATTAGGTACGATGACTGACCTTTCTGCTTGGACCAGTCCCCACGTCACTGCTCACATGCTCCACGTCTTTCGAGGCACGAGGGGTACTTGCGGTATTTTGTGGAGTACGAGTCTGAACTTCCTCTTCCTTGTGATCACTCTCTGTGCGAGAGGAAGTAACATCCTTCTCCGAATTGTTGCCCTCCCGTTCCGCCTCGGTTTTGGGGGGCTGCTCGTCTGCTGCATCGTCCTCATTAGCTTCGTCGCCGTCTCCCGGTCCCTCCTCATCTTCCTCGTCTCCGTCTCCTCCACCTTCCTCATCTTCCTCTTCGTTCTTTTCCTCCTGAGGAACATAGCCTTTGGTATGAATCTGCTCCCATATCTGTCGGGCGACCAATATTGCCTTGGACTGTGCCTCGGAGTCATAAACGACTTCGATGACCTTGATTTCTTTCGCCTGACACCATCGATGAAGCAAATTTTAGTGCGATGGACATTGACTGAATTGCGGAGAGAAATGCGGAAGAAAATAGAACGTGGCTTACCAGTTCAAGAGAAGTGAAGTCCGGACCGCCATTCACGTTGACCATGATCATATTATCGGACATGTGGTTACGGAAAATGGCGATCGCCGAGGCAATTGAGAACCAAGGCATATTCGACCTCCTGTACAATGTGTCTACTTCGTCCAGATCTCTGGAGAAATAGACAGCAGACATCTCGACAACGCTCGGGAAGAAATTGTGGAAGCTGCTCGTCGGACCGTGGTCCGGGTCGTAAGCAAAGAGCATGACCAGATACACAGTGTAATTTGATCCGGTAACTGGATGCGGGAAGCCATCCGCCTTGTCCGGAATGTAATGAACTACATGCCAGTCCCAGAGGCGGACTTTCATATCTTGCCGCCGCCTCTCCAGGTGTGCGAGAATAGCGTGCAATCCAGTACCATCCGTGATTAGAACTCCTGGGGAACGAGCTCTCACAAGGCGTCAATCCGTATCCTTGTATTCGAGGGCATCGAATACTTGGCACAAATTCCGGTTCTCCAGAAATTTTGCACGAGCGCCGCCGCTGGTCATTTCGAAGAGAAACTAGAAGTACATGTGGGTCTTTGCTTCACCTCGCCATGCCTTTACGGAAGGTTCTGATAGAATCTTGCTGATGTCCCAGCATTTCTCGTCCATGACTTTGCAGAGGTAATCCTTTTCGAAGTCCTTGGCAACCCATTTCTCGACCTCCTCTGTATGGGCGTGCATGAAATTCTCCCACATCTTTGTCACCGCCTCTGGACAGTTCTTTGGATCGTGAGTTTTGTTCAAAGCCTTTGTACGACCCTCCAGCCACTCTAGCCCCAACTCGGTGGCCATGCTCTTATCCGTCCACCACTCCACTTGCTCCCGGGTGATCTTCTTCTCAGCCGCGAATGTATCCCACTCTTGTGCCGTGTAGGGAGAGTACTCTAGCTTCTTGCTCGGAAGGGGGTGCTGCCTGTAGTGGCACATGACCTCGTTCTTCATCGCCCTTAGCTTCTTCTCCCGACCTGCTGCCACGACCATCGGAGTGACCGGCATTCCCATGATATCGAGATTGATAGCCGTTTTCTTCGTGCAGACGATTCCCTCCTCCACCTGGCCAGCCAAGTAGTTTAAGTCCTCATCTCGCAATCCCCACAAGGGCTTGAAGTCCGAGTATGCCAGCGGCTTACGGATGCCCTTTGCTTTCGGTCCGTTACCGTCTGGTAACTTTCTGCTTAGAAAGTCCTTGTCAATCTGAATCCAGCGGTTGAAGTCCTCATCCTTCTCGATGAAGAGCAGCGGGATTTTTAAATTCGGGTTGTCTACATTCTTGAACCCAGTGAAGATTGAAGACATCACAGCATAGAATCCCTGCATCACAACACCGACATCGCGGGTTTTAATAGGAGTTCTCGGGAAATCCGCAGTTAATGAAACTACATATCATCGGGATATTTCCCGTTGATTCTCTAACTGGAGGTTATGCTCTCAAGAAAGAGAAAATTTTTCGCTCAAAGCCTTAGACAACTCAATTCAGTTGATGGACATTTAGATCTCTCTCGACTAGTAGGAGGAATACTATGAGCCTGTACACTTTGGGAGTTCTCTCGGTGGTGTATTCAACGGGAGATCTCCCGCTGATTTTAGGGAAGGGAGAACCATTATATAAGCATTGATTACCATGAGCCTATACACATTGCGACTTCTCTAGGTGGTGATTTCATCGGGAGATCTCCCGTTGATTTTCAGGAAGGGACAACTATCATACAAGCATGGATTCTACTGTTGTTCCGTAACACTTACGAGGTACGCTGCTAAGTGCGCTCGTCCTCCATATGACGAGTGAGGGGACCCCATGTCTTTCCACTTTACTTTAGCGTGCGCAAGCTGCTGTGCGAATCTCTGCTCCTTCTGCTCACCAGCGAGGTTCTGGTTGAGGGCTCTCGAGAGGTGAACGATGTCATTCTTTTTGGTCTCATATGACGCCCAAATGGGAATGATGTTGAACGTTGAAGCGTCGGCCTTATCGGCCTCACTAATATGGTTATTCTCCACCAAATCCTTATGCGCTACAACAGTATGCTGACCACCAATAATGTAGTAGTGCGATTTGGTGGTCATGCTCTCCTTCTTTGGACAGTTTGCCCAGAACTCTACCAAGTTCTCCGGTCCATATGGTCCTCTCTTTAAAGGCAGAACGGTAATGTATCAGTTCTCCGAGTGGAAATCGTTATCCATGAGAACCTTGTTCTTAATTCCTTTGAGCCGACCCTGGTCAATTGCTCTGTATACGAGATCCCCGGCAGTAGCTTTGTAGAGGAACTTGTAGTGCACACACAGGAGTTCACCTTTCGCATTTGCTAGTGGCTTTCTGTCCCATTTGTACATTGGCTTGAAAACCTGATGTAGAGCTTGTTAATTTCTTTAATTTCACCAAGCTCAAGCTTGCTCACCTCAGCCTCTGTCATGTTCACCGCCTGGGCAATAGTCAGCGGGGCGGCCTTCTTCTTCTTTTTACCCTTGCCCTTTGCGTCTGCTTCCTCCACAATCTCATCCTCTGGTCCACCCGCTATGGCTTTCCTCTTCTTCTGCTTCTTCTGAGTAGAAGGCGTTGAAGCTGTAGCAACTACGGGCACTATAGCAGTATTGGACTCGCCACGGCTGTCGTCTATAACGACCCACTCGTTGGCTATCTCCGTTGGTGTCCAGGAATGTGATCCGTCTGGCTTGTCTAGAAAACCTTTTACTGTCATTGTCTCACACATCTGTGGATCCATAGTGGCGTAGTCCAGGATCAAGCCGTATGTTCTTGCTTCCTGCTTTTTGGGCACCATTTCCCGGACAATGGCGAGGACGGTACAATTGTCAAGTCCTTGCAGCTCCAAGACGTCTAACCCAGTTGTCGTGTGACCCTTGCCATCGAAAGATAGCTTAGGACATATGATCGCTGCTGCTCCTGCTTGGTCTGTCCACTCAAGGCCCCATGCTGTTACTTTTTGGCAGCAACGAAACACAGCTCCGGGAATGTTGTCACCGATGTACTGGAACGCATGCACCACTGAGTCGATGAACTTGTATAGCCTGATGGGTGACAATTCGGGAGGCAGTTCGTTCGATGTCTTCGCTCTATGCAATGCCACATGATTGTCAGGCGGCCGATTCATGCTTGCACCTGTTAGTTTTCATTGGGATTAATCCCGTTGATAGTCCTTGCCGTCGGACTCTACATCGTTCCTTGAGTGCATCCATTCACCATATTCAACGGGAGATCTCCCGATGATTCTTGTTATTGGATGACGGCTGAATCAGCAACTTTCTTATGACACTGATCTCTCTTTTGCTATTGCACTGATTATTATTTTTGCAAAAAAACAACGGGAAATCTCCCGTTGATTTCCTGTTTTTACAGACCACTCTCAATTTACAGTGCATACTATACTGTCGACAGAAACCGTAGGATCCTTGAGTTGCGGTTCAACTTCAATGTGGTCATTTCACTTCCTCATTTCCCTGAGCACTTTAGTTAGAATCTACTATGATCATCGGGAGAAATCCCACTGTTTTTTATCGGTAGATCTCCCGCTGTTTTTTGGTTCGTTGTTTCGCTTTCTACTCTATGATTTCCCATTCGATTGCGCGGTTATAGGGCATTTTCAAATTTCTGCGTGTACTCTGGACTACTGTGCTTACTATAGTGAATTACAAACAAACAAATAAACAAACAAGCACAATAACGACCACAATAACAAGCAACAAACACAAACAACCACAACATTACACAACCAGTACACCACTGACAAATACAAAAATCGCTGAGGAACAAACAACCACAAAAACGCAATCAAACAATCATACAACCACAGTAACAACCACAGAAACAACTAGCAAACAAAAACAACCACAAAAACGCAACAACCACAAAAACGCAATGAAACAAACATACAACCATAGTATGGACCACAGAAACAACCAGCAAACAAAAACAACCACAAAAACACAAACAACCACGAAATTGCAATCACAGAAAAAAAAAAAAAAGCGATAACAACCACAGATTGAAACAACAAGCAACCATAAAAACAGGCACAAAAACAACCACGAAAACAACAACCACAATACAACAAACAAACAACTACAAAAACGCTCACAAACAAACAACAGACAACCACAAATTAAACAATTAACGTAATCTTACGAGTCATTCCAGAATGCTTCGGTTACTTCGGCTACTGATGATGTTGCCATGAGGATCTCCTCGTGCCGCCAGAAGATGGTGCTACTTGTCGAGAAGGACCCCCCCGCCTCGTTTTCCGTTGTTCACTACTTCCTGCACAGTCCAAAGTTTGCCTTAACACACGTTGAATAACCCCTCCAAAACACACCCCACACACATCCCTACACACCGCGCACAAAGCTACCCACACCACGCACAGGTTCCAGCATAGCACGAACAGGTTTGAAACACACACAACGGACAGATACCTAACCCATAACACACACCCAAAATTCAAATTTTGACCGCCACAGCATCGACCCTGTCATTCAACCAGAGTTCATCATTCAACCAGAGTTCATCTCAATTGAACTATGACCTCGTAAATCGTTGTCTTACAAAAGACAAAAACGAAGAAAACACTCCAATCTCAACTGCGCTGCAATTGACGTAATTTCCCGCTGCCAATTTCTTGCTCCACTTCTACTTCAAAAAAAAACAAATATCCGAGGCAGAAGAAGATGCAATGCTCCCAATGTGCAGAAGACATTACATTGCTAGACGACTGTCAGTATCGGTACTGCTTGACCAGATACTCAATAAAAGATTACTGAACTGACTTAAAACCTAGTTATCTTTTTAGTGCAAAGCAAGCCAACACCCGTTCAGACATCTCATGACATCGCGTCTCTGATTTTTGTAGTGAGTGCCTCACACAGACAACTTGCTTGTTCAAAATTACAATCTGTTCCTACAATGCATAAATAGAGTACTCATACCTTGCGGGCGCGTGGAACTCTCCAACTCCACGACGGCAGTGGGGTGTCAATGCAGGGTGGCCGCGCCCCAACTCCGATATCGGAGGACAGAACTAGCGCGTAGTGGGCCGGACTCAGGGTGCCTGCGACAATTGCCACCGCGCGAGCCGCTCACGTTGCAACGGGAGAAACAATGATGGCGCTTCGTGGGAGAGCATGGGAGGAGGACTCTGAGCAACGGGAGAAGGCAACGGGGCGCGGCAATGATGGCGCGCCGCCTACAGGGGGGCTGCTCTGACAGGGTGGGATGAATTGACCTCGGGCAATCTGGGGTCATCATGAATGGGATCCTACTTACTATGTAAGTGGGGGGTAATAAGCTGAAATTACTGCGAGGGGGTGGGGGGGTAATCTCATACGTGGCAAAATCACGTAGCCATTTGGGGATGGAAAGAGTTTTCATCTACGAGTTCATTCAAATCTAATGATTTCATTTCAATTTTGTTCATTACTAGCTATCATTTGATACCGACATCGTCATTTTTTTACCCCCAAAAAAGTTAAAAAATAAATAGTAAGTTCTAAACGTTCACCAATAGATGAAATTTTGTTGCCCAAAAAAAAAGGTAATATAGTGAAGTTACTGCGAGGGGATGAAATACCCTAAAATAGGTAGGGGCTCCAGTCATCACGTTTTCTACAACCTTTAACCCCTAAATGCCCAAGGCACGCAATTTGGGTGTCCACAATATTCAAAAGTTAAATGAAAATCTAGCAAACCAGTCCTACTATTCTTAGTAGTTTCTATTTTTTGAATATTCTTTGTAGAAGTCTACTTTTAGCATCAAAAACCTAATATGAAAAATGCAATCCATATTTTTTATTTTCTGATTTGAGATTTTGTACGAGGGTGTCCACTGCAATTTGCAAATGAAAATTAAGCGTTTTCCTCTTCAAAATTTTTTTCCTAAATTATCAGCTCAAATTTCTGACTTAAAGAATAAAAAATCTAAATCCAAATTGCAGCCAATCATTTTTAGTTACAGAGATTCAAAGCCAAGAACTCTAGTCATTACAAGTGAGTCAATTGCAAAAGTACTTGGTTTCTTCCCACTAAATGCACATGTCTTGCAATCTATACGGTCAAAGTTTCAAAGAATTCTTTGACACATTCTTAACCCCTAAGTGCTCGAGTGACCATTTTATGGTCGTTGTTTGACTTTAGGCCAAATTTTTGGCCCAAAAAAAAACTTTTTTTCAACTTTTTTTTTTTTTCCTCCAAAAGATTGGGTTGTTTGACAATATTTATACTCAAAATTCAGATCGCTACGATCAAACAAAAATTATATTAAGAGAAAAAGCACAAAGTGTACAGTTTTGCCTAGTGTTGAAAAACTTACTATTTGGGGAAAGTATTGGTGTTATCATTATTAGATCTCATGCATTTTTACACAAATCAATAGAAACCACAATTTTGACCAATCAAAAAAAAATTCAAATGCTAAAAATAGATATTGTATTTTTGGTGAATTTTTGAAGTTATATCTTCAAAATTCATTTAAAAAAAATCTAAAAGTCAGTTTATAATTTTGACCATACAGATGCTTTCTATTTTTTGTGCTTCACATTATCTTCTTTGATGCAAACTTCAGAAAAGTTTTAGAACTTATATTTTATAACACGTTTGTATTTTGTCCAAACCCCTTGGACTTTTAGGGGTTAAAGAAGTCTAGTATAAGATCCTATTGTTAGAGTGCCAAAAAAATAATTTCTTATGTTCAGGGTCTCTTTGCTATAGACATGGCAAGTTAAGAATGGTTTTGACAGAAAACGCCCTTCGTCTTCTAGGGTTTAAAGTGAAGAAAACAAGTTTTGCAGCACCTTCTATGACTACTATTTTTCACTTTCAATGTTCTTAACTTCATATTCTTACATCCAAGCTTTTGCATTGAGAACTTTTCATATGGTTTGAAATTGAGTTTTGAATGTAGAACTAGAAATGTAGGGAAAAAGCACATCATTTCTATCATCCATGGAAGGGGTCATGAAAGGTGTGTCCAAGATAATTGAACAAAAAAATAACTCATTAACAACTCTAAGATAGAATTGAATGAAGGAAATTGCAACGGTGAGATTGTTCTACCAAGCATATCTGACAAAGTCATTAATTATTTCTTGAGAAATTGTAATATGGATTGCATTTGAAAATGAATCGTACAAGTTAATTTTTTCTAAGACATGTGTAGATGACCCCCGCCCCCCCAAAAAAACTATAACCTCCTCATATTTAATCCAAATGCAATGCATCAAGGCTTCCATGTACACAAAAACGTAATCTTCTAGAAAACAAATTCAGAAAATTATTTTTAAATTCACTTTATATTAATTTCTTACATAACCTTGAGCCATGAACATTAAGCCGTAAACCCTTCTTTTGGATAACACAAAACCCAAACCCAGAACCCCTAAACCCTTTTTAGTAGCCAAAAATTGGAGACAGTTTCCTTAACAAAAGATTAAAGCTTATTTAAAAGAAAAAGAACCCTAAACCGAAAATGGAATTACATGTAGTTCATCTCTATAAACGAATATATGTATTTGCCTTTAAGGATAATAGAAAAGATAGATTACAATGCTATACTTATTATTAGGTACTATAGAACTTTATAACAAAGAAAAGGTTTTTAATTTCTTTTTTCTTTTGGCCCAACCAACCACCCTCTAAGCCTGTACTAAGTATATCAAAAGGGAGTACTGAAGGCTTCAATATAATAGAAATTATATCGAGCAGTGTACCAACCGTGAATTAGTAGGATTTATGGTATAAAGTTCAGCAAATCCACTTAGCAACACATCGAATACATTTACAGTTGCTTTGAAAAAGCTAAAAAAACCTCCATTTTCAAGTCAGTGAACGAAAATCTGTAACCCCGAACCCTAAACCCTAAACCCTATACCCTAAACCCTAAACCCTAAACCCTAAAACCCTAAACTGCCACTTCTAGTACAAGTACCAAATTTTTGAAAAATATCATTTTTTGACACATGTAACCGTAGGATCTTGAATTACTCTAGTTTGAGAATATGTGGAAAAAATTTCAGAAATTTTCACCGTGTAGATTGCACGATAATAGCATTTGAAGTGGCAAAAATCCTTTTTTGACCACTGCGAAAATCCGGGCAGCTGCACTTCACAAGGTCAGATCGTTATGAAAAAATGTCCAAAATGGTTGTGTTTCTTTGGTTTCATTCATTAGGGCAAGTTGGCTACATATATAAAAAAGTTCAGATCATTTGGAGTTGTGCAACATATAGGAAGAAAATAGTAAGTAGAAAGAGTAGAGAATCATTCAAAATACTAAATTGTTAATAAATAAGTTATAAAATTAAAAAATTCCAATCCAAATGGTTGAATTGTTATTATAAACAATCTACATCCAATAGCATTATTTTTTTCCAAAAATATTGAAATTTCAGTAAAATAAAGGACTTCAAAGTTATTTTTGGTGTAGGAATTCCATAACTGCCCGCAAACTAAAAGGCCTCATAACTTTTTTTTTCAACTATTGAAATGCAATGATTCAAAGCTTTTTGAGTACATATAAATCTGAAGAACAAATTTCAAATTTTATTTTTATTTAAAAGTGTTTTTTTCAGGTCTGTCCAAACTGCCCGAGTTGAAAAAAAAAGTAACATATTATGCAATAACTTTTTACTCATATTTTAGAACGTCATGATATTTGTGCATATGAAAGATATTTCTAGTACCCACATTATATTAAAATTCCAGCCCAAAATATGCAAAGCTCCACTCTCACGTACCTGCCCAAAAAAGTTATAAGTCGGTCAAACGCAGTCCGGTCCTTTAGGAGTTAATGTGGAGTCTTGATCCCAAGAAATGCCAATCCCGTAGCTTCAACGGATCCTCTACAGCGACGATGAATGTTGCACAGTTGTTGAATCTGAATGAGATTCGAATTCAAAGACCGCACGTTTCCCTTCGCCAAACTTGAAGGCCTCGAATTTCGTGCAGAGGCACTCACGCGCGGCATTTCTGCATTCAATAAATCGGAATGAACAAGAATGCAGTCAACATTCCAAAATAACGACCGTATCTCAAGATTCTGCCTGGACACAATAGTGCACGGCTTTGAAGAGTGCACGTGCAGGTGGATCCTGTCCAAGTGAAAGCGGGAAACTAGAGCTCCCACGTCTAGCCCAATATTGCAAATCCTCTGCTGTGTTTTCTCCCTTTTCGTCGGCAGGAGTTCACGTGAGTGAGGAGTGCCAATCGAGGAGCGTGGACACGGAGGTCTTGAGAAGTGACAGCGCTTGTGGGTCGTCGGGAGCTTGGCGATCCGTCGCGGTCCTTCATTTCTTCTCTAGGTATGAATTGCTTGAATCCCTACTTCCTCAGGTGCAGATCATCCAGAGCAGTTCAATGGTTCGTGGGCAGTAGTGAATTTGTGAAGGAATAGTAACGGGGCAGCTGATAGCAGCAGTGACGAAGGGCCGGAAGGTCGACTTCTACAATTAACTAAATCCATTCGCAAATCAGGATTTGTTAGTTTGATCTATGAACAATAGTAGCGTATCGCATGAGTGCTGTTTGGTGAATTTGGATTAGTGTGCGGCATCTTGAAGTAGTACAGCGTACTACCGTTTGCTTCGTCTTGGCATACTGCTGTAAGCGGCACTGCGCAGATCACTAGCAATGGCAGTTTCGAATGATAGTTTCTGATGTGATCATTGGCCTTGGTCACTGCGTCAATGGACCAATAGACAAATTTATAAACCGTGACAGTGTAGACATCCTCCTCCCGTATAGTATGCGTCCGTAGACTACGAGTATACACAATGTACGTAGTCAACGTTGTATATGTACGCTGGGATGCTCCGGCATCTGATGATCTCCTTTCTCTCGTTTATATCATCGGGAGATCTCCCGCTGTTTCCATCCGGAGATTTCCCGCTGTTTTCAGCGGGAGAAATCCCGCTGTTTTCATCGGGAAATCTCCCGCTGTTTCTATCGGGAGATTTCCCGCTGTTCGCATCGGGTGATTTACCGTTGTTGCTATCGGGAGATTTCCCGTTGTTTTTATGAGCTGCCCTGAGTTGGTCAGTGTGGGACATTATACATGATAGGAGCTACCCTTAACCTTAGTCCACCGCAAGCGGAGTTGCAATCCTCCCAAATGATTGAGTCAGGTGATAAATGAGCACATCAATCCTTGCTGTCGACGTCGTGTGCGTAGTTCATTTTTGACTTATATTCTGATATTCTTGTCTCCAGGATCACTCTTCATTCCCTGGTTCTGCTTTATTGCTTCTGGCTCCAGAGAGTCAGTGACAATGGATTCTTACTCTGACTCGTTTCAGGATCCCATAACGCCTTACGTTGGCGAGTCTGCTGAGGATGCAGACTCTCAAGAGTCTACTGCACGGAGTGCTGCGCTGAACGATGGTGACTTAGTGAGGCTCTATCTCCCAGGATTTGGCGAAGTTGGAGTGGGATGCGTTGTAGAGGCCCGTCCTCAAGGTCAGTGGTTGGGGGTTCCGATTCCTTTCGAGCCCTGGATATTTGTTCTGGTAAGGCCTTCATTGGTCATCCTAGAAGCTCAGCATATGAGGGTATCGCCTTGCCAGAGAGGCTTGTAGACGCTTGGAGATGTTCTAAACAGGACCGTGTTGTGGAGGGCAGCCGACGTGGTAAAGGTCATTGCGGATCCCCATGCGGATGAAAGCCCATTCGTTCGTCAGGAGGATTGGATCGGGCTAGAGGTGCATCACCTTGATTCATTAGGTGTCCTTCAATCTTCAGGTCGAATTACTTGCTGGAAGGCGGATGATTATTTTCAGAGTTCTACCCTCGGTGAGGACCACGTAGGTGTGACTATCCTTGATGTTTTCGTGGGAAATCCAGATACGATTATGACTCATGCTCGTTGGCCCATTTCAAATTGTTGGTTCCCTGGTGGTCGGTGCTTGAAGGATACAGTCGACCACTTCTCTGCTTTTGTTGTTGAACCAGATCCACTTGCCTACTTGGGTGGAAGACAGAAGGCACCCTATCGCTTCATAGTTCGTCGACCCTCTCTCAGTGAGAAGGAGACACAGTTCACACGGAAGACATCGGATGACGAGATTCAACAGGTCAGCTCAAAGCGATGCTGCGACAGGAATTGCTGCCAATTTTTCCACTGTGAAACGACACTGAAGGTCAGGCAGAGATACTTTTCAAAATCTTTTGAAGAGCGTCGGGAGTATGGAATCGCTGTAGGTGGACAATTGCATTCAGTGGAGTGGACACGGAAGCGGAAGTACATTACTCTAGAAGAAGCAGAAGTTTGTGCCACAGCGTGGTACATTATACATGGAATTCCAAAGTCAACCTTTCACAATTATCTTGACAAGTACAAGGAAGGGATTGTTTCTTCCACACACGGGAACAAAGGGGTTAAGCGGCCTCGACTTCGGACTGTGCAGGTTACTGGTACAATGAAGGCGATAATCGAAAATACTGTTGACTAGATGCCGCACCAAATGCGGTGCATTGGAAATGGGAGAGTAGACACGCTTAAGTTCATGCCTGCTGGTAATAATTGGAAGCGCGTTCATGTTGACGCCAATGAGGTAGGGCGATGAACCCGTCAGTATTCTGGTTTTGATCACTGATGCTTTGTTTGGACTCCGGTAGTCATCGGGAAATCTCCCATTGATACTCTTATACGGCCTTCTGTTTGTTTGTTCCCCCTTTGGAGAATCTTACAAACACAGTACTCCATAGAGATTTTATTTTCTTGCTTCTTTCATCGGGAGATCTCTCGATGCGTTTCACTGTAGGAGTTGAATGCATTCATCTACTCAGCGGGAGATCTCCCGATGTTTTTCTGCGGATTTGACTGTGCTCATTGCACCTGGTCTCTTTGCTTGTGTGTATTTTCGAATGCTCAGAGTGGTACTGCCGTCAGTGCTGATGCTTGTGTTTTACGTAATTTGCAGTTGAATGTAGAGTATGGCCTTCCTCCCGTGAGCCAGACGACTGTTAGTAGAATAAAGAAAGAGCTATTTAACAACGTCGCGGTTAAGCCTGTTGGGAGCTCTTTTGCGAAGTGTACGGTGTGCGACGACCTACAGCAGTTCATTTAGAAATCACCAAAAGGAAGCTCGGACTTCGTGGAGTTTATGAAGCAGCGAACTGAACATCTTAATCATCAAGCATCGTGCCGTCGTCTGTATGCCTCGTGGCGTGAGGAGTCCAGAAGGAATCCTCAAGAGATTTTGTGCATTATTCACGACAAAATGGACACGAGGAAGACGGCTCTCCCACGAATGCGCGTGACGACGAAGGCCACACAAGGTTTGGGTCAGCTTCCTATGAGTATAACTGGAATGGTGGCTCATGGTCATGCCGATGGTGCATATGCACATTATGCACCAGCGTGCTGGCCGGGCGATTCGAGCTTTACCATTTCATCACTTGCTAGACTGTTAAGGCGACTTGAAGGTCCACCAATTCGGGAGACGGGCAACCTCTTTCCCTATCCGCCGGCAAATGCAATGTTCGATGCGCTACTCAAAGGAAAATCTCGGTGTATGGACGCCTTGAAGTTGATTCCGCAGGAACTTCGTCGTGGATCTAGTCCCCTTCCTAACAAGCTTTATCTTCAGCTTGACAACTCCGCGAAGGATAATAAAAACCAATACCTCATGGCCTTCTTGTCTTTGCTTACTGCACGTGGAGTCTTCAAGGAAATTCAGGTCGGTTTCCTACTAGTCGAAAATACTCACAAAGATATTGATGCGTATTTTAGCCACCTATCGAAGGCTTTAAAGAGCAAGAATACATTTGTTGTCGCCAACCTCATGAAGTCGTTCATGGAGTCCCAGGAATTGTCATTCATGCCGGAGTTCATCCAGGAGGTGGCGGATTTCAAGTCCTTTGTGAAGGGATTCCTGTGCAGTGGCACGTCTAAACTAATTGGTTTGGGGGAGATGCACCTTTTCCGGTTCTATGTGGACAGTGATGGAATCCCTGTTATGAAGTACAAGAAGTCTGCAGTTGATTCACAGTGGCTACCATCTGATACTCCTTCTTGATGCCTTTGGAAGAAAGACTGCATGGGTCGGGTGACACTCCCTCGAGGTTGCCCTAGGCCTGTTCCTTTCAAGCCTATGTGGGGTAACGAAGTTCCGGAAGCCACGGGAAATCAAGAGAAGGCGGTGGAGGCGGCACAGAAAGCGACCTTAAGCAAGGGCTTGATTCTGTTAGGAATTGAGAAGTACATTGAGTATTGGCGAAACGGAATGTCCAAATGCGAGGGATTTGCGGGCCACCTTCGCACCATACGTTGATTACTGGAAACGTGTGTTGCAAGAGCTCAAGGAGCCTCTTCCCGACTTTGTTCCAGAATTGGTTGAAGGCTTCTGGCCACAGTATGATTGGAGATTGCGGGAATCTTCTTGCCAGCGGCCAACCATCAACCCTGTCGACATGGTTCCTGAAGAAGAGGAATTTGAACCTTATTGCAGACCCGCAAATGAAGCGCCAAGGGAAAGCTTTAATCCTTGGGTTGATATTCGCCCAGGTTCATGGGTTCTGCTTAGACCTGAGGACCCCTCAGTATGTGCTGTCTGGCAAGGAAGAGCACTATCTGACGTCTGCAGAGAGGAAAGGCATGAAAACAACGGGAAGTTTATGCTTCAGTATTGGAGACCAGATAATTCCGAAAGTAACTTGGAATTGATGTACCAGAATTGTTGGTATGGGAAATGGGTTGTGGAGAACAGGCCTCCCACTTGGGTGGACGCATCTTATGCATTGTACGCCAATTGGTCCAAGAAAGTGAACCCAAAATCTCGTACTATTCCTAAGGAAAGTAGAGAAGCTGCCCTAGCGAATTTGAATAGGGCAAACGAGGTGGACCCCTGATCAACTAACGTCTCGTCGCCCACCACGACTATCGGACGGGAGATTTCCCGATGCTTTTTTTTGTTCAATGTGACCGTGGCAGGGTTATTGGGGGATCTCCCGATGGTGTCTTTGTTTCGGTTTCATAATGGCACCATTTCTTTCTTTGGTCATTACAGTAGTTCTCAATGTCTTTTTGGAAGTTACTAGTGGTGGTAGTGGAAGCTGATGTGAGTAGGATGGAGTTATTTTATCACGATTTATCAGAATGTGCGGTTTTTGTTATTTCTTGAGGGTACCTTCCAAATCCCATGTCGTAGTCGTAGCAAATGTCCACGCTCTGTGTCCTTTGCTATTCTTTCTTTTCTTGTATTCGATCTCCTTTGGGATTTTTATAATGTTGCAAGCAATTTTTTTCCTTGCCACTTATTGTTCTCAATATTCATCTCCACTTCCCACCTTGGGAACCTGCATTCGAACTTGTAGCATCATTCGAAGTTTATATTGTCCCTGACATACAAGTTTGAATGCAATTGACCTCTTGGGGTTTCTAAAGCATACTTAGGAAAATGAACTTGAAGGTATCTGGATATCTCCCGATGTAATGCCTAGCACCATGCATCGGGAGAATTTTAATTTTGGACTTTGAATAGTCCAAAAGTAGTTAAATATAGCATAATTGGTAAAAAAATTTCAAATTCATTTGCAAAAGTTGAATCTTTAGTAAAGTTGGAGCAAAAGACATCCTTTGCAATCTATGATTGGCCTTGCTAAAATCACAGTGTGACAATCCTATGTCTCTAGTGGACTATAGACATATATTTATGTATGTGCTGTTTATCAAGGGGTATATCATTATAGGCTCTCACAACCCTTCAAGGGTGTATTTGTTATGCATTTCCGCATAGGTTTTGATTGCATATTTGATGTTGGTTGTGCAACTTGATCTAATGTGTGCTATAATCTTTGTTTACATGACATTTTCTTTAAGTGTAAAATTTTGAAAAAATTGTTGTAGAAATTTTGGAGTGAACAACAAGTGAAACCATGGGAAAAATAACTACACTTGAATGCATTTACATATGCAATTGAGCATTGTTACTATTATCAAACTACCAAATTTTTGGTTGGATCTTGTTGGAAGCCAAAAGAACATTCTAAATTCCGTTTTCATGCATTTTTGGAGCACCATATGAATGAACTATAAATTTTCAAATTGGTGAAAACATGTGAATCCAAAAGGAGTCTTAGGGCTTAGATTTTCATGAATAGAGGCAATATATTTTAGAGAAGAATCTCTATGGATCAATTCAAAAAAGGAGTTAGAATTAAGGTAGACAAATGCATTTTTGTTTGCTACTTAATTCTCTCATCCTACTTTTGGCCCCAATACCTCCAAGCACATCATCCAATTCCGAACACTTTCTGAAAAAATCACTGCAATGATTGTGCAACTTAATTCGGAGTGACAAAACGGTTTTGTACTTGCAAAAGGGTGGTAATAGAGATGGTGTATGTGCATGTTGGAGATTTTAGCCTCCTTTTAGCTTGGAGACAGTGCATTGCATCTTGAACCTCTACAAGTACCATTGGGTATGTAGGAGAGTGGTTACGGATTGTTTACAGGATGACTGTTTCATGATTCCACTCTTTGGATAGCTTTGTAATTTCAGGATAGACCACTTCAAAGATTCACAAAAATTACAATTTTAATCAAAAAATTATAATTCCACTTGAGTTTGTGAAACAAGCACACACCTCTGAAAAGTATGTGCCCTTCTTGGAGTTGGCCCCAAGATATTCATATTTCTAGTTTGCATGCTAAAAGGCTTGTCTACCTTAGTTGCAGTTACCATCATTTGTTACGATAGCCGCTCCCACGAAAGCCCAAAACGGGCTCTTTCAGAACGGGCATTTTCAAGTGGAGTGCTTGCTTCCGCAACAAAATCTAGTTCAAGCTTGAAACCCAGTGCGACATATTTCGAAATTCTGAAATTGCAGTGAGGTATGTATTCACATCTTTTCAGGGTTTAATGTTGGCTTTATCATTGCGATCTTGTAGGTGGGTCTTTACAATTTTCTGCTATTGGTACTATTGGTGAATCGGCGTGGGCATGAATAGATCTATTGGGCTTGCGTTTGCATACATTTCTACTTTCTCTTTCATTAGCGATGGATTCGGAGAATTTTTTTCTGTTTCATGAATTTGCGAGGAGCTTCGATGATTCAGAATTCAAAGCTCTGGATGGGTTACGTTTTTGCTTTTGATTTGATGTTGCATTGTCATCATCCGACCATGGTTCTAATCTAGAGTGTATAATTAGGGTTTAGGGTTTGTCTTGTCATTGATAAGATACTCTTCTTTTAGGTTTGTTACGCTTGGGGGATGTGATGATTGGAAACGTGGTCTTGATGTTGGGTTGTTTTGTGTATGTGTGTGTGTGTGTGTCCACAGGTTGAGCATATGCACAGAAATCGTTCTTGTTTTGCTGCAATCCAGGGCTACCAGTGAGGTTAAATCAGTTGTGATGGACCATCACCATAAACGTGAGCAGGTGCGATCACATCTTCTCAGTTTCTTACTTTGTGACATACATTTCTTTAAAAAACTTAGCAGTTACTCTATAAGAGATTCTGTCTCAGTAGCGCAGGCTCGCTACTGAGACAATTCATGCGATGTTCTTTAATGATTCCGGTGGTATAAGAATTAGGTATGAATCTGGATTATATATTTCACAATATGATCAATTCAATTGCTTGCTTGAAGACCCACGACTCTTTGGTCCCTTGGGTGTTGCTACAGGAGACTGATTCTTCTTCATAACTGTGGTGCAGTCTGAGGAGGAGAAGCGGCGTGCGTATTTGGACTCTCTTACAGCAGAGAGTGAGGTGCGAGCACCCAACATGGGACAGCGCATCAAAGAAGAGGTTCAAGCTGTTGTGCACAGCATAACGGACAAGCTTTGCATTCCTCAAAAAGATAAAACCAAAACATGATGGATTGAGCGGGAGGAGCTTCTCAGTTCACATGGTGAGACTTGCTTGTGATTGCAGGGCATGTTCTTGAATGCCTACACAGATTATTCCTTTTTAGATATTGATCTCCCAGTTCAATCTGTCCTTGTAGGAGGAGCAGACTCGTTTATTGGCTAAAGGGAGGAGGCTTTACATCACCTGAAGCTACCCTGAGGACATTTGAATAGTGAGCTGTTGCTAGAGACATGGCATCTCACAGTGTAGCTAATTGTTTGATGTGTAACTCAGTTGTTTCCACCTCTTGTCATAGAAACTAAGGTAAGTGAACCATTGCAGGGAAAATTATTATATTAGTGGTGCATATTTTAGAACTTGAATGCACACCACTAATATAATTTTGCCCGCAGTGGGCTCACTTACTTTAGTTGTTACCAGTAGCAGTTGTAGATACGGTAGTCAATAGGTGCTAATCACAAATCCATGATGAAAAATGGAAATACAATGTTTGATTGATGAACAGAAACATGATGGACTCTTAGATGTCTGCTGTATCTAATAGTCTCCAAGTGCATTGTGAACTGAAAAAGACCAAGAAAAATAAAAGTGAGGCTATTCTTAGCGTTTTATGTACAAAACAAAGAGTGAATTAGTGAATAAAACTAAAATTGAAACACAAATATAACATTCTTAGCCAGCAAACTTAACTTGCCATGACCGATGGATGACTTCAGGAAGCTTTGTAGAACTAGAAAATGATAGTCTTTTCATCCAATTTTTTGCAAGGTTGTTTGAAACTTTGAATGCATTTCCAACAAATGGTGAGTGAATTTTTCTAATTGAGGTACCCTTATAGGAGATGTTAATCCTTGGATCACCTTGTAGTGCATTTTGGAACTCATTTTGGAACGCATTTTTAGTTCTTGCTTTGGAACTAGATTTTATCCTTAAAAGGGATATTTCTTTGAATTTGAATTGAACTCATAAAACAAATTATAATAAGTCTAGTTTCAGCTCCAATTTAAAGAGATGGATTTTTTTTTTAAATTTATCACTTTATTGCAATTTGAACTTCAGATGCGTAACCATGGTCTTTTGATCTTCTAATTATAGAATGATATAGATAATTCCACGGGATTCAAAATTTGTGTATTTTGTTGCTACAAAGAGTATTGGTATTGTCCACATCATTTTGTCTTCTCAGTATTCCTTCAACTTCATATTTTAAGTACCCTTACTCTTTTCAATTTTCAAAGCTTTCATTGATTGCAAATTTGTTTTCTATGGCCTCTAGTATGAAGAAGAACTATTTCAATGTTGAACATTTCTAAAATTTCACAAGTGCACATTACTCATGAAAGTGGTTTAACCTTAATCTGGCCTAGAAGGATGATGTGGACACAAAGTGTTTGATGGATGATAGAGAATCCTCCCATGTAAGATACAAGTGCAAATGCTCATCCTTAGAATTTTGTATGAAAAGGAAAGGCCTTGTACAATAGTTTGACATCCAATGAGTGGTGTTGAGTTTCTCCAAAGAAAATGATTTATATGACACTAGAAAGGCTTATTTCTATGGTGATATTTAATGAATGGTGTTGAGTTTCTCCAAGCAAATGGTTATTTTTATGGTGACATCCAATGAGTGGTGTTGAGTCTTTCTAAGCAAATGATTTATATGAAACTAGAAAGGATTATTTCCATGGTGACCAACCTATTCTTTTGGAGGTAATCTTAAATGTCCAAAACCTTCTTGAGCTTCTTAGAGATTGCTCAAAATTCAACAAGTTTTCATTAGTTTTTTCAAAATTGTAACTAAATGAATTCAAGCTAGACTTGTTATAGATCACATGAAGAAAATACAATTATGTCACTCATAGATCAAAAGATTATAATGTTTGATAAAAAAAAGGTGTTAAAACTATGAAAGTGATTTGAAGTTTTTCAATCCTCTTTTTTTATGTCAAATCTAAAAAAATTTGAAGTCAACGGATATAGCATGCATAACAATAGTCGATTTCCAACTTCTCAAAATCTACTCTACAATTTTTTTAAATGAATTTTCAAAGTACTTTTTTCCAAGAGTATTACTTCAGTAAGATTTTGTTTTACATCGAAAGTTTGGTTGACAACAAAATACGGTACCTTGAGCATTTAGGGGTTAAAACACCATCCCTATATTTTCACATTATACAATCTACTCCATTTATAGGTGAAATTTGTTTTATTTTGTTTCACACATAAAATCACATGACTTCTATAATGTAATAAATTATCAAGAATGTGACTCACCATAAAATATATCCAATTTGATGGTCATCCCAGCTTATAAACTGGCCTATTAAAAAGATTTAATACATTACAGTTTCTTCTTTCAAGACACCACAAAAATGTCCTACAGTTCGAGCTTGCTATGTTCTAGCATGTTTGAAACCAGTTGTTGCAAGCATAATAAACACTGCATTTGCATACAAGGGAGCTCTTTGAGACGCGACTAAGTCGATTTTCACCAGAAGTTCTAAAGTAACAGAAATACACTTCACACTATCACAGCCTGGGTAAGAAAGTTAAGGAGAAGTATTCTAAAACGGACAATTATGCATCAAAAACAGGGCGTTGGTAGCCAGAGGGATTAGTGCTCAAAACGACTATGATACAGAGGCTCTTGTTCAAATCAAACTCTCAACACAGCAAGCCCCAGTATGCCAAACTAGTGAATACCGCTCTGAGTGCATAAACCGTCCTATTAAGTGTACCTACTTGATCAGTGACCGTCGTAGATATTACACTCAATTTGCCAGCCACTCCTAGGCATTGGACGCATTGGACGCATTGGACGCATTTAGAGTGGAGGCAGTACTAGCACCCTCTCCCTTACCAGTTCCCTGTCTTCTCCTCGTCGTCGATCATTTCGAAGGCGTCACCCATTGCTGACAACTCGGATGGACGTTCCGAGGGATCAATGACTCTAGAAGCCTTGACACTTCCTCGTAATCTTGCAGTTTTAGCTGAAACAGGCTCCACTACCTCTGTTGAGAGATTGACCAGTTCTGCATCTGATTCTTGCTCCAAGGCAGTCACCTCATTTGTAGAGTTATCTGGAACCTCAAAATGACATTTCTTCAGCTGTTCTCCCAAACTCTTTACCTGCAGTTTCAGTTCGTGTATTTCCTTCTCCTGCATCAGGATGATCTGCAAGCCGTAACAAATCAGAAGACAAGTACAAACTCGGTCCATCAAATTGCACAAATAAAAAAGGACTCTCTGATGCATTTTTAAATGTAACCTTTCTACTCCTCACTTTTGTTCAAGGAAATAGAGAAAACAATGGATCAATACTTGTAGAAGTATATGGTATCCAACAAAATGAGACATGTCTACAAGCAATGGCAGCATGTTTGAGCCCATCAGTCTAAGGAATTACTTTCTCATGTTTTGCATAAATGTGACTTATAGTTATATGAAAGGAGGCATTCTAAGATTATCAAGTATGATTTTTCAATTTTTCAATCAGAGAAGATTATACCAAGGATTGCAATGAGGATTATATGAAAAATCATAAATGAAAATTATACATTTCTATTTGGGGTAGAGGAACTTGCGATTAGCCACTTGTTTTTAATTCGTTCCGTCCTCAAAATTTGAAATCGATGAATGCAATCTTACTTCTCTTCTCACTACTTCAAGGTTGGTCAAAGGCATCTCGCGTTTGGTGACAGGGGAAGAGATTTCGTCCAGCTCTGGCTTCGAGTCCTGCTTCCAGTCTGATTGACTGGTTAAAATCAGCACCAGTAGGACCAGACCCAGGGCCATAGGACGTGACATAATGAAATCCCTGCAAAATAGACTCCCTGCACGAAGATAGACGTTAGAAGATGAAATAAGTTCCATTGCTCTTCTTTCCTGGATCAGCATATTTCATAATCCATTTGCAAGTATAAAGCAGGAGTAAAGAAATACGGGCTCTCATACCTCAATAGGATACAATAAAACACTTCCGTGAAGTTCGCGCCTTCCGGTGACATGCAAGAATGTCCTCCACCAGAATGCTTCACATATGATCTATAATGTCCACAGATTCAAAGTCCATAATTCTACACTGCATGTTTCCGATCAATTCTTCCCATCAATAACATAAGCTCCACTTCCAGATCACTGTCTCGTCCGTGCTCACCGTATACAAATATATTCAATCAAGAAGGCCTGCAAGCACAATCCAGTATTTTAAATTTACAAACCATGAAAAGCTAAGCCTGGGTAGCTATTACAGCAAAAGCGCAGCACATAACTCCAAGGGTTCAGTGTCCTTCTCCTACACAAAAATCCACCTCAATCACACTGGAAGAGATTTGACTCCGCAATCAGGGTAAGGACATCATACCCAACTTATATGTACCATATCTCGACGCCCCTGAGACGACCGCCGTACACAATATGGAACAATCTAATACGAGACACAAACCAGCTCTTCCTCCTAGCGCCCAGGAACGTAGAGGGGAGTAAGCCAACTTCAGATGAAGGGTTGCTATCACCTATTGTTTGCAGCTACCAGGACTGAAAGGAATAGAGAAATAGCGAGTATCCTCCTGAATCCTTTCATTTCGTTGCCGTTGTCCCACACTTGAAGCATTACGGCTAACATCCGAGAACAGATCTTGGAAACCCTATCCAAACAGAACGGGGAGAGGATGACAATTTCGAGATGCGTTACTAGATCATTGACGACGCACTACCTGTGTAGAAATAGAATCGTACAATCAGACGCGGTGGATCCCTTACAGAAGCCACGGGAATCCTTCAACGTGCACTACAGGGAGCATTGAAGCTTCAGCGACCATTCAGCGACCAATACGTAAGATTCATCAAGCCCATGCCAGTCTGTTTTCTGTTTCAAATGTCCTTAAATTTGGGGCAATCCGCCAGACACGAACGAGAAGCTCAAACTCACTACAGAAAGGTGAGCCATCTGCTAACAAACAGTCGTTGCGACAAACCCAATATCAAAGATTATTCGCCACACACTGAACAGCGTGCATCCTCAATTCGTAGAACCCTAACGCAACCCTAAGAGCCAATCGGTAGAAGCCGGACAGACAAAGGGACGAGGAACGAAAAGAAATGTTCCTACTCCACTTCAAGTGAGTGCAGCATCAGAAGCTCCCTCACAGCAATTTCATTTCCCAGAACGACAGAAAATACAGCTCAACATCCATCCACGACAAAATCACTGAAAAATCCTCGAGAGTCGAGCGTATCCTACAATACTTCGGTCACAAAGGATCAGTTGCGCACAGACCTAAAACAAATCAAACGACCACGCCAGCGGACGAGAAACCGAGAAGAAGGAGGCCAGGACACAATGGTAAGCTTACCTGGAGAATTGAAGAAGTCGAATCCCTCCCTCGATACAAAACCGACTGGCATCGGATGTTCTTCAAAGCTCGGAATTCTTCAAGGATTATCGCGTTCAGTTGATGTCTGCAAGCGTTTCGGAAACAAAGGTGAAATCTGCGAAACTTGTAAGTCGGTGGAAGAGAAATGCTGGATTGGAAGACGATTGTGCGCCCGCGGTGTAACAACGAAGCTGCGCAGTCGAGAGCGCGAAGGAACAGAAGGAACGAAACAGAGTGACAGGTGATGACGCCATGCAAGTAGCGTACAGTACATCTCCAACGTATAGTATATTTCAACCGTATAGTACATTCTTAGCGTACCCCTACCTCAATTTCAATTACTTGTCGGTGTTTGGAAATGGTTTAATTCTGTAATTCAGACTGTATAAATGACATTTTCAAATTTTTCATTTCATTCAGAACGAAAGACTTTCAATTAAAATTGCGTTTGTTTTTCAGATTTTGGTCTACAAGTTTTATAAACTTTGGACATGCTTCATATTTTGTTTATGAAATTGACTCACAAAATTATGAAATTGACTCATTAGGAGGATATTTAGTGTCATACTTAGAGTTAATTATATAGAATTTAATGTTGCCCTAAACACTAGGAGTACTATCAATCATATGAAATTCTCAATAATTAGTAGGTTTTAGAAAAACAATTAAAAAACAAAAATTTCAAACATCCCTAAAATTGTAACTTTTTTGAGGTTCCTAAAAATCCAATTGATATGAAAAGTCATGAGAAAATCACATGGAAGATGCATGAATTTACATCTAGAAGAGAATAGAAGAGAATAATATTGATTAACTATATAAGGATGATACCAATGTAAAAGATTTGATGGATGACTTCACTATTAGTTGTAAAAATAATGAATGCACCTATTAATCCAACAATCAAAGTATTGTAATGACTACCTTGGTACTCTAATGGGGATTGCATCCTTCCAAGGTTAAGAAGCAAAATTGAAGTATTATTAAATTAATGACACAATGCCTACATTTATGCTTCCTAAGGGTTTAGGGTTTAGCATCTTGACATCACTGAATTATAGAGTTATTTCTTCCTTTGTAAGAATTCATGTTAATCCCATGGGCAAGTATGTTGCTTTCAGTTCTGCATTCTAGCTCCTTTTTTTAATGGTTCAGTAATTGCACGCTTTCGATCGCCGTCACTTCGTTTCATTCCTTTGATCCTTTGCGTTTTTGATTGCGCAGCTTCGTTTCGGGTCGAGTAGGTCGTCCGCGGCATCTGAGTCCATGTCCGGCAATTTAATCCATCGACGCTCAAATTTCACAGGCGTCACGCTCGTAAGAAATTTCGTGTGAATCCTTGAAGAATTCCAAACTTTGAAGAATATCCGATGCCAATTGGTTTTCTGTTGATGGAGGGATTCAATTTCTTCTCCAGGTAAGAAGCTTTTCATTGTGTCCTGGCGTCCTTCTTCTCGGTTTTCCGTCGATTTGCGTGGTCGTTTGATTTGTTTAGGTCTGTGCGTCAACTGATCCTTTTTGGTTGACGGCTCTTGAGGATTTTTCAGTGATGAGGTTGTGGTTGGAAGTTTAGCTGCATATTCGAAGAGGAGCAGGAACATTTGTTTCCTCGTCCCTTTTCGTTCCGTCCGGCTTCTATCGATTGATTCTTAGGGTTGCTTTAATTAGGGCATTGAACAACAAGACATTCAATGGGATGTGCTTTTGCTGTAATAGACATCCAGACTAAGCTTGTTGTGGTTTGTTAATTTTAGAATATTGGATTGCACTTGCAGGTCTTCTTGATTGAATACATTTGTATACCGAGAAAATGATTTCGCAAAAATGATTTGGACTTCTCAAACCCTAAACCTTTGTGTGTGTGGTGAATCGATTGAAGGAATTCTTGCATAACGGTGTCACTTGAATGTAACGACGTGAGAATTTCTCACCATCGTGCAAGCGCTTAGAGTTGAGAAGAATTTCTAAGCCATGGAGGTGATAAGAGAGAAGCAAGCGATGCGAGAGTGGTCTCGCACACAGCGAAAAGCCGGAGAGCGCATCGCGCTGGTGCCAACGATGGGGTACCTTCACGAAGGTCATCTTTCGCTTGTCAGGGAGGCCAAGCGGCACGCTACGAAGGTGGTGGTCTCGGTGTACGTGAATCCTTCCCAATTCGCACCGGGCGAAGACCTCTCCACTTACCCTCGCGACTTCCAAGGCGACCTCCGAAAGCTTGAGGTAGTAGCAGAAATTTATCATCAAGTGTTTTTATTTTCCGAATGCGTTAATTCAATGGCCATGTAAATGCGATGTAAGGTTGAGTATACTGTTCCGTCACGTTAGGCATTTTAGTCAATATGTAGGAATGTGCTTTCATTGGGAGATCGTTCAATAGAACTCACTGGAAAGATCACTTTGATTACAAGAACCAAACTGTCTTGAGATCAAATTTTCTCTTTCAATGTATGATATCTTATGCAATTATTCAAAGTATGGGTTTGTTGACCACTATTGTAGGAGTACTAGACATTACCATCTTTGTTGAAGATTAGTGGCTATAGAAATGTAGCCAATTCATGCTTACGCCCGACTTGCGTATTGTAGGTCAACCTAGTGTATTGAAAGAGATAAGTTGTTGTTGGAAACAGGGGTCATTCACTAGTAGACGGCATCAGGTTTCAGTATCCTCTTGCTAATGTAATGGACGGAGCCCTAATGTTGATCTGTGGTCAGCCCTTTGGCGTGGACGCTATTTTCAACCCGTATGATCTGTACATTCGAGACTCCGAGAAGAAGGTGGTGAGTCCAAAGGATGTGTTGCAACAGGATGAGAGTGGGCATGAGACTTGGATCCGTGTGGAGAGGCTAGAGAAGCTTCTGTGTGGGAATGACAGGCCCGTATTCTTCAGGGGAGTTGCTACGATCGTGGCGAAGCTGTTTAACATTGTGGAACCGGATGTGGCGGTTTTTGGAAAGAAAGATTATCAGCAATGGCGCATCATTTGTCGCATGGTAAGAAACCAACTGGAACATGGCTGTTTTATGGTGTAGTGGAATTTACAGCACTGGCTAGCATGGACGTGCTTGTTGGTTTGCATATAGCCTGCATTCTGTTAACGTGTACTAGAAAGTGGAGTTTAACAGCTTCAATCTTTTGTATTGCTTAAGAGAAACCATTAATGGTCTGGAGTGAAGTGCAGGTAAGGGACTTGGATTTCGCAGTTGAGATTTTTGGCTGCCCTCTTTTGCGGGAAGAGGATGGTCTTGCAATGAGTTCTCGAAACGTCCGGCTCTCTGCAGCTGAGCGGCAAGATGTGAGTCCTATCTGCACTCATGTGGCGCGTAAGAGGATTTGTCATAAGTTGTATTGTCTGTTTAAGAATGTTGAGCTAGTTATGCTTATGAATGATTAGGTAGAGTCACGGTTGTGCGCTCCCCTCCTCCCCTATTCCTCCATCTCGATGAATGGAGATCTGACATCCGAAGAGTCCTCCACTTGATTTTTATTCTCATTTGGTGTTATAGAGTGATGTTAGTGAGGGTCTTGAGAATGAATTCAGATAAACTTTGGATTAGATTCAATTTGCTAATACTACTCCTATCACCAAGTGCAATCACACCTTTACAGCTTTTAGCAAATTGACTATTACCCAATTCATTGAGCATTGGAGAGAAATATTGGGAGACGAAGAAGCTTCAATAGAAGAAAACTTTGCAAATTTGTCCTTGAGTTCTACCGTATTCAGTTCCTGAGTACTTGACCATCCCTGTGTCCAAACAGTCACTCACTTGTGAAGATTCAGGGTCCATGTCATTAAGGTATTTTTTGTCAGTAATACAGTTATCATCATGCAAAATCAAAGTTCTCCATGTGAATACAAGATATGGAGAGACTTGGGGCCAAATGACTATGGAATCTGAATGCATTAGAACTTGCCGCCTTACACCCATTTTTTTTGCCAAGAGAATAGGAACAGAGTTCAACAAGTGACGCAACCTCTTGTGAAATAATCACTCACCCGGTGCGACCTTGGCATTCTCCCTGTGCAGGCTCTGTCGATAAGCCGATCGCTGAGAGAAGTAGATGATGCGGTGAGATCGGGAGAAGTCGATGCAACAGTCTTGGAGCAACGGGTACACGATGCCATAAGTTCGGCAAGTGGCAATGTAGATTATGCGAAGGTGAGATTCTTCTTCACCCTTCTTATCTGTCTACAGCATCTGCTTGTATTTTCTTGCAGACTCCATAGCATTTCAATCACATCCTATTGGACTGAGATTTTCTTGGTGAAAAGTGATTTACATTTGTGGGAAGCTCCCTTTTTGCATGCAGGTTTGAGGCCACAGAAACTTGCTGAGAATAAGTCCTCAACAGTAGCTCCTATTAGTCGGAATTAATTGTTTGAGATTTTGACGAATTTTCATAACGTTCTTTGGCTGGTCCTATGACACCTTGGAATTGGATATACTGCCCATTATCCCATTTTTTAAATTAAAATAAAACAAGAAGAGGGCTGAAGGCTGTAAAGTAAGAATATGATGTAGTCATAGATGCACATGGTTGCATATAAGTGACCATAAAACCTAGCAGGAACAATTCTTTGTCAGTGCAGTATGTCATCATTTGAATATACAAAGGTTGCAGTGTTTCAATGACTACGGTTGCGAGATCCGTAGTCTCTGCAACAACATCGAAGCACCAACACGAGGGTCAGAGACAACTTGTCTGAGATTAGAGAAATTCACAGGATGCGGATGCCACTGAGTTGCTTTGTCGTCCAAGGTCACCCCTCAATACAATTGCTGAACACTTGGCTTGGTTGTGCGGGCAACAGATCGTAGACCAGCAGACGCTGCAAGAGGTGAAGATTATTGAGTTTCCGGTTGTTTTGGCCGTGGCGGCACGATTTGGTACTGTCCGCTTGCTGGATAACATGGAGCTTCAACCCCCATCTCCTACTCCAAAGGATCCTACTTCCACCCAACGTAAGAGTGTTCAACCAGCGGACCCTCAACTTGGACATGAGATCTGCTTTTTCTGAGGTGTTTTACCATCAATTATCTCTAATTTGTGTCATACCTACACTCTTAAGTCTATCTAGTGTGAGCCATACTAGTTTGAGTGTTTTTTTACTGCACCAAGCGTCTTTCCTCCATGGCCTGATGACAACACTATTCATGCTCCCACGCTTGGTGCTGTTCTTATTTTGAAAGCTTCACGAGCTAGACAGAGGAGCTTGCATCAGAAGTGTAGCTATTGGCATTGACTTTTAACCCTCTCCTTACTGTTGACTAAATGCAGCCAACTCAAATCGTTGGCCAAGCAGTTTCATTAGCAAAAGTGAGATATTCTGCTACTTGTGTTCTGATTCAACTTCCGATTCAACCCCCTTGTTCAGCAGTTTTTGTATAGAGGTTATTGGGAGTTGCTGCTTTGAATTTCAGAGCAATATTGTGCAAGTCCAGGAGTTTTTTACTCTAATAAATGGGCTACTTAGTCTGTATGATGAATGCCTTTCCACTATTCTAGACTTTGTATGATGCTTTTTTGGTCTTCACTGGGTTGATCTGGCTAGCTTGATCTCACTCACAACATAGGCATTGGAATTACGACTTTGGATATATTAACATACGACTTTTGTCGAATCGCCTAGTGGTGCAGACAGTGATATCCACGTACTCCTTGTACAACGCTGACGTGGCTGAACCCCAACTTGCTTTTAACCCGACAGCTGCGCATGTTGAGGAACGTATTCCACGAGGCACGTAACAGGAGATGGGGTGCAGACATCTAATTGGACAACTTTTACATGTCAAGCTATGCACATTTCTTTCCCTTGGTGCAATTAGAGTGAGTTGAGTGTACAGTTCATCTATATTATAGCAATTTTACTATGAAATAAATTTTAAAAAAAACTTTTAGCTTTGTATCTTCGAGAAGAACAAGCCTGTTCAAGCTGGTTTTAACGTAGAGCTAGAGTTGTTCAGTTATTCTTCGCACGGGTGTATTAGAATCGGACCATTTCAACATTTCGGTGTACAATTCGAAACCAATTCGATTAGACTTTGCTCTTTGAAGGTCATTGACTTGTCACCAAAAGAGATATTGGTTTAAAACTTTCTGCATGGGTGGGGAATAGCTCTAAAGCAGAAGCAAAAAGCTTTGCGGTGGACCCACCGACAAACAACACCAGTCAATCTACTCCCGGAGATTAGACGATCAGGTGTTATCAAGGTAGGAATTCCAATTGTCAACCAGGAACCATACCCAACGTGAAGGGTGCACTATTTCCAACCAACGTGAAGGGTGTACTATTTCCAACCAAGGCCAAAATAGATTTCCAATCAAAGCTTTTTTGTCCTTTTCAAGATTGGGACTAAATAAGGTCATGATGCATGTCCCAAAGTAGTGAGCAAGAAAGTAGGAAGTAGTGAATAAGAAAGTAGTTCTTGAATGACCGGAATTGGAAGAGTCTAGACATTTGGCTATGGATTATGAGTACTTTTTGGGACCCAAAGGTCCTAGTAATTTCAATTTTGGGAAGAAAATTATGAAAAATTTGTAATCTCCATATTTCCTATCTTCCTACAAGGAAAAAGTATACACTACCTCATACTATTCATGATCTGCTGCAAAATTGCTTAAATGATTGGATACTAGTATCTTTATCTTAGTACCTCCTTGTATTGCTTCCTACCTTGATAGGGGCTATATACTATTGAAGAATTTTTCTATTTTTTGTCTACCTTTTTTTCACCACCAATTTTGACAAAAATGGGATGTCAAGAGATTTACAACATTTCAACATTGCTTTCGACACTAATGTGTCAAAAAAAAGTGTTTGAAAAGGCCTAAGAAACAAAAATATTCTTCACAACGGAAATTCACATCTAATTTTATAAAGGTCCAAAACATATGAAATGACTTGGATATGATTTGGCTTCTTCTTGTCTTTCAAGAAAAATATATAGAAAAATGTTTTAAGGGGTCTTCAACCTCCCAAGAAAAGAATCCATGGGCATAAAATATTATGTGAATACCCATTCTATACAAGTAACTTAAACAACATGATTTTTATGGATGAAATAATTAAATATTTTAAGAATTTGAATCACAACCAACTATGAGCTAATGGTTCTCAAATCCTGGAAAAAGAAGAGGGCAACTCAAATACATAAGGGTAACAAGCCTTCTATATTTGAAGAGTTTGGACAATCCCAAAGAATATGTTGTTTTATAAAATTATTTTTGCTAGTTTTTTCTACAATTATTTAGATACTCTTTTTGACAGTTTATCCCATATGTTTTCAACATATGAATTTCAATACTAAAGTGCTAAAAACACTAAAATGCATTAGGAAAAGTTTCAGTCCTCGAAGGAGCCGTGCATTTTGCCCCCTCCAAGTGCAATTAGGGAAAAAAATAGAAATAAAAAATTATTTTTATTTTAAAAAAGTTGGGTGCTGACATGGCACTACTGGTGCCACGCCAGTGCCACACCAGATTTTTTATTTTTTTAATATTTTTTTATTTTTTTAATATTTTTTTATTTTTCTGTAATTGCACTGTGGGGGCACCGAAAATAAAAAACTCGCAACCCCTTGCAGGGTTCAGAGTTCTTGTAATGCTTTTAGTATATTTTCAACATTTTTATGTTGGAAAATGGTTGAAAATAGTATCAATAATAAGTGCCACTAGATTTGCCACTTGCTAATGCAGAAGTCAAGATAAAGAAATAGATGGAGCGAAGAGTCCATTTTTAAAAGACCCTAAAATAGAGTCCTTAGATACAAAGACAACTTCAAAATCACCTCAAGAAAATGTTTCCAATAGGGACTAACTTGATTAGTCAAGGACATCTAGATCTCTTTGATATCATAGTGCTACATCATGAAGGTGATAATGGAGTATTGTAAAAAGAGAAAAATTGATCCAAAAGACAAATAAAATTTTAGATTTCTACATAGAAGTGTGTTGTTTATTGCAAAATAGATAATAAAGAATGTTGACCAACATGGATATCACTGAAAAAAGACTCTTGAAAAGTAGGGGAATCCAATTTTTAATTTTAGGAAAACTATTTTTGAAATTGGACTTGAATTGGGTTGCTTTTAGTTTGACAACAAGGCAAAGTTACTCCTAAAATGTAATCTCTTCCTAATTAACCTTAGAAGGACAAGCTAGTCATTGTGAAAATCATTCATTTTGGTCTTGTGTATATCATTTGCTTAAAAAAAACAAAAAACTCATTGGAGGTCAAACACCTAAGTATGCAAGACCATCTCTTTTCCCACAAAATTTCAAGGATGTACATCAAAGGATTCTTTCATTCATTGGACATTTTGTATTTGCAATGAAGTAATAGAATTCAAGAGAGAAATAATTCCAACTACTTTAAATAGTGACATATATGAAGAGTATATATATTTTGGGTCCCACATTGGGTTCGTTAAAACTATTTTTTCCTGAACTCACCATGACCAAAAACATCATGGAACTCTGCTAAAGAAATTATGACTCGAGAAACTTGAAAACTCAGCTTTGAATCCAACGGAGTATGAAAGTTCACCCTTACATATGACCAACATTGATCAAAAGCTTTGACACAACGTGGGGCCCTTCAAAATGCACTACTAACCCAAAACTGTCATCATCACTCTAGGTACATCCAAAATCAATATGTACTTATGTGAAAGAAACAATTTATAAAATCTCTAACAAAATTTTGACCTTTCATAACTTTTGCATACGGTATCCAAATGCTCCGTTCTTTGGTATGTTAGAACCTCCTTTTACTTGCGAACAAGAAAAATATGAAATTTGACTAGAATAATAATACAAAATAGGCACAATAGCAAAAATTGGCAGTTTGGAGGCTGCCCACCTTCCCAGGGCTAAAACTTCCCTACATGTGAGAAAATAGCACTTGTCGGATGCAAAAGAGAAAGAAAAAGCCCCAAAAGCTAGTGGAAGAGCGCAATGGGCCTCTACTTTGAAAAGGGAAACTCCCCAAAAGGGTTGGCAGAATCAATGATTTTTCTAATGGATACGGTACTCCGGAGCCCACTCAGCAACCCACCTTCCACACGACTCACATGGACGGACGAAAGATTCAGTCTGTTCGTCCACGAACGAGAATTTCCTCTTCCGTCCGCTTCATTCGACGAAGATCCAGGATGACTTCGACTGTGAACGAACGAGAACGCGTTCCCTGAAGCTCTCCAACACCTGGGACGGGCCACACAAAGCTTATCGATACTGCAGCGAGGCTGACATCCCATTCGAACCGTGGATCGGATGAGGCGATCCAACGGAATTTAGTGAGCTCATTGTCCGCCCTCGATCGACTTGTTCATCTCAACGGTGCACAAGGATTGCTGCAATGAAGAGGAGATAGGAGGGGACAGCTACCGTCCGATCGAAGATCCAACGGCGCAGGGGACACGAGTTCTGGGTACACTCTCTCCCGAGCGTTTCCCTCATCCTCTTTGTTTTTTCGAGTATTCTACGTTAGTAGGAGTTGATAAAATTGCAGAATTTTTGTCGACATTGATTTTGTTGCGGGATTGTGGAAGAATAGGAGCTTTCAATCAGGGCTGAGGGCAGGATGGCTTCCAGCTGCATCCGCCAGGTACGATTCTCCCTGTGTTTGAATCCCATTGATTTTGGGTTCTGACTTCGTTGTAGAAGTGGAAAGCCGGTTGCGGAGAATTTTTCCAGGACCCAAATGAAAATTTTCGCAAACTGGCGTAATCGTGTCTTGGGTCCGTCGCGGAAGAGATTCTTGAAGCGTAAAAATTGGAACTTTCTTGTAGAGTGGACATGTCGCCCTTGTGTATCTTGTGTCTCAGGGTCTTCCGCACCAGCCTGCTCCACTTCTGGTACTCAATTAGATGTTGCCTTTAATTTGGACACTTAGGGAAGGGTTTCCTGCATCTTGAAATTTTGAGATTTTGTTTTCTGAGAGTAGATATAGTCGGTTTATCTTGAATCTCAGATAAGATAATTTCTTTTGGTTTTCAAGGTAATGATTAGAATCTGACATATCTTTGGCCGATTCGCGTATTGGAACTTGACGGAAGGGTTTCTTGCACATTGGAAATTAGGCTTTCTTGTGGAGTGTAGATGTAGCCATTGTCTATCTTGCGGCGCAGCGGCTTGCTCCTCAGCACGCTCTACTTTTTGTTTTGAGATGATAATTATAGTATGTTTTAAGGTTGACGGAATTGCATCTTGGGCACTCACGGGAGGGACTCCTGCATCTTGGAATTTAGGCTTTATTTGTGCGTTGTAGATATAGCCATTTTCTGCCTCGCGCCTCAATGGCTTGCTCCTCAGCGTGCTCTACTTTTGGATTTTTAAGTGATGATTAGAATTTGCCTTCAGTCGCGTCTTATATGCTTACCGAAGGAATTCCTGCAGTCTTGGAATTGAGGTTTCTTGTTGAGGGTAGATAAGGCAGTATATTTTGTGCCTCAGTATTTTGAACCTTAGCATGCTCCGCTTTTGTTTTCAAGGTGATGATTAGAATTTGAGGAAATTCTGCGTATGAGGGTTTTCTGAGCTCGTATTCTGATTTTGTCGGTTTTGCTGTTCTGTAGATGGCCACTTTATCTCTCAAGAGTAGAGTATTGGCAGTGCCGAAGGGATTGAAGGTCGTAGGGCTATCTTCGCCTTCTTTCACTCCCGCAGTTCAGCCCTGCTTGAAGCAGGCTTGTGAGCCACTTCGCTCTACCTTTCAGGTGAGTAATGTGTACGATTCTTTGCCATTATCCTCTTGTGCATTTAGATTGGTTAATATATTCCACCAAGAACGTCGATGTTCTGCAAGGTTCGAGAGAGATATGGCTGCAGTTGGTTTGAAATGGATCAATGTACAATACAAGGATGTTTCTGAGTCCTGGAAGATTTCTTCGAAGGGAAGATCACCATGACGATAGTGGTGGTTCAATACAATGAATGAACTTAGGGCAGTTCGTTGGATTACAGGTTGGGGTTCTATCTAAGAAAAGTGGAAAGGATAAATTCAGCGTCCTCGCTCAAGCTGTTACAACTACCCCGGAAACCGAGGCTGAAGCCGATACTACCGCTGAAGCCGATACTACCGCAGAGGAAACTGTGCCAGAAACCACTGAGGATGCCCCTCCTGCCACATCGAAACCAAAAAAGGTTACGACGCGTGTGAAGCACATTATGCAGGTTAGTAGTACCAGAGCCTCCTCAATATCAGGGTTTTAAGATGCAAAGAGAACATAGTATCGCAAGTATGCGCATCACTTGGGTCACTCGTATCTCAATTCATCAGGCTCTGATTGTCTTGTTTCGGGATAATCACGTGTCTTTACCACATGATACTGGTTTGGTTCTCGACATGGGTGTGAAAGGAAGGAAAACTTCTATTTATCGAAAGTTTTTCCCTTCAAGTCTGACCGCGACACATTTTTGTCTATCTAGATTCTTGACAAGGAAGCCGTCGAGGCTGCCAACAGTGGGAAGGTTATTCCTGATATTCGACCAGGCGATGTTGTCCAGCTCAGAGTGGTACGTTTAGCTTCCTTGAAACTTCCCATGCTGCAGCGGTATTGTAAATTGTAAATTGACAGTCGGCATAGACGTCACGCTCTGCTGTCTTGTTCTGCATACATGTGGCGTGAGATTTGTTCTCAAATGTTCCCATGCCTGAATTTCTGTTTCGCAGGAAGTGCCAGAGACCAAGCGTAGGGTGTCGTTGCTGAGAGGCATTGTTATCGCACGACGCAATGCAGGGATCAACACCACCTTTAGAATCAGGAGGGTTATTGCTGGAGTTGGAGTCGAGATGGTTTTCCCACTGTGAGTAACTGATCTTTCTTCCATAGAATCTACCTTATCCATTTCACGCAATCAGTCTCCTTCATTTGAGATTTTGCTTAGACTAATCTATGATTTCTGGATGTCATTTCTTGCAGTTACTCACCTAATATTAAGGAAATTAAGGTCGTTGACAAGAGGAAGGCACGGAGGGCGAAGCTCTTCTATTTGCGTGACAAGATTGCTCGCATGTCATCTTGCTGATAAAATTCGTAGTAAATTCTGTTTCCTTCATGCCTACGATTCTTTTCTCCATACTGCATAGGGTAGAACGATTGAGTCTGGCAAGGGCCTTGTCTCTCCGATTATTGCACATATGTTCATCAGATTGCCATGAGAGGAAAAAAAAGAAAGATCCTTATACAATCCTTATGCTTCCCTGAGTTCACCAATCATTTTGATCTGTGAAAGCCAAGTCGATTTTGTCGAAGGCTCTTGGCATTCCCTGGTCAACTGTAATCTACATAGGAAATGAAAAATCATGGATGAGTTGGAAGGGATACTTTTTGTTGTCTCCAAATGGGAGCGTAGACAAGAAGGTTGCAAAGAAGTGAACACGCTTCAAGGCAGTTGTTTCTCCTGATAGATGTGAGAACGTATGTACTTCTTTTCACTTGGTTGTGAGCATTTCCAAGTTGCAAGCTGTTTTCCTGGTTGATGCTGATCGTAAGAGACAAGAGTGCAATAATCGGAGAGACAAGGCCCTTTGCCTCTCCGGTGAAGAGTGAAGACTTATTGTATGATATGCAGGGATTCTCTAGAATTTTCTTTCTAAAGGTCTGCATTCGAAAGCGTTCAGACGAGTACCTGAGTATGTTTTCTGTTATCAGCATGTCTGGATTTTTGTCCGCAATTACGAACATAATTTTAATACATGCGAGGGTGCGGGATGATAGAACCAGAGCAGTGCAGAACTCCAAGTTTGTCACCTTCCCCTATATTGTGGTAGGTTAAAGTGTTTGTTAATCTTTTTATCCTATAGCTAACCCAGTTTCTCGGAATGCAGAGTATGAATTCAAATTTGTCGACTTTAATCAGGTGGTTTTAAACAATCTCATTGCGTTGTTCCCCAGGGTGAAAAGTGTTGAGCCAGGCAGTGCTGCTCTTGTAATAAAATGCAGAAAGAGGTCCGGAGAGAGTTGACTTAACTTCTAGATATCATATACATAAATTATGAATTTTGAAATGATTGATTAACTTACGTGTGTACGCAAAAATCAACGTAAGACTTCGCATTTTATTACAAGAGAATCCACAGGCGTTGCTTTTGAATAAGAATCAAAATCAGATGCACTTACCTTAGAGAAAGTGGAAATTTGTAAATGTCAAGTGGGCAAATCTACCTATTTGATGACACCTGAGCCTTTAGTTCAAATGTTGACGCGTATGAGCTCGGACCACACTTGTCTGAATGGAACAGAAACCTACACATATCCTGGTGGCTTTCATGTTTAGAGACGCCTCTGATGCCACGTCACCCCTCTTTTAGAGTGACTCGGAATTTGGGACCATTATCGCAATTGAATAATGAAAAATGAGGCATAGCCTATTGGAAACATGCTCATTCATTTATGTTTGATCAGTAGAATAAAAATAAATTTTAAGTCCAAAAGTAGTTCCTATCTCAGGACTGCATGATGTGGCAATGAAACACGTAGACACGGTACTGTTCAGCTTAGGTTTCTTCAATGATGTGAGAATCATCATCTTCACCTTGCTGGAGAATCAGCTAAGGTAGTAGGCTCGAAAAGCGACCCTTTAAGGGCTGATTTGCCCTTTTCATAGGTTTGCATGATCAGAAATATTTTTAGCTCATTTTTCAGAGAAAGAAAAATAGATGCCGAACGTAACACAAGTGGTTTCATATTTTTTGAAGCATTTTTGAATTAGTTATGAATTTTCAAAGATTTCTGTTGTAGGTACCTATTTGAGATCCTTAGGTCTCCCAAAATTTGTCCCCTTACAACTTCTAAAGTGATTTGAAGAAGTCTAGGTCAATGATTGGCTCTTGCAATAGAAAAACAATTTTTCCTTGATGCATTCAATAGCAAAAGTGGTCCATTCAAGGATCACCTCTAATCCATTCTACAACTAATTATAGGGTCGGTTTGAAGGAAAGGGTCGCTTTTACAGCACACTACCTTACTGTAAATTAGATACACAAAATAGTGAAATTAGGTTGCCCCACACTAATTTCTCGACAGACCACACTATAGAAATATTCACTGCTTTTGTACAATGATGCTTTCAATTCAAAGCCATGTGTATAGCATAGCATTAGATGAGATTCGGGGGTCTTGGAGGGCCGTTTCAGGCCCATTCCCTGATCTGGTGAGATTCAGTAAACACGTTACGGGCATCTCAGAATTATTTTTTCAAAAAAAATAAAAAATAAAATAAAATAATTTTTTTTTACCAAAATATCATTTTGAGCAATTTTTTTTATTTTTTCAAAAAATGACATAGCAGTCGCTGTGCCACGTCAGCCAACTCCTACAGCTGCGTTCCTACAGTCTGGAAACACAGGGAAACTCGGAGCCCTCCAAGACCCCCAAATCTCATCTAATGATTTGTGCACCAGTTCGAGGCTTGGTTCAAAGAGTGGCATGTGCCTTCATGTGGAACAAGCGTTGATCCATGAGGTAATTTATCTTAGGTAAGGCAACCTAATTGACAAGGCAATCTAATTGACAAGGCAACCTAATTTCTCGACATTCAACACTATATAAATATGTACAGTCATTGCAAAAGAATGCAGTAATGAAGGAACTATGTGTGTTGTATAGGTTGGTGCATTGTTCCTGGCTCGAGTTTAGAGAAGTGTATGCGCCTCCATGTAGACAAGCAGTGGCTCATGAGCTAACTTCTCTCAGTGAAGGCAACCTAAATGTTAAAGCAATCCAATTTCACTATTTTGTGTAGTTTGCTCTAAAGCGCCCTCGCTCTAAAAGCAATCTTGACATAGAGGTACATTATGCTTTCTTCAATGTACTAGCGGTGTACATTTCAGGAGGTGGTTGCCATGTGACCACTACATTTCAACTTTAAAAATTTGTAACTAATCCCAAGAAGGTCCAAAAAATATAAAATGACTTAGATTATGTAGATGCCAATTTCATTTTCTTCCTACAAAATTTACTGAATATTTTTCTATGGAGTTTAGCTTCCCCCCCAAAAGCAATTAGCTCTTAAATGGTCACTTTAAGAGCAAACTACCTTATCTCCTAAACGATACAGTGGACGTTTGGTGTCCAATGAATGACAAAGAATCCATACATGCAAACAAAAGTGCACTATTCATCCTTGGAATTTTGTAGTGGAAAGGGGAGGTCTTCTATAAATTCTTGACTTCCAATAAGTGCTTTTGCATTTTTTTAAGGCAATGATTCTCACGGTATCCAAAGGGATGATTCCTACGGTCACCAATCCGTCCTTTAAAGGTTAAGCTTAGAGATGCTGGTTTGTAAGTGGTACTTTTCTTACTAAAGACTATGCTAAAGATGAAAAATATATTTCAAGAGTCTAAAATTGGGAGTGTGATTAAAATTAAGGTAGATACACCTAAAATTGCACCCTACCTAAAATTGCCGTCATCACTCTGTGTACATCTCCAGAACGAATATGTATGTATGTTGAAGAAACAATTTCACAACATCTACCAAAAAAAATTTGACCCTTTAAAACTATTGTGTACAATATCAAAATGTTTACATTCTTTGGTGCATTAGAACCTCCTTTCACTTGTCAAAAAAAATATATGCAAATTTGAATAGCCTAATAATAATAATTAGGCCCAATAGCAAAAGTAGTTGTTTGGGGCGGATCCACCATAGGTTTATATAAGAAGAACTTCAACCTTTCTTGATATTGGCATATGCTGCATAATTCAATATTGAAGAGTGAGAAATAACTCCAATCTCTTTTTGAAGTTTACATTAATTGTAAATTTCTTCATCTCGGATCATTTACATATTTAGGCTCAAAGATATGGATAGAGAAAGTGACAATAAGACTAAATAATTTATCCCTTTGAAAAGGAAACAACTTTTATAAATAGCTTATTATAGAACAGGCCTTGTTGCAAAATCAAGTGAACTCCTACAAATTTCTTGCCTAAAATTGTGCACCTTCTTTATAGGATAGCCCAATATTGATTGAATATGCCTGAAATGAAAACTTTGAATTGCATAGTTAATTTATAAGGTGTCCAAAATATGCATGCTAATAAAATCTTGATTTTTCTTTTAATTTTCAACAAGATTCAAAAAAACATATTTAATTGGAATCACACTCATATGCTGGTAGAGTCAATTTCAAATGAAGTTACCTCACTCCACTAACATCTCTTGCTAGAAAAGAGTGTTACTATAAAAAGAAATGGTGTAGAAATCAATACAATATGGATTTAGTCTACACTAGTTTACATACAAAGTATATTACAAATAATGTGACGTTTGTAAATTTAGATCACAAGCACTATTACAGTTTTCATATTGATAGATTGTTTTAGTGACATTAATGAGGAAATTGCATCTAATTGCAACATGTTTCCAAAACCATTTCCAAGATATCCTTGCATGTGTGCATAAGTCATATATTATAGCAAAGGTAAAAATCACATATCTGCTTTGAACCACATTATTTTTTCTTTCTTTAAATTTATTTAAATGAACCTAATGTTGTTAGGACCGCATATTTACATAATAGTATTGGACGAAGACTCCAATATTCTTGTCTTCTATATCCCAAATCTAATTAGCTTCACATCAAAATAATTCACAAGGTTCATGGATTTGACTTTGGAAACAACAATATTTTGTGGTTTGAGAAGACAATGAGCCAATAGCACAACCCTCATATTATCCATTGGATGATGTGAAGAGTTACAATAGAAAAAAAGCTTCTCTCTATGAGCTCCATTGCAATAAAATATCCAATATGCTTGCATATTTCAAAACTAAATTTTTCATCAAATTCCATGGAAAAATCATCCTTGCACAATTAATCCATCCATTGATGTGCTAACAACACCATGTTCATGATCTCTAGTCTTAAAGAAGTGGTTTATTATCCACTTGTGCAATGGCTCATTATCTTTTCATAGTAGGATTGCATGGACATTTTTGATGCATCAATTGAATTTGTTCAAATGCATTGTCCAACTTCACCAACAAATATCTAGAAAAACTCTATACTCAAGCTCTACTTAGCAATCCAACAATTTAATTCTTTATGATTCATTGAATAGGTTTAAAATCTCCATTCTGATTTCTTGTCAATCTTCATATATATAAATACATATCTGTTGCTGGTTGAAACAAAGAAAATTGCCAAAAGGTCCACTAAGTGAAAATCCCAATGCATCGCCGTGCTTTTGGCTTGCCTAAAAAAGGAGCTTTATTATAAGCCTAATTCCAAAAAGATTTTCCAAAAAGCATCTTCATTAAGACTTTGGAACTTCGAGGCTCTACAATGTACACCACACTATAAGACACACCGATGTTTATAGTGCCAATCTTTGCTACTACAATTTTGACAAACAATTTTACCTTCTCCAAGAACTGATACAAACATTGCAAAGCAAATTTGAAGTAGTCAATGGGCTCTTCACAATAAATCACCACCTCTTGAACATTTTGAGTAGTCGTCAAAAGCTTGGTTGACAAATCCTGCCACTGTCTCTTTTTCAATTTATTCTTTCCATTTGCATGTTTTGTACATGGAGATTGAAGAGGATCCTGGCATGTCTCTTGTTCAATTCATTCTCTCCATTTGCATGTTTTGTAATAAAAAACTGAAGAAGATCTTGTCTCTTGTCTCCATTTGCATGTTTTGTAAATGGAGATTGAAGAAGATCCTGGCACTGGCACTGGCTCTTATTTAGTTTGTTCTCCCCATTTATATGTTTTGTGCATGGAGATTGAAGAAATTTCTTTGATTTGCCAACAAGCCTATGTTAAATTTGTTGAGAAGCCTCTATGATTTGTCGACCTTTTTTGTCAATTCACTACTAGTAGCTTTCTACATAATTATTGAATGTCTTGGACTTGAAATACAAGGCAATACTTCCGTGACTTTACTCCTAGGAGCATTCTTTAAAGTGCATCATTAAATGTTGAGTTGAATATAATTTGTGTAATTGCATACAAGATGGGTCAAACCTTTCAAGCATGTTTCAAATTTTTAAGCTCAAGGACAAAATTTCTATAGAAAGGCTTCTAAGACTGCTCAATTTAAAATAGAAATGAATGAGCAATATGAAAGCTACACAAGTTATTTATTGGTTCAACTAAAGGTAATTAAGGCACTTCTCTTTCCAAAGAGCTAATATTAGTAAAAACATAGCAGTCCCAGAATCTCCCTCTATAGTTTTTCCTAACGAAGGAAATGTAGATGATTGCCTGATTAAAATTTCACTAAATTGGATCACTTAGCAAGCCATTTCTAAGGTAAGCACATGTAATTGAATCCACACTAGAAGGACCACTATATACTTTGCATAAAATTTACACATTCCACATTGAAAATGTTGTGAAACTAAACCTGGTCCAACTAGCTTCTGCCAAAAGTCTCCACATGCTCTCTGAGCCGCCATTTGTCCTCATAAATAGATTGTATATTGTCCCACAAGCTTGTCTTCTTCCATTGCTTGCTTGCCAAATTGAACAAACCAAAATTATCACGCATGCCCTCTCTGTCATTGTTTCTCCTGAGCAACATGTATATGAGCATGTATTGATCATAAAAGCTTGCAAGGATTGATTCCTTTGCAGAAGCCACTAGCCAAGAATACATCTTGCCCAGGATGTGAGCAAATTGCCTCCATGCTTGCCTGGATGCATCCACCAACTCCCACACAAAAACTAATAATTCTCCATCTTCCATTACAATGAACAATTAGTTGTCCCAACATCCCAAGGCACCCCCAACTATATCATTTTCAAAAGGGTTGAGCATAGTCCATTTGTCTTCTTTCAAAAAATATACTTGAATCATAGTTCTCTGCCACCAACTGTATACACAATCATTTCATTGCACACAAGATATGAGCCATCTTTGACTAGTAATGGTGATGGCAGGGATTCAAGAAGGGCAAATCTTCTGGGATCGAGTCTCTAATGAACGGATGTAAATGGAAGTATCTATATCAAGGCCGCCAATGATGATTTTGACCGGGTAGGACGTGGCAGAGGTATCCACTACCATGGCTACAACACGAGGTCCTTGAGGTATTTTGGTGAACCAAGGGGCGAACCTCACAATGGTTTTCCTTGCTTGTAATGAGTGTGATAAATTTTGTGTCCTTAGCGTCTCATTGAATTGAAGACCAAAAATTTAACAAAAAATGAATCAAAGTCAGGGTTCAACTGGTTTGAATTATACTCTTCCATCTCCACTGACCAGATGCAATATGCAGTATCAGAATGCCAGTGCAATATGGTTCTTCCAGGCAGGTTACCAGGTACACTATAACAAAGTAGGGTTTTTGAACTCTCTCAGTAAAACACCACCATTGTTGAGTTAATGTATTCTACTCCTTGCATACTCCACAGAGTTGGAAGAAACTCCACAATGGCAACCTCTGGTATACATTTTCTAGTCCTGCCAAAGGTATTGCTGCAGCATGCCCTACAGGTTGGGATACATAGTGCTATTGGAGGAAGCCATGTCCATCAAGAGCTTTGAGAAGACTTCTATAGATACTCACGTTCCAGGAGAGAAGCTTTACTACCGAAATGCTCAGTGAAATCGTGACAACTTTTTGCTTCATTTTCTATAGTGAATTTGTTTCCAACTAGCTGCTACTCTCTGGCATTCAATGTTGTGATACCAAAGTGGCCATCTTAGAAAAGAATTCTCATTGTTATGTTAATTAGACCCTTCCACATGTTAGAAACGACCTACTTTATGGTAATTCAGTTTACCAAAATTTTATGGACTTTGAAGTAGCTAGTATACCAATCATTTAGGACATTTGCCAATAGTCAGAACATCATGGGTCATTGGTAGTTGAAGCACCATGGAGTATTGGTGACTATTAAACCACAGTGGGACCACCATGAGATGTAAAGCATCTCTCTCAATATCTCTCTTCAATGCTTGGGTGGCATGTTTGAATCTCACATTTTTCTATAATTTAGTACAACAATGTAATATGAGGTCATTACAAATTCAAAGTAAACAAAGCGCTGAAAGAGCTACAATTCAAAAAATTCTGATTGTATTCATAGAGTGCGTCATTAGAAAATAAAGCTTACAAGATTCCTATACTTCCTAGATCTCACACTCCTACTAATTTAGTGATTCACATGAGTCACAAATCGAGAAAACTTGAATCCAATATACCAAGAATGATGCATTTCAAATTGTTGATTAATTCATTATTGCATTAGATGCAACCTAGAGCAGCTTGGAGCAACATACAAAAAGTCCCCTTGTTCATCAATTCATTACATCTCAAAGTTCAGAATTGACGAATTATTAGCAATTATCATGTAGTTACTATTATTTCATAGGTGCATATGTTAACTTGCAAGTTATTTCATTATTACGATGCACATGATTACTGCAAAGAAATGACACTATTTTGTAATTTATATTGACTATATAGCTTTTATACGTTAATTACAAGTGCACAAAAAACAAAAATTATGCACAAAAACTTACATTCTTTATCATGCATTTTTTGTACATTGAAGGACACAGAAAATCCATGACAACAATTTTAAAAAGTTCCTTAACTAAATCTCTGGTATTTTGAATTATATCCATCATTACTATAGGTCATCAAATTTAAGCTTGAACTAAATCCATCAGCAAGCTACCAAGAAACTTGATAGTGTAGTGCAAGAATTACTTCATTTTAGCTTAAATTGATTCCATGAGTAGGCCATTAAGAAACTTGGTAACGTAGTGATGGAGTCTCTTTACTAGTAGTTGGTGAGAGTTGAAGGTGGAGAGGTCCTCTTTATACTATAATCCAATTATAACTTGAAGATGAGAGCACAAAAAACAAAAAACAAAAGATAACTTGAAGATGAGAGCTTCACTTCTCATAGTCAAGTTATTTTGAAAATGTATAAATCGTATTCAAAGTAGAAATTCAGACCTTAGTTTGGCATAGTAGAGCACCTTTTTTTTTAAAACTTTGAACTAGTCAAAGTTGGTAAATGAATCTAGCTTTCATCTCCAAAAAATCCGTTTGAGATTTTAGACCTTCAATCAAAAGTTATAAACAATGTTTCTAAATGAATGAATGTAATACGAAAGTAGTGCTCGACAATAATCGTACGATTACTATTGACAATTTGTGACAGAGGAACTTTGTGATGTATAGCATTAGACGTGATTTGGAGCAACATACAAAAAAGCCCTCTTGACTCTATTATATGATATTTTATATTTCACTAGGTGCAATTTTATATGAACTTCATATATTCTAAAATTTTAAACTTAGCTTCTTCAAAGTTTTAACTTCTAGAAAAGCTGCAATTTCATAAAGCTTTTTAGTCTCTTTTCACTTAATTTACAAAACTCCATTATATCAATGAAGTTTCAATTTTATAATTATAGAATCTTATTTTTTTTAAATTTAACGTTTGAAAAAATTACGAATGTTTCAAAAAAGTCCATAAGGAATTGGCATCTTGTACAATATGGACAATGACAAACCAAGGGGCTCTTTCTAAAAGGTCATAGAAAGAAAGGACACCTAGTTTACATAGTTTGTGCTATGATCCAAGGTGATTGTGTTGAAAGGTGAAATGTCTTTGGAAGCAAGCACATTAGAAGTAGGAAGCAATTTTAATCAATCAATACGTTGTGATACAAACTTGATCTCAATAAATGATACTAGTATTGCACCACTAGTGTGCTTTGGTGAGCAAGCAACTTCAAAGGCCTCAATACACCAGAGTGAAAGAAGTCCTCAATACCTTAATCCTTGAGGGCCCTTGCTTCTCAAATTTGACCTACCAAAATTGAGAGATTGCCTTGTTTGACTATTATAACCTTTTCAATGATATGGTCAAATCATTTGCCCATTTTATCCCAGATCTCCACTGTTGATCGGTATAGTTAGTATTTGTGGATCTCATTTCCAAGGTGATAATTTGATTGGAATAAGTTTAGAAGAGTCTAAATTTTGGTAAACACGCGCTGGACACTCAAGGGTTAAAGGGAGCAAGAAAAAAACCCTCCAAATCCCGGAGTAGTAATAAACTCAATATGCATCAACAATACCAACACTAAGGACCATAAACAAGGCGTCGAAAGATGACCCACAATGTGGCAGATCTCTAAAGATATGTACAATAGGTAAAATGCGTACAATAGCAAGAAGTATTGACAATTGTAGATAAACATAGTTTTAGAGCAAGAAGCAAATGGACAATGGAAGAGGCTCTTCCGAGAAATTAACTATAGTACAGCAGTCGGGAAAGAAATTTGCTCCACGGTGGTGGCCACGGGAAGATGCAGCTCAAAATGGGACGCAGAGGGTGCTCGATGATGTTGCCATAGCCAACGCCAAATCGATGCCAAGCAGAAACGATGACTCGAGCTCGATAATTCTTAAAGTCTCCACTCACAGAGTCAGAGCTCACTCAGGCATGAAAGTTTCGAGGACAATTGGGGTTGGGTCAATTCTTCAAGTTGAGTGAACCCTTGAGCATTTCCAGAGGGTGGAATTGGAAGCAGACATTTGAGTAAACCCGAGACATGTCCTGAGGCTATTGCGGATCATTCCGTGATTTGCAGCTAGAATCGATTCTGTATCATCATCCATGCGAAAATACAACGTCGACATGTGCACCAAATCCAGGAAGCGTTGCGTTGCGTTGCGTTGCGTTGCGAAGAACGATGCATGTAGCAATGAGGGCAAAACGATCGACTCCAGAGGCTAAATGCATCAACTCGCATCTCCACACATCTCCACATGTGAATTGCTCAATTGCGAAATCCACAAGCAGTTCAGGCTCTCATGGAGCTCATCGATCGACTGTGCTACCGAGTCCTCACATCGCAAGATCTTTCTTCGCAAGTCCTGGCGGTGGCGGTGGTGGTCCTAGGGCTTGACGATGTGCTAACCTTCACGTAGTTTGGGTTGGTGATGATGTGCTTGAAGTAGTTTGGATTTATGTCGTCGTCTTCGTCCATTTCGGACGGCAGCCATGGCCTGCGAAGAGCATAATCAGCTCCATTAGAGAAGAAGTTCCTGTGGAAGTGCAGCTCAAATTGATTTGAAACAGTGGTCATAAATCCGTGCATACAGGAATCAAATACAGGAACCAAATACAGGAATCAAATACAGGAATCAGATACAGTAAAGATGTATCTGTCTCACAATTAGTGGGATCAGTACAGGCCTACCCCAGTGTGTCTTGTCGGTAAGACTGTGTCAGTCATGCCTTATGTCGCCTGCAACCAGTCCTGCTCCTCCTTTTGATCAAAGCACGCTCCTCCTACCTTCGAATTAGTTCGTCCATAGACGGATGTCGCTTGCTGATGATGAGTGACAAGACGCTCAGTCCGCTGCTGGGGGGAGGTGTTGATTTGGAAAGTTCGTGGGATTTCGTTCGCGCTGGTGGCGATTGTAAGGGACAAGACGAAGCGCACGCCATTGCTGCCCGCTTGCAGCAATTAAGTGGCACCTTCTATTAGTTTTTTTGGAGCAGGATGAGGACCTTAAGCAATATGCCGCTTATGACGGGTTCCGTTTCTTTGCATTTGCTTGTAGTTGGAAAAGCTCAAGCGGCAATCACTACTGGAGAATCTTGGCAACGGGTTCGATAAAATCGGCATGCACGACCTGCGGCGTGAGTTTGCAAGATTGGAGACAAAAACAGGCAAGTTTGAGAAATTAAAGACGATGGATGTTCAAGTTTGACGAATACAATGCGCTTGAAGAAGCCAATGTGACAGATGGTTATCGTTTGTTAAATGTGAAGCGAAAGTTTTTCTTGGATAGGGGAAGTGAATGTTTTTTTGTTTCCCTAGTGTGACGGTATTGAAGCTTAGTTCAAAGTTTACAAGTCTACAGGAACTTAATTTGAGAGGCTTGAAACACCTCAAGAGCTTGATATGGGAATTTATTTTGGATCGGGGAATGAGACCACAAGACTTTGATCTCAGTCGTCGGACTAGGCTCCTGGTTGAAGTTGGTCTTATTGTCTACGATGGTGGAACATTCCATCAGACTCACCCTGCTTTGACGAGATCAGTTGACCATTTGACAAACCTACAGGTGTTGGATTTGTATCAATGTATTCGGGCACCAGATCTGAGTAGCCTCATTTTACTACGAGTGGCTTGTTTTCGTCACAAGGACTCTGTGGCAACCATCGCTGGCTTCAGCTCGAATCATACCAACTTGCAGTTCTTGGATTTGAGCTCCTGCAAGGCGTTGCAGAGCTGTCCGGGTGTGGGTGAGTTGGTTGCGCTGCAGGAACTATCTCCGCTATTGTTCCCACCTGAAAGAGGTGCCCAACTTACAGAAGCTCAAACAACTGCGGAAGTTGGATGTGGGCTTGTGCTCGTTACTACGAGGCTTGCCGGGTTTGGGCGAATTGGTGAGTTTGCTGGAATTGCGTGCTTCTTCAAGCTGGAATCTTGAGGAGCTGCCGGATGTGCGCAACCTCAGAAACTTGATTATATTGGACCTTCGATTGTGCAAGCTCATCATATCATTGCTATGAGTTGGTCTGTTTACGATCCCTCCGTTTGTCAGGTTACAAGAATCTCACCGAACTGCCAAAAATGCACAAGCTCACGAATCTGCAAAATTTGGAGTCGAATCCAAGTGGGCCTCTGCAATCTTTCGCGTGATTGAGCAACTTGATTTCTCTTCAGAGTCTCGAGGCTCTGTCCGGTACGTTTAAGCCCCGGGTATGCAACTCCCATATTATATGGCCCTGATTATAATCACTTATAATGCATTTTAGTCCAATCTCGGAGGACATAATTTGTTTTAATGCAGAAAATTCTTGTAGCGCTTTTAACAAGGAATCCAAAAATATAATTATATAAATGAAATGAATATATTTGAGGACAATAAAAGCATTAAAAATCTAATTATATGAGTTTTTTTAATACATGTATCACTGGACAAGCTACCCAACTTTGGGGGCTTTTTAATAAAATTTTAATTTTAATTGGAGGGAACTTTTTGTAAGGATTTTTAAAAACTATGCATAAGTGTTCCAATTCTTTATATATATTGTGAATTTTTTTCCTAATATGTATAGAACCCAACATTTTCTACATTTAGTTTTTTTTTAATTTGGTCTTCACCCAACTTTTGGGTCTTTTTAATTTGATATAATTTTTACAAAAGCCGTCCTCTAAGCCTTTTTAATGCCAATGACCCCTGCATATAATACAAGAGTTGCGTACCCGGGGTTTAAGCCACCTGACCAGTTTGCAGACGTTGAAGATTAAAGATTGACAAGTTGGAGGCATTGCCAAGCTGAAAGAGTTACGGTCATGGATTGTGCACGGTTGAGAGATGGCATATATAATTGGTTTGCAGAACTTGAAAAGGTTGCAGTCAAGTGTAGATCCGTGGCTTCCTGAGAACCTCGGGCCGGACCTTCCCCGGCCAATGATACTCCCCATCTTGCATGCGTTTGGCAGCGGATTTTGCAGATCAGCAAGGACAAGCTCCTTGTTGGAAGCTGCGCATTTTGGTCTGCAGTGGGTGTCCCATCCAGGAGCTCCCGAACTTGGCCAACTTCTCTCCTCAATGTGGAGGATTGTTTGAGTTTAACAAAGTTGATTTGCACGGACCTTCCGAGTCCGGCGTTGAAGAATTTAACCCCTAAATGACGGACCCATGACCATTGATTTCAAACCTCACTGTCCATCACTCAATTTGCTACCATTTTGCAACTAGATGTGTATGAAAAAATTTATATTTATTTTTCAGAAATGAAAGTACATGTCTTCTTTACTTCAAGAAAATTTAGATTTTTTTGTGGAAAATTAAATTTTTTAAGAATGTTTGTAGAAAAAGTGAAGAAAAATCATATTAAATAAAAATATATTTCAAAAATTCTGAAAATTTCACCATAAGTGTATATCACAATGACAAACTTAATGGTGTAAACTAAACTTCCGTGTCATTCTATAATTAGAAAATATTAGACATTGAAAATACATTCAAAGTTCAAGTTGCAATTAAATATTCAAAATTAGGAATTTTCCTAAAATTCAAATTGGAGTAGAAACTAGAGTAGATGACTTTCATTTTGTTAGTTTGACTCAAACTCAAAAAATATCATTTTTGTGGAGAAATTTCAGATTTAAAGCAAGGAGCAACAACTTTCCAAAATACTCTAAAATAGCATATTTGTGATTCGTTTTTTTTAGGAGCTTTTCATTTCCGTGAAGACAAAAATTGGAAAGAATACAAACTCAATTGGATACTCTTCACAACCCAATGTGAAAGGTCAAAAAGGGAAAGGAGGATGAAAAATGCTTTTGAATTCTTCTTAGCTCAACAGTATTGTCATTGCAACGCCAAGGAATGGCATCCGCGGCGTTCCAAGGTTAAGCATTTGTAGATGTATGAGGTTGCAAGCTTTGCCGGATCTCACAAACTCACGAGCAATGCAATTGCTGAATGTGGCCAATAGAAGCGTGGTGTTGAGTGCCTATGGCCAACTCATTCAAGACATGAAAGCACATTGGCCTTCTATTAAATTGATGATACAATAGTGAATTTTTTATTGATTGGCGTGACCAACTTGGGTGTGATGTCACAACTTCAAAGGATAATGGTAGTGTGGAAAATAGTACTATTAACTGCAGGGTGAGATTTTATGGTCTCTCCTTAATTGGCTAAGGATTACTAGGAATAATAACAATCTTTGCAAGTTGATGGGAATCAAACTTTTATTGACAAAAAAGGCGTTAGAAAAAATCTGGGGCTTCTAGAAGACCACTCCAAAATCCTCCAAGGACCCCATAGATTGATTTTTGGGGGGCTTCAGAATTGATTTTCTTTCTATATATACCTACCTACAGTTCCGTTGTCAGATGGTTGGCATTAGTTTAAAATCCAAAAACAAAGGACTAAAAAACCAGGGTTAAGGTACTCTAATGCATTTTAACCCTAATTTTTTTATCACTTTTTAACAATTTGTATTTAACATCAAATTGTGCTAAAATAAAAAAGTATCCCCAAATTATTCAATGACCATTATTAACCAATTATTTTTTATCCACCAATTGTAAAGGACTAATTTCCTTGACATTTGGTGAATTACAAGGTGAAAATAGAAGGTCTTTATGGAATTGGGCACAATGTGGTAGTATTCACAATCCATGCGGAATATATATCTTCACTCATTTGACAATGTTAAATGAGTGAAGATACATATTCCACATGGGTTGTAAACACTAGCACAACCTCAATTCCATACAGACCTCTTCTTCTCATCTTGTTACTCACAAATTAAACTCATTTTGGTTTCAAATAATCCAAATTAAGTGGCTATTGAAGCTAGTTGCCTTTTAATCCCTAAAGGACCAGCATGCGTTTTTTGGATGTATACAAATTTTGGGCAGGTACGTGTGACTAGAGATTTCCATATTTTAGGCTGATTTTTTAAAAGAAGGTGGGCGCAAGGAGTATCTTTCATATGCACTAAATTTCATGACATTTGGATATGTGAATCAAAGTTATGGCCTAATATGTTACTTTTTTTTGTAACTAGGTAGTCCGGGCAGATCAGGAAAAGTCATTTTTACAGAAACAAAAATTTGAAATTGATTTTGTAGAGTTATATATATGTATAAAGTTTTGAATCATCCCTTTCTGATCAATGAGTCAAAAGTTATGAAGATTTTTAGATTGTGGGCAGTTATATATTTTCTACTCTAAAATAAACTTTGAAGTCCTTTATCTTACTCAATTTTCAATACTTTTTGAAAAAAATAAAATCATAGGATGTAGATTATTTATTACAACATTGCAATGATTGGGATTAGCATTTTTCAATTTCATAATTAAATTCTTTACAATTTAGTATTTTGAGTCATTCTCTATTACTATCTACATACTATTTTTTTTCTGTATGTTGTACAATTCCAAATGAAGTGAAAATTTCAAACATGTAGTCAACTTATATAGGAAAAAATCCAAAGAAGCACCACCATTTTGGACATTCTTTCATTGAAAAGTGAGCTTGTGAAGTGCTACTGCCCTATTTTTTGCAGGGCCAAAAAAATGGTTTCAATGAGTTGAATGCTTATATCTTGCAATCCACGTGATAGAAATTTCTAAATTTTTTATCATATGTTTTTAAGTCAGCATACTACAAGATCCTACAGTTACAATTGTCAAAAAAAGTTTTTTTCAAAAATTAGGTACTAGTATCAAAAATGGCAATTTTTGAACGTTTTCAATGAAAACATAGTCATGGAACTTTAGGGGTTAATAGAGTGGTTTGGCCACTTTAAAGCAGCCCTCCGGATGGTCAAATGAATTCCGCCTTACCTTGGTAAAGGAACATAATATCAAGAAAATCCACACTTGTATCTGGATTCAATTTACAAAAAAGTTATTGCAGAAGCAATCTCCACCCCCCCTAAAAGGTCTCAAAACTATGCTCAATAATATTGGTCTTAATATCTCATATTTGATACATTGTCAATTGAAATACACAAAGACTCTTACAAAAAAAATCATAGGTCTATTTAGAAGTTATCTCCATACAAAAAAAAAATCTCAAATCTATGCTCAGTAACATTTCTCATATTTCATTCCTGGTACATCTATGGATGGACTTTGCAAATATTCTTAACAGAGGGTCAAAACAAACCCTACTCAGTTGTCATTCTTTGTAGCTTACAATCCATGTGTAATATTAAAAGACTAAATTGAAAAAAACTCAAGTATGGTCAATAAAAGAGAAAGAAGAAGAATAGAAGAAGACTATCTAGCACATTGTAGTATAGATAGATATTGACCTCATCAAAATTACTATAGAGTACTCTATTCTCTTTTGCATCTCTTCCATTATACATAATACAAAAACAAACCCACTTTTCCTTTAGGATCCCAAATGACACATGACCTCCTTCTTACTTGAAGTATATAATATTGTTGTCACTCTTCTTGTTACTTGTAACTAGGAGTAGGATCCAATATGAATATGGTCTTACAATTAATATGCCACCTCTAAAGTGGGTTGGAGTTAATTCTCTATATGCATCTATTGCAAAATGAATTGCATAACTGGAAGCATGCATTGAATTCAATATGCACTTGGTATGAATTAGATTCAAATGCATAGATTTTTTTTAATGAGCAATGGCACAATTCTCTTAATCAATAATATTTGGTATATAAAAAAATATACTTTCTACAACGCCTCCAAGATAACTACACCTAAAACCACACAAATAAGCAATTGAGCATGGTTCCCATTATTACATTAAATTTTTTTGGGGGGGTCCTATTGGTATCAAAAAAGATTCTAGACTCTCTTAGAATGCATTTTTTAGATACTATGAATCAATTACAAGTTTTCAAAGTATTGAAAATAGGATTTAGGGTAACCAACTGTAGACACTCATGAACAATGGAAGTGCATTTTAGGCAAGAATTTAGATTGTGTAGTTTTAGAAAGCGATTGAAATTAGGTATATTTACCTTATCCCCACTCAAAGAATAGAGGCATATAGCTAGCAAACAACTCCCTACTAAAGATAATGAGAATTACATAACATTTAGTAGCATGCATTATCATTATTAAAGATCTCTAAAATGGCTAAAATTTAGCAAAGTTTCTACCAAAAAAATCTTTGGACTACTAGTACATTGTAAGAAATGGCTTTTAATAGAGACATTTTAGCCAAAATTGCAACAAACTATAGAATTTGATAGCCAATTTGCAACTTCCTCCACATTGGGATTAGCATCTATTTGTATTACAGACAGGCATCAACTTTGGCTACATTGAGAGTGAGTAGTATAAAAATAAAAATAAAAAGGATTTTGTAAGTTGTGAAGGATTATTGGGAGTACAATAGAGCCTCTCTTAGTGCATACTCTGGTAGTGCATAATATGCACTAAATTCCATAAACTAGTGTCTAAAATCACTAGTTACTATTTTGGCTCTAAGGTAGCAATAGCCATAAGCGTAAGTGTACCCTGAAACCAATTGTAGACATTAGAAAAATGTCAGCCCTCTGGAAGGCTGCTCCGGGGTGACAAACCAAGCTATTAAAAAGCTTGGTCTGTCACTCCAGCTGACTGCTTCCCGCAGCAGTCAGCTTTCACGATTTATTTATTATTATTATTTTTTAACAATTTTTTTAAGATTTAAAAAAAATAAATTATTTTTCACTTGAAAATTTCGGTTCTTGCGCCATTGCCGCTACAATTTCAGCTGGGTGGAAATAGGGGAAAAACGATGTTTTGAGCAAAAAAAAGTAAATTCCAAGGTACCTCGGAGGGCTATGGAACCGCCCTCCAAAGGCCTGAAATTTTCTCTAATGGTTCAATCCTTTAAAGTGTCCCAAAAGGACCTTGAAATTGTGTCCATGCTTAATTGTGGTTGGTGGGCTCTAATCATTTTAGACTTTGGTGCTAAAATCAAGGTAGATTTACTAGACTGTGGGTTAGGGTGCTCTAGGAAGTTCTACTTTGAAAATTTGTAGAAATTAGATGCTTTACCCAAAAATTCTATTTTTTTTTTGAAAATTCTTGATTTTCAATTGCGAATGTAGAAAAAATATTTCATTTAGAAGAATTTGCCTCGAACTATGCTGAATTGCCTAATTTGGTGATTATGGATGTACCTACCTTATAATAGATGGTGTGATATATTCCACGTTCATCACTAGCTAAGTGGACAAGTGGAGGCTCAATGTCAGATGAACTGGGTGCATGAAGGTAAGGCAGTGGGCATGAAGGCTACGAACAATAAGGGAGGTGCACCCATTCCTGATCAGGGACTTCATTCCGATCAAATCTACAAACGGTACTCATTGTAGAACTTAAATGTTCTTACACCATAGATAGCTTATGATTTTGGTCAACAAACCATAAGCTATCTATGGTGTAAGAACATATAAGTTCTAAAATGACTGCGGCCTTTACATTTGATCGGAATGAAGTCCCTGATCGGTAATGGGTGCACCTCCCTTACTGCAAGTGAGCATATGTGGCTTGCTGAGAGCGAAAGACTGAAGTGATACCTGTCAAGATCTCTTCAATCTGGTCCGAACTTTCCCACCTTCGTCACCATCGTCAAGTCTGTCAATTCAACTCATATGCCCACCTCAGGCACTTGCAATTTGCAAGTCTCAGTTGCACAACAATTCCACTCCTGTCTAGCTGTGTCACCACTGTCGTCATACCTCACAGTGGCATTCTCTCACTGCTGCATGTTGCAATCCTCAGTAGCCAAGTTAGCGCCTTCTCGCTACGGATTTCGTCTCCTGGTGCAATTGTTGGTATAATTTGAAGGAGTTCGCCGTTGCGGATCTTACTCCATTCTTCTGCTCGTCTTGTGGCTCAGCTGAGATAACAAAGGTTCACGACCGTCTTGCTTGAGTGGTGGAGATTCAATTGCGTTTAGTTTGCATTGTGTCAATTTTCTCCGAAGCAGGGCTTGGAATCTGGCGTCGTTTTGACGGAGAGCGTTGCTGCTGGAATTTTGGATCTGATCTTTATTTTGCTTCACCCTCAACTGAAACACGTAGAATTAGTTTTGACGTTGTGAGCTGGATTTGCAGGATTAGCACTCTCCGTGGAGTTTTTTGTGCAATTCAGGATTATGGATTTTGATTTGATTCAGAGTTGGGTGCAATTAGCGTTTTCTTTTCGGTAAATATCTGTACAGGCCGTTTGCTTCCCCCTCAACTGGAACATGTGTGATTAGTTTGAGGTTGTGAGCTCGTTGGAAGGATTCGTACTCCTCTTCCGAGTTTCTTGTGCAAGTCAGGGTGGTGGATTTTGATCTGATTCAGAATCGGGTGCAATTAGGGTTTTCTTTTCGGTGAAAGTCATAGTGTGAATCTGGTGTCGTGAAAATTTCACTGACAAATTCAATGCCCTTGAACAATGTGCGTATTGGAATAATTAGATTTCTCCACAATTTGTGTAGGGCTTCAATCAATCAATCAATCAATCCCCACTCCTGATGGCGCGAGAGGTCAGATTTGGGATTCTAGGCTGCGCGAACATAGCGCACACTCTCGTGAAAGCGATGAAGCTCTTGCCCGAGGTGAAGATTCATGCCATCGCGAGCCGGACCTTGACCAAGGCGGAGAGGTTCGCGGCGGCCAACGACCTCTCCGGGGCGGAGACGAAGCTCTACGGTAGTTACGAGGAGCTCCTGGACGACGCGGAGGTGGACGCGGTGTACATCCCTCTTCCCACGGGCCTTCACGTGGAATGGGTGCTCAAAGCGGCGGGGAAGAAGAAGCATGTGCTGCTGGAGAAGCCTCCCGCGCACACCGTGCAGGAGCTTGACGTCATGCTGGAAGCGCTGGACAAGAATGGTCTCCAGTACATGGACGGCACCATGTGGATGCACCACCCGCGCACGAGAGAGATGCACGCCGTCCTCCACGACCCGTCGCTAATCGGAAAAATCTGCGAGGTATGGCCAAACTCTGATCCCTTATCCGCAAACCCTAACTGCAATCCTCCATTTGAAACATGCAGCTTCACTACGAGAGGCTCTACCCTTGTAGCATTGGCTAGCTTTTCTAGTAAGGTTCAAACTTCCTCAGGGTAGCTACTCAAACCTCCTCCCCTTCGCTCCAGAGTCAATGAATTCGTGCGTTCTGAGTAGTTTACTATGCAGAACGTTCAGGAAGTGGGTTCTCTCAATTTTCTAATAGAAGAAGACGAGTACACATCCACTGTTGGGACCTTGAAGACGAGTCTGCAGTGTGGAAGCTTGGAGATTAATCTCCCACAGTAGGTTTCAAAGTATTTTAGGAGACTAAATATTTTAGGAGACTAAATGTTGAACGTTATACGAAGTGGAGGGACCAAAGGGCTGGGTATTTTGACACCCCATCTTCTCTCAATTCTTAAATTAGAGGCAGATGAATCTCCATCGATAGGTGCATGAAAATAAGTCTCCGATCACAAAGCATGAGGCCAGTACCACTTCTTCGTTTAGATGGGTGACATCTTCTAACACTGAAAGAGTCCTTCAATTATGCCAGCGAACAATCTGGTAGTCATGTTCGAGGATGAGAACATTCACTGAGGCACGTGGCTAGTTGCTATTCTTAATCCCAATAATCACAAACCATACAGATGAGTCTGCAACGTTTAAAACCCTGCTAATTTCAAAGCAGACAGATGCGTCTCCCGCTAACTAGAAACATGCAGATGAGTTTCCCGCTATCAGCAAACATGCAAATGAGTGTTCAAAGTTGAACCGCCGCCTCTAAATGTTTGAAGTGTTGTTGAAGAATGCGAGTGATCCACATGCCAATTTCTTACCAACAATGAGAATCTGCAACTTACAATGGAATTGGCTCCTCTGACCCCCACTCTTTTCTCCCCGTGTGCAGGTACATTCGATCTTCAACTACGACGCCGAACTCGCATACCGCCCCAAAGGCGGATTGTCCTCCGACGTGCGCGGCCATCCCGACCTGGACGGTCTGGGCGTATTGGGCGACATCGGTTGGTACTGCGTTCGCGGCATCCTCTGGTCTTTCGATTACGAGATGCCTTCCTCAATCACCGCCCACCCGGGCGCTTCCCTCACACCCCAAGGCGTGCTCTTGAGCTGCGGGGCGACTCTCCTCTGGCCCGACGGCCGCACCGCCACGTTCACGACCTCGTTCAAGACGGGCCACGTGATGAAGCTTTTGGTGTTGGGCGTGGAGGGAAGCTTGGAGGTCGACGACTTCACGCTCCCCGCGGATGCCGAGCGATGTTCTTTTAAAGTGGTGTCGAAAACTTCCTTCAAGGAGGTTCTTGCTGGGTGGCACCGCAGGGAGGAGGTTCACGAGGTGAAAGTAGAGATGCCGCAGGAGGCGCACATGGTCAGGGAGTTTGCGAGGCTGGTGGGGAAGGGGGAAGTGGAGCCACGGTGGGCAGAGGTTTCGAGGAAGACGCAAGTGGTGGTGGATGCTGTCAAGATGTCTATTGAGCAAGGACTCAAGACGATCTCGGTTTGAAATGTCATGTGTTTGTTGTCGAAGAATACTCCATCTTGAAGTTGCAAGGTTTCATCTATGACGGGATTCCGTGACGGGTTCTTCACCGATAGAGTTGTTGCAGAGCTGAGGCTCTCACTGGCAGTGATGCACGATCCTGCTTGTGAATTGAAACTTCTGGAGGAAATGAGCCGTGCAGAATTCGAGTGGTTTGAAGCTCCGTAGTATGTAGTGGTATTGTTGTGTTTTATCGCTGGCTCCCGCACGGTGGTGCGTAAGTTTATTCTAGAGAGTGTTGCCCATTACGCTGCACCTACAAACTCGTTGGCAGTAACTGCACTTGCCTGCTACAGACCATCGCCGGTTAAAGCTCCATCGTATAAGATCATCTGTGACAGAGATTCCAAGACTGGATTCACCGACACCGCCGTTGCAAAGCAAGCAATTTTCGGAAGTGCATGATCAGGCATGCGAATTCCAGCATTCAGAGGTATGCAGAATGTAGTGCATTGTCAAGTTGATTCGCTTGCTCTGGTGCAGGCATGCATAGGGGAGGCAACCCATTCCCGACTACTCTCCCATTCTGGCTATGTAGCCCACTCTCTTTCCGTGAAGGAGCAGGTGAGCAGTTATTAATTATGGCGGAGTTTCCGGTGCAATTGTGGCGCATTTGATTGGCTACAAGATTCTCAATATTGCAACCAACCCTTGATGGGTTTTACAACCAGTCCTTGGTTGGAAATAGGAAAGTCTACATGACGAGAATGGGTCGAATAGAATCTTCAACTAATAAATTCATAGTAAATGCATTTTGAGAAATAAAAATCTGGAAAATTATGGAAACCTTCCTAACTCTATTTCTGCACACAGGAAAATTTCCCCACTGAAGAAACCTGCCTTGCAGACATGCGTAATTCCTTAACTGATCGGAAATGGGTTGTCTCCCCTAACATTTTTGAAAGGTGTGGCCTACCTAACCTTGCACTCTAGCTGGATTATGGTAGTCAGGAACTGTACTTGCCTATTATAGTTGTCTGAATACCAATACTTCCATTCTTGAACTCAAGATGTGAGAATTTGTGGCAAAGAGTGAAGATTTCAGAGGATCAGGGCATCTTGGATACTGCAATGCTTCCTAGATGACCCAAGGTGTTAGCATCTCAATGTTATGTGGTTTCACTTGGCACTGATACCCAAACTAGGGGATTAGCGATCAAAGAGACACGCAAATAGTATGCTACGAGATTCTTTGCAGTCGTTGGCGTGGTATGTTAGAACTTGGTGGTTTTTCATTTTCAGAGCTGTTTCCAACTTTGAATTGTAGAAATTCTTGCACTTGTGGAGTTCGGTGTTCGCGGAACCAGCGCGGTTAGATTCTGGCTTCAGCATGGCGCAGGCTTGGTGTTATGCCCATAATTTGCATTGAAACTTAAGATCGAAATCTGTTGGGATACCAGATCCAGGAGGTGACAGTGGTATAATGTGATCAGTGATTCTGGAGAAGCCTTGACAATGGAGCTGTGATGAGATTATATCATTAGCTTAGATAAAGGCTATGTCCGAGGGAATATTATTATTCTTGTGTCACTCACATATTCTCTGGGCTCTTAAGGAATGAACAGGCTCTAAGTACATTGACCTTAAATGAGGTCAGAGTTATTTCTCTCTTTATGACGAGATTTTAGAAAGTGTGCGTTGTGCTCAATTTTCTAGAGTAGTTTGACTACACAACGTTTTCTTTGTAGTTGCACAGTGATTTGCAATAAGTACATTTGCCTATCACGTAACAGTTTCGAAAATTGCAAATGCTTGTTAATCCCAAAATATGTCATCAATTTTGGTTGGCAAAGCAACTCTTGTAACAGATGGTTTTTCAAATTTGTTTCATTACGGGGATGTCAAGACTAGAATTTGGTTTAGTCTGATCGTCTTATGGTTTAGATTTGTGTTACTCTGGGATGAAAACCTACAGTTGAATCCTTCGTGCTCTTAAACCGCTTAATCGGAAAAGGCTTAAATGTAAGAGAGTAATGCTTTTCAAAACGCACTCTACCATCCAGCTTGACGTCCACCATCCTTTTGTAAACCTTCAAACTAGAATGTGACGTATTCAAAAAAAAAGAATCTGCGACAATCACGGAGTTGCAAAAAAGCAGCAGTGCTAATCCAGAACGGTAGCCACACAGCCGATAATAGTGTAAAGCATAAAATATTGTTCACATACCAAGTTCCAATGTTAAAATAATACTCCGCAATCGCCAGGACAGATCGAGGGTTGTTTCTAGATGTAAGCTTAACGATCAAACCATGACACATTTTAAGTCTCACAACACTATCCACTACATCACCACAAAGGAGACAACGGAAAAACGGCAAAAGGAAATATAAAACGAGAATGAAGACCACAAAGCCACGGGCCCAGTGGAACGAAAGTGAAAGGCCCCTATCCCACCTTATCTTCCTCGCGACCATCCATTGGATTGGCCTTGTGGGCAGGCAGGTTCCCCCTGGCAGCCCTGGCGTTGGGCGCTTCGCCATTCCTGAGCCCACGTTCCAGTTTTGCGACTTCACGAATTGGAAGCTTGTTGCAGGGCGAATTCAAGCTCCTTCAAGGGACCCTCTGACAGAATTCCTGGACATGGAGGCATTGCAGCACTCGCTGGCCAGAGCCAGGGCGGCTGGGACGCCCGCAACGGCGTCCAGCCATGGCGGGTCTCATCAATGCGCGGGGTCGCGCGTGGCGCAGGTGCGCATGGGGTTCGTTTCCGGAAGTGGGTCGTCGTTCAAAGGCAATGCAGCGCTTGTCGCCGAGGCGGCCAAGGCCGTGTCGGCCCCTTCGTCCTCGGGCGCCAGCAGCCGGAGCGTGGTGGTGATGAAGACCGACTCCGCGGCGGGAGGCTATGCGTCGGCGTTGGCGGAGCTTTCGCAGTCGAACGACGACTTGGAGAAGATCAACAAGGATGTGGAAGGGTTGGGCGATTTGCTCAAGAACAACGAGCTGTCCGAGTTTCTGGTGTCGCCGGTGATCGACGGCGATAAGAAAAAAAGCATTCTCAAGACGCTGGCGGAGGACGCCAAGTTCAGCGACGTGACGCTGAACTTCGTGAACCTGCTGGTGGATAAGAAGCGCATTGAGTTGATCAAGGACGTGATCAAGGAGTTCGAGTCCATTTACAACGAGCTGACGGACACGCAGGTGGCGAACGTGATTTCGGCGGTGAAGATCGAGAAGCCGCAGCTGGCACTGATTGCGAAGAAAATCCAGAGCTTGTCCGGCGCCAAGAATGTGCGCATCAAGAACGTGGTGGACCCGTCGTTGATCGCGGGCTTCATCGTGCAGTACGGGAAGGACGGGTCGCGCTACGTCGACTTGAGCGTCAAAGGGCAGCTCGACCGCTTGGCGTCGCAGTTCGCGGCCGCGGAGCAAGCCGCGGGGGCGTTCTAGAGCCTTTCGAGTCCTGATGACTTCGTTTTGCAGTTTTGCGATTTTCGTTTTTTTGCTGCAATTCGCGAGGAAGGAGAAAATTAGGGCTTGTAATCTGTTGACACTTCTGCATCAAGACGGAGGAACATGACGACTCTGTTTTCGTTTTCGCTTCTCTAGTTGTTGAGCGAGTGGGGTAGGAGGTCCCGGAGGAGCTTTGCAATTGTGTCATCCGATGGGGATTGTAGACTATGTACATCATCATTTATGAGCATTGGAATCTATGAGCCGGTCTCCAAGTCTATGCCGCACCATTATTTTCAACCTATTCCCATTTGCACAGTCTCGTTCCTTGAGCGTACCTGAAATTGCTTGTACCTGAAATTTTTCTTGGTTATTCCGATTAATCTCTGCGATGACTTAATGCAGGATTTGGAATTGGAATTGGCGAATTTGACGGTATGTATGTCGGTGATGTCATTGCGGTGTTGAGGAGTAGAAATTTGATTTGGTCCAATTTGCAGGTGTCTGTTACGCAGCCAATTCAGTGGAGGCTTCTTCTGAGAGTCGCTTTTAGAGTTTTCTCAGCAATGGAATTCGCGTCCAGTTTCAGAATTCGATCATTTGAACTCGGCTTGTGATTCCGGCTTACTTCAGCAATCTCTTGAGAGTCACCACTTGCCTTGATTGGTTTGTTTCTGATTTAATTTGTAGAGTTACATATTCTGTTGCTAACCTGTTTTGGGTGCAGCTCCGGATTCGCGATGCAAATTCGAGTTCAGGAAGTGTGAAAGTGTGGCTTTATCGAGCTGTTGGGGGCGGTTGAGCTTTGATCACAAACACAGTAGGATTCAAAGCACTCACTCTGTCTCACAAACTCTATCTCTGGATTCCCTTGATATGAGTGAGTCCCTTTATGATGAAATACATCAACACACCCTCAAGGAAAGCAATAGTTCCGATCACTGGCAGTCTTGGTAGTACTAAACTCAACTCCACCATTGTCTCGTCACTAGTCGAAATGGAATGTGCATGTGAAGGCTTTTCAACTTGAGATGTAAAGTTATCTTCCGTTTTCCCCTCCAAGGAAATAATAAGAGGTCTACGACATGTGCTTCAGAAGAAGTATCACATCTCCTTCCTTCCTTCACATCACAGAAGGCACCGCAATGAAGGAGAACAAAAGCTATTGCTTCAATGGGTCTCCCATGAAGATTTAGCACCAAACGAACAATAACGCCATACATGTAGCCAACAGCTTTGCACCACGGTAACAGCTACTGCAAGTCCCGATTGTCCTTGCAAGAGCTTCAATTGTTCCACCGGAGGAAGCGCATTTGCTTGTTTCAAATCTTCCTTCCCAGTTTCAGTGAAGCCAGAAGATTTTCAACCTCCACTTGACTACCAATCCGATGTGCATCTGAAATGTCTTCCAAATCATGGTAGCAATCCAAGAGATCTTTACGATTGCGGAACTTTCCTTGTGAATTATACAAAGAATGTGTTTACAAACACATGACATTCTGATGATATTTGGTGTACCTTTGCATTTCATCATCAACCTTTGACAACACTCATATTCATTCTTCTTAGTTGTAGATACCAATGGATTAAGAGAAACACCAATAAAAAATACCTTCTGAAAAATGCTTTTGGAAGAATTCGTAGTAGATCCCCAATTGGTCACACACAAGGAAGTCAATGTGACAATGAAACTCCATACAACCAATCCCCTCACTTATGGTTGACATGCACTGTGAAATTGGAAGCATTAGAGTTTTAGCTTTTGCATACATATTGTCACATTGACTAACAAATTCAAACATCAAAATGACAACTCAAAATCAAGACATCAAAAGTCAATGGCACATGCAATTGGAAATATGATCCGGATTCACTTAATGATTGAGATAGTGGAAAATTTAATTAAATTTAGTTAAATTGGCAATATTTGAATACTATGCCACCTTTCATAATGTGCATTTGGAAATATAAACCTATATTTGTCCTAGATTTTAGACCTTTCTATACATATATTAGCACAATTATTTTTCAAAGTTAGAATCTAACCAATTTACCAAAATGGACAATAGAAATTTTGGAGCCCGATTGCTTCACATAAAACTCAACATAAACAAGTGAGAATAATTCAATGATATAGCTATCAAGTTGACCTAGTTATCAAGCTATTTATGTGAGATTTGCAATATCAAAACATAACAAAAAAACACATAGGAGAACCTTACATCTTACATCTTAAGGTGAATCTTCAATTTGGTCATAAACTTTAGGGGTTAATAAATGGCATGAGATTGTCTTTGGGATTCATGCTTCCCCAAAAGATGTCCTCTGTATTCACTTATATCAATGTCAAAACTAGTTTGGTGAAGCAAAACTAGTTTGGTACAAAAGACCATTTGAAATTTATGTCATAATTTGAATAGTAAAGGGGGACTTGAATCAACACGTCCAAAAGAACAAAACAAGTTTAAATCAACACAACTATGCTGAAAGTGTCCAAACCAAGCTATTCAAAGCAACCAAAATGTGTTGATTTCAACTCTATTTTCTCCTAGTAGGCAAAACTCAAATAAGTATCTAATACGTTAACATGTTCCATCACTGTACTGTACAATCGAGTACAACAATCTTACGATTTTTGCAGCCTCTTGAATTTTGGTGAACTTTGGGAGGCCGGTGTATGCTCAAAAATAAATGGAATTTTGAATCGTAAATTGCGTTGAAATCACACTCAAGTCTACTTTATCATCATTGCAAATACACATATGTAATTGAAAATCATACAAAAAGTTTGATGCTTTCTGTACACTATCTACCATCTAGTGTTGCTACCATTTGTGAAAATTACAACTAGTGTTTAATGGACCATATTAGAAATGAGCCTTCACAGTTGCTTTAGAGATACTTGATCTCATACCACTTGAATTGCTTTTATGATTTCTTTCTTCTTCTTCACCTAAATGCAAAAAACTGTGACGATCTTCCAAAGAATCTCTATGAAATGGTAGATAGTGTATAAAAGGAATCCAAATTGTTGTATGGTGTTCAATTTTTCATTTGTTACTTGTTATGAATTTGAAGTGCACTTCATTGCAGGTACAACACAATTTGTGGTTTCAAAATCAAATCATTTTTGAGCATGCTAGAGCTTCTTGAAGTTGATGAACTTTATCGTGAAAACTGACTTGAAAAACTGTAAGATTGTTGTACCCGACTGTACTGTACAGTACATACTTGTGTAGCATGCAAAGTGTCCCAGTAGTACCCAACAACTTAGCCAAAAGAAAAAACCCCAGACAGGAGCTGAGGGTTTTGTAGGTTTTGTTGGAAGATCGTTGGTCCCTATTCCTATGCAGATTTCATCATTGTCTCCTCTTCTCTTAAGATACATGACTTCAGATATCCTCATATCAATCATCTGCCTTCCCTAAAACTCACCAAAGACTCCGCCTTGACTCCCTAAACCCTAAAGACGCAAGGTCCTGTGTGCAGTATGGGCAAACTCAAAAAAGTGCTTAAAAAACAAACGACAATGTCACTCCTTGCAACAGTCTCTGGCTTGATCCCCCCCAAACACTAACCTAAAGAAGTATGGTCCAGTGGCCAATGTGGGCAAACTCAAAAAAAAACGCTAACCCTGAAGAAGCATGGTCCAGTGGGCAACGTGGGCAAACTCAAAGAAAAGCTGGAAAGAAGACTCCAACACCACTTGTTGAAAAATTGTAAGACAAAAGAATCATTTGTGTGAGCTCATGAGGCGCAGTATCTCATCCGAGGTGACAGAAGAGTGAGCTGCAGGTCGCAACTCGGTCGTGCCCAAGTCATATCCTTGCTCACATCTCTCATGGGTTATAAGGGAAATATATAGGTAGTTGGTGTTATTCCGGCAAACCATATGGTTCTTCTGTCACAATTTTCTAGTATTCAAATTCTCTGATATCAAACCCTAACCTTAAACCCTGAGCTCCTTGAACCCTTGCTTGAACCCCAAACCCTAAAACTTGAACCCTGAACCGTAGAACACAACCGAGAACCAAATGAGGCGATCCTTCAAGAATTAGATTGGTCAACCAAGTCCAGTATCATGTGATACCACGCTTCCTTCCCGAGTGCCGGTCTATTTGGGTTTCAGAAAACATACGTTAGTTGGGCAACAAAACTTGTGAACCGGGGTGGTGCCTACCCGTCAACAAACAGACGAAGTACAAGTGCTCTAGAGAGACGCCCAGGAAGAAAAACACAACGTTTGAACAGAAACCAAGGAAAGAGGACAATGAGACTACAGCAAGACAGGAATTATAAATAATAAGGAAATATACCACACTGTGGATTCTAAGCAAAGGGTTACATGACCTAATTAACCTAGCGACACTGATTTCATCCTATTGGTGAGGGTCAAGAATTCATGTCGCCTGCAGAATTATTCGCACTACCAAATTATGAAGACATGACTAACATAGACTTAGGGACGTCATGTTGAATTATAAATTGGACCAACTCAAGATTAGACTAGTATTCAGTCTAAAAAGGCAATCAACTAGGCCCTTCTAGTGAAAAATCTAGTTGGTAAAAATCACCAATTCACCATCATGGGTCTACACCTTGTAGGATCATTTAGAGGAAACTTAGACCAAGGAAGACGGAGAAGATACAATTGAAGTGCTCAAGACAACGCTATGTGAGAATTCCAATGAATGGTAAACTCCCAGTGGCTTGGTGGCTCGCAATGATGGCATGGATATTGTTTGTGATGGCAGATACATTCCCTATGTCTCGAATTTGTTGTAATATTCTATTCACTTCTCCTATAGAAGGTTGAGCCTTAGAAATGGGAAGGCAACAAAAGAGTCCCAATTGAAGCAAACTGACAACCATTGCCGTTTGGATTTCCAAGTTCACATCAACATCTACTAGTGTGGCCTTGTGCCGTTGGCCCAATTTTCATCCACTTCTAGTTCCACTCCCTGTTCCACTCCCTGTTCCACTCCCAATAGCAAGAACGCCACCAAAATCAAAGTAAAAGTAATTTTCTAATTTTTTAATCAATAAATACTTTGAAATTCAATAACTTTTGCACCACTGCTCCAAACGCCACAAAACCAAGCCCGTGCACCCCTCCTCGCCGAGCCCTTTCCAATGGTACCAAGCACGTGGCCGTGGGATGCACGGTCCGGGAGATCTCAACGTAACAAACAAACAAACAAACAAACAAACAAATTTAAGGTATAGATTGAACTAGGTGTGGTGATACAATTGAAATTTTGAGAGTTCGATGGTAAGGAAGGAACTTGTGTTGCACATATGGTTTCATCAAAAAGAGGTATAGACATGCTTGATGGTTGAAAAGAGTTAGCAATCATTCTTGGATCCGCCAATCTGAAAAGTGACCCACCTTCATGAGCTTGCCAAACTGTGAACAGTAATACAAGATCTTCAGGTTCTACTGTCCGCAAATCCAAGGGACGCCTTCCACACACCACTTCCAATACCAAGATGCCAAAATTGTAAACATCAGATTCTTTTGTGGCTTTGCCTGTGTATGGCAACTCAGGAGCCATGTAGCCAAATGTACCTGTTGTCAAAGTGGTCTTGTCCAACTTGTGGTGATCCATCAAACGAGCAAGTCCAAAGTCTCCCACATAGGCTTTGAAATGCGCATCCAACAACACATTACTAGACTTGATGTCTTGGTGCAAAATACAACTTGAGCAATCCTCATGCAAGTATTCTAGGGCTGCACCCACCCCTTCAAGAATGGAATGCTGCATTTTCAATGATAGGACTTGTTAGCTACCACTTTCATGAAGCCAATGATTGAGAGTTCCATTGGACATGTATTCATACACCAATAACAATTTGCCTTTTTCTTGACACCATCCATGCAAATGCACCACATTTCCGTGTCGAATTTGGCCAAGACTTGCCACTTCGGCATGAAAGAGGGATTCTGCTTGCTTGGATTCTGACATATTGATTTGCTTCACAGCAACCAAAACACCACCACCTGGACCAAACATAACAAGTCAACTTTTTTTTGCAAAGAACTGAATCAACTTGGATGATTGCTTATAGACAGGTAAGATAACCATATGAGAATGAATTTCAGGAAGAGCCCTACTTTAACCTGTCCTACTTTAAAACTCAAGGAGCTTTTATGTCCATATTAATTTCTTGAATCAAAAGTCTTTCAACATTTTCACAGAGACGGAGTGCCTGTACGCGTGATTACTTGACTGCTAAATGGCTCCCATCCCAGCACACATACACCTAAAATGGATAAAAAGCAAGTGTAATTTCACTGAAACTCCTGCTCTCACCTTCGAAACAGCCTTTGTAAACAAGTCCTGATCCACCACGTCCGAGCAGATTTTTCTCACCAAAGTTCTCAGTTGCTTTGCGGAGCTCCTTATACGAGAACACGTGTGGTCCTGTGGACTAGCGTAATGCACTGTAACTGGTGGACGGTGTTGCAAATGAATAGATGGACCAGAGGATCATCCAAGCCGCCATGGTTCCAAGTACAACTCCTCCTGTAGTTAGACCAACCCCTGCTCTCGACTTCCAATAGTGAAGCATCATTTGGAGCTTCGACTCTGATATCTGGGACGTGCCGATATCTCCAAGACAAGACCTCATGCTCTTCCCTGTGGTTGACATCGGAGCTTCCCCAGAACGAGACCAACACCTCACCTCCTATCGATTGCGGAAATTCGTAATTGAAAATGAGCAGCAGAGGTTGCAGGGGTTTGGGATTGGATCCGTTTGCCATCCTGACTTCCAGTGTTTGAGATGAGCTCGTGAAATCAATCCATGCCGTGAAAGTTCTCCCAGTGGAGAAATACGTGCAATGCGTGTCATTGCCACAAAGGTTGTGCGTGTACGCTTCGATATCATATTCATAGGGAATGTTATTGCCCAACCTGATGAAGTTGTTGCTTGGTTCCTTGTTGTGAATCGGACTATAGTCTGTGTCAAAACGGAGTTCAAATCCTGGAGGAGTCAATGCATGAGTTTTGGATCGATACGACGTGCAGGCCCCGAACGTTCCCACTTGGGTGACTACATCATGCATGTTAGTCATGGGTACGTTAACGTTTCCTAGAAAGGCAAAGGCGAACGCACTCCCGTCCAAGGGGTTGTTTCTGTTATCCCAAGGCAAGCCGTGTGTCCTGAACGTGAGGGAGGACGAGGTGCTGAAGGTAGCCACGCTCCCAGTTGTGCATTCCGAATGCGGACCGGTTTCCCATTAATCATCGCTCCACAAGACCCTTTGGAAGCAGGCTTCCTGGCCCCGACATTGATGCTGTAGGAACGATTGGCGAGAGCGTACGCAGCATCTCCAAATGTGAAGAAATCGCCATTTGATTCAGGCAAGAAAGAGGGGAATGTGATTTGCGTGTCTGCAGTTGCAGCTGAGAGAAGGAACGCAAACAGGAACAAGAGACGTAGAACTGAATTTGGAGAAAACATTGAATGAATCAATGGTGCAATTCGAGTGATCTTAATATGATCTCGATGTTAATTGCTCGCACGACACGTACCTCCACGCTGGCTAGCTCTACGGACTCCTAGCTATCGCAGGCTAGCTAGCTGGGGGATATGCTTAACTCTGATCTGGTTCAGGCTAGAACACAATCCTACTAGCACGTTTGCTCGCTGTCCCCTCTTGAAGGCACAAATCCAGTTACTGATGTTCCCGAAGGCGAGGAGGACTCGTCGTGCGAATTCCCCTTGGAGTTCCCCTCCTCGTTGGCTGCTTCGTTGCTGCCCAGACTCAGCTCAATTCTGAATGACAATCTGATCTCTGTACGTGGCATGAAGTAGATCTCTCGAACCTTGCATTCTGATCGATTCAAGTCTCATCAGAATGAAAAAACTTGCGAGGGTGGCGACCTGATGCCGAAGGTGGTGAACTGAGGCTAGGGCTACCCAAAGTTAACCTTTCACGAGCGCATGAGAAGAGATATACATGCCACGTTGTTTGAGCCGGCAACTTGGACAGTACTACCACAATTTTAGGGTCAATTGAATGGCACCATAGCAAGCAATATGGAACGTCAATTTTGTTAAATTGGCGGTATTCCAATACTTTGGCACCTTTGAACACGTTCTTGACACATATTCATGAATATCCAAGATTTGAGACTTCTAAGTACATATATGTTACAATTTTTGATGCTGGAATTGTGCAAATTTAACAAAATTGACCCACTACAAAAAAATGAGTACATAAATGACTGCAAAGAATGACTTCACAGCAGTCATTCCGGACATTTTTGACTGCAAAATGAATCGGGGGTTCATCCAATATGTGGATGAACGTTGAAATTTGAAGCGCCACTAAAACATTTTATATCACCACTTTGGTACTTCATATAAAATGAAAAAAAGCCCTGGCTCCGGGTGCGTGATTGGTGCTTGTAAGAAAGCAGCACAAAGTCATATGGCTTGAGTTCATTGATAATAGCTTCGAAACTCAAGTTCAATCAGGATTGTTGAATCTTCGTAGTCTCACTAACTGTGAATTCAACTGACACAACTTGTAGTGCAACTTATATATGATAGTTTTTGTACATTCTACTGAGGATTAATACCGTAGTCAGTTTGAGATCAAGCTGTGAGATCGATCGATCGATCGGAGTCAGTCAGTAGTTTCAAGTCTGAATTGCAACAACTGACATTCTTTGTCTTGGCGCTGCAAATCTGAAGCTGTGAGGACTGAGTCTGTAACAATGCTTACAATGCACACATTTTCAAGTGCACACAAATGTGGGAAAGTTTTGTCGATTAGATTCAGCAAAATTCGAAAACAACAATCTAACAATCGGCTAGTGATTCAAATAACATTATTACTTAAACCCAATTGAAAGACTCAATAGGTTAAGTGAGAACAGCTTCATAATCCGCAGCATCCATTCGCATGCGTTGATCCAATAGTAAGCATTTTCTAGCATGCAAACGACTATCGAGAATCCTTGCTTTTGCTTTTGCTTTAGGTTTAAAGGAAGAGAGAATCAGTGTGGTGCCCTCATTCCATGCCAAAGCTTCAATAGAAATTCTTCTCTCTGTACAACCTAATTGTGGACAGCAAAACTTCAACTCCAAGAATTTCGTGAACCACAAATTACAAGAAAATACAGCAAGAGTTGCTGCCAGACCGAAATTGAACCATTCTGTTGTAGGAAGGAATCCAGTCACTTTCAGCTAACTTTGCAGTTCCGGTTTACGAATTATTCTAGTTTCACACGGGTATAGGTTGAGGCTCCCCAAGGTACCTGAACCTTAAGTCTCTTTAAGAATTGCAATTTATCGAAACATAAAAGAGGAGAACCTTACATCTTAAGATGAATCTTCAATGTTGTCATATAATTTATAGGTTAAGGAAAGGCAATAGGGTGTCTTTGAGATTTGTGCCCCTCAAAAGATCTATTCATTAACATTCATGTCAAAACAAATCTGGTGCGGCAAAACTACTTTGGTGCAAAAGACCATTTGAATTTCATGGCAGAATTTGAGTAGTAAAGGAAGCTTGAATCAACATGTCCAAAGAATGAAACAAAAGAACAAAACAAGTTTAAATCAACACAACTTTGTTGAAAATGTAAGAATCAAGCTATTTGAAGCAACAACACTATGTTAATTTCAACCCTATTTTCTACTAGTAGGCGAAACTCCTTCCTTCACTACTAACAGATACATATCTAACATGTTCCATCACTGTAAATACTTGTGTAGCATGGAAAGTGTCCCAGTCGTAACCAACGACTTCGCCAAAGAAAAACCACCAGACAGAGGCTGAGGGTTTTGTAGGTTTCGTTGGAAGTTCGTTGGTCCCTATTCCTATGCAGATTTCATCACTGTCTTCTCTTCTCTTCAGATACACGACTTCAAATATCCTCACATCAATCGTCTGCCTTCCCCAAAGACTCACCAAAGACTCCGCCTTGATTCACTAAACCCTAGAGACGTAAGGTCCTGTGTGCAATATGGGCAAACTCAAAAGAAGAGCTAAAACAAAGAGTGCAATATCATTCCTTGTCACAGTCTCTGGCTTGATGCTCCCAAACGCTAACCCTAAAGAAGCATGGTCCAGTTTGCAATGTGGGCAAACTCAAAAAAAAGAGCTAAAACAAGACTCGATCATCACACTTGTTGAAAAAGTGAAACACAGAAATTGATTTTGTGAGCTCATGAGGCACAGTATCTCATCCGAAGTGACAGAAGAGTGAGCTGCAGGTCGCAACTCGGTCGTGCCCAAGTCATATCCTTGCTCACGTTGACCTTACTGTAACATGGGTACTATATACGCAGTTGTAGTCATTCCGGCGAACCATATGGTTCTTCTGTCAAAATTTTCCACAGTATTTTTTTAATTTTCTGATATCAAATCCTAACCTTAAACCTTGAGCCTTTGCTTGAACCCCAAAGCCTAAACTTGAAACTTGAACCCTAAACCCTAAACTTGAGCCCTAAACGGTAGAACACAACCTAGAACTAAATGAGGCGATCCTTCAAGAATTAGATTGGTCAACGAAATACAGTATCATAAGATCACTATTGTGCCACGCTTCCTTTCCCGAATGCCGGTCTATTTGGGTTTCAGACAACTTACGTTAGTTGGGCAACAAACTTGTGAATCCGGGTAGTAAGTACCTGACCAAGTCACCAAACAGATGATGAAGCGCAATTGCTCTCGAGAAGCATCGAGACGCCCAGGCAGGAAGAAGAAACAAAACAACTTCACTTACCCCAAGGAAAGAGGACAATGAGCCTGCAGTAAGACACAAAGTATAAATTAATAATAAGTACACATACCATGCTTCTGCAATTGAGCTCGATTTTTCATTGTGGAAACACCTTCTGTTATAAAATAGGAATAAAAGAACAGTTTGGTCAACCCGAGGACAGGAGAGGGACAGGAGAAGTCACTCACACGGGAATGCCTCTTTTTTTTAACTTTTGAGAAAGTGCCAAGATGGCGATTACTTAATTTTTTGGTAGGGCAGGTCACTCGTTGCATAACATTGTTAAGGCTGGTATTTCTTTCCCCTTTGAGGGATAATCCACCCCAGGATGCTTGGGGGGAATTTAAGTTATATTTCAACAAATCTCATTGAGCAGCGCAATACTATACCTCTGACAAGATTCAGCTTGTGGACGTCATTCGCTGGGGAGGGTCTTGATATTCGGGGAGCAAAAGGGCCCCCCAGTGAAGGTTAATAATGTTATGTGTGTGGTTTAGCAGAGGTCTACCTACGCTTTACCAATTTAGTCCCCACATACTTTGGAAAATCACAAAAAATTCATTTCTTGTCGGAATGATTTGATTCTACTTGCAAATGGATCTCTCAAGCTTCTCAATCTCTAATATATACATGTGAGTTCAAAAATAGCTTCTCCAAGGTACCCAGATAGCAAATCTGCTTAGTACTAGGCATGTTTACCTTAATTTACTTCCACATTTGCAGGGACTGTACATGATGATTACAAAGTGGTTGGGAATCAGTCGAAACATTAAACTTCGATTAAACACTCCAGAGCCACAGTGCAAGTAGCAATGCTCACAGTGCTATAACCTCCATTTTTGCAGGTATATACCAAGATTATGCAATGCTCAGAAACCCAAGCCCTAAAACCCCGAGTGCTCAGACACGGCAGAGCCAAACTGCAAGCAGCAATACTCTCAACGCGATCACCTCAAAGTTCGCACGTTTGAAAAGTACAAATGCCCCGGTTTGAGGTTGAGAGTAGGGATTGCAAGTTTGGGTTTGAGTTGGTTGGGCCCCGTAAGAGGCAATCCAAAAAATGGGGTATGCCGGTGAGTGTATCCAGCGCACGGTATTCTTTATCCAGCGCACGGTATTCTTTAGTAAAAGGCGAAAGAATAGTTCGCTCTGTGCTGAGCACCCGGCTGCGTGTTCATCAGCTGGAGCTACGAGGACTTTATAGCAGGAGTTCGTGGAAGGGCTACCAAATGAGGTGGGGTAATTGCGAATAAACAGGATCCCCGTCTTTGGAGGTTGAAGTTTGAGGTGTGAATTCGTTGACACAGTTCATCTGGGGAGATGCATGGATAACTGGACTTGGGGTTCAAGGATTAGAGTCAAGAAAGTTTCCAAGTGAGTTTTTGCTCTGGTTTATCACAGGTCAGTAAATAGACTGACATGTTTTTAACATTATTGCACCCAGATTGAAATGGTGGTTTGAGATTTTTGAATGTACGCTACGCTGTGCTTCTTGGTCATCATCCCCTGTGAGTCTCCCCGCCCAGTCGTCATCGCGGTCGAATTGGAGACATGGTGAAGCCCAGCTGAATCAATCGCTTACACATTTTCACAAGCACTCGCCGATGTGAACCTTGTTTCTGGATGCATGCATATGTAGAAGTTTAAATGTTCGGTAAAATTAGAGTCTGTCAGTAGCCAAGATACACTACAAGGATAATCCATGGATTTAGCATCTTCTTCTTTAGAAAAGTCCATAAGATCATAAGGGTATGTTCACACCGCGCAGTTGAGGAGGGTATTTGGTGCGGTTTTCTAGGAGCATGGATTGAGCTGTCCACACCAATGCTCCTTTGGGTCCACCGAACCTATCTAGAAGCAGTGGAAGAGCGGTGCTTCCCACCGTGGCAGCAGACGGAACTTCCAAAGTGCATTCCTGGGCGGCGAAGCATTAAAAAAATTTACATCTTCTGGAAACGTACATCTGAATGACAAAGTAGTGGTGATACATAAATGGGGACGGACAGGGCGATTATGCTAATACGGCGTCTTAGTATTAAACAAAAAATTAAGAATTAAGTTAACAATAAAACATAAAATCGTCATTATGATCAGGACTTATCGGCCATGCATGCAGAAAATGGAGGCGTAGTTCAGCAACGTCGACAATGAATTCCGCCGGCTTGAGGGCTCCTCCCACAACAATAAGAATTGGACTTCGAACTGGAGAAGACACACTTGAGAATCACTGACGAAGACTTCTCTGCAAGTTTGGAGAGTTCTAGAATTTTGTGCATCTGAGCAGTAGTTAACTGTCACCATCGATTTCTCTTCCACCGTAGTCGTCGCAGGTGCTCCATCATCACAGGCATTCCCGTAGATCGTGTTGTTCGTCGTTGCTGCACCCCGGAGATCTCTCAGAATGGACCGACGTGGGAACGTGGGATCGGCAGGTCGGAGGCCTCCTCTAAATGCACGTCGCAGTGGCAATAAGTGTCGACGCCCTCTTCCTGATCAATTGTGCTTTGCCAGTGCCACGTCCTCATACATCAGAAATACGCAATCTGTTCAATTTCTATTAAACATGCTTGTATTGTCATCACTGACACTCTCATTTGTGGACTTCTTCTGCACTTGCAGGTACTCCTCATCAATCTCAAGGACCAGCACAGATGTCTCCAGCGTCCCTTGCCAGTGAAGGTGAGTGGGCACTTATCATGTGTTTGTCTTTTATTTCCTTTCACCTGCCTTGATTGGGTTCGTCATTATTTTGCAAGAGTGCACAGATTTAACATTGGCCCTGTTTTCCTGACAATCTTCAATGTCTTTGACACTTTTGCAACCACCATAGGCAGCAGTCCACCCAATGCCGCTGTTGCAAATGCTCACGTCTCGCTTGGGATTGGCGGCTCACGCTCGCTTGGGATTCGCGACTCCATAGCACGACCAGCCACCTTGCCGTTGACAATCCCAACAAAGAAGCCACGGAAGGAAAGGCAACCGAATTGGAGTCTGGCAGAGATTGCAACTCTCATTGAGGCCAAACGCAATCTCTACATCGTGGAGTTGGATGCAACTGACGGTCGCTAGTTGATGGTACCGGATTCAAGCAAGTGGCTCAAAATCAGTGCTGCCGTCATGAAAGCTGAGTTGTCTCCTTGCCCTCGTGATGCTTCTGCGTGCAAGAGCAAGTGGAACCAGATGATTCCCGAATACAAGAGAATTTCTGACTTCATGAGACACAGTGGCAGTGATGACTGAGCTTTTTGGGATCTCCCGACATCTGGACGCAGAGCAGAAGGTCTTTTGAAGTCCTTCCATCAGGACCTTTTCTATCTCATCGACGATTGGTACGGCAATCGAGCTTTAGTGAGGCCGCCCCACACCTGAGACTTACAATCTGTTGATGATGCCAATTTCAAGACTACGCCAATTTCTGACAATGATGCAGACCTTGCCGACGATAGTAACGACGTAAGCGATGACCTCATGGACATTCCAACTTACGAAGCAGAGTCCGATTACATGACAGACTCTACGCAGTCTCCCATGTGCATAGCAGGCAGCAAGGCGCACCTAGCGTCTTTCAGTTTCTTACGAAAGTGTCCCACCATCTCTTTGAATCCAACACCTACCGCATGCACTCCACCGGCTGTGGGTCCCGTTCTTCTCAGTTCTTCCGACACTGGTGAGACATCCGGAGGACGCAAAGCTCTGAATATAGGTGCGCGCAGAAAGAACCTGTCTGGGCACTCCCTCATCACAGAGGCCACACGTGCAACAAGAGATGCCATGGGACAGTGAATGCAAGAAATGGCGACAGCTTCTCGTGACTTGGAGAAACGGAAGATGGACATCCAAGAGAAAATTTTCACTGACCAAATGGAGTACCAACGACAAAGAGATCGCCGCCTCCACAAACACACAAAAATGACAAATGAAAACCCAACATTGTCAATTCAAAAGCAAGGGTGATGTTGTGAAATGTCTTGCAGATCTAACTAATGTCCTAGCCTCTGGCCTCCTCAAGGAGTCAGTAGTGAAGCAACACAACGACTTGAGGGAAGCGTTCGGTGGCCAAAACAAACCTCCTCCACCGTTGGCATCTGGTCCTCCCTTCCAGCCGTCCAATGACCCTTGAGCTTGAAGAACCTTCCACAGACCTGCACCATCTTCCGCATCACGAACAAGTTCTCCATCACGTGCGCCGGCTTGAAGGAGCGCCAACTGGAACTGACCTAATGTATGCACATACACTAGTACTACTTACTACCTCCGTAGTGGAGGACTGCATGACAATGCTTCCACTTCCGGACTTTATTTAGCTATCGTTATATTAAGCTTATGTACAGAAGTAGAAACCGGTGACCCTGCGAGTATCACCACTTTTGCTTTTCAATTTCTCTGTTCATGTTTCCAAACAAAGGCAATCACACTTGTAGTGTACAAAGCTTTACTACAAATAAATAAAGACAGTTTTTGTTTAAAGAGACTACAAAACCTGTTCATGATATGCAAAGTATAGTACAGCACATGCATAGTGGAAACATACCTTTGCTTTTTAAAAAAGAACAATACGTTGGAGGGTGAGGAAGACTCCAAGATCTAACCGTTTCTCTTCGTTGGCTTCGGCATTTGGTAGGCCATCCACTTCGGCTTTTTCTTCAACAGCTCCAATATTGGCCTCATTCGCGTGGTCCTGTAAACCTTCAGCTCTGAGCACCTCCAGCAATGCTTCGACTTCATCGTGAGATTGCTTCAGCAGTACATTATGCAAAATACCACATGCAATTACAACGTCTGGAAAAAAAGTGACGTGCAAGTCGGATTTCTTATGGAGCTCTCGGAATGTCATTTTGAGCTGTGTAAACGCATTCTCCACGACTGCCCTCCCCTTACTCAACCTCCTGTTGAATAACCTCGGTGCTACTCCAAGGTCAGATTGCTGTCGGTGAGGGACCATTAGCCAGGGCAGGAGGGGGTATCCAACGTCCCCGAGTAAGTATGGAGAGTACCCGTGGAAGTTGTGATGACCTTCCCAAAGAGTTTGTCTTTGTCCGCGATGAAAGAGAGTGGATCGACAAAGAACTCTGGAGTCATTTGTAGAGCCCGGCATACCTACGTGCATGTCAAGAAAATGTTTTGACGAATCCACAACAGCTTGGCATTGCATTGAGAAACCGCCCGTTTTGAAGTAGTAGTAGTCACTTGCGCAGCTCTTCGGTTTTTTAATAATAAAATGAGTTCCATCGATGGCCCCCAATACACCTGGAAGACCGCAAAGGTTTTGGAATTGAGATGCTATATCAAGAATTTGGTCTCCAATTGGCCATGTAATCTCCTTACAGAGCACAACATTGATGGCGTGAACGACATCACGGAGCATTATGGAAACGGTGCTGCGACCTACTGCAAAGAGTTCGCTGCAAATGAGCAGACTTGTACCCTGACAAATCTTGAAAAGACTACAAGCCAAGCGGACAGTCACAGGAACGGCTTCACGGTAATTTGTATCCCTCCTTTGAATCGCTGGTGTCAAAAGGGATGCCAAAGACAGCACCGAACGCTTTGTCATTCTGAAGAACTTGATCCATCTCTCATCATCGTATTCTTCCAAAAGGAACTTGGTGAACCATGTTGTAGACCTGGATTTCACCCAGAAGCCCAAATCCTCATCCATCGCTGCCAAACTATTCCACAGCATCCAGTGATGGAGCGCTGCTTGTGACACAAGTTGTGCATCTGCACTCCCCTGGTCTGCATGGAAGAGGAAGAAATTAAAGTCAATGGCGTCGTCCTCCTCCTCGGTGTTGGTAGACGGCAGAGCCAGCACCTGGTGAGTGTTTAGCAGCATCATGAGGATCAGACTTCCTAAGGACAACATGTCAAACAAGTTATCCAAAAAATCCATGGCTGAAGTGTCGGAGACGTGGTCCAGTAATGTGCAGCGCAAGGAGAATTGGATTTCTTGTCAAATGTAATGTCACTTGAAAAACCGATGTTGCACACACAAAGATGTCATTGCCAGGAATCGTCCAAGTAACGAAGTACAACAAATACGAAACCTTCTGTGCATGGGAACGGCAACATGCGAGAGAAGAACAAATTGAAACAAAGAGGGCCTTGAAATTCTAGGAAACCCAGGAATTGCAGATTGAATCAAAATTGACCTCATACTCAGCTTCAAACAGTGGTTGAAATTCTAAGAAACCCAGGAATTGCAGATCAAATAAAACCTGACCTCATACTCAGCTTCAAGCAATGGTAGCCAACGTGTGTGCACTCAGGAGCAACGACTGGAACTAGCAGCTGTCTGGTAAGAGCATAGTGCCAAAACGACTTGCAAAGCCATTTGATACGGAGGAAAAACTAACCTGAAATACGCGGAAGGGTGCAGGGTAAGTTTGCTTTGTTCTCCCTCCGACAAGTCCTTCCAATCGCTCCGCAGCGCCAACAACGAAACAGACCTTTCCAGCGGCGGCGTACAACTCCTCTGCCAATCGAATAACTCCGAATGCTACAACAAAGACCAGGACGATGAAGATGCGTCCTAAAATAATTGAAGCACAGCGACGCGCAATTCCAAAATCAACAAGTGCAATTCACTTAAATGCTTTCTTCCTTCTTCCTCTCCTGATTTTCTGCAAACAGCGAGGGCCCAATGACAGTGGTATTGAAGTCGTTCAGTGCGAAACCCCCAAAACTAGAACCCCTGCTTTACGTAACTCCGCTGCCAAAGTCCACTCTGACAGACCTTGGTGCAAACACCGCACTCATAACACACCTCCGAACTGGGCTCATGAAACAAAGAAGTGGGGCCACCAAGCTGCGTCAGCACCACTCCTCTGGCCCACGCACTTTGACTCATTTAGCTACCCTAAACCGTTGCTTCGTAAATGCCGGTGTGAACATACCCTAATGGGGGACTTTGCAAGCCTATTCACCTAAAAACGTACTCAAGTATCCTCTAGAAAAATAAAGTGGATGGAAAATCATTTTTTTCCCATCCTCCAGTCTCAATTGAAGTCATGCATTAGACACTTAATGTCCACAATAGTAGTACAAGGTGAATTGTAGAAACAAAGAATGCATCTATTGGTCCAATAATCAGAGTATTTTGGTGAGTACACCTTCATGCCTTTCTCATTGTGCAATCAACATTGTGAGTTGAGAGGATTTTTCTGTTTCAATGGACTTAAGGTAGAGTGTTTTAAATGCGACCATGTTCTAAAAGCGGACCGTGTTTTAATATGACAAACAAAGTCATACGGCTTGAGTTTATTGTTAACAGCTTCACAGCCTGAGTTCAAACAGAATTATTGAATCTTCGTAGTCTCTCCGACTGTGAATTCACTTGAAATGGACGCAGCTTGTAGTGTAACTTAAATATGATACTTTTTGTACATTCAACTGAGAATTAATACCTTACAATAGTCAATTTGAGCCCTTAAATTTCAGTCCATCAGGTTCAACTGTGGAACAAGAACAAGTAGCCAGCAAGAGCGTGTGCCCCTCTTTGTTAGTCTCTTTCGATGCACCCGCAGTGAGATCAAGGTGTGAGATCAATCGATCAATTGGAGTCAGTCAATAGTTCCAATTCTGAATTGCAACAATTTAAAGCTTCAAATTTAAAGCTTCGTCGGGTGCTGCAAATTTGAAGCTGTGAGGACGTCGTCTGTAACAATGCTAACAATGCACACTTTCTCAGGTGCACACAATCGCAAGAAAGGTCTGTAGATTAGATTCAGCAAAATTCTGAAACAACAATAATAGTCATAGTCGGACACAGCGCTTCAAATAACATTTTCATTTTTCTATTTGAAAGGCTCAGTAGGTTAAGTGAGAACACCTTCACAATCTGCAGCATCCACCAACATACGTTGATCCAATAGTAAGCATTTTCTAGCATGCAAACGACTCTTGAGAATCCTTGCTGTAGGTTTAAAGGAATAGAGAATCAGTGTAGTGCCCTCATTCCATGCCAAATCTTCTGCAAATGTTCAATAGAAATTCTTATCTCAGTCGGTACAACCTAATTGTGGACAGCAAAACTTCAACTCCAAGAATTTTGAGAACCACAAATTAGAAGAAAATACTGCAAGAGTTGGTGCTAGACCAAAATTGAACCATTTCTGTGGTAGGAAGGAATCCAGTCACTTTCAGCAAACTTTTCAGTTCCTATTCATTTTTGAATAGTAAGCAAAGATGTGCCATTGCCACAATCAAAATAAAAGTAAAAACAATTTTCACTAATTTTTAAATTCATAAAAACTTCAAAATTCAATAACTTTCACACTATGAGTTGAAATGCCACAAAACAAAACCCGTGCACCCCTCCTTGCTGAGAGCTTTCCAACAAACCAAGAACGTGACTGGGGGACACATTCCAAGAGATATCTCCGTAACAAACAAAACAAAACAAACAAGGTAATGGATAAATGGATTTTCTATTGCCAGGCGTAACTCCTTCCTTCACTACGGAATACATATCTAACATGCTCTATCACTGTAATGTACAGTACATACTTGTGTAGCATGGAAAGTGTCCCAGTAGTAAAGCCAAAAGAAAAACCACCAGACAGAGGCTGAGGGTTTTGTAGGTTTTGTTGGAAGTTCGTTGGTCCCTATTCCTATGCAGATTTCATCACTCTCTCCTCCTCTTAAGATACATGACTTCAAATGTCCTCATATCAATCATCTGCCTTCCCAAACACTCACCAAAGACTCCGCCTTGATTCAGTAAACCCTAAACATGCAGGGTCCGGTGTGCAATATGGGCAAACTCAGCACCACTGCAAAATTTTATATCACCACTATGACACTTCATAAAAAATGAAAAAAAAAGCCCTATTATATCACTCCTTGTAACAGTCTCTGGCTTAACGCCAACCCTAAAGAAGCAGGGTCCAGTGGGCAAATTCAAGAAGAAGCTGGAAAAAAGAGTGCAACATCACTTGCTGGAAAAGTGGAAAAATTGTTTTTGTGAGCTCATGAGGCACAGTATCTCATCCGAGGTGACAGAAGAGTGAGCTGCAGGTCGCAACTCGGTCGTGCCCAAGTCATATCCTTGCTCACGTTGAAATCAATATCACATGGGTATCATATAGGCAGTTCATGTCATTCTGGCGAACCATATGGTTCCCCTGTCAAAATTTTCTATCATTTTAATCCTCTGATATCAAAGCCTAACTGAGCTGAACCCTTGCTTGAAACCCAAACCCTAAACTTGAACGCTAAATCGTAGAACACAACCGAGATGACTTGAAGCTAGGATCGCCTCATTTGATCACTGTACCACGCTTCCTTCCCGAGGGCCTATTTGGGTTTCAGATAACTTTTAGTTGGGCAACAAATTTGTGAACCCGGGTGGTACCTGACAACAAACAGATGAAGCACAATTGCTCTCGAGAAGCATCGAGACGCCCAGGAAGAAGCCTGAAACAAAACAACAACTGAACTGACCCCAAGAGGACAGCAGACACTAAGTATTGATAATAAGGAAACATGCTGTGGATTCTTAAGCAAGGGGTTCCTTGGCCTAAGGTTATTAACCTAGCTACACTGATTTGATCATATTGGTGAGGGTGATGAATTCTGTGTCGCCTGCGAAATTATTCTCACCAAGGTGTAAAGCACCCAAAACCGTCAAAATAAGGAATTCAGCATACTGGGAGGCACCATTTCAAAAAATTAATATTTTTGTGGTGTAGGCAAGAGAAAATCATGAATTTTCAAAAAGAAATAAAAAAATTCGTACTTGGCATGTGTTTTCTATGAATTTTCAAAGTTGCAGTCCCCTAGAACACTAGAACACCCAAATCTAAATTCTGACAAACTCAGCACTTATCCAATCGCAGTGAAGAGAGGAGAAAACTTTATGACACATGTCAAAGACCATTCAATGGAAGTTTAAGGACAATTTAATGTTCATCTAGGAACAAAAATTAGGTACATGGACGCTATTGGGTGTTTCTACTTTATAATGTAACTATATTTTTTTGGGGGAAATACAGTAATTTAAAGTAGTGTTGGTTGGTCTTATAAATTAGTATTGTATGCACTCACAAGATAATTTTGAATACTCATTGTGAAACCTGCTGTGAAATGAGATCTTGATGTTGTGAAATCATATGAACTAGTGTGCCATGTGTCGTTGCCACAGCCAAAATCATATCAAAAATAATTTTCTAATTCATAATAAAAACTTCAAAATTCAATATCTTTGACATCGTCATTCCAGACTCCACAAAATAAAGACCGTCCACCCTTCCTTGTCAAGAGCTTTCCAATGGTACCAAGAATGCGACCAATCTCAAAATAAATAAATAAATTGTAATTTTTTTATTCAATAAATACTTTGAAATTGAAAAACTTCCGCACCGTAGGTCCAAACGCCATGAAACCAAGCCCATGCACCCCTTCTCGCTGAGCCCTTTCTGTCGGTACTAAGCACACGGCCGAGGGACGCACGGTCCGGGAGATCTCAACATAACAAAACAAATAAAACAAAACAAACAGCCAAACTTAAGGTATGGCATTAAAGGAAATTTCAGGCCTCCGGAGGGCTGCTCCACGGCCCTCCGAGGTACCCTGAAATTTGCTTTTATTTTGCTGAAAAACTCCTTTTTCTCCTATTTCCACCCTACTGAAACTGCAACAGCAGTGGCGCAGGAACCTAAAATTCCACAAAAAAAATATGAAAAAATTGTATTTATTTATTTTTATTTATTTTTATTTTGAAAATTTTATTAATAGATAAATTTAAAATAAATAAATAAATTCGGGAAAGCTGACTACTCCCCGCAACAGTCAGCTTGGAGTGACAGACCAAGCTTTTAATAGCTTGGTTTGTCACTCCAAAGCAGCCCTCTGGAGGGCTCACTTTTTTTCTAATGGATGCCAACTGGTTTAGGTCCAATATTCCTATTGAACGTCCTCGCTCTTGACGGACCATTTCTTTAGTTCCTAACCACTTTCCTTTTTTCCAGTTTCCTCAAACAAGCATTCCCGGCAATGTTTGTTTTGGTGTCACATAATTCAGAAACGGAACATAAACAATACCCCGAAGCAGCAAACCCTAAAAAAACCCAACTTGAGCACACCTATGTTATTATTACTACGGTTTTAAAATCCAAAGTCATGACCACAATAAGAATGCGACAAGGAAGAGTTGAAAAACAATGTCAAGCTGAATTTCAGTTGCCTCCAAGCCCAAAGACGGGGTAAGAGCATCTCTACCAGTCTGTTCTTTATCCTTAAGCTTGAAGTCTCAAAGCAGTCAACATTGACTTTATACAGATGGGACCTCACCAGTTCTCTAAATGAGCCTCTGGGTACAGGATTTGGTGAAAGTTTTACAAAAATCTGTATATTTTACGGATGCAAATTATAAGAAAAGGTTGGTGCGGAGAACTTCCTATCTCTATCCGCATCTCAGGTCCTCTTCCCTAAATTTTTAGGGAAACAGAACTCCCTAGTTGGGATGCTCTAAATGCTCCAGCCAATTAGGGTTTTTCAGTGGAAAAACCATCCCACTCCTTACCGTTTTGGCTTTTCTTTTTTTATAGCTACAAATGCAATGGAAATTGAAAAATGGAAGTGGAACCAAATGTCTTTCCAGTTAACCCTTTGAGGACCATGGGTAGTTGAGATTTTGAAGATTTTGAAGATGTATTATGAAATGCAATTTAGGATATGATCTGTGGATCATAGATTGAATATTTGTGATTTTCATAAGATTTTTTTTCCTGAAGTTCAACATGTAAGTTTTAATTATAGTGATTTTTGAAGATTCAAATTTACTTTTTTTCATTTAAGTCGCTATTGAAGGGTCATTTTTTTGAACTGGAAAGGTTCTATACCATACAAATGTTAAAGAGCTAACAAAAGAATCTTCAAAATTTACTTGATGGATGAAAAAATGCATTTTTGTGTACTTGGAATGTATTTATGTTCCTCTGTTGTTTAAAATTTGAAAACTTGGTAGTTTAGGATTTTAAGGTATAGATAGATGTGCTTAGCTCTAGATCAAATGGAAGAGCCTTTGCATTGACAAATGTGAGTTGAACATAGGCTTGGTCCTTTAGGATTAAGTTAGGTTCTATCAATATTTTAGAGTTGACCACTTAATCCTACAGAGATATAGCAAAATAATCATATAATTAATCTAACATTAAATATTCTTCATCTTATATGCTATAATTCACTTTATTTGCTATTCTTCACTCTAAATCTATATTGCCATGAAATTGTTAAATGAATTAATTATTCTTTTATAAATAGATTCACATACCATTTATAGATTAGAATTTTTTTAGATTTTTTTCTATAAAGATTTTAGGAATTTTTGAAAAATGAAGAGTGTTTATAAGAAGTATACATTTGCTTTATAGATTAAAAAATTTAACCATATGTGTAAAAGATATAGAAGGACAACATAGTACAAACTAAAATTTTAAATTATTACATACATGGTATTTGATTGGTAACATCTAATATAATAAAGTTATCATTTTCAAAAAATTCAAGGTATTTAAGCAAATGAAGTAGAAGATTGGAATGGAAAGCTTCATTTTGTATGTTTAATAGAAAAAATTCCTTTGCAATTTTAGTCCAAAATAAGAAAAAATGGTTAATGACTCAATTTGTGTCAAGCTTTTCAATGAAAAAAATATACATAATAATCATAAGATCTTATTGGTCACACCTTCAAGAAATTTCAAAGTCAATTTTTTTACCATTTTAAGATCTACAAGCCCAAAGTAGAAAGTGATTTATTTCCACTTTGTACTAATGTAAATATCTCAGTTTCAAATTGGCAATGTATTTTAGAGAATGGAAAATTCAATTTGCATCTTTTAGTATGATTTAGTATGATGTAAGTGCTAGAGTTAGAAATAAGCACACCCAAAATCAAAACTTGAATCTATTTTATGAAAAACTTACTCACTTTGCAATACTACGATTCCATTTTAAAAATTATAACATTCTTAAACATCAATAAATTCATCAACACTTCCAAAATGTGCACCTTTCTCTATGATCAATCTTGTTATATTATAACAATATAAAGTAGGACAATTATTGGAAAAGATATTTTAAAATTCAATTTTCTATAGCTTGAAAGATGATTTTCATACCATGGCCTTCAAAGAGGAATGGTGTTAAGTGTCAAAAGATTGTCAAATTGTCAATTCTTCACAAGTTCTTCAATAATTATAGAATTTGATTTTTTGAGACCAAATCTTCAAAAATTCACAAAATATGCATTTCAATATGAATACAAATTATATTACTCCTTTTATCAAAAAAATGCATCAAAAAAACATAAATTCCAATCTTTGAGAATATATTTCATTAATCAATCATGTCAACAACCTTTAGAGGTGTTTTATATTATGTCCTAAGTTCCAACTTTTAAAGTCCATATTCAAGGCCAAATCCCAACTTTCTTAGGTTGGTGAAGATGAATAAGAAATAATATATGTAAGACTTTTGACTCATATTGTGAAGGCTAAGGTCCCAACTTGTCTCTTGTATAATCTTTATAGCAATGAAGTGCCTTCAAAATCAAGGTCAAAAATTCAAATTTTTTTTTTTGGGTTACTTTTAGCATCAAATCTTGCATTGGAGAAATTTGGAGAAAATTTACAATAAAGTACCTTGTGTAGTATTTCTCCTTGTTTTATTTTCAAAAAAATTGTTAGGATTTGGAGTTTGAGTTGGGTTTTTATTTTGGCTAAACCCAAATCAACCTCCAAGTCCTACTTCCGTGGTGCCTCAAATTCCACGTAGTGTTGCTATGTAGGCATTTTGAAGTGATGTGGGACTTGGAACTTGAGATGTAGAGTGGAACTTCAAATTTCAAATTTCAACTCTTTATCAACTACTCCCTCCGTCTCAAAATAATACAAAAGAAACACTAGTATTTTTTTGAGACAGAGGGAGTAGATTTTTAGAACTCAATGGGACTTGACACTTAAGACATAGTGTGAAATGTCTTTTAGGAAACAATCTCCGTAGCAAAGAATGCTAGTAATACAAGGGAACAATCTCTAGGGAACAACACAAGGGAACAATCTTAGGGAACAACTCAAGGGAACAATCTCTAGGGAACAACACAAGGGAACAATCTTAGGGAACAACTCAAGGGAACAATCTTAGGGAACAAGGGAACAAGGGAACAACCCTAGACAAAAGAAAGTGCTCCTGCCGTCCTGAATGCGTTCTTTCCTCAAGCGCGGGTCTCTTCCTACGAATCTTCGCCGTGTCTTTCGCAAGCTTTTCTGCACATTTCCCGGCGACTCCGTCCTGAATTCGCCTCCGTCACGCATTCCCGTTGCTTCTGATACCGACTTTGTCCAAAATGGTTCAACCTAGGGTTTTTCCTCCTCTTCCAAGTCAAAATAGCACTCAGATAGATGTTTGTATGCCTGAGCTTCGATTTTGATTTCAGGTAAAGTCCAGTGGGGGCAGGATCTTAGGATTTCTAGGTCATTCGTGAGTGGGAGGAAATCAGCTGCGCATGAACTGAATCAAGGCTTGGAATTGAATCGTGATGCCTAACTTTTACGCGATGGAAAGAGAGGAGGAGCCTTACGGCAGTTCAGAGATCGAGACGACAGGGTGGCGGAGTTTGTGGATCGTGCGATGGACCAGAACGAAGATCGTCAATCCTCTTCTCGTAATTCTACGCAGGTGGATTTCTAACGTGACGCGTCATAACATTTTTCCTTTGCAGGTTGCTTTTCAGAGGATGAATTGTGTGCTACTTTAAGATTTAATTTTCGAGTTTGTTGATGAGCAGAGGGACTGAGCCGAAGCAGCTGGCGTTTTCGGCAGCGCTAGGGTTTACTCTTGGCGTTTTCCCAATTTACGGCATCACGGCTCTTCTTTGCGGGCTAGCAATGGCCATTCTTGGCAGCAGGTGCAATGGTCCGACGCTAATTCTCGTCAACCTGCTCGCCACGCCGTTCGAATTAGGCTTGATGGTACCTTTTCTGAGAGTTGGAGAAACCCTAGTCGGTGCCAGTCCGTTTCCGTTGACGAAAGATGCCCTGCGGCAAGCCCTCACAGGCAAAGCTTCTGGTGACTTGTTGTTTGCCATTGGCCACGCGATATTAGGGTGGCTCTTTGTCGGTCCCTTTCTGTGCGTGGCGTTGTATTTCATTCTCTTGCCGGTGATTCGCTGGTCGCAGCAGAGATTCGGAGGGCAGGACAGGGTGCCCAGCGACCGTGTGGTGCTTCTGAACGAGGAAGTCCTTCTCGGCAAGAAAGATCTCAGTGAGTCAGATTAGTCTCGTAATATGGGTTTGGCATAGAAAGACTAATTGCTGTCTGAGGCATGCTCTTTCTTTGGGCCTTCCATTTGTGGCCTTTGTATATTATTACAGCTAGTGGCTGAGATAGTTTTTGGTTTACTGGCCATTGTCGATTCGGGTGCCCCCTGCGTTTCTGATCTCTGTTGTGTGGAGATCGTCTTGCAAGTAAATTTAAGCTCATGTATAGGTCCCGCTCCGGACAAGGTGTCTGCTGAGCTTGATCCCTTTATTGTACGAAAGATGACCACGATATTATCTTCAATATGACGATCGTTATGAAATGAAAAGCCTGCGAGATCAGATATCAATGATCTTTTACTACCCAGTGAGCACAAATGGCGTCGTTGGTTTGAGATACTACCGGTATTCGTGTTCTATAGAGAAGTAATCAACTTCTTTGAAGACTACTCATCGCTGAATGCAGTCCTTGCACTCTTTGACGTCGCACTGTAAGCATACTTTTCGTTTGTTGCATATATGTCTGCTTGTATTGGATGTATCCGACTTCACAATTCCTGCTCTGCAATTTGCAGGCTGATCACCAAATTGGGCTTCCGAAAGTGAAGCTTTGGACAAGATTTTGTAATTGCCTCCTATTGCCTCTCTCACCTGCCCACTTGAAGACAAGTGAGGCCTGCTTCGTCAAGGTTTATTTAGGCAAACTACGGTGCAGGGCCTTGGAAAGCGAAAACTTCGTTGTCAAGCAATGCCCAAACAACCATTTCAATCCGGGTGCAATGTTAACAGCATGTCAATCTATGTACTGACCTGTGATAAATCAAAGCAAACACTAACTAGGAAACTTTCTTGACTCTAATCCTTGAACCCAATTCCAGTTTTCCACGCATCTCCCCAGATGAACTGTGTCAATGAATTCAAACCTCAAACTTCAACCTCCAAAGACGGGGATCCTGTTTATTCGCAATTACCCCACCTCGTTTGGTAGCCCTTCCACAAACTCCTGCTATAAAGGCCTCATAGATCCACTGGGTAAACACGCAGCCGGGTGCTCAGCACAGAGCGAACTATTCTTTCGCCTTTTACTAAAGAATACCGTGCGCTGGGTACACTCACCGGCATACCCCATTTTTTGGATTGCCTCTCACGGGGCCCAACCAACTGAAACCCAAACTTGCAAGCCCTTCCTCAACCTCAATCTGGTGCATTTGTAATTTCAAAACTTGCGCGCGAACATTGAAGTCATCCCAATGTGAGTATTGCTGCTTGCAGTGTGGCTCTGCCGTGAGCACACGGAGTTTAGGGTTCTGATTTCCAATCACTGCGTAATCTTCATATCTCTGCAAGTATTGAGGTGATCGCACTGTGAGAATTGCGACTTGCACAGTGGCTCTGGAGCGTGGCACTCGGGGTTTAGGGTTTCGATTCCCAATGAGTTTATCAAGATCATGTATGGAAATGTGGAAGTATTTTACGGTAAACATGCCCATTACCAAGCAGATTTGTTAACTTGGTCCCTTGGAGAAGCTATTTATCAACTTATGTATATATGAGAGATTGTGAAGTTCAACAGAAGCCATTTGCAAATAGAATCAAAACAATCCCACAAGAAATGAATCTTTTGTGATTTTTCAAAGCTTGTGGGAACTAAATTGGTAAAGCATGGGTAGACTATTCTAAACCAAGCACTGACTTGTCCTTTCCTCAAGTGCAATGTCATGGTGCTAAAGGGTTGTTTAAATTATGGTAGTGATTGGGTGACACAAATGGGAGGATATTGTACATGTTTGAATTGGATGACTGATGGCATTGAATTGTTTTGCCTTACTACAAGCGATAGCATTATGAGTCTTGTAACTTGCACTGTGGCTTCCAAGTGAATACTTGGATTTAGGGTTTTAATTTGCAATCACTTTGTAGCTTCATACACCTAGGAATATTGTAGTGATCACATTATAAGTAATGCAACTTGCACTGTGGCTCTGTAAACCAGCACCTTGGCTTACAAGCTAATTCTAGGATATTTAAGACAAATCGTAAGAGTTTGTGAATTAGCCATTAGTAATAGGAGGAGTTAATTCACAACAATAGATTAGTAGGTTTCATGATAGGGAGTCATGGGAATTTTCTAACATTGTTGTGAAAGTTAAGTAATTCAATTATGTAATAAATGATTGGAGATTTCTCAAGAGAAAATAGGATTTTGAACGCTTAGAGCATTAAGTAAGAATGGAAAATTAAGTCAATTAGGAAATAGTGGAATTGATAGAATTAGGAAACAAAATATTAAGACTTAGAATTTGCATTTAGGAAGTGAATTAGGAATGGGGAGTGCAATTACAAAAACTTGAAGACCATGTAGATGAAGATAAGAAAGATGAAGCCTAGTACTTAGGATTTGCGGACTTTCTTTCTCTCATTAGAAAACAATGAATCTTTCATTTCACTACTGTACTAACTACTTGGGCTGCCATGTGGAGAAGAAATCCACACTATGATGGCATTGAGGCCAATGCATAGGCTATTAGAAGGCACACAATTAAAGTAGAGCTTGTGTTGCCATGCAACAATTATGGCCATGTTGTCATCATTGGTTGTTATGGCTCAACAGTTTCCAATCATACACAAGCTAATCCTTCAAATTAGTTCTTTAGAAGAAAGCTAGTTGAAGACGGTGATGAGTTTTCCTATGGGATGGGGATTCCAAGTGTTGAATTGCTTTGGGCATATTTCTGGTTGAAATTTATGTTTGAGGTAATTCTGTCAAATTTTACATTAAAATTTTATGTAATGGCTTTTGATTTTCACAACATTTACTAGAAGAAAAATTTGTCTACCACATTTGATTAAACCATGACTAAGTATCCTATGCAGCTAGCATTGTTATTAGCACCAAGTCTTACCTATACATTGTTTTAATTGCAAAGCAATTGTAGAATGAAGTATTGGATGACAGCAGGTGTAACAAAGCTCAAAATCAAAATTAATGTGAGCTATTCTTCATCCAATATTCATCACAATTGTCAATGTGGATAAGTCTATGCTCCGTGGAATTTACCATATCAATCTACAATCACAACAACCTAAATTCGATAAGAAAATGACTACAATTGTAGTTGCACAAAAGCTAAATTTGACTAAATGCCACATTTAACTACTTTTGGACTATAAACTAAATTCTAGACAAATAGTTCAAAAATCTCCAAAGAATAACATCTAAAAATCTCCAGATGTTTGTATAGATCTTTAGATGTTTTGTATAGATCTCCCAATGTTTTGCATGATCTCTCAATGATTATTTCTTGATGTTTTTTCTCTTGATACTAATTCTAGACTCTTTGAAAGTCCAAAAATTAAAGTAGTTAAATTTAGCATCTAGGAAACCAAGGTTGTCCGGGTCACATCAAGTCACAACGCCAAGATGGTGTGACGCATATGTGATTGAAACCCAAAATCTGTCATGATAAAATATTCTATTTATTTGGATGGAATATTTTAAAACTCTCTAGAAAAAACAACATAAAATTAATTGGGCTAACATGTTGAATAGTAATGATATATTTGAACTTCTATCTATGATTGCCATAAAATAATAAGAAAAAGGTCCTAAAACATTTAGAAGTTATGATTTAGGTTTGTCAAAATTCTGTTGGAATTTCAAAGAAATCATAACATACCATGACGTGACATGACATTACAACGTGAAAATTCTACATCAGGATAGAGAACTATATAAAGAAAATGACAACTATAAAATGATTGTCGGCTTTTAGTAGAAATGTTGTAGAAGTGTTTGTCTTCTGTTCATTAGCCCTATGATACCATTTTCAATGCAATCTATTCAGTATTTGCAGTATAGAAAGATTACAAAGGAATTGAAAATTGAAACCCTAACTTGAATACTCACTTGGAAGCCACATCGTACGTTGCAAGACAAATAATGCTATCCCTTTGTCTATCTTATATATTGGCAATGCAATTACTTTATAACAATATACTTCCACATTTGCCACAATACAAGATAGACAAGCCTCTTACCACCCTGATTTGCAGTTTGAATATCTTAGGGCCAACTCCAAGAAGGGCACATATTCTTTAGGGTTGTGGGCTTGTTTCATGAATCCAACCCAAATGGAATTAAAATTCTTCAATTACAATTGTAATTTCTATAAATTTTTAAAGTGGTCTTATTTGAAATTACAAAACCGCCTGGCCCATAGAAAGGATTCATAAACTTCCTATTAACAACCCTTAACCACCTTTCCATGTGTCTACTAGCACTAAAGTATTTACCAATAAAATATTGACATATTACCTCTATTTCATTAACCCTGAAGCACTCTGACGTCCATATTTTGGACGATGAACAAGCACTATGAGGCATTATTTTGTCCAACTAAGACAACCTACCTTCATGACCAAATTCATGAAATTCCGGTAAATGATCAAAGATATAAGCAAAAATGTGCAAAAAGTCAGAGAAGGATTGAGACATTTAGGGGTTAGTGCAATGATTTTGTCATAAAAGTGAAAGGATTTGGATGAGTTTTGTGTGGAATTGCAGCTAAACTTAGGATGATGGAAATAAGCAGTTGGGCAGACTGACATGGAATTGTCTACCTTAATGATTACGAAGTGATTGGGAATCGAAACCCTAAACCCCGAGTTCACGCGCCAGAGCCGCCGTGCAAGTCGCAATTCTCACAGTGCGATCACCTCAATACTTGCAGGTATATGAAGATTTCGCAGTAATTGGAAACCAGAACCCTGAACCCCAAGTGCTCACGGCAGAGCCACACTGCAAGCAGCAAATACTCAGTGGGATGACTTCAATTACGAATGACACTGGTTTGAGGTTGAAACCAGGATTGCAAGTTTGGGTTTTCAATTGGTTGGGCCCCGTGAGGGGCAATCCAAAAAATGGGGTATGCCGGTGAGTGTACCCAGCGCACGGTATTCTTTAGTAAAAGGCGAAAGAATAGTTCGCTTTGTGCTGAGCACCCGGCTGCGTATTCTTCATCTGGAGCTACGAGGGCTTTATAGCAGGAGTTCGTGGAAGGACTGCCAAACGAGGTGGGGTAATTGCGAATAAATAGGATCCCCGTCTTTGGAGGTTGAAGTTTGAGGTTTGAATTCATTGACACAGTTCATTTGGGGAGATGCGTGGAAAACTGGACTTGGGGTTCAAGGATTAGAGTCAAGAAAGTTTCCTAGTTAGTGTTTGCTTTGATTTATCACAGGTCAGTAAATAGATTGACATGCTGTTAACATTGCACCCGGATTGAAATGGTTGTTTGGGCATTGCTTGACAACGAAGTTTTCGCTTTCCAAGGCCCTGCACTGTAGTTTGCCGAAAACACACGCCAATTGTCTTCGTTTCAATTCAATTGAAGATAGATATGATAGTCTTTGAATTGGTAGCTCTGCAGGCGCAGTTTGCGTAAATAAACCTTGAAGAAGCAGGCCTCACTTCTTCAAGTGGGCAGGTGAGAGAGTTAATAGGAGGCAACTACAAAATCTTAGTCCAAAGCTTCACTTTCGGAAAAGTATTGAGCCCAATTTCACAGGAAACTCATATCGCATTCTCGGTGTTCATTCCCGGTGAGTCCCACTTTTTCCACTGAACTTTAAATTCTGACACCTGTAAAAACTTTACTATTTACAATTATTTTGGACACATGTTGATACTACACATACACAGGGAAAAGTGGGACTCACCGGGAGTGAACCGGGAATGAACACCGGGAACACAATATGAGTTTCCTGTGTAATTTGGTGATGAGCCTGCAAATTGCAGAGCAGGAATTGTGAAGTCGGATACATCCAATACAAGCAGATATATATGCAACAAACGAAAGTATGTTTACAGCGCGCATTGAGAAGACGTCAAAAAGGGCAAGGACTGCATTCAGCGATGAGAAGACTTCCAAGAAGTTGATTGTTTCTCTACAGAACACGAATACCGGTAGTATCTCAAACGAACAATTCATACTAAATCTCTATAGTAGAAAATTGAGTTGAGATTCTCGGGAAAAAAAAATCCAAAAAAACTTAATTTTTATTACTAAAAAAATTGTTAAGTACAAGTAGGTACGGGATAGAAGGAAAATCTAAAGTATTAATATCTTTTATATGGAATTAAAAAGCACTAATCCCAATGGTGGGATTGTTCTAGCAAAAAATTTAAACCTTGTGGAACTTCTTTTTCTGAAAAATTGTTAAAATTGCATTCAAAATTGAATTCTACAAGTTGCTTTTTTTGAGAAGATGCTCTAAGTGCCCGAAAAAAAAAAGATTGTCCATAACTTTCTCATAAAAAATCCAAATGAAATGAATCAAAGCTGTCCAGATAGATAAAAATATAATCTATAAGGAAAAAAAAGAAAAAAAAGAAAAAAAAAGCTTGTAAAATTTTTTTTGCAACTCCCTGTCCCTTGTTTTGATCTTTTTTGGCATAACTTTTTTTCCCAGGCACCAATTGAAAAAAATTATATTTTTACAAAGCTTAGCAATATTTTTATCTTCAAAAAAAGTTTCAGAAAATTATGACAAAACTTCAGCCGTATGTACCTGCCCAAATCCCATTTGTCCCCCGAATGGGATTTTAGGGGTAAAAAAAAAAGTTCTACATGGTTTAGTTTGCTTGCTAGAACAATCTGACTATTGGAATTAGTGTATTTTAATTCAATCTTAGAGATATTAATAATTTAGATTTTCCTTTGATCTTGAACCTACTTCTATTTTAAAAAAATTTAAAGAATGAAAATTAAGTTTTTTGAATTTTCATTTTTTTCCTAGACTCTCAACTAAATTCTCCACTACCAAGATTCAAAGTCAAATAATCTAGTCCTGCAATGTGCTAAAATACTTGTTTTTTTCACTTTAAACGCAATATCTTACAATCTATGTGGTAAAAAAATTTGAATTTTTTTCTACACATTTTTATACTAGTTAGGTATAAGATCCTATGGTTAGATGAGCAAAAAAAATGATTTTCAAATTTTTTTACTCTTTGCTATAGAAATGGCAGTTTTAAGTGTTTTTTGACAGAAAAAAGGCTTGGCCCTTTAGGGATTTATTATAATGAAGTAAAGGTATGAAAAATTGGCCTATCTTTCAATTTCAATGGAAGTGTATGGTACTTAAAATTATGACAAATTAGAAATTTGATAATGATATGGTCTATTTAATTATTCCTCTCTATCAAAATACCCCCATAAATAATATTTCTTGGTTACACATAATATGCAAACCTCCTTAAGAGTCCACCGTGACCATGATAACCAAAAATCTTAGAAAAGGTCTGTAGAAAGTATGATAGAATAAGCCTCTAAGCAATAGATTCCTCTGTCTCATAGATTATTATTTTTAGATGGTGCCTTGTAGACTATACAAGCAAGATCATAAACTACCAAATCTTACAACCAATATATTATTTGAGTGAACTTGCAAACATATATCACATAATCCAGAAAATCAATTCAGATTCAATAATGTCTATAAACACTTCAATTTGTTCTAAGCCTTCAATCCATCAATAAAAAAAGTTTTTCATTGATTTAGTAACGCATTCAATTCACAACCAATAGGGCAACTAACCTCTTGTAGTAAAATGACCGTCCCATTTTCATTTTTGCTTGCCTTCTAATGTACTGAGGCTTTTTAAAAAGCTGACTTCAAGATCTACCATCTTCCATAAATTCAGATCCATCACTTTCAAATTTTTTAGATATTGTCTTTTGAAGACTTGAATTTGGCAATTTTAGTTGCATTTGGCATCCAGATCCTTTGCAGTATAACGTATGCCAAATGAAGCGAGTCTTAGCTCTTTGAAATTTATATCAAATGGGCACCACATACAACTTTTTAATCTCCACCTTTGTTGCTGCATTTGTTGTGGATTCCATTCTACATTTATACTTTCAGCAATGATAAAATACAATGTTTAATAAAAATGAGAAAATTCTCTGAAAAAGAGCTTGGTGATGAGGCTAAGTTTCTATCCAAAATCAAAGCACAAACCACTAGGAACCTAGACCAATGCAAAATAAGTATAGCTATAGTAGTGAAGGATTGCATGATGAAACCTAAAGAATAAGACAAATAATTGAAAGACTCATGGATCATTGCGAGAGTGGTACTGGAATATTGCCACAAATGGTGCGTGGAAGCTTTTTTCTGCAATAACTTTTGAAGCATAACACGCATGAAGTTGAAATTTTTATTGGAGATGTTTGTCTTGAGGGTAATTATATTTCATATTTTTCAAGGAAATTTAAAAACTATTTTATGTTCAAAAAACAATTAAATTAATATGTTATGTTTTGAGTTTTAGGGGTTTTGAGTAAAATGGAGTCCCCAAATTTAATGATTTAGAGCTGAAATTTCTATGGTCTATTTGAATAGTAGGAATTCATATTTCTACCAAGGGGAATTTTAAAATATTTTATTTTGAGTTGTTTACATCTTGCAAAGAAGGCTCCCTTGCACGCGTAGTTCAAAATATTTCAGATGGTTTCAAGATCAATTCTTTGGTCAAATCTCTTTACCATAAAGTCTTCTCATATTGCTGGTTTTTAGTTTTTAGTTTCTTTGAAAATGGTTTTCCCTATCTTTTACAAATTAAAACGTCAAAGTATGTATTTTCTTCAAAATTCCAGCTCACTCTTTTTTGTGAATAACTTTAAACCTAGACTTTTTTTAGATATGAAATTTTGGTGATATGATTTTTTTAGTATTGTACTAATTATCTTTAATTTGTTTTATTTTAAAAATTCATATGCAAAAGCTCATGAGTATTGGAGTACTAGCTTAAACCAACACAAAAATAGACACTCTTTCTTGCAACAACCCTCATGTATTTACAGTGAATAGTAATTTTTCATACAATTTTTGGTGGTATTTCAAATTTGATCTATAAATAAGATCATGATAATGTATACAATTGCTGTTGTGAGTGTGATTCACTCTAGCATTGAGTTTTATGTAACATTTGCACAATGTTTCATGTATTTATAGAAATTGAATCTACAATCCAAACAACCATCATGTGCAATATACACCTCAGCACCCCCCAAACCTCCATTTTTGCTTCTGTACCTAGTTATTGTTACTAAACCCATCAAATTTTCATATTTTTTTGTTCGCAAGTGAAAGAAGGTTCTAACACACAAAAGAATGTGACATTTTGATACCATATGCAAAAGTTATCAGAGATAAAAAAGATTTGGGTAGATGTTTTAAAATAATGCCTTCAACATACATTGATTCATATTGATTTTGGAGATGCACACATAGTGATGATGGCGGTTTTAGGCACAATGCAATTTTGGATGTCTCCACTAATCTTATCAAAGAGCATGGGAGAGAGAGAGGAGGGTGGATCCACCCTTGATTGGTTCTACTTAGAATGTCCCACCAAAGTTCTCTAAAAAAAGGAATTAATTAAATCCAAAATTTTAAATGCACAAGAAGAACATCTTCCATAATGAATGGGCGATGACATATTGTATGTCTAAAATCTGTAGAGATCCACTGTCAATAGTTTTTGGGATTTTTTTGAATTTTCCCAGCTATTTTCCTTTAACCCCTAAAGGACCATTTGTCCCTCAGGGGACAATTCGGGTTTGGGCAGGTTCCTACTGCTTCAATTTTTAGTAATATTTTTTGGTATTTTTTGAGGTTGTGTACTTTTGTGAGAGCTTTGTGAATATATAATTTTTAATTTAATTGATGCTCGGGAGCAAAAGTTATGGCACAATAAGCAAAATTGGAATTTGGCAGGCAGCACAAAAAAAATCACAAAAAGTCAAAATATTTTTTTTTTCAAATTTTTTTCTCAAAGATTATTTTTTTTCTACATGTGAAGCTTTGTTTCACTCAATTTGGACTAATAATGGAAAAGTTATGGACAATCTTAGTTTTTCAGACAATCTAAGCATCTTCTCAAAAAAATAACTTGTAGAATTTGTTTTTCAATGCAATTTTTAGAATTTTTCAAAAAAAATAGTTAAACAAGGTTGGATTTTCTTGCTAAAACAATCTCACCATTGAGATTATTGTGATTCAATTCCATCTAAAACCTATTAACAATTTAGTTTTTCCTTCAATCTTGAACCCACCTCTACTTAACAATTTTTTAATGAGTGAAAATTAAGTGCTTTTTATTCTAAAATTTTTGGGAGATTCTCAACTCAACTACTTCACATGTGTAAGTAGAAAATCAAAGTCCATAGTGCAAAAAATTTGAACTAAAAAGACTCAAAGCCAAAAAATCTAGTCAAGCAAGGTGCAAAAAAACTTGTTTTCTTCACTTTAAATGCATATATCCTGCAATCTTCATGGTCAAAGTTTTTGAATTTCTTCCACATATTCATATACTAGTCAAGTATAAGATCTTACGATTGGATATGCAGGAAAAAACAATTTTTAAAGCTCTTTTTTCTTTGCAATGGAAATGACACTTTTGAATGGTTTTTGATAGGAAAATCACCTTGGGCCTTTAGGGGTTAATTTCCATATTGAACCAATTTTTCAAGTATCAACTTTGGTTATTTTTGAGGTTACTTTCTCTTTTTTTTATTCTAAATAGAAATTTTATAATTTTTTTCAACGGGTTCATTTTGAGCCAGTTGCTTGTTTTTTCCAAACACTAATCTGTTGGGATAATTGATCAAGTTACTTGAGAAGGGAGAGCATCATGAACTTTAGGGCATGTGAATGTGGTGCCATACTGGCAGCAAAACAACATATTGTTAAGTCGATGTAGGGATTAACCCCTAAAGGACCAAGGCCTTTTTTCTGCCAAAGAACTCTCAAAACTTCCATTTCTAGAGCAAAGAGTAAAAAAATCTGAAAATTATTTTTTTTGCACATCCAACCATTAGATCTTATACCTAACTAGTATGACAATGTGTGGAATTTTTTTTCAGAATTCTTGACCGCATAGATTGCACGATATCTACGTTCAAAGTGAAAAAAACAAGATTTTCAACACATTGCGGGACTAGATTTTTTGACTTTGAACATTCGTAACCTAAATCTTTTGCACTACAGAGTTTTGAGCTTTAAATCTTTATAGTGTAGAATTGAGTTGATAGTCTAGGAAAAAAAGAAATTCAAAAAAACTTAATTTTCATTCTTAAAAAAATTGTTAAGTAGAAGATAGTACAAGATGGAAGGAAAATCTAAAATATTAATATCATTTAGACGGAATTAAAATGCACTAATCCGAATGGTGAGATCATTCTAGCAACAAAAATAAACCATGTGGAACTTTTTTTTCTGAAAAATTGCAAAAATTGCATTCCAAAATAAATCCTACAAGTTATTTTTTTCAAGAAGATGCTCTAATTGCCCGAAAAACAAGATTGTCTATAACTTTCTCATAAAAAATCCAAATGAAATGAATCAAAGCTTTCCAAATAGGCAAAAATATAACCTGTAAGGGAAAAAATAAAAAAAAATAAAAAAAAATTTTTGCAAAAAAATTTTGCTGCCCGTTCTCCCCTGTTTTGAACTTATTTGGGCTTAACTTTTTTTCCCGGGCACCGATTGATAAAAAAATTATATTCCCATGACGCTTAGCAGTTTTTCTATCTTCAAAAAGTTTCAAAAAATCACGACAAAAATTCAGCCTGTAGGTACCTACCCGACATCCCATTTGTCCCCCAACCGGACAATGGTCCTTTGGGGGTTAATATCAAAATGATGTCAAGTTAATTCCGAAAGGCCCAAGGCCATTTTTCTGCCAAAAACCACTCAAAACTGCCATTTCTATAGCAAAGAGCAAAAACAATTTTAAATGTATTTTTTGCATATTTAACCATAGGATCTTGCACTACACTAGTGTAAGAATTTGTGGAAGAAATTTTAGAAACTTTAACCGTATAGATTGCAAGATATTTGCATTTAAAGTGAAGGAATCAAGTTTTTTTGCACCTTGTTTAACTACATTTTCTGGCTTTGAACCTTTTTAACTTAAAATTTTTGCTCTAATGATTTTGAATTTCTAATTTTATATGATGAAGAATTCAGTTGAGAATCTAGGAAAAAAGATTCAAAAAAGAAACACATAGTTTTCACTCATTAAAAATTTGTTAAGTAGAAGTAGGTTCAAGATTGAAAGAAAAATGAAATCATTAATAGCTCTAAGATAGGGTTGAAATATACTAATCGAAATGGTGAGATTGTTCTAGCAAGAAATCTTAACCTTGTGCAACTTTTTTTTTTTTAAATTGTCAAAATTGAGTTCAAAAATGAATCCTACAAGTTATTTTTTCAAAAAGAAGCTCTAATTGCCCAAAAAATAAGGTTGTTCATAACTTTTGCATAACAAATCCAAATGGAATGAATCAAAGCTTTCCATGTAGATGAAAATAAAACCTATATGAAAAAAAATTTAAAAATTTAAATTTAAAATTTTTGTGAGGGTTTTTTTCTGCCCGACAAACTAAAATTTGGAGTTTTTTTGCCATAACTTTTGCTACTAGGCATTGATTGAAATAAAAATTACATTTTTGGAAAGCTAATGTGATTCTCTATTTATTTTCACAAAAAAATTCAGAATATTACAACAAATATTGAGACCGTAGGAGCCTGCTTGAAATCCATTTTGTTCCTTGAGGGGACAATGGGCCTTTAGGGGTTATTATGTGCGATTTAGCTGCAAGCTTGACTTTAAAAAGAATCATCACTCAAATGCTTAATTGACATTGAAATGAATAGAAGTATATTTGATGTTATAATAACTTGAAATAAAGGCAGGTAATTTTGGTGTTAGAAATGTACCACCTCCGTGTTAAATTAACAACATGCAAATTAGACTATCACATTATAGCAAATACTCCAATGCAATGTTTTTTTTTCCGGCGATTTAGTGCAAAATTGCACCAAATTTTATGGCCTGGCACTTTGGAATGAAGCCTTGAATGTGCACAACCTAGCCCTCCCTACAAGTCCACCCACATTCTATTTCCATTCTAGCGAGGAATTACTAACTAGCGAGGATCACCCTTCTCCGGCGCAAAAGAATTTGAAATTCTGACCGACTCTACTGATTCTTCGACTAAGCTTAACTTATGGGAATTGGAAAGTTTGCAATTACAAACAAGCTGTAACGTAACACTTTGGAAAGCACGATACAAGCTCGGATTTTCCAAATGTGAACGCCAAGTGTTGGGGGGACGCCAAGTGTCACAATCGACCACGTGTCGTGTGCCGGGGACTTGCCTTCGAATACAGTACTACCATATTCACATATACATTGCAGCTAGGAGGCAACCTAAGGTAGGATGCTCTAAAAGTGACCGGCTTCTTCAAATCAACCCTACAAAATGGTACTGAATAGATATGAGTTGGTCTTTAAATGGACCACTTTAGTCATTGATTGAACCCTCCCAAAAAGTATTTTTTATTGCAAGAGCCAATCATTGGCCTTGATTTCCTCAAATCACTTTAGAAGTTGTAAGTGGACGCATTTTGGGAAACCTAGGGTCACAAATAGGTACCTACAATAGAAATCTTAGGAAATTCATAACTAATTCAAAAATGCTTCAAAAAATATGAAACCACTTGCGTTACGTTCTTCATCCATTTCTCATTCTCTAAAAAATGAGTAAAAAATATTTCTAATCACGTAAACCTAAGAAAAAGGCAAATTAGCCCTTAAATGGTCGCTTTTAGAGCATCCTACCTTATTCCTGATCAATGCCCCAAGTAGAAGCGCCAGTTGTCGACTACGCCCAGTACCCAATCTCTAGGCAGTGTTTTTTTTCCGGGCAATTTGGTGCAAAATAAGGTAGGCGGCTCTGAAATTGACCATTTAAGGGTTGATCTGCCTTTTCACGTGGTTCTTTGGATGGAAATGTTCTTAGCTCATTTTTCAAGGAAAGAGAAATAGATGAGGAATCTAACACGAGTCGTTTTATATTTTTTGAAGCATTTTTGAATTAGTTATGAAATTTCAAATGAGATGTGTCGTAGGTCCCTATTTATGACCCTAGGTCTTCCATGAACTGTTCACTTGCAATTCTAAAGAAAGATGGCAAAAGCAAAGAGAATGATTGGCTCTTGCAATTAATAATGCTTTTTTCCTTGATTCATTCAATGACTATAGTGTTCAATTTTAGAACCACCTCATGTCCATTTCACAACCATTTATAGGGGCGGTCTTAATGCCTGTACAATTTCAGAGCCACCTACCTTAGCACCAAATTTTATGGCCTGGCACCATGCCTATAGTAAAAATGGTACTAGAAAGGTGAAAAGTTGTCAGAAAACTTCAAATAAAAAAAATCGTGGATGAAATCGCCAGATTGTAGATGAAAACTGAATTATGGATAAGTGATATATTCTAAAATGATATTTTCTATCCATTATGTAGATGAATGTTGAAATTTGGAGCAACACTATAACATTCAATATCACTATTTTGGCACTTCATTCAAAATGAAAAAAAAAAATTCTCCAATGATGGAAAGGCTCCAAAGTCACACTAATTTGAACCTAAAATGTGGCAACATTAGGATTGACATAGTTGCAGCATTATGTCTTATAATGCTCAAATAATACTATAATGAGGCTATTTTGAGGATTGTATTTTTTAGCAAAATGGCACCAACTTAGTATCATTTCCTATGACGGAAATAGCTTTTAAACGTCAATATCAAGAAAACATGTCATTGTACCAATGAACAAATTACCATCAAATCATTTTGATGCTATAATGACAGCACAATAGCATTAAAATGGGATAGATCAACATTATGAACTTGTGATGTTGAATTAGGATGTACAATATTATTGAAAAACATTTCCTTTTGATGCTATAGTGGTACATATAACGAAGTTAAATGGCACCAATCATTCAAGAAATTTCACACGAAACTTTCTTCCATGCCAATGTCAAATGGCGTTGACTTTGGCATAAATTTGATATGATGGTAAACCTTATAATAGTGATGATACTATGAAATTTGATATACATTAGATGTTATTTGAGGCCTCCAAGAGACTGCAAGTTATCCTGTGTTCCTAGATTGCAGGAACATAGGATAAGTGCTGGTTGATGTGGCCGACACCGTGCCACGTCATTTTTGAAAAAAAAGAAATAAAAAAATTGCTTAAAATGATATTTGGAGAGGAATTTTTTTTTTTTTTTTTTTTGAAAAAAAAAATTCTGACAGCATTACTACTGGTTCAAAACACGGGAACATATTGCTGGAATAGGCTTCAGACGGCCCTCCAGAGGCCTCAAATCCCCTCAAATGTTATATGTATAAATGGCCAATGTACAAATATATATATACACTGCCTATAAGTATTCAATATGTATATTATTTATAGCTGCAATCATATAGCACAAAGCTAATTGAATCCACTATTGTTTGCATCCTCAAAATGGAATACAATTGGTGATATGAGTGATCACTTTAGAATGCTTGAACCTAAAATTCATATATTAGTCCAAATAATAAATAAACTATTTGAATTACACTATATCATAAGTATTATTATCAACTGACTAGGTCATTTCGTAACCATAAATCATTGGTCATCGTCAAAATGTAAAAAAAGCACCTAAGGTTCTCCAAGTGCCACCATCAATTTGTTACACTTCCTCACATGCCTTCATTCTTATGTATAGCACATTAATACTTCATCAGTCTATGGCACCAACATACAAGACACATACAAGAAATCCAATCAACAATGGCCCATTGTTTGGAGGAAATTGAAAAAAATATTACATATAGACATTATAAATAAACAATTGAATAAAAGTTTCAATTTCAATTCCAATGCAAAATTCTACATAAATTCTGAAGTTAAGTTCCTTAGATTAGTCATATATACCTAGATAAATATATGATTTGTCAAGCATCAAAGCAGGTTCTGAACCAACCAGCTAAAAGTTTTCTGCATTCAATAATCCATACATTAGTTGTAGTAGAAAAGCTTTACATTTACTTTGAAGAAAAATGAAATAGAGCATCTCTAGTAAATAAAATAGATGATGTATCCAATGTGCAATATTTAACTTAACAATATATTCAATGTATAGCTAAGATATAAAGATTCAAAATTTGCAAAGAATAAAATATAACTATACAGAGTATAACTCAATTCTAATATTTTTGAAATATGATCTATTTATAATCAAATAAAAAAAGATGCAATTCACAACATCTGCCATATGAAGACAATTGCTTTAAACTGCTTTCCCCAATTTGTCCATATATCAATGATTTTTATTACAAAATCATATTGGGTACACAAAGACAAGATCAAGAAATTGTTATCAAATAGCACTACAAGAAATGGGGGTATAAATGACTGTTCAAAATGATTTCAAAATGACCCCTAGCAGTCGTTTTGGACATAAATGACAGCTAAATGATTGAGGGCCTCTTTTGTCATCTCGGACAAGCCGTTTATAAATAACTGCAGTGTTTATTATCACCATCCATTTTTTCCTTGGATGGGCGTTGGATGAAAAAATATGAGGTGGCAAGTGTTTTCAACTTGCCATGTCAGCAGTCATTTGCAAGTCATTTTGTAGTCATTTGCAAGTCATTTCAAATCTATCTTTTTCTAAGATATTTTAATTTCAGATCTACCTTTTTCCAAAATATTTGAATTTTAGATCTACCTTATTCTAAGATATTTGAATTTCAGAAATACCTTTTTTCAAAATATTTGAATTTCAAATCAACATTTCTTTTAGATTTTAGAATTTTAGATCTGCTATTTTTTTAAATTTTAGAATTTCAGATCTACATTTCTTTTAGATTTAGAATTTTAAATCTATTTTTTTCTAGATTTCAAAATTCCAGATCTACTTTATTCCTAGATTTCAAAATTTCAAATATTGGTATTTAATAGATTTTATCAATTTAGGAAACCTTATAATTTCATTAATTTTAAAACTTCTTGGATTTTAAATATTTTTTAATTTCTATACATTATAGAAATCGACAAGTTGTAGAAATCTAGACTCTACAAAAATCTATAAATCTAAACCCTATAGAAATCTACAAATAATAAAAATCTTAGAATTAAATCAAGAAAATTCATTGTATAAGACTACAACAACTTACAAGTATTATATGTCCAACTTCATGGTACTCTTTACAATTGATATGGGCCAATTGATCTAAGACAAATGGAAATGAATTTTGGAAGCAACTAGGAAACAACTAGAAAATGACCTAGAAACAACTAGTGTACGACTTGAAAGCGACTAGGTTATGACTAGCTTCACAATTAGAAAATTCAATTTTTGTGTTGATTTGGTCGCATAGATTTTATTCACTTTTCTATTGATGTCTATCCAAATCAACAAATAATTCTTCAAATCAATAGAAAAGTGAATTAAATCTATGCAACCAAGTCAACACAAAAATTGAATTTACTAATTGTGAAGCTAGTCATGTCCTAGTCGCTTTCAAGTCATACACTAGTTGTTTTTTAGTCATTTTCTAGTTGTTTCTAGTTGCTTCAAAAGTTCATTCCCATTTGTCTTGGATCAATTGTCACATATCAACTGTAAAGAATACCATGAAGTTAGACATATAAGACTTGTAAGTTGTAGTCTTATACAATGAATTTTTTTGACTAATTCTAAAATTTCTATGGTTTGTATATTTCTATAGAATTTAGATTTGTAGATTTTGTAGAATGTAGATTTCTATAATGTATAGAAACAAAAAAATATTTAAAATCCAAGAAGTTTTAAAATCTATGAAATTATAAGTTTTTCTAAAACAATAAAATCTATTAAACACCAATCTTTGAATTTTTGAAATCTAGGAATAAGATAGATATAGAATTTTGAAATCTAGAATAAAAATAGATTTGAAATTCTAAATCTAAAAAAATAGTAAATCTAAAATTCTAAAATCTAAAAGAAATGTAGATTTGAAATTCAAAGATCATTAATTTGGTTCACTTTTCTATTGATTTCTATCCAAATCAACAAATTACTCTCTAAATCAACATAAAAGTGAATAAAATCTATGCAACCAAATCAACAAAAAAGCTGAATTTTCTAACAGTGTAGGAAATCATTAAGCAACAACTAATGTACGACTAAAAAGCAACTAGAAAATGACTCTCTTAAACCGTGGACACATCAGCATAGTGAAATCCACAAAGGCAATGTCAAATTCCTTCTAAGGCGCCTTCAGTGAAAAAAAAGTCATTTGTAAGTTGCAGATCAGTCATTTGTAAGTCATAGATCAGTCATTTGCAAGTCGAAGATCAATGAGGCCAAGTCGCAAAAATTGATTGTGACCTCTACAACAGGAAAACAAATGAACCTTTGACAAAATCACGCACAGGAAGTCTCATTTCATCGCATCTTCATCCCCCAATTGCGATCTCGACTGGTAAATGACTTGGATGCTACCAAAGAAGGCCAGAAGGTGCAATTAGAGAGGTGTCATCGCGCTGTAGTCATTTCGGACGGGTATAAATGACTCCGCAGTCATTTATACCCCCAATTTTTTGTAGTGTAGAATAGAACAATGCATTATATATTGGTTATTTTAATGTATAAAGTGTTAAATCACATTTAATGTACAACCATCATACTTCTCAACCATTCATGAGAAGATCATTTTTATGAGAAACTATACAAAAAATAATGACTATAAAAAGTGCTTTATAAATAATATTGTAATATAGCTGGATTACAAACTTATAAACTATAGGATCAAGTTAAAACAAAATAAAAGTAAAATGTTATTTTAAGTGATACACTGATACAACTATAAAGGTTTAAGAATGGCTATCTAAATTAGCCATGGCTTCGGATGATATATTGATTATGTGGATTCTTTTCATGTTGTTGATTTCTTCTAATGCCAAACATTCCCAACGTGCCATCATCCTACAATCTTCCATTGCTTTTTGTGTCTCAAGGTTGCTGCCTACCATTGCCAACGAAAGAATATGAAAGAACATAAAAGAGCCATCATGCTTGTTCCAAAGTGATTTGAATAGGTGCTTCAATATCATAAGTCTTGTTATAATTAGCTTTTGCAATAGTATCATGTATGCTTTGCTGCCAAAAAGGTCCTTAGATTTGTAAGAATTGACTTTAGCCCTCTATATCACCTACATGTTTATTTTCAAATCATGAAATTAAATAGTGGTATATACTAAATCAGAACATTCGAATCATCACAATGGTAAGAAAAATAGCACACATATTACACTTGATTTTAATTCTTCTATCTTAGCTCCACGGCATGCAATTTCTTTGAGAATGGCGTTTCTCAAAGAAATTGGAGCTCCTAAAAGCCGAAACAACTCAATCTTTGCAATGCCTCTAAAATTTGATCTTCGATTAGAAAATGTCCTAATAACCATGGATCTAATGCCACAACCCACTATAAGAAAACGAAGTTTTTTTGGATGTCTGCAAAAATGCGACATGGTGTTCTGGTGGACACAAAATTTATCAATGTGGATGTCGAAAAAAATCCGTTATAACTAGCAGGCCAAAAATGTGTAAAAAAACAAGGAAACATGCCAGTTTTCAAGCATGCTTTTGGAAAACATCAGACAAAACATGATGTTGCAAGCAAGCCAGAATGTGGCATGTGGAGGTTACGCGTCCTCCATGTCAACACTACAAGGGCGGGCAACATCAGGAAAATAGCCCCCATTGAAACAATATTGCTTCAATGGATTCACAGTAGAGTATTGAAACTTTATTGTTATAGTATTGATGCAATACTGCAACAATATAGTTTCAATGAGAAATCACTTTTTATACTGTTGTAGTACTACATTAGTTTTATAACAATAAAGTTTCAATATTCTACTATGACCCCTATAAAACAGTATCGTAACAATATTGTTTCAATGGGGGGTACTTTTTTGATGAGGGCCACGTCTTCTTTTTTCATCCATCTCCATCATGACAAGGCCTGTGATGTGGACCCCTGAAAATTGACGTGGCATTTGGGGATGCTAACGTGGACTGACGTGTTAGCACACTTTTATGTTGTTTAAACATTTTTTTGCTTTTTTTTATTATATATTTTTTGAAATGTCAATTTAGACATCTACTTAGACATTTTTTGAGACACCAATTGCTGCATATTGTACCCATAGAACAAGGTTAGTAGAAAAAAAGTATTTTAAAAAAATAAAAAAATAAAAAAAATAAAGAAATCAAATTGTTGAATTCAACAAGAATTAAAGAAAATTTACCATCTACCATCAAGATAATTTTTTATGGCAAAATGAAGGAATTCATTCATTAAAATTTAGTGAGAGTGAAGAAGATAGTGAAGGAGATAGAGGGGTCCTATTTATATCCTTTGTCCGTCCATGGTGAGACAAAAGTTATGGGGTAACTAAAATATGGGAGTTTGATCATTGTAAGTCTTGACATTGTTTCAAACATATAAATGTTGTTTTAGATATTTGGATGTTGTTTCAAACATTCAATGTTATTTTAAACATTTGGATCATATTGCTTTACAAATCCCATATTGATTGTTTCACTTTCTACCACTCCATTTGTATAAGGACCATCTTTTCATCCATACTGCACATCCATCCATTTTTGTTTTTCTGCAAAACATGCCGTGTGGCTACCTTTCTCCCAAAAATTTCAAATATGGTCAACATTTTATCCTAGATTGTAATAACTTTTATTAACTTATCCATGGTAAAAATCAATCTATTTGCTGACATGGCACTCTATGTTTTTTTGGACGTTCCAAAAAACATTAGCATGACTTCAGTCATATCAAATAAAACATGAGCATTAATGATAACATCAATTTCCATTTATATTAAAAAGCCAATGTTTTTTGCAACGTCAATGAAAATCTACCTTATCGAGCCAAATGTCCTTTGACATCTTCATATTTTATTAGACATCGTGCGTTGGTGGTAAAATATAGCCAAAAACTTGGATTTCTTATAGTGACCTGAAAGTCATGGCTCATTCCAATTCTTTAGAAATGTAGCACAAGCTGCAATATCTTCATTAACCCCTAAAGTTTCATGACTATGTAATCACCAAAAACGCTCCAACATTGCCATTTCTAACACAACTACCAAATTTTTGTTAAAAAAAAATCTTTGACACATGTAACCGTAGGATCTTGTAGTATGATATTTTGAAAACATGTGGTAAAAATTTCAAAAAATTCCACCGTATGGATTATAAGATATAAGCATTCAAAGACTTAAAAACCATTTTTTCAATCTTGCGAAAAAACAAGCAGCTGCACTTTGCAAGCTCACTTTTCAATGAAAAAATGCCAATAAAGGTGGTGCTTCTTTGAATTCAGTATCCTAAACAAGTTGTCTATATGCTTGAAAATTTTCACATCATTTGGAATTTTGCAACATATAGGAAAAAAATAGTAAGTAGAAAAAAGTAGAAAATGATTCAAAATACTAAATTATTAAAAATTTAATCATGGAATTTAAAAATGCCAATCCCAACCGTTGTAATGTTGTAATAATCAATCTACATCCTAGGATTTTATTTTTTTCCAAAAATATTGTAAATTGAGTTAAATAAACGACTTTAAAGGGTTTTTTAGAGTAGAAAATCCATAACTACCCGCAATTCAAAAACCCTCATAACTTTTGACTCATTGATTGAAATGGAATGACTTAAAGCTTTTTAGGTCTATATAAATGTAGAGAACCAATTTCAAAAAAAAAATTCCGGAAAAAATGATTTTTTCTTATTTGCCCAAACTGCCCAGTTACGAAAAAAAATAACATATTAGGTTACAACTTTTGACTCGTATTTTGAAATGTCATGAAACTTGGTACATATGAAGATATTCCTCGCCCCCACCTTCTATTAAAATTTCAGCCTCAAGTATGGATATCTCTAGTCACACGTACCTACCCAAAATTTCTATACGACCAAAAAATGCATGTTGGTCCTTTAGGGGTTAATCTCAAAAGACATAAGGACAGCTTCCATCATCATGTTAATTGAAGGGAACATGGTAGAAAAAATCATAAGCACCAAATAGGACATCCCTAGGAGTTTTTTCTACAAAAAATGAATGCAAAATTGATTTGTCAAAACCATTCATGCCATTATAATAAAATATAATAATAAAAGATATTTTTAAATGATGCCGTCTACAATGAAATAATCAAGATAAATTTATTATAAAAAATCACCTTAATCTTAGTGATGTCAAAGTGATCAGAAATTGTTTCATTTTTTTTAAAAGCAACTCTTAGAGCATCTGTAGCTACTTTTAAAGATGATTGACAATCAATAAGAGAGTCCTTGTATTTCTTGCATTATTTTGGAATTTTTAAATTCTGGATCCGTTTATAGGTTTCATTTTTCTCAATACAATTTTGGCTACACCAACTATAGAAGCTCCAGATATCCTCCCCGCATGAATTCCATCAACATTTACATGTTCTTCTTCATTTTTTGGTTGTGGAACATTAATACCCTAATTAGGAGGTCTTCTAAGTCCAGGATTTGGAATATTTTCTTCAGCATCATTGACAAAGTTCAAGTCATCACCTAATATGAATAAGATGGACAAACATTATATATGGTACTTTAAGAAGTTCATACAATGATTTGAATATGAACAAAAACCTAATTACTATCTTCTACATAAATGTTGTTTACATAAATAAAAACTTATATTCCGGTAGGGTAGGCGATGACAAGATTAAATATTCCATATGAAGTTCACCACTCGGTAAGCGGCAAACTTCCTCCAACAATGACGGCGCATGTTCTTCAATAGCATGGCACTGACTTTCAATCCTCGCGTGAGGCATCTGCTGTCTTCTACCATTGCCAGCTCTTTTGAATGCATCTTGTGACACTCTTTGAATCATCTTAAACTCTAAATCAACAAAATAATTGAGTAAGTTCTTAGCAAGTTGCTGTATAATAGAGACAAACAAGCTCAAATTCTGAGAAGTAAATATGTAAGTTTTTATATGTTGTAGAATCCCACAACAAACAAGCTAGCTTCTACTTAATTTGAAGCTGAAGCTTTACTTCATAATCATTTCTTATAATATTTTGAACTTAACCAATGTAATTTTTCAATTCCTACAGATCACTTTAAAAACATCTCTATCCCTTCTTTTTATTTGCAAAAAAAATAAAAAATAAAAAATCACAACTTACTTTTGAAGAGCAACCAACACAAGTCTGAGAAGAAAGAGCTACTAGCTGCTCAAAACGGCACACTCATGTTGAAATGCACAAGCCGCTACTCACAATCCCAAAACTACATTCTTTCAAATACAATCACACAAATGAATCCCCCTAAAAACCATGAAACACCAAATTTTGAAAGATACAATTAATATAGCCACGTAGTCACCTTTTGAACAATGAATTAATAATGAGGATGAGGTTTAATCCTTCAAAGACGAGAGAATTAATCCTTCAAAGATGAGAGGTGTTAAAAGATCCAAAATTCAAAAGATCTATTACATAATGTAATTTAATACATTAATTAAATGGTGACCCTCAAATAATTATTGCAAAATATAATTTGCCGATCACATATATACAATTAAATCAGTAAATGGACAAAAAAAATTTGAAGCAAAAAAATGAAAATTAGATTGAATATTTATGGTTTTTATAAGAATCTTCTTTTTAAAAAATTCAAAGCATTAGGTTTTAGTAATACTGGTTTCTAAAGATTTATTTTATATTTTTTCATTCAAGTCTAGAAAGCCATTTTTCTGATTGAATAGGTTATTTTTTGGGCTAAGCCTATTAACATCTATTGAAAGATAGAAAATTCGAAAAGCAAAATTATTACAATGTATACAGTAGTATAGTACAGATGCTAAAGGACAACATTAGGATTTTCCTAGAATAAGGTCTATAGAATAATACATTTCTATAAGTTAAGAATGTCTTTCATTCATTTATTATTTAAAATTTGAACTAAATATTTCATAGGGGATAAAAAACTACTTTTATAGGATATTTAAAAATAATATTATATCAAGAATGGATTTTAGAAGAGTAGTAATTTAAATGTCTAAATTATAAATGAAATAGAATAAATTTCACATCGTAGTATTTTATTTTATTGAATAGAAATTATTTCTATTGGCTATTTAGAATGACCATATTGTACAAGTCATTTAAAGTTTATACAAAAAATTATGGGGAACGTTCAAACTTATGCAAAAAAAATTTACCATCTCATTATCATAAGAAAAGTGCAAAAATATAGACTTAAACATCAAACAACTATTTGTTTTTAATTGTGGATTATAAGAACTACATAATATTAAACAACTCACTATATATGTTTGGAGAGCTACCTCCAAATTTACAAAGCACAAATGCTAATAAATATACCATCAAATTCATATGCAATACCAAAAATTTATAACATGGAAGTTAAAGCATGGATTTAAGTATGTATATACAAAAGGACATCAATGAAAGTAGCAACAAACATCCAAAAGTTAAAAAAACTTTAAAGAAAAATTTGAATGAATGCTTGTAGATAAGCTTAGGTGCTATTTGAGTAGACTATGATAATAATATAAGTTTGTTCTAAGGGAGACTATTTGAATAGGTATGCTTCTACAATGACCAATAATGACCAACTAAGTAATAAACACCAAGAAAGAAACATACTTCCAACTTGTATAGCATCAAATCCTCACATTTTTTTGTCTAAATACTAATTCATTTTCACTCCCCTCTTAATAGCCACAAAGATAAATGATCTCCTAGATTGATTTATCTTCAATCTTTTATTGCTCTTTAATCTTTAAATTCTCCAATTTATACTCATCTCTTCAACCTTCACTTCAAATCTGAATACTACAACACAACTTTATTTCTTAGGCATGGCCTTTAAACTTCTGATTTGGAACAAGTTGCTTGTCAACTTGCTGTTGTCACCATCTTGGAGACCAACAAATCTTTCTCCTCTAATTTGGATTTTTTTCACTTACATGCAAGCTTCTCATTTAGCAAAGAATTAGGAATTTACACTCACGTCAACACTAATAAATTCCCAGACTTGTCATAGAAATTCCTTTCAAAATTTATCCTTTCACCTGATCTTTCAATTAGGTTCTCAGAAACTTTATTTCCACAAATAACATAACATCATTACTCTCTAAATAGATAATTCAGCAATCAAAATCACTACTCATACAGGCACACACCATTATATTTATAAAAATATTTTATATTGATACAATTGGTGACAAATCACCGTTTACAAACTTTTTATATGTTTCCAAAAATCTAACTAGATCCACTCTATAACTACCTCTATCAACTTCATTAATCCTTACTATATCATATTCTCTCCTAGCTATCAGCTTGGAATCTAAAATTTAATAACATAATTCACTTCATTCTTATTCCAAACTTGGTATGAATATTTCCTTCATATCCTCAGCAGCATTTCACTCTCAAGTAACTTCCCAAGTTGGACACATATATCACCAACGACATCCATACTAACAGACTTGCATGCAATCAGGCTTCCACTTCATACACTATGTTTGGTTTACCTTCATGAAACTGCAAATCTACAACTTCCTCTCCATCCTTCCTTGGATCCCCCCCCCCAATCAATCATACTCATTACTTGGATCACCCTCGTGATATTGCAGGTAAACATATGGTTTTCACAACCAGACTCATCATTTCAAACACATGCACACCAATTAGGAACACACAAACACACAAAAATGCAGAAAAATACAACCGATTAGTTGGACGCACACTGGACTTTGCTCTACAGTGGATGAAGACAAATGAGAGCAAAGACCCTTTAATAGAAAATTCAAGCAGTTGGTTATCAAATTGGAGAAGATGGCCTAACAGCTTCCAATCACCCAAATTGGAACCTATATACAATCAACTATGAGAACTTCCATATTCATTTCCAACTTGACTTTAATATCTAGATCATTTTCAACTAGGATAGATATCCCTGTAGATGAACTTGGTCATCAAAATCCAAATTAAAAATCTATAAATGGTTAACAGAACACCTAATTGAAATATTATTTTAATTTCTTACAAAAATTGAACCTAAGCACTGAACTTCCAACTTAGTAAAATACCTACAAAATTACCAAATTGGAACACAATAACCAGACAAACTGCCCTAGTACAACAAAATACACCAAAAATTCACTCAAAATTTACAAACAAAAAATCAAAGTCGCTTATTTACAATGCTTCTATTATAATTATATTTTAAAAATACAAAATCTTCATTTATTCTCTTAAAGAGTTTTTAGTTGATTTTTGAGTGTTGATTAATCATTAAGTACAAAATTATCCAAAGTTCTTGGAAACCCAAATATACTTAGAAAATGCAAATATGTATAGGTTATAGAAAACAAAAATATAATAATATATATAATAATAGGTTTTACTCCATTTATCTAATGTATGTAACAATAGCTATGGATGTATCAATGGAATGTATAAAGCTAATACTCAATGTCACAACTATCTAGCCAATTCAAAAGAAGCTTATCATGAACACCTTCAAACATTGTACTCTTGATGATAAAATGTCATCTAAAGAATGAAGACTTTTAATAAAGGCAATATCAAATTGCCCTCTATCTCCAACAGATCTTGTGCAATGCCACAGCTTTGATGCTTTGCAAAGCATAATGTTGCCAATGTGAGGTATTGTAAAGAGTTTGATGCCAAACAGAGAAAAATATACATTATTATAACATTGATCCTTTATATTTGCAAAAAAAGAATAAAAATTAAATAGAACTCAAACAATAAAAATATTACTTGTAAAAATATAAACTATAAATAAATAAAATCACTTATCATGAATCTCAAACCACACAAAGAAGTCATAAGAAACATCATTAGAATCTGCATATTATATTGCAATGATAGTTCTTTGTAATGCATATGGTTGTAAAAGGGGTGTTCCCAAGTGTAACATTATTCTCTTTGCCAATGCCCTCATTTAATAAAACCTCGTATAAATTCTTGAAAACTTTTGAAAATTGAACTTTTGAATGATCAAAAATTAAGTTGCAAAGTTTGTCAGCATGCCCATAACATTTATGAACCTTATGCCGCAACTTGAAAAATTATAAAACATCATATAAATATTTGATTAATGAAAATATTAAATAAAAAAATTCAAAATTAAAGTTAAAAAATTTACCTTCTAATTTTTTCATATGCATATTGGAATCCAAAAGTTACAATCCTTGAATCTTGATCTACCCTCTTCATTTCTCTACGCTGAATAGGATTCCTTTCAGCTTCTAGAAAAGTAGCTAACTCTGTCATGGCCGTTAACATGAAGTAATTGAGCTGATCATTCACTAAAAAAAAATAGAATTCACAACATGAAGAATCCACACATACAACTGGAGAACTTATCCTCTCAAAATTAGAACTCTTTAATATCTCCAAATCATAGTCCTCTGCCCAATACACCTTGAGCTTATTTTTTGAACTCTTTGAATGACATCAAGAGTTTTACCTCTCGCAAAATCAAATTTGTGCATCAAAAAATGAATTAGAAGGATTTTGTTGTGGTCCCACTAAATGTACATGAAAAAATGTGCTTTTAATTTCTTAACATTTGTAGAAAAGCCACTCCTATCACACACTCTACAATGATAATTATTTCTCCCATAGTTGAAAAAATACTATGTTCTTCAAAAAATCGAGTGAAAAGATGAAATGAAAAGATGGAGTTTTTCAAATTGTCGATGCATTTTCCTTGTATAATGATTGTTTAATGAAACCTCCAAATTTAGTATAGAACATTTGCAAAATAAGTATTCATGCTTGTTTGAATCTTCAATTCCACCGTCTTTGTCTTCTTTTCCTTGGATCTGTTGTACTTCTCCATATTATACAACAAAAATAAAAATATGAATTAAAATGCAATTCAATTATATATATATATATATAATAACTGGTTTAATGAATCATGTGATGCCCTACTTTCTATACAAATAATTTAAATGTTTTTGGGTATGAATATGCATATATATATCACCTTCAATGTTTCTTATTGTAAACAATCAAAAGTTGCAAAAATACATTCATGTTTAAAGCAATGCTAAAACTTTTATTTATATTTATTTTTTAACTAATTTAATTTTCAAACATTTGATTTAATAAGCTTATTAAAAAATGCACTATCCAAGATTTGAAATTAAAGAATCTAATCAAATGAATTCCAAAAAATTGAAAATACATGTAAAAATTTTTAATCTTAAAGGGTTTAATATTTATAAAAATAATATGAAGAAAATAAAATTGAAACTAATTAAAGGTGTTGAATTTTTAAGACTTGATATAGAATAGAAAAGACACAAATGCTACAACTTACAATGTTTTAATATACAATCTACATTAATTCATTGGTTTACATTAATTCATTGGATTATTTTTTTGATTGCTTTGTACAAATCATGTAAAATAAAAGAGATTTGAAGTCTGTTTCAGACATTTTATACTTGCCAGCGTTCTAATACTCTTCAAAACTTCCTTTACATTAATAAAAATAGTGACCTTTAAAGCTTTTTATTCGTATACGTATATTATAAATCAATTTCAAACATTCATTTACTAAAAAAATAACACTAACTAGGCAATCTATGTTGCCCAAACACAAAATATGATGCAAATTATAAAATGACTTTTTAACAATGTGATTTAAAGTTTTAAAACCATTGCACATCAAATCTGCTCCTAAACAATATCAAAATGGATGACAATTTCAAAAAAAGGGTCAAGAAGTTGGCCTTCATCAATAAATGACCAAAATTATGTATTTGGTAGAACAATGCTAATAAATAGATTTTGTAGAAGTATTTGATCCTAATATACAACTAAGCTCAGTTTTTAAAAGTTTGAAAAAAATAGACACTTCAAAGCATCTTGCAATGCTTCAAGGTTAATCAAAACACTACGCAACTAAAGCACCCTCAATTTTACAAACTTCAAGCAACGTCTTCATTTTTAAAAGGCTTCAAAACATCTTGAGGCACTGCAAGATTAGTTGTAGTACCCTTGAACCGAAGCCCCCTTAAATGTCCAATTGTTGTTCCAAAAGAGCTTTCTAATGCTGCAAGGTTGATGCAAATGATCACTTCAACAATGGTAGCAAATTGAAGTGTCTCAAATACAACAAAACAAAAGAAATTGCATCGTTGACAAACATTTCTCATGCTAAAATATAGTATTATTTATATAAAAATTGTAAGGCAGCATAATTGCAATTAATTTGCCACACATGCCCATCAAATCTGTAACTAAAAGATTGCAACATTATGAAGACGGTTTCATCAATAACGTGGCTATGACATCCACCTATGAAAGTTAAATAAAAAAATAGACTTATCCATTCACTTAGCTTACTTGAAAAGGTACGCAAAGCATCCAACTTTAGCAGAGGTTGTTTCTAAATTTCCATTCAAGGTATACTTTATCATTGATCAACTTGGGGGCTAAGACTCAAAATTAAAGACCTGTATTCATTCCAACTTTACTTCAACTCCACAACTAAAGTGATTCTTACTACTGTAAGTCTATTTGATGAAATGCATAGACCCCTTTAAATTTTATGTCTTCTATGTTTTGTTCATCTGTGCCATCAAAAAACAAAGCATCAAACTAGAATAAAAAAATAATTTGGTTTAGTATGTAATAAATACTATATAAATAAAATTTGCTTCAATGTTTAATAACTTGTATTTAAAATGGGATTCACTTGCGTAAAGAAAAAATCTTTGAAGTTCAAGCAATAATATGTACAAAGTTATATTGTCTTAAAAAATTGCATTGTGACTTGAAAAATACATGGATTTAGCATACATACACCTTTAGGAATTTAGAAGTTTTGACATAGAAGTTATATTTTCTTGGCCATAGATGTTATAATTTCTTAGCTACATAAGTTCTATTCTTGTGGTTACACTAGTCCTATTTTTGTGGCCACGAAATTGATATTTTTTGTGCCACAAACATTTTTTTTTTAAATGGAGAAATATTTTTACAAGGTCAGTCCCTTGCATTTTTTGGTTCCTTTAATGCCTCTATTCAATGTACAATGGGGGGACAAAAGATTTACATAAATTAAAAAAAAATTGTGTTTGAAAATGGAGGCGTTTGTGTGGGAACAAAAAAGGGGCAACAAAACTTTTGTCCCCCTTTTGTATAATAGGCTCCAAGTCAAAATAATGTTTTTGCATTCATAGGAAAAGAAATTCCAATGTTGTAAAAATTGGCACCTACCAAGGGTTGAAAAGTTGTCTCTTTATCATGAAGTTTTTGGCACAATATCATCTCTATGTTAATAATACATAAGCCAAATTCCAAGGTCAAAAGATTCACATAAAAAATGATCTTTGAAATCTACCAACATGTATAGTTGTGAGAAAAATTTCGGAATTGCCAACTTTGCCACCCTTCCAAGGGTTGAAAATTATTTCTTACCACATGTTTTTTGGCACAAGATCATCTCTATGTCAGTAATATGTGTGCTAAATTTTTATGTCAAAAGATTCACCAAAAAAAAGATATTCAAAATCTATGAACATGTGTACTTGTAAGAAACAATTGGAGAAACAATTTTACTATTTCCAAATTTGACACAATTCCAAAGGCTAAAAAATTATTTATTTACCATAAATTTTTTGCCATATAATCATCTCTATGCTGGTAATAAGTACGCCAAAATTCAATGTCAAAAGATTCACATAGAAAAAGATATTTGAAATCTACCAACTTGTGTAGTTGTGAGAATGATTTTAAGGACATATTAAAAATAGTGACTTAACTTAAACACTTCATACCTCCAGAGTGAAATTATCTATTTGATACAATCTTTAAACAAAAATGCTTCTCAAAAAAATTAGTGACATCTAAATTTAGAAGTGTGCACTTGTTTCATCTAAAAAAATCTACTTGTTTAAAAACGGTGTACCATATATATGCATGAAGAAACTATCTTCCTATGAATATCAATGCTTGCATTGCAAATTTAGCATTATAGGAAGTGAGATGTGACGAACTAAAGGGCAAGCGAAAATGATGACACTAGTAAAAAAAAGGCTAAAAGTGATTGGCGTTACTGATTGTAATTCTAGTCATTTAGGACATTGTAATTAAGACAAATTTATTTTATAGTTAAATTTTATTTTTTTGAGTGTGAAATGGGTTAAATGTTTAAAGTTTTGAATAACCAAGTGTGAATGTGGTGATATTTGAAGTTAAAATGTGAAAAGACTCTTTGGTTTGAGCGTTTGTGAAGATTCGCGGGTTTTTAATTCTTGACAAATTCTATGGATAGTTAAATTTGAAGAGTTAGTTTATAAAGTGGAAATGTATATTATTCAATTTAGATATTTTGGAATAATCACTTTAAGTATCATTTAATTTGTTAGAATGGTTGTTCATTGTAAAGAAAGTTTTCAAAATTACATCAAGAAAAATTAAATGAATGAATGGTTAATGCAAAGATCAACTGGGAATTCAATACTTAAAGGATTTGAGAAGATGTTTAAAGTAGGTAGGTGTATTTATCATTTTTGAACAGGATGATGGATAAATTCACTCCTATGAAGAGGTGACCTTCAATGGAGGGAGTTCCATTAGACGACTTCTCAAAATGACTATCTTTCAATGCTAAGAATTTGGAAGCAACTGGATTGTTGAAGTTTGTGCAACTACCAAAATCTCCCCATTTCTATAAAGAGGACATGGTTGCTTCATTTATGCAGACCATGTTAGAGGATATCAACAATTTTATTGTGGAGTTGAAGGGCCGTAAATTATTGATTACAAAACAAATAATAGTAGATACTTTTGGTATACTTGGAGCTGAAAGAGTTGCATCAATCAATCTTAAGCAGATGTTGTCAAACAAGGTTTTTAATAAAAAAATTCCAGATTGTGTAAAGAATTATGATCCAGAGACGGATCTGTGAGATTTCTCCACAACCAGTAAACATTGGAACAATTGGTTTTCCTCCATCAATCGTTACATATGTTTGGAGCATCATGCTGCATTCCTATCCCCACTTTTGATACAGATATTCTATATGGCATGGTATGAGACAAGATTGAATTGGGCTGCAATACTTTTTATCAATTTTTTTCGTGAAGTGAATGCTACAAAGAATGGAGAATTGGTTTTAACCAATCCTTCGAAGAATATCATCACTTATTTTTGTGAACAAGTTTTGAGGTCAAACATTATGATTCCAACTGCAGCATTACATAATGGTGCTAGTTCTTCATAAGAAAAAGAGAAGGAGCCGAGGACGATTATACCAAGTGGTACATTAAAACAAGATTTGGTTCAACCAATGGTGGAAGGAGAAAAACAAAATGCTAAGTCAAAGGGGACGAAGAAGACACCAGTGGCCAATAGTCTTCCACAAAAAGTGGCTTAGCAAATTGTGAATGAAGTGAGTCGCATGATGTTACAACACCAATTGCCATCGTCCACACTTATTGACGAGCGGGAAAAGGAGGAAGTTATGACATTGAAAAAAGAGAATCAAGAATTGCGGAATCAGATTCGCACTTTTGTTAGTGCTAACTTTTATCTTAGATAAAAGAATTGTACTTTGTTGGAATTAACTTCATTATTAAAAGAGCAAAATGGTAAAAATACCAAGATGAATGCAAACCAGAAAGAGTTTATTGTTAAATTATTGAAAGATCAAGACCTCCACCAACTATTACTTCTACAAAAAGAAGAGAAGCTACAACGTTATCAACAAGAGATGGAAAACACAAAAATGCAGTTAGCAGAATATGCTTTTCGTGCAAATCCATCAAAAGTAACGGTACATGATCAGATAGTGCAAACCATTGAGGTAGAGTCTAATTCATCTCCTTCTTTGACTGTGCTTATTAAAGCTCCTATGAATGTTGACAATTTGAATTGAGAATATTTGGACCAAGAATATTTGGACCAATATCATTTGATGTTCAATGGTTTGAACAAGATTCCCTATGTATCTTGGAGAGCTTTTGAATAGATTTTGAAAGATTATGGCCTAATTTGGTATGAACGGGAATCTAAATCTGTACATAAATCTCTTTAAGAGAAAAATCGAGATCCACTATTGGCATGGACCATAGAGCCACCACCAGCAATCTTGGCAGATCCACATTTTCGTCCTTGTGAGTGTCGTTATAAATGGGCCCCTAATTCAACCATTGCCAATGTGGAGTATAATTGGTCAAGAATTGTGGAATCTTTTCAATTCTACCAATATTGTTATGATACTTATAATCGATTTTTTGAGTTACATCGACATCACAAAGACCTTATTTGTTTTCAAGCGGTTGTATTTGCCTCTGCTTTAGCAACTTGGTGCATAGAGTGGAAGGTGACCATTGACATTAATAACTGAAAGGAGGGCAACAAAGAAGTGTGTTTACTTGTTAAAATGCAAAATCAATCAAGCCAAATTAGCAAATTGTTGGAGGTGATGGCTACTATGCATTTTATAGCGGGAGTTCATCCATGCTTGGTGAATGAATTTGATGTGCGTCATGAAGCTCTACAACGATTTTATTTGAAGCAAGGTCGTTTAAATCCACGTGAGGTGCGGTCCGATGAACAAATCAACACTGGATACGAGCACTATAAGCAACGGTTACATCGATGACAACAAAATCATGACAATGGGCAAAAGACTCATTTTTGACGAGGACATTAAAAGATAGAGTGTGGGGCTATGTAATTAAGACAATTTTATTTTATAGTTAAATTTTGTTTTTTTGAATGTGAAATGGGTTAAATGTTTAAAATTTTGAATAACCAAGTGTAAATGTGGTGATATTTGAAGTTAAAGTGTGAAAAGACTCTTTAGCTTGAGTGGTTGTGAAGTTTGACAAGTTTTTCCAAGAGATTAAAAGAGGTGTTTAAGGAAGGATCGTGATAAATAGTTTTTTCTCTCATTCTTCTCTCTCTCTAATTTCTCTTGCATTCGTGACGTGAGGTCGCGTTTTTTGGTTGTTGTACTAATTTGTAGATTCATAATTGTTATTTTTAGTTGTTTTTATTCACTTAAGTGATAGTACTTATTGCTTCAAGCATGAAGTTTAATTTTGATGTTATATTGCCTTGAGCATTTTATGAAGGAGAATTTCTTTAAGAGAATTTTATTTTATTTTGAGTAGAATTTGTCTATTGGTTATATTTTATCTTTTAAGAAAATTTTTGTATCAATGTTTAGAGCAAGTCTTGAAGTAAAGGGGAGCAAAATATTAAGTTACTGAAATTTAATAATTTTAGTGATTGGAAATTATTTGTAAACTAGGGATTGGTTTGGAATTGAGTGATTCAAAAATTGGATTTTATTTTGAAATTTAATGATTAACCAGTGATTGGTAATTATTTTCATTTAAAAAATTGGAATATCTTTGTATCACAAATGGAACATGTATGTTTGAAACAAAATTAGGAATTGAGATTTATTTTAAGTTGGAATATGAGTTTACATTTCTAGTTAATAGAAATCATTGAACAATTATAAACAATTGATGTACATTCTAAATACTGAATGATTATTCATATGATTAGTATATGGTGTTCTAATTGAAGATGTGAGTACATGATTGAATGTTTGAATGTGTATTTAAATTTTTTGATTAGCAATTGTATATAGTTGTGTAAATTTAGTAAGCATAATTTAGAATTAATATTACAATTAAAAAAAAAAATTCAAAATAATATGGTGATGCAAATGGAGAAAGCTTAAAGATAAAGATGGAAGGATATATAATTAAATAAAGACTGGAGCCTTGAAAAGGGAAGAATTTAAAATTCTTTAATTAATTTTGCAAAGCATATTATACATCCCTCAAGGAAAATTTTAGAATTGCTTAAAACATATGTGTGTTAATGTATTTGCTTAATGCAATATCCTTGGTTGTTTTCAATCTCTAAAAAGGATATGTGGTACATTTGTTTTAAGTAATTGAGACATTAGTGCTTAAAGCAACTTAGATGTTGAGATGATATTTGTGCAAAACAATTAATGAATTCTCGATTAAACCGAATTTTCAAAGTTCAAATATATATATATATATATATATATATATATAATGAGATGCAGGTTCCCTTAATTTACACCTTTAGATTTACATCTTATTTTAAAATAAGACCGAATATGGGACGGATTTAGTGGTTAGAAATTTATATTGATAATTGGACGGAAATTAGAGAAAGAATTCCTTTCCCATTCCTAAATAGAATATGAAATATACCAAATACCCTAATACATTCAGATTAACGACATAATTTATCTACAAAGTGATTTTAGCTAACTACAACATTAAGCTAATTTGAGTTTTCCCCTGAATGAACCTAGTTGAGATTGCCTTGGTTTTGTCCTAGAAAAACTGTACTACAGACATTTATTATTGAACTATGACAGAAGTTCAATTTTAAGGTTTCCGTCATTTTTGGACAAGTCATTTAGGACATTGTAGTGATTTATTTATAATGATTTGATTTTCATGTAGTTGTTGATGTGGAAACTTTTCAATTTGTAATATTGATTGCGTGTGACGTGGATACTGTGACGTGGATGTTGTGACGTGGCATCTGCAGAAGTCATTTTTTATTCATTGTCTAATCATTTTTAGTCATTTGAAAAGCCATGTAAGTCAAATCACACTCAACTGTATCACAAAAGGGATCAGACACACTGAAATTTGCAATGTAATTTCTTTTTAGCTATCGTTTTTTTAAACTAATCTATTAATTATAGGAACTTTAGTCCTTTTTGACTAGTATTTCAAATCATGTTGAGTCTAATACTGCTTTATTTATCAAAAAAATAAAAAATTCTTTATTACAATTCCAATTGAAGTTCAAATGTCAATATATTAGGTTTTTTAATTGTAGAAAAGGGTTCTAGATTTTAATTAATAATAATGTAATTGAATCCAAAAAATAATGTATACACATAATCATATGATAGAGTAAAAAAAGATTATTTTTCTACAATTTGAATATTTTTTCATATTCTATAATATTTAGAAGTTAAAACTTATAAACGTCTTTTTCAATAGAAAAAATAATCCAAATGATGATTGTATTAGATCGAAAATGTATATATTATTGACTTTAAGGTCACTACATAATCTATTTTTGAAATTGAATTTCTAAATTTTGTATTAGATGAAATTAATAATTTATCAATAATCATTTAATTAATTTAAAAATTATACTATTTTAAATTCAAGTTAATCACAAAAAATTCTTTTAAATAGATGTGTGTTTGAGAAGTATAAAAGATTTAAATGAAAATATCTTTTTAAAAGTGCTATATTGTAAAAAGATACTAAATTTAGCCTTAAAATTGATGATTTATGCCTTTCTAAGGAGTTTCTCTATAAAAGTTTGTCTCCAATTTTTTAAAGGGACACATTCTAATACTATTCATCTATAATTTTTTTTCAAAAATGACAACATCAAAGGTTTTTTTAGCTTTAAAAGCTCCAAAAAAGAATTTGACTCCTATTCTAGAAAAGTAATTCCAATAGTACCTTTGAGTGTGATTATGATTGTAGTCATATACACAATTACTACATAATCTTTTTTTGTTTCTTGGTCCATTGCAAATTATAGCCAACCACCAATAGAAATAGTAAACAATAAAGACCTCAAAGAAACAAAACAACAAATTAAATAGCAAAACAGTAAAAAAGCAAAACTACAAAATAGCAACACAACTAAACAACAACACAATTAAACAATACAACTAAACAACAATACAATTAAACAGTAACACAACTAAACAATAGAAAATACAAAAGAATGTAAAGTACTACAAAATTTGTGACCGAAACAACAAAAAACTCAACTGAAATCTATTGATTGCATTTGTTGTTTTGGACACATTGTTTTGGCCAAAGATCAAGGAAAATTTGTTGATTTTTTGTTGTTGTTTTGGCCAAATTCAAAGAGAGAAAAAGAATTTTTCCTAGTAGTCTGAAAGGTTATTTTTTTAAATTTATAGAAAATTTGAGCAACTCACCATGCAAGCGGGCGCCACCAAGGGGTTTCAAACCTTAGACCTTGTGGTTGAGGTCCAAATTTCTTAGCCATTGCATCATACAAAGTATCAAGTGATTGTAAGTCATGTAGAATTATATATGTTTAGTTTTTGCATTTGTTTTTCATTTGCTTTGTGAAATCAACAGATTTTGAATTCCATTTGGACATAGTAGAACAACTTTTTTCACAAAATTTTGAACTAAGAAAAGCTGAAAAATTAAGTGAAATTCCATCTCCAAAAATCCTTTTGACATTTGGATCCTCCAATCAAAAGTTATGGATAAAATTCAGAGAGGATGTTTGAAATTGTCAAAAAAATGTTCCTTCCAACCCCTCTTTGAACTTTGCCCATAACTTTTGATTGGAGGATCAAAATCTCAATAGGATTTTTGGAAATGAAATTTAACTTCATTCTCTACCTTTTGTTAGTATAAAGTTCTCTGAAAAAAGTTATTCTACTAAGCCAAAATGACCTCCAGAGTTTCTTGACTTTAAAAAAACATTGAATTGTGAATAATTAAGTTAAATAAAAAAAATCCACAATATACATACAATTTCAACCGTGGTATTTTAAACATTATCCAAATGAAAGAAATTTATCTTTAATGCTTATAAGTCAAATCGTGTGCTTATATGCCTTTCATCTTTTGGAACTACATCAACAATCTTGTTGAAAGTATATATAAAGAATTTCAGATACATTAGATTTAATTGTTGTGACTGCCCAAAATTGCCTGTTGCCAAAAAAATGACTTTTTGAGACATTAATTTTTAATCACAAGTTGGATTTGTCTAAATTTTTTAGGCATCATAGTGAAATGCACCTTTGGTCAAAATTTCACAAGAATCCTATTCAACAAATATATATTGCACTTAAAAGGACATGCCTGAAAGTGGAGAGTGGCTTGAAATTATGTCTTAGGGCCTTAAAGGTTAATTAAGTATTTGGCATCAATGTGCTCACTTTGTCCTATTGCTACAGTACGAGAACATTTCAAAAAAATGTCAAAATTTTATGAATGTGTTGTTAAGTGTATTATGTAGAGTCCAGAGATTCCAAAAGATTCCAAAAAGATTCTAAATTCCTTAAGTTTGATTGACTTGGTCATTGCTCTATTCAAATTAATTAGAACGTAAACACCATTTTGTTGATTTTCACAAAAAAGTTCAAAAATCAATGAAAATGGTCATTCAAGTGCCTCAAAAAATAGAAATTGATTGATAATTTGTTGATTTGGTCATGGTTTTTTACTAGTGAACATAATCAAAAGGTAGAGACAAATCTAAATCCTCACTTAGAAAACTTGAGGCAAAAGCAAGAAGTGAAAAAGAAAAAATGTTCATGAGCAAGAAGAAAGAAGAAGAAGATGCACTCAGGAAGTGGCAACTGACCTAAACCTTGAATGTAAATGAGAGAGACAAAATCTTCCCATTCATCTTCAATAAATACAAATGCAAATTAGGGCTGCCGCATTATAGTGTAATTTATGATTGTATTGTGATTAAAAAGATGACCAATCAATGACTAATAAATGAGATGCAGTTACAACATGCTACATGTCAGCCACCTTAGAAGTAGAAAGGCAACTGACCTAAAATATAATATTCTAATTTATTCATTTGTTGTCAAGATGCAATTTGGGCCGTTCATTTGAACCATTCATCTAAGCCGTTCATCTAAATCATCCATCTAAACCATCCTGATCTAAACCATCTATTTGAATTGTCCATTTGAGTCATTATCCAATCATTGTCCTAGTGGCAATCATTCTTCAACTATTTTGTAGTCAACTATTGCGTTCCATTTATAATTGAACAATTGAAAAATGACTAGGCGCAGTCCACATTAGCAATAGAGGCTTAGGATGCAAATTGAACCATAGATAAAAACAATTTTCATTGTTGGTCTTATCCGAGCGTCATCCACTAGTCATTTCAATGACTATACCGCATACCACGTTTTTTTTTTCTCCATTTTAGTGACTGCTAGTGATTAGTCATTTTTCACTAGTTACATCTACCCTATTTTCTTCTCGTGTGAGTAAACATTTATTTAAATGGATGATTCAGGGGCTTTGAACATGAGTAAGGCTTAGGTGATGACTGAGTAAGTGAGGGCTAAATACTGGATGATGGGTGGTCTTGACTAAGGGTTGGATGAAAGGCGGTGAGTGCATGAGAGCTGGTTAATGATTTTGAATCTAATTAGCATTATGAAATTTGTATGTGATCAATGGCAATTTCAAATGAAATTTGTGCTTGCATAATAGGTTTGAATGAGGCAAGGACTCTAGAAGTCTAGATTGCTGCATTGTTGGAGTTTCTATTAGATCAAATCAACAATTGGTGAAGTAATTTTGAGAAGACGGAACTTACAAGTGCAAACTTTATAGTGGAAATTCTAAGAATTTTAGTGATAGAAATGTTTGTATTATTGTACAATTCTTAAGACCTCATAGCCGCTCATTGCTTTCAGAGATTATCAATAATGTCCTACTCGAGTGAGTACTAGAAATACTATTTGTAGTGCCTTATACAAAAGTGACATTTTTAATCAAATTGTTGTTAAAATATCTTTCTTGATAGTTTGTCACATGTCTCAGCAATTGACTTTTGCTCAAAAGTATAGTGGATGGAGTGTAGAAGAATGGAATCATGTTGTTTAGACAAATGAGCCTACCTTTGAAATTGGAAAGAATTCTATACAAGTTCATGTTTAAAGAACTGCATATGAGCACTATTCATCAAATTGTATAGTTCCTATTTTTAAAAGTGGATGGACTTTTTTAATGATTTAGGGCGTATTTATTGGACTACAAAGTCTAAACTTGTCTTTGTACCTAAAGATTGACATTTTGCTAAGGATTTTGTGGTAGTGGTCTATGATGGATAGTTTCTTCATTTGATGAATAAAATTTCACGAGGATTGCTTATGGAAGATGGTGCATCTATCTATTGCAACAAATTATGTGAAGAATGGAGACAAATACACCTTATTGAGAAGCTCAATTGGCCCACAAAGTCTCTCAATCTCAATCTATTCGAGAACCTTTAGAAGATTCTAAAAGATGTTGTCCAACTTGGCTAGACATGCCCTACAAACTTAGTTGACTTAAAAGTACTTATTGAAAGAGAATAAAGGTCAATTAGTGCTATAAATATCCTTCAATTATGGTATGCTATGCCCTCTAGGTTACAAGCAGTGACTACATCCAATGGAGGATATACACGTTGGTAGATTTTCACTGCCTTTTTTGGTATGAGTTTCTTGATTTTGAAAATCGGTATACATCTTACCAGCATAGAAATGATCTCATGGCAAAAGTTGCATGGTAAATAAACAAATTTTCAGCTCTTGAGGTTGTATCAAAATAAAAAATAGTGAAAATTATTTCCCCAATTGTTTCTTACAAAGACACATATTGGTAGATTTCAAATATCTTTTTCTTTGTGAAATCTTATGACATTGATATTTGTCACATTTATTATCAACATGTAAATGATCTTATGCCAAAAATTTTGTGGTAAGAAAAAATTCCAGCCCTTGGAAGGGTGTTAAAGTTGGCAACACCAAAAATTTTCTCACAATTATATATGTTGGTAGGTTTCAAATATCTTTTGTTGTGTGAATCTTTTGACCTTGAAATTTGGCTTATATGTTATTAGCATAGAGATGATATTGTGCCAAAATTTTATGATAAAAAGACAATTTTTCAGCTCTCAAGAAGGTGCTAAAGTTAACAACATTGAAATTCCTTTCTTTGCAAATGCAAAAGCATGATTTTGAATTGAACCTTATTATACAATAAAGTGCTACATTGTCTACCTATTGGTGCCACATGTTTGAAAAACTAGAAATTTCCAAAAAAATTCAAGTATTTAGGATTCTATTATACGTCATTCAATAGGTTGTTTAATTAAACTTTTGTTGACCCTATAAGTAAGTCAAACCAACTACTTGTGCTTAGGTATATGTATATATGAGTTGTTTCATTGGGATTCCATTCTCAGTATGATGGTTCATTTTAAATTCCATTTTTAAAAAGGCGCAATCTCATAATAACTCCACCATTAAGGAATATACACAAATCAATGGATTTAGGGTGCTCATGTACATATTGATGTTTGTTGTGTATAATTTAAGCCAATTTTTGAAACATTAGAAGAGATTTGGAGTGTTTATGTACATATTGATGTTTGTTGTGTATAATTTAAGCCAATTTTTGAAACATTAGAAGAGATTTGGAGTGTTTATGTACATATTGATGTTTGTTGTGTATAATTTAAGCCAATTTTTGAAACATTAGAAGAGATTTGAGGCCATTGGAAGACTGCAAGTTATCCTGGGTTCCCAGACTGTGGGAACGCAGGATAATTGCTGGCTGATGTAGTCGAGACAATGCCGCGTCACTTTTTTGAAAAAAAAAAAAAAAAAGATTTTGTCTAGAATGATATTTTGAAAAAAAAAATAACCTGACAGCTCGTACCGCTGTTTATAGGGTCGGGATAGATTGGAGAACGGGCCTAAAACGGCCCTCTAGATGCCCCAAATCTCCCCTAATGCCTCTACTATGGATTTTAAGAAAATTTAGAAGACATTCTTCATTTTACAAGGATTAGGGTTAACAATTAGAAGTTGAAATGAAAAAAGTGTAAGTGCTGGAATTGCAAGAAACTAATATCTAGAGTTGGGACTTGATCCTTGCAATTGATATAATATAGGAATTGAAACAATTTTAACTCATGAAATACAAAGAATGACACCCATAGGAAAGAAAAGGTACAAAATTGCAAAGTTCCATACAAAATTGAATTCATACAACTAGCAGATCATGGTTTAACCAACTCTAGAACAGTTTGATACAAAATAACAAAGGCCATCATTAATGGCTTGAATACAAAACAATACAATACCAAATATTCAATTAAAATTTCAAAATGCAAAAAGACAAAAAGAACAAAATTTCAACTCAATGATCAAGCATTCACAAATACATTCTATTGATAAGCTACCATTCTCCAAACATTCACAAAATCGTACAAAATAGTAGTACCTAGAAATTCTTAAAAGCATTACACAAAAGTAGTTGCTAAACTATAATAGCAGACATCTTCAAGATTACAGTGAGTGTGTTTCAAAATAAACAAATCATTTTTAGTATACAAAGCATTTCAATACAAAATATGAGCCTTTTTTTTCAGTGAATGTGGATTGAAATAGTGTTTTACCTCTATTTTTAGAAGTCCATAGTGCATAACCTATTATGAAAGTTTAACTTTTATTTTGGGGCATGTTTAGAAAATCAAGTCTAGTAGGGAGATAGTTAGATTTAGAAAATCAAAAGAATTGTAGACCGAGTTGTACGCTTTTCCAAAAGCTAAAACTTGCTTCATTTGGAGCAAGTATGAAGCCATGGCACATGTTTTACTACAAGGGTTTTGGCTGCTAAGTGAGACTAAGACTACCAATATCAAAGGATGATATCTAAAAAATGGTGAAGACAATGAAGTTAAATTTTTGGAGATGGTAGATCTTGAAATTAGCCTTTTCCAAAAGCCTAGGTGCATTAGAAGGCAAGAAAGAATGAAGACAAGGTGATCATTTTATTACAAGGGATTGATTGCCCTCTTGGTTGTGAATTGAATATGTTGCTGGATTAGGAAAGCATTTTTGGTTCATAAATTGAAAGCTTAGGGCAAAATGACTCATGGTCTTTATGTGTCTATAGACATTGTTAAGAATTGGTTTTTTGGATTATGTAATATATGTTTGTAAGTTCATTTGATTAATGCACTAGTGTGCACTGTGCCTTTGCCACAATATAATAAAATATAAAAATAAAGGTAATTTCATAAAACCTTTGAAATTCAGTAACTTTCACACTGTAGGTTCAATGCCAAAAAACAAAGCCCGTGAACCCCTCTTTGCTGAGGGCTTCCCGACAGTACCAAAAACGCGACCGAGAGATGCACAATTTTGAAGACCTCACTGTAACAAACAAATAAAATAAAACAAAACAAAACAAACAACCTAATTTAACCCTTTAACGCCAAAGAATTGGCCTACGGTTACAATACTTAAACTCTACATACTCAACTGATGTATCAGATTATTTTACTTTTATTTTTGAAACAGTGAGTACTTAAATCTGTCAGAATCATTGAAGAAGGTGTGGCCAAAGTAACAAACAAAATTAAAGGGGCCTTAATAAAATTAAAGAATTAGCAATTAGGAGTTCGTAGGCTAGCGTACAACAAACGACATGTATCTAAGTGGCATGCTTCAAAAAGACAAAAATGGAATGTCATTTGATTACTAGGTCGGTTAATTTAGGTAGTCGCGCTCTCAAAAAAGTGGGGCAAGAACAAACTTATGAGGATGTCAGATCTTTTTAAATGAGGTTCAATTAACAATTTCTCTTTACAAACATCAAGAAATATTTGTCTTTTAAATTCACCTAGGTAGCTGAGTATATACATTTTCTTGTATTGTAATTGTAGGCCATTTTTGAGCAATAAAGGGTTAACCCTTTAGCGGCACTTCTCATGAGAAGCGAGCAGAGAGGACCAAAACGTGAGAAATTTTTAGCTGCTCTCATTACAACAGCAAGTGATTGGGAGACAAAATAATCGTAAGATGTACAGGATTATCTTCATTGCTATTCAGAGGAAGAAAGATTACTCGGAAATTGTTAGCGGATTCACACATAATGTGGTTTGACTAAAAATTTGCAGCCGTTGACTTGTACGGGCAGTGCTGCTGCTGTTGATGGAGGCCCTATTTAGGAGCAGTAGCGAGATTTTTAAAATTTGTGAAAAATAGGGACGTTCGAGTGCATGATGTGTGGAATCCGTAGACACTGCGAGTACACAAAAATTGGGCACCAACTGCAAGCATTGAAGCTTGCAATTAAAAGCTCTTACTCGAAGACCACTGTCTTGCTCTTTTTCTTTGCAGACCGCTCCCTCCTTTGGTGCTGCCCCATACAAGAAAGCCAGCTGGGCTCATGTCGATGATGTCACACTTCCACATAAGAAATGACTAAAGTATGTCTTGTAGGTACAGACTGGAAATAACAGCAAAAGTGAGTGCGAGAATGTGCTTGTCACTGACGAATGCATCGATGACTATGCATGCAACGTGCCCATCCACACTTCTGTCGATCCTTGGCACTCAAATTAAAAAAATTGACGTCCACCAAAACAATGCTATCGGCTAATGTTCACAAAGTGGGACTTAGTCACCCATCTAAGCACTGCTCTGCCTCTGAGATGCTGAACTTCACAAGTCCTGAAGCACGCTCACGCAATTGACTCCCTCTGCCTACTTCATGTCATATTATTGCCGCTGATCATATTTGGGTGCCTCCTGCTCAATGGTTGGGTCTTGTGGGCAAAGGCGGATCTATTGATATGCACTAGTCTGTTTAGTTGATCCTTACATGCCACACGGTTGGATTCGGTGGTCAGGTTTGCGGCGCTCTGGCTTCCCGACACTGCCCCGACGTTGCACCTCCTTGTCCTATCTACACGCGTATACTCTTCTCCTACCTGATCTCAAAAAAAGTGGTGGAGGTGGGGGTGGGGGCTTATACTTCGCTGAACCACACGGTCTCTTGTTGCTGTGTAAACCTTATGGTTTCAATTAGGTGGAATTGTACTCACGCGTGTACAAAAATACTGTTTTGTCATATTCACAATACGAAAGTGCTTGATACATATTTTTGGACGTTCTGTCAAACTCTGACTGCTATTTACATATGACTAATACTTAATCACATCCGCCATTACTATACATGCATTACTTATTTGTACGCGTTGCATTGAAGTTTGCTGGGAGGTGGACTTTTTTCAGCTTATACAGTACTGATCGATATGTCAATATCATGACATCCTTGGAGTGTGATCTAGTACTCCACAAAAAACGGCAACTACTCTCTGATACTACTTATAATAGAGAGAGTGCGTTTGGTACAACATCGTAGAAAAAAAAAGTCATTATATCCACTACGCTTCTTAAGTCTTGCTGCAGCTTATACTACAAAACTGAAAGCTTTTTCTAAAAGACAACCATATTTACAAAACCTATACAACATTTGTCATCATGCACTGAACATGATCAAAACTCCGTCATCATGGGCGTTCATCTTCTCAGAACGAAATGGCTTCTGTGGAAACAATCTCCAAGGTGCAGGAAAACGCCGCCACACTGAGGGCACACCAAGTTCGTCCTAGTCGGACCCATACAAAGTCTACACTTTTGACGTCAACTTGTACGCACGAGACCATGAACCCCTGGGGCAGATAGGCAAAAGTGAGAAACTGCTCCCTTCTACATCGACCAAGGATGGCTGAGTTTGTCTGCAAGCTGCAATTGGAACATCAGATGTGACTGTGGGCCCTTCCCCAATTGCTCAACTGCCATTTGATGTAGAATGTATGCATTCACTAGTGAGGTGTCCATGAGGTATAGGAATATCTTATGCCACCATTTGTGGCTACGAGTTTGGTAGGAGTAAGAGCCTCGGAGTTGATCAGCGATGTCAACCCCTCGCATGAACTCCGTATATGCCTTGTGCACTAGCGACGTGTCTAAATTTGTCAACTCTCCTTCAATGCACCTCGGTACTGTTGGAAAATCCTTGTCAGGCGCAGGGATGGGTGCATAGTATGTGGAGAAAAGCAAAACCGGCTTTCAATCAACAAACACCATGCACGAGAGGTCTCGATTGCTGTGCATTTTCCAACGGAAAGTACCCTGCGGCTCCTTTGACAATGTCTTTCTGTCTGCCATGGACTTTGGCAGGCCCAGCCTGTTGCTTCGAACTGTTCCTACACCAAATGTGCCAAGCTGCAGTAGTTCAAGTAAAAGCTTCACTGATGTGAAATAATTGTCGGTACAAACGATGTGGCATCTCCCATGCAATCCTCGCATTAGTTGCAATACCACCTCGTGAGGCGACTTTGCATCTCCTCCCGTAGTTGCGTGTGGTTGCTGCACCACAGATGCAGTATAAATCTCAAAGTCGTAGATGTACTTGTGCACAACGTCTGCAAGGCACCAAACTTTCATCCCCCATCGAGTGGGCTTCCTCGGCATGTACTGTTGCACTAGATAGTACTTGCCTTTATAAGGTATCATGGTCTCATCAACCATCACTTCTTGAAACAAGTTCCAATTCAATTTGAAACGGGACTGCATCTCCACTATCAACCATCTCATTTTTTGAAGATGATCCAGCTCTACGTCTTCCTCAAAAAGTCCAATGAAACGATCATTGGCTACATGAAGGCATCAAGTGATGTCCTCATAACTATAGCACGTCATAATATTAGAAATGCTTGGACAATACAGAAACTTATTGCTGCTATTCCAATAACTGCGGTGGTTTGGAAGACGTTTGATGCCCATTAGTAAGTTCATTGCAATGAAGGCCTTTAGCTCCGTCTTATCCAATTGCCACCAACACCCTCCACCAAGGGGTAAGTGAGTCACCGGATGCACTTGACTAGCATACCGATTAGTTTCTTGACATATCCATTGCAACGTCTGATCCGACCAAAAACGGTTGAATAGCGTTGTCTTCGTTGGCATGCGGAAAATGGAGAAGGTCAGTCCTCTAGATGGCCCCATGAATGTCGGACTGCCTCTGGAGTACGAGGAGTGCTCCATCGTCCATGTCTCTTCTGCACATGCAGCCAGGAAAGCTTGTCAGGCTGCGGCTGCTGAATCAAGTCTACGAGGTCTCTTTGGCCCTTCAGTGGAGGTGCAAATCGGTATGTCCAAGTTCGGACCTCCAGGCCCAGCGACATCGTTTTTGTTACTCTTCTTTTCGGTCATTGAATTGTTGTTGTAGCATTTCTGACCGCCTGGGCAACCGTCCACTGATGGGCACTGGGCAGCAGCTGTGAGCATGGGACTAGGCAAGCACATATCTGCCATCGTCAAATGAGCATCGTTCACTAATGTGGTCAATGACATCTGGACATGTGGCGCTCCTAATATAGAAACACTTCCGCATGCTGCAGAGGCACTGGTAGGCAACCTTTCTGGTGACACGCTTATCGCCAAAGTTGGGACAGGCTCTTCCATCGCCTGCGGTAGGACGCTGTGCATGACACTTGTGCAGGATGGTATTGTTGGTGTTGTTGCCAATGACTCGTTGATGATGTCGGAACATGAAAATCTACTTTTACTATATTAAAATATAAATGAAGGAATAATATTCTTCTTAGCAGTAAATTTTTTCGATTTAAAGATAGTTATAAACCATCTAATGTTTAGAACCGGAAACCGGAAATGGACTGATTAGGAATCAATGTAAAGGCTAACTGAATGTACCGAAAACAAGGAACCGGAGTTCGAGTTAGCCTAGACCGGGTCAGGAAAGGGGTAACAGGAACTGGCATCCAACGGTGACCTACTTAACCCTAGGGAACTACGGGAACATTCTAATCATTAGTTAACAGGAATCCTAAACAGGCAGGCTTAACGGACAAAGTCTGGATTAAGGGAAATCATTAAGAGCTGCAAGGATTGGCTCTCTTAGATCCTATCTATCCAGAGACTGGTCACTTACGATTTCCTGCCCTGACGGAAAGTTGTACAACGTGTACGATTACTAGTTTCCGGTCTGAGCGGCATTATAGAGTTTTGAGTTGACAGACTGCAGATAAGAGTGCTCGAGGGACATTGAGCGTGAGAGAGAATTCTGTTAGCACCTGAGCTTAGAGTTAGTACTTGCCCAGCTAAAAGGGGAGAGAGAGAGTGAGCCGTGAGGACCACTCGTGTTACCAATTCTCGACAGTAGACCGGTTGCATCCGAACGAGAGGAGATATGGCCGCAAGTCAGAGCAAGGGAGCGACCATCTCGCTCCGGTACGTGACGCCGCGATTACCCATGGACGACAAGGAGATGGTGGAGCTGAAGGAGGATTTGGAGCAAATGGGGTGCGCCGGCTTCCTGATCAAACCGTGGGATTTCCGGAGTGAAGCAATAGTGGCGGAATTAAATTTTGGAGCACCGACTCGCGCCACGACCACAATCCGTGCGAAGCCCAAGCGGTGGACGGCGGAGATGTGGAGGAAGGTCTACATGTTCGACCGGGAAGGCGAAAGAAGTGCATCCCAGAAGCACCAGTACACGGTGGGTAAGTTTCGGATGCCCATTAGCAAGAAAGACGGGTTCGCGGTCACGGATTGCATCAATCAGAGACAGAGGCGTTTGTTGCAATATGTCTTGGCCATTCTTAACCCGGAAAAGCCAAGCCGGGTTTCGCTGACATTAGCCAACACAGTATTCGGCGCATTGTCAGGAGATCGGAAAGTAGATTGGGGTTTGGTCATCCAGGACCAAGTGTTGAAAATGATAAACAATGTAGGGAAGGCTAAGCCTTCTGCCATCTGTCCATTCCTTTATCACCTGTATCATTCTGAGGAGGTGATGACAAAAGAGGAAGAGGTAGACTATGAGGCCGTTGCAGCACTAGTAGAGTTTGAGATTCCGGACTTAGATCCTGAGACCGGAAATGAGGAAGAGTCCTTAGATGAGGGAGATAATGAGGATGATCAGAGCGAGTCTGAGGACGATGAGGATGAGAGTGAGGGTGATGAAAAGGGTGAGGAAACAAAAGGAAAGGGTTCGGTAGAGAAAGAACAGACTAAGGATACCAATCCGGTCTGGGGAGACGAGCCGCTGGAAAGAATCACTCAAGATCTGAGCGACTTCAGGAAACGATATGCGGTAGTACGAGGTGCGATGCAAACCATCTACATCACAGTGGGCGCTGCCCACTCAGCTCAAGCCTTAACCCGGGTAATACGGCTTACCCGAGAGAAGAAAAAGAATGAAAGCAAAGAGGAATTGGCGAAGCTTTCCAGCCAAGTGGCCACTCTTAAACAGGAGTTGCGCCAGAAAACGAAAGAGGTGGAGAAGGAGAAAACGTTCTCCAAACAAACGAGAGACACCATCTCTCGAATCCGAGAATTCATCATCCATCCGGGTGAAGTTGTCAACAAGGCTAACTTGTTTGACCAACAAGTGATGGTGGAGGGACGACAGCTGCTTCAAAAACTCATACTGGCGATGATAACTTATCACAAGAGGATGGAGTCTACACTGGAGCAGCTACGAGAAGTGAAGCGCGAGGTAAACCCTCAAAGTGATCCTGCACCGAGACCGGAACCGAATCACGAACTAGTTCAGCGGTCAGCAGCAGAGGACAAGGGTAAAGGTGAGACTTCTCACGAGCAACCAAACTTACATGTACCCGAGGAGCACCAGGAAGCCAAGCCAAGTCAGGTGCAGCAGACGGAGGTGGAGATCACCAAAGTCACCGAACCAGGTCCGGAGGATGATGATTTGGAGATTACGAAGGTGACGGGACCTGATCCAGCAAAGGCACAAGGACTGGAACCAGCAACCGGACCAGGAGGGTCCATACTAGAGGAGAGTGCCAAGACGAAGCAGATCAGCACCCTCTCACCCTTCAAGTCTTTTCCCAAGACTCCCGGGAAGAAGGTGCAGTTTGGAGATGCAGAGAAGGTGACGACTCTGATGCAGTCCGTGGTGAAGACAGAGATTGGAGCCGGTCGCGGCACTTCATCTGGCTCACCAAGTAGTGGTCTAATCAGGAAACTAATTGGAGAAGATGCAACACCTCAGAGCAAGGTGGCAAGGCCTGCTCCAGTCCCGCATAAGAGAAAGGTTCCTAAGCCACCGTCGGCCAAGAAGAAATTCACCAAGGCTCAGGAAGAGGAGGAAGAAGAAGAGGATTCCGACTATGACAAAGAGGAATCCGGGTCCGACTAGGATTCTGAACCTTATTCGGATCCCGATCAGGCTTTGGCAGAGACCCGAGCAACGAAGGCGAAGGCGGCCAGAGAGAAGGCCAAAGTCCGGTCTAAACAGGTGGCCAGACAGCAGACCGGAAAGAAGCCCTTGACCCGGAAGGGACCAGCAAAGGCGGGGTTTTCTCCATTTAAGAAGATTAGAAAGTAGGTGAAGGTTCTGACAGTGATTGTAGGGCTGCATGTCTAACTTTAACAAGTAGATGTGTAGGAATATTTTTAGTTTAGAAGGAGTTAGGACTTAAGTTGATTCCGGATTTTTAGGATCTAAGATCCACTTTTAGTGGGAGCTTTTTGACGGTAGTTTAAATTACCTAAATTTGACAGGAAGTTAGGAATGAATGTGTCATTCCATTAGCTGTTTTTGGGCTTAGGCGCTTTTTGAATTTGAAGGGTAATTTAGTATTTAAAGGCGGATTTTAGGTTTGATCCGGGTAGCATTTTTTATACTTTGTATTCCCAGTTTTCTGCAAATGCCATTGGAGTTATTTCAATTCACAATTGTGAGCTGTACCTTTTAGCACTTGTCCGTGTTATCGTGAGAGCAGTGAGATCGTGCAGATTTGGGTAAGGAGGAAGTGATACCCAGATACAGGAAGTATCCGGTCCTTGGAGGGATTGCGTGTTAGATAGGATACCATAGGATTTCCTTGCGAGGATTAGAGCTGGTTTTTGTCAAGAAACTGCTTTTGTCAAGAGTTGTAGTTCTCCTGTGTTTTTCTGACGCCCCTTCTCTACCTAGGCCGTGGATTGTCATGTAGTCTATCATTGTAGTAATTGTTAGGAGAATCCAGACTTTCTTGCGTGACCTGCTAGCCTGCGTAGCCCATCCGGTCTAGTTGTGAGGAAGGTCTCTTTCTCGTTGTTCTTGTCAAAGTTTTCTTTTCAAGTTTATATCGTGGATCTTTTGACACGTTAAAACTCGGAGGGTAGGAATTAAGCTTCCTTCCTGAAGCCCAAAGTTGCAGATCCCTCTTGGTTCAGAGGTTAAACTTGAATTTATTACATATAGTTACATACACTAGACCGGATATATATAATCAGGATAGGAGTTTCCGGTTTCAGATTACTGGAATTGGACCCGGTCTAGACTAGTACTTGGGGTTTGTTTTGGGATATCAACTCACTTCATTCCGGCCATTTAGGAGAATTACACCGAGATCTCTGCGGAACGATACACGAGTCACTTTAGGGTCCATTAAGGCCTTAGAGAAGGATTTTGTGCTTTCTGTGCTACGACAAATGACAAGCAGTGTCAGATCACCATGACGTCTAGCATTGTTGCTTTCCGTCTTCGTAGAAAGAAGTACTGCAAGTTGTGCAAATAGTGGGAGGGAGTTTTTCACGTCCCTCAAGAAAATGTTGCTGAATGGTAGTGGCGCTGAACACATTCCGCCTTCTAAATGCAAAGATGGAGCCTGTAAGCAATACTGGTTCGTCATGAAGGGCAAAGACTTCTCCCCTAGCCTGCAACTGAGGCCATCCGCATCCAATGTTGTTGTCGGAGGTGCCAACGAAGTGCTAGAACATTGACCAATGTCGTACTGTGAGTAGCCATCGAAGTTGTACCACGATTGCCATGACTCTTTGTCTTCCTGCTGCGTCGTGGTTCTGTCAGCAGTAGATGTCGTCCCCGGTGATGATTGTGTACCTCCTACAAAGGTAAGACTTCTTCCTTTATCGGCTAATGAGGATTTCTGAATTGCTGCGCCCGTCTACAGTGATCCCACAGCCATCTTGTCCTTGACGTTGTCAGTACCAATGGATCAACCTCTCCGCAGGGAATGCTGACGTGCATGCCGTCTTGCAACAGGACTCTGTACATGAGTTCACCAGTGCTAGTTTCAATGTACAAGTTGAGAGCGAGTCCTAGCAATGACTGCAAAGGATTGTCACTGCTTTTATTGGCGACTACATGTGTTCGGTCCACGGAAAGCAGGCGAATAGGAAGAGGGTGAATCGGCCTGGGACATAGAGCATGCGGCAATGACAAAGGGGCGTCTAGAATGTTGCGGTCGGATGTGGGACGTTGAACATATCCTGCTTCGGCAATCAGCAAAGGTACTTCGACCATGGGCACAGTTGAAGCACAAGTCTTCACTGTATCGTCACATGTCTTCTTTCATTTTGTGTCGTTGTTGTAGAAATCAGACGAACTGGTCTTCTGCTTCCGTTTCTTGCTGATCAACGTTGCTGTGTCAAATGATGTGGCGCTGGTGCTCTACAAAGCTGATTTTGTGAATTGTTGTGTCCCGTATGCATAAACACGCGGAGCAACAGCTGCACTCCTATCTGGAGACATGTTCGATACTGACTACGTAAACGCAGCACAAACACAGAAGCAGCAAATTTAGGCAGGACAATTGCTGTTTGGCCAAAGCAGTACTTGAAGTGCGTGATTTACTTCCTCAAAAAATCCAAGCGGATGCCCTTCCAATATTCTCCCAGTCCAGCCCAAGATGTGTGCCCAGTGGTGTCAAAACAGAAATGAAAGACCTCATGGGGTGTCGATTCTCCTCACTCCACGCTTCACTGAATGCCTCAACAATTGTTGCCGATTTAGCAGCCCAAGAATTTGGCGTATTTGAGCCTCGCTGGCACCAATTGAGGATGACCGCTATTGAACGCTAAGACGGATCTCTGCCAAAGTTGAGCAATGTGTGTCAGTGGATGACTTGAGAACTTAGTGAAAAGTATAAGGTCATTCACATTTCATGATCTTCTGGAGGACACGAGCTACAGCAACTTACTTTTGTAAAAGCAACGTTTGACTTGATACAACTCAGTGGCGCTCCAAGGACTCAATACTCGAATGTACGCTGTAATGCAATCTTCTCTAAATAGAGGTCGAAATTGAAATGTGACTGTGTACAAGGAAATCAAATAGGCACTCTATGCACAACTACTTCACTGTGAAACAGTGAGGAGGTGAAAAATAAGTGTCAACTAGTGGAAAACATCACAAAATCTCTCAAGTATGAAGCTTTGAGGAAATGGAATTACTTGGCAGTGATGTGTAGTTTTCCTGGATCTAATAATTCCTTTATAGTGAAATGAGGAGTGCTCTCCAAGTATAAGCATTCATAGTTCATGAATGCATTAGATGGTTGAAGCAGATTAGGTGTGCCATTCGATGTATTCATGCAAATGACGGCTTACTAGAGTACAATGCATACTCTATAAATAATTGCGATTATTCCACATATTACTCAGCAATTCCTAATGCTGGAGGCCTTGCATTATTCAAAGGCCATCCTCCTAATTATCACCTCATGCCACAACCAAATTGTCTCTGTGTAGAGGTAGGCATATGTGTGAAAATATTCATTAGATGGCTGAAGCTATTTAGGTGTGCCATTCGTTTTATTGATGGAAATGACGGCTTACTATGATACCTTCAATGCATAGGCTATATATAATTGCGATTATTCCACATGTTACTCAGATGCAATTCCTAATGCTCTAGGACTTGCATTATTCAGTGGCCAAGCTCCAAATTACAACCTCGTGCCAGAACCAAATAGTCTTTGTGTAGAGGTAGGCATATGATTCTAAATATTGAATGTCATGGTTTGTGCATTCAAGAAGGAGCCAGCAGTGTTGTGAATTCTGAATTTCTTATCCAAGCTTACTTTCCAAAAAGAACCAAATGTCATTCTGCTTTGCCTTGCTGCGTACATTTAGCTTGCACACCGTGCATCACTGCCATACCATTGGAAATTTAGTATTGTTCACGAGGCGGTGCTATTTTTTTAAAATTTTATACAAGAAGTGCTGACGTCAACCTCCGAGCAGAACGTTCGGCTCATTACCAACACGAGGGACCTAGAAAAAAGAGGGGGTCTACCGGAATGCTACAGTATTGCCACTAGGCACTACAAAATTTCAGATGTTCCTGGCAAGTCTCGCCTCTACCATTTTTCAGAAAATACGGATGTTGTATGTGGGGGGCAACTTCTCCATTCCTAGTATAGAATTGCTCCACCTATCTCCAGGAAAAGCAACAAATGAAAACACAGCACTGCGTGAAAGATGGACAATTTCTATTCTGTACATCGTCCAAATAGTGGACATCGACCCGCTAAGGGGTTAAGGTATGGATAGAGTGCTTTGCGATGTTGCCACAGTCAAAATATATAAAAGTAAAAATATAATTTTATTATTTTAAATTCATAAAAATGTCCAAACGCCACGGAACAAAGCTCGTGCAACCCTCCTTGCGGAGGGCTTTCCGACAGTACCAAAGCACGCGACCGAGGTGCACGATCCACGAGATCTCACGGTAACAAACAAACAAAACAAACAGCCTCTGTCACTTAAGGTATGGATTTTGTGATTGTGAGATTTGGTAGTTTATGATGTTGTTTGCGTAATCTGTAACGCAGCGTCTGTAAAATATAATAGTTTATGGGCTTAAAAGGAATCAATCGCTTGGAGGCTTAGTCAGATCACACTTCATCTACAGACCCTTTCTAAGGATTTTTAGCTATCAATGGTTAAAAACACTCAAGAATTAGGGTTTCGATTTGATGATCGTATGGCCGGAGTGGTGAAGGGTATAGACTGGAGATTGTAAGGATTAAGGGTGAGAAGTGACGCAGAGAAGGAGAAGCAGAAGCAATGGCGGAGGGTGGTAATGGCGATGATCGCAACTGGTCCATGTGGTTCCGCTTGCTGTTGCATTCTGTGCGCGATTCGGCTGGATCGGCCGCTGCCGACTACACCACCGTGCTGCAAGCTGTATGCATCGCATCTCTACCTAGTGTGAAATTATACGTCCAAGAATCTCTAGGAAGAGTCAGATCGGTGACCTCGTTTTCAGGAAAAATCCGAATTGTGTATGCTGTGATTTGTGAAGACGTATTGTTTCTTAGAATCGGGAATCTGCGATGCTTCGACTTCTGTGTTTGAGAAGTTATCTCGTTTTTCGAGAAATTAGGGTTTGGACAACAGTATGCTGCCAATTGGGTCATCTGTCCTTAATTCGGTTGGATTCGTTACGATAGACGCCGCACCACTACGTACAGTGAAATTCCGCGTCCAAGAATTTCTGGGAAGAGCCAGATCGGTGACCAAGTTTTCGTACATTTCCGAATTGTGTATGTTGTGCTTTGTGAAGACGTATTGATTTCGTTGCCAAGTTTTGAGGATCGGGAATCTGCGATGTTTCGACTTCTGTATTTGAGAAATGACCGCGTTCTGTGTTCAAGAAATTAGGGTTTGGACAACATTATGGTGCAAATTGTTCGATTTGAAGCTGCGTTCGAGTCCTAAGCTTTTTCGGTGATTCGCGGATCAGGTGAAAAATCTGCAACAACTGTGTTCCAAGGCAGAGCGAAATGGTGATTTGTTGGCGAGGGTTTACCCGCATTTGAGGAAGATCTTCAGCCGGTGCTCGGGATCCTCGTCCACTCAGAAAACAAGCACCGGCTCCTTTACTTCTCTCTCCTGGTAGGCTCTTTGGAACCCCATTATCGGTGAACGGCGATAACATTTTTGAGGAACTTCCTGAACATCCTACTGAGACGTTCTTACTGAGAACCTACGGTTAGGTCTAGACCTTCTGTTTTCTGAAAGCGTTACCCTTTCTGTTTGGAACGGGCAATTTTGCAGTTTTTCCTTGACTTCGGCGAACCTACTTCCCTCTCCTCTTGAAACTGGTGGCTTGGGGAAGCAGCACGTAAGCTTACTTCCTTGCTATTTACACATTTAAATAAAAGTTTTCGTGCAGACATTAATGGGTGCTTCTGTAAACCAGAGTTCAGCGTTACAACCGAAATTCGTTCGATGAGAGCCTCTGTAGACTGCTTCATGATATTTGCAAATGGAATTGATTACAGACTGGATAAAGCCTTTACAGATCTCTTGCCAGCTTTAATGGGAGTCGCTTCTTTCCTCCCTTTATTTCCTGCTCTGCTTGACCTACCGAGTAAGTAGCTACTTGTTTATCCTCAACATCCTCAGGAATGCTCTTTATCTTTCTCTAGTCATATCCCTTTTTTCTAGACTTGTGCATTCACTGCTATGTACCCAAACTGTATATTTTCAAAAGTTAGAGTATTTTAGTAACTTTTTGTTGCTTGGAATACGCAGCCTTGGTGTTAGCACTGGAAAATTTGCAAACCAGTTCTGGAGCTGCTCCAGGGACTACGACTGGCAGTAAAAAGAGCCCGGCGCCTGAGGCATGTCACTTGGCCCCCTTCCCTCTCGAGTGATGATTGTCTGCATGGACTCTCAGTTGTGTATTGATGAATCAGATGAATATTGGTTGCTTTCTAGAGCTCTCTTTTTTCCTCTCAGGGTTGTATTTCTCTATTGCGGCCCACAAACACTCTCCTTCGTTTATATTCTTTTTCTGTTTTCAGGCTTTGCTGGCATTGATGGACGACGCATACACGGGGTCTATAATAGCGGACAGTCAAGGTGATGCTGCGAATGGTGGTCGTGGAAGTTCGAGGGATGAAACTGAAGCCTTATTTGCAGATCTACTTAAGGACGAGAACGAAGGTCTGGCGGTAAAGTTTCTCTTTCTGCACAAATTTCACGTTTATCTTCAGTTCTTTTGAATGACAGTGCCTGACGCATATTGAGTTTTAATAGGCGTGGAACTATTGTTTAGAGCGTTTGTTTGTCGTGATACTGATTTGTGGTGCATAAGCAACAGCTAATTTTATGTGATTTTGTCATCACAAGGACGTCGTCTCGAAGCTGTTCATCTTACGTTTCGAAATTCCCGCAAGAACGTCATTGGTCGTTTCCAGGGATGGCAGCTGCACTGCAAGCTCTGATGGGGTCGAGTCCTTCACCTCATCTGTGACATGCTTTGGCATTAGCACCGTCGTTACTTCGGGTGAAGTTTGTCTCCATGGTTAGAGGTTTTGTCCTTAACCCCAAAGTTTTCAACCATTCATCAAGTTGATGATGAATGTTGTGAAAATTGCACCTCATTAAATTAATGCTCATTGAAGAAGCTTCAAGAAAAATCATATATTATATCAACAAAAAGAAGAAAGAATGCAACAATGTGGATATGTTGGAGCAACTTCAATTATTCATTTCAAATTTTTAGGTTATATTTAGGTTGAGCACTTAGAGGGGAAACTTGAAAGATCTACACAGTCCATTTTCTACATACATTTTCTACATGTATGATGTTATATTTCAATGATAAGGTTTAGATGTTGAAATGACATCCAAAATGAAAGATGCTAGTAGTTGAATTACCAATTCAATGATGTTTGTCTTACCATAATTTTAGTACATAATTTGTATTCTAAGAGTCAAATAGGTTATTGTATATATGGTTTCCCACAAACTTTTATGAGCTCATTAATAGGAGGCTAGAAATCAAAATATATAATGTACTACGGCAAGACATGCTTAAGAAAGCAAATTATGGAATTGAGACAACAATTCTCCAAAATTTGCTATGTTATTTCTATGGTTTTTCTTTCTCTTAGAATATCCTCAATCTAGTAGATTAAACAGTCTAACAATTGGCTAAATGGATGAGAATAATTTAAAAAAGCCTTGTTTAGATTGAGCTTCAAATTCACTTGTCACATTATGAGAGTGCAGAATCCTTCAAATCACCCTTCAAGACTAAAATAATTTAAAAAAGCCTTGTTTAGATTGAGCTTCAAATTCACTTGTCACATTATGAGAGTGCAGAATCCTTCAAATCACCCTTCAAGACTAAATGTAGATGGATTCTTGTACTTGATTGCAACTTGTGATGGAATCTTGTTTTACATTTTGAGTAAGGTAGTTCGTGATTGGTTCATATATTAGGTATATTCTAAATTTATACCAAGTATTTAGAGAATGTGCTTGATCCTTTTGAATTTGAACATGGTATGAACTTGTATTTTGTAAGGCAGATGTAGAGGCCTAGATTGACGTTTGAGGATGCTCTTAAGACCATACTTTACAAGGGCACCTTGTGTATTTTTTTGTCTTTTGTCATGCTTCAAATGGACTCTTTGTTGGTCCTCCAATGAGAGCTTATGTTAAGTTAACCTTTATAAGTTCAGTTCAGTTATGCCTTATAAGAAGTTAACGTTACAAGGATGTTGGAGTTCAATGTGGTCCAACAGATGATAGAGAATCCTTCTTATGTAAGACAAAAGTGCTTATGTTCATCCTTGGAATTTTGTGTGAAAAGAGATCTCGCACAGTAGTTTGACCTCCAATGAGAGCTTTTGGGTTTTTTTATTTGTAGATAATACACACTGTACCGAAAAGGTGGCCAGCCCGCCCGTACAGGGTTAAGCCCCATCCAAAACCCACGAATGTGATTTCCAAATCTCTCTGCATCCCCGTGATTTCCAAATTGTTTTTGGAGGCATTCTGCCTCCACACCACATTCTTCGGAATTGCAGCAATTCGGACCCGACATTCCGCCATAGCCAGGCGCCTTGAATTCTTGCATTGGTGTGCAAATCGTCACGCAATGGCCACCATGGCATGCTTCCTCTGCTCCACTCCTCGTCCTCTCTCATTACTCACACGCCGTCCTCTCTCCCGCAGCAATCCCAACTCCATTTCTTGCGCCCAGGTGCACTCACATTCTCGGTCCTCCTTCCATCACGGTTTCCCAACCCTGCCTTTCCTGTCGTAATAACTCTTCTCACGGCTTTTCTTGTGTTGATCACGCAGTCTAGCGGCAATTTCCCTGGTTGCGGAAGTGACAAAGCTATCGGCAAATTGGAGTCTCTGTTCTACACGGACTCAGGTGCTTGGAATCCGAAGCCTTATCTTTTAATTATTGATTGTTGGTGGAATTCACAAATTCTGCATCCGTTTTCTTGAATTGTGATGGCTTGTGATATTTAGGCATTCCGCAGGAGAAGATTGAGCGGCCGACGGGGACGCGTGCAGTAAGGAATGACCCCAGCTGTCCAGAATGTAAAGCGAAAGGGGTTGTGGAGTGCGCGACGAGCGCGGGATCCGGACTGTATGTGAATTCCGTCCTGGAGAGTCGGGGGATCATCGTCAAAATGCGTTGTTTAGGTACGAGCGGCGAGCTTTACGCGATAGAAAGAGAGGAGGAGCCTTACGGAACTTTAGAGATCGAGACGGAGGGTTGGCGGAGTTTGTGGATTGTGCAATGGGCCAGAACGAAGATCGTCACTCCTGCTCTCGTAATTCTACGCAAGTTCGTTTCTTACGTGTCGCTTCATAATATTTTCCTTTGTAGTTTGCTTTTCAGAGGATGAATTGTGTGCTGCTTTAGATTTAATTTTCGAGTTTGTTGATGAGCAGAGGGACCGAGCCAAAGCAGCTGGCGTTTTCGGCAGCGCTAGGATTTACTCTCGGCGTTTTCCCAATTTCCGGCATCGCAACTATTCTTTTCGGAGTGGTGATGACCATTCTTGGCAGCAGGTGCAATGGTCCGACTCTAATTCTCGCCAACCTGCTCTCCTGGCCGTTCCAATTAGGCTTGATGATACCTTTACTGAGAGCTGGAGAATCCGTAGTCGGTGCCAGTCCGTTTCCGTTGACGAAAGATGCCCTGCGGCAAGCCATTACAGGCAAAGCTTCTGGTGACTTGTTGTTTGCCATTGGTCACGCGATGTTAGGGTGGCTCTTTGTCGGTCCGTTTCTGTGCTTGGCGTTGTATTTCATTCTCTTGCCGGTGACTCGGTGGTCGCAGCAGAGATTCGGAGGGCAGGACAGGGTGCCCAGTGACCGCGTGGTGCTTCTGAAAGAGGAAGTCCTGGGCAAGAAAGATTTCGGTGAGTCAGATTACTCTTGTACTTAGGATTTGGCGCTTTCTGAGACATGCTTTCTTTGGGCCTTCCATTGGTGGCCTTTGTATTATATTGTTACAGCTAGTGGCTGAGATAGTTTCTGGTTTACTGGCCGTTCCTGATTCGGGTGCCCCCTGCGTTTTCTCTCTGCTGTGCGGAGATCGTCTGGCAAGTAAATTTGAGCTGTATAGATTCTGCTCCGGACAAGATGTCTGCTGAGCTTGATCCATTTATTGCACGGAAGATGAGTACGATATTATCTTCAATATTTGACAAGAATTCAAATAAAGAGATCTTTATGAAACGAAAAAGCCTGTGAGGTCAGCATTGTCAAGGATCCCTTATTACTCAATGAGCACAAATGCTCCGTCTCCTGGAATGCCATTGTCCGTTTGCAATACTACGCGTATTCGTGTTCTATAGAGAAGTAATCAACTTCTTTGAAGACTACTCATCGCTGAATGCAGTCCTTGCACTTTTTAACGTCTTTTCAATGCGCACTTTAAAGTACTTTTCGTTTGTTGTCTGCTTGTATTTGGATGTATCCGACTTCACAATTCCTGCTCTGCAATTTGCAGGCTTGTCACCAAATTGTCACAATACTTCCCCACAGTGAAGCTTTGGATTTAAGATTTTGTAATTGCCTCCTAGTGCTTGCACCCATAATTGACTCTCACCTGGTCACTTCAAGACAAGTCAGGCATGCTTCTTCAAGGGTTTATTTACGCAAACTGCGCCTTCAGGGCTACCAATTCAAAGACTACCGGTATCATATTTATCGAAGTTACGAAAGAAAGATAATTGCCCCGTGATTTCGGCAAACTACGGTGCAGGGCCTTGGAAAGCGAAAACTTCGTTGTCAAGCAATGCAAACAACCATTTCCATCCGGGTGCAATGTTAACAGCATGTTAATCTATTTACTGACCTGTGATAAATCAAAGCAAACACTCACTAGGAAACTTTCATAGCTTTAATCTTTGAACCCCAGGTCCAGTTTTCCACGCATCTCCCCAGACAAACTGTGTCAATGAATTCAAACCTCAAACTTCAACCTCCAAAGACGGGGATCCTGTTTATTCGCAATTAACCCACCTCGTTTGGTAGTCCTTCCACGAACTCCTGCTATAAAGTCCTCGTAGCTCCAGCAGAAGAACACGCAGCCGGGTGCTCAGCACAGAGCGAACTATTCTTTCGCCTTTTACTAAAGAATACCGTGCGCTGGGTACACTCACCGGCATACCCCATTTTTTGGATTGCCTCTCACGGGGCCCAACCAACTGAAACTCAAACTTGGAACACTACTCTAAACTTCAAATCAACCGTTTCGTAATCTTCGTATACGCAGACGTTGAAGTGATGACGTTGTGAGTATTGCTTCTTGCTCTCCTGTTCTGCCGTGAGCCTTCAGGCTTAGGGTTCTGTGTTCTGATTTTAACCATTTCGTAATCTTCATTTACCTGCAAATATTGAGGTGGTCGCATTGCAAGAATTGCGACTTGTACTGTTGCCCTGAAATGAGCACTTACGGTTTAGGGTTTCGGTTTCCAGTCAATGCGTAATCTTCATATCCATGCAAAAAAAGCGGTGATAGCAGTGATTATTACTACTCGCACTGTGGCTCTGGGGTGTGCACTCGGGGTTTAGGGTTTCGATCTCAAATTACTTCGTAATCATCATATACCCGCAAATGTGGAAGTCATAGCATTATGAGTCTTGCGACTTGCGCCCCGGGTTAGGGGTTCATTTTTACCCAATCCCTTCATAATCTTCATTTTCCTGCGAATATTGAGGTGATCGCATTGAAAGTAGTGGCGACTTGCACTGTGGCTCTGAAGTAAGCACTCAAGATTTAGGGCTTTGATTTGATGATCATCGGAGGTGGTGGAGGGTATGGACTGGAGATTGTAAGGATTGGAGGTGAGAGGAGAAGGAGTAGCAGAAGCAATGGCGGAGGGTGGTAATGGCGATGATCGCAACTGGTCCATGTGGTTGCGCTTGCTGTCGCATTCTGTGCGCGATACGGCTGGATCGGCCGCTGCCGACGACACCACCGTGCTGCAAGCTGTATGCGTCGCATCTCTACCTACTGTGAAATTATACGTCCAAGAATTTCTAGGAAGAGTCAGACCGGTGACCTAGTTTTCAGAAAAAATCCGAATTGTGCATGCTGTGATTTGTGAAGATTTATTGTTTCTTAGAATCGGGAATCTGCGATAATGCGACTTCTGTGTTTCAGAGATGACCGCGTTCTGTGTTCTAGAAATTAGGGTTTGGACAACATCATGCTGCAAATTGTTCGATTTGAAGCTTCGTTCTAGTCGTAATCTTTTTCGGTGATTCGCGGACCAGGTGAACAATCTGCATCAACTGTGTTCCAAGGGAGAGCAAAATGGTGATTTGGTGGCGAGGGTTTACCCGCATTTGACGAAGATCTTCAGTCGGTGCTCGGGGTCCTCGTCCACTCAGAAAACGAGCACCGGATTACTTCTACTGGTAGGGCTCTTTCGAACCCCATTATCGTTGAACTGCGATAGCATTTTTGAGGAACTGCCTGAACATCCTTGGAGTCAATCAGCATTGAGCCAAGAGCAGAAATCTAGCTTCTCTTTCTGTTCAAGATATTGATCTCCTGTTATGTTTTGTGGCTCGCGCTGGAATCATTTGTTTCGTATTCATCATGTTAATGCTCATTGCATGCCTGGCAAGGATTTGCTTTGGAAGTGGGCTAGCTCTTTGCATTTTTTGCGCTACAGATTCTTTTTGTGCTTTACTGGAAATTGTGCAAGTTAAGTACTGCTCTAGTAGAATGTATAACAGGATGGTTGTTGAGGGCCATTTTAATTTGACAATAATGCAGGTAATTTGCCATGGAAGGATTTTTTGCTGGTGAATATTTTAAAGCGGTTTCTTTGTGTTTGAATTGGCTTTTAACAGTACGTTATTACTGAGAACCTACAGGTTTGGTCTAGACCTTCTGTTTTCTAAAAGCGGTACCCTTTGTGTTTGGAGCAGGCAATTTTGCAGTTTTTCCTTGACTTCGGCGAACCTATGTTACACGATTCTGACCCAAGTTTACATACTTTCTTTCGCTCTTGTCTGAGTCGGTAACTTCACTCCCTGTGTCCTTCAAATTTCTATGAGTCCTAGCAGTTGCTGTTGAAACCGAGATTCCATGGTTTGTGGAAATTATAATTCAGACTTGTACAGCATTTGTATTACCGCAATTAGTGAAGAATATTATGTTCTGGTCAAATATTAAATAAATTAAGGATTAGGAAGTCCTCAAAATTTCTATAAACCATGAACCGAGGTTGGGGTTCTTGATTTCTAGGAGTTAAGAAGATTTGCGATCAGTTTATATAAGGACGTTTCTTCCGCTGAACTTGAGGACTACCACCAGGTGTTTGTAGAAGTTTGGTAAACAAGTTTCTTTTCAGGAATTTATAATGCACACAAATCGATCCAAAAACTCTTGTATTTTCTGTCTTTTGTTCTATAACTACCAGGCAGTTCGAAAATTTCTAAATTGTTCCTTGTTGCAATCTGAATCCTAGAGCGAATCATTTGATAGTGTATCTTGTGTGCTTGTTTTTGGCAATTGGGATGTTTCAGCCAATATGCTGACGCTACTGTAGCTTCTGCTACCTTAGAGTTTCTGACTCAAAACAAGACGAAGTTGATGGTTGCACACCCTGCTTTACTTCCACAGGTATTTTACACCAAGACCTGTGTACATTCATTCACGTGATATTTATACATGCTTGCATACCAGGTTGCTAACTGGAGCTTTACCACAAGACCGCTGTTTTTCTTTGATGTATTGTAGTTCAACTGCGGATGGAATGACCTTTGCTGTTTTGTGTGTTTGCAGTACTTCCCTCTCCTCTTGAAACTGGTGGCTTGGGGAAGCAGCACGTAAGCTCAATTCCTTGCTCTTTACACAATGAAATGCAAGTTTTCGTGCAGACATTAATGGGTGCTTCTGAATTCAGCGTTACAACCGAAATTCATTCGATGAGAGCCTCTGTAGACTACTTCATGATATTTGCAAATGGAATTTATTACAGACTGGACAAAGCGTTTACAGATCTCTTGCCAGCTTTAATGGGAGTCTCTTCTTTTCTTCCTTTATTTCCTGCTCTGCTTGACCTACCGAGTAAGTAGCTACTTGTTTATCCTCAACATCCTCAGGAATTGCTCTTGTATCTTTCTCTAGTCATATTCCTTTTGTCTAAACTTGTGCATTCACTGTTATGTATCCAAACTGTCTATTTTCAGATTTAGAGTATTCTAATAACTTTTCGTTGCTTGGAATATGCAGCCTTGGTGTTAGCACTGGAAAATTTGCAGACCAGTTCTGGAGCTGCTCCAGGGACTACTAGTGGCAGTAAAATGAGCCCCGCGCCTGAGGCCTGTCACTTGGCCCCCTTCCCTCTCGAGTGATGATTGGCTGCATGGACTCTCAATTCTGTATTGATGATTCAGATGAATATTGGTTGCTTTCTAAAGCTCTCTTTTTTCCTCTTAGAACTGTATTTATCTATTGCGGCGCACTAACTCTCTACTTCGTTTATATTCTTTCTCTGTTTTCAGGCTTTGCTGGCATTGATGGACGAGGCATATACGGGGTCTATAATAGCGGACAGTCAAGGTGATGCTGCGAATGGTGGTCGTGGCAGTTCGAGGGATGAAACCGAAGCCTTGTTTGCAGATCTACTTAAGGACGAGAACGAAGGCTTGGCGGTAAAGTTTATCTTCTGCACAATTTCACATTTATCTTCAGTTGTGCTGACTGTCAATGCCTGACGCATGTTGAGTTTGAATAGGCGCAGAACTATCCTTTGAAGAGTTTGTTTGGCGTGATACTGATTTGTGGGTGCTAATTAGCAACAGCTAAATATATGTGATTTTGTAATCACAAGGACGTCGTCTCGAAGCTGTTCATCTTACGTTTCGAAATTCCCGCAGGAACGTCATTGGTCGTTTCCAGGGATGGCAGCTGCACTGCAAGCTCTAATGGGGTCGAGTCCTTCACCTCGTCTGCAACATGCTTTGGCATTAGCACCGTCGTTACTTCGGGTGTATTTCTCCATTGCAATACGAGATGTTAATGACTGTAAGTATCCTTTTCACCCGCGGTTCTGTTTTGTGACTCTAGTAGTTTAGAAATAGAAGGTAACAGTGGAATTTTTTGAGGTGGTAGTAAATTGTTGGTAATGATTTATGAAAAATGAAAGACCTTGTAAGAATGCATCGATCGTAACTATCTCAACCAGATTCGCTGCATGTATGTCACTGCTAACGAATATATTTCTTTTTGAATCCTGGGCGGTACAGCACTGTTAGCTGCACTACTGCCAATTGTGTTTCTAAGAGTTGACGCCATGCTACCAGATCCAAAATTTACCTTACAGGTCAGTTCCTTTTCTAAATTCCTAAGCTACTCTTTTCTAATGGATTAATTTCTTACTTGATCTTTAACTATTTGCCCAAACTGTATTATTATTTCTTTCTTCTATTTAAGTGCAAGGGAACGTTTTCTATACTGTGCCAATTGCCAACTGTTTCTTTTAACCATGTCCTTCTCCAGGCACAAAAATTATTGCTGGAGTTTGTGTTGGCAGCGTTTCCAAAATCACCTCACTTAGTTGCTGTATTAAAGGTAATCTTTACCAGCACCTGCGCTTCATTCTTGGAGAAGAGGTTTGTCATTCGCAATGAAATGAAGAGAGGGCTGTATCTAATTAGGTTAACGCGTTTGTTGCAGAAACCGATAATGGACAGAATTGGGCAACCGCATAATACCACAGCAAAGGTACGTGTAACTTGTAGCCATAAAGTAGGATCTCCAAGGTGTTGAAAATTCTTAGCTGCTCCTCGAGCAATGCATCGTCCCTCCAAGACCTTCGGGTTTGATTAAAAATGAACATATCTTGCAATATTAGTGCTTCAAGTACATTGAGGACATTTCCTAACGAAATCCGGTCAGGCCAAAAATTGTTGGCAGAAGCAACGAGCAATCACAAGAGAACAACATGCAGTAGCAAAATTGTAAATCCCTGGTTCCGATTGAATGCAGTGTATCCTCAACTGAATGCGCTTATGATCACTAAAATGAATTTATAAAGACAGGAAAACAAGTTTGAGTGATTGTGAAAATTGTTTATTCTTCGCAGACAGAGCTTGCACTCCAATTATGTTGGGCAGTAGGGGAACATGGAGGAGGCGGCCTTTCTTACAAAGATGCTGCTCGAGAGCTTTTTGAGACCCTTGAGCTACTTCTTTACGAGAATCTCGCTTCAAGGTTTTTATCTTTGAAGCACTCTATCAGTATCGTACTTGGCTTTACAGTCGTAGAACTGGTTGATGATAAGTAATCACCATGAGTTTATCCCTCTAAATCTTCTCTTTTCATGCCGACTAGGTGCCCCTTTCAATATCTGGTACAAACTGTGTATATGCAATTCTTTGATATTGCTTAGGGATCCTGTTGCATGTTGTACCATTATGATCCATCTCATGGTCATATTTGTAACCTCAAAATTGTGACGTTCAAGTGCTCAGATCTCTGAACACCAGGACTGGTGTAGATATGACTTCATTTGGAAAGTCTGCCAATTTCAGTGAACTATGTGATTTTAACAAATATGAGGTTATGCTAGTTATGCATGAGATGTCGGTATTGGATTGATGAGACATCGTGATGGCTTGGTTTTCACAGTCGCATGAAGGGGAACTCCAAACGAAAGGACGAAGATTACATGGGAGCAGCTCTTTCCCAATCCCGCTTGCTGTGTTCCGTCGTTACAGCCATTGCTAAACTGGCAACATATCATAGAGAGCTTTCTCCCAGAGCTCGTGTTTGCCTTTCTAAGGTATGGTGTGAGGTTCACATCATTTTCAGTTTTTTCATATTCGCCTGTTGTGTTGTATTGTAGATAGCTTAGTAGTAATACCATCTAATATCCCTGGGGTCTTTTGCCTTCAAGCTGATGAATTTGTTTTTTGTAGGTTGCACGGTCTCAGCAAGTGTTGGATAGATCTGTATGGAGACGTGCTCATGACTTTTTAGGGCTGATGCACGAGCCAGCAATGTGCTCCTCTATACTGGGGCCACCGGCTGGTTACCCAAATCGCCCTGGCAGTGTGCAATGGAGTGAAGGTGGCTCCAAGGCGGTCGCCTCAATGCCCTTCTACATTCGTGGGGATAAAGAAGGTAATGGTTGCTTTCATCTACCATTATGCTTGCCATGGATTAAATAAACTTTGATAATTGATAGGCTGGAGTAGGCTATTGGACTAACTCTAATCTTTCCCTGCACTCCCTGAGAACCGTAGATCTCCAAGATTGATGGTCCTGTTTAGTTTAGAGGATCGGGTTATGTCCGATAACTGTTCGGGACTCCCAGAACTCAGTTATTGAGTTCACAATGTCAACTCATTTCTGTGCATCTTGAACTTTCAGATCTGTCCTGTTGTTGTTTTTTATCAAAGGGCAAAGGCTATGGGTGATAACCTTTGCTTTGGCCAGCCAACGAGACAGACACGGTTTTGCCTTGAAACTCTGGACTGGCATTATTGGCATTCTGGAAGACACTGTGGTCACTTTGATACCTTGAAGACACTGGTCACTTTGATACCTTGAAGACCACGCTTTTTAATATATTTGATATTTGCTTCTTTTGCAGGTCCTCCATTTCATGACTTCACACTTTCGGACATCATCGGGAAGGCATAAGAAACAAGCTTGACGTTCTCGAAGACAGTGTATAGTAGTGGTCAAACAATATTTGAAGTAGATACTGTGAAAGCTCACAATCGTTTGCAGAAGTACGACGTATTGTGGGATCGAGGCTCTTCGGATTGTGGAGAGGTAAGATGATAATTTGTCTACTGGGAGAAACTCATTCTGGTGGCATGTTGATAGGCTTAGTTTCATGAAACATTGTTGGAATCGTGAATCAGGGAGCTCATTTTTATTGTAATCGAACTTGTGAATTTTTCATTGAGCATTTGAGCATTTGAGCATGATTCCTATTATTAAATTATCTTTGTTGTTGTCAGTTCTTGTTGGTAGTCAAAAGAGGGTTCCTTACTTTAGTAGCATGGACACCATAGTAACAAATTATGACTTTCAATTTACCAGAGAAATAGATGTACTTCAAATTGATCCTGAGCTTTCTTGAATAGAGGCCATAGGTGTAAGGTAAGAATCCTTACAGGTTGTTTCTTAAATTATTTGCAATTAGGTGAAAATAGCATATGTAAAGAAAGAGAGTTATTCAAACATTGATCACATGATTGTTAATTTACATTCCTTCTTATATCAAGAAAAAATCCTTGGGGCAATGTCCAAAAACTAAATAACCTAATTTCAAAGGCTTGTAAGTTGTAACCCCAAATCATATATTTGTTTGTTTTCCAATTTTGGGGGTTATGTTAACAAGTTTATTGAAAGTATGAGAACAAAATTTTAGATCAAGTAGACCTATCTATCACTATTGCCTATATTGCCTCTAATTCCAAAAAATATCCTTTAGAGGCATAACCTTTTAACTGTAGCTTGGATTGTTGTAAAATTTTTTAGACATCAAATTAGTTGTAAATCACACCTCTGATAAAATTTTCACAAGAATCCAACAAACACCGATATTGCACAAGGAAGGGCTTGTCCAAAAGTGAAAATTGGTCTAAAATCATACCACAGGGCTTTATAGGTTAAGAGATGATTCAATCAAGGTTTGCTTCAAGGGCTAAGAGTTTAATCAATCAAGGTTTAATGAGTCACAAAATGATGTGTTTAAAATTTGAATCCAATTAATGAAATGAATCTAATCCCTAAATGTCCAAGGAGGATTTTCTTCCCAAATTACCTCCAAATTGATGATTTTGAAATGAGAGTATAATTTTTTTAGAACCATCTATTGAAAATACTAGCTTCAAGATCTTGTTTATCACTATCAAATTAGTCTATCATCCATTTTTGAAAGACTTTGATTATATAGATTTTGAAACATCTTCAATCAAAGTTTAGTTTTTGATAAAACAATAGTTCTTTTTCCCAAGCAAAATTATTTTGGGGGCCCAAATCTCAAATTTCACTAAAAAAGAATTTGCCATCTTCAACCGAATACAATTTTGAATAATTAAGCACATAATACATGCCAATTTTAAAAAAGATTGGAGCTATGAAAGATTGTTTTATCAAAGCCTTGCAATCAAATGAGGTACATTGGGAATACAAAAAGTTCTCTTATCTATGCCTATTTACTATATGTTCCAATCAATTGGCCCCTTGTTCAATTGCCGATCTATAGATTTTTTTTGTGGGTTGGTATTCAACAATCCAAAGTGAGCATTTCTTAGAGAGTTTGACTTTGAAAAACAACCCAAGATAGATCTTTTGTCCAAATCAAAAGTTTTGCTTTTGGCTATAGAAAGATAACTCAATGAACTACATGAGAAAAATATTAAATTTCAAAAAAGTATTTTTTGAAGATTGAAGAAGTCCTTGAAGTTGGACAACAACCATAAATTTTGAAACAAGTTGACAATGTTTTACTTATTTACCCATAGCTTGGTGGTGGCTGTGATGAAACATTTTCCTTCTTCAAAACACTTGTAGGATTGTTTTCAAAAAGTTCAAATTTAAAAGACTGTTCAAATGTCAAAATGAAATTTCCAAAGTAATCTAGAGGTTACCAAGATAGTACGACAGAAGATACTAAAATCGATTAAGACTTGATTTCCTTTCTATAATTATAATAACCACTATTAACAACAACACTTCATCTATTCATACCTTCACTAATTAATAAGATGGATGTAATCATAACTTGAAATTGAAATGCATGGTCAATGATTGTTGAAAAAGTAATACATCTTCATACATTACAATGGTTGAAATGAGGCAATCATGGATATAATTAATCTTTGAATAATTGTGACTTCAATTATACATGAGTCATTACTATATGCACATTTTCAGATTGAGACATGAAAAGTGCACTACTTTGTGTAATTGTTAAAGGCCACAATATTTATTAGGGATCAAATTGATTTATTCTAAAATGGTAACTAAATTTGTTTAACCCATTAATCCCTAAGAGCTCAAGCGACCATTTTTTGGTCGTTGCCTAGCTTTGGGCAAAAAATTTGGCAGAATTTTTTTTTCAATTTTTTATTTGTTTTTATTTTTAAAAGATTGAAATGTCTTTCAATATTTATACTCAAAACTAGAATTGCTACAGTTAAACAAAAACTTTAAGGAAAACAACAAAAAGTGTTTAGAATTTGCCTAAGCTCAAAAAAATTACTATTTAGAGAAAGTGTTGGTGTTCTCATTACTAGATCTTATGCATTTTTTCACAAATCAATAGAAACTACAATTTTGAACTATTGAAAAAAATTCAAACGCTAAAGTTAGAAATTATATTTTTGATGAATTTTTGAATTTATATCTTTAAAATTCATTTGAAGAGAAGTTTAAAATAGTTTTACAATTTTAATTGTACACATATTTTCTATTTTTTAAATTCTACATTATCTTTGTTGATGCAAACTTCAAAAAAATTATAAAACTTATATTTTATAACACATTTTGTGTTTTGTCTGAACCCCTTTGGCTTTAGGAAAGTTAAGGACCAAGGTTCCCTTTGAGGATATCTAGGAATTTGGATAGATTGTTATGCCTTCAATTTTTGAAGTGGTTTTGTGAAAGCAAGGAAAGAAATTAGCTTTCTAGAAGTAAAAAGCATAAATTCCATTAATTCCCAAGAACAAAAAATATATTTCCATAATCTCGAAACAAAAGAGCCCAGTAATTTTTTTAAATTTGAACTAAAAAAAATAATTATAGAATGTAACTTTATCTATAAAGTTAATAAGGCAAGTTATATAACCTTTTGGGAGTTTTCTTTCACAAACATATACAAACTTGGTGGCAATAGAAAATTGCTCATAATTCCAAAAGTTTTTAGTCATAGTAGGTATACACTAGAAAGCTATAGTCTTGTATAAACTTACTAAAAAAAACCCTGGAAATGTTTGTTTTTACTCATGCACTACAAAATATATACTTTACAATAAAGTGACACATCCACTACCAACAAGTACTACCTACTTCTACTTCTATGAAAGTTTGAATTTGGAGTGGCATTGTAGAGATCAATTTGAAAATATTAGAGGTATATCCTCCCTAGTTATATACAATGATTTCCACATTTCATCCTTCAGTTGTTTTTAGGTTGATTTGCTTGCTTGGCTTGACATTTGCATTGCTTTCCATAAGTTCTCTATTGGATTGAGGTCAAAAAAAATTTTGGCCAATTTTGTTTATTTAATCCAAGATCATCCCCCTAAAATTTGATGAATACTATGATGTACCGATTCAAAAATGAAATGCTCATAGTTGTCATAGTGGTAATGGTAATGCTCTAAGGTAACTCATACTATCTCTAAAGGACCCTTGTTAGTGTGCTTGTTAGAAGGAATAAATAGCAAATAGGACTTTGTATTACTAGTGATAGCTCTCCATACCATGATTGAAGACCTTCTACATTTGAACATTGGTGCTAAACAATCCCATTAATGCCATTCATAAACTCTTCACTTCACTCAAAATTTTACGTGACAACTTTCCAATTTCAAAATATGCTTTATGCATCTACGCCACTTTGCTCTAATCTTCAATAGTCTTGTGGAAGCCTACTTTGGAAATCAACACTATAAAAAACCCAATTGTAGATGACAAGCCCTGATTTTTCTTGACGGATTTTAGTGGACATATAATGCAACAAATTCATGTTTTTATGTCAACATTGATGTTACATTGGATGTTTTTGTTAATAAAAAACATGGGTTTGTTGCACTGGACGTCCGCTAAATCTGTCAAGAAAAATCAAAGGCTCGTCACCTAAAACGCGAGTTTTTATAGTGCATCTTATCTTCTTTTTGTTTGTCATTCAAAAATGATTTCTTAACCGCAATGCAACTCTTTATACTAGCCTCATATACCTCTTTAATTATACTCTTTAGACTTGCTTCAATATTTGCATACAAACAAGAGTTGGAAGATTACTTGCAATTCTAAAGGAGAGGCCAGACAATTTTTCAAGAGCTTTCTCCTAAGAACTCTTCTATTTCTATTTTAAAGTTTTTGTGGACTTCCATACCTCTTAGGAAGTTCTACAAAACTATATTCATAGTAGTTCATCATGACCCTAGAAATTGTTGCTGTGGATCTCTCTACTATGGTATCAATTTCACTCATTCAACAAGAAGACGCCTATTTTCATACCAATTACATCATGACTCATTGTTTGTAAATTGTCACATACAATATCACAGTTTAAAATATAAATTACTCATGTATTGTAATGATAATTGTGTCTTTCACACATCTCCTCATGTAAGAGCTCTCAACAATATCATAGGAAAAATGATGAAGCAAAATACAATATTTACTCATGCGGCTACTTCCACCAACCATTACAACATAGTATCCACTCAAGTAAGCTAATCCCCTTCATCAAAATGTAGCACAAAAATCACTCATGCTTAGGCATTGGACTCATTTCTCTCACTGAGTACATATGCTTAGCAAGGACATTGATGACAATATCTATACCAAAATCACAATTATCATTTCAATACAAGTTTGTAGCTCATTTGAGCATCTCCAAAATCTAGACTTATTAAACATAGAAGATTTTGGAAACTTTCCATTCAATTCTTTGAGTTGGAGCCCCAATTTCAAAACTAATCGCGGTTACATGACTTCTTGCCACTTGTCAACTACTATATAATTCTAGAGACCCTTCAGTTGGGTCAAAAGGCTCATACTAAAAGCTTTCATTATAAATTGACTCATCATAGCACCTTATGATCTCAACTTTCTAAACCTAGAAAACTTTGTAGACTTTGCATTCAATGCTTTGATCTAGAGCCCCCAATTTCACATTTGAACTTCTTCAAAAACAAGCCTAGATTACTTGACTTCATTCAATGCTTTGCTTTTGAGCCCCCAATTTTATAGTAGAACTTCTTCCAAAATGAGCCAGGATAATGTGACTTCAATCAAATGCTTTGATATAAAGCGCCTCCAATTTCACATTAGGTGGCTTCTTCTAAACAAACTAGATTATGTGACTTCTTACCAGTTCTTGAACAATTCATGAGACCCTTGGGCCAAAATACTCATATTCAAAATCACATACATTATGAACTATCCTTTTGTGTCTTCTTCACTAACCTTTTATACTACCTCCCAAAATCAAAGACCTCCAAATGTATTCAATGCTTTGATTCTAGAGTCTTCAATTCACAAAAACGGCTTCTTCAAAATACACGACATTTCGTGACTTCTTGCCAACTCTTGAACCATTTGGAGATTCTTGGGCCAAAACAATGAAAAGAACATACACTATGAACTACCTTTTTGTTCCACCTGTCACTTTTCATTATCTCCAAAAGCCCAATCTTTCAAACACAAGTTATGGACCTTGAGAGATTTTCTCTTCAGCTTTGAACCTCTAGTTTATAGAGGGCCTAATGCAACCTCCTCTCTTCTCTTGATTGAGGGTGTGTGTGATGCAACCCACTGCCTTCTTTTCATTCTTGTCTCTCATCTCCCCTTGGCTGAGTGTCACATGCTATGGGCCTAATGCAACTTCCTCTCGTGAGGTTCAAAGCTTCTCTTCCTCTCCTCATGCAAAGAGGGCCTAATGCAACTTCCTCTCCTCTCTTCTTAAGAGATTTTCTCTTCACATTCAAATCCCTAGTTCAAAGAGGGCCTAATGCAACCTCCGCTCTTCACTAAAAAGAATGTAATGCAACCTCACTAACCTCCTCTCTTTCTAGTTGAGGAGGGGCTTATGCAACCTTCTTGCCTCTCATCTCCCCTTGGAAAGACACAAGAGACCTAGCCAAGAGGAGATGAGAGGCAAGAAGGCTACATTAGACCTCCACAGCGAGAAGAGAGGAGGACAAGGACAGTGAGGCTGCATTACACCCTCTTTAGTGTTGGGAGAGGTTGCATTAGGCCCTCTTTAGATGAGGGGAGAGGTTGCATTAGGCCCTCTTTTGACTAGAGGTTTGAAGCCGAAGAAAAAATGAGCATTGCATCACTTTAGAGTAATTGTCATTAGAGTCATGCATAGTTGGCAAGCAAAATTTTTTTTTGGTAGAAATGACAAAGTTCAGACAACGGCAATGCTGGTAGGTGGTCAAACATTTAATTGGATCACTTCTAGTTGTACATGCAGCTAGTGGTCAGTAGCTGTCAAATCCCACAAGCTTTACAATTCACTATATGTGGGTCATAATTTTGACATCCCTGTCATATGTCTCAATTTGCATTAGTCTTTAAAACAATTAATTTTCTATGAGAAGTGATGCTGCGGCACATTGAGCCAGTCTGACATGCATCAAATTGCCAATAAAACTGCAGGTCGATCATGGCCACTCCGTTTCCGTGCATGTACCGTCGTGAGGCGATATAACAATGCAGGGTTCGTTCACTTCATTGAGGAGTCCTTGTTTGCATCAACAAAAATCTTCCAGAAGGTTCTTAATTTTTCAATAAACTCATCTTTTTTGCTTGCATGAAAGAAAATATAAATTGCTCCATGTCATCCACGTTTTCATCTTTCCTGTTTTGCACCCTACTTTTTTGCAAAACATTTGCCTCTTCCCCCGCTTGCCTGATTCTTCTACACTCAAGGTTGTCCACCAGTCCCCCTGTCATGAAACCACATTATTTGAAGCTGAGCAAGATGACACATCTCTTGATGCAATTCACAATCCCTTGACAAACTAGTAGCCATGGATGAAATGTGCCTTTCAAGAAATTGTGGACTATGCTAGTACCACTAACCCTTACAATATAGTATCCACTCAAGCTAATCTCCTCTACCAAAATGTAGCACAAAAATTACTCATACTTATCTATTGGATTAATTTCTTTCACAGAGTATATATGCTTGGCAAGGACATTGATGCCAATATCTATACCAAAATCACAATTATCATTTCAATACAAGTTTGTGTCTCATCTAGGCATCTCTAAAATTTAGACTTATTAAATATGGAAGAATTTAGAAACTTTGCATTCAACACTTTGAGCTGGAGCCTCCAATTCCAAAACCAATTGTGGTTACATGACTTCTTGCCGCTTGTCAACTACTAAACAATTCATACTAAAAGAATTCACATAATAAATTATCCTTTGTGTCATTTCAATACAAGTTAGTGACTCATTGTAGCATCCTATAATCAGAACTTACTAAACCTAGAAAACTCTGTGAACTTTGCATTCAATGCTTTGATCTAAAGCCTCCAATTTCATAGTAGAGCTTCTTCCAAAATGAGCCCAGATTACTTGACTTCATTTAATGCTTTGATCTTGAGCTCCCAATTTCACAGTAGAACTTTTTCCCAAATAAGCCAGGACAATGTAACTTCAATCAAATGCTTTGATCTAGAGCGCCTCCAATTTCACATTAGATGGCTTTTAGGAAAAAAACTAGATTATGTGACTTTTTACCAACTCTTGAACCATTCCAAAGACCCTTGGGCCAAAACACTTATACTCAAAAAGACATACATTATGGAATCTCCTTTTGTGTCTTCACTTTTACGCTACCTTCCAAAGTCAAAGATATCCAAATATACTCAATACTTTGATCAAAAGTTCCCAATTTCACAATAGATGGGTTTTTCTAAATACCCCAGATTCTGTGACTTCTTGCCAACTTTTGAATCATTTCGGAGACTCTTGGGCCAAATACTCTAAAGAATATACATTATAAACTACCCTTTCATCCACCTGTTACTTTCACTGTCTCTAAAGGCAAATCTTTCAAACATAAGTCATAGACCTTTAGAGATTTTCTCTATAGGGCCTAATGCAACCTTCTCTCTTCTCTTGGCTACTAAGGAGGGTGCATTGTAACCTCACTACTTTTTTCTCCTTTTGGCTGAGAAAGGTCTAATGTAGCCCAAATCACTCAAAAGAATATACATTATGAACTAACCCGCTTTTGTCCCCGTATCACTTTTCACTATTTCCAAAGGCCGATCTTTCAAACACAAGTCATGGACGTTGGGAGATTCTCTTTGGCTTCAAACCTTTAGTCTAAAAAGGGCCTAATGCAACCTCCTCTCCTCTCATCTTGAAAGATTTTCTCTTTGCCTTCAGACCTCTAGTCTAAAGAAGGCCCAATGCAACTTCTTCTCCTGGTTAGAGAGAGTGTAATACAACCTCACTACCTTTCGCTCTTTTTGGTTGAGGAGCACCTAATGCAGCCTTCTTGCCTCTCATCTCCCTTTGGCTGGATTTCTCATTCCTTGCCAATACATTTTGATGCAACGCTCAAGTATAGTAGAGTCTAGATTCTTGCCTCTGATGGAGTTTCAAGAAACTAGACTCCACTATACTTGAATGTTGCAACAAAATATATTGGCAAGGCATAAGAGATCCAACCAAGGGGGAGATGAGAGGCAAGAAGGTTGCAAAAGGCCCTCCTCAACCAAAAGGAGAGGACAGTGAAGCCGCATCACGCCCTCTTCAATGAGGAGAGGAAGTTGCATTAGGCCCTCTTTAAAATAAAGGTTTGAAGCCAAAAAGAAAATCCCTCATTATTCTTGAGTGTTGCATCACTTCACAGTAATTGTACAGCCACAAGAGTCTTGCAGAGTTGGCACGTCAAAATTTCAAAAAATGCCAATGGTCACACATTCAACTGGATCACTCTAGAAGTTTAGTTGTACATGTAGTGACCAATAGCTGTCTAATCCACAAGCTTTACAATTCACTAAGTACTTGTGGCCATAATGTCAATGCAGAAGAATTTCGCCGTCGTGGCATGTTTTGATTGGTTAAGAAGAGGCAAATGAAGACTGATAATGCTCAGTGCTTGCCTTGTACATATTTTCAACAGTGTGGGTATGAAGAAGAAACTTCATTGGTCCGGCAGTGAGAGAAATCTGAGAGAAATCTCGACTACTACCAACCAGTATAAACTTAGTAAGTGGGGATCCACCTAACATAATCTAAATGCAAGAGACTTTTGCCGTTGTGGCATGTTTTGATTGATTAAGCAATCAAAAAAAGTCAAACGGCTCAACTCTCCTACATTGACATTATGTCCAATAATTGCAAAGTAGGCCAAGTCATCAAAAATAATTGCTAGTTAGTACCAACCTCGCCACCTGCGGCTCGGTAGGTACTAACTAGCAATTATTTTTGATAACTTGGCTTGCTTTGCAATTACCTAGTCCATAATTTCGACATCCCTGTCATATGTGTCTTCAATTTTGAATTAGTCTTTAAAACAATTAATTTTCTATGAGAAGTGATGCTGCAGCACATTGAGCCAGTCTGACATGCATCAAATTGCCAATAAAACTGCAGGTCGATCATGGCCACTCCGTTTCCGTGCCTGTACCGTCGTGAGGCAATATAACAATGCAGGGTTCGTTCACTTCATTGAGGAGTCCTTGTCTGCACCAACAAAAATCTTGCAGAAGGTTCTTAATTTTGCAATAAACTCATCTTTTCCACTTGCACGAAAGAAAATATAAATTGCTCCATGTCATCCACGTTTTTGTCTTTCCTGTTTTGCACCCTACTTTTTTGCAAAACCTTTGTCTCTTTCCCTGCTTGCCCGATTCTTCTATACTCGAGGCTGTCCACCACTCCCTGTCATGAAACCACATTACTTGAAGCTGAGCAAGATGACACATCTCTTGATGCAGTTCAAAATCCCTTGACGAACAAGCAGCCATGGATGCAAAATGTGTCTTTTCAAGAAGCTTACAAACCATACCCCAAATTAAATCAATACTCGCTCCTTGTTCACCATTCATCTCGTCACGGAGCTCCGGGTACCGATGAAACCAACCGACTAGCAGTATACACACATGTGCCCGTCGAATCATCTCTCTGGTAACAGGATACTTCTCGCAAAGGTCTAAACACTCCAATGTGGGTGATAGCTCATTCAAGGCGCCCTCTCTACTCAACTCCTCGAAATTCCCAGTAACATGTTCCACAGGCTTCATCCTATGGCCCCCAAACAGAGCAGGATTCTCCAGCAAAGACTCTGCAGGCATGACACCATCGACACCCGTCATCCTTATGCACTCATGCACGTCCTCTAGCCACAGTATGTTGCCGTTTGCAAATACCAGGATACGGACCTCATTTTTACAGCTTTGATCGCTTCCCCATCCGCCCTGGTGGCTCGACCATCCTTTCTGGTCCCGTGTGCGTCCATGCACAGCCAGTAATGAGCAGCCAGCAGACTCAAGCATACGAGCATACTCAAGGGTCTCTTCTAAGTCCGGGAATATGCGAATTTTGCATGAAACAGGAGTTGTCAGGCCAGAGTGTTTCAGAGTGTTTTGTTTAATAATTGTCAAATATTTTTTTTGTCCATTGATCATGCTGTAAAGAATATAATTCAGATGGAGCCAAGTTTACATCTCCGGAATCAGCGAAGAACATTGCATGTGCTGGTCAATATATTAAGTAAAACGGGACCAAAAAATCCCTCCATATAACCTACTCAAAACTGCCAAAAAAATATAAGCCCAATTGGTCTTCTAGGACCTAAATTATCAAAACCGAGAACAGCCACTCTGATCGATCATGGGAGATACTATCAACTTAGGCGTCCCAAGCTTATTCCAATGATCCCAAGCCTTCTCCATATGTGACAAGGAAGTTTCATCAACACCCCCATTCATGAACTCTTGGAAATTCTTGACTGCTGATAATTCCATACGAATTGGAGAGCTGGCATTAGAACCCCTAAAACCCTGCTTAGCATGTTCGCTTTCTTCCAACCTCATAATACCTAAATCCCAACCAGTGTCCATATTGGATTCTTGTGCAGCAGAAACCCTAGGGTTTAAGTCATTTGCAAATTCTCCAACCAGGGAATCTGCATCCATGTCAGAATCTAAAGCCCTGGCAGTGGAGGAAATACTTCTGCATATACCTGGTTTCACAGCCCGGAGTCTCAACCCATTGAGTGCCAGGCATTTTGAGTCTCAAAAGCTACTAGAGAGAAACCTCAAATATAAGACTTGAGATAAATTGGCAGGGCTTGAGACAGACAATCCCAGAGTCTTGACCATCCCTGTCGCCACGGAAGGCAATTCTGAAATAGCTCCTTCTCACAACCTGTACAATAGTAGGATTAAAATCTTAAAGAATGGACGCTGAAATCAGGATAAGCGGTCAACCACAACTTTCATCAAGAAAGAAAGTTTGGCGATCCAAAGTGCTGATATCACGTCATACAGGGACTAACAAGAGGATACCAATTGCTCACTCAAGCAAGGCGAAACCTGCAACAATCAATTCAATACAGGGTTGTTTCCCATTTTCCAGTGCAACGACTTCAACTGAAATCTCTACTCCACGGGTACGTTTTCAATTCCAAAAAAACTTCATTGAACTTGCTGAACTTCAAAATATAAAACCCACTAATATGGAGTCGTTATCCAACAGAGGGAGGGAAATGGGAAATAGATTTGAGGGCTAAACACTTCGGCCTCAACACATCTACACCCAAATTACTATGTAGATATCCCCATTCACCATTAAAATCGTAGAACACAAATCTCCTACAAATTTCGAAACCCAATTGCCCAATATTCTTGACAGTCCTAGAACACACTACTTCCAGGCGCAATGCCAAAGCAATTCAAGAATGCACCATCGATTCGCTCCAACGCATTAATCATAAGGTAAGCTCCTAGCCTTCTGCAAGGTATCACCAGATGATGAAAGAAGTGACAAACGAAGCTCAAATGGCAATCCATGACTACTGAGACTAACCTGCTCCGAGTGCCCAAATTGCCAAGCTCTCCAGCACACTTCATCTTCCTCAGACCTCAAAGATGACACCCATGTGCAGTGGAGGTCGCACCCACCGAACCAGATGATGGAATGCATGCAGCATTGACAAGCAGACTCATTGTGTGTTCCGAGGATTGGGAAGCTGGAAATAAAATTTCGGTCTCACGGGCCGTTTGAGTGACCGAATGTGGGTAACATTTGTTGGGTGATTGCTCTGATTCCCCATCCACCAAGTAAGGTGGGTACACCCAAAACCGCCACAAATTGGTATTGTGCTTAGTTACTATTATTGGGCTGGTCAGATTTTCATATTGTCTTGTTGGCAAGTGAAAGGAGGTTCCAACGCATCAGAGAATGCAGCATTTGGATATTATATGCAAAAGTTATTAAGGAACAAAGTTTGGTTCTAAAAGCATTTCTTTCACATAGGTATAGAACTGATTTTGGAAATGTACAGAGAGTATAGATGGCGGTTTAAGGTCAGTGGCACATTTAGGTGTACCTACTTTAGATGATGAATGTTGTGAAACTACACTTCATCTATGGAGTAATTTGTATTCAATGAAGAAAAATCATACTCCCTCTGTTCTGAATAATACCAGTATTTCCTTTGTAAAACACAAAGGAAACACTTGGTATTATTTAGAAGGAGATTATATCAACAAGAAAGAAGAAAGAATTCTATATATGAATGAAGGATAAGGAGATGTTAGAGCAACTTCAACTATTTATTACAAATTTGTAGTAATTTTTCTATATTTAGGTTGAGCACTTAGAGGCAAAACATGAAAGGTTTAAGAAGTTCAATTTTGGTTGTAATTTGGTGTTTTTTGTAAATTTGACATTAAAGGTATACAAATTGAAGTACACATTAGTATCAATAAAATTCTCTGTATGTTGAGTTGGATCGAATGACACATGGCACTTTCAATTTGGATAATTATTGCACTTCTTACATGTTTTAGAAGCTACAAAATGATCATAGATTCTACATGTATGGTGCTAAATTTGAACCTGATAAGGTTTAGATGTTGAATGACATTTAAATAGAAGATGCTAAATAATTCATTTGTGGAATTATCAATTCAATAATGTATGTCTTACCATATTGTAGTTGTGACAATTTGTATTCTAAGATTCACATATGTTGTTGTATATATGATTTTCTACAAGCTTTTATGAGTTTAACCGCCAAAGTTCCATGACTATGTTTTCTTTGAAAATGCTCAAAAATTGCCATTTTTAGAACAAGTACCAATTTTTTGGAAAAAAATAAAATTTGACACATGTAAAAGTAGGATCTTGTAGTAAGCTGACTTGAAAACATGTAATAAATATTTTAGAAATTTTCACCGCGTGGATTGCAAGATATAAACATTCAAATTCAATGAAATCATTTTTTTGGCAGTACAAAAAACAGGGTAGCTACACTTCAAAAGATCACTTTTTTATAAAAAAAGTCCAAAATGGTGGTGCTTCTTTGGAATCATTTTCCTAGGGAAGTTGGCCACATATTTGAAAAATTTCACATCATTTGGAATTGTATAAGATATACAAAAAATAGTAAGTTTTTTATCTGCTCGAACTGCCAATTTACAAAAGAAAATAATACATTAGGCCATAACTTTTGACTCAATTTCCAAATTTGTTGTGTAATTTCTATAGTTATCTTTCTTTCTAAGAGTACCTTCAATTGAGCAAAGTAACCAATCTAACAATTGGCAAAATGGATGAGAACAATTTTATAGTAGCCTTGTTTAGAGTGAATTTCAAATTTACACATCACATTTTGAGAGTGTGCAAAGTCCCTGAAATTCATGCTCCAAGACTAGATTTAGATGAATGTTTGTACTTGGATGTAACTTGTCATGGAATCTTATCTTATATTCTAAATAAGAAAACTCATAATTGAATCATATATTGGGTTTGTTCTAGCTTTATACCAAGTACATATAGAGAGTAGTTGATTCCTTAAATTTGAACATGGTATGAGCTTGTACTTTGAAAGGCAAATTAATATAAAGGTTCTAGATTGAAGTTTGAGGATGCTCTTATGGCCATACTTTGTAGTGGCACTTGGCATTATTTTTTGGTCTTTTGTCTTGTTTCAAATGGTCACTTTGTTGGTTGTCCAACTTCCAAATCCAAATCAGTATTCTTTCAATTTCAAGTGACTTTTGATGTGCTTTTTAATATTGTAATCTTTAGTCCTAAAATTTTACACTAATTAAAAGAAAGCACAAGCAATACATTTATCAGTGAGTCGTTTGCATCCATGAGGTTGTAACCCATGCAGTGCTATATTATCAATATAAAGAATGGCTTTATAAGTTAAGTTAACCTTCATAAGTTAAATTAAAGTAGAAGCACTAGTAACCGATCATTTAAGCAATTTTGGAGCAAATTGTATGTACTATGAGGTGGTGGAAATTTTTCATGTAGGAAAATAAGAAATATGGGAATAACAAATTTTTAGATATTTATTCCTAGAATTGAAATTATTGTCCGTGAATTTTGGGAGCCAAAAAGTACTCTTCACCAATAGAATAGCCAATGTTAGAGTCTTTCAATTTTGATCATAGCCAAACTACTTTCTTGCTCACTATTTTAAGAGCATATGTCATGACCTTGTTAGTCTCTACCTTAGAAAGGACAAAAAAAAAACATTTCAAGCTTGAATTCTAGCCTTGGTTGGAAATAGTATAGGTTGGGTACTAGGCGTGGCTAGTTAGATGCATCTACCTTAAGTTAACCTTCATAAAATATGTTAAGCCTTGATGATAAGTTATAAGCTTAACTCTAAAAGGATGGATTGGTAACTGTAAAAACATCTATTTTGGAATAGTGAGTATCATTGGTGTACAAAAATCCGAAAGCACTCAGTGGAAGTCAAGCTATTATACAAGTTTTCTATTTTTCACACAAAATTTTGGAGATGAATAGTTGCAATTTTGTTCTACACAGGAAAACTCCTTGTCATTTATTGGACGCCAAACATTCATGGGTTAAGCCTTAAAGGACAAAGGGCCTAGAAATCATCCATTTTCATTACCGTGTGACATCATCTATATTAAAAAAATCCAAAAGTATCTATTAGAAGTCAAGCTGCTGTAGAAGATCTCCCCTTTTCACAACAAATTCTAAGGATGAATCACTTATGTCCTATATAGTTTGATTCTCTATCATCCATCAGCCACAGAATAGCTTCCTAGTCGTTAACCCCAGAGTGCCGTGGGCACCATTCCGTGGCGTTCTAATGACAATACAATTAGATAGAATGATTTCAAAAGCATTTTTTCGTCCATATTTTTCTTGTTGACCTTTCATGGTGGGTTATGAAGAGAATTCAATTAAATTTATAGTCTTGCAAATGTTTGTTTTCAGGTAAATGAGAAGAAAGTAAAAAAAACAGATAATAGAATATGCTATTTTAGTGTATTTTGGAAAGTTGTTGCTCCTTGCTCCAAGTCTGAAATTTCTCTACAAAAATGATATTTTTTGAATTTGAGTTCAACTAACAAAGTGAGGGTCGTCTATTCTAGATTCTATTCCAATTTAAATTTTGAAAAAATTCCTAATATTGAATATTTTATTGCAATTTGAACTTTGGGAGTATTTTCAATGTCTATTTTTTTTTAAGTACAGAATAATACAGAAATTAGCCGTAATGTTTGTCATTGTAATATACACACATAGAGAAATTTTCAGATTTTTGGAAATAATTTTCTATTTGATGTGATTTTTCTTCACTTTTTCTTCAGAAATTCTCAAACAAAAAACTCAATTTTCCACAAAAAAAAATCTAAAAAAATTTATAAAGTACAGAAGACATGTAGTTTCATCTTTGAAAAATAAATACAAAAATTTTCATACATATTTAATTGCAAAATGGTAGCAAACTGAGTGATGCGCAGTGAGGTTTGAAATCAATGGTCATGGGTCCGTCATGTAGGGGTTAGGGGTTAAGCCCCATCCTAAACCCACCGTCGTGATTTCCAAAGCTCTGCATATATGGTCGTTATTTCCAAAGTGTTCTTGGAGGCATTCTGCTTCCAAGCACACTCTTCGGAATCGCAGCAATCGGACCCGACATTCCGCCAACTACGGCGCATTGAATTCTTGCGTTGGTGTGCAAATCGTCACGCCATGGCCACCATGGCGTGCTTCCTCTGCTCCACTCCTCTTCCTCTCTCATTACTCTCACGCCGTCCTCTCTCCCGCAGCAAATCCACCACCAACGTCATTTCTTGCGCCCAGGTGCACTCACACTCTCTGCCCTCCTTCCATCACTGTTGCCGAACCCTGTCGTAACTCTTCTCATGTCTTTCTTGTGTTGGTCACGCAGTCCAGCGGCAACTTCCCTGGTTGCGGAAGTGAGAAATCTATCGGCAAATTGGAGTCTCTGTTCTACACAGACTCAGGTGCTCCAAATTCCAAGCCTTAACCCTAATTCATTGAGTGTTGGTGGAATTCACAAATTCTGCATCGGTTTTGTTAAATTGTGATGGTTTGTGATAATTAGGCATTCCGCAGGAGAAGATTGAGCGGCCGACGGGGTTGCCGAAGGGGTTGCGTGCAATAGGGAATAACCCTAGGTGTCCAGAATGTAAAGCGAAAGGGGTTGTGGAGTGCGCGACGTGCGCGGGATCCGGACTGTATGTGGATTCGGTCCTGGAGAGTCAGGGGATCATCGTCAAAGTGCGTTGTTTAGGTACGAGCATCGAGCTTTTCAGCGTTTGTTTTTTCTCTTGAAGAAGTCTGGGTTGTGTATGTTCTGTAAGTCTTTCCTGACTGTAATCCCGATGTTTCCAATGGCGTAGCGAATTCATGATTGTGTGAAATGGATTTCAGCTTCCTGTGATTGAGTCTTAAAACTTCCTCGAGAGAATTGTTTTGAGAATCATGTAATGGTGCATTTAGTGATGAACGATAGTTTCATGGAAATCAAGTGCTTCCCCTTCACCACATGTGGCTGTTCTCACTTTCCAAAAGATTTACATAAGAAAGCATTTTGCAATTTTACTATTGATGATTATGTGAAAAGGGCTTTCTTACAATATGAATGGAAATTTATTGCAATCATCTTGCACTGTTGGTGTGCGGTTAGTGCAAGAAGAAGGGAAGTATGCAGTCAATGGCTTCTCTACGCTATGGTGCCAGGGTTTTTGAAAGCTAGAAAGATATACCCTTTGGGGGGATAGAGAGGCGGAAACCGAGTTTATTATTATACAGATATGGAATTGTTTGTGGATTTGGCTTGTGACTGAAGAGAGGACATTGTGCAGGATGTGGCGGGGTTGGAAACCACATGTGTCTCCAGTGTGGAGGAAGAGGTCATGTCTGAACATCATGAGTGACCTTATTCGTTGGTCATTTCTCTTGAATTGAAATTCCGACAGTAGCACCTCAACAACTTGTACTGTAAGCTACTATTGTTCTAAACAGGGATTGTGTAGCATTCTATAACCATTACTTTTCCAGTACCATAGGTGCAGTAATAGCGAAAGTTACTTTGTGGTGTAGTGGTTGTAGTAACATAGGCTTGTAGTAATATTTGATTGTATTCTTTCAGAGAGGTTGACTGTTGCCAATGGCCTCTCTTCTAATTCAGTTTTTGCACCTTTAGATGTCACCAAAGTTGGATATCTAAGTTGCGTGCTATCAATTTTGAAATTGACTTTCGGATCGCTTTTTCAACCTTTGGTAGTTGAAGGAGCTTGCTGTACGTGTTGGGATTTAATTTTCACAGTAGTTGCCGATTGTTAAAGAATTCTGTACCCTTGTTAGTTGAAGGAGCTTGCTGTACGTGTTGGGATTTAATTTTCACCAGTAATTGCCGATTGTTGAAGAATTCTGTGTCCATGCAACTGGTCTTTCCGAACTTCAGCTGTCGCGGTTGGCCATCTATCTTGGGTGTTTGTTGATTTTACAAGTTGTGTGGTTCATTTCACGAACTGATAGGATTTATCAGAGCTGGTCCTCAGAACAAGGCAATTTCAGAATTGTGTTCCAAAATTATTTGAAGAACGAAGAATATTTATCGTGTTGTCCCCAATTCGGTGAAATTTTGGGAATTTGGGGGCAACACTAATGAGGTTTGACACTTTTAATGTTCGAGATGTTTTCCGTTATGGACACCTATAAATGAGCATAGTTACTATTATTAAACATAAATTGTTAAATAATTATTGGTGTTTTTATTGGTGTTTTTATTGGATTCTATTGACTATTAAAAGAGGATCCCAATGCACTTTAGCATCCATTATTTGGACTTTGTATGAATAAGTTACGGAGTCCAAATTTTCAAAGTATTGACTAGATGTATCCAAAACCAACACTAGGCTCTAATAGATTTGTGTTTTGATTTCATACATCAATCAACATCTAGTTTTTTGTGATGCTTTTTGATCCAAATGTAGGTGTTATATTTTAAATTGTATTGATTATACACACCTTAGTTCAAACATATGATCATTTGGAGTCTTGTAAAGATCATATGGATTTGAAATTAGAAAAGAAGGAACAATATTTACAAGGCTTCTAGAAAAAAATAATGTGAAGTTGATCCTCTAAACAACATACTAGCTTCTTGCTTGAAAGAGGATCTCACTCAAATAAAGCAACAATTACTTACATCTAGCTATATTATCAAAAATTTCAACTATAGTATCATAGACTTTGCTTTGTCAATAGGCTTAGTCTCCTACAATTTGAAGGAATGCTCAATGAAGGCAATTTGCACTACAAGAAAGGGATCGTGATGTAGTATCTTACATTATTTTTTTATAAAAATTTTCTTATAGATGTAGAAGTCACCACCAACTACATTTGTCGATGGTGCAATTTCAAATGTATGGTCCTTAAGGGATTAACCATTTCAACATCTATAAGAATAATAAAGCAAATGACAACAATGACTATTTGTAATCTTAATGAAGGTTTATTCACATCTAGTTTTACAAGAGAAATAAACCTTTGTTAAACCATAATACTCTTGAAATTTCACACTGCAATAAGCATCCAAACTTGTGTGAAAATTGAACCTATACTTGATAGTGCACTTGTATGTAATTATAAGACATAAGGTGCTGCGTGGTAATCCTCCTCACTTTCAAACCATGTGTCAAACAACATCCAATATGGTCCACGCCATGCAAACATACAAAAGACCAGTTTCAATCTTTGGAAATCTTTATTTCTTGAAGAAAGAGATTTACAAACAAATTGGTTTCAATTCCACCATATTTTTGAAAAGCCATTTGAAAAGTCAAGTTCCACTTTACAAGTAGTGCTATCTTTTATTGCATACAAGGTTAGCAACGAAGTAGGCTGTAAGGATCAACTATGTGAATGATGAATAAATGCAAGGGGTTCTTGGTGCCCACTTAGCAAACTCCGAAGGTCCAGTGAGCAAATGCAACTTTGGGACCGTGTTTGGTGTACTAATGGTTGGTGCAACTCGAGATCCATTAATGTCTTCAATTGCAAATTGAAATTGAAGAATTTGTGCACAGGAAAGAGTTGATGAAGGCAAAGAGCCTTTAGCCAAACTTTCCATCAAAATGGTATTGAGACGATATCCTTGAATACAGCTTAAACTAAAACTTTGACTAGATCGAGAGAGAAAAACATTCTTAAATTTGAATTGGAGTAAATTATAGATTTGTTCACGATCCCACATGAAGCCCAAAATGAGCAAGCATGCGTGACACCAAATCTACCAGATGCCTTTCCAAGGAAGGAGGTTCTAATACAAAACGTACTTCCCTGGCTGAGAATTGAAATCTTAGAAGGATAGTCGGAACTTCACTTATCAAACCTAATATTACACCAATGTGTTCACCGCCCTACAGTCACACACTCTCAACCCAAATTTGCATCAAGTATCCAGGGAAGCGTCAGCAACAGAATGGGTTACTCCTCAACCAGAAAAAAAGGCTATCTGTGCAAGTAATGAACTCTCAACAGATTGATTAGGTAAGCCGGAACTAAAAGCCGTTTCAAAATATCAGGCTCTGAAACTGGACGCACGTTCCATTCCAAGGAAAACTAAAACCAATTCTCAGAAGAAGCTTCCACCGAATTGGTTGCAAATCAGACCTCCAGTCGGACCAAATCAAATCCCCTACTCAGTCCTCACCCCCGCAATGACATCATGGGCATTCATACTGTCAAATTCGCCTCTTCCAATAAGAAATCCAGTATGATTCATCAGTGATTTATCGGAATCACCACGAAAAATTTCAGGTACAAGCAGCCACACTATGTATATCATTGAAGCCACAGGAGGACCCAGACTGTGCAAATGGGAAAAGGTTGAAATAATGGTGCGGCATAGACTTGGAGACCGGCTCATGGATTCCAATGCTCATAAATGATGATGTACATAGTCTACAATCCCCATCGGATGACACAATTGCAAAGCTCCTCCGGGACCTCCTACCCCACTCGCTCAACAACCAGAGAAACGAAAACGAAAACAGAGTCGTCATGTTCCTCCACCTTGATGCAGAAGTGTCAACAGATTTGAAGCCCTAATTTCCTCCTTCCTCGCGAATTGCAGCAAAAAAAACGAAAATCGCAACACTACAAAACGAAGTCATCAGGACTCGAAAGGCTCTAGAGCACCCCCGCGGCTTGCTCCGCGGCCGCGAACTGCGACGCCAAGCGGTCCAGCTGCCCTTTGACGCTCATGTCGATGTAGCGCGACCCGTCCTTCCCGTACTGCACGATGAAGCCCGCGATCAACGACGAGTCCACCACGTTCTTGATGCGTACATTCTTGGCGCCACACAAGCTCTGAATCTTCTTCGCAATCAGCGCCAGCTGCGGCTTCTCGATCTTCACCGCCGAAATCACGTTCGCCACCTGCGTGTCCGTCAGCTCGTTGTAAATGGACTCGAACTCCTTGATCACGTCCTTGATCAACTCAATGCGCTTCTTGTCCACCAGCAGGTTCACGAAGTTCAGCGTCACGTCGCTGAACTTGGCGTCCTCCGCCAGCGTCTTGAGAATGCTCTTCTTCTTGTCGCCGTCGATCACCGGCGACACCAGAAACTCGGACAGCTCGTTGTTCTTGAGCAAATCGCCCAACCCCTCCACGTCCTTGTTGATCTTCTCCAAGTCGCCGTTCGACTGCGAAAGCTCCGCCAGCGCCGACGCGTAGCCTCCCGCTGCGGAGTCGGTCTTCATCACCACCACGCCCCGGCTGCTGGCGCCCGAGGACGAAGGGGCCGACACGGCCTTGGCCACCTTGGCGACGAGCGCCGCATTGCCTGTGAACGACGACCCACTTCCGGAAACGAACCCCATCCTCACCTGCGCCACGCGCGACCCCGGGAATTGATGAGCCCCGCCATGGCTGGACGCCGTTGCGGGCGTCCCAGTGGCCCTGGCGCAGGCCAGCGAATGCTGCAATGCCTCCATGTCTTGGAATTCTGTCGGAGGTTCCTTTGAAGGAGCTTGAATTCGCCCTGCAACGAGCTTCCGAATTCGTGAAGTCGCGGAATTGGACCCTGGGCTCAGGAATGGCGAAGCGCCCGACGCCAGGGCAATCCAATGGACGATCGCGAGGAAGATAAGGTGGGATAGGGGGTGAGTTTTTCGTTCGTTCGTCGTGTTCCAGTCATGTTCGTGCCTTTGTGGTCTTGGTTCTGGTTCCTGCCCTCGGCACTAAGTCCCAGTCGTCTGTTTCTGGGTTTCCGCCTCCGACTTTTCCCCCTTCCTGCCCGCCCACCTGCTGCCCCAACCCGTCCACCCGCCCCAGTTCGTACCCGCCCAACTCACTCCCGGTTCTCAGTTACAGGCCTGAAGGGGGCCTCCGAAGGGATCTCTCCAACGAGAGCTTCTGTGAAGACCCCCCACTTGTGGCTCTTTTTTTGGTGTGGGTTTGGAGCCTGGGTAGCTGCCTGGTTGATGTAATATTTGACCACGTTCAGATATACCAACTTATTACCACCTGATTACTAATCTGAAAACCAACAAATCAAACCAACGTGGAACAATATTTTTCCAGTTAAAAATGTAATTTCTATGAATATTTGAAGTGGTTTAACATATGTATAGGATACATTTTAAAGCCATTTTGTTTTGCAATTATATTGTTATTAAATGGATATTGGTAGGTTCAGGTTCATTAAATAACATTTTCATTTTGAAAAATTTACCTTACAAAAAAACTTGAATAGAAAGTAAAATAAAATTCTTCAATGAAAAACTTAAATATGCTATCTACTATTGTCTATGGAAGAAATTTTCAAATTTTCAAATTTTATTGAAAAAGATTGGCTTGCATACTAATTGATCTAACCACATGGATATGATCTATGAATCAAGGTTATCACATCGGACAAGTCGCCCACCTGCCCACCTGCCCACCCGTCCGTCCGAGACGTCCGGTTGAGGTTCCGCCCGTCCGATGTAGTCAACATATAGTTGACTTTATCCTTAAGTCCCCTCCTTGTCTTGATGTCCCCGCCCTTAAGTCCACGCCCCGTCTTTAAATCCCCGCCCAGTCTTTTAAGTCCCTGCCCAATCCTTTAAGTCCCTGCCCAGTCTTTTAAGTCCCTGCCCAATCCTTTAAGTCCCCGCCCAGTCACCCAGCTCCATGGTTTCGATTCCTGTGCAAACCGGCACGGACCGTCCGTCCAGTCCAGTTCGCCCGTCCGTTCGGGACGTCCGGTGACCCTGGAACGCTCAATGTGACAACCCTGCTATGAATCATATTCTACAACTATTGTTCGAGATTCATCATTAAATTATTATTCAAGGTTGCATTGTATAGTACACCTTCACTATTTGTGAAATGTGCACATTTTACTACTCTTTCAGGGGTTAAAAGATATGCATTTATCAATGTGTCAAGATAATGAACTAAAGGAGAAATTTTAATCCATATGAAACTTACAAATATCCCAATTTATACTTCATTACATATATTGTATTTTAAAGCTTCATTTATATTGATATTTCATTTATACCACCTTCTGTATTGTGTTAATAAATTGAATATGTTTTGCAATAGAACTATATTATTATTAGGCGATGCATATAGTAGTGAATTTTAGTCTAATATCAAAATATTTTAGCAAGTTGGACTATATGACTAAACACAAACCACGTAGACTTTGCACTATGAACTCTACTAATGTTATATTTCAAAAATTTATAACATTTTCTTATATTACATATCTTTTTTTCAAACCTATCAAAATTTAACAACTTATAGAACAAGAATTTAACTTTGTTTCAAATTAAAACCTAATATGTAGGCATTGTTAGCCCTAGAATGCTCCAACGTCCATTTTTTGGACAATATAGAGACTAAAACTTAGTTTTATTTTTCATTAGAGCTTGGATGAAAGTCATTTGTGGTGATACTTCATCAATTCTTTGTCCTATCTAGTGGTTGGATTTGGTGTTATGAGAGTTCATATTTTTCTAAAATTACAAATGTGGAAGTTTTTCAAGCTAGAAATTGCATTGATTTTAGTTCAATACTGGGTTTGCAAAAAAGAGGTCATAGATTTTGAGGACACAAAAGTTTCAAAAAATCACCATATGAAGAGAACCTCTTTTAGAATCCATTCCAACAAGTTTTACTCAAAAAATGATAATGTTTTGCTTGTAATTGAATTTAGACAATATTCTAAATTTTCCTTTCCAAACTTTATAAAAAAATATTGGTGATAGCATTGGTGAATCTAACCGTACAAATGGAATCTAAAATTCACAATCTACAACTTTTATTTTTATTTCAAGTCCAAAATATTATTCCAAGTAGGACTTTAAGATGAATTTTCCTAAGTAGCCAATTCTGGAGATGGATCCAGACATTCTAGGGTTAATTCAAATTCAAGAATGATCATATCCATGCCTAATATTCACATCAAGCATAATAAGGTATTAGTTGACATGAAAAGCACCTTTTGTGATTCATTTTGTGATTGTTTAAAGAATTTGTTTATTGGAGTAGGTGGAATAAAGAGTCTGTTTGATAGCAAATGACAGACAAAGCACTTAAAACTATGACACAGATAAGTAAACCAGATAAAGCTCATAGTAGATGATATCCTTAAGCATGTAATTTAAATCAATTAATCAAAATAGAACACTATCATCTTGAGATTCAAACCTTATAAGATGCATTGAAACAAGTTGATGATGAGTTGTGGACTATCCAATCATTTCTTTTTAAATTCAAGGACACGAAAAGCATTATCACTTTTTGAGTTATTACAATTAGAATGGATTTGAAATGAGTTTCTCTGAACATGGTCATTCATTGAAAGTTTTTGGTTCTTTCAATTGATGAACTTTTTTTTGTAAATCCGATTTTAAACTAAAGTGAATGCAATTTTGACTTGGTCAATCACTTCAAAAAGATACAATGAAGATTGATATTGTACCAAGACAAATACATTCTAAACCCTAAAATAGCACATATACTAAAGTCAATTTGGCTTTAAAAAAAATAGGCATTTTCTAAAGTTATTATAAAATTTGTCTCAACAACTTAGTCTATTGGATGGTTCACTTTAGAAGTCATTTACTATCCAACCATAATTGCTTTTTGCTTCAATTTTTAGGGTAAAACTGTAATGCATATTGGTATGTTTGCCCATTTTTCCTTGTATTTTCAACATGTGGAACATAAAGTAAAATAGAATGAAGTGTACACCCAATCATTTAATTAAACAAACATTAAAATGTTATTTAATGAAGCCAAACATACCAATATCCTTTGAATTACAATGCATTTCCAAAACAAAGTCTTTAAAATCTATACTATACATATGTTAAAGAACTAATACAAAAATCTCTAAAAAATCAATGGATGAAAAAAATACATTTTTATGTGTTTAGGGAGTAAGTATCTATGTTCAGGGATTGTTTGAAATTTAATGTGTATTTAAGAAACAACTTTTATAATTTGAATGATAATTTGATTTTGCCTTTGTAATATATGTAATGAAGTATAAATTGGGATATTTGTAAGTTTCATATGGATTAAAATTTCTCCTTTAGTTCATTATCTTGACACATTGATAAATGCATATCTTTTAACCCCTGAAAGAGTAGTAAAATGTGCACATTTCACAAATAGTGAAGGTGTACTATACAATGCAACCTTGAATAATAATTTAATGATGAATCTCGAACAATAGTTGTAGAATATGATTCATAGCAGGGTTGTCACATTGAGCGTTCCAGGGTCACCGGACGTCCCGAACGGACGGGCGAACTGGACTGGACGGACGGTCCGTGCCGGTTTGCACAGGAATCGAAACCATGGAGCTGGGTGACTGGGCGGGGACTTAAAGGATTGGGCAGGGACTTAAAGGATTGGGCAGGGACTTAAAAGACTGGGCGGGGATTTAAAGACGGGGCGTGGACTTAAGGGCGGGGACATCAAGACAAGGAGGGGACTTAAGGATAAAGTCAACTATATGTTGACTACATCGGACGGGCGGAACCTCAACCGGACGTCTCGGACGGACGGGTGGGCAGGTGGGCAGGTGGGCGACTTGTCCGATGTGATAACCTTGATTCATAGATCATATCCATGTGGTTAGATCAATTAGTATGCAAGCCAATCTTTTTCAATAAAATTTGAAAATTTGAAAATTTCTTCCATAGACAATAGTAGATAGCATATTTAAGTTTTTCATTGAAGAATTTTATTTTACTTTCTATTCAAGTTTTTTTGTAAGGTAAATTTTTCAAAATGAAAATGTTATTTAATGAACCTGAACCTACCAATATCCATTTAATAACAATATAATTGCAAAACAAAATGGCTTTAAAATGTATCCTATACATATGTTAAACCACTTCAAATATTCATAGAAATTACATTTTTAACTGGAAAAATATTGTTCCACGTTGGTTTGATTTGTTGGTTTTCAGATTAGTAATCAGGTGGTAATAAGTTGGTAAATCTGAATGTGGTCAAATATTACATCAACCAGGCAGCCACCCAGGCTCCAAACCCACACCAAAAAAAGAGCCACAAGTGGGGGTCTTCACAGAAGCTCTCGTTGGAGAGATCCCTTCGGAGGCCCCCTTCAGGCATGTGACTGAGAACCGGGAGTGAGTCGGGCGGGTATGAACTTGGGCGGGTACGAACTGGGGCGGGTGGACGGGTTGGGGCAGCAGGTGGGCGGGCAGGAAGGGGGAAAAGTCGGAGGCGGAAACCCAGAAACAGACTGGGACTTAGAGCATCCCCACCAATCTGTTCTCTATCCCTAAACTTGAAGTCTCAAAGCAGTCAACCTTGACTTTATGCAGATGAGACCTCGCGAGTTCTCTAAAATGAGCCTCTGGATACAGGATTCGGTGAGAGTTTTACAGAATTCTGTATAATTTACGGATACAGAATTTAGAAAAAGTTTGGTGCTGTGAACTTTCTGCATCCCTATCTGCATCCCAGGTCCTCTTCCCTAAACTTTTAGGGAAACGGAACTCCCTGGTGGGGATGCTCTTAGTGCCGAGGGGTTCGTGCCTTTCTCGACACACCTATATTTTTGCTTGTATTTTTTGAAATTTGATACTTTTAAATTTATTATTCTAATTAAAATTTTAGTTCTGACTAGTGTGCACTATGCCGTTGCCACAATCCAAATGAAAATAAGAGTAATTTTCTAATTTTTTAGTTTAATAAAAAGACTGAAACAAAATCATTTTTGCATCGTAGTTCCAAATGTCACGAACAAAGCCTATGCACCCCTCCTCGCCGAGAGCTTTCCAAGGGTACCAAGCATGCAACTAGGGACTCACGGTCCGGGAGATCTCACCGTAACAAACAAACAAAATAAAACAAACAACCTAACTTAAAGTAATGGATGGATGGATTTGACGAAGGTGAGCATAAAGCTTTATTTCAGTGAAATGAGAAGACAAGACACAGAGCTTACTTGAACATAACAAGTCTTCTTTATTTTTTCCTTTTTTGAGGGGCAATTTGAAACTAGTGCTACATTGTTGTAGCATGTCTAGGGCTCACTAGAAGAGAAAAGAGTGTTTTGGCACCAAGCGCTATAGTTGGAGAGTTTGGTTCTAAAGTCCAGCTAAAAGGGGAACAATTTGGGGCCCATATTTGTTTATGAAACCAAGCTTAATGCCAAAGTTATCATTTTCTACCAATGGTTGGAAGTTTGAAATTTGAAGCAACATTTAGATATTATTGTATTTGACATAATTATCATATTTATGGACAACTAAATCATATATTACTTCAAAAGTATATAGATAGAGTATATGAATGTAAAAACATTTTTTAATTAATAATGGTATTTTCAAGTACTTAATATGGTGTATATATATTTTATAGTTTCTAAAGAGCTTCAAGGATTACCTTGGTCATTTATGTAGTAGGCAAAAAAACTCTTAGGAATGGCCATATATTTTTTGCACATTTTGAAAAATTGATGATATAAATTTTTGTATAACTTTGTTAATGATATATAATTATAGAAGTGAATTAAATTCAAGAACTTGTTGTTATCCAAATTTATAAAAGAAAATTGTTTTAAACAAACAAATTCCATGTAGAGTGTATTTTAGCACTTGACTTTTTATTCTTAAAACTTATTTTGACATTCAGAATGACTTTTTTCTTTAAACTCATATTAGGAAAATTAAGCTTTCCAAATTAGTCTTTGATCCCTTTAAAGCTTTGAAATAGATCTTATAATGAATAGTACAAAAATTTGAAGTTGAGAGCCCATGTCAACATTTCTAAATATGAAACCATAGAGAAATTTGTATATATTTATGTTGAAATTTTCAATATTTTTTAACATAAATTCAATAGATTTGATTTTGCTTCATTGCTTATTCAAAATATGAATAATTCCAAATCTCAATTAAAAAACATTGTATCATGTAGGTGGGTGTTTAGTATAAGAAAACCGTGTTTTTGGTGTTGTTTTAAAAAACACGTGATGTCTAAATTGACGGATTTTAGGTGACATCAATTTAAACGTCACGTGTTTTTTATGTCAACAATGACGTCCAATGTAACATAAAAAACACGCGATGTCTTAGTTGACGTCACCTAAAATCCATCAATTTAGACATAAAAAAACTCTGGTTTCTTATAGTGATTATTTGATGTTGACTAAAAGTGTGCGGAGGTAGGAAGTTGGTTTGCAGAGCACAAAAGAGGCTAGTGAGGGACTTTTGGAGACTTAAACCTTGACTTTGGACCTTCGTGTTGTTTTTGACACCTTGTTTGAGCCCTTGAAATCCATAACTTCCATGTGTATTTAAAAACTCATCATTTCTAAATAGAATCTTCCACATGATAAAGTGAAAGACATTTGCCTCAAGGCTTTCAATCCTTGGATGTAGGCATTCTTTAAGAACAATGTAGACTTGCCTTGACTATATTGGCATGACGTTTTTGTACATAACAATGGGAATTTTTAGAACTTATAGAAGACATATGATTTCATTTCTAAATGTGAAAAACTTCATTCATATACATTATGAAAAGCATATACAATGAAAGGTTTTGAAGGTTGACAACATTGTTAGATGTTGGCCATCCCTGTAGTAGTAGTAAGGATATTTTTTACTTACAATAGGTCAAAGCCAAGATAATTAAAATATATGAATATTCTTGTTGCATTCCTTGATGTTGATTAATAAAATTAGGAAAGAAAATAATACGAAATGGATACGAAATCCATCCATAATAGTTCTAGTGTTACTTCCATTATAGAACTCTTGTAACACTAATTTTGCACTCAGGTGACACTACTTTTGCGCCATCATCAGAAGGATTAATGAAATCGAATACAGCAATGATACCTCTGCAGACATTCATCCAAATCTGCTCAAGCGAAATCATCGACACTACTTCCATCCAGACTCATCAGTCTCATCCCTCCACCGAGCTTGCAGCTGCAGACATTCGAGCTTCCTGAGAATCGCCCGCTCTACGTGTTATGCTCGAGGGAGTGCACTCTGTACGTCACCATGTCAACTAATTTGCGCTTCTTCGCTGTCCTGCGCGCAAATTCCCGTCCACGATCACAACCTGCACATCACCTAATTAATGGCGGTACCACGTTCTGTGTTAGGTCCCGAATTTAATTCCACCTTCACGTCACGGATCGGAAAGCCGCAAAGCACAGGAAGTACGAGGTCCGTCACTGGAGTAGCTATGGCAATGGCATTAGTTGTTGAGCCCTTGCTGCAGGTACACGTTGGCATGATCTTCAGTCTGAACTCGTTTGTTTCTTGGAGTGCCATCCTGTCCAGATGTCGATTTTGGCAACTTGAATCTCTCGGATGTTTGATGCGATGTAGGTGATGACTACTGATGGCTTGCCAGGTGGGTGTACTTGATCAACCCGGAGCTGAATATTTTAAGTGGGTTGCTGTAACTGGAGTTTTTTGAGGTCATGGCCACTTGTACAGATTTTGTGTTCCAAGGACAATTCCAAACCCTAATTCTTTGAAAACAGCCGATGTTTGATACGATGTAGGTAATGACTACTGATGGCTTGCCAGTAGGGGGTACTCAACTCGGAGTTGAATGTTTGTAAATCGGTTGCTGTAACTGGAGTTGTTTGAGGTCATGGCCACTTTTTACAGGTTTTGTGTTTCAAGGACAACTCCAAATCCTATTCTTGAAAGCAGCCGAAATTCTGGTCACTCTTTTTGTACAGAGATGATCCTTGCAACACACTTTTAATGTTCTAATGCTTTAGAAAGCCCTTATAATGCATATGATTTCGAGTTGGCCATATCTTGTTAGCCTTCATGTTTCTTGAAACATTTAAATATCCCCTGTGCTGCAAGGATCACCTCAGAGACTGGCTAAGGGTCAGAATGAAGCGAAAGCATACACCGCTTGTGCCAGGATCTCGTTTTGGCTTCATGTTGCAGCTTGCTCTTGTGGTGTCGTTGCTGAGCCGCGCCGGTTGTGTTGTGACGATCCGCAACTGGACAGCCTACACGACGATTATGGTCACACCCAACCCGGACGGATCCACGGATGAGCTTAAACCTAGGGAGTGGATGCAGTATACGTGTACCGGCAATGGTAGGAATGGCATGTTCACGGTGGCGAACTACAAGGACGAAAATGTGGTGACGCTCTTGCTTGACGATGGCCAGATTCTGGCGTTGGTCGATAATTTTAGTGACTCCATCGATGGGCTTCTCGTTGATTCCGAGGGTAACGGGATTCAAACCTTGTTCATCAATCTGTGAACGCTCGCTTAATAATAATATCGGGAATAATATAGCTGGTGTGGGTTAATCTGCTGGGTTTAGTGGGACGGAGTTGTCAGTTTATGCTCCCCTTTACATTTGGAGACTGCATCTAATGTAAATCCATTCTCGAATTGGCAGATTTGTCTGTTTGATGTGGTTGTGATCTTCACCTTGTCGCTTGAATTGTGATCGACATTTCTCGGAGGTTCACAATTATGTAAAAACGACTAGTCTAATTGCAGATTGGCATTGTTGGCGTCTTTTCTGTAAGATACCTGTTTCAAATTGATCATTTGAAAAGTAGCAGCGTGGAGTCTTTTGATTGCTGTGACTGGAACTGAAAAAAATGGCACAACTCTCCAGCGACGAGCATTACTGCGAGATAGTGTTCCAGAGGACCTCTTATCAGAGCTTCCATCATGTCACATGCGGTAACAAATCACATCATGTATTCTATCTCTCTCATTTTGCTGGCAATAGACAAGAGAAGTCCTATCTACTTCTGTTTCCGAAGTTCAGCTCTTCATGCGTATCCAAAGAGGCTTAAACGTGGAGTCTCGAAATTCAAACTTGAGGAGTAGCAGTTCCCTGGTTCGTTGTGTTTCCAGGTGCTGGTTTCAAAAGTAGTGATACATGGACTTTGGTGCGGGATCTAGCCTTGAACAAACGAACTCTTGATTCAAGCAGGCTCAGCCGAAAAGAGACCGGAGTTCTTCAGTCTTCGGATTCTGACAGGGCAATACCACTGTCCGAAACACAAAAGAGAAGATCGAGCTCATTGCATCTACGCTTTAGTCTGAAACACAGCGCGAACGAGAATTGTAATTTCTACAAGAGACTGATTCTGAAATATTGCAGTGTCGAGGAAATTCCATAACTTCTACATGTGCCAGCTCTTGAGCTCCTACAACTGTATTCGCTAATGGAATTATGCTAATGGAATTATGTCAATACTCCTACTCTATCTATTCTGGTGTCTGATGAAGTGCAGAACATGCAAAGGTGGTAGGGGAATTACTGTAGCTGCAACGAAGTAAATTAGTGGGAGGCGAGCTCGTGTCTGGCAGCTAAAGGCTTCTCTAGGAGAGCAGAGAGGTACACTTCATGCTTGTCAGCTCCTCGATCAAGCTTTAAGCTCACATCCCACCGCAACTCCTTGTATCCAAACTTTCGGATTAACGGAGCGTAGAGGGAATCCAGTTCCGATTGAATGCAAAAGAAATGATCGAGCCACAAGAACCCACCAGGTCGCAAAACGCGGTCGATGTCATAGAAGATGAACTCGAGGGTGTCGTGTGGTATCCAGTTCGACAGAACGTGCATTGAGTGAACGATGTCCAATGTGTTGTCCCAGAAGGGGAAGCGGACGCCGATGGACATGAAGAAGGGGATCACCCCGCGCTGCGCAATGAAGTTGTTAAAAGGCCCGTTCAAATTCAAGGTGGAGGTGATGATGGTCACGTTGTGTTCGCGCATGCGAACGGCGAAGGAGCCAGTGCCGCCTCCGATGTCGAGACCGATGCGGAGACCGCCTTGCTTTAGGGCGACGACTTGCTCAACGGTGAAATCCACAGAGCCGGGGGAAGACGGCCGGCCTACCCAGCGACGACGCTCCCGTCCATTGAGGTCGAAGCAGTCGAGACAATCGGCAAAGACTTTTCTTTCGGCGCGAGTGTTGAGACAGTCGAAGCTCTTGCAGTCATAGGAGGTCCAGCGGATGTTGCCGTCTGTGGGCAGTGTCCAGAGAGACTTCGGAAATGGTATAGGCTCGGTTGCATTTTGCGGTCCTCTCGCCAAGCATCTGCAAAAACAGAGCGGCATACATCAATTTGGTGGGAGATGGACGAAGTAGCTGGCTCCAAGCGCAAGAGATAAGGCTACGAGGAAAGCACATACGTCGTGCCATTGTTAGTGATCTCTGCAACCAAGATGAAGAGAAATGAAATTTGAACTTACCGCCGACGGGGAAGAGGCTCGCAACCTTCCAACAAGAGCTTCTGCGCGAGGTCATCGTCGTCGGGGCAAACCTTCCCGATCTTGTAGTTCATGAATTTTGTGATATCTCCCATGTTGGCGACGCAAGCTTGGCCTACACTGGCTGTCAATGAGTCCGACTTGAGGGCGGGGTTCCAACCGAATTGGAGCTTCTTCGGCGCCACATACTCCCGAAATTCTTGAGGAAGACTGTCACGCCGGTCAAGCATCCAGCGATGGTAAGGATCGCCTTCAATTGCTTCCGTCATTACCTCAACGGCGGTGTCTCGATCGCCATTGGTTCGCGCCGCGGCGATTGCTTTCGTGTTGGCTTGAATGTTGGTTAGGAGCTGCAGATGCTTCTCTTGTACCTGAATGACCTGGTCTTGAGCTTTTCGAAGCTCCTCACGGAGCTGACCAATCTGACGGAAGGTTTCGTTGTGCTGGTTTGAGCTGTCGTTCGGGAATGTTCCTTCGAGCACTGTTTTCTGGCACTGCTGCAGTGTAGAACAGTTCTGGAAGCCGTAAATTGCGAGCCCGCAAAGGAGAAGATACGCTGTCACGGCAATGATGTTTCTACGAGAGTAGCGCCTCTTGCCGTCGTCCTCCGCCTTCAGGTTGGCTTCGAAGCTCATCGTGGCTACAGCAACACAGTCCCGCGCAGTGTGCTAATACAACGCTGTACCCAATTGGGAGCTTTTCTTGCCGTTACGTCAAGCGAGTTCGGAGACGGGGAACACTCATCTTCAGTAACCAGAAAAAATATCCGTCCCTCGATATTATTCTTTCTTCCGACTGCGATTGCCCCTCACAAGTCCGCATTCACCTGATGAACGCCATTGACATCAGGTACCAAAATCCGATCCAAGTATCCCCTCAACACCTAATACTCCAATTCTCTTACTCTGTTTCTTTCAAGCTCGGATTGACTCGACTTTACGGCCTCATTTCGTACCCAACAGCAGTTTTGCTTGCATACCAACAGGAGCTGCTGCTTGCTACAGAGAGTAAGAGATGAAGATTACACTGAGATGTCGAGAAACTCGATCTTCAATTTAAAGAAAGCGATGGCAAGATGGTGAGCGAGAAGTCCTAGATCGAACATGTGAACACCAGCCTCAGCCTCAGCCTAATAACCTCGTCCGACATTGATCAACAGACACAACGTAGTCAACAAACATACACGCAACTCTGCAATACCCAAGCCCTGCAACATTGGTGAAAGACGGAAGAGCTTGCTGCGAGTGTGATTTAACATGCCAGTAACTGACTGAAGTTACCATAGTGTGTCCTCCATCTTCTCACTACCAGGTGGTTACTCCGAAGTCCGAACTGGTGACTGACGGAAACTAGCAACGTGCACTTCAATAAAGCTTGTACTTATAATACAGTGAATGCATGATCTACAAGTGGACCGAAATCTCAGTGAAGCGGCTATGACGTACCACGATTTGCCGCATTCAAACAAAACTATAGCAAATCACAATAGAAATAGTTACGGTAATGAAATAAAATACTGCATCTCCTGTAGCTCCCGGCCTAGGCTGTGTACGTAGCCGCCTCTTCTTCTCCAAATGCATCCAGCCCATGATGAAGTTCAAACTTCAGTGTCAACATACGGCAAATTGATTTATTTAAGAAAAGAACACGAAAACCCATGTTTCATGCCACGATTTGCATACTATGAATGGCAAAGTCATGGCTCACACGATGTACCGACTGATCAAATATCACATGCACCACCGACTTCAGGTTGAGCTCTCTCATTTGTACCGTTTCTTGTGAATGATGAAGTTCGAGTCTTCGACCTCTCTGTGGGTACAGCTTCGAGCTCATGTCAGTGTGCTTTGATGTGGGTCTGCCTGCCTTAGTGAATTACAGTGTTATTTTCTCTCTTCATGTGTGTTTTCTTCAGTTTTCTTGTGGCACAAGAAACACTACAAGTTACACTTTTGACTGCTGTGTAACTTCAATTCGACCTTGTTATTTTTCTGACGGTTTCACCTCCTGTGTAACTTCCTTCCCTATGGGATTCAATCGTGCAGTGAATTTAGGTAGGCTGTAGGCAAGTCGCCACTTGCACTAAGTCTATGGCTAGGCTATGGTTGCTACGTTGCCAACACTTGGGTTGCTATAGTGGTTTGAATCTCTTGACAGTAAATTGGAGACTATTATAACATAGATTATTTTATCAAACCACTATGATCTCGTGACAGTAAATTGGAGACTATTATAGCATAGATTATTTTATTAAACCACTATGATCTCTTGACTGTAAATTGGAGACTATTATAGCATACATTATTTTACGTGATTTGAAAATGCAAATGCAGGATTTATTAAAATATTCAAGGTTCCTTGTAACTTATTTGAGCCAGGGATAAACGTACATTCAAATCTTTGCATTTCAACTTCCAAATTTGTTGCCATAAAAAGTAATCAGTGAACTTGGAGTCTAACTTTGGGGTCAAGCTAATGTTCAGGGAAGACCGCCGCCGATTTGTTCATTGCGCCTTTGGGATACTGATAACCAGTTGGAGTGTGAATGGAGGATCCAAAACGGGACAAAATATTTGTAAGACCAGCAACTAAGGTGGAAGCACCCAAATCCGTCAATACTAAGCAAATCAGCACAGTTGGAGGTAACTTTTCCTAAAATTAATGTTTTTGTAGTATTGGCAAGTGAAAATCATGAATATTCAAAAAAAAAATTAGATTTTTTGGATGTGGTATGTACAAAAATCAATAGTTAGCAAATGAGGGTTAGGTATGTGTCCTTCAAAGTGCGTTAGCGAATCAGAGCCAAACATTTCAAGGACACATTAACGAGAAGTCTAGAGACACTCTAAGGTACATGAATGGGAGCAGGGACACTAATGGGTCTTTCTACCTTAACCAGTGTGCAAAAAAAATTGGTTGATATTTTGCCAATGCTTTCATGAACTTGTCCGATTTTGACTGCTGGCAATTTCAAATCCAAGGCTAATACCTGGGTGTAGAGAGGCAAGTTTGTACTTAGACAGGGTGATTAGGTAGGTATCAATTTTGAGAAGGCCATTGAGGGTTGAGGTGGCGGCTCTTGTTCTCCATCCTAGTCCCATTCCCATCATCACTTTGAGGTCATAGATAACCCTAAACTCTATTTTTACTCAACATCGCAGTGCCCCTTGCCTTTGGATTCTTCCATGTATCAATTTTTCCTTGCACCAATTCTTACCTTACTAAGCTATTGTGTTTTGGGTTGGGCTCAAGGCGCCTCTCTTTCAACTTCCAAGCCTATAGATACTACAAGAGAAAGGGGTGTTTTAAGTATAGTCCTAGTAGTATCATCTTTTAAGAGATGACTTTTAAGTAAGGTTTTCAGTAAAATTTTACTAAAAAGATAGTCCTTTCAGTAAAATTTTACTAAAAACCTTACTTAAAAGTCATCTCTTAAAAGACGATACTACTAGGACTATATTTAAAGCACCCCTTTTTCTTGTAGTGAAATAAGACTTGCTTCCTCTTCTTCTTTTTCCTTTTGTTTTCAATTTGGTGCTTGTGGATGTATTTGAAATGGAAAATGTCAAAGATCTCTATTTAATATGCTCTTCAAGGCTTAGGTTAGTAGAGAGATTGTAGGCTTGCAATTGGAAGTTGCTACACCTAGTTATTCTTCTACTTCCCCTTCTACATGGGTAGGGTGAAATTTTTACCTTCGTCAATGGATTCTACAAACTTTTAGAGATTTGTGTACTTCCATCAGTTGGAGCCCGTCATTGATATTGAAATATCCCATTAGAGAAAATTTGGAGCCTTTACATGACCATTTGCCTGTTGATATAGAGTCAAATAGTCCTATAGAGGCCCCAAATGTGATCTAATGCTAACCTACTAATTCTTGGAAGAGATAGTAAAGTACCAATACATAAATATTGTTACTTATGAATGTGCATTTTCTAAGTAGAATTCCATAAAGATCAAGAAATGGAACCAACTGACACTTTTGAATTGGAAAAGTGTCATACAAGTCTCTGTAGAAGGGCTAGAAAAAAAGTTTAATTCTATTGAATGCAATTTTTTTGTGGAATAATAGTACAAAATTTTAGTACTTTTTTGCAAATCTTGAGAAGTACCTTGCAAAATCAATTGAAGATGTACCTCAAGAAAATGAAAATCTTAAATTCTAAATTCTTTTGATGTTTTAAAATCTTAAACACTAAGTTCTTTTGCTGTTCTTTAACCTTCTCTAAACCACTCTCAGCTTAGTCTTGGATGGATCCTTAGCCTTCAATTGGTAAAAGGCTATGCTAGGTTCAAATTTTACTGAGAATGTAATGAAATCTTGAATTTAGTTTCAAAATGGACATGTCTTTGTAAAAAGAGGACTGTAGCATTTGCAAATTTGAATTTGAAGGAAAGTGGCTGGTGGGAATTTGATATTGAAGGAAATGAAAAAGGAGATTTAAGTAGTGAACCACTACAGAACTAACCATGAAAAAGTCTTTAAATTTTGATCCCAAATAAAGTAGAAAATGGTCAATTTTAAGCCAAGATTCTTTATAGAAAAAAGATATTAAATAAATATTGCAGCCCAAAGATCTCAATCTAACCTTTATCTTGAATGAAGTGCAATAAATTTAAACTCAAATTCTTTACCATCTCAACTTCCAAAATTCAATGAAAATTAGAAATGGATTTGCACATTTTAGTATGATGTACATGTTTGGGTTGAAAAATGGCACACCAAAATCAAAACTTGGATTCCATTGGTGAAAGACTTCAAAACTATGTTTTTTCATATAAAGAGTTAAAATACCAAAAACCATTAGTAAATTTTCCAAGATTTAAAAAAAGGATTTTCTACAATAAAAAGAGAGGATTGTTGAATTAGAACAATATAAAGTAGGAGGAAAGAACAGTGGAAATAGAATATTAGAATACAATTGTTACAGCCTAAAAGATGATATCTAACCTTGAAGCACTTTGACGTTCATATTTTGGACAATGAACAGAGGGCTTTGAGGCACTATTTTGTCCAACTAACTTTTCATTTATCCCATGTAATACTTGAGTCTAGAAAAGACAACCTTCCTTAATGATCAAATTCATGAAATTCCAATAAATGATATTTTTGCACAAAAATATAAGCAAAAATGTGCAAAAATTCAAAAAAGGATTGAGACAATTAGGAGTTAAGGTCATTACCTTCAAGTAGCCTTCAATGCAGTGGCCTCAAAGTGTTTAAACATTCACATGGAATGAGAAGTGGAGTGAGGCATGGGCTTACTTAAAGAATATACAACCAAACTTCTCTAATGTCATAGTCTAAATATCCAAAATGCATGTGATTATATGAGATTTTCTAACATTGCAACCAAATACCATACTCAACTATCAAGATTGACATTTCATGCCAAATAATTAATTAAAATTAAAAAAAGTGGTTCAACAATCATTTTATATATATATACAATCATTATATATATATATATATATATATATATTTTGTTTTTAAGAATTTGGTGCCTCATGTATAAAAACATGAAGAGGTGGCAAATCTGTTATTCTGTGTCGGATTAGATGCAAGGGACCCTAATCAACAACCCTTTCACTTGTCCATTTCTTAATTTGTGAGTGGTTGTTTCTAAGCAAATTTTTTTGAATACAATGGCTTCAAAGTTCACATTTTTCTAATTTCTAAGGAAAATAGAGAATAGTGAACAACATGTTTAAGACTTTAGGTGACTTTGGATGAGAGTTTTTTGGAAGTTTTCAATATGAATGTGGCCCATTTTTTGATAATTAAACATTGGCAACATTAATTTATTCATTTTCCAACTTCTTAATAGAGTAGTTTTCCAAAAGAACAACTTTTGTTCTTTTATTTTAATTTTGTCAAACAACTTTGATAGCTAGGTATGAGAGTATTAAGATAGGAGGCTCTAAAATTGCACGGGCATTAAGAACCGCCCCTATAAATGGTTGTGAAATGGCCATGAGGTGGTTCTAAAAGTGAATGCTATAGTCATTTAATGATTTAAGGAAAAAGGCATTATTAATGGCAAGAGCCAATCATTCTCTTTGCTTTTGACATCTTTCTTTAGAATTGCAAGTGAATGGTTCATAGAAGACCTAGGGTCACAAATAGGGACCTATGACACATCTCATTTGAAAATTCATAACTAATTCAAAAATGCTTCAAAAAATATGAAACAACTTGTGTTAGATTCCTCATCTATTTCTCTTTCTTTGAAAATGAGTTAAAAATATTTCCATCCAAATAACCACATGAAAAAGGCAGACCAACTCCGGTTTCTGAGCCTCCTACTTTATATAAAATGGATGTCCATGAACAAAGTACTTGGAAATTACATGAGTAAGAAAAATGGTCTAAAATCTTTGTATGGACTTTTCAATTTCTTTATTATCTCATTTGTGGGTATCCTCTTGTAACATTATAAAATGTGGTGTTCAGAGCTCTTTAATCCCTAAATGATGGACCCATGACCATTGATTTCAAACCTCACTGTCCATCACTCAATTTGCTACCATTGTGCAATTAGATATGTATGAAAAAGTTTATATTTATTTTTCAAAGATAAAAGTACATGTCTTCTTTACTTCAGAAAATTTTTAGATATTTTTGTGGAAAATTAAAAATTTAAAGAATTTTTGAAGACAAAGTGAAGAAAAATCATACTCCGTATTAAATAGAAAAGTATTTCCAAAAATCTGAAATTCCACCATAAGTGTATATCACAATGACAAACATCATGGTGCAAACTCAATTTCTGTGTCATTCTATAATTAGGAAATAATAGACATTGAAAATACACCCAATGTTCAAATGGCAATAAAATATGCAATATTAGGAATTTTTTCTAAATTCAAATTGGAATAGGGGGTGGGCGATTTTAGAGCCCTATGCCACTTCAACTTCAAAATTTCATTACTAATTCTAGAAAGCTCCAAAAAACATGAAACGACTTGGTTTAGATGCCAATTCCTCTTGTCTTTCAAGGAAAATTTACTAGAAGTTATTTCAAGAAGCTTCGCCTCCTCCAAATTCACTTTCAGATCTTAAATGGGCGATTTCTGGACCTGTTACCTTAGTGGAAAACTGTGGGCGTACCATGGAATTGTTTTGAGACAGGGAGTATTGAAGAAGAGAGTCCACATCAGCAAGTCCAACTGGACTAATTTGCTGATGAATGTGACGAGGTGGACTCACTCTCCACGCCTGCCGCCCTCGTCGCGAAGCAGTCGCGATAATCTCCGTTTCGATCATCGCATTTGCGTAAAGAATCGGTCCGTGATGATCCGGAGGTCTACAGCTGCATGGGGTCTGCATTTCAATGCACATCGTCGGTTTGTTACCCAGTGTCGTCGAGAGGTTTTAGGGTTTCGGGGAAGAGAATGAACCAAACTTCGTGAGGTAGGTGCGACAGGGACAATTGATGGACAAAATCGCCGACGCGAAATGGGTTCTCTTCTTTTCTTTTCCTGATTTGTAAGAATGGGTGCAGATAATAAATAAATAAAAAGCGTGATTATGCAGTGATTTTTTTTATGCAGATTTTTCAGTGTTCCAGTAATCGGGAAGGGTGAAGCGGGACCGTTGATTAGCAGAATCAGTACTCGCAGCAATGCAAGAATTCTGTTTGATGCTTTGTCGTTTAAGCGAATGATCCTCCAGTGCGATGTCCAACTCTCAGGTACAAACTTTTACCTGCTAACAGATTTTGCATTTCAGCCATGGAGTATGGTAGCCAGGGTTTCCGGAAAACTTAATGAAATGTTTTCCGATTCTGTTCCCCAGTGTCTTGCTCAATAATAATTTGAAAGCTTCTAAACCTTTTTCAATTTTGCATGTGCTCTTATATACCTTGAAATCAGAGTCTTTGAGAGCAACATCGAGAAGAACGCAGACTAATGGCAATTAATACTGTAGATACAACTGAAGTACAAAGACTAAGGCAACGAAACCTGGGATACAACTGAAGATTCTGTTTTCCGGAAACGCTGTAGAACAAGGTTCTGATAGAGTAGAAGTGTATCCCGGGTTTAGCATTTTGGTCATGGTGTATGATGCCTTAGTTTTTAGGTCTGTGGAACGGGGCAAGATTTAGGTGCAGAAATGCATTCCATTGTGATGGCATCCTACATTATTACACGATCTGTCACATCTATTTGATGTATTTTTCTCGATCGCTTTCTGCTTGCACATTTTCATTAGGTCTGAGATTGTTGAATACTGTTCTCAAACGAGGTTGTGAATATTGTTCTGTGCAGCATCAGCTGGGATTTTTACAAGCACTGGAAGACGATGGCAGCACCTTGAAGAGTAAGGTGTTGCCAATTCCTCTCTTCAAGGGTCAGAACTTCATTGGTCGAGACGATTTAGTGTCTGCAAGCAAGCAAGTGAGCCGGAAGCACGTGGTCCTTGATGCTTCCCCGGATGGAATCTTTGAACTCTCAGTAGTACGTCTTTCTTGTTGTGATCATTCTTCACGAATCCAAAAAAAAATTATTTCTCGTTTCAAAGAAAGGACGCTGTCGTTATTTGGGGTGAGGGTTAAGGGTTTAGGGTTTCAACCGAGGTTTTGGTCCTTCTCGCATATACGAAGAGATATTCTTTCTGGCTTGGGTGCATCTTTTCATTCTTCTGAAGAGACTGAAGTCTGAATTCAAAGTCAATCTGATGTTTTATAGACAAAGCCTGGCATTTGACGAGGTATGCTGTCTCTGGTTTTTTTGGCTATGGTTGTGTAGGATGGGCAAAATCCTGTGGTGATCCAATCTGGTTCAGTGAAGAGAAAGCTTCTTCCAAACACAAGGGCTTCTGTAGCTAGTGGAGATATTATTGAATTCCTACCGGGCAAGTTGCCTTACAAGCTCGTCTTTGAACCCACTCAAAATGAGCTGGTACTCCATTCAAGCCTTGATGTACAGAATGTGACGACCACGCAAATTGATATTTGCGAGCTATCAGACTCAAGGTCGTCGGAATCTCTCCTGCAAGTACATGAAACCTCAGTAACTACGCAGAAACGAGAGTGGGAAGCCGTACTTATTGAGGATGAGCATGCTTCAAAGAAACAAAAACAACAGTTGCTTGATGATGAGGCTCTTGCTCGAGCTTTACAGGTAACAAGTTGCAGTAATTTTTTGCAATATATTCAAGGCAGAACGAAAAGCCTGTTTCTGTTTTTCTACATTAACCTCTGAATATCTATAATAAGTAAATAATAATTATAAAAAATAATGTAAAATCTGCTTGGCATTGGATTTTCTTTAACATTCTAGTCATACATACACGAGATGGAACAGTGAGGTTGAGATATGATCGGCGGCCTTTGAGCAAAATCTATGAACTGATCTTATGGTGAAGAATACTTTCGAAGCGGTTTTAAGTCTGTATATTCTCCAGTAATTAGCAGGCTAAAGTCTGGGAAATGACCAGGATGAGGAAGACAGGGCTGCTAGAGCATCAATGGGCGAACATGTGTCATCAACGAGTGGACAACATGCAGGCACATCCTCCTCATCTAAGAGCCCACGGGTTGATAACAATGACGAATATTCGTTTGGAGTAGAGTACGAAGCAGGTTGCAGATCAAGCTCTACTTTTCGTTTGATGCAGGTCAAAGGCTTGCCACAGTGGGCAAACAAAGGGTGTGTGAACATTAGAGGTGTTATTCAGGTAAGGAACTTCTTCATATAGAAACTTTGATGGAGGACCACAATTTTTACATTGTGATCTTGCCCTGTGCCATTTTATCTATTCGTCTGTTGGGGCGTCAGCGTCCTTGAGTCTCTACCCACGTCTAGTTTCTTCTCAGGTTTGTATGTTTTTTCTATCATTCAGGGCGATATCCAGGTAGCCTTATTATCCAACTACATGGTCGATATCGACTGGTTACTTGAAGGTGAGGTTCCCACGGGTGCTTCCGCCTAACCTTGACAGATTCTGTTTTCTGAAGGTCTTAATTCAGCTGTGTGAGCTGTTGTCCTGTGATCAGTAAACCTGTTGTCTGGCTATATTATTCAAGAGCTGGCTAAATTATTCAAGAGCTTGCTATCGTTTTCCTGATTTCTAACTTCTTGATTGATAGTCTTTGTGAGCATATTAAGGCTCCACGTGTTATTGCCTGGTCTCTTGGCTAATGATCCAAAGGAGATGTATTTCTTCTCAATATTCTTCAATTGAGAAATGTAGTAGCCACTGCTGTAAGTGTCCAATCTGTTGTGATATGCACTCTCCGAAATTTGTGCACAAGACTCTGATCCGATGACTTTGGTACGAGAGTTCTTTTACAGCTTGCCCACGCCTGAAAACTGTTCCTTCAGTGGTTGTCTTTCATGGAGAAGGTGGAGGTTCGCTTGAGCTCCTGCGGGTATGCCTTGTTAGTTTGGTTGTCACTTTGTTGTTTATTTTTTAATCCACTTTGAAGTAAGTTTGGGGTTAATTCTTCTCAGGCAGTGAGGCCCTTGATGTGAGTATGTGCATTTAGACTTTTGAACTTGACATTGACAAGAGCTTAGAGTCATCCTTCTGACTACCAAGATTGTTCGGGTTTCTGAATGCGCAGGCCAGCAAACCTAACTCCTGGGTACTTCACAAGCCTCCACTAAGGTTGAGCTATGGCACACATCACTCAAAAGCCATGTTCCTGGTTTACCCAACTGGTGTACGTATTGTTGTGCACACTGCAAATCTGATCTATGTTGACTGGAATAATAAATCTCAAGGTCTTTGGATGCAAGACTTTCCATACAAAACCGGAGTTGCACAGGAATCCAAACCATCTCCATTTGAGAATGATTTGGTGGAGTATTTACAAGCTCTTGAGGTTGGATGCTCATTCAATTCGCTTGTGTTGGTGCTTCGTTTGGTCTGCTCAGCTGGCAGCTACGTTCATGTGTGTGCAAGTTCGGAAAAATGATGTACTTTGAGTTCTTTACCTCATCTGGAGACCCTCTTCCTCCAATTTGGATTAAGATGCCATTCTATGTGATGGCAGTGGGGAGGGTGCATGGCAGTTGTTTCTGGAGTTGGTGAAGTCCGTGTCAATGCTGCTTTCTTTCGTAGGTTCGACTACAACAGTGCCCTGGTACAATTCCTGCCTCTAGTTTGTAGAATTTTCCTTAACTCCAGCGAGAACTCCCTCTTGTGAGAGAAATAAAGAAGATGTGCAAGTTCCTCATATCTGTTTGGTTCCTATATCTTCAAATGTAGTTGATTTTCTAGCCTTATAATTTTTTGTTTTGCCGTTGACTCTTTCCAGGTCCGGCTGGTTGCCTCAGTTCCCGGGTATCACCAAGGGCGAAACCTGACCAAGTGGGGTCACTTGAAGCTTCGAACTATCTTGCAGGAGCAGTGTTTTGAAGACCAGTTCAAAGGGTCTCCCTGTGTTTATCAGGTGAGCGTGGTGATGTATCCGGTGAGAGTTTGGTTGCTGATATGATGGGTTTGCTCGTCATCTGTGGGAAGCCCAAGGTCAAATACACGTTTGTTGTAATTGCTTCAGGATAAATGGGGAGACCGAAAAACAATTTTGTAAAGCTAATGCCCCGTGCTTGTATTCAATCCGAATTGATGGAACAAATCTAGAATGTAGACTAAAACGTGCCCACTGTGTTCAGTTTTCATCTTTAGGCTCTTTGGACGAGAAGTGGCTGGGTGAATTTGCGTCTTCGATACAAGCGGGATCCACATTTGGAAAAGAACGACTGGGTCCTGGTCCGGTTCAGATCGTTTGGCCCACTGTGGAGGACATCCGCTGCTCTATTGAGGTACTTATGAATGTGCAATGTCCTCAATGTTACTGCAGTTACATCCAAGTCCAGGTTCTAATTATTCAGAATCTAGTGGTTACTTTTCGAGTATTTTTAATGCCGTGCTCTTTTAGTGTCCTTTTAACACTAAGAAGGATTGTTTGATTCATTATTTTCAGGGCTATGCTGCAGGCGGTGCTGTTCCAAGTCCAATGAAAAACGTTGAACGACCTTTTTTGTCAAAGTATTGGTCTCGGTGGCAAGCTGATCATACAGGTAGAAGGTATGCTGTACCTACCTCACTCGTATTTGAGGTTTTCTCTATTTGTTCTTTTGATTCTTGTCTTCCCTAGATTTCCAGAAGAATCTTTGTTAACGGAGGCTTGAAGTTCTTTGCAAACCCTTTTTAACACCTCTTGTTCGTTTTCAATTAATAGAATATGCGTGCCTATGTAAAGCATTGAGTTGTCATCACCTGAGACTAAGTGTGATTTTTTGGCAATGATACAGCCGTGCCATTCCCCACATTAAAACATTTGTGCGTTACAATGACCAAAGCCTTGCGTAAGCTTCATTGCTCTCTTGCTCTGAACTTCCTCCAGATATGTTTTGAGGGATTAAGATTACTGGTTGAATATCGGCAGATTGGTTCCCAATAGTTACACCTAGATTTCATTTGATCTGGAATTTTCTTCATCATTACAGATGACTTGGTATTATGCAATTCTATAGTGTTACTTTTTGGGCATCATGAGCAGCTAATATTCACAGATCGATGGCCCTCTTGACTGCAAGCGATTTTTGGGTTCTCGAAATGACAACCTGTAACTCTAGCCTTTTGTATATGATAAGTGGTTACTTCAATTTTGCTAGTAGGAAAATTCTTGACTCTTGGTCATCTCTTTGCAGATGGTTCTTGTTGACGTCGTCTAATTTGAGCAAGGCTGCATGGGGAGCTTTTCAGAAAAACGGATCACAGCTCATGATCAGATCCTACGAGGTCTCCATTTCCGACATATCTGTTTTATTGCTGCAATGAATACATATACATTTGTGAATCTTATAATGACAAAACACTAGAGGAAACTTGAAGACCTGATTCGCAGTCTTCTGCATGGGTAGCCAACGGCCCTTCAAATTTTGAGGTTCTTTTCAACACTGCGATTATTGATCTACGGATGTGTCTTGCAGTTAGGTGTCCTATTCTTGCCTTCTCTTGTTGGGATCAACTCAAGTGCCACTCCCTTCTCATGCACGTATAGCTCCTCTGTTCTGGTATGTAATTTCTAAACTGGAGATGTCAAGCTACATTCTTGTAGCTTATGATTCAATTTGTTCACATCTTTTTCGTAGTACGTGTGTTTTCTTTACATGTTGATTTGCTATGACGATGCTGTGGATGAGTTTTGGGTCTATTCTGGTCTTCTTTGGACCTGGTAAAAACTTAGGCTGGGCTATCTTGGCCATCTCGCTCACGTCCATGTAGTCCAATCCTCTGGTGCACGTAGGCCGGATTTAATTAGTGCTCAAGAGAATCGTTAAACATCTTGTTAATTTAAGTATGACGCAACTTTCCTGCTATGGTGCAGCCTAGGGGATTACAATATAGGGCGGATGATGAAAACAATGGACAAGCAGGCCACCCAAAGCTTGTCACACTCAGCTGGAAAAGCAGCGATGATGGAAAACAAGACAGAGACATTGTCGTTCGCCTGCCGCTGCCATATGCTTTACCACCAGTGAAGTACGGCTCCAATGGTGAGCCTGCACTGGCATCTTTGTTCGTACCCCACTTTAGTAATCTTGGCCTGAAGTTCTTTGAGAAGAATTTCTGCAGATGGCTCCGACTGTTTATGACTTTCTCAACGTAAAAAATGTGCTTCTCTAGATAACTGCGATTTTCGCATTGCCTTTTTCGTTCGATTTCACTTTCTGAACTCCAAATTGAGATCCCGTGTATATGTATATTCATTTAAATAATTCGATGTACCAGGCAAGAGCCTCGGAAATGACTTAATTTGTGCCTGTGTTGTGATGTTGCAGACAAACCTTGGTCATGGGACAAGCGATACACACAGCCAGATGTGTATGGTGAGTTGTGGCCTCGACAAGTGCGTCGGTACACCAAGCAAAATCAATGATTCTGAACACATATTTCAAGATTTTTTTCAAACTTGGAGTCATTAGGTTCAAAAAACAACAACTTGGAGTCGCTACATTCTTACTTGCCAATCTTAGGAGCTGGCAACGAAGTTGATTTTTTTTTAATGAATTGGTTGCAGCACTCGGACTGAAACTCCGAAAATTCAAGACTCTCTGCAGATGAAATTACATGAAACTTCAAACTTGGGTGTTTATTTTGTTTGGGTTGATGTGTAACCCTGAACAGACAGACTCTTAATGAACACTGGTTCTTCAGCTCTCTTGTTTAGCCTGTTCCATGACTGGCACGGGTGAGATGGATGAGAATCATATTCTTTCATCAGTATGGCTGAAGAACTCAAACTTTGAAGAACAAGGTTTGGATCTGGACGTCTGAACCCCCACTTGCTCTGTTTTTGAAACTAAATCGATGAAGACTTTATGTTTTACCAATTTGCAAGCCTACCTATTTGAAAGGTGTAACATCCTACTCCCTCTGTTTGGAAATAGTGTATCCATTCTCTATAGTGATTGCACTAAGAATAGATGCACTATTTCCAAACGGAGGGAGTACATGTTTGGGGAATAGTGGAGTCTACAACATTTTGTTACCAAATACTTTGGGGCTCACAATAGATGCACAACTTTGGCACCATATTTGGTCCATTTTCAATTAAATTGTTATAACATTCTGTAGCCCATCCCACAAAAGGTATGCCAATTATGACCTTAGATAGATTTTATGAATACACCCTTACCATCTCCAATCCACATTGGTTGATTTGGTTCTCATTTGATGATCTTTAGCTAACAAATAAGATGGATGGATAATCACAAATTTAGAGAAAATCAAAGAGAAATCACTATTGAAGATAAACTCTTGCATTTGTGTCAGTCTCTTCACTATAATTATAAGTACTACGTACTTATCATCAACTTTGCCTAAATATCAATACTTGAAAATGAGCATGAATGGGGAAAGAAGGCATGATAAACAAGAAGTAAAATGAGTCATTGAGAAGTATCATTCAACAGGTGTCATTATGTGAATCCATTGTTTGCGTTATCATTGTCTTCTTTTCATTATGTGTATATGCTTGATTTGTGAATGATCCTATTGTCAATCATTGATCCTCTACTAAAATGAACTATGAAAGTGGATGTCCCTGTATTTTTAAACCAACTTGTTCTACTTTCATTTGAAGCCACTTTCTCTCTTTATTGTCTAAAAGTACAAAGTTCCTTGCTTCCAATTCTATTTTTTGTTGAATTGCAATAAGTGGTGATTTTGGGTGCAAAGACCTTTAAGCAGCTTCAAGACTTGTTTACCATGCATGACCTTTGTTTTTTCATTCCTTCTACGTATATTACCTATAATTGAAAATTCACCTTCTAACAAATGTTAATATAATTCTTCTAATTAAGGAGAGCCTTTTGTTGCAATGAATATTATTATGTATAGTATGGACATTTATATCTTTGTATTAGAAAAATATTTTCTTCAAAAAGGAGTTTTTAATTTTCTAAGGATTTGCCTAAATGTAGGCGGCAAGCTATCTTTGAAAGGATAAGAAATTTTTCTCTTATACACAAAGATGGATGTAAAAACCTATCCCCTATTGAAATTTAGTGTTATGGTATCTATAGTGTTATTTGCCCTACCTTGTAACTCACTCTAGGTCTCATTTAGTTGACAATTACTATTCATGTTGGATACTAATTTAGTGCAAAGTGAACCATTTTAGTCCTAACACAACTTCACTAATTTAGTTCTTTTGGCAAAATTTAGTTTACGTTCATTGTCGGTAATATTAGCAGTATTGTTGCCATTTAGTATTAGAGCTTGTAATTAGTGTTGTAAATACTAAGTTTCATTACTAGTTCCCATTTGGAGCAGCGCATGTGTAGAACAACGAATACTCAAGAGCTGCTAGTGGACTACTCTAACTCGATCCTAATGACCTCGGACGAGTACATCTCTGCCATGGCCATGAAAGCTGCAAGGAAGGAAGCTGTTGCCAAGGAGCGTGAAGAGAAGAAGAAGCAAGCGGAACAGCGAAAAGCACAAAGATTGTAAGAGAAGGCCAAGAAAGAAGTCGACAAGGTCCTCCGACGACTGCAAGCGGAAAAGAAGAAAACAGATCGTGAGCGTGAGCGGGCCAAGAAAGCTACAGAGAAACCGCGCAAAAATTCAAAAGTTGAATCTCGAAGGCGCGGACATTGCGCGCCACAAGACAACATACGCGGTCAAGATTTGCCCCCCTCAACCCCAATGGCTTCTGCAACGGTTGGCACCTCAGCATCATACAGCAGTTTCTCTAGCTAGCAGGGCGCCTGCAACGGAAGAGGGACCAATGGCCGACAACGCGGGCCTGGCAAGCGTTGCGTATAGGAGCATCTTAAGTACTGGTGGGTCCTCCCAGGGCGCCTTTGTAGCTTGAACGACGTGGTTTGAAGACCTTTCTCTATTTTTGTTCAGGTACTCCAAGCGTGGTCAGATTACCGTCACAGTTGGCGATTTTAGATTCCTTGTTTCACTGTTGTAGTTCCCTTTAGGACCTAGTATTCCATACCTTAGCCGCAGCTTTCGCTCCAATAAGCGACTTTTTTAGCATGGCCTACACACTAGTAAACATTTTCTGTGATTCGTGACTTTGAAAAATTGCAATGATTGCATCTTTGCCGAATAAAGCCTGCAATTCATGCCAAAAATTTTGATTTCTTCTTGCTTGCGTCAAAAAATTATTTTGAAGGTTCATCTATCATCTACAGGCTCCATACTCTTCAAAAACACGCTTATGGGTGTTGCTGTCACAACTCAGGACAACGGGATCAGAGATTGTCGACACTCCGTCAACCAATTGATAATTCAAACAGGAGATCAGGACGATGTGGAATCGGACGGATCAGTGTTCAATCAGTGTTTGACCAAGTACTCAGGATGGGACAAACAAGGTAAAAACAGACGGAAAGCACAACCAGAGTTCGGCAAAATACACGGGATGAGTCAAAACGATCGTGCATCAGGATCAGATCATATTAATAGAAGGTTACGTGAGGAATGACTCCCTCACCGAAGTATTTACATGCCAGTCGGGAGAGACGATGAAACCAACCCTTGGTAACCGCTACTTTGTAACTAACTGTGATTCTACCCGTTTCTCCTTCTAGTAGTCAGTCCGTCCAGCTGTTACGAGCATGGGTTGGTCGTAACATTACCCCTCCTCAAGTCTCGGAGCAGTAGGATGTCGGAGGTGAAATTCTTTGACGGCCTCTGGTGCGTTCTGGAGATGTGCTGCAGGTTCCCAGGAATTTTCCTCAACTTCGTACCCTGTCCAAGAAACCAGGTACTGAAGTTTCCACCATCGACCGTGTAAGCGGGAGTCGAGGACTTGATCCACTTTCCATTCGGTATTCCCTTCTGGAGTCACAATAGGTGGCGGCGGTCTGTGCTGCCAACCTGGAATCGTGTCGTGGCGATACTTTTCTAGTAACGAGATATGGAAGACATCGTGGATGCGGAGGGTGCTGGGCAGTTTCAACTGGTACACCACATCGGACAACTTAGCTATAATAGGATAAGGACCCAAAAATTTGGCCGCTAATTTCCTCGATGGTACTGTAGAAGCAATATTATCATGTCGAAGCATGACTTATCTCCAACGTTAAAAGTATAATGTGAATGAGCTATACTATCGTATTTTCGTTTTGCTTGGTCTCCGGCTATTTTAATCATAATCTTGATTTCTTTGTGAATTCCTTGAAGGTAACGAATGCGGTCTTCAGCGGCTGGGACAATAGATGTGGATGGCGTAGAAAACGAGAGAGAAGGGTGGTATCCATAAGTCCCATAGAAAGGTGATAGTCCTGTTGCTGAGTGCACCGCATTGTTATACGCAAATTCAGCAATCGGTAGTAAGTCAAACCAATCATCTTGTTGCCGTGTGGTAAAGATGCGGAGAAATTGTTCAAGAATCTGATTGACGCGCTCTGTATGGTCGTCTGATTGGGGATGGAACGCGGTTGTCAAACACGGTCGAATCCTTAACAGCTCATACAATCTCCTCATGAATTTGGAAATGAAAACAGGACCACGGTCTGAAATAATCTCATCCGGTATCCCATGATGTTTCCAAATGTGGTGAAGATACAAATTGGCAGTGCTGCTAGAGTAAATTGCCTCAGTTGTGGCAACAAAGTGTGCCAATTTCGTATTTTTGTCAACGACTACCAAAATTGAATCATGACCGGCGCTCTTTGGCAATTTTACTATAAAATCCGTTGTAACTTTCTTCCATGGAGCCGAAGTAGCTAGGATAGGTTGAAGTAGTCCATATGGCGCATGGCGCGAAGGTTTCGACCTCTGACAAGTATCGCAACCATCTACGTAGTGATGGACGTATCTTCGGAGAGTCAGCCAATAAAATATTCTTGACACTAAATCCACCGTCTTGGCACGGCCCTGATGACCAGCAGCTAGGGCGTCATGCCTAGAGCGAAGAATTTGAAGGCGGAGATTTTTGTCGTTGGGTACCATTATTTTATTGTTGAATCTGAGGAGTCCATCGACCCAGGTGTAGTGCCGAAATTGCTTATGTATGTCAAATGGGGCCCGATCAGAACCACTGTCAAAAAACGCTAGAAGGGGCTGCAACGTGGAATCTTCCTTTATCGCTATCTTGATACGTGCGAGAAGCTGTTGGTCCGTCCATGCAGGCCGGCAGGTTTCTAGTGCAGCTAACTTCAACAGAGGCCGCGGTTGGTGGGATGCTTCGTCCGTTATATCAGGTCGCCGAGACAAAACATCAGCTCTACCATTCATCGATCCAGGTCGATGTTGGATGACGAATGAAAATGCAGATAGCACCTCAGCCCAGCGAGCTTGTCGGCGATTAAGCTGTTTAGTAGTCAAAAAATATTCAAGGTTTTTATGGTCTGTAATTACCTTGACTTCATGTGGAGAGCCTTCCAAATAAACCCACCAGTCTTTAAACGCTAGAACAATACTTAATAACTCCTTGTCATAAATATCGTAATTTTGTTCAGTAGGTGACATTGTTGAATTGCGATAAGCGCAAGGATGCAGATGGCCATCATCACCATGTTGAGAAAGGATCCCACCAGTCGCTGTATCCGAGGCATTCGTTTCAATAATAAATGACTTTTGAAAATCGGGATGGAGCAGTACTGGGGCTAGGGAAAATCGATTTCTGAGCTCAGTGAATGCTTGATCAGCTTGGAGAGTCCATTGAAATTGTTGATCTTTACGTGTTAATGTCGTAAGGGGAACTGCGATTTGTGAATAAGTGCAAATAAATCGACGATAAAAATTGGCAAACCCCAAAAATGCTTGAACTTCTTTAACATTTTTTGGTGTAGGCCAGTCCTTGATGATTTGTACTTTATCTTCGCACATTTCCAACCCTCGAGCCGAAACAATCATGCCTAAAAATTCAACCGATGTACGGTGAAATTGGCATTTTGAGGCCTTGACAAATAAACCATACTTGTATAAGCGTTGGAGAACTTTCCTCACAATTTGGCGATGCTCCTCTAGGTTTTTTGAAAAAATTAAAATGTCGTCCAAATAGATGACAACAGAGATGTCAAGAAGATCCCCAAAAATCATTTGCATATGTGCCTGAAACTGGGCTGGGGTATTCATAAGACCGAATGGCATGACTAGATATTCGAACAAGCCATAACGAGTTTTGAAGGCTATTTTGAATTCGTGACCCCGTGCCATCCTAATTCGATGATATGTCTGCCTAACATCCAATTTAGTAAAAATAGTTGCTCCCACCAATCGATCTGTGAGTTCGGAGATTAATGGCAAAGGATAACGATTCCTGATAGTAACTTTGTTGAGGTTTCGATAATCTATGCAAACCCGAATTGATCCATCTTTCTTTTGTGCGAATACTATGGGGGCCGAAACTGGTGATTTGGATCTTCGAATCCATCCTTTGCCTAAATTTTCCTCCAAGTATCCCCGAAGCTCCTCCAATTCTGCAGGAGACATGGGTCTTAAACCGGTGTTTTTTGGTTCCTGGCCTTCCTTAAAGTCAATTTTCATATTGGACATTCCGTGTTCGGGTAGTTCATTCGATGATTCTTCACTGAAAACTCCTTGCAAATCGTGATATTCCTGCAGGATTGAACTTATATCTTCCTTCGGTCCTTTACCCTTGATGTCATCAAGCTCGGATATTGTTAAAGTATAAAGTTCAGCATTTTTTGTAGACAGCCTGAACGCTGCTGCTGACACCAGGGCGTGTCTCGGGGCTATCAATTTTGACCATAGTTGTTGTTTTGCAGGATGGGATTTTGGAATGCGCTCCAAACCTGCATTCAGTCGCCGTATTTCAGGCTGGGGTGTAGGGCCCAGTCCTATGTTTGTACCCTCTGTCCAGGCTTCCGATGGTGAGGTCACCTCGTCCCGGCCCCTTCCCTGACTGGTTGCTGGCTCATTGAGTGATGTCACCCCGCCACTGCCCATGTCAGGATTGATCGGTGTAGCCCTAGCTCCTCCATAGTCAGCCGTGGCCGCAGAGCTTGCTCCACCATTTCGAAGGCAATTGAGGCGGCAATAATCAGAATCAAATATTACTTTCTTCTTTGCCCACCGTATTGTTGGATCATGTTGAATTAACCAGGGAGTTCCTAAAATACAAGGGTGATGGCCCGTGTTGGTTAAATCTGCGACTAGAATCTCTTGATGACCCGCCACTTCCAACTGAACCGTAGCCTCGTGTGTAATCAACCCCGAATTGATCATACACCCGTCAATCACTCGCACCTCTCGAGGTATCTTTTTAGGCTTAATTGTAGCTTCACATTCCTTAGCAAACTCTGGATGCATGAATATCCCCGTCGCCCCAGAGTCCACCAAAGTATCTGCTGCCAACGAATTTATTTGAGTAGTCAAAATGAGGTGAGAACCGGGATCTATCGTCGCTCAAAGGTATAACAGATCCGCAGCCTCGTCTCGTTGTTCCTCATGGTTTACCGATTGCTCTTTCACCCTAGTAGTAGCCGCAGTTTGCACATTGCCCGGGAACCAAGCCCATTCCCCTAGTCCCGGGTGTTGCCTTTTCCCGAAACGGTGTTATTTGTTTCAAACTCCTCTGAGGCTAACAAGGACAAAGGTTTCGATGGATTAATAGGGCACTTTGATCGAATATGACCAACTTGACCGCAACCCCAGCACTTGCCTTGCTTCTGATAGTCAAGCCGCTCTGTCGTGGTTTTTGCTAATGCTGTGGTCACCCGGACTGCATCCAATTCCATAGGCACCGGTCCCGAGGATTCTGGAAGTGATTGAAATTGACCAGTATGATCCCTCGTGGTATTGGTCGATGGTCTCGAAGAAGAGGACGAGTTTTGAGATTGATTGATGTGCAAAGTTGAAGGTCGATGAGTTTGGCGCCGAGCCCACAATCTCTCATCGATTCTGGACGCCATCGCCATCCACTCTTGTAGATTGCGGGGTTGTGTTTCCACCGTAGCCACCGAGTCAAGAATTTTGTCTTTAAGACCTCCCCGAAATCGTGCCACTAAACTGGGTTCATTCCAATCGACCTGCGCAGCGTGCTCATTGAAGTTAGAGATATATCCCGCAACCGAACCCGTTTGTTTGATCCTTCCAAGGCGGTCCTCCGCATTTCCCTTTCGATCAATATCACCGTAAACCGCAATGACTGCCTCACGGAATGCATCATAATTTTCTAACAACTCATACTGACGTCCCTCATCCAGGGCTCATAAAAGTGGCATGGCCCAACTTTGTGCGGCTCCACTCATGTAGGAAAGAGCATACGCTACCTTATCCTCATCTTGTCTATAAGTGCGCGGTTTTCCCCTAAATACTAACCTAAGTTGAGCAAACCACCGATACACCTCCCCTCCCCTTTTACCCACAAACTTCTCAGGCTCAGCCACTTTTGATTCCCTTTCTACAGTTCTGTCATCATCATATTTTCTAGGCTGTTGGAAATCCCGGTCAGAGGTTTGAGCATTGACAGGAGGTGAAGCCTGCGGCGGCAATGCCATGGTCCGGTCTGAAATTTGCTGTATCATATGCGGTAGGGTTGATTGAAAAACTGCCTAGATCTGTTGCTGTATAAATTCGGCCCAATCAGCTCCTGCCTCTTCTGGCACTCTTGGTACCCTTGCACTCTCCGGTATTTCTCGTTCCATGGGAAATCAACTCTGAACTCGATGAATCAAAAATTAAAAAAAAACCTTACACTCAAGTAGTCCGTAAAGAATAAAAATCTCTGTCAGTCCTTCTCGGAGCGTGGACAACAGAAGACGTAACCTAATGTCACAACTCAGGACAACGGGATTAGAGATTGTCGACACTCCGTCAACCAATTGATAATTCGAACAGGAGATCAGGACGATGTGGAATCGGACGGATCAGTGTTCAATCAGTGTTTGACCAAGTACTCAGGATGGGACAAACAAGGTAAGAACAGACGGAAAGCACAACCAGAGTTCGGCAAAATACACGGGATGAGTCAAAATGATCGTGCATCAGGATCAGATCATATTAATAGAAGGTTACGTGAGGAATGACTCCCTCACCGGAGTATTTACATGCCAGTCGGGAGAGACGATGAAACCAACCCTTGGTAACCGCTACTTTGTAACTAACTGTGATTCTACCCGTTTCTCCTTCTAGTAGTCAGTCCGTCCAGCTGTTACGAGCATGGGTTGGTCGTAACAGTTGCTACCTTAATACCTTGTTGTTGTGAAGACCTGCCATGTACGCCCTCTGTAATATTCCCAAGTGACAACTTAGACCATCTGCAATGCAGTCACGGTACATGGCCCAGTATCAGTATAGCTAACTTTTGAATGCTAAACAATTAGAATTTGAAAATTGTCTTATTAGAAGCGCATCGGAAAGAACTTGGAGAAGGAACAAAAAAATTTCAAACTAGACATTGGACAAGTACTTCAAAAGCAAGGTACAAATCTGAAATTATAGAGGTCTTAGCAAATCACGGTTACCAAAGCAACATTTGGCCATTGACCCTCTAAAAATTGTCAAATGTGGAGGGTCAATGGCCAAATGTTGCTTTGGTAACCGTGATTTGCAAAGACCTCTATAATTTCAGATTTGTACCTTGCTTTTGAAGTACTTGTCCAATGTCTAGTTTGAATTTTTTTTGTTCCTTCTCCAGGTTCTTTCCAATAAGACAATTTTCAAATTCTAATTGTCTAGCATTCAAAAGTTAGCTATACCGATACTGGGCCATGTACCGTGACAGCATTGCAGATGGTCTTACACTGAGAGAAAGTAGGAACGTACCTTCCTAGAACGTTCCTAGCAACGTGGGAACGTACCTCGTAGCACGCGCATCGCAACTTTGACGTTGCGCACAGTTTGTCACTCCTGCATCCAAACCCCAAACACCAATCTTTGTCCTCGTACTATTGCAACCAAGGCTTTAGGGTTGAACTTGGGTTTCCCCATTTGTGAAGAATCAGGCAGAGTTTCAAGTGGGTTTTTAAGAGAGAATTTCAGTCTCTGCAACAAAGTCTTGCGAGTGGACTGTTGTTGGGTTGCAGGCGGAGGTCGAGTTCTCCAGATTCAGTGATTGAGAAGCAGGGGAGCGATGGAGGGGCGACGCGCGGGAGCCCTTATAGCCATTCTAGGGTTTGCAGCTTTGTGGCAGCAAGCGTCCGCTGAAGGTAAGCTCCGACATCGCTCAGTCTTTGGTGTATTGGGTGAAGATCTGTCGGACTTTAGGTTTGAGAAAAAGCTGTTGAAGGATAAGGTGAAGGTGTGTAAGGTAACTGCACCTTCGTATAGTTTTTATTGTTAGAAATCTTATTGAGTTTTAATGGGATTCTTAGCAATGGAATGACAATTTTAACGTGTTTTTAGGGTTTAGGATGGATACTGGGCTAGAGGTGCTGAAATGGCAGCTAACTTGTTGAATTTCAAACTTCATTAATATTATATTGGCACAAGAGACGGAGATGCATTCCCCATTCAAATCTCATTATGCAAAAAATTCCATCACCTCTTGATGGATTTCAATAAGTTTTGGAGATTTCAGCAAGTCCTTGAATTTTTTTTTTCCACCCTACTTGAAATTCCCTGTACATTAGTAAGTTGTGAATTTTCAAGTTTGACCTTTAGGTGTACTAAACAGTGATCTTAAGTCCTGTTTTACATCCTCTTGATCAATATATAAATAAGATTTAATAGGAGTTGCTGTTGGGTGTTGCTACCTTAACTAATTGGAAGGGGTTGTGGTTTTGCAGCTTGCTTCTGGAACAGCCGATGCCAATACCTTTGGCTGGGTGGTTGTGGCAATGGCTATGCGTCAGTGGAAACGTCTAACGACTGCCAAGGCCTCTGTCCCACGGCCCAGTATGGCACGTGTCCTCCCTTCTTCACCAGATTCCAGTGCTGCAGAGAAGGTCTGAGTTCCGTGACCCTGTTTTTGATACCCTAGAATTGCAGTCTTCATTCAAGTCAATGATGCTCCAGCTTGAGTATAGAATAGAAGTGATCATTTGTCAGCTGATCCCAATTTGTTGGGGCGCTGAACCCTTGAAAGAATTCTCAGTAGACTTTCCTTGAAAGACAAGTGAAAGCGCATCTAATTCAAGTTGTTTCAAGTTTTTTAGATTCTTGTAGAAGTAATTATGAATTTCCAAAATCTGCTGTGATAGTGCTCTAAAGGTACAACATCTGTGCTCTGAAGCATTCATATTAGCTCATGTATTGGATTTTACTAGAGCATGCTTTCAGTAGCCTGTCTGTAGGTTTAGGATCTCCTTTCATAAGAGTCTTCTTCAGGTGGCAATGGAAGCTCTTCTTCATGCTTTGGTAAAATTTGGAGGCTTGTTTGTATTCTAGAGGACCCGTAACAGGAAATCCATCATTCTGTAGGGTTTCTTCGTCCAGGTCGATGCAGCTGAAGACCCCCAATCCTGCCTCTAGGGTGCTCTTTGAAGACTCTCATAGATCAGAAGCTCTCTGTACAAGTAGGGTTTATGATAAGGTCAAAATGGTTATTAGGCTGGGCATGCCATCCTGCTTAGGGTCTAATCAATTATTTCACAAAATGGGATCCCCTAGATAGAGGTTGATCTCATCGACCTTTGAATTTATACGCTTGGATCAAGGCCGATCCTCTACTCTACTCCTGTCCCTCTTTTGGTTACAGATCATGGAAGAGACTTAAGGACCTTTCCTGTGGTTTCTATTTGTTATTACTATTTTCTTAACAGAGGCAGCTATGATTTTGGACCAGATAAAGCAAGAGCGAGTACCAGCTGCAGTCGGTGCCCAATTAAAGAGGAAATAGGAAACGAATGGTTTTGCTGTAGTGACTGCTCCAAGCCTTTTATTACTGATGAGAAGAGCAAGACCGGCTACTGCCAGAGGGATACTGCTTATCTAAGCGTCCAGCCGAAACCCCGGGGTGAGAATCTACTTCTATTCCACTGAAAGCTTTTTTGGTTTTGAATTCTTAGTTCATTAGAGTTTCATGTGTTTTAAATAGTTCAAAAATTAACATAAGTTCAATATTAAAAACTTTGGATATCTGAATTGTAACTCTGTATCTCTGTTCTGAAAAAACAAAATCGGTTAAATGTGGTTGTAAAACTTTGATGTGCAACAGAGTTGTTTGAATGGAAGGCTCGAGGCTGGACGAGTTGCCGTGGTCACTGCAACAAAGCTTCCCGAACTAGAGAGGTCCGGTGTCTTCGCTATATGGAGAATGCTCCCCATTTGACTGCTGTTGTGACGGACGACAAGTGCTTGGCTTCTACCAGGGTACTTCTCCCATTACACATGTTTGCAAACACATGTGCTTATATGGCCTCATGAATGTAGATGCTAAGTTTCATTATTGGGAGTGTAGTAATGAGTGTAGTAATGAGTGTAGTAATAGTCAAATTTTCAAAATTGGCGTGCTTTGGAGTGCCAAAATTACAAAATTCCAGTGCTTAGAGTTCTAAAACCAGGACCCGTATACATTTCGATTTCCAGTTCTAACCTCTTGAGATTTCGCCATTTTAGTGAATTTGATGATAATCTTATCCGGCACTCGCAGCTTTCAAGTCGAGAAAAGTGCACGCCTCCAAGCTGCATGGGTGCCAATCATCATAAGCGTCAAGGGTTGCCAGTCTGGGCTACAGTACTGATCATCTTGACGTCGCTTGCCGCTGTTGGAGCTCTTGCTTTCGTAGGCTTCATATTCTACAGGTATGACTTTGGGAGTGTGGGGGGCTTGAGAGTTTCTGCATGACAATATCTGCATCTAATGCATCTTTTGTGTTTAAACTGAAGTATATCTCGTGCCATTAGCTGGATTTGAAAACCAGATGCTAATAGCTGTTTGTTGGTTTCAATGTGCAGACGACATTACGACAGCAATCATGGGTTTGTGTATGTCATGCTGGATAGCTATTCATGATTGTGAAGGCTGCCAATCTGTGTTGTCAATTTGTTGTTGTTGTAGTCTTCAGCGTTGGCAGCTACTGGCTTGCTCTTTGCCGCTGGGACAAGTACTAAGAAATTTTAGGGCTAGTAATAGTGTACAGTACAATCCTACATGTTGTGGGATGGGAAGCCTATTCTCTCGTTCTGGGAAGCCTATTCTCTCGTCCTCGAACTACCAAATCTCTGTGGATACAAATACGTAATGTCAGGAAATAAAAAATGGTTTGTTAAAGTGTTCCAGTTTGCTGAAGTTTTTAGAATTTTCTTTTCAAAACATTCCCACAGCTCCAAAAGTTCACTTGTGTACCAGAATGCACTTTCATAAATGGTTCAATAAAGGGGGAATTACACCATTCTGTGCAAATTCTTTGGATTATTGTTTGGACTTACGTAATGTAACATCCTTGAACTTCAGGATGGGGGGGGGTCCCTTTGCCTCGTGCCTTGTTGAATGGAGTACCCACCGTTTGTGTCTCTCCGTCTAACCCACATGGCATCTTTGGGGATATCCTTACGAAACTACTTGTAAGATGCTTGAAATGAAAATATTACAAATTTCACTTAAAGTTTGTCAAGAATATTCTCTCGAATGATTTTTGAAGTGTGCCTAACTCTCCTCCAAAAAAGGATTATTGAACCTAATTCGAAATAACTCCTGAGTTTTATCTCCACGTGTCTATTTGTAGAAAAGGCTTATGCAGTTGAATATGAGGCCATTTTAAACACTATATTCATCAAAATTGAGACTTTTGCACAACTTTCAAAAGTGCTGGAAATAGGTCTACACAAAACTGGTCCTAGGCTCTCATGTTTAGAGGGCTTCTCTTAATTCTAGTACGGAGTACTAAACTCGTTCAGTTTAGAACTAACAGTGATTCGGATGGCCAGAATATTAGAATTCCAGTTCTCATTTGTTGGGCACAAATGAAAGGAAACTTTCAAAGAGAATAGAACTTGAATATTGAAACATTTGTTCCAGTCTAGACCAGGAAGATCACTACTGTACTGAAAAACTTTCACGTCGGTTGCTACTAAAGCTAGACTTTCTCAAACCACAAATGGCGCCGAAACGTATGCATGCAATATTTGTACCGTTTGGGGAGTTGTGCAGGGTGGGAGTAACTTAACGAATAGGCCGGGGTGGAGTGGCAAGCGCTGATGAGGCCATTCAGCAAGATCAATTTCAAAGCAGCTACAAAGTTGTGATCGAACTTCAGTTAGCTGACCCAACTCGGATCACCTTCACTTCGACCTTCCACTAATCATCTAAAAGGAATGTTCACACTTGGTGTTAGGGGTGATGTTTGCATTGTGAATCTAGTCCAGAAGTAGGTCTAAATTCGTTCCAGAACATCAGAAGTTTCCCACATCATTACTCGCTGTGAATCAGAGAAAGAAGGAAAGAATCCGAGAAGCTGAAGCTGTCATTAGTCTAGGCTAGGGAAAGAAATTAATTAGTGGCGTAACCTTTCCCGGTCCTAACTGTTAATTTGCAAACCATATGTAACTGGATTTTAAACCCAGAATGGCAATCCGGGAATCAGGGAATAGTAATCACAGGAGACAGAGAATTTCCAGTATTCCAGTATGGAAATTCGGGACAAGTGTCCTATAGTTTTGTCAATGAGAGTTGGACAAATGTCCAAATTTTATGCCCAAATTCTATTCCGAATGGATCCTTGCCAGTGCATCCGATTCTTACTAAACAGTGACAAGGAAACTCTTCAACACCGTGAGATGGACAGTTTGGATTCTCCAGAGATCTCTGCGAAGCGGCTTTACCTGAGAAAGGGCTTGTCGATGCAGTTGCAACAAGCTTCCGAGGCGCATCGTCAAGCAGAACCAAAAGCACATTTGAAACTCACAGTCTATCTAAACCGTGGGTCCCGTGGCAACTCTAGTAAAGACCTGTGCCTGCTTGCCAATTCAACTCTTGCCATGCCCACCGACCTTTGGGCAAATCTCATTGACAAATCTACAGTAGTATGGAATCAATTGAGAAGTCTTTCACAAGCTCCCACTTTCGGTACTTCCAACTCCTGAAAACGTGGCAATTCCTCGGGGAGACAGATCAACTTCCTCTCCGTCCGTCCATATAAACCCCCTGCTCCCATTGTAATGTGCACATCCAGCACTTCGATACACCCAGCTTGCAATCTTGGACTAGTACATTGACTTGCATTTGCATTTTTCTCAGTGAGCATTCGTAGACCGATCCAGCTATGTCGGGGTACGATGATAACAATGGGTGGGGCGACGACATCGACCACGGCTATAACAATAGCTCTCTCAGGAAGGAAGATGTACGTAGCAATCATGTTGTGTCTGCGATGTTATGTTTCTGAGAATTTCAGAATATTTTGCTTGTTTCCTTGTATTTTGAGGAGTCTCTGGCGCTCCTGAATCAAGTTATGCTAAAGATGAATTGCAGGTGGTGCTTTTTTGATTGGATTGTATCCATTCATAGTATAAATTCTTACTTAGCCAGTCAAATTGAACATTGTCATTGTAATGTGTATCTCCTTCATCTCACTAGTTTACGCGAGCTTCGACCAATCACCTCCTTGTACAAGTGAGATAATCGTTGAAATGCCTTTGTTTCAAACGTGAATGGAGCTCGAAAAATAGTAGTGTCAGAGATCTACGACTAGAAAAATTGAGAAATGTTGCCATTTGGGTTTAATGTTTGGATATTTTGAATATTATAATGGAATTGTAGACCAATTTTCTTCAAAGTTATGCCAGTACTATTGAACGTGTGGAGATTTACCATTTTTTGAAACTGCAGATTCAGGATTTGGCCAACCGAACTGACATCGACGAGGAGGAGAAGAAGAGGAGGCGCCACAAGCTCGAAGAGGAAGTGGCCGCAGGTGTTGTGGGCGGAGGCATTTTAGGCTACGCTGGATATCACCACCATGAGAAGAAAGAAGGCGAGGATCAGGGTGAGGGCGGCGAGAAGAAGCATCACCACTTCGGACTCTAAATGCACACCAGTTTTGTGCATAACTTTGAAGTAGAATCACGTCGACGCCCGCCTGGGTTCTGTGACCGTGTAGTGCAACGTGTGACGATGTCAAGCTTAATATGTCTCCGTTTTTCAATTCTGAGTCTTGATTAGTTTGTGTTAGCAAGCTTTGATTTGCAGCTAGTATAGATGAATAATGTGGGCGGTGCTCTCACGACATGGTTGTACAATAATGTATGGTTTATAAACTTTGTAATACTTGTTAATCACATGTACACATCGTTTTTCTAATTATGAATGTGGAGTGACTCTTGCCAAACTTTTCAGTATAGATGAGTTAGTAATGGGGACGTATCTCACGGCATGGTTGTGCATGATGGTTTATGAATATTTAGTAATTTTGGTTTTTGTTTGTGCAGTTTCTGTTGTATGTTTTGAGCAGGTTGAATTGAGATCACTTGTCTAGTTGAACTCTTCAACCCTTTAATTCTCAAATGCTTGAATTATATAAATTTTTGTTTAGTGTAATTTGCTTATGTCTCTATAAAAAATAGTTATTTGCCTCAATTGTTCAGAAAGATCTAGTATTTCAACATCTTCTGTATTATCTTCGATTAGAAACAAACCCCCAAAACTGTGTTCATTATCCACATGAATGTGGAAGGAAGAAATTCCTTTCACTGGACTGAGAGAACTGTAAATACTCTTCGTAGCAAAGGAATTTTCCGATGAAGCAAGGTATGTTTCTTGATTTTCTGGATGTATGATAAACTTGATATTACAAAGAAGTTACGAGATACTACAAAAATCTCTGCTTATGCGAAAAAAATCTTAAAGATTTTTCCCTTCACAATATGTTTAAAGCCTAACAATGTTGAATTATCTAGAATAGTTAATACGATGTTTGCTATAGTTGTTGCAATTTCTAACAGCTTCCGATTTCGTTTAATTGGTGGTATTTCATGACTGGCACTTTGAGATTAGGCGGCCTGACAATTAAATCGAGTTTTGGAGTCTTACATAGATGAGTGTCACAATTGTTGGTGCCTAGAGTCGCACTAGTTTAATGAAATTGAGTATCAACACAAAACTTGTGCATCGATCGATGCTTGTTTACTTCCGCCTTTTCTCTCAATACTTCTGTTGGAGTTCCATGGATCAGTTACGTCTTGTTTGGGTGGTTGTTTTTAATGGAGATAAAGACAAGTAATGTAATTTTCTTCATTTTGGTGCAATTCAGATCATCAAAACTGCGTCAATCAACTGCTCAAGACTCTGAAAACTAGGATTAGTCTAGATTTGCAAACAACTGGCTTCCATCACGGGTGTAGGAAATTAGTTAGCTTCAGATACTGAAGCTCAAAAGTTTTCACTGACATTAATGCTCCTCATGGATGTTCATTCGTCATTCGCCGATATATTTCATTGGAGAAGTGAACCTCAAGTTTTGAGACAAGAGAATATAAACATAACCGGTTGTTGAGTTTTCAACACTCACGTGGCACCGTCCCATTGGGAACCCATCACCATTGCCATTACAAGTTGCAACTCATAACTTTCTCTCCTCTTCAACTTGCTTCCTCCACCCTTGGATCACGGAGATCAAAGGTTGTAATTGAAAAGTGAACAACTGGTTATGTCCGATAACCTACTCGTCGCTACCGCGGCTCGTCGGTTATCTAATACATAATCTTCGTCTCTAAAGCATAGTTAGAGGAAATTTCTAACTCAATGAAGCGTGAACATGCAAGAAACTTGATTAAATGCAAACTAATTGAACCAATTTGTTATTTTATCATAAAAACAAGTAATTATTCTATGAGAGGCTCTATCTCTAAAACATTGGCTCACTTTTTGAATAAGGTCCTACTCAAATTTCCTCTTCCATGTAGCTTTTGTCAAAGCCTCTTCCCGTTCAGTCTAGGGTCAATAAAGTCCACAAGTTATTGCAAACCAGCTACTTTGATACATACATCCAGAATCAACACTTCCTAAAATGCCACATTTACATTTGGACCAAGAGGCATCTCTCTTTTCTAGACATTCATTATACAAGTTGACATACTCAAAACATGATAGTCTATGACAGAATATTGTTGGTTTTGAGTGCACCTACCAGACAGGACAGAGAGAATCAAACGCACAAAAACAAACTAATTTGGCAACACCCTGCTTGATTTGTTTGACGCATGTCATCATAGACAATCCGCAGGAAAACTCGTTGAAGTAAATGATAAAAGGGATTTAGTAAAGTAACCATGATACTTTTTTCTGTTTTTTTTAGCATTGCTTTAGTCTCTAGAGACAATACTTTGAAAATTCATAATTTATTCATATGGTGCCCAAATAATGCATCCTAAAGTGTGTATTTGGAATTGTCTTTCAATTGCCAATACTCTAATAATATTAAATTTTAGCATAATAATAGTAACTATGCTCAATTGCAATTAGACACTATTACAGGTGCACAAACCTTACACTTTGGGCACAAAGTTGTGTACAAATTTTTAAATTCTAGGACTACTCATAAGTCAAATTCAACATAAATGAAGTCATTTTTGAAAGAAAAAAAGTGCCACATGTCATCTTTTGATTTGATTTTATGTGAGGTGAAGTTGGACCCTTGAGAATCTGACATGGAAATTCAATTTTTCTTGCATCACCTCTTCTGCTGTTGATCATTCTTGTTTTGCTTGGAACACTTTTTGTGCACCCTGAACAAATATTTTTGATTCCCCGTGAATTGAAGGTAGAGTTTCAAGATTTTATGCATTCTACGGTCCAGATTTCATTCGTTGGTTTATATTGCATCAACATTGGGCGATTTATTCCTCAGTCGAATGTCAATTACATTGGGCGGGTTTATTTCATGAGAAAATTGTGAAAGATTTGTGCTTACAATTATAGCTTGCATGGTTTCTTGAGAGAGAGGCTTATGGACTCATTACAATTCAACGTTACGGAGTAATTTGAATCTTAAAACTTTGGCTCAAGCACAAATGAGAATTGCAATGGCCAATTCTCTGTTTCAAATGGGATCCCTGCTGCCTACTTATCTGTCATTACATCCATCTTATGAGATACAAGCAATGCATTTTCACCAATTTGAAATCATTGTCTCTTGCTTTGCACATTTATCCAAATCGAAACAGACCCTTGATTTTCGTCAATTGGCAGAGTTTCACGACCATGGTTCTAGTTTTCAGAGCTTTTATGTAGATAAATGTCACTGATTTGGGTGCTCATAACGTAATCACTCCAATTTGACGAAACTGACGATAGAAACATGTTTCATTGCAAGTAGGGATGGAATTAGCTCAACACCGAGCAGAGAAGCACGTTTTATCTGTTGACATGTTTGGCTCTTTTTCATGACTCCTTGTGAGTTGCGAACTACTTAGAAAATTTTGAGACAAGGCTCATTGATGAACTAAATTTGCTGAGATTTCCTTTACGGATTAATGATCGAGAAAGTGACTCCTGAAGAGTATCAGTTGAAGAAATCCTGTCAATTTTGTTATATTGGCTCAATTCAGAACGCCAAAGTTTTAACACTCAACTGCACGAAGTCCTAAAACTAAGGTATGGATTTAGGTTTCAAGGCTTTGCCTTGAAAATGCCATGTCATGAATATCCACCAATATTAAAAATAAAAAAAGTGGACATTGAGAAAACTTTGTAGATTTGGTCCCGGGGTTTCAGTTAATTCCCAATTTCTCATCCATGTATTTCAAAGAAATCCACTTCCCAAGATTCAAAACCTGCACCAGTAAGACATCTATTGTTTTGCAGTCCCTCTCTGATCACACAAAACCAAAATGCTGCAAGAACTGTTCAATAGTGAGTAGAAGGAACGAAGAGTCTTGGGAATTTCTTCAAGTGCTTGAGGGTACGAGCTCAAGTCTCATACACTCTGAATCTTGTGACAGTGGTTTGGAGCAATTGTAAACCTTCCTGAAACTTCTGGAGTAGTGTGAGCTTCATGGAAATCGAAACATTGAAGGCAATGTTGTGGCTTTGTATTCTTCCATGGTCTTATGTTGCAACTCCTCCCATCCAATTTGTTGGTTCATCACATGAAAACTTGGTGAGCTAAGTTAAAATGTGCTAACGTCAACTTCGTTATATTACTTGGTGCTTATTCACGACTCTGCCTTTCCTTTTAAGGTGGGCGTCTTGAAACCTAATTCTATACCAATCCTAGTTTTAGAGATTTCTGCAGTTGAGTGTCACTATGGTGGTGCTCTGAATTGTGTCACAAAACTGACCGGCATTGTGACTAGCATCCTACTTTCTTCTGGGAAGAGTTTCTTCGGGGTCTTCAAACCTGACAAATAACTGATATCTCTTGAAGCATGCGTTCACGAGTTTAATTACTGGCAGTTTTATCAACAAAACCACTACTCGTGCAGTGAAATTTGCTTTGCTGATGGCTACTGACATGAATGTTGATTGGTTTAACTCGGTTTTTAGGGGGTTTAGGGTTTTAGGGTTCAGGGAACGCAGCCTAAAACATAAATTAACTATTAGAGCTCTGTGAACATGAATGTATCAAGTTCTGGCTCCCAGAATCACGCCAATTTAACCAAGTTGACGGTAATAATAATGTGAAATGAATTTTGTTGTCTCCTTGAGTGCAGAGTGGTACAATAGTTATGAATAGCGAGAATAGCTCTTTCCGTGTTAGAACGGATTGGGAATCGCCAAAAATGACTTGCCAATCACCACCTGCGTCCATCAATGTAACATAGTTGATAGAACTTTCGAATCTGATGCTGAGGCGTTTGATTCTTCCTGTTACTAGCTCAACGGGACCACTATTATAATTATATGCACAGACAAATGGGTTTGCTTTTGCTGTTAGAGAGGTCCGGTGTCTTCGGTAATGGAGAATGCTCCCCATTGGACTGCTGTTATGACGGACGACAAGTGCTTGGCTTCTACCAGGGTACTTCTCCCATTACACATGTTTGCAAACAGACGTGCTTGTATGGCCTCATGAACGTAGATGCTAAGGTTCATTACTGGGAGTATATTCATGAGTATAATAATACTCAAATTTTCAAAACTGGAGTCCTTTGGAGTAGCAAAATTGTGACATTCCAGTGCTTAGAGTTCTAAAACCAGGACCGGTATAGATTTCAAATTCCAGACGAGGGGCTTGAGAGTCTCTGCATGACAATATCTGCATCTAAGTTCATCTTTTGTTTTTAACTGAAGTATATCTCGTGCCATTAGCTCTCGTTCTGGGAAGCCTATTCTCTCGTTCTCGGAAGCCTATTCTCTCGTCCTCGAACTACCAAATCTCTGTGGATACAAATACGTAATGGCAGGAAATAAAAAACGGTTTGTTAAAGTGTTCCAGTTTGCTGAAGTTTTTAGTATTTTCTTTTCAAAGCATTCCCACAGCTCGAAATGTTCACTTGTGTACCAGAATGCACTTTCATAAATGGTTCAATAAAGGGGAAATTACACCATTCTGTGCAAACTCTTTGGATTATTGTTTGCAGTTACGTAATGTAACATCCTTGAACTTTAGGATGGGGGGGTCCCTTTGCCTCGTGCCTTGTTGAATGGAGTACCCACCCTTTGTGTCTCTCCGTCTAACCCACATGGCATCTTTGGGGATATCCCCTTTGCCTCGTGCCTTGTTGAATGGAGTACCCACCCTTTGTGTCTCCGTCTAACCCACATGGCATCTTTGGGGATATCCTTACGGAACTACTTGTAAGATGCTTGAAATGAAAGCATTACAAATTTCACTTGAAATTTGTCAAGAATATTCTCTCGAATGATTTTTGAAGTGTGCCTAACTATCCTCCAAAAAAGAATTATCGAACCGAATTCAAAACAACTCATGAGCTTCATCTCCACATATCTATTTGTAGAAAGGGCTCTCGCAATTGAATATGAGGCCATTTAAAACACTATATTCATCAAAATTGAGACTTTTGCACAACTTTCAAAAGTGCTGGAAATAGGTCTATAAACTGGTCCTAGGCTCTCATGTTTAGAGGGCTTCCCTTAATTCTAGTACAAAGTACTAAATACATTCAGTTTGGAACTAATAGTGATTCATTCAAATGGCCAGAATATTAGAATTCCTTCTTATTTGTTGGGCACAATTGAGCGGAACTTTCAGTTCCTTGCAAAGAGAATAGAACTTGAATATTGAAATAGTTGTTCCAGTCTAAGTTAGATGCGGAAGATCACTACAGTACTGATAAGCTTTCACGTCGGTGGCTACTAAAGCTACACAAAATAGTGAAATTAGGTTGCCCCATACTAACTTCCCGACATTCAACACTATCTAAATATGTACAAAGAATGCAATAATGAAGGGACTATGTGTGCTACAGTATAACCTCTCTTAGTGCATAGTGCGGGGATTATGCACTAAGAGAGGTTTTGTTAGAATTTTGGCTAACGTGGCCTTTCACTATGGGGGCCTCCAACTATTGTTCACAAATATCACGACCTCTCTTAGTGCATATATGCACTAAGACAGTATGCACTACTGTATATGGGTTGGTGCACTGTTCATGGCTCGGGTTTAGAGAACTGCATGTGGCTCCATGTGGACAAGCAATGGCTCATGAGCTAACCTCTGTCAGTGAAGGCAACCTAATTGTTGAGGCAACCCAATTTCACTATTTTGTGTAGACAGCTCAAACCACAAATGGCGCCAAAATGTATGCATGCAATATTTGTACCGTTTGGGGAGTTGTGCAGGGTGGGAGTCACTTAATGAATAGGCCAGGATGGAGTGGCAAGTGCTGATGAGGCAAAGCAGCTACAAAGCTATGATCGAACTTCAGTCAATGAAGGTATATTCTCACTTTTTTTAGTGTTAAAAGAGTGTTGTTACTGAGGGTCTAAGGAACAAATTTAGACCTACTTCTGGACTAGATTCACATTGCAAACATCAACCTAACACCAAGTACAAACTTACCCTAATTTAGCTGATCCAACAAGATATCCTTCACTTCCAACTTCCACTCATCATCCAAGGTAAGTATAAATCAACCAAATAAAAAATTTGCCATGTACGGATGTCAAATGTACAACAGTAGGGCAGATCATTGGTTTTGGTTTCGTTACCTTTCTCTAACTCCAGCAAAAATAAGAAAATATGCAGCTACATGTAGCGGAGTGAGAGATTTGTCAATGTGTCCAATAGCAGGGAGATACGGAGTATTACAGAAAATTTCAGCCCATTTCAGGGCCGTTGGAAGTTGACATGCCATGCTGTTGTTTGAATGGCCTATCAACTTCCAAACTGCTCTTGGTAAGCAGTCAATTTTGGCAGAATTTTTTATTTATTTATTTTTTAATTTTTTAATATTTTTTTAAGATTAAATTTTTTTTTTTAATTTAATATTTTTTTATTCGGAATTTTTGGTTCCTTTGCCATTGCTGCTATAGTTTCAGCAGGGCGAAAATAGGGAAAAAAACAATTTTTTTTGCAAAATAAAAGCAAATTTCAGGGTACCTTAGAGGGCTATAAGGTAGCCCTCCGGAGGCTTGAAAGTCCTCTAATGCTACTCCGTACTATTTAAGATTGTTGTTTCCCCCTCGAGGCCTTCCCCTGTACTTAAACCACTGTCGAGATTTTTCCATGCAAATGCTGGCTGCATTCTGTGGCAGAATTAGGTTTTCATATCTAAAATGCCCGATCATGCAATTTCACCCACATAATCGAGCATTACGCGTTTTTCATCCCCACCTGTGGTTTACGTCGGATAACGCCCTTGTGCTTCAGGCATTCTGTGAAAAAATGGCCCTCCTCGTCGGCCCCTTTTTTCACGGAATGCCCTCAAACTTGGGCATTATCCTATACAGAATGCACTTTCATAAATGGTTCAATAAAGGGAAATTACACCATTCTGTGCAAACTCTTTGGATTATTGTTTGGAGTTACGTAATGTAACATCCTTGAACTTCAGGATTTAAGGGGGTCCCTTTGCCTCGTACAGCGTACCCACCCTTTGTGTCTCTTTCTAATCCACATGCATCTTTTATTACGGATATCCTTACGGGACTACTTGAAAGATGCTTGAAATGAAAACATTAAAAATTTCACTTAATATACGTCTAGGATATTCTCTCATATGATTTTTGAAAGTGTGGTAAGTTTCTTCCAAAAAAGAATTATCATAATTGGAAATAACTCCTGAGTTTTATCTCCACTTGTCAATTTGAGAAAAGGCTTATGTAGTTGAGTAAAAACCATTTTAAACACTATATTCATCAAAATTGAGACTTTTGCACAACTTTCAAAAGTGCTGGAAATAGGTCTAAGGTAGTTTACTCTTAAAACGACCATTTAAGCCTACCTATCTCATCATAGACAGTAATAGATATTTCAAGTAGCATGTCACTTACTCACATTTAGAACATGGTCACTTCTAAAGCAGACTACCTTATATAAAGGTGGTCCTAGGCACTCATGTTAGAAGGCTTCCCTGAATTTATAATTCTAGTAGTAAACACGTTCAGTTTGGTGATTCGGATGGTCAAGAATTCCTTCTTCCTTTTTGGGCACAAATGAACGGAACTTTCAGTTCCTTGCAAAGACTCAGAATAGCTAGAACTTGAATATTGAAATATTTGCTCCAGTCTAGACCCAGGAAGATCACCACAGTACTGATAGTTTTTCACGTCGGTGGCTAAAGCTAGACAGACGCTTGTTTCTCAAACCACAAATGGCGGCGAAACGTATGCATGCAATATTTGTAGTACCGTTTGGGGAGTTGTGCAGGGTGGGAGTCACTTAACGAATAGGACGGGATGGAGTGGCAAGTGCTGATGAGGCAAAGCAGCTCCAAAGCTGTGATCGAACTTCAGTCAATGAAGATATGTTCTCACTTTAATTAGTGTTAAAAGAGTGTTGTTACTGAGGGTCTAAAGAACGAATTTAGACCTACTTTTGGACTAGATTCACATTGCAAACATCACCCTTAATATCAAGTGCAAACGTATCCTTAATTTAGCAGACCCAACAAGATCACCTTCACTTCCAATTTCCTCTCATCATCTAAGGTAAGTATAAACCAACCAAATAAATAAAATCTGCCACTATGTACATGAATCCTACATGTACAGATGTCAAATGTACAATAATACTTAGTGCAGATCGTTGGTTTTGGGCCACTTTTGATTTCCTTACCTTTCTCTAACTCTAGCTAGAATAAGAAAATATGCAGCTACATGTAGCGGAGTGAGAGATCTACCAATGTGTCCAATAGCAGGGAGATACGGAGTACTATTTGAGATCGTTGTTTCCCATCCGAAAATATCAGATTCTGAACTTTCCCTGCTTTCCTTTTGGTTTCCTTACACTTCCCTTTTGGCCTTTTCCTTTCCCTTCCCTTCCATTTGATCTACTCTAGCTAGAGTCTGAAAATCTATGCCCAATCACACAGGGAGATACTAAATATCGTTTGTTTTCCTCTCGAGAATATCAGAAGTTTCCCACATGATTACTCGCACTAGGAAAGAGGACAACTGATCAGTGAAACTGAAGCTGTCATCAGTCTAGGGAAAGAAATTAATTTGTGGCACAAACTTCCCCGGCTCTAGCTGTTAATTGCAAACCATTTATAACTGGATTTCAACCGGGAATACTGTAATAGCAATCCGTGGAACCACTCAGAGAATGGTAATCACAGGACGGAGAATTTCAGTACAGAAATTGGACAATAAAATGTGGCCTATTGTTATGCGATCAATGAAAGTTGGACAAATGTCCAAATTTTATGCCCAAATTCTATTCCCAATGGATCCTTGCCAGTGCATCCGATTCTTACTAAACATTGACAAGGAAACTCTTCAACACCGTGAGATGGACAGTTTGGATTTCTCCAGAGATCTCTGCGAAGCGGCTTTACCTGAGAAAGGGCTTATCGATGCAGTTGCAACAAGCTTCCGAGGCGCATCGTCAAGCAGAACCAAAAGCACATTTGAGACTCACAGTCTATCTAAACCGTGGGTCCCGTGGCAACTCTAGTAAAGACCTTTGCCTGCTTGCCAATTCAACTCTTGCCATGCGGATTGCGGCCCACCGACCTTTGGGCTCATTGACAAATTTAGTGTGAAATGAATTGAAAATCAATTGAAATCAATTGAGAAGTCCCTCACAAGCTCCCACTTTCGGTACTTCCAACTCCTGAAAACGTGGCAATTCCTCGGGGAGACAGATCAGCTTCCTCTCCGTTTATATAAACCCCCTGCTCCCATTGTAATGTGCACATCCAGCACTTCGATACACCCAGCTTGCAATCTTGGACTAGTACATTTGCATTTCTGAGCTTTCACATTCGTAGACCGATCCAGCTATGGAGGAGTACGGAGATAACAATGGGTATGGCGACGACATCGGCCACGGATATCACAAAAGCTCCCTCAGGAAGGAAGATGTACGTAGCAATCATGTTTGTGTCTGCGATGCTAAGGTTCTGAGTATTTCAGAATATTTTGCTTGTTTATCTGTATTCTGCGGAGCCTTTGGCGCTCCTGAATCAGAATTTTTAATTCGAGGTGGTGATTTTTTTGATTGGATTGTATCCACTCATCGCACAAATTTTTATTCACAGTGAATATTGTCATTGTAATGTGCAACTTCTTATCCTCACTGGTTTACGCGATCTTCGAACAATCACCTCCCAATGCAAGTGAGACAATTGTTAAAATGAATGCCAAACGGGAATGGAGCTCGAAACTAGTACTGACACAGATCTATGACTTGAAAAATTGAGAAATTTTGCCATTTGGGTTAATTTATGGATATTTTGGAACATTTGACTTAAAATGGTTGCGTAATGGTTGTAGTCCAATTTCTTCAAAGTTTCGCCAATAGTATTCAACGTGTGGAGATTTACCATGTTTTTGAGAATTTCTGCAGATTGAGAATTTGGCCAACCGAACTGACATCGACGAGGAGGAGAAGAAGAGGAGGCGCCACAAGCTCGAAGAGGAAGTGGCCGCAGGTATTGTGGGCGGAGGCATTTTAGGCTACGCTGGATATCACCACCATGAGAAGAAAGAAGGCGAGGATCAGGGTGAGGGAGGCGAGAAGAAGCATCACCACCACCTGTTTTAATTCCACACCAGTTTGTGCATAACTTTGAAGTAGAATCATGTCGACGCTTGCCCGGGTTCTGTGACCGTGTAGTGCAACGTGTTTCAAGACTAATATTTCTCCGTTCTTTTGAGTCTTGGTTTGTTTGTGTTAGCTGATGAAGCTTCGATTTACAGCTAGTATAGATGAATGATGTGGGCGGTGCTCTCACGACATGGCTGTACATGAGTATGCTTTATAGACTTTGTAATACGAGTTAATCACTTGTACATATTTTTTTTCTAAGTATGTTTGTGGAGTGACTTTTGCCAAACTTTGTAGTATAGATGAATTAGTAATGGGGACGTATCTCACGGCATGGTTGTGCATGATGGATTATGGATACTTCGCAATTCGTGTCAATCATCTGTACATAAGAGTATTTTTTTTGTTGTTTGTGCAGTTTTTGTTGAATTTTTTGAGCAGGTTGAAGACAACCAATTGTAGTTGCAATTCTTGAATCCTTTATTTCTCATATACTTGAATAGTTTAAATTTTTGCATAAATTTTTGCATAATTTAATTTGCTTATGTCTCTGTAAAAATAATGATTTGCCTCAATTGGTTACAAACATTTAGTACTTCAACACCTTCTGTATTATTTGAATGGCGGAAATGTTCTCTGGATTAAAAACAAATTCAATAAACTGTGTTCATCTTCACCCAAGAAATTTCTTTCACAGGATTAAGAAACTGTACGTACTCTTCGTAGCAAAGGTAATTTCCGACGAACTGAGGAATCTTTCTTGATTTTCTAGCAAGAGCAGAAAATATGATGTTCAAATTATGATATTCAGAATCAAGCATGATGTGAATAGAGCGTATTGCATCATCAAAAGTTTTATTGATATTTACTCCAAAACGAACGAAAGTTTTTATCTTTAAGTGGTGTACATCCTCAAAATCATGTAAAATGGGGAGTCAATGGGGAGTCCTGTTTTGTGGAGGAGCTGTGACACCCCTTTTGCAGCAAAAATGAAATCTCCGACAAGGTTCACTTGCACAATACCACGGCAACCACGGCAAACCAATCATGGAGCAAATTGTGAACCTCAAACCTTCACCTAAACTTCTTCATGTCCGTTCTTGTCCTCCGGAGGAATCACGGCAAACCAATCATGGAACAGATTGTGAACCTCAAACCTTCACCTAAATTTCTTCACGTCCATTCTTGTCCTCCGGAGGAAGAGAACGACTCTTCTCAACCTTCATGGAAAGGAGCCGGCGTAAGCCGCGGCAAGCCAACTAACAAGTGCCATGTCCCTCTTCTCGACCTTCACGGAATGGGATGAAGCAGCCCTGAATACCCCTAATGGTTTTAGGATCAACATCACAGTTGTTTTTTCTTCTTCTTTACGGAAGCTTTGGACAATTAGGCTGGGGAGACTGAAAGACTTTGTAATATGTGTTAATCATACGTGTATACATGACTTTTTCTATTATACTTGTGGAGTGACGATTGCCAAGCTTTGCAGGAGAGATGAATGTTGATTTTGGTTTTTTACTTTGTGATTCATATGCACAGAAGAGGGTCGTTTCATGGGTAAATACTAAATCTTCTTCATGACCAATTGAGGGAATTTTTTTTTTAAAGAGGCATAAGGAAATGAAAACATGCAAACATTTAAACAACTCAAGTATTTGAGCAATAAAAGGTTGAAGTGCTGCAACTAGAAGTGGTTGTCTTCAACAAACGAAAACATTTAACAGAACCTCCACAAACCAAATGATCTACTTCGATTTTTGGATTAAAAAACACCCAGAAAAACAGTGTGTCCATCCAGCTGTGGAATGTGTAGGAGTATTCCGTCAAACGAAGGGATCTTTCTTGATTTTCTAAAAGGATCAGGAAGACAATATTCAAATTATGCATTTTTCAAGCATGATTTGGGGAGATTGTATTGGTTCAAAGTTTTATTGATAAATATCCTAAAACGGAGGGAAGTTTCTCATCTTGAACTGGATTACATGAAAACAAACACGTGATTTTTTTATCAAGATAATGAAGTGCCACTTGAATAAATGTTGCAATCAGGTGAGGTTGTGTATTTTTTGCCTATTAAAATCAAGTCATTGAAATTTACAGGATCGTTTGTTTATAAATCATGTTCAAGATTCTCTCAGACAACGAACTGTGCTGATTTCATTGCCGTACACCAAATATCATACATCCTATTGATACTTGTTTATTACAAAGAAGTCGCGAGCTACTACAAAAAGAATCTTTATAATATGAAGATTATGCACCTCACACTGTGTTTATAAATCCTAACAATGTTAACTTATCTAGAACAGTTAATACGATGTTTGGTGTAGTTGTTGCAATTTCTAACAGCTTCAACTTCGTTTAATTGGCGGTATTTTAGGTTGCGCAGCCTGACAATTAAATGAAGAGTTTTACATAGATGAGTGTCACATTTTTGGGTGCCTAGAATCGTACCATTTTAACGAAATTGAATATCAACACAAATGTTGTGCATCGATGCTTGTTTACTTCCGCCTTTTCTCTCAATACTTCTGCGGAATTTAATGGATTTATTTGTTGTTTGGGTGGTTGTTTTTGATGGAGACAAGAGATGTATGTACTTTTCTTCATTTTGGTGCAATTCAGATCACCAAAACTGCGACAATCAACTGCTCAAAGTCTCTGAAAACTAGGATTAGTCTAGATTTGCAAACAACTTGCTTCCAATCGTGTAGGAAATTCGTTAGCTTGAGACCAAAGCTCAAGAGTTTCTACTGAAATTAATGCTCATCATAGATTAATTAAAGGGAGAAGTGAACCTCAAGTTTTGTGACAAGAAAATATAAACAGAATCTAGGTGCCTAAGAAAGTATTTAGCGGAAAGGAATTTCAAACTCGATGAAACTTGACAATGCAAGAAACTTGGTTGAATGCAGACTGACTGAACAGCCAGTATTGAATCAGTTTGTTATTTGTCACAGAAACAACCCAAGCAGTTATTCTACAAGCGCCTTTGTCCGTATAGCATTGGATCGCTTTTTGAGTAAGGTTCTACTCAAACTTCCTCTCATGTAGCTTTTGGCAAAGCCTCTTCCCGTTCAGTCTAGATTCAATAAAGTTCACAGGTTATTGTAAACCTGCCTACTAAGATATATACATCCATTCTAGGGCAAGAACTCTTTTACCCACTAGATCTGTCAACAGGCTTGGAGGGACACTATCGTGGCTGGCATGGCACAACGCAACAATACCCTCTCCTACTGTCACAGATGTAGTGAGGAGCACAAACTGCTCATTAGTTGGGACTTCCAAGACTCTTGGTGCAAGAATGAGTATTTTGGCTCCGGTAGTTTTCATAGACCCAGATGGCAGCTAGCTCTTAACCTTCCTCCCAGGGTGAATGCAAGAAACACCTGTACTATTTGTTGCATTTTTACAGTATTCATGCTTTTTTTTTTGGAGTACTTTTAATTTTCTTTTTTTTAAATATGGTCAATATATATACCTTTAAGATGAACAAACCTAGGGAAGGAAAAGCATAGAAAAATTCTCTAAGTGGGAGAACTAAAAAAGTGCCAAATCTCAAGAAAATAGACACTTTGATGCTTTAATTAGTTAAAAATAGAAAAATTAAATAAATTAAATAAAAATAGGACATTTGTAATAACTCTATAGAAATAGTCATTCACCAAAAGAACCACCAAAATAATATTTTATGTATTCTAAAATGTAAGATTAAAGAAGCTCTTTTTGTGGACATCCACACAATACAAAATTAACTATTTTAGATTTCCTTCCCTGTATAGCTACAAGTCTACTAGAAGACCATTCCCTCCAAATTTCAACTCCAAATTCGATTTTTTGGATACAAATAAAATAGTACTAAAAATCTCCAAACTGGAATTTGTGACATAAAATTGGGGGCTTTATTTATATAGTAAAATATCTTTGAAAATTACAAAAAATTAGGCAAAGTATATAGTGGTCATGAACACCTTTTCAATAAATCTTAAGTCATTTGGATTCAATATGCAAAAGTTAAGCCTAAAAAAAAATCAGTATGCAGAGTGTGACGCAAAATAGTACAAGTGTTTCTTGCATTTACCCCCCAGGTTACCTCTTATGAGGGAGCCAAATTGATTGTGTTCTTTGTTCTCTTGTGTTTTTTAATGCAACATTGGTCACCATCTCTTTGGATAAAAAAAAGATATACACATCCATAATTTAACACTACCCCAAAATGTGACATCTACATTTGGACAAAAAAGCGTCACTTTCTCCTAGACTTCATTGATCACACAAGTTGACACACTCAAAACACAATAGTCTATGATAGAGCATTGTTGTTTTTTGGTAGAGACAATACTTTGAAAATTCATAACTTAATCATACAGTGCCCAAATAATGCATCCTAAAGTGCATTTGGAATCGTCTTTTAGTTGTCAATACTCTCGTAAACATAAATCTATGACTAATTTTAGTAACTATGCTATGTTGTAATTAGACACCTTTATAGGTGCACAAACCTTACACATTTATCAAATATTTTTTATTCCCCTTGTGAATTGAAACAAGAGCTTCAAGATTTTATGCATACTACGGGCCAGATTTCATTCGTTGGTTTAAAATTGTATCAAGATTGGGTGGTTTATTCCTCGAATGTAACTATATTGGACTTTGGGCGGTTTAATCTCATGAGAAAATTGTGAAAGGTTTCTGCTCACAATTATAGCTTGCATGGCTTCTTGTGAGAGAGGCTTATGGACTCATAGCAATTCATCGTTACTTGGTAATTTGAATCTTATTTAGACTTTGGCTCAAGCACAAATGAGAATTGCAATGGCTAATTTTGAAACATCAATGCTACTGACATAGATTTTTAAGTATGATTGTGCGTCTCAAGGTTTGCTGCCTCATTGCTGGAATCCTGTTGCATTAATTAGGGGAGTCTCCTAATGAAATCATTTCCTGAAGTTTTGAAAGTCTGTTTCAAATGGAATCTCTGCTGCTAACTTATCTGTCATTGCATCCGTCTTGTGAGACACAAGCAATGCATTTTCACCAAGTCATTATCTCTTCCTTTGCACATTTATCCAAATTGAAACAGACCCTAGATTTTCGTCAAATTGGCAGAACTTCACGACCATGGTTCTAGTTTTCAGAGCTTTTGTGTAGACAAATGTCACTGTTTTGGGTGGTCATACCTTAATCACTCCAATTTGACGAAACTGAAGATAGAAACATGTTTCATTGCAAGTATGAATGGAATTAGCTCAACACCGAGCAGAGAAGTACGTCTTCTATCTCTGTTGACATGTTTGGCAGTACCTCTCTGATCATGCAAAACCAAAATGCTGCAAGAACTGAGTGTTCAATAGTGAATACAAGGAACGAAGAGTCTTGGGAATTTCTTCAAGATCTTGAGGGTCAGAGCTCAAGTCTCATACACTCTGGATCTTGTGACAGTGATTTGGAGCCATTGGTTATATTGATTGGTGCATATTCACGACTCTGCCATTTTTTTTAAGGTGAGCGTCTTGAAACCTAATTCTATACCAGTCCTAGTTTTAGCGATAATTTCTGCAGTTGAGTGTCACAATGGTGGTGCTCTGAATTCTGCCAATATAACCAAAACTGACTTTTATTCGAAGTCATTGTGACTAGCATCCTACTTTCTTCTGGGAAGAGTTCATTCCTGGTCTTCAGACTTGACAAATAACGAAAATCTCTGAAGCCATGCGTTCACAAGTTTAATTCCTGGCAGTTTTAGCAACAAAACCACAATTCTTGCAGTGAAACTCGCTTTGTTGATGGATACTGTTCAAATGAATGTTGATTTACTTAACTCGGCGGAATTCCACGACTTCGGAACTTATCAGAGAAAGCAGCCTAAAACATAAATCAATGTTAGTTTTAATTTTTAGAGCGTTATGCAGATGAATGTTATCAAGTTCTGGTTCCCAGAATCACGCCAATTTAACGAATTCAATTGACGGTAATAAGATGCGAATTTGCTTTTGTTTCCTCCTTGAGGTGCAGAGTGGTACAATAGTTATGAACAGCAAGGCTTGCTCTTTCCTGTTAGAACGGATTGGGGGTCGCCAACAATGAGTGTTGCCAATCACCACCTATGTCCATGTGACATAAGCTTAGAACTTTGGTAGAACTTTCAGTAGACTCTTTCATTCACAGTGGTTCTAGGATCAACATCACAGTTGTTTTCTTCTTCTTCTTTACGGAAGCTTTGAACAAATATGGAGACTGAAAGACTCCTTCCGATTTGTAATCATACGACAACGATATCCAAATTGATTCTTGACAAAACTTTTTTTTCTTTCTGCAGTTTCACGTGACAGCTAGGTGATGGAATAATTCCCACCAAAGGCCCATTTACACTCGGGGCCAGTTTATCGAAAAGACGTGATCCTCCTCATCACACCACTGAATCTGATGATGAGGCGTTTGATTCTTCCTGTTCCTACTAGCCCACAGGGACCACTATTATTAGATATGCGTAGACAATTCAAATGGGTTTGCTTTTGCTGAAAGGCATGCACTGAAAGTGGGAACCGATCGAATCCATTGGAGTCAGCAATAAATCGAACAATTGGAGGGAAAGAGTTCGAAAGTCAAAATGAAGGGGGTAGCGCGGATCGAGAAGGATCTGCCGATCTGGAGCTTTTACGTGCACAAAAGATACATTTACAGTGGACGTAAGTACTGTCTGGAAGTTTGAGTGGCGATCCTTATTTCTCTCGTGGTGGAACTGCTTGTTCGCAACACTGAATCGTTCCAGAAGTGGAAAACGTTGGATCTAGTATAAATTCTAAGAGACACGCACTGCTGGGCTGGTTGTTTTTTTCAACCAATTCCATCTTTTTTAGAAGTTTTCGATGTAGCCCAGTGAGTGGAGTGTTGTGCATCACTCTAATTGGGGTTCAAAAAAAAATGTCTGCTAGATACAGAGACAGGGATTGCACCTCATCAAACAAGCCAAGTCAACGATGTCTAGGCTAGCGCGCGCTTCCGTTGTTTTCTCCGTTAAAACCTCAAACCGAGATTGTTCGATAACTGAGCGATGCTTTTCAGTTTGTTTCGTTATTACAAAGACATTGTTTTGATCAGCATTTTCCACTTGTTATGGGAGCTATCAAAACAGGAGAAATTAAGCATGATCCATTATGAAAGTAGCCTCTTTTGTGAGCCGAAAGTAGGTGTACACTTAACATCAATAGCCCTTTCTTTGTCTCTTTGAAACGAACGGTGAGAACTGAGAAATAAAAGGAAAAGGAATGCAACTCCACCAACATCATCAATAACTCTCTTCCATGGTACGTCTGCTTAAAGGCAAGATTTGAGCTTTTTAAGATTTGGTTTAAACTCTTTGCATCCATTTAACCAGCATAATTGATGACACTGGTTTTGAATAAATGAATTTGTGGATAGTGTGAGTACACTTTAGCCGAAGATTGAACTGTGCCGAAAGATACAAGATTGAATTATTATATCTTGTTAAAGTACGAGTTAAAGTTGGATTGTTAATTCAGATTCTTCGGATATTCTTCAATCATTTTGATCTCGCTGCAGAACGGATCCAATTTCCAACGATTTCCACGATTTAAAGCTCTTTTTCCGTATGAGTATTGAGTGCCGAACTTGATATCTAATTATTGGTGATGAAAGATATTTTTACGTGCATTATTACCAAGTAGTTACTGTGATTTTTATGGAAGGCGTGAAGGAATAGCGTTACTTTTTCATAATGGTAATGATAACTGAGGTTGAGTTTCAAGCCAAAGTATTGCAATATTGCCAAGGCATAAGGTGGAAGCACCCAAAACCGTCAATATTAAGCAATTCAGCTCAGTTGGAGGCAGATTTTCCTTAAATTAATATTTTTGTAGTATTGGCGAGTGAAAATTATGAATATTAAAAAATAAAATAAGTTTTTTGGATGTGGTATGTAATTTCTATGATTTTTCAAAGAGATGGTTCCCTAGACCACTGAAACTGTCGCATAAGTGAACCCAAAATTGAAATCAACAAAAATCAGTAATTAGCAAATGACAGTTAGGTATGTGTCCTTCAAATGCATCAGCAAATCAGAGCCAAGAATTTCAAGGACGCATGAATGAAAAGTTTAGGGACATATCTAGTGACAATCTAAGGTATAGAAATGGGAACAAGGATGCTAATGGGTGTTTCTACCTTATGCCAACCAAGTTCTAACATCAAAGTCAGATTGCAGACCAAGAATCTATAGAGAATTCTTCATCAATTGGTAGATTGCACAGAAGTAATTGGAGGTTTTTGTATCACTATCTTATAAATGTTGTTTAGGAAACAAGCTTGAAGAAATGAACTCTTTAGGCACAATGTTTCCAAAAGAAAAACTAAGGCTACTTCTCTTAAAGTGTTGCATTTTTTAATTACCAAAGACTTATAAATCACCTGACAATTCAAAAATACTCTTCTATCAAATTCCTTCTATCCTTCTCTAGTTGATAATTTGATAGTTGTTTGTACAAATAGTAGATAAAGTAAAAGAAAAATGTGGCAGAACTATGTTGCTTAGCTTGCTGTAAACTTGACCGCTACTTTAGTAGCAATATATTAATTCTTAAAGCCTTCAAGCATGATTTCAGGCCATTTTCAATTTTGGAGGTAGATCCTTTATGGTGCAATATTTGTTGGATTTTTTTTCAGTTTTTTTTTGTATGTTTGTTTCACTACTAGCTCGATGCCTAGATAATTTGACAACTATTGAAGTCATAGTTAAAAAGGTATACCTCAAAAGGACATGTTTTTCATAATAGGGCCAGTTTTTGGAAGTCATGGGGATCGGTCCAATTGGTTTGAAATGTTTTATACATATTCTTAATAAACTTGTTAACATAATTCCCAAATTTGAAACGCATACAAGCACATCATTTTGACTTAAAAGCCTTGAAAATTGGGCTTTTAAATTTGGAACATTACCAGAAGGAGGGAAACCTATCAAATCTTTCTAATATTTTTTTATAATACCTCCTAGAATTCACGTGCTGCCACTTAAATTAACTCCACTACTTACCACACTACACAAAATAGTGAAATTAGGTTGCCCCGTCAATTAGGTTGCTTTGCTTGAGATAAATTACCTCATGGATCAATGTTTGTTCCACATGGAGGCGCATACCACTCTCTGAACCAGGCTTTCAATTGGTGCACAAATCTATGTTATATACATGGCTCCGGATTGCATGCATGCATCATTGTACAAAAGCAGTGAATATTTCTATAGTGTGGACTGTCAAGAAATTAGTGTGGGGCAACCTAATTTCACTATTTTGTGTAGTCTATCAATGGTAGCTTCTCCATTTCAAACACCTTCCATTGTCACCTTCCAAATTCAGCACCCAATTACCACAACTGAGCCACTCCAGTTCCACTTTACAACCTCCGCACAAGGTCCAACATGGGACACCACTATTCAACAGCCAGTTGGGTTTTATGTAGAGGGCAATGCCCACACACGAGGGCATTGCGCCAAATAATCGGCGGACAAGGAGGGTGGAGCCCAATGAGGAGGGTCGATTATTTGGCGCAATGCCCAACGATAAGGGTATTGCCCGACGTAAAGCACAAGTAAAATTCAATGAAAACCCGGATGATAAATTGGAGCCGGATGAAAAATCCGTAATCCCCGATTACGTGGGTTTGCCCACGTAATCAGGCATTACGGCACAAAAACTTCCCCGCAGAATGAACGGGAGAAGTCCCGCGAGTGGTTTACGGAGTACGGATGGATGAGCATGTTGATTGTTACTGAGTTTACAACAAATGAAAACACAGCTGAAGGTGTGTTGGCAAGAAGGGATCACGCGAATCCCACACAATAATCATATCCATCAGCGGGGTTATGGAGCAATACACGGACAAGCTTGTTTGTTGGTCGTAAACTTACGACAAATGAAAACAAGGAAACAAGGTGTGTTGGTGAGAAGGGATCATGTGAATCCCACGGAATAATAATTTCCAACAGTTGGGTTATGAACTAATGGAGTACGGACAAGCTTGTTGTTTGTTAATCGTAAGCCGTTTACAACAAATGAAAACGAGGTTTGTTGGTGAGAAGGGATCACACCTGAAATCTTGCACAATAATAATATCCAACAGTGGGGTAATATACGGACAAGTGTTTTGATTGTAAGTTTATGACAAATGAAAACAAGGTGTGTTGGGGAGAAGCGGGATCATGCAAATGTACCTCCAGCGGACCCCAATTTTTTGGCACAAATGAAACAAAATTTCATTGCAAGGAATAGAAGTACAAACCAACCAGCTGAGCACGTCCTGCCGGATGGACCCAACTTTTTAATAATAAGTAGAATTATGGCCGCTGAAGAATCGAGCCGCGTTGGACATGAATAATAAGTATGACATTAATGTAACGGCACTGGAGGAGGAGGGGGATTTTATGTTTATGAGATCAACGGCTCTTGATTTTTATAAAGAGGGTGGTGTGTGTTAATTGCAACCTGAACTTATGCTTGCATCTTTTTGGTAGATAGTAGAACATGCATCACTTGGGAGCCTTCCATCATATATTATCGGATCCAAAAAAGTGGTACTTGTTTGTACAATAATGTGGTGGAAAAACTCCACTTGTTTCTGTCTGGGTTTGCTTTTTCCGCAGGAAAGTCGTACTTCAACAAGCTCACTCACCCTGCCTTTGACAATCAAACACAACCTTTAGTAGCAAGGCAAAGGCATGGAAGAAATGATCAATAGTGTGGTGCTGACTATCTACCAAAAAGATGCAAGCATAAGTTCAGGTTGCAATTAACACACACCACCCTCTTTGTAAAAATCGAGAGCCGTTGATCTCATAAACATAAAATCCCCTTCCTCCAGTGCCATTGATTTTGAAAAATAAATAATATGAATACCGATGCTTTGGGATATGGGTACTCTGATATACAAGTACAAATATGGAATATGGATACGGACAAGAAATTCATATGGGAATGGCATTAATCCGTATCAATCGCTCAACAAATTGATTATGGAAAATACAAGAATGGGGGGACATGGTGGATTAACCCCTAAAGGACCAAGGCCTTTTGTCTGCCAGAAAACTCTCAAAACTGCCATTTCTAGAGCAAAGAGTAAAAAAATCTGAAAAATGTTTTTTTTGCACATCTAACCTTAGGATCTTATACCTAATTAGTATGAGAATGTGTAGAAAAAATTTCAGAATTTTTGACTGCACAAATTGCAAGATATCTGCGTTTGAAGTGGAAAAAACAAGTTTTTCAGCACATTGCAGGTCTAGATTTTTTGACTTTGAACATTTTTAACTTAAATTTTTTGCACTACAAAGTTTTGAGCTTTAAATCTTTATAGTGGAGAATTGAGTTGAGAGTCTAGGAAAAAAAAAGAAATTCAAAAAAACTTAATTTCATTCTTAAAAAAAATTATTAAGTAGAAGTAAGTACAAGATAGAAGGAAAATCTAAAATATTAATATCTTTTAGATGGAATTAAAATGCACTAATCCCAATGGTTAGATTGTTCTAGCACAAAAATTAAACCATGTGGAATTTTTTTATTTGAAAAATTGCAAAAATTGCATTCCAAAATGAAATCCTACAAGTTATTTTTTTCAAGAAGATGCTCGAATTGCCCGAAAAACAAGATTGTCCATAACTTTCTCATAAAAAATCCAAATGAAATGAACCAAAGCTTCCCAAATAGACAAAAAAATAATCTATAAGGGAAAAAAATTTAAAAAAAAAAAAAATTGCAAATTGTTTTTGATGCCCCTTCTCCCCTATTTTGAACTTATTTGGGCATAACTTTTGTTCCCGGGCATTAATTGAAAAAAAAATTATATTCCCACAAAGCTTATCAATTTTTCTATCTCCAAAAACAATTTCAAAAAATCATGACAAAAATTCAGCCCGTAGGTACCTGCCCAAAATCCCATTTGTCCCCCGAACGAACAATGGTCCTTTAGGGGTTAACCAGGCCCAATGGGGGGTGGGGGGAATTAACCAAGCCCAATGAGGAGGCGGGGGATAATTAAATAAGAAATCATCTAAACTATTTGTCTAAAACTAATGTCTCACTATCTCACTGTGTTGTATAGTGGGGTCTAATTCATTTACAAACTACCTATTGTGCCATTCCAAAAAAATTGTGTAGTATAGAAAAGAATTAGAATTTTTTTGTCTTGCATAATTGACACTCAAATCTTACGCAATCCCAAGTATACCAAATTTCAATTTTTTTTTTTTTCTTTCAAGAAAACACAAGCAAGAACAGCAAAAGTGTAAACAAGCTAGTTCAGTTCCAACGAACGACTCAGCCAAGGAGGCAAACTAAGTGAAAGGTGCCACTTGGACTTATGAAAACTATTAGAGCAAAAGACGTCAGTTTTGCACCAAGTATCAAGGAACTCTTGACAGATCTGTTGTTGTCTATCCTCATCGCAGCATGGAAAATAAGTGAGAGTGTGGCTCCTTTGGGCTCCAAGCACCACATTTCAGTTTCAAAAAAGCAAAATTTCATTTTGGTGAATTTTTCAAGTCCATTTTCATGGTCTTACATAATATCTTATTGAAAACAATTGGTGATGAATTTTTTTAATCCAACCGTATGATTAGATGACATTTGAGGGTATTGGAGGGCCCTTTCAGGCCCGTTCTCAACCTTGGTCTGATTCTGCAAACAGTCGGTACGGGTTGCCAAATTTTTTTTTTTTTTTTCCCAAATATCATTTTAAGCAGAGAAAAATATTTTTTTTCAAAAAATGATGTGGTACGGTTTTGGCCACATCAGCCAGCAATTATCCTTCATTCCCGCAATTTGAGAACATAGGATAACTCGCAGTCTCTTAGAGGCCTCAAATGTCATCTAACGAGATATATAAGGAACATCCGTATGTACATTTTTCCTTCAACAAGCATCTCCAAAAAATGTTTCACAATTCCCTCTAGGAAGAGTTTAGTGTGAGGTGTCGTATGACCACACTTTGAAAAATAGATATCTTTATATTTTAACCCCTAAAGTTCTATTGTCCCCTCGAGGGCAAAATGGATTTCAAGCAAGCTCCTATGGCCTCAATATTCATCAGAATTTTTTGAAACTTTTTGTGAAGATAAAATAAAAACACTAGCTTTCTAGGAGTATAATTCTTATTTCAATTCGTGCCAAGGAGCAAAAGTTATGGCACCAAAAATCCCTTTTTTGGTGCGGCAAGCAGAAATCTCTTTACACAAAAAAAACTTAAAATTTGCTTGTCATAGATTGTAATTTTATCTATATGGGAAGCTTTGATTCATTCCAGTTGGATTTGTTATGTGAAAGTTATGGACAATCATATTTCTTAGGCAATTAGAGCATTTTCTTGAAAAAATAACTTATAGGATTCATTTCTAAATGCAATATTCACAATTTTTCAAAGAGAATTGTTTGACAAGGTTAAATTTTCTTGCAAAATCTCACCATTGGAATTATAGTGTTTTGATCCCATCTTAGAGTTATTAACAATTTAGTTTTTCTTTCAATCTTAGACTTACTTCTACTTAATAGTTTCTTAAGAATGAAAACCAAGTGTTATTTTTTTGAATTTTTTTTTTAAGATTCTCAATTCAATTTTGCAACACATAACAAATTAAATTCAAAGGATATAGTGCATAGTTATTTCAAAAATGGTGGTCAAAGTATTTTGAAATTGCAGGCCAGTGTTCAAAAAAACAATTTTTTTCCAACTTTGAATGCTAATATCTTCTAATCTATGCGGTCAAATTTTATGAATTTTTTACCATGTGATATGAGATAAGTTAAGTATAAGATACCGGTAGATTCTAAAAGAAAATATTTTTTCTCTTTCCTTAGATGAACACAACAGAACTGGCAATTTTGAGTTTTTTTTGACAGAAAAATGGCCTTGGGACTTTAAGGGTTAATTAGATTTTGCTATTTGACCTTCATACTGCAAATAATTTTTAGCATTTGAGCATGATGGTACAATTACCTTGCCAACTCTAATTACAATAACAAGATATCTATTTTCCAAAATTAGGACATTCATTTATCACCACAACATTGAAGTCTCTATAGTGGGAATTGTAAAACTTTTTTGGAAATGCTTGTTGAAGGAAAAATGTGCATAAGGATGTTTTCTACATATCTCCGCAATCAATTTAAAAATTCATCACCAATGTTTTTCAATAGATTATCATATAAAACCATGAAAATTAAATGAATAAATTCATCAAAAATTGGAGTTTTTCAAATTTTGAAATGGAAATTTGGTATGCTTGATTGGAGGTGCGTAAAAACTGAATGTTAATTGTTATGCAAGACCAAAAATTCCATTTTTCTTCTACAGTATATTGTGCAAAAAAAATTGAATGGCAGAATAAGCAATTTGTAAGATTATTAATTGGTATTGTAGTACAAGAGCATTTTATTTTCCTCTAGTGCAATCAAAACCTTATTTTGTTAACCCCTAAAGTCCCAAGGTCTTATATTCATCAAAAGCAACTCAAAACTATCATTTCTATTGTAAAGAGCAAGTTTAAAAAAAATGAAATTCTTTTTTTGTGTACTTAACCATAGGATCTTGTATTAGACTAATATAAGAATGTGTAGAAGAAATTTCAAAAACATGAACCGCATAGATTGCAAAATATTTACATTTAAAGTGAAAAAAATATTTTTTTCTGCACCTTGCTCAATTAGAGTTTTTGGCTTTGAATCTTCTTTAACCCCTTAAGTCTCATTGGTCCTATGGGGGCCAAAATGCAACTTCGGGTAGGCTCATATAGTCTCGATATTCATTATAATTTTCTAAATTCTTTTTGTAAAGCTAGAAAAATATACAAGCTTCTTGGAAATATAGTTTTTATTTCAATCAATGCCCAGAAGCAAAAGTTATGGTACAAAAAGCCAAAAATAGAGGTTGACAAGCAACCCAAAAAAAATCACAAAAAGTCAAAATAATTTTTTTAAATTTTTTTCCTAGAATATTATATTTTGTCTACATGTAAAACTTGGATTCATTCTATTTGGATTAGTGATGAGAAAGTTATGGACAATCTTCTTTTTCAGGCAATCTAAGCATGTTCTTGAAAAAAAACTTTTTGTCCAACTTTGAATGCTAATATCTTCCAATCCGTACAGTCAAATTTGATGAAAGTTTTACCAAATGATTTCAGACAAGTGAAGTACAAGATCCTATGGTTAGATTCTTAAGAAAACATTTATTCAGCTTTTTTGGATGAATGCTACAGAATTGGTAGTTTTGAGTGATTTTTGATAGAAAAATGGCCTTAGGACTTTAAAGGTTAACTTAAAGTTTTTGTACTAATGATTTTGAATTTCTCATTTTTTATTATGAAGAATTTATTGAAAGTCTAGGAATAAAAATAAAATAAAAAGACTTAATTTTCACTCATTGAACAATTGCTAAGTAGAAATAGTTTCAAGATTGAAGGAAAAACAAAACCTTTAATAGCTCTTAGATGGAATTGAAACACACTAATCTCAATGGTAAGATTGTCCAAGAAAGAGATTTTAGCCTTGTGAAACTTCTTTTTATTTAAATTGTAAAAATTGAGTTCAAAAAGAGTCATACATGTCATTTTTTCATGAAGGTGCTTTAATTTGATTGCCCAAAAACAAGATTGTACATAGTATTTTCATAACAAATCCATATAGAATGAATAAAAGCTTCCCATGTAGATAAGAACATAATTTGTAAAAAATAAAATTTTAAAATCTTTAATTTTAAGTTTTTAGGGGTCTTTTTTCTATCCAACAAACTCAAATTTGGGCTGATTGTGCCATAACTTTTGCTTGTGGACACCAATTGAATTAAAAATAATACTCTCGAAAAGCTGATATATTTTTCTATCTTCACTTAAAGTTTCAAAAAATCTTGACGATTATGGAGACCAATAGGAGCTTGCCCAAAATCTATATTGTCCTCCAAGGGGACAATAGGACTTTAGAAGTTAAAAAGATAGGTCACTTGTTTATTTATATGGTGGGTAAGAAGTTCATCCCATTTGTGTAAATTTTTATATTATCTTCTAATCAATCTCAAATTTTATAGCGTGCAAAATTAGAAAGAATATCCATTGTTTATTATATCAATGTACTGTTTGTAGAAGAAATAATGCTACGTGGTGGAACTACCAAACTTGACAGCTATTGCTCAATGTCCAATCTTTATCATGTCGACCTATTATTTGTAGAAAAAAAGCTCTACATGGTGGAGTTGCCAACCTTAATAGCGATTGCTTAATGTCCATTGTTTATTATGTCAGTTGATTATTTGTAAAAGAAAAAGTGGTACATGGTGGAATTGCCAACCTTAACAGTGATTGCTCATTGTCCATTGTTTATTATGTCAATGTATTATTGTAGAAGAAAGAAGTAGTATGTGGTGGAGCTGCCAACCTTGACACTGATTGTTTAATGTCCACTGTTTATTTGTAGAAAAACGTAGTATATGGTGGTGGAGCTACCAACCTTGACAGTGATTGTTTAATGTCCATTGTTTATTACGTCAATGTATTATTTGTAGAAGAAAGAATAGTACATCAAAGAGCTGCCAACTTTGATAGCAATTTGCTTATTGTCCATTGTTTATTATATCAGTGTATTATTTGTATAAGAAAAAGTAGTACATATTGAAGTTGCAACCCTACCAACAATTACTTACTAGTCTATTATTGCGAAAAGATTTTAAAGGCATAGAGGGATTAATTGCACACATTTTATTCAAAATATTCAAGGTTTAAGGGCTGAAATGCTTAATCCCAGAACGTCACAACGGACGTTTTTTGGACGCTAGGAATTAAATTCCTTTTTCTTGAAGATTTGGATTTGATTCAATCGGACATGCGCAGCCTTACATTTTACACTAGTTTGGTGACGTGAACAACAATAATCCGTGGCATGGATCGGCCTGATCTTAGCTAGATAATTGCACTTCAAGCTATGAAACAAGTGCTGGCAAGAATCATGCAAGCTTTGGGCATCTCAAAAATCAAAGTTTTTTAGCTTTGGCTGCATTTTTTTCTCTCGATCGTTCACTGGAGACTCTACGTCATACTTGAATGTCACAAGCATGTGATTTGTGCTTTGCTGTCCACAATTCTAAGAGATTCAATGTGCTAAAAAATACCTTGGATTTCTGAAATAACCTGTTCTTCAAATATTATAATCTCAATATCCATACGGTGGACTCTCTTAGAAATTGCACATTCACATTCATCAGGTCGTTGACCCCAAAATTCAACGATGAAGTCCTTAATAAACGATGCAATTTCAAGTTATTCCAATTTTCCTATCAAGTGCAGAAAAGCTGCTCACTTCCGGAGTTTGGCCTGTGACGTTCAGGGGTTAATGCATCTATCTTCATTTCACCTCCAAGTAAATCAATAGTGAAATTATTTGTAAGATAGTGTGTCCTATGTATGATGGAGAATCTAAATTTTTGGTTTCATTTATGTAGACCATAATTGTATAGAATTACACCAAGAATGATCTAAGTACATGACATTTAAGTTAGTCTACTAGCTCTATAATTTCTGAAATCAATTCACTCTAACAAACTCTTTTCAATTTCAATTCTAACACCTATCACTTTATATGTCTCATCAACACTAAAAATTATTTGGTATTCATAAATGCTTTTCAACTTTCTATTTGGTATTCATAAAAGCTTTTCAATTTTCTATAGTTAGGTCCGTTGGTACAATCATTACTATTCACCAATAAAGTGTAGAACTACAAACTCCAAAAACCCTTCAAATTTTGCTTGCCTTCCAAACATTGTAAATTTTCAGTCACTTCTTCTTGTTTGCAAAAGATTCACATAGCTTCATGTGATTGTGTGTTATGTTCGGAAAGAACCGGTTGCTAGTTCAAAGTTAGCCAATGGAATTGGGAATAAAACCGGTTGCAATTTGAAAACATCAACAAAAAAATCAGTTTAAAAATCTATAAAATTTCTATTTTGAATAAAAAATAGTAAAAGTAACCGAATTCTGTACTTGAAAAAACGGGTCAATTTGGGAATTGAAGGAAAATAAACAATAAAACTCAAAAAACTTTCCTAACAGTGATTGTGTGTGCGAGCTAAGTAATATTTTTTACCAATGCAATAGATTTATCGTTCATTCTAGTCAAGACTGCAAGTTTTCACTGATGTGAGATTTCATTCAATGTTCCGTTATGAGTGGCACTTAAGGTACTTACACCCATACCCGATCATTTAAGCAATTTTCAAACAGATTATGAATGGTATAAAGCAATGCAAATTTTTCCCAAGTAGGAAGATAGGAAATATGGAGATTGTAATTTTTGATAATTTTATTCCCAAAGTTGACATTACTATGATTTTTGGAAGCCAAAAAGTAGACCAAACCCATACCTAGTATTTAGAGTCTTCCGACTCCAATCAATCAAGAGATTACTTTCCCAGTCACTACTTTCCGCATACTTTATAACACTTTAGGACATGTGTCATGACATTCTTAGTTCCAGAATTGGAAAAGAGAAAAAAATGCATTCCAATTTTTGGTTATAAACCTGCTCCAGCTTTGGTTGGAAATACATGCATGCTATAGGTTGGGTTTTAGACCCTGGTTGGGTAAAGGTGCAGTTACCTTACGTTTCACTTGCGCATTGAACAAAGTAAAAGAAAATTTGTCACCCTGTCTTCATAATAGCATTAATTTACGATTCAAGACAAATAATTGCCAATTCTTTTTATGGGCAGGGCTAATGTAAGAATCATATCGTATCTAATCGTATACTACAAAGGCCATTTTCCATCAAAAGCTACTAAAAACTGCGATTTTTATTGCAAAGAGTGAAAAGAAATTTAATTTGCATATCTAACTACAGGATCTTGTACTAGACTAGTGTGAGAATGTGTGGAAGAAATTTCAAAAACTGTAACCGCAAAGATTGCAAGATATTTACATTTGTGAAGAAAATTCTAAAAAATACTTGTACATACCTTGCTCAACTAGAGTTTTTGGTTCTGAATCTTCTTAACTTAAAGATTTTGGACTTGTGGTTTTGAATTTCTAATTTTTTATGTTGAGGAATTGAGTTGAGAGTTTATGAAAAAGAGGTACACAAAAACAAAACTTAATATTTACTTAAAAAACAATTGTTAAGTAGAAGTAGGTTCAAGATTGAAGGAAAAACAAAATTGTTAATAGCTGTAAAAAGGGATTGAATTACTAAAGCGTACTAATCCCAACAGTGAGATTGTTCTAGTAAAAGATCTTAACCTTGTGAAAACTTTTTTTTGAAAAATTGTAAGGATTGAGTTCAAAAATGAATCCTGTAAGTTATGTTTTCAAAAAGATGCTTTGATTGACTAAAAAAACAAGATTGTCCATAATTATTAAAGACCAAATCCAAATAGAATGAATCAAAGCTCCCTGTCCATACCTTAAGACAGGCTATTTGTTTTGTTTTGTTTGTTTTGTTTTGTTTGTTACAGTGAGATCTCCGGGACCGTGCATCCTCCGGCCGCGTATGTGGTACCGTTGGAAAGCCCTTGGCAAAGAGGGGTTGGGGAGGGATGCACAGGCTTGGTTTCGTGGCGTTTGGACCCACTGTGTGAGAGTTATTGAACTTTGAAGTTTTTCATATGAATAAAAATCAAGAAAACTACTCCCACATTTGATTTTGGCTGTGGCAACGGCACAAGGCACACTAATGTAGATGAAATACAATATATGATAAACAAATTTCTAAAACTTCTAATTTTAAGTATTTGTGGGTTTTATTTTGCTTGCCAAATTCAAATGTGGGCTTAATATTGTACCATAACCTTTGCTCTTGAGCATTGATTGAAATAAAAATTATACTCACAAAAAGCTAATGTGTTTTTCTATCTTCACAAAAAGTTTTTGAAAATAAGAGCTTGCCCAAAAATCTATTTTGTCCCCCAAGAGGAAAATGGGACTTTAGGGGTTAAAGAAATGGGTCCCTTATTTATTTATATAGTGGATAAGAAGTTCGTCCCATCTGTGCAATTTGCTATATTAATCTTCCAATCAATCTCAAGTTTTCTAGCGTGCGCGCAAAAGTAGAAAGAATATCCATTGTTTATTATACAAGTGTATTATTTGTAGAAGAAAAAGTAATACATGATGGAACTGCCAACCCTAACAGCAAGTGCTTAATGTCCATTGTTTACTATGTCAATGTATTGTATTTAGAAGAAAAAGTGGTACATAGTAGAGCTGCCAACCTTGATAGCAACTACTTCATGTCCATTGTTTATTATATCAATGTATTATTTGTAGAAGAAAGAGTAGTACATGGTGGAGCTACCAACCTTGACAATGAGTACTTAATGTCCATTGTTTTTTATGTCAACGTATGATTTGTACAAGATAGAGTAGTACATAGTGGAGTTACCAACCTTGACAGTGGTTGCTTAATTTCCATTGTTTATTATGTCAGCATATTATTTGTAGAAAATATAATAGTACATGGTAGAGCTACCAACTCTAATAGTGACTACTTAATGTCCATTGTTTATTATGTTAGCATATTGTTTATAGGGAAAAAAAGTAGTACATGGTAGAACTGCCAATCTTGGCAACGGTTGCTTAATGTCCATTGTTTATTATTTCAACATATTATTTGTAGAAAAAAAAATAGTACATGGTAGAGCTGCCAACCCTAACAAAAATTATTAGATTGTTTGTTATGGCAAAGAGATTATGAAGGCGTGTAGAGGCATAATTGTGCACCTTTCATACAAAATATCCAAGATTTTGATGTACGAGTAGCAACGCTCAATGCGACTATTTTCATTTGACCTCCAAATGAATCACTCGTGGAATTATTTATGAGATATTCCGTAATGTGTAAGATATATAATAGAGAATCTAAATTGTTGGTTAGATCATAATTATACAAGTTGCATTGAAGATGGTCTAAGTGCATAACCATTGGTCTACTAGACCTAAAATTTCCAAAATCAAAGTACCAATTCACTTTAACAAACTCTTTTCGATTTCAATTCTAACACCTATCACTTTATATATCTCATCAACACTAAAAATTATTTGGTGTTTATAAATGATTTTGAATTTTGAGTTGATTTTCTATAGTTATGTCGGTTGGAACAACCATTACTATTCACCAATAAAGTATGGAATCACAAACTCCAAAAAACCTTCAAATTTTAATTGCCTTCCAAACATTGTAAATTTTTAGTCACCTCTTTTTTTTTGCAAAAGGTTCACACAGGTTCATGTAATTGTATGCTATACTCGGAAAGAATCGGTTGTTAGTTCAAAGTTAGCTGATATATTTAGGAATAAAACCGGTTGCAATTTGAAAACATCAATAAAAAAAACCAGCAAAAAAATCTATAAAATTTCTATTTTGAGTAAAAAAAATAGAAAAAACAACTAAACTCTATACTTGAAAAACCGGTTCAGTTTGGAAATTGAAGAAAAATAAACAATAAAACTCAAATAAAACTTCCCTAACACTAATTGTGTGTGCATGCTAAGGTAGAGCCACCCATTCCCGACCAGTGACCCATTCCCAGCCTATAGGTGCAAGTATTTTTGACCAAGCTTAAAATGTGTTTTTTGTCCTTTTCAAGGTTGGAACTAATAAATACATGACACGTGTCCCAAGTTGTGAGAAAAAAAGTAGGAAATAATGATTAGGAAAAAAGTTCTTGTGATCGGAATTGGAAGAGTCTAGTTATTGGCTATAGGTCTGGAGCACTTTTTGTCTCCCAAAGTTCATAGTAATTTCAATTCAAGCAATAAAATTACCAAATTTTTTACAATCCTTATCATTTCTATTGATGTACCTCTGAAAAATATTTGTTCTACCTTCACTACTCCAGATCATGTTGAAATTCCTTATTCATTTGGTTATGGGTGGCTTTTCCTTAAGTAATATTTTTTACCGATACAATAGATTCATCGTTCATTCTAGTCAAGACTGCAAGTTCCCACTGATGCGAGATTTCAGTCAATGTTCTGTTATGGGCGGCACGTATGTTTCATTTGCATTGAACAAAGTGAAAGAAAATTTGTCACCCTGTCTTCAGAAAAGCATTAATTTACGCTTTCCCAGGCACAAACATTTGCCAATTTTTTTTTGATGGGCGGGGCTAATATAAGAATCATATCACATCTGATCGTATCACATATATAACATAATATCATTAATTTGTTTTTTTGTCTTCAGAACAATATCAAACTGAATCAATTGCCATGCTACTTATGAATAATATCAGTCATCTCCAGCATTCAGTTGCAGCATTCAGGATATTTTTGGAGTTTTCCCAACTACAATAATTTTCCTTTAATTCCCATATTGAACCAGTTCTTAGTCCAGTTTTTCCTTTATTTTTTAATCCAAATACAGTTTTTTCATAGAGTTTTTCACCGGATTTCTTCTGATGTTTTCAAATTGTTAGTGGGTTTTTTCTCCAATGCCATCAGCTACAATGAACTAACCGGCGGCTCTCCCCAAACATTGTTCGGTTGTGAGTATAAATTTTTTCCTCTCTCTATTTGGAAATAGTGTATCCATTCTTAGCAGTGATTGCCTTGTGAAATGAACACATTATTTCTGAATGGAGGGACTATATATTTGCCATTGTGTATTTTGCCTTGAGCTTTATGATATATCAAATTTTATGTGTTTTGTTTGACACTGATCTTGTAAATTCTTGCACTCTTTTAATTTTGTAGATAAATATGAAATTCTTTGTTTTATTATTTTGAAAATTCATGCATTTTCAACTCAAAATTGAATACTTTTTTAAAATGCACCAGTTGTGAGATGCACAAATTAATGTTGTTTTAAAATTGAAAACACAAACTTCTCCTCTAAAAAAAATAAATAAAACTTTCTTCTAAAAGTTTAAGCATTACAATACTGTGTTCAATAGGGATTTTCAACCTAAAATTTAAGAAGATAAAGTTGAGTAAGTTAAATAAATGATTCTAGAGTTGCTTTGGAAGAGAGAATTTTGCATTAATTTAGACCTAAGAAAAACACTGTATTTAACCCTATTTGCCCAAACAATCTAGTGTAGATCACTTGCATTTTTGCATATGGCATCATGCCTTTTATCAACAAGAAATTTCCAATTTCTGCCTCAATTCCTTCTTTTGCCTGGCGAATCCTAAATTCATTAAAATTTCAATTCCATAAAAAAAACCCGACAATGATCCAGTGAGAGATTACAATTTACTCTTCATAGTCCCGCAGCACTTGCTTCGGACACCTTACTACATTACTTTAATCAAAGCACAATAAACATGTAGCCAACACTTCCATCTTCAAAGTGCAAGTGTTGTTTTTGTAAATGCAAGCTATCAATCATACTTCTTTGTATTTTCAAATGTACAATTAGGTCCACTTTATTTACAAATTGCCGATTTGAGGCATTTAGATTTTTGGGTACAATGTGTAGTGTAGTTGCCATATAATGGTTAGCATAATTAACATGAATTCTTATGCAATCTCAACCAAGCATACCAAATTTTAGCATTAAAAAACAAAAATTTCATTTTTGGTGAATTTTTGAAGTCATTTTTTAATGATTTTACATAGTATTTCATTAAATATAATTGGTAATGAATTTCTTAATTTCAACTGTGGATATATGTAGAGAACATCCATACGCACATCTTTCTCTTTGCAAGCATCTCCAAAAAAGTTTTACAATTTCTTTTATAGAGACTTCAATGTTGAGGTGACAATGCCCAAATGTTGTAAAAATAGACAACTTTACATTATAATTAAATTTTTCTATGTTTTGCTCATGTGGTAGCTAATTTCATACATTTTAACATGATAGTACAATTATTGTGACAAAATCTAGTTAAATATATGATATCTATTTCATGAAGTTTGGTCATATGGCATCTCATATTGAGCCCTTACTAGACCCCTATTTTTTTGTTAAATAATGCGGGAATGTTTTTAATATGAAAGGTGCATAAGGATGTTTCCTAAGTACATATGCAATCAAATTTAAAAAATTCATTACCAACTGTTTTGAATAAAACATTATATAAAACTATAAAAATTGACTTCTAAAATTCACCAAAAATGGAATGTTGCTTCTTTGAAACTCAAATCTAGTATGCTTCATTGGGGGTGTTTAAGAATTAGATTTTACTTATGCAAGATGAAAAATTCAATTTTTTTTAATACTATGCAATAAAAATTGGATTGGCTCACATTGCCAATTCGTAAATGAGTTGGACCTGACTGTACAATGTCTTCTTTGAGATCTGTAAACCACCCTTCTTTGTCTCTGTGCTCCAGGAAGGAAGACAAGCAACAACTTTAAGAATTTGTGACAGAGGAGGTTCCATGTCTGAAGACCGAAAGTGATAAGAAAATACAAGAAATCAAGACATTGAAGACGAAAGCAAATGCAATATACAAGATGAGTTCATAAGTGAAAGGAGGTCATGGGAATGAAACTGCCTATAAATCCAAAGTTCAAGTTGAAAAGTTCAAGACCCGAAGAGGTCAAAATGGTCATCATAGGCCACACTCTTATAAATTTCTATCTACAAGCTACTTTGAATCCCTAACTACTTCAGTGAGTGATCATTTTAGTGAATGTATAGAGAATTTATTTTATTTCCAGACCCCAGATCTACGATGCAAGGGTGGTGTAAATTTTTTTGAATATCAATTTGATAGTGCACATTTTTTGGCAATGCGGGGGGGAGGTTTTTGGCAATGTGGGGGGGAGGTTTTTGGCAATGTGGGGGAGGGATTTCTAACAGTTCAAGGTTGTGTGCTATCTTTTCACTAGACTATGTAGTATCATGACTTTTGTCAACAAAAAATTTCATTGGTTCATTTTTAAAGTTTTTTTTGTATTTGTTCCCTAACATCAATGTGGTTTGGATTACAATAGAACCTCTCTAAAGTAATAGAGTTGGGACTTGTCCAACATCAAGTTAGAGAGGTTATTACATTAGGGAGGGTCATGATGTTCATATGTGGTTCATATTGTTAAGTTGGAACCGGCAATCAATACTTCCTGACAACACTTTATTAGTTTAGAGAGGATTAACTTTGAGAGGTTCTACTGTATAAAATTCGTCTTTGCAAATTTCTTATACTCCCTCTGTCTCAAAATAAGACCTGTGTTTCCTTTGTATTTCTCAAAGGAAACACTGGTCTTATTTTGAGACAGAGGGAGTAATTAAAAAATTCAAATATTGAACATTTCAAAATCCAACTTTTTGAATTCAATAAATGACTAAATTCTCAAGTACAAATTTAATAAATAAGATATAAAAAATATAAAAATAAAACTATAAAAAAGAATTCATATTGTAAGTCTATAGCAAAAAAAAAATTGAAAATCACATATATTCAATTGATTTTGTTGAGAGGGACTAATGTATGATATTACTTAGGTATCGCTTCATTATACATCCCAAAGGCCTGTAATTATACACTCTCTATTATTACAAATTCTACAACAACATCAAAATCTTGGAAACAAAACAGTTTCACTTTAAAATTCTTTTATATTTGGGCATCTATGCATTCACACTATAAAAATTGTTCCATAACATCTCTATCAATGATTTATATAAGTACATCCTTAATGAGACCTAGAAAAAAGGCCTGTAATTATACACTCTCTATTATTACAAATTCTAAAACAACATCAAAATCTTGGAAACAAAACAATTTCATTTGAAAATTCTTTTATATTTGGGCATCTATGCATTCACACTATAAAAATTGTTCCATAACATCTCTATCAATGATTTATATTAGTACATCCTTTATGAGACCTAGAAATAAGTTTGCCAAATATACCTTTATCTTTTCACTGCTTTATAATTAGAACTTGAGATTTCTATCATTAGAAGCACATTCAAAAGTACTTCGAATAAGTATAAAAATCTCAAATTGAGACACTGGACAATGAAAACTAAATGCATCAAAAATACATTGAAAGACAAAAATTATAGAGGTGTTGGCAAAACATGCTTACTAATTAAATTTTTGGACAATTCCACTTCCAAATACCATGAATTTGGCCAAATTCTTCATTAGCAAGCATGTTTTGCCTACATCTCTGTAACTTTTGTCTTTCACTATATTTTTGATGCATTTGATTTTCGTCTTCCAATATATAGATTTGAAGTTTCTTGTACCTATTTATAGTACTTTTGAATGCCCTTCCAGTGATAGGAATTTCAATTTCTAGTTACAAAACAATGAAAGGTTAGAGTTATATTTGGCGGGGAAGTTATACAAGACTATTGAAGACACTTTATGACCTTTTCTTTCTTTCTATTAGAGCATTTCCACTCTTTTACTAGGAGTGGGAACAACCTAGTCTATTGCAAGCATTGGTTTTAATTTGTACTCCACCACAAACTCGCCATTGCCAAAATGAGCTCTTCAAAAACCATGTTGCATATGCAATTGTGCTGTGCTCAAGCATTTACACTTAGAACTCGGATAGTGGGAAGCATCATCTTGCCGTAACTATATTTTGTTGTTAGAGAATCTAAATTTGGAAGAGTAGGTAGTGAACAACGGCTATAGAACTTTAGAAAAGGAATAATGCCTCCTTTGAATCAAGCAACAAACTAAATCTAGCATTCCCTTTGCTTAAATCAAGCTTTTGTTGGATCATTATATTGAGCATGAGTGGCAATTTAGTCCAATCCATTCCACATTCTCAAATTATAAGCCCATGCAAGCTGCATTGGCATGGCATTTTGACTATGCAACAATGGTGATGCTCTTAAGGGGCTCGGACATGGACTCTTCACCATTGCATAGAGAACTGGAAAAGTAAAGCAAATGCGCCATACGAGGTGATTTAAACCTTGGAGGATGGGTTGATCACTATAGAAATCATCCTTATGGTACACCGTGTGTGACATTTGCTTAAGAAACCCAAGAGCACTCATAGGAGGTCAAACTAGTGTACAAAACCTTCCCTTTCTACAAAAGATTTCAAAGATGAAAATTTGCACTTTTGTCTTACATAAAAGGATTATGTATCATCCAATAGAGAATAACGTCCAATGTGTTGTTCAAGGGTTAATGGAAGATCAAAAGCATTATTAGGCCTCCCACATGCAAAAATTCATGTAAATTGAATACTAGAGACAATTAAATAATAGAAGCAGTTAGAGATTTATACTTTTATTTTGTCAAACTTGCACTGACAATCATGGAAGAGTTGAGAAGTGGTTGTCATTGGTCTCAAACTTAATATTAGAGAGAAGTATATAACGTTTTGTGCTCTTTGGATGGTCAACCAAGCCTTGTGCTTATTGAAGAATGGATGATTTTGATCTGATTTCTTATGTGCAACTATATTAAAGCTATAGCTACATCATTGAGTTAATTTCAAGACATTTTATTTGTCTTTTGATTTTATATGGAGTAGTTTCCAGAAAAAAAATGATACACTATTTGGTGTATTTCAATATTTTGAACTTTTCCCCTTAATACTTGATTTTGACAATTGAAACGATTTCTTTTGCTTTTGAGAAAACCTAAACAAATGAAGCTTGTGAAGTGAAGTTTCTACTCTCCAATTAGAAATTTTGAAAAATTCCTAAAATAAATTATTTTAGTAAGGTTTGAAGTTGAAGATCTATTACCACATTTCTAAATATGGAATGACAAGGAATTTTCCTTACAACAAAATCTTCTACACTAAAATGTGCTTCTATTTTGAAAATTTTAGATTTTTTTAACATAATTTATATTTGAAATGGAATTTCTTCAAAAAAATTCTCCAAAACTTCATAGTAATATGAAATTTTCACTAAGAAATTGAAAATCTTATGACAAATATAAGACATGTGATTGCATCTGGGAAAAAAATCTACAAAATTTTACTTATAAATAGCAAAGAAATGGAGGATACAAAGCGAAAACTTCCAAAATAGTCATAGGCCTTAAAAGCCTTTTACTTTGTTTATTTTGTCATGTTCTTGAGCCTTTTTTAAATTGAACTTATCTATTTTTAGTCTTTTAGAATATTTCTACAGTGATTTTATTATTATTTTTACATTGTTTTCTCATTACTTTTACGTTGTTCTTTTTTTAAGACATATGACATAAATAGATAATCTTTGGAGTTCAAATTTTAGTTGTACATAAAAATGTTTTATGTCTTTTGGAGATTTGTGCAAAAGTGTGTGAACTTGAATATAGTTAATTGATTAGGGATGTTATTGAAAACAAAAGTTTATAAAAAGGACTCTTGGTTGGGAATTCATAACTAAGACAATCTTTCAAGGTTAGATTAATCATATTTATCTTAGGGGCTCTTACAAGTTGAAGGCATCATGTTGCGTAGAGACGAAGCTCAAAAGATACTTTTCAATCAAGTGAAGAAAAGCATTGTTGCCATCTCACAAGAGGATGGCTCATTTATAGGTGCAAGCTTCTTTTTTTCCTCCAAACCTTTGATTTTCACATGCGCCCATGTGGTCAAGAGATTGCAAAGGTGTGTGATTACAAGGATTGATAATGAGTTAGAGGTGAAAGAAATTGTAGAGGTCATTCATTGAGACTCTATTATAGATGTGGCAATTTTGAAAGCAAAAGAAAACCCTAAAAGCTATCTTTCAAAGTCACCCTACCAAAAATCTGAAGACTTTGGATATATTTTTGGTTATGATGAACCAAATATTTTGAAGATGAAATCCGGGACCTTGTTAGGAGTCAGGGATAGTCAAATATTTGGCAAGAAACTAAATGTATTTGTTGCATGCCATGCTCACCAAGGATACTTTGGTAGTCCACTGACCGATTGCTATGGTCATGTACAAGGAATGGTGTTGGGTTTAAAGGATAAATCTTTTCTAAGTTCAACAAGATTCTTACCAACAAACTATCTAGACCATGTCTTGCCGAAGGCCAGACAATCATGAAAGCTACGAGGTCTAGTTTAGGACTTTGACCTATCCCAAATCTTCTTTGTTTTATAACCAAGACTTTGCTATATTCTACAAATTCGTCCACATAAAAAGAACTTGATGTTGTAAAATGATTTTGAATGTAAGAAAATGAAGATGTTCATATTTATTTGCTTAAATTTAAAACAACTTAAAACTATTTCTAAATGAAAGTTTAATCAACATGTATGCATTGACAGACTATGTGAGCTAGTTTGTGTAGATCTTTGTAAGAAATATGTATTATTCTCAATTTGGATGCTAGGAAACAATAGTTATGTAGTTTTAAGCACAAAATCCTTGACGATGTAGAATAAAAAATAAAAATAAATTAAAAATCATTTCATCTAATTTTTGTAGAATTTGTCTATATCTAGATATAAACCTTTGATTCATTCCATTTAAATTAATGATGTTAAAATTACAAAGAAATCTTATAGTGCAAAAAATTAGACATCTTCAAAAAACAACTTATAAAATTTTGTTTTCAATGTTCACATGTTTTTTCCAAAAAAGGTTTTTAGGATATAAATTTCATGCTATATTAATCTCACCATTGGTATTAATAAGTCAATTCCATTCTAGAAGTAAAAAAAAATTTAGTTTTCCTATAATTCTATATCTACAACTTCTTGACCACGCAAGGCCTAACAATCTCTTGACAATGGAAGTTTTCAATGAGCTGTCCCACTTCTCATGGATGTGCTTAACCCCTAAAGGCCCAAGGCCTTCATTCTGCCAAAAAACACCCAAAACTGCCATTTTTTTAGCAAAGAGTGAAAAAAAATTAAAAATGTTTTTTTGCATATCTAACCATAGGATCATACACCTAACTAGTATGAAAATGTGTGGAAAAAATTTCAGAATATCTACATTAGAAGTAAAAAAAACAAAATTTTCAGCACATTGTGGGGCTAGATTTTATGATTTTGAACATTTTAAACTTAAAAGTTTTGCAGTACAGAGTTTTAGCTTTAAATGTTTATAGTGGAGAATCGAGATGAGAATCTAGCAAAAAAAATTCAAAAAAACTTAATTTTCATTATTAAAAAAATTGTTAAGTAGAAGTAGGTACGAGATAGAAGGAAAATCTAAAATATTCATATATTTTAGATGGAATTAAAATGCACTAATCCCAATGGTGAGAGTGTTCTAGCAAGTAAACTAAACCATGCCAAAAAATAAAATTGAAAAAATTGAAAATTGCATTCATAAATGAATCCTACAAGTTATTTATTCAAAAAGATGCTCTAATTGCCCGAAAAACAAGAATGTCCATAACTTTCTCATAACAAATCCAAATGAAATGATTCAAAGCTTCCAGATAGAAAAAAATATAATCTATGAGAAAAAAAATATTAAAAAAAAATTCGAATTTTTGTCAATTTTTGTTTTGCTGCCCGGACTGCCCGCTATCCCCAATTTTGAGCTTATTTGGTCCTAAATTTTTTTTCCGGGCACCGATTGTGAAAAAAATTATATTCCCACAAAACTTATCAGTTTTTCTATTTTCTCGAAATGTTTCAAAAAATCAGAAGAAAATTTCAGCCTGTAGGTACCTGCCCGAAAGCGCATTTGTCCCCGGTAGGGACAATGGGCTTTTAGGGGTTAAAATTATTTTTTAATTTTAACCATACAATATAATAATACGGAGTACTTTGTCTATTGTGCATAGAATTAATTGAGAAAAATATTCACCATTGTATTTTTAGTTTATAACAATTTTGGATGATCAACTTATAAGTAAAAAAAACAGCTTTTGGAGAAGAAAAATGACATGAAGATGAATAATGTCTTTTTATCTCCCAAAAAACTGCTTTCAAATTTTAAGGCAAATGTAATATTTAAAAAAAACTTAAATGATAAATAAATAATTCTTTCAAATTTTATTTTCAAATTGAAGAAGTAGAAAGCCAAAATTCACCAAATTGGATCCTACAAAAATTTAAATAATTCGTATATGCTTCACTTGAAATTTTGAAAAGCTAACATTTATATTATTAGAATATTATTTGGAACACCTTCAAAAAATTTGGAATCATTCTATTTATTTTGTGTCCTTAATCACACTAGATTGAACCTTACAATTTTAGAATTGTTAAAAATACGAATTTGAAAAAAAACTTCTCTAGAGCCAATTTGTTTGTACAAATCAAATATAAAAAATGTCCAAGAAAATGTTTTTTCCATCCCCACTATTCTTTTCATTGTTAAAAAATGATGTTTGATCGCTTTTTCTACAGGACTACATTTCCTAAATAAAGTTTTAAATTCTTATTACATCAAAAAAATGCAATAAATTTGTCAATTTGTTACTCTAAAAAATCCTACTTCACAAAATATTCAGATTTGTTTCATCCTACCAAGATTTGCCATAGAAAATTTGAAGAAGACACATTGCATTCTCTTAGTCCTTGAGGAATTAATGTTTTTCTAGAGGATAAAAATCAAGTTCAATTTTTTCTCCTAAAATCTCAACTCACTTACGCAAGATATGCATTTTTTTAATTCAAGATTTATAAGTCAAAATTATTACACCCCCTAAATCACACATTCTATGACCGTTTAACCTCTAAAGTCTCATTGTCCTAATGTAGAACAAAATGGGACTTTGGGTAGGCTTGTATGGTCTCAATTTTCATCACGATTTTTTAAAACTTTCTATCATACAACTAAAATCATAACTCCCTCTATAATATCACAAATGCTACCATTAATAATAGGGGCTCATGCTTGCTATGCTACACATTTATTGTATCATATATTAGTAAAATTTTGTTATATTTGAATAGAATGCATGATAATGATTTCAATAAGTCTTTGAAATTATTAATTTTAATATTTTGTTGTATTACAGAAATAGAGTAGTAGTTTGCAATCACCTTTGTAATATCACTTTTACAGCTTTTATGATTTCAAAATTCTATTGCTACTACCAAATGATTTGAGAAATTTATTCAATTGAAGCGATTTCGGATTTCACAACAATTAAGTTGTTCATGAAGTTTTTGAAATTTACAAGTTTTTCTTTTCAATTCACCAAGTTTTTGGATTGCCATTGTCCGAACAATTGAGTCAACTTTTGAATGCATTACAATGAATGTGTATCTTTTACAGTATTCACCATTGCATATATTTCATTCATCATTCAATAAATTTCTATTGTACATTTCAATATATGCTTACTTATAAACAAAATTATACAAAAAATTTAGTAATTTTTATTTGAAGATTTGTTGAAATTCTTGTTTTGCATTTTATCTGATATATAAAAATTCTAATAAAATTCTAATGATGAATGCATAGCATAGCAAGCGCCAACCGCTATTAAAGTTAGGAAAAAACATTATCTTAATGAAAATATAATTTTTAGTTCAGTCAGTGCCTAAGAGCAAAAGTTATGGAACAATAAGCCAAAAACAAGGGGCGGTAGGCAACACAAAAAGTCAAAATTAAATTTTAAATTTTTATCCTAAAATATTATATTTTTTTACATTTTGTATTCATTATATTTAGACAAGTGATGAGAAATTTAAACACAATCTTGAATTTTGGGCAATCCAAGCATTTTCTTGAATAAATAACTTATAGGATCCATTTTTTAATGCAATTTTGATAATGTTTAACAAAAAGTTGTTTAACAGGGTTGAATTTTCTTTTGAAAACTATCTCACCATTGGGATTATGGTGTTTCAATTCCATCTTAAAGCTATTAATAATTTAGTTTTTCATTCAATATGGGACCTATTTCTATTTAACAGTTTTGTAAAGAATAAAATTCAAATGTATGTTTTTGAGATTTTTTCCTAGACTTTCAATTCAATTCTTCAACTTTAAGAAAAACTTATTCATTGAGTGAATGATTGAATATTTAGAGACTAATACTCTACAATGGCACATTCTGTAATGTTATGTATATAATTTTGGGGACAACTTAAACGTGTCAAGTTTAAATATTCTCCATTGTTTATTTTGGGAATATAAGATAAAAGTATCCAAAATCTCCACTAGGTATTATTGTTGAACATTTTATTAATTTTCTTAGAGTCTTGGTTTTGTATATATTTTTCTTAGTTCATGTACTTTTTTCTTTGAGCTACATTATGGCTTTGATGTGGAGTCTTGAATGAACAAACACATAGTCCTTAACCTCTAAAGTCCCAAGGCCCTTTTTCGTCAAAAAATTCTCAAATTTGTCATTTTTGTTGCAAAGAAAAAATCATTTATTTCTTGTATATCTAATTGTAGGATTTGCACTTGACTTGTATAAGAATGTATGGAATAAATTTCAAAAACTTTGACCTTGTAGATTGGAAGATATTTGTGGTTCAGTGAAGAAAACGGATCTTCTTACAACTAGCATGACTAAATTATAAGATTTTAATTCTTCTTAAATTAAATTTTTTGCACGAGATATTTTGAGTTAAAAATTTATGTTGAAGAATTGAATTGAAAGACTTAATCCCTAAAGGCCCATTGTCCCTTTGAGGGACAAATGGGATTTCAAGCAAGTATCTACGGGCTGAATTTTTGCCTTGATTTTTTAATTTTTTTTTTGAAGATAGAAACGTTAATTAGCTTTGTAAGAATATCATTTTTTTTCAATTGGTGCCCAGGAACAAACATTATGTCCAAATAAACACAAAACAAGGGAGAGGAGGCAGCAAAAAAAAACTTGAAAATATGAATTTAAAAAAAAAAAAAATTCTTACAGATTTTATTTTTGTCTATTTGTATAATTTTGATTCATTCCATTTGGATTTGCTATGCAAAAGTTATGGACAATCTTATTTTTCAAGCAATTAGAGTAGATTCATTTCTGAATGCAATTTTTAGAATTTTTCAAAAAACAAACTCTACATGGTTTAGTTTTCTTGCTACAACAGTCTCACCATTAGAATTAGTGCATTTTAGTTCTATTTTTAGAGATATTCATAACTTAGATTTTCCTTCTATCTTGTACCATTTTTTTTACCTAACATTTTTTTAAATTATAAAAATTAAGTTTTTTAAATATTTTTTTCCCTTAGATTGTCAACTCAATTCTCTACTATAAATTTTAAACCTCAAAATTCTGTAGAGCAAAAAATTAAAGTTAAGAAAGTTCAAAGTCAAATAATCTAGTCCCAAAATCTGCAAAAAATTTTGTTTCTTAAACGCAAATATCTTGTAATCTGTTCGGTCAAAAATTCTGAAATTTTTTCTCCACATTCTCATACTAGTTAGGTGTAAGATCCTATGGTTAAATGTGAAAAAAAAATTACTCTTTGCTATAGAAATGGCAGTTTTGAGTGTGTTTTGGTAGAAAAAAGGCCTTGGGTCTTTAGGGAATAAAATATCACTCAAAAAGCATACACTTGATTCTTTTATTCTTTAAAAAATTGTTATATAGAAGTAGGTATGGAATTGAACAATAAACTAAATCTTTTATAGCTCTAAAATGGAATTAAAACACACTAATCTCAATGGTAAGATTGTTTTTGCAAGCATAGTAAACTTTGTAGAACTTATTCATTTTGAATTTTTTTAGATTGTGCTCAAAAATAAAATAAATCTAATATGTTTTTTTCGCTAAAAGATGCTATAATTGCCTACAAACATGAAGTTCTATAACTCTCACATTACTGGTCTAAATTGAATGAATAAAAGCTTTTTAACCCCTAAAGGTTATTGTTTTCAAGAAGATGCTCTAATTGCCCCCAAAACAAGAATGTCCATAACTTTCTCATAACAAATCCAAATGAAATGGATCAAAGCTTTTTAGATAGACAAGATTATAATGTATGAGAAAAAAATATTCAAAAAAAAATTTGAATTTTTGTCCATCTTTTTGGCTGCCCGGATTGTCCCCCCCCCCCCCCCCCCCCCCCTCCCTCCCCCCGTCCCCTGTTTTGAGCTTATTTGGTCATAACTTTTTTTCTTGGGCACTGATTGTGAAAAAAAATATATTCCCACAAAGCTTATCAGTTTTTCTATTTTCTAAAAAAGTTTCAAAAAATCACGACAAAATTTCAGCCCATAGGGTATTTGTCCGAAAATGCATTTGTCTCCTGAACAGACAACGGTCCTTTAGGGGTTAAGTAGAATAAATGACAATCATAGATGAATAATTTTTAGAAATTGTATTTCAAGTCATAGTGGGTATTTTTGCTACTCAATGAGCTTCATTTAGTGCTTAAGATGGTGTAACTTTGTATCTTAAATATTTATTGAATGAAAATTCTATTCCCACAAAACTAATGTGTTTCTCCATAAAACTCTTCATAAAAAAGTTTAGAAAATCATGTCAAAAATTAAGGTCACAAAATTGAAGCCTACTAAAAAAAACCAAGTGTCCCCCGATGGATACTTTGAGACTTTCACATCTACCCCCATAGGCTACCTCTTACGAGTATTTTTGAAATATAACAATGGTGTTCAAGGCTTAATCCCTTAAGTTCCATGACTATGTTTTTACCAAAAACGCTCAAAATTGCCATTTTTAGAACAAGTACCAAACTTTTGAAAGGATGTGGAAAAGTTTTCAGAAATCTCCATTGTGTGGATTGCAAGGTATTAGCATTTGAATTGACAAAACCCTTTTTTTTTCCCTTGTGGAAAATTGGGCAGCTGCATTTCACAAGGTCACATTTGTATGAAAAAATGTCCAAAATAGTGGCAAGTCTTTGTATTCATTATTCAAGGCAGGTTTGCTACATGCTTGAAAATTTTCACATTATTTTGAATTGTACAACATATAGGAATAAAATAGTAAGTAGACAATAATAGAAAATGATTCAAAATACTAAATTGTTAAGAATGTAGTTATGAAATTGAAAAATGCCAATCCCAATGTTTGCAATGTTGTAATAAACAATCTTCATCTTATGATTTTATTTTATTTTTTTAAATAATGAAAATTGAGTAAGATAAAGGACTTCAAAGTTAATTTTAGAGTAGTGAAATCCATAATTGTCCGCAAACAAAAAATCCTCACAACTTTTGACTCATTGATCAAAATGGAATGATTCAAAGCTTTCCACTAATATGTTACTCCAGAAAACCAATTTTAAATTTTTGTTTTGAAAATTGTGAGTTTTTCTGATCTGCTTGGGCTGCCCATTTACGAAAAAAAGTAACATATTAGGACATAAGTTTTGACTAGTATTTCTAAATGTCATGAAATTTAGTGCATATGAAAGATATTCCTTATCTCCACCTTCTATTAAAATTTGGGCCAAAAGTATGGAAATCTCTAGTCATACGTATATGCCCAAAATTTTTGTGTAGCTAAAAAATGCATGTTAGTCCTTTAGAAGTTAATTATGAACAATTTGTAATCCAGATCCGTGATGTCATTTTTGTGGACTACTGTAAACATGCCAATCTTTGCAAAGACAAAATTCAAATCCTTCTCCATATAAATATAGAGACTTGCATGATTTGAAATTTGGCATGATTATTAAATGTCATGGTAAGATTCACCTTCAAAAAATAGAATGCAAAAAGATTTCTTCCTACAAATTTTATTGCAATTTAAAGGCAATGAAGCTTGAAATCTATTTTAAAATTTGTTGCAACCCTTTACCACACTCTGTGTGGTCATTGGGTGGTGATACATAATTTTGTTTCCATTGCAATTGAATTGGTAGTTGACTTATGAGGTTATTGCATGGCAAATGGCAATGGTGGTTATTTGGTTTTTGGATCTATGCTGTCATTGGCAGGTTTACTCTAATTCACAATTAAGGGTCAATAATCCACGCCATCCTGGCCCATTTTGGAGCAAGTCAAGTTCATTTTTGGCCGGGATGAACCGGCCCCCTTGCTCGGCCATCATGCAAAACCCTGAAATTTTTTATTTCCCACTTAAGATAAAAATATGAATTCAAATTTGCAATCAGAGGCCCCACATTAGCTATGAGAGGTGAAGAGCATAGATTTAACACAGGACAAAATAAGGGGCTTCTTTTTACATGGAATGGCTTGGGCACCCGGCCTGATTTCTTGTTCTTTTTCAGGTTTTATTTTTATTTTTTTCAAAGAGACAGTGGCCAATGCATTAAGTTCTTTCTTCAGATGCATTAAGTTCTTCTTCAGATCTTTGTGTTCTGTAAACATTCATTGTTTCTTTCAGTTGAAATGGAATTTCGTTTTTTTGATTTGTGCCAAAAAAATAAAAAAATATGAACGTTCATTGAATTGCCAGCCCAGCAATAATAAAAGCGTTCAGATTTGTCCCCCCAGGCGGTGTCATAAGAAAACTAAAGAAGAGAGAAAAAAAAGGGTTGCATGTAACCCCATCCAACCATCCGTAGGAGATTTTCTCGTCCAATTTTTTTCTTCCCGGGCAGTAAGTTATTTTGTACCATCCGGTACTTGCAACAATTGCAGACACATGCCCTCGAGCGAGCCGGAGCCTGATCAGCCCAGTCCATGTAGGCAGGCGGGCAAGCGAGCCGAAGTTTCAGTTGGGTCTGTTGTAACGTAACGTGTCAGATTTGGGAACCCCCAAATCCCAAATTGTTGATGCAGGGATTCCCAGCGGATCCATAAGGTAGACTACGGTACTCCATTTTATTATTTTTACAATAGTTGCAGCACCAAAGTCATGCCACAATCGGTGATCAATGTGGCCCCCATACCAAATCAAACCAAGATCTCCATGCGGATTCCCCCGGACCCCCTCCCTCCCAGAAACCGGCTCTCGGACCCTCTCTCGGACCCTCGCAGCATTGCATGAGTGACTCTGTGGCCTCATTGTCATAGTCTCGGTTTGGTTGTAAAGTTAGAGCCTTTTCGACTCACTCGATAGTCAATAGCATCCTGTAGACGGTCACACTTGCTCTGCTCATTTGGGAGCCCCAATTTTCTTCCTTGGTTGTAGGGCGAGATTGGTAGTAAATAATTCTACAAATAAATGCTAAAATTGTAGGAAAATTATTATTTTTCAAAATGCAAGAAAAATTGTATGGTGGAAAAGAAGAATATTGTCGAAAAAAACTTTGATTTCTAGCATTTGTTGAACCTTATATCCTAGAAAAAAACATTGTTTCAGAGGCGCCCACCCGATCCTATATTTACAGTATCAATCAGTGTCTTTGTTTTGCATTGTAGCAGTCACCATGCCATGAATGAAGGATGGTCCCTCCAAACTTAAACCAATTTGAGTGTACCACAACAATGGAGGCTGGCACTTAAAAGCAATAAGAAAAACAAAAAACTGGAACTATCAATGCTTGGGAAAAACCACCGGTTAGTTCATTGTTCAGCTAGTGGAATTGGGAATAAACGAGATATACTTTGAAAACATCAGAAATAAATGGAGTATTATTTTTAATAAATTTCTATTTGGAATTAAAAATAGAGAAACAAAAAACGGACTCAATACTTGAAAAAAACTGAAAAACCCGTTCAGTATGTGAATTAAAGGAAATAGATGGTAAAACTCAAAAAACATCCCAATTGCTATCAAATGTGGTGTAAAAATACTTTGATCCAAGAAAATGGATTTTTCTCTACAAAAGTGCTATGAGTAATCCCGGGAGGAGCATCAATGTTTTTTGTTCCAGATTGTTTTTACCATGCAGGATGTTATATATTGTTTACGGCATATGAACAAATTTGGAAAATTTGGAGTCATATTCAAAAACGAGGGCCTCAAAAAAATGGGGCAAGTCTTTTGTATTGGATGTAGGATCTCATGATAATCGTAACCTTCTATTTGCATATCAAAGTCAATTACTACATTTGGCCAAATCTTAAATCTTTGTCAATTACTATGTTCTCAATCAACAAAAACTTCTGGAAACATGTATTTTTTTCTAAAGGCATATTAGCAAAGTTTGCTGTTTTTTCCTTCCCCGTTTACTAACATTAACAAGCGGAAAAGCATTGAATGCTTTGCGGCTTGTACAAAATTCATCGTTTTCGTGGGCACTTAGGAGTGTTCCCTTGGTATAGTAATACAAAGAATCACAATAAATTACAAAAGAATGAGCCCAAATATAACTATAGTCTTTGTAAATTTTCAAATCCTAGAGGTTCATCAAATTTTGAAAAAAAATCTTAATATTTGAAAGGGTTTTTGTTGCATTGAAATTCAAACTAACCTCAAACTTTGCATAATCCCTAAAGGATCAATGCCTTTTTTTTTGTCAATAAAAACTCAAACTTGCCATTTCTATTGCAAAGATCAAAACTTTGAAAATTGTTTCTTCTCGCACATCTAAATGTAGGGTCATTTTTTAGACTAGCATTGAAATACATATAAGAATTTGAGAAACTTTGACTAATTAGATTGCAAGATAATTGCATTAGAATGAAGAAAACGTTTTTCCAGCACCTTGCCTAACTACATTGTATGGCTTTTAATATACTATTTGCAATGTTGATTTGGAATTAAAAAAACTGTATGTTAAAGAATGGAGTTGCAAATTTGGAGGAAAATCCAAATAAAAAATAACTTTATTTTTATTCTTTAAGAAATTATTACTTAGAAAGACATGTAAGAAAAAAGAAAAAGAAATCATCAATAGTTCAAAGATGGAATTGGAATATACTAATCCCAACAGTGAAATTATACTAGCAATCAAACTAAATCATATCAATTTTTTCTTAGAAAAATTGTCAAAATTGAGTTCATAAACAAATCCTATTAGTTATCATTTGAAGAAGATAAATTAGACTCTTCATAACTTTTTCATCTCTAATTCAAATAAATTGAATTGAATTGAATCTTTATACATAGACCAAAACTAATGTGTTTAGTGAATAAATATTTAGCCTATATTTTTGGGATGTTTGTAATTGTTTTTTGCTACTCCCTCAAGGTTGAGCATTGTGAGTTTAGTGTGGCAGAATATTTGCTCCCGAGCATCAATTGGAATGAAAATGATATTCTCCAAAACCAAAGTTGTTTCCCTATCTTCAAAAGAAGTTTCAAAAAATCATATCAAAAATTGAAATCATAGGAACCTCTGTGAACCTTCACTTGTTCCACAAGAGGACACTTGGTCCTCTAGGAATTAACTATGTACAAAATTGATCCTTCAATAGGATTGATTTGGGAGAACTAGGTCTTGAAGTCAAAATACAACCCCTATTTTACAATTGAATAATTTTGTATTTTCCAATCTCTCTTCACTAATAGTGGTTCTCCAATTTCAAATACAAACGCCAAATTCCCTTCCGTAGTAAACAACCCCTACATTTCAAGGCACAATTAGGAGCCATATTCACTAGAAGAAATCTATATTGTTCTATAATGTTTTCGTTAAATCTAACACAATTGTATTAGAAAGAACGCAATTTCAGCGTTATTTTTGTCACAGTTACATAAATTTGCATTATTTCCAACACAATTGCAATAGAATTAACTAAAAAATCATCAGCTACGATAATGCAAATTTCTTTTAGTGATATTGCACTGTTTCAAAATAAATCTCTAGTTTTTGCCAAACAAAAGTAGTCTTTTTTTTTCACCAGAATTTTTTCTATTTTCTTTTACAATGTGGATGAAGCGAGTCACCAACTGATTTGTCTTAAAAAGTGCTTGAATACTTATAACCGAAAGGTGTTTTTTAGATGACCTAGTGAGAGATACAGTGCGTGACTAGATCGCTATCCCGACACTTTCTCAAAAAGAAAAGAAAAGAAAAAAGAAAAAAGAAAAAAAAGAAAAGCTCAACAAATCTCAACCAGGAGTGACGGAGGCGATCATCTGAGTTTGGTGGAAAGCCAGCGGCAGATTGCACTTTTTTTGACATGAGACAGAACTTTTACACTCTAGCCACAAAATCTGCAAAGATCTGCAGGCCCCGCCACTGCATAGGGCCACTGCATAGAGTACTAGCTAGACTAGACTAGACTAGACTAGGCCGCATCATTGACTCTGCCGGCCCCAGTACAGTACAGTGGTAGTTGCCCCTCCACCAAATCAAACGGATGAATGGATGGATGGATGGATGGATGCGTCGATTGAATTCATCCAAGATCATCACCCAGTACAGACTTCTGTTCATTCTGTTGGACAGAGTCTGTCGTGAGTCTGTCGTGATTCAGAAGAATATATCAATTGATTTCTATACTGCAGAAGGTACCTTGAATTAATACTTACAGACAGGGAAGGGGTGTATCTATCTCTCAGGAGAACTGAACAGATCTTTGTTGCATATTTACTTGATTCTGTGCAGATGTGGGGATGATAATCATGGGATGTAAAAATGTCGGCAATGGGAAGGCTGCAATGGGAAGTCCCAGGGTTGGGGAAATAACGGCGGCCCTATTTAAACAGGTAGCCGGTGGAATTTGGGTGAAAAAATAAAATAAATCATAATCAATTAAAATTGGGTAGAAATTGTTTTGGAAACAACGTTAAAAAAAACAGTGAAAAACAAATCTAAGTGGTGGAGAATCGAATCAGCATAGTTCCAAACCTCTTGGGCTTGCGGGCAAACAAAGAACCGGTGCATAGGTGTTTCCTCAAAACCTAGTGTGCAACAATTGCAATTGGTGTAGATGTTGGGGGCAATACGAGCTCTCCACAAATGAACGACAACGGCTTTGTGCCAGATAGACCATATGAAAGTTGCATCTTTAAAAGATTGAGCCTTATGCCACACATCTTTCCAATTGGGAGTGAAGGTGGGTGGAAGAATATCATATCAGGATCTCAACCTACCTTGGGGCCTCACATCAGGTTCGATGCCATTCACTATATCTTTGACTCTACTATTCCACACCAATTTACTAGCTTCCGTACCATTTGGTCTCTACTCTGAGGCTCCTCCTCATAGCTCATTTGGATCGCTCACAACAACATTGTTTTCTCAAGAAGCACCTCGCCCCCAACTCTTCTAGAAGATAAATTATAGAATGCCCTTTTGGACTTAGGTAGGGCATCACAACTCAAGGTTCAGATTAATTCTCAACAATATCCCTAACAACATGATATCATTTGGTCCAAGTTTGATAATATATGGCTCCAACCTCCCGTGTTAGCTTTTCAGAGTGGATCGACCATCGTTTGGAGTAGGAAGGGACCTACCGTTTCTTCTTTCATTTAGTTCTTTTGGTTCTTGTTCCTCTCTTTGTTTTTCTCTTTTTTCTGTTATTTGTTTTGCTCTTATCACTTCATTTGGCAACCTTGGCTTGGCTATTGTTTCTTTGGTTTCTTTAACCCCTAAATGCTCGAGGCACCCAAATGTGGTGTTTGCAAAACTTTGAAGTTCAATAAAACACAAACAAATTACTATTTTTAGTAGGTTGTATTTTTAGAAAGTTCTTCTTGAAGTCTAGTTTTAGCATTGAAAATCCAATCTTGAAAATAAATGATAGTGATTTTTCTATTCATGATTTTGTACGAGGGTACCCAGTGCAATTTTGACTTCCCACAGTGTTGAGAGCTCTTAGAAATGAGCCTCAAATACACTAGATCTTAGAACAAAAATCACATTCAAAATTTATTTAAAAAAATTGTATAGTAGATTTTAGAAAGCCATAATTGATCGGGGTTATTCAAGTTAGGCCCTTTAACCTCATATTTTATTGGTCACCAACTTTTTAGATTTGATTTGTGTAAAGAAGATTGAAAGATTTTTGCACTTTTAGCACCCTCATGGTCAAACATTATAATCTTTCACTCCATAAGTGATATTGTTGTGTTTCTTTTTCCTATGAAATTTCTAACATGTCTAGTTTGAATTTGTACGGTTACAATTAAAAAAAAATGATACAACTTATCAAAATGTTGGCATTTTGTTCAGGTTAGAGCAAATTCTAGGAAGCCCAAAACAAGCCTTAGGCATTTAGGGGTTAATGCAATGTTATTTTCTATTTGTTTAAAAAATTAAAAAAAATTAAAAAGTCTATTTTTTTATATTCAGAGCAAAAAAGTTGATAAATTAACCTGACAAGGTAATTGAAAAAAATGGTTCAATATGGTAATTGAAAAGGAAGATATATGGTAAAACTCAAAAAAATATCCCTAATACTAGCTTGAACTGAGGAAGCTTTGTAATAAGCTACAAGGCGAGTTTGAATGGAGACTGCTATAACGCTTCAAATTAAACTGGTTCATTCTAAGAGAGGGAAATAAATTGTAAGACCAATTTTAATTTAGGATTTGATATAAATATTGAGTTCTTTCATCTTTGGTCTCACTTCAAGTTTGGATGGAGGTTATGAGTGATTCAAGGATTGGATACCTTGGTTAGGAAGGAGACTATGAAACCTAAGAAAGACTTGAAGAACTTGATTTGAATACAAAATTATGAGAGTGATTGTTTTTTGATGTTACATTAATTTCTCATTTGAATTGCAAACACCCAAACATGTCTATGTATCCATTCCTAACAAGTACCCTTCTCTTGAGAGTGTCCTTTTGAGAGTGTCCTGGCTTGAAAGTGTCCTCTAGTGCACTTAATGAGATGGGCTTGCTGCAGCAACCAAGAAGTTTGAATTAATCCATTGGTTGTTGATTAACTAGATTTTGGTTTTATAACTAGGCTATATGAAGTATTGTAATGCTATGGTATCAATAGTATTTGACATATTATTAATAGCGGGGTTTGATATTTTCAATTATTCATGAAGTATTTGAGACAAAATAATGATACAACAATATTTCTCTAGTTGCGGTTGGAAGTATTTAAATGGGTCTGATTTGCCATACTGATTTGGTATAGTTTGGGATGGTTAATGATGTGTTTATTGTTCATGAAATCTACTGAAAATCAATGATTAACCCTAACTTTAATTTCAAGAAATTCAATCAAGTTCTTTAAATGTAATTAATAAATAGTGTGGTTGATTCAATCATGATACATCATAATTAGAATGTAAAACAATATCCCACCATCAATGTAATTGAGTAAAAGATCTATAGCCTAAGTGAGTCTTGGAAAGCAATGTAAAAGAATGAATATTGTAAAGAAAGTTCTACTACCTTTGTTTCTAAAAATGCCTTGGATTTGCTTTGTAAAATATAACGGAAAATCTGGGTTTTTTTAGAATCAGGGGGAGTAACCATTTATTTGATCATATGAAGTAACCTTGTAACAAGCAAATCCTTTGGCTTGTTGTTTAATGTATATTCAAAACTTATAATGCTTTAAAAGGTTAAGATCTTGCAACCGGGTCTCAAAAATTGATCCAAATTTTGACAATATGCAATGCAAACCTACTATTTTCAATCATGACAATTGAAAAATAAAATAAAATAAGAATATTCTAAAAGATTATCAAATTTTGAAAATGGAAAAAATCACTATGAATCAAAACAAATTTTCATAGTTGAAAGATGTTACTACATTTGGATGAATTAACATAAATCTCAATGGATACTTGGCATTTCATCCATATTGTATATATTTCTTGATGTAAACATTTTATAGCACTCCAATCATGATCACCAATTATATTACCTCTAGAAATTTGAAAAAACAACAAATCCCTCTTAGAACCTTATAATATTGACTATTAAGAATTTTTTTTTATGTTTGCTAGATTTTTACCTCATCCCAGCAATAACTACCTTACCACAAAAGAAATTGGGTCCAAATATGAATGAAATTTGCCAAATTCTTCAATTGTCAAGAAAAATACTCGATTTGCCAATATGGAATGAAAGTTACTTCTGCTACACATTTTTTTTGGATGAACAAACCCTTTTGGATGATATTATCCATTTTTTTCCTTCCAATTTTTCCTTCCCCATGCCTTCACTAGATTTGCAACAATCAGATGAAGTTACTTCTACTAAACATTTTTTCTCGATGAACGAACCCTTGTGGATGATTCTATCCAATTTTTTGTCAGTCCCCTTCCTTCGATGCTCCTTTTCCTTCCTTCCTTCCTTCCAGTGTGTTCTTTGTTTTTTTTCTTTTTGAAACAAATGCCATTTAGTGTGTTCAGTCAGTGGCTGTTTTTCATCCACCCTACAACAAAGAAACAAAAACAACAACAAATGATTTTTGCTGCACTCAGTATGATGTCAATTTGTCCATAATAATTATACTGTAATGAGCTGTTCCCCGTTCCCCGTTCCCAGTGAGCCTACTGTAGTCGAAGTGAACTCCTTTGCCTATTTTTTATTTTTTTATATATATATTTTTTATTTTTTTATTTTTGGACTACTAAGTTATTTCTAAATTAGGCCACCTAAGGTCTGATCCGTTCCTCCCCGGATTCTCTGGGATTCAGATTTGCTCCAGATTGTCCGCTCCAGGACTACAGCAGCGGATCCTGCTGACAACAGCTGCTGGAGTCAGGAAATTCCAGACAACTGAGGACTACATATAAGCTGACGCAGCACTCAGAACTGCAGTTCCCATTTTATTAATTACTAGAGAGTGTGTCTGTACTACCCTGCCGTTGCCACAGTCAAATAAAAGCAAAAGTAATTTTTAAAAACTTTCATTCATAAAAACTTTGAAATTCAATAACTTTCACACTGGAGGTCCAAAGACCACAAATTGAAAACGGGGCAATAGAGGGGTCAGTCCTCCCTGGCCTCCTAAACCCCAGTTAATAAGTTAACTTCCATCCCCAACTCCGTCCGTCTTCTTTGGGACTTCTTCAGTTCTTCCTAATTTCAGTCACTTGCATGGGAAACAAGGATTCACTGGACCCCTCTACCTCAAATCCGCCGGACCCCTCTACCTCAAATAAAGCTGAACCATGGATGAGTTTCATTCATCCCCCAGGCCCGGCCCGACCCAGCCCGGCCCTCACGTTCCCCAATGTAACGTCTGCTGTAGTGTATCCCCGCCAGCCAACTCGATTGAGTAGCCAGCAGTCAGTCCTGCCTGTCCCCAAGGAGTAAATAGATTAGAACTGGGGGAACAGGCAGGGCCGGAGGAATCTGGGCAGAGAGCCGGCCCCAAGAGGCAGGGCGGGCAGGGGAACCCAAGTACCCATTCCAAGTACCCAACCCCAGTACCCAACCCAACCCAAGGGGTCCCAGGAATTTACTGCAGGACACAGATTTTGGGGACAGACCGAGTCAGTGAGATTGCCAGGATCAACGAATAGCTAAGCTTACGACTTCACTTCGGCCGTTCAGGGTCAGTTCCCAGGCACCGTAATAATAACAACGTAACTTACTTATTTATTAATAATTCCCACGGAACTGGGACTGAACTGGGGGCCCCTGGACTCCTGGACTGAACTGAAGGTAAGCTTATTACTGAACTGGGGACCATCCCTGTCTGGAGTCCGTCTTTAAATGAGATGAACGGAACGGAATTGGGGACCGACCTTATCTGACCTTACCTTAACTGCAGTTAAATTGTGGTTGGCCCGCTTGTATTTTTCTTTCTTTAAAAGAACGGTGGCCATAAAAATAAATAAAAAAATAAAAAAAGGTACACTGGTCCGGTCGCTTGTGTTATTAACCATATTCCGTTTCCTTTGTTTCAAAAAAATTAAAAAAATAAACTGCAGTTAAGCTTAACTTACTGACCAGTTGAGTGAGTGACGACTGACGACGCTACTTAACTGTTATTTACCAGATCGGGACGGACGGAGGTCTGTAGGAATGGACGGACGGAATGGATGAATGAAGGGTTTTATGAGGTGTCTGGATGTGGTAGTAAGGACGGAAGGACTGACGGCCGGGGGTTTGGTTCCGGGATGGATGGATGGACAGATGGATGGATGGATGGACAGATGGATGGATGGATGGATGGAATGGTGAGGTGTTGCTGACGGTTGCTGACGTATGTGATCTCAAATTAGTGTGACGCTTGGAAATAGGAGGTGCGGCTAAGTTGGGGGTTAGTTAAGGTTGTTTGTTGAGATTTGTTTTTTTGAGAATTTGGGTGGTTTGCAAAATAGAAGTGAATCGAGTGACTTGGATTTTCACTTAACTTATTATTATTATTGGGCATGCCGTGGTTTTGGACTAACCAACTGCTCTAACTAACAAACTAGTACTAGGAGACAAAAGGACTGGGCCTTAAATAGGCTCGGGCTGAGTTTAATTAGAAGATTATTTGCCAACAAGCATTTGGGACTGGATCTCGTTTCAGTGACGGACGGAGAGCTCGCTTCGCTCCAGGTTTTGTTGTTTTCGTTTAGTGCAGTTCAGAAAGTGAATCATCAGTGGAGTGATGTATGGATGAAGAATCAAGTATTCATCCCATAGAGTGTACATTCATCCGAAGATTTGATAGCATTTTGCAATTTCTCCCATTGAAAAGGAAAAAATTGATCTCCCCAAATATTTCCCTGTAAGAATTTTGGATCGCTTTTTAGCGAAAATTCATACAAAAAAGAAACCTTGGTTTGCTTGGGTTGAAAATCAGTAATGGGAGAAAGTAATAATATTACTTTATTGATATTCTTTTCATTGTTTTATTATATTGAATTGTTGGGAGTAAAGTGAAATAGAATAGGAATTGCAAAGAAAAGGGTACCTTAGCCTTTAAACGACCCCATGACCAAGGACTGATAACTACTCCAATTATTGGACCAATAGGTGCATTATTTGTTTTTATAGTGAACAATGAAGTCATTAATTAACCACTTTTTGGCCTTGGATGAATGTCCTTCAAGGGTTGAGGTACCACCGAAGCTAGTAGGAAGGAGGGAAAGGAATGCCTTTCTGCCACAATAGTGAAATCACAGTCTCGTTAGACCAAAGAAATGATAATGAGAAGACCCCAACTATGGTGTTCAAAATTTATCATGTAGGTTATGTATTTGGTTTAGCATGTTTCCACAACACTAAATACTATCATTATATTGCCTTTATTCTTGTTCTGCTTAGGTTGCCTAATTTAATCTTTAAATATATGATAAACAAAAAAAACTATAAAACTATAATAGGAGCACACAATAGAAAGTTGAAAGTATCTTGTAATCATTTTGTAGATTACTTAAATCAATGTGACATGTCAAGATAATATTATGGAGCAAGTTAACAATTGTGTTTGGTATAGTGGTTGTTTGTTAGATGTTCCTACTACTATATAGTGCTTAGTCCATTTTAGCTTTAGAGGTGGCTAAACCAATTTCGATCCAATTTAAAACATTGGGATAACAAATATGTATAAGAATTTTTAAAGATAAATTTAGAATACATTAGATGAGACTCGGGGGGCTTGGAAGGCCGTTTCAGGCCTATTTCCCGATCTGCCCAGATTCAGCGAACGCCAGTACGGGCGTGTCAAAAACAAAATAATCAAAATATCAGTTTAAGCAAAAAAATTATCTATTTATTTATTTATTTATTTTTTTAAAAATGACGTAGCAATCACTGTGCTATGTCAGCCAGTTGCTGCAACTTTGTTCTCGCGGTCTGGGAACGCAGCAGAACGCAGGGGAACTCGGAGCCCTCCAGACTCGGACCCCCAAATCTCATCTAATGATATGTCTTAGAGTAAATATTGAAAGCCCTCTTTTTGCCATTCTACCAAGGAATCAATTAACAATGTAGGTAGAAATTGTCAAAATTTTCCAATTTTGGGGTCAAAAAAACTACTAACGATTATTGGGGGGGATTCAATTGTACAAAATTATATTAGAGATGTCATCATTCCTGAATCCTTTAAGGATAAAAATAGATTTGCATTATGCTTTTGTAATAATTGAAACCTACATAATTGATTGATGTAAGCTGTGTTTGATTTTGTTTTGCTTTATTTATCTTATTTGTTGTGTTTGTCGACATAGATCAAGGACATTGGAGATTGGTGGATTAGAATACAAGGAATGATGTATTGTGTATAAATAGAATCTAAATTCAATTGCCTCTGGATTTTCAAAAGCAAACTTACAATGTACATTGCAAAGTGGACATATACAACATGATATGAGTATTTTGAAATTTCAACATTTATCATGTAGAACCACTAATATCCTCCAAAGCGCAAAATTCAACACATTTTCATTGTCCAATTGTTTTTTGAAAAAGGTTCAAAAGGAGCGTAAACCACTGTTGGGATTCATCCCTTTCATTCATGAGGCGAATTCTAAGTCGCAATGAGCCGTAATGCCCGATTGCGCGAGCAAAATCGCGTAATTGGGCATTACGGATTTTTCATCCAAATATGATATCTCATCCAAGAAGATCCGTTGCCCACCTACGGTTTACGTCGGGTAATGCCCACATCCTTTGGGCATTCCATGAAAAAACAAACCTCCTTGTCGAGCTCCGCACTCCTCGTCGGTCCCTTTTTTCACGGAATGCCCTCAGATTCGGGCATTATCCTAAACAAAAACATCTATTAAAACTACAAAAAATAGTTCATTTTATTTACCAAAAACGGACTCTAAACTCAATTTTGTTTTGAGTTTGGATTGGAATTCTATTTTGTCAATGTAGATTTGTTTTTTTGTCAATGTGGACGCCATGTCTTGTTTTTTTAGACATAAAAAAAATGTCATTTTCCAAACTTCAAGGCGGTAGAGTGCATCACATAGACGATGACTAAAAATAGAATCTATAATTGCTTGTCTTGGTTTGCAAGAAACTAAAGGTGAGTATTGGTTGATAGGTGGGGTTTATCAATTTGACTTTCGTAGATTCAAACTTTTCAAGCATCTACAAAATAAGTGTATGAAGAAAGAAAAAAAATTCAAATCCTTCAGGAATAGACTTTTCCTACTATGATAAAGAGTTCACCTAAAAAACCCACATAGAAACTATTGTAAAAAAAAGGCTGAGCAAACAGTTATCATTGACAAATGCTTTACACTTCAGGAACCAAGCCAAGAATAAAAGTGAGTGCCCTTATTCATTGAGAACTTAGAAATACGAATATGCAATTTATTTTTTGTTGGCTTGGTTCCAAGTGTAAAGGGAACCCTTTACAAGAACATAAAGGCCAAACCCTCTTCATGGCTGTCATTGATTTCCTCATATCCCCTTCTGATGCAACCAAACTTGGCTCACGACAAAACAGAGAAAAACAAAACCTGTGTGGAACTGCACAACCAAAAGCTCAGTTCGAACACCCAGACCAGTGACTGCCAAAAATTCATCAAAAATGTCGTGATACGTGTCTCAACAATAGGGAGCAAGGTGTGAAGGCAAAAAAACACAATGGCCAGAAATATCCCAGTGTCTCAAGAATCGGGTGCGAGGTGTGAAGGCGAGAAAATTCCACACTCCGGATGCACAAGTATATCCCGTCGTAAAGTCCTTTATTATTTTCGCTTTGATGGGTATTCCATGTGCATTTTTTTTTTGTTTTTTTTGGAAAGAAGGTGACCATAAAATGAGAGAATCCATGTGCAGTTGTTGCATCAATGACATTGAGTGTTTCTTTGGCTGTTGACATAAATTTTAATGTTGGGCCAAAAGAAAAAAAAAAAAAAAATCAAATCTCTCAAGGGTAGGGTAAGTTAGTATACGTGTGTGAGTGAGCTGGGGTTGACTACTCAGAGAATCAGTCACAAAATCCTGGAGTATGGCTTTTTTTTTCCTTTTACGCGTCAATTCCTTTCTGGTCCAAAGAGGCAACGCTGACCCACCCCTGATTTGGTCCGAATACAATCTTCCCATGAAGGCACATGTGTTAAATTTTTTTATAAGTCACATCCCCCCTCCCCCTACACCATCAATCCATTACCGCACATAATTACACATAATCTTTTTCATTTGAAAATCTTGCCCGCCCTGCCATTGATACATACTGTATCCCCAAATGACATGCTTCATATTATAATTCGATTTTGTACAGTAAATACAAGCAAATGTAATTCACTTATTAGACCCCAAAGTAATAACTCTACCCACACTCTACTTTAATTCTTCAAGTTTCCATCAAGAATTCACTCAACTGAGACCAAAGATTTGCCAAAACTAATGATAAGTTATCTCAAATTCATAACTCTAACCCCACTTCTGTGAAGAACTGAATCACATGAACTGGAGATTTGCCAATACAGACAGACACTGTATCATATATCTTATGATGATACCAGTTGTCATTGTGGAGGGTTGACCTTGTGGCTCATTGCACTCTCATTTCCAGGGGGGGGGGGGGGGGGGGGGCGGGGACAATTAATATCCCCAACTGAATAAAATCAATCAATACTAAGGGCCGCTTTACACCAAGAAGCGGGGCCAATTCTCCTTCAAGCCAATTGCACAAAATTTCAGCCCCTTTTGGGCTGGAGGTCGGCCTCAACTTCCCATTAGAATAAGATTATAATAGGGGTCAATTTTCCCATATGTAAAGGCCTTAAGGCCAAGAAGTTGGGCTGATTCAATAAAACCTACAAATGAAAGAGAGAGGGGTTGAAATTTTCAGGGCCACTTTACACCTAGAGGCCGGTCCAAATCCCCATGAGGCCAATTGCACAAAATCCAACGGTAATGATTAGTTGAAAAAAATAGTTTTTTGTTAAAACAATTTTTTTAATTGAAATTTGACATTGGCCCCAAGGCCAAGAATTGGCCTCCCATTTTTGGTGCACCTAATTCAGCGAGCTCGGGCCATGTTAGATCATGTATTTTTTGAATAAAAAATTCAATTCACCAAATTGGCCCAACCTCTTGGTGTAAAGGGATTGGAGCTGATTTCAGCCTTTTGTCCAATCAGAAGTCAGGATTCTTGACCTCTAACACAAGAAAATTGGCAGGCCTCTTGGTGTAAAGCGGCCCTAAAGCCAGGGACACCGGATTTCAGTCCTGATTTTGCTGAGGAGAGATTGCCTGTGGACTGTGGAGATGACGGAGTTTGCTGATGAAGTAATGAGCATCCCAAGCTTGCCTGCTACAGCATAATACAGTACAGTGGGATTTTTGTAGGTTCCGTGTCCATGTTTGTAGCGAAAATGCACGGTATTTGCACATGTTCATCCCGACGACTGTGAACATGTGACATTACAGAAACAGAACTTCGGGATGGGATGAATGGACCAACTGAAATGGCTGTGTGAATGGATGAATGAATGAAGGAGGGGCATGGGATGAGAAATTTCCAAGCTGGGGATGTGAAGTGGGGATGAGTCCGTGTCCATGTTATTTGTATCCATTATGCCACTACAGTATTTCATTGCACATGTTCATCCCCACGATTGCGAACATGTGACATTACAGAAATTATGGAGTGGATGAATGGATGGACCCAAAATGGATGGATGTAGTCTTGCTGAATCAAAAACCAGTGTGAATGAATGAAGGAGGGGCATGGGGGATGAGAAGTTTAACTGAGATGGGAATGAGAACTGACTCTTTCCAAGCTTGCTACAGTGGGTTTTCATCCGTGTCCATGTTTTTGGTATCCATTATGCTGCAGTATTTATTTGCACATGTTCATCCCCACGATTGTGAACATGTGACATTACAGAACTTCGGGATTGGATGAGTGAATGGACCAAACGTGGATGAACAGACTCTTCACTTTAGTTTTTTTTGAGTGAGCCAGTGCCTGTGTGAATGAATGAAGGAGGGGGCACGGGGATGAGAAGTTTCCGAGATGGGGATGAGAAGTTTCCAAGAGGCTCACGGCTGCTGGTTCAGTTCTCATTGAAAGAAAAGAAATCAATGGCATACTGAATAGAAGGCTACCCTACTAGTGAGCCATTTCTGGAAAGAGAAAGAGAGGTGGTCAGTAGGCCTACATGACAAACAAAACACCGGAAGCTTCACTACCCACCAAATTCCTCCCAAATCCCAGTATGATATCCCCCCCAAACCAACACAATCCGAACTGAATCTCCTCGCATGCATGCAGCCTCTAAATAGACAACGCCTTCCACATGCCACAATTACACAATTACAGTACCCCCCCTTCACCCACAATTATACACCGAGCTCAATAAGATCAAATCTCTCCTGTGCCAACCCATAAAATCAAACCACACCTCAAAATCAAAGCTAAGTTACAGGGTATGGGAAGGGTAGTTATTTATCAATGTCTGCATGGAGTTAAGCCTTCAAGGTATGTGGTAAACCATATAAATGTGTAGGGGTTGGGGCATTAGCTTGAAGGCGGAGGGTGGAAGCTTGACTCCCAAGGGTGTAATTTGATGGTGCGCCTCTAAAGGTTGGTGCCCAAGTCAATGGAATTTGTCCATGTGTTTCAAGAAAAAAGAAAAAAGATTAAAGGAAAAGGTTGGTGTCCAGCTAGGCAATAAGCTTATGGAATTTTTGTCATTTGGAAGGATTTATTTTACACTCTACCAATGTTATGTGCAGTTTAGAAATGTAATTACGTATGGCACAATTACATGCAATGAGCTCATAATGAAAACTTCCTATGCAATTCAACTTAGAATACATACAAACTTTGGGTAGTATGGCATACCTTAATTCATACACCTTCTATGTCAAATACACAAAAAATACCTTGTTGTGTCGAAACTTAAAAAAGAAATGGAAACAAATTTATTAAAACCACCAAGGAAGTTAGGTGTCCATTTTTTATATATAGAATTTCGACCCAAAAGTCACGTATCTATTTTTATTTATTTATTTATAGAATTTCAACTCAAAAGAAAGAATGCTAAGCCCGGGTGACACTAATCCAGACACACACACACTATTAGGCCCCCACCAATTAGAGCACCTTCCCCAACTTCAAAAGAAATCACCGCTTGTACTCCCATGAATCCAAAGATCACACTGACCACAGCACGCGCATAAACAGACAACCAAATCCAAGTAAAACACGAGGCTGAAGAGGTAACCGACGAACGAATGAAGGACCCCAGAACTGGATGAGAAACTGGATGAGAACGCGGATGAGAAGAAAACGGATGAGAAGCAAATCCTGGAGAGAGAACAACACGCGGCCGGGAGGGCCCAAGCCCGGGGCCCGGGTGCTTTGTCCAGTAGCGCCCCAAACAGTAGGATTGTAGTGAGATCGGCCCGCGATATCCGCGACCCGGCCTGTCGCGTACTGCACCGCAGGGTGTCGCCTAGTGCGCAGGCCTTTGTCTTTCTCTGGCTCTCGCCTTGCCATTTCTCACAAGTCCCCACTGCCTGCGCTTGCTGCTGCTGCCTTCGCTTGCAGACACGACGCTCTTGCTGGCCTTTCCTTCCTTCCTTCCTTCCTTCCTTCCTTTGAGATCTCCCCCGAGTCGAGGTCGGCCAGCTCTTGAGTTTGCTTGCGCTTTCACTGTTCCTGAAGCGCCACGTCCGATTCAGTCCTCTCTTCTCTTTTCTCTCTCTCTCCTCCGTCCTTATCATATTCAAGCGCACAATTCGCAAGGTCCTGGAGGGACTGCAAGTTTTGGTTCATGGTTGGTTGTTTGGTTGTTTCCCAAGACTCGTGGACTGTCATTCTCTGGTGAGATACGGGAGCAATTGTTTGCGCTTAGGTTTTAGTTAGGTAGAGAGGAGGCTGTGTGCGATTTGAGGAGGTACGGTTGGTTGTGGAGGTTTGGAGTTTTAGTGAGAGAGTGAGAGAGTGAGAGAGTGAGTGAGTTAGTTAGTGCGGGTGAATGCAGGAGAGTGTTTTTGGTCGGATTTTTTTGAAATTAGGAGAGGCGTTGGGAAAGCTCTGTTGCGAAGTGGACGTCTCTACTTGTGTTGGCGGTGACGTGCTTCGGTTCTTGGATAGCCGGTGGCTTGGTGTATGAGGTTCGGAAGCACGAGAAGAGCACAGTTTGTGGCATCCTTGCTGTGAAGAAAAGGGAGGGGGTCAGGTGGTGCGGCTACTGGTGACGTACGCGTGCTGCTTCTTGTAAGTTCCTCTTACTGGCTGACTTGTGACATTTGTTTGCTAGGACCGCATTGGTGGCTTGGCGTCGTTGTGAGGACAGTATGTTGCGTGTCACCGAACGTTCTTGGATGTATGTAACGCTTGTGGCGCTCGTTATGTCGGGCGTTAATATCGGAAATGACAATTAGGTGAAGGCTTCTTGTTCGCCTAATGACACTCTCAGTTGCATATACTTTTGGAGTATGGCGAGGCGTATTGGAGAGCGACGAGTATTTGTTGAGTTTATGCTGAGATAGTTTTACGCATTGAGTATTTGCTCATCTGGTTGAACCATGGCTCGACTGTTCTCAGAATAGTATTTCCTACTTAAGGTATACGTTCAAGTGCTTTCGTAGAGCCCATGTAGGCTGCAAGCATACCGACGCGATTGAATACTGTATGCCTGTGTTCGTTGAAGTCCGATACCATTTCGACATGGCTTAAATTAAGTTTTTGAAGAGAGATTGTTCACTTGATCCTTCAGAGAGTTTTGAAACGATCACCAGTCTGTACTTAGATTTAGCCTTCACTTCGTTATTATACTAACCCTAACAGTACTGTATGGGTCTCTGCAGATCAATTTCAGGACAGTCGTACGACTACTGATGAGCTTCACGTTCAAGGGAAGCTACTGAAAGACTTGCTTTTAAAATCACTACACCGAGTGGAGATTTCCCATGCGGCTCTTAATCATTTCTATGAACTGAAAGAGACATCAGTATGCATGGCTGGGGATATCGTCACCAATATTGAAGAGAATAGTTGTTTATCTTCAGGTCGACTAGCATTCGTGGAGTCTTGTGTTATGGAGGCCAAGATGCAGAGCGTCAGCAAGTTCGAAGGGAAAGTGGAGTTCAATATGCATTCCCCTTACCACCCGTGGAAGATATTGGTGCCTGCAGAGCGGGCTAAATTGCCGAGTAAATGTAAGGATACATCCAGGAAAATGATAGACTGCTGCAAACTGGAGAGCGCTGCGGTTGTGCAAGTCAATACCTGTCATGATACTACACATCGTGTCGGAACGGGGGACTACAAAGCTGAAGTGGAGTTATCCGTTATTGAAGATTCACGAGCAGATTGCCCTCGGCCCGACCGAATTTCGGAAATATCCCTTCCGAGCATTAGCAACTCGGAGTACCATGTTCTAACGGTGGATGATAGTAAGATTGACCAGAAAGTCATTGAAAGGCTTCTGAAGACTTCATCTTACAAAGGTATGTGGCGTCGACTGCTCATCTTTTTGCTGATGTTTCCTTGTTCTCATTTAAATTTCTTATGTGATCCAAATTTCTTTGACCTGAATGACTAACAATATGATCTTTTGGCCTGCAGTTACAACCGTTAACAGTGCGGTACGAGCGTTGGAATATCTGGGTCTCTCTGAGAGTTGCCCGTCCCCGGGAAAGGCTAACGTAAGTGTTGGTCTTTTCCTCTTTGGCCTTGAATGGTTGGATTTCTTTCGGATTTTACAGTGTTGGATGCATGATGCTGATGTAGTGCCAAAATTTGTCTATTTAGGCTGCCTATGTTTCATGTGACTACATTGACTCAACATACTTTACATGTGATCTGCAGAGAGTATCTGTGAATCTTATCATGACGGACTATTGTATGCCGGAAATGACTGGCTATGACCTCCTCAAGATTGTGAAGGCTTCCTCCGCTTTTAAGGAGGTTCCAGTTATCGTGATGTCATCTGAAAATGACAGCAACCGCATCAAAAGGTATGCTGAAATCACTACATGTTCCTCTAATGTGTGTTTGGGTTAGCAGGACTTTTTTTTGGGCTTTTTAGTGCCAGCTTGCACCAGAAAATAATAATTTGGCGGAAAAATTGACAACAAAACGTGAAAATTTTCGCCAGAAAACTTCAAATTAAAACAAATCTTGGATGAAATTGTCAGATTGTGGATGAAAATAGAATTACGGATATGTGGTATGTGCTAATGTGATATTGTTTATCCAATGTGTGGATGAATGTTGCAATTTAGAGCACCACTAAAACATTTTATCTCGCCATTTTGGCACTTTATAAAAAATGAAAAAAAAGAAGACCTGGTTGATAGTGCTTTGTGTTCTGTTTCCTTCAGAAATAATATCACTAGTTAATGAATATAAGCTGGTATATTTACTTGAGTCCAGTTCTGATCTTCTGTTGTTTGTCGTGCAGTTGCCTTGCAGAGGGGGCTGAAGAATTTATCATCAAACCTGTACAGATGGAAGATGTTAAGCGACTTCGGGGTCACATTAGACCCGGTACCGAACCTAATGAGAGTTCCAATTCTTCGATTTGTGGAAAGAGAAAATCCCCCGACGGTTTGCAACCAACTAGCCCTGCAAGAAGAGCGAGATATAGTAGAGTGGCCGTCGCGTAGGATGAATCTTAAATTTCTCAGGCATTTCATTTGATTTCTACTTCAGATGCTGGACTTGGTCTAAAACTCCATGTTCAGACGACAAGTCTCTAGACCTATCCTTTAGCAGACATGCTACGATCGGAAGAACCTCAGCGGCACCGAAGATTTCCTCGTTGAAGATATCTCATACATACCTTGTACGCCTGTGAATATGGTAGCTATCTATCTCAAGTTCAAGCTCTATGCTGAGAAACGTGCGGGAAGGATTCCTGGCTGGGTCTGCAACTTATGAAGGAAGATTATGAATGGAGCGCAGTCCTCCAAAGCAAGGATCCGCACAGTCTTGAAAAGGGCCTATGGCTGTTTCACATGAAGAGTACATAGGAGGTTTCACAAAAATCATGGTCTGATACCAGAAATTTGTGTACTATAGATGATGCAGCAACAGTAGCTCCTTAATTTTTTGCCATAGCTTGTCAAAACTTCCATGGCAAGTCTCGTTTATCTTTCGAGGACAGTACAGCTCTCAAAGTACACTTGCATACCACGACACCCGTGTGGTTTCCCCCTTCAGAGCGGTTTTTTTACGCAGGCCTCAAGAGATTTCAATAGTTTTTTTTTCCTTTTGTTACATTCGTCAAAATTTAAAACGCAACCAAAATTTGCCTGTTGGCTAAATCAGCCAATAGGAAGAACTGGCCCTTACAGTACCTCATCTTGCTGTCATCTATTCATCGGTCCTTGTTCATCGTCAGCCTTATTACCTTTGGTTGGTCAGTACAGTATGCAAGAATTCTCTATGAAATCTGACTTGGAGTTAACCGTAGCACTCTTTCAATCTTACTGGTAATGGCATGCTGCCTCGTTCTCAAAGTGATCTCCGAGAGAAGGAGGCTTCTTTTCTACTCCACTAAGTTTTGAATGATTGATTTGTTTTGATTGATTTGATAACTCTTGGCTTTTAAGGTAAGGTGAGTGCATCCACTCACAAAAATTATGTAATGATGTCTTGAGATGTGTACAAGTAGAATATCAAATCTTAGGAAAGGTAAGTGTTGTTTTGGGATATACCTACAATAATACTTTGGAATTTCGTAACTCAATTCATAGATTTCTAAATAGTGCATAGTGAAGGGTATAGGAATCCTTTTTCACTTGCCAATAAGATGTAACTCAATATTACTCCCTCTGTTCCAAAATGGTCTTCATATTGGCCTTAATATTTTATCCCGAAATGATCTTCCTGTTGCGCTCTATGACATTGCAAATAAGTTAGATTCAGCTCTTAATTGGTATATTGAACCAACAAAACAAATATGAGCAGTAGTTCCTCCTCCATCCATGGACAATCATCAACCGAATGACAAATGAAATGATTGAAGGAGTCAATCAACTCTACTCGTTCTTGTTTTTTGCCTCTCATTGAGTGTTGTTCAATTGAAGGAAATGAAGCTTTGGGAGGCAAAAATAGAGGTCCACATACGGTCTTGGGCCCATTCTAACTGCCCACAAAATGACGACTTTAACTAAACAATTAAGTGCTCACCGGTGCACCTTGAAAATGCCCAAAGTATTCCATTTTTTTAATACTTCAAAACTACACTTTAAAAAGGGCTCTCAAACTCAAAATTTCTAAGACAACAGGAGTGCATCAAGCTCTACTTATAACATGAAATGCATGTAAAAAATGTTATTTTCAACCTTAATCTGGAACATTTTGCCTAACAGGAAGATCATTTTGGAATGGAGGGAGTATATGATTGATGATAATAAGTGTGATCAAGTGTCATTATGGGTGCACTTACTTCTAACCAAAATTGTACTACCTCTGTCCCACTAAAAAGCTCCTTATTTTATCTCATGTTTTCCATATACTAATTTCATTGACTATGTTGTAAAATGTATAATTTAGAATGGTCTAAATTTTATATTACCACAATTATGAAGAACATTGTATCTATTCAATGCAACCAAAATAAAAATGGACCCAAGCAAGCTTCCAATATGCATACTCAAAACTACTAAAAAAACATGAGGTAAAATCAAGAGCTTTTTAGTGGAACAGAGGGAGCATGGAATATACTTAGTACACTTGTTTGTAGTGGACTTTTTATTCCACAAGCTTCAAAATTTATGAGATCTCAACACAATAATAAGAGCATCTAAAGCCACTTGATGAAAATTTCACGTCTATAAAGAATGCCACTCTAATTGTGGCCACATGAAGGCAATTTTAAAGGTCACTTTTAAGCTACTAAAATTTGATCAAATGTACAATTTTTTTATGAAACCACTTAGAAGGCCAAAGAAGTATCACTAATATCTTTTCATGCATAGAGATATAGTATACAAAGAAGTGTTCATGTGTATTTGATCCCCTCTTTTTGCAAAGATTGGACTTAAATTCCACATAGGAAGAAAATAATTCAATATGATTAATTTGCATGCAAGATTACTTTGTTGTCATTCTAAAGAAAATTAAGTAGAATAAGTTACGCCTTGTTGTCATTTCAATAAAATTCAAATTGGATAAGAATTCAAAAACTTCTTAAAGTAAATATTGAAAGAGATATCAGGTAAAGGGAGGCACATGACTTTACAGATAATTCTAATGTAATGATGATTTGACATGAATAAATGAATTATGAATTTTTGAAGTAATGAGCCTATAAATGTTACAAGGTTCTTTCAAACAAACTAGTGTGACCCTGTGCCGTTGGCCCAATTTTCATCTACTCCCGGTTCTACTCCTGGTTCTACTTCCGATTCTACTCCCAGTTCAACTCCCAGTTCCACTCCCAGTACCAAGAACGCCACCAAAATCAAAGTAAAAGTAATTTCCTAATTTTTTAATCAATAAATACTTTGAAATTCAATAACATTTGCACCACAGCTCCAAACGCCACGAAACCAAGCCGGTGCACCCCTCCTCGGCGAGAGCTTTCCGACGGTACCAAGCACGCGGCCGGGGGACGCACGGTCAGGAAGTTGTCCACGCTACAAACAAAACAAAACAAACAAACAAACAAACAAACAAACAAACAAACAAACAAACAAACAAACAAACAAACTCATTTAAGGTATTGATAGAAAGTAATTCTTTAATGGTCATCGAATTCTCTGAAGATGGCTATAATACTTTTCCAAATGGTTACAATGTTACAACGTTACGGCTATAAATGGTCACATTTCTTGCTTGGTTTAAACACAAAAGTTTTTAAAACTCTAATGTAGCTTCTAAAATATATCCAAAATCTCATTTGAACTTTCTAGTATTGTAGTATTATACCATAGTGTGCTACAATAAAATGATTATTTAGAATGGTCCATTATATTTTTCACGAGTTCTTATTGTAATAAATCACAGTAAAAGAATTTAGACAATTTAATTTTTCATCAAGTTTGTTTGGCATTGATGTTAGGTTGTTTTGGATAATAGCATTTTATATCTTTATATTTAGAATGGTATAAGATTATAAACGATTATTTTATCCTATTATATAATATTAATAAAACAATTATTGAAATGTAATCATAATTATATATAATACTACAAAACTGGTACCCGAATTATGAACTTTGTGAATTTTAATGTGAACCATTCCAATTTACTGAATAGCCAATTATTCACCCATACTAAATAACCATTTTGCTATGATCTACATACATTTGTCAAATTAAATATGTTTCATAGATTCTGCACATTATGGTCACTTATTTGAGGGGCTGTCCTTTGGCTTTGCTGGATCTCGCATAACCACATGGATTTTGCGCAAGACTGTTGGCCCACTATTCTTTTACAAAAATCACTATGGAATGCTCTCCTTGATTCAGGTCCGGCGGCCTTACTCAAGACTGAGCTCACCACTCATCATCAGCCTCAACATTCAAATAGAACTTGGTCTAGGTTTACTAATATTTGGCTCCAAACTCCAGTTTTAGCGACTAGGGTTGGCTACTCAGTTAGTTGGAATAAAGAGGGCCCTCCCCTTTGTTCCTTCATTTGATTCCTTGTTTTCTTTGTCTCGTTGCTCATCTTCTCTTCATTTGTCCAGCCTTTGGCTTGGTGGTTACTTTGATTCTTTTAATACAATGGTTTCCATTTGTTATCCAAAATATATATATATATATATATATATATATATATATATATATATATATATATATATATATATATATATATATATATATATATATATATATATATATATATTTTTTTTTTTTTTTTGCAAAATATATAATTATGGAATGCTAGTTTCTAAGAAATTTCCAAAGAATTTCTTTTTTACTCTACATTTCTTTTAGTTTTTGAAAAATAAGTTTTCTAAAATCTTGGCATTTATTTTTAGAATCATTATATCCCAAATCTATTAGCAAACTATGACAATGCTACTAATGCATCCCAAAATGGGTTTGTTGCTTCATTAATTCAAACAAATTTTATTTAGGCATCTTGCAGTATGCAATAAGACTACTCTTAGAGTAGCAAAAAAAACTAAGTCGCCACAATGGGATGGCATACCTTGTTTAAAGAGTTTTATCTTGTATCCTGCATTTAATCACCAAATGTATCCAATAATAGTGCAAGAACTCATCACAAGTTGAATGCAGGATAAAAGAGACTAAACTTAAATTTAATAGAGTCAATGATAACCCCTAAAACTTTGTACAAGTGGAAATGATTTTTGATAAATTTAGGTACAAAGCCAATGAAGTATCAAATTTTGTTTTTTTGTATAATTTTTTCTAGAGAATTGAGAATAGAAAAAGAGATAAACTACTCAGGAATCTAATTATATGAAGATTCAGCAATTGAAAATAGAATCATATGCGTGTTTTGGGAACCCCAATATATACAATTAGGGATGTACAATATAATTTTCCTTTGAAAAATTGCATACTTCTTTTTAGCTTGGGGTTCTCATCAAATTTGAAGCACGATTTGAAGTCCCTTGATCTTCTTTGCAAAATTGAAAACTATAGGACCCAAAAGCTTAATTAAGCTCCATTGTCAAAAGCCTCAGCAATTTGCAATTTTTTTTCCCACTTTGCAACTTATTAACCCCGTAAGGACCAGCATGCATTTTTTTGGATATAGAGAAATTTTTAGCAGGTACTTGTGACTAGGGATTTCTCAGTAGATGATATTTGGGGGTCTTGGAGGGCCGTTTCAAGCCTATTCCCTGATTTGCCCAGATTCAGTGAACGTCAATACGGGTGTGTCAGAAGTTTTTTTTCAAAAAAAAGAAAAGAAAAGAACAATTTACCAAAATATCATTTTAAGCAATTTTTTTTTTTTTTTTTGTCTAAAAATGACGTGGCAGTCGCTTGACCACGTCAACCAGCTGCTGCTCTTGCTGCTGCGTTCTCGCAGTCTGGAAACGCAACAGACAGCAGGAGAACTCGGAGCCCTCTAAGACCCCCGAATCTCATCTAATGATATTGTTGGCCCAAATTTTAATAGAAGGCGGTTTTAGGAATATCTTTCATATGCACTAAATTTCATGACATTTGGATATATGAGTAAAGAATTATCTCGGGGAAGGCACTTGGTTCTACTACTACAAACCACGTGCAAACAAGTGGTTTCTAATAAACTATAATTTCAACCTAAAATTTTGAGCATTGTTTGGTAATGACTATAGGTTTCTATTGCCAAAATTTCCAACTCAAATGAAATATGGAATGATTTCTAGAAGAGGTTGAAAATGAACCTAAAATGGCATATTTTTCAACTCAAATATTTATAGAGAACACATTTAGATGACTATTGCATCAATATTCAACTCAAAATGAGCTTTCAATAGAGAATTATTTTTAGGATTTTTTGTTCATTTTTTAGACAATTTTTGAGGATATAATATAGGGGTGTGAAAGTTATTTTTCAATTCTGCAATGTATCTATTTACTTCAAAAATTTGTAACTAATTATCATTAGCAAATAAAAATATCAATAATTCAAAACATAAACTTTCAAATTAGGAGAATATATTCATATTTTTTTTGTTTTCATTTACTTAAATTTTAGGATATAATATTGGGGGTATAAAGTTTTGTTCGCACGTTGTTTGGATTAGATACACTAAGTGCACCCCCCGAGAGAATTATGGCCCAATATGTTACTTTCTTTGTAAATAGGCAATCCAGGCAAATCAGAAAAAATCGCTTTTTTTATAAAAAGAAATTTGAAATGAGTTTCTAGAGTTATATATATGTGGAATGCTTTTAATCATTCCATTTTGATCAATGAGTTAAAAGTTATGAGGATTTTTTATTTGCGGGCAATTATGGATTCTTTACTTTGAAATAAATGTTGAAATTCTTTATCTTACCCAATTTTCAATATTTAAAAAATAAAATAAAATCATAGGATGTAGATTGTTTATTACAACATTGCAATTATTGGGATTGACACTTTTCATTTCCACAATTAAATTCTTAACAATTTAGTAATTTGATTCATTCTCTACTTCTGTCTACTTTCAATTTTTTTTCTATATGTTGTAGAGTTTCAAATGATTTGAATATTTTCAAGCATGTGGCCAACTTGACTAGGAAAAAGAATCCAAAGATGCATTACCATTATGGACATTTCTTTTTATAGAAAAGTGAGCTTGTGAAGTGCAGCTGCTTCTTGTTTTTTGCAAGGCCGAAAATGATTTCAGTAAATTTGAATGCTTATATCTTCCAATCCACGCGGCCATTAAAATTTTTGAAATTTTTACCACATGTTTTCAAGTCAGCATACTACAAAATTCTATGATTACATGTGTCAAATTTTTTTTTCAAAAATTTGGTACTTGTACTAAAAATGACAGTTTTTGAACGTTTTAGGTGAAACGTAATCATGGAACTTTAGAGGTTGATTGTTGTTAGATTCCAATTATTTTATATGAAGAATAAGATCCTATAGTTATAAATTCTAAAATATGAATAAAATTTAATTAACAACCCATTTTAAGAGAATTTTGGCACTACTTCGTGAATATTTCCTAGTTTTAAGACACATGGATCTTTAGGGAATGAGGTCCAATTGTACTTCATTCACCATGTTCCCAATGTTATTCTCCTTATTGTTTCACCCACCCTTTGTAATAGACTTTGGAAGTTTCATGTAATCTTGTATTTTTGACATTAGAAGATGTGTTTTATACTACTAGAAGCACATTTTAAACGATGTTCCATAGATACATGTTGAATTTGAACAAAATTTTTGCATACAGAGTTTCTTTGTCAATGTTTGCCAACTCAGACATCAATCCATGTGAACGTGTTGGGAACACACAAGCATTTCCATTTCGAAATGGATGAATGTCCCCCAAACGGCTGGATGCCTTGACACGGATGAAGTTCATTCCTGCCGACTCACTGACATCGTAACTTATTCTTTCATCCGCTACTTAGCAAGTTTGTTTGGTTTCCAGGGTTTGCTTGTCGGAGCACTTCAGTCGACGGAGACGATGGTCGAGTTCGTAGAATTAGACCGGCTATGGCGAAGCTGGCCATGGCTTCTGATACCCGTGGCCGTGACGCTCATCGCAGTGACGGCAGTGACGGCGAAGAGTAGAAATCGCACCAAGAGCCGGTCGACTCTTCCTCCGGGACCGCGGAAATGGCCCGTGGTGGGATGCCTGCCGCACCTCCCCTTCGGAAACCCTCCGGAGGTCATGTTTGCGGAGCTCGCGGAGCAGTACGGGGAGATCATGCTGCTGTGGATGGGGACGAGACCCTACGTGGTGGTGTCGAGCGCGCGGATGGCGATGGCGTTCCTCAAGACGCACGATGCCAAGTTTGCGAATCGGCCCATGAGCGTGGTCCGCGACTATGTCTCCTTCGAAGGCAATTCGATCATCTCGATGTCGGCGAGTGATCCGTCGTTCCAGCGCCTGCGCGTTGTGTTTATAATGGAGCTCTTATCGCCGAATAAAATTGCCGAGGCGCGAGAGCTTCGTAAGGAACAGGTGAGTTTTCTCTCAGGTTTTGGTGATCCGTTTAGGGCAAATTCGGTGGGGCATTCTCTTATTACAACTCTTCTTAGTCCAGCAGACGTGCGATGATCAGGTCCTAAGGAGAAATTGTTAACGGAGAAACTAAAAATAGTTTGACATTAGTAAATTAGTGTTAGCGAAATGCTTCTGGAATTGTTTCATGGTGGATTTTGCGCAGTTTATCGCGAAAACGTGAATTAAATATTAATAAAATGAACTAATAATAGTGTTCCTGATAATTTGATTATTAAATAACAACGTTGAAGTAGAATATTATTCTTTTTAATGTGACTATCTAAGTAGGTTTTTACACTAATTGCAGTATTAAAACCAAAACTGGAGTGCTGGTAATTGTCACTGTTTACACTCGCAGGAATTGAAATAAGTGTTGTTCTTTTGTTCGAAGAGGTTCCGTGGTTGCCACTTGCGACTAATTCTTGTCCTGGCAGCACTGTAGATACTGGAAATGTTGCAAACAATACGTGGTGAGCTGGATGCAAGTGATAGAGTCGATTTCAGAAAGGCCGTTTCAACACTTGGTCTGAACCTCTCCGTGTGCATGATCTTTGGACGACACTGTGGTGGTAAGGTCATGCCCAAGGAGATTGAAACCTTGGTGCTGACATTCAAAAAGGTACCTTTCAACTCTTAATTCATTTTCAATATCCGTGCGTCCAGCAAATATCTGAAATGTCGACTGAAAACAGACATTTAATAATAAGAAATGAGATATGCGTTATTATTAGTGTCTTGTTGGTTTTGGAAATTATGTTATGTCTTCCTGGATTCAAGTTCAGAGTCGTCTGCAGATGGTCAAGCTTATCCAAAGAATCAATATCAGCGACCTCCTTCCATCACTTCGGTGGTTTGATATTCAAGGCATTGAAGCTGAGCTGAGGGATGTGGAGATCCAGCTACGGAAGAGCATCATGGTTTTGATTGAGCAGAAAAGACTGGAAATGAGCAGTTGGTCCTCGTCGGAGATAGAGAATGGTGCTAACGAAAGGGATATCATGAGCAAGCTCTTGTCACTAGAAGGCGAGGAGTGCTTGAACGAGAACCAGCAAATGGGCATTGTATTTGTATGTTTTCTCCACCTTTTGTGCGTTGTTACCTGTTGAACTAGTCTTGCATTCTTCGCTGTCCACTTCCTCGAGTGGTTGTCTGAACACGTCGAACTATGTGCAGGCCCTGTTGGTAGCAGGAACCGACTCCATATCCAAGGGACTCGGAAATGCCTTAGAAGAGGTATTAAAACATTCTCTTCTCCACAAGAGAGCACTCAACGAGCTTGATGAAGTTGTTGGAAGCACGCGCCTTGTCGAAGAATCGGACATCTCCAAGCTTCCTTTTCTCCAGAACATCATCAAAGAAACGCTCCGTCTCCACCCACCGGCCCCGCTCCTCATTCCTCATGGGAATGAAGAGGCGTGTGAAGTTGCTGGATACCATATCCCTGCAAGATCGTCCGTGCTCATTAACTTGTATGCTTTAAGTCGAGATCCTTTCTTCTGGGATTCGCCTCTGGAATTTTCCCCGGACCGCTTCAATGAATTGAACGTCACTGTGCGTGCGAATGATTTCCACTACATCCCTTTTGGCTATGGCAAGCGTGCATGCCCGGGACTGAACCTTGGCATGACTACTCTTCATTATGGGTTAGCCTTGTGCCTCCAGTGCATCAACTGGCGCCTATCTGCTGACAATGAAGTAACTGAAACCTCGAAGGACCATCCAGATCTATTTGTAGGTGGCGAGCTTCGAGTTGATCCCCGTCTGCTGAGCAGTTTATAGCGATCCAAAGCGAACTATGATCATCTTTTATGTACAAAGCAGGTGATTTTAAGTCTTTTCTTGCTTCTCCGCACTATCGTCCTTTTGTTGGTGGGATTGAGTGGCCTAATCTAGTTTCTTGTACGTTTAACTTCGATCACCTTCTCCTTCAAGTATAGAAGCTCCTTCAAAGCTTTTTCTTTTCGGATCTGCTGGGTTTGCTCGCTGATGTGGATCGCCCGATTATACCATGTGGCAGGTTTCTGTTGGCTTGTGTAAGCTTTGCAGATTTTCTCCATAACGCTAGCTTTGATGTGGGCAGCCATGTTGATTGGAAGGTATTTGAGTCAAGGTCGAATTTTACACCATACTGTTGGCTTTGTGCTTGACTCCCAGTTTCTCTAGTACCGTTGAAAGCGTCGGAATCAAAGTCATTAGTTAGGTGGCATTTCAGGCAATTCATGTAGCCAGGCACAGCTTTTAGCTCCTTTCAATCAGCTCACGTTGAAGGCTAGTTTTGTAGCTGTGTTCCAGCATCCGCACCATTGCCAAACTTTGCATGAAAATTATTCAATTCACGGACCCCTACGCGCTGAACCATCCGTTAGTTAGGTGGATGATGAATGTTGTGAAATGTGCACTTCATGCAATTCATATTTGTAGAGGAAGCTTCAAGAAAAATCTTCCAATAGATCAGATGAAACAATACTGCGCATGAGAGGGATATGGAAATGTTAAAGAGGTTATAATTTTTTATTTTAAATTTCTACCATTAATCTTACTATCTATAGATTGAGCTTTTAGGGGGTAATGCTTATATCCATTTTCAATTCCATTTGCCCTTTCAAATAAGTGATTTTTGGATTGCACTTTTTGGGAAGAATTCTTGGACTTTTACAATTAGCAAATTTTTGTACATGATATTTTTTTAGTTTCTTTGTACTTTAGGTGACTTGGAGTTGGTTGCAAGTACAGTGGGTTGCATAGGTAGAATAATGAAGTCTTAATCAAAAACCAAATATTTTGGTGGTTTATGTATTAGATAACCGACGAGCCGCGGTAGCAGCGAGTAGGTTATCAGACATAACCGGTTGTTCACTTTTCAATCACAACCTTTGATCTTCATGATCCAAGGGTGTAGGAAGCAAGTTGAAAGGAGAGAAGGTTATAAGTTACAACTTGTAATGGCAATGGTGATGGGTTGCCAATGGGACGGTGCCATGTGAGTGTTGAAAACTCAACAACCGGTTATGAAGTATCTTTATACTACTGTGGATAACATTGAAAGCACAAGCCTACTGCAATAAAATTTGAACTTCAAAATTCTTTGATTTATTATTTCCTAATGTAAGACTAATTTTGATTGAAATGGTTTATGTATACTTTTTTAGAGATGAATTCATATATCTTCTATTGTAGAAGTTTTTTAATTGTTACACTTTTAGTATAAAATTTAAAATATTGCAATTATAGAAGAAAATGTTCAAATTTTCACATCAACTATAAAGCACGTTTAAAAAATTTGAAGTTTTCTATGTACCTATGCAGAAAGTCATATTCTAAATTAAAGTTTTTCCATACCTATAGTGGCTTTTAGAATGTTTTGTATACTTACTTACAAAATTGCCTTATAGTGGCTTTTAGAATGTTTTGTGTACTTATTTACAAAATTGCCTTATAGTGACTTTTAGAATGTTTTGTTATTTACTAACAAAATAGCCCTAGCTAGTTGAATATTTAGAGATTTTCAACAAAATTTGGATATGTTGTGGTACAAACAACACATTTTTATATAATAAATTTTCAATCATTTTAAAATTTATTTTTTATTTTTAAAGAATTTAATAAAGTTCATTAGTGGAAAGAAGCTTGTAATACAAGTAATTTCTTTTATCAAGATTCTTTAGTGTGTAGAATGAGAATTCTTTTTAGAATTTTTGGTAAGAGTTTTATCAATTTGATTTTTTATTGAGTAAAATATGACAAGTCCAAATATTTACAAGTTTTGTATAATTTACACCAAAAATCACCAAACTGAACTTAAAATAAGATTTAATATTTAGTTTTAGTATTTGTATACCTTCTTACATCTGAGACTTACCAGGTAGGTAGAGTAAACTTGTCATTTAGCACACAAATCCAGAAACCATCAACAATCTTTCCAATTGCCAAACAACAATGGCACAATTCAACTACCAATTCAATCGTGATTTGCACACTACAACAAAGGTGTGCAAGGAATTTTTAACTAGATTTCAACTTAACATGGGATTTAATAATCATGCCAAATTTCAAAACATGCAAGTCTATATCTATGTGGAGAAGGGTTTGAATTTTAGCTGTGCGGTGATTGGCAAGTCTACTCTAACCTGCAGGTGTTTTTGTGAGTCAAAACAACTCCAGGAATTGAGTATTACCAGGCATGAGTTAGTCCATAGAAGTAGCAGAGTATACTGAAGCGTAAACCATTGCATGCGATTAGAACAGAGCATTAGGGTTTGGTTTTTTTAGGGTTTAGGGTTAAGTCTTGAAATTCAAAGGGTGCAATCATTCTTTTGTACTCTTGAGAGGAGAGATGCTCCATCTCTCGGCGGGACGAGTCCCCAGATGCCTCACACTAGTTAAGCCACTCAACGAAGTCTCCCTTGACACAAAAAGCAAAGTCCATCCCATTCCATTCCATTCCAAGACCGTCCCAAATCTAAGTCCAGTAGAGTTCTAGCAGAAGGCTAAAGACTCCGAGAGACAAAGAAAAATGACTTACTGGGAGGAAAGCAATTACTAGCACAGACTCTTAGGCAATGAGCAAACAGAAAGCGCAAACTGATGGGAAACGGAACAAGGAAGCTATTGAGTAACCAAACGGATCAAGCCAACCCTAAAGCTAACCCTAAAGCTGTGAGTATCAAAGTATCCACCTAGACAGAACATCGGCAAATCCTAAGGAATTTAGTATCAAAACGGCAATTGAATTTAAAGAGTTGTGTAAACAATCATAATGTCTTTCCAATTCCCTGTCCAATGGTCTAAAAGTTGGACGACCTAAACAAGGGACTATCACAAAAATGGAATCTCCAATAAAGAGACCCAAATCTTTCTTCATAATCTGTGTAAGTGATAGCAACAGAATCAAAATCCTTATGAGCGTGATTCCTTGTAATCTCAAAGTCGAGTCTAGAAGCTATGCTGGCAGAGGTGTACCTTGAAGTCCATGGACGTGGTGATCCACAGAAAATATTTCGGCAAATTGTGACATGAATTGTGGCTGTAGTGGTAGACGTCAATATTCAACAAAACATATGCCAATCGCATCCCTGATGCGAAAACGAAGATGAAGATGCTTGCATACATGGAAAATCCTATAAGTCCGATAATTCCAGTCTAGAGTTCCAGGAGAAAATCCAATTCGCTCTGAATGCAAAAACAAAGATGGGTTGTCGAGTGTGACATTAGGGAAGTTGGTGTCCAGTCCGGAAGAAGTACGAAACCCGAAGCTAAACCTCGTCTGCGGTCGTTCACGGTGCTGCAGTGTCTTATCCAGCACCAGATGAAGGGCCTGGTGCAGGTCCCGGTGCAGTGTCTTACCCAGCGCCAGCTGCAGGTCCCGGTGCAGGGCCGGGTGCAGGGGCTGGTGCAGGAGCTGGTGCAGGAGCTGGTGCAGGGGCTGGCAAAGGGGGTGGTGCAGGCAGCGGAGGAGGTGCGTTGATATCTGGCGCATCGAATTACAGAAGTTCGACTAAATTGTTAATATAGGAAGCACTACTTTGAGTGAAGTAACTGCACCTAACGTGAAAATACCCAAAACCATTCCTAAACCCATTTCTGACAAATAGACTACTTATGAAAGTGTCCCTAAAAGTGCAATTAAATTGTATAAAATGCAATTATACAAAATTTATGAGTGCCTTGACATGGGGAGTGCTGCCCGCCCATTTTCAATATTTGGAGATGGATACAACCCTCACTCAGTCCGTCATCTCAAGTACTTGGACATCGTGAGCGCTCCCCATCTCGTACTGCTTTAGCTGTGATCAAAATATCTAGGTGCTTGAGATGGAGAGGCCAATTCATCATATCAGAACTTATTAAAAAGAACTTTTGTGTAATTATACACCTTCGTTGTGAAAAGAAATTATACAATCTATCAATTAGATTGTATGATTTCAACATTAGAACCCAAATTACTCTAAAATATCCAACATAAAAAACTTTGTTCTTTGGTTCTCTCTGCAATTCATGGTTCCTTCAGTTGTTTCAAAAGTGAATAAAGAAGCAAAGTTGGAAAAGACGGACCAAGCTTGGGAATCTCCGCAGGTTGGCCCTTGCGACTCAAAGGATTCGAAGTGTCCCTCTCCAATACTTCGTCCCACCATCTGTTAAGAAAACCTTGTTGGCCAGCCATGATGAATACTGCAGGCCCTTCACAAGTTCACATACACAATTGAGAAGTTCAGCAGCAAGCTCCAGCCCTAGGATATGAAGAATTGCTTGCCTTAAATGTTAGAAATTCCAGTACAAAACTGAATAAGACATTCTACTCCATTAAGAAGAAGGGTCAATTTATTTAGATAATCTGGTTTGAGACTCACTAATTCAGGGTGAAATGAATCATGTAACTTGCTGGGATGGAACACTCAATAAAGTTCACATAATGACATAAATTGTAAGGCAGCAAGCAATTACATAGAGAAATGCCAGATACATAGCAAACTGGAATGAGTCTGAACAAACTGAGTCTACCCCCCTGAAAGATCAAGGATTCAAGTTTATAAAGTGACACTTTGATTGATTATGTCAATAAAAGCAAATCTAGGATTGCACTTGCAAGTCAAAAACTGAAAAAAAAATCATGTCATCTACTCAAATTTTCTAAAAATGGAAAAACAACAAACACATGACTTCCAATACGAGCTTCTTCGTCCTTGGGGGATAAGTCTACAGAAGGAATAATCAGATTATCCTTCGGTTGCAGTACAAAAGCAGAGCTGGGGCTCTCTATCTTTCAGTTGTGCTCAAAATTATCCCAAATTTCTCTGTTGTGCCAATCAGTCCAGACAAGAAGAAAGAAAAGAAAAAAACGAAGTTTCTTGCACTCAATGGAATAGACAAGTTCACCATCATATCATCAAGCAGCGCATCATCATCTTCCTATATGCGTTGTCAACAAATAAGAATAAAGAATCAACATCAGAAATACTCGAAACCTATCAATGAAAAACGAATTAATAAAAAAAACGAATTGAAGCAATAGCAGAGGCTACAGAAAGCCATGGACTCGGTTGGCTCAAATTTTTCTCAGGACAGTGTCTGTCTGTTGCCCTGCAGGAAACCAACTCGTCAGTCAAAGGCAATGGATTTGTAAATATGGGCAATTTCATTAAAATGATGGTATTCCAAGTGCCATTTTCACCATCTAGGATAGGTATAGATTTCAGAAGGGCCATTTTGAACCATCTAGGACAAGTATAGATTTAGAACAGCCATTATAAACTGTTTTAAAAAAATATTGCCATTTTAATGAAATTGCCCATAAATGCTGATTCCTTCATGCACTGGAATGACTGGATAAGGATTTAGAAAAGGATATATTCAAGAGAATCTTTTTAAACTCGGGTAGGGCCATCATCTCCAAGGCATGTGAGATTCTCCAAATTCTGGATGAAGTTTGTTAATTCTACAGTAGATAATATAGTCGATGAAAGTAAGTATCAGGTGGATGGATGTCGAAAAAAAGTCTGATAGTTCTGACCGTTCCGCGGTTCCGGCTGCGTGTCGCTCTAACAAGAAGAAAATAGAATTCAAGCGGCCTAGAAGGCTCGTTGAACTAGAATACCGTAATCCGACATTTCACGACGTTGATCTATCATTTCACAACAACAGGCACATCAACTCAAAAATCCCCCATACATAAAAAAAAACAGGCCTACAGTCAGTTTTTTTGGTGAAAGCTTCCTTAAAAAAAGCTCGTCCTACAAAATGCACTTCTAATCAGCTAAACTAAACCCTCTCTCAAGTACTCCTATTCAGCTTTCCTGTCCAAAATGGTGCACATCCCACTCCAATCACAGGCGACCTGCAGCACTGAAAGAGCATTCCCTATGGTTTTGTAAATTTTGACCCTCCAAACTGAGGAAAAGTGACCCTCCAAACCGATTGGAGTTTGAGGCATGCACGAGACAACGGACAACGACAACTCATGTAACGCTGTGCAGCTCCAGCGGCGTCAACTCATGCCACAAAAGATGAGACAGACAAAAACAGGAGGAACAATCCTACAATAAATGAGAGTCAACGTGCAATCATGACAATATTTTGCTTATCTTTTTTCTTTTGAAAGGCTCACCAAATAGAGCCCAGATAGCGCGGCAATCATCAAAATTCAGAGGACCCACTGCAGTCGCGCGGGTATTCGTGTCTGGTAGCGATGGACATGGACATGGGGTATCATTTCTTGCCACAACCGGTAGGACTTTCAAACCGGCGCTCCCAGGCAGCCAATTCGAAGGACCGTAGGGATGCTCTAACGAAACCCCAGCATCTCCAAATTTCAGAAGGACACTCGCTTGCTCTCCATCACTTCTCGAAATACGCTAATGTGAAGAAAACAGCTACCTTTTCTTTCTACAAATCAGGTGTCTAAAACCCCGATTACTTACTTTAAGACTATTGTACAGTAGTATGAGACAAACGATTGGTTGGAATCGAGTGACCCACGCAACCGGCACCGACAAATGTTCACACCGATAGTTCGACAAATGATCATTCCAGCATGGTCTTTGATCTCTAGATGGCGCAATAAGCATTTCTTAAGATATTTCCTTGAAAACTTGCACGCATCATTCGATACAGACAGAACCGAGCACTAAAAACCATCAAGAACTTGTCAGTTTCCGCCGATCGCTTACAAGCCAGAACAAGCGATCCGTGGAATCTAGCCGTACTACGACTCTCCGCTGAATCGAGCCACAAGACGACGTTGACAGGTAAACAGAATCGAAGTCTGAAAGAATCGCAAAGAAAATGGGATCGAGAATGTTTCAAAACCTTACAGAATCGAGAGCAATTGGAGCGCCAGCCAAATCACACGATCCTTTTCCTTCCGTAAAGCCGCGGTGCTTCAGCTCTTCTCCTCACGAGGAGTTCCAAACCCTCGTTGACACTGTCAACGTCGACAGATTGGGAGACTCTTTTTCTCTCTCTTCTCTTCCCGTTAGACAAAGACACGAATGGCTCAGGGGTACAATGAAAGACGACAGCTGGAGCCCTCGAGAGCCGAGGTTGGAAAGGTGCAAGATGAAAGCGAACAGATTCATCCCTTGAGGCACCATTCGTTCCAGGGGCTTTCAGTCAGGCGGATGATTACGACTCCAAAGGATTGAAAGGAATGAATTCTGGAGGTGGAGAATGATAAATTCTTCCAGGGAATTCTGATTATAAATCGTGGTAAGAAAATTTACAAACTGCACGACTGGGTCGTGCTGTTGTTGTGCAGACAATTTCCAGAAATTTCACCGTGATGGCCACGCAATGCGAGGTTTAGATGGGCAGCGTAGCCCTCCTGTTTACCCGTAACTCCGCAAAAGCACTAGATCGATCGCCAGTAAGAGTTAAAACAATCTTGATCCGGCAAGTGCCACTGCAACCATCCGGTCGGAAGAAGTACCGGGGAAACGCCGGTATCCACCCGCTCACTACACACGGCAAATTACATTGCAGGGGGCACCGCTCACAGTGCACTTCTCCTTGTCCCCCTCACACTGGGATTTTAATTATTTAATCAATGGAAAGAAGAGAGGATGATCGAATCAATGGTACAAGCATTTTGGAGGATTTATAATTACTTCAAGTCCAAACGGATGAAGAGATCCATCCAGAAGAATGAAGAGGTACATCGAAATGACTATTCACTACTGTACAGTACTTAATAACGTCCAAACCTGGTGAAAATTCATCCAAATATGGATGCTGTTGTCCAGTGATCATAACTGCCCGCGAGCTAATAACCGCTGCGTGCACTCCATGTCGACAGAAAATCATACATAATCTACACTCAGAGCACTTCCGCTATCACGCACGTCCGTTCTAAAACTCTCATCCTACAAATTCATCATGCAACAAACGCCATTACGTACAATGCCTGCCAAATCCTCTGGACACTAGCTGAATGTGAACACAATACTCACCGCAATGCCATCAACATTCAAGAGAATACTGGAAGAGATCGATGCCGCGACTCAAACTGTCCAAGATCCGACATCCATCGCAAGAAAAGTGGAAGTAATCAGCACTGGAACAGCATCCAGAGATCGCATGGATCATCAGAAAACCAAGCCAGTGCTGAGCCCTTTCCACTCACTCGGCACCCCCGTGAGTCGCAGATTCTAATTTCTAAATGATCGACATCGATCCACTCCTGGAACCACTGAACAGAGAAGTAGCTGCGACTATTTGAATACTACTGAAGCTGGCTTCGATATGAGCTGTGATGGCTAACAAGTCTCGACAGGCACACATGGAGCTCTGATGAGGGACAAGTATCAACAACAAACTGAAGACTATATAAGCTTCCTGGCACAATAGTAATCTCCAGGTGCAACGTCAATGAGACAGAGGCGTGCGGAACAGATCGTCGACAATGTCGCTAGGAGCTGTAACGGCTACCAAGTCTAAGCACACGAACATGGAGTCGTGATGCAGAAAAAGTTTCGGCAACAACTGAAGACTTTATAAGCTTCGTGGTACAGTCTACAGTGGCCTCCAGTTGTAACTTCGATGACAGTATGAGACAGAGAGACGTGCAGGAACAGACTGTTGCCAATCGGGTCGCCAAAATGGTGCGCTAAAAGTCTTCTCTGTCACGGACTTTTTATGCGGATCGTTAGATCTTGCGATGACTGAATGGTTTGATTGAAATGGGCGGTCGGGTGGGCCAGAGTCTAGTTATAAATAATCTGTGGTGGGTAGGGGCGGGCGGAGATCGGGCGCGGGTTTCAAGGAATTTGGCGGACATCGCCAGTTGTGAACTGCTTTTAGATGTGGAGACGGTACAGTAGTACTTTATTTAACCCTTAAATGCCGAAGGGGGACCCTCGAAATCTTCCTTTTTCTATTACCGTGTGAATCATTGACTTCCAGAATTGCAAAAGTAGTCATTGGAAGTCAAACTACTGTAGAAGATCTTCCCTTTCCAAAACAAATTTAAAGGATGAATAGTTGCACTTCTATCCTATACAGTTTGATTCCTTGTCATCCATCGGACACAAAACGTCCGCCTCGACGTTCAAGGGTTAACCCTTTTGAAGGACGGACCGGTAGCCGTGGAAATCATGTATTGTGATTCCGTGTGACATCATCTACTTTGAAAAAGCCTAATACATTCATTGGAAGTCAAAGAACTGTTGAAGATCTTTCCTTCTTACTCCTAATACCAAGGATGAAAAGTTGCACTTCTGTCTTGTAGGGAAAGATTCTTTGTCATTCAAAGGACGTAGAACGTCTTCGTCGGCATTCAAGGCTTAAGTGTGAGAGGGGGAGAATTTTTTGTTTCCCCAACGCTTAAAACTCGCAAGACGTTAAAGTGGTCATTTGAACTTTCGAAGTCTGCGTTTTTACCCTTGGTAACAGAAAATACTGGAATTTTTTATTTGCCACTGACCCATGATAAAATTTGGAAATAATTTGAGGCCCCAAAATAGCCGGGACATGTGAAGAAGATAGATAGAAACTCCGGGAGTCTTCAAAGAACGCCGGTGTGAATGAAGTGTCTGTTCGTAATGACAATAAGTTGATGTCCATGAACATATGAAGAACACACTAGAAGAGGTGAAGAACCGAAGACACTAAGGATCCACAAAACTTGGATATAGAACTCTCACATTGTACTTAGGGATCATCAACATTAATCTAATCTAAACTTCTATGACTATGTTTTTACCAAAAATGCTCCAAAATTGCCATTTGTAGTACAAATATCAGATTTTGGAAAAATAACATTTTTCAGCACATGTAATTATAGTATGTTGACTTGAAAACATTTAGAAAACATTTCAAAAAATTCCATCGCTTGGATTGCAAGGTATGAGCTTTCAAATCATATTGTAGCCAACTTGGCTTAAATAATGAATCCAAAGAAGCACCACCATTTTACAAATGATCTGAAATGATATGAAATTTTAGATCATTTGGAATTGTACAACATATAGGAAAAACATAGTAAGTAGAAAGAAGTAGAGAATGATTCAAAATACAAAATTGTTCAGAATTTATTTATGGAATTGAAAATCAAGAATGAATCCAAAGAATGGAATTTATTTATGAAATTAATAAAATTATAAGATGTAGATGTTGTAATAAACTATCTACATCTTATGATTTTATTTTTTCAAAAAATATGAAAAATTTGAGTTAAATAAAGGACTTCAAAATTTATTTTAAAATAGAGAATCCATGGCAAATTAAATTAAAATGGCGCCATTCCGGAACTTTGGCATGTTTACAACTTAGAATGGCTATTTGAAATCTATACTCTTCTTAGATGGTTAAAACGGCACGCCGTCAAAATGGCACTCGGAATACCGCCATTTTAACAAAATACCCCATATCCATAACGACTTGCAAACAAAAACTCCTCATAACTTTCATCTCATTGATCAAAATGGAATGATTCAAGCTTTCCATGTATAAATAAATCTTAAAAAGCAATTTAAAATTTTTCTTTTTGAAAAAAATGATTTTAAAATCTGCTTGAATTGCCCATTTACATTTTAAAAAAGGGACATATTAGGCCACAATTTTTGACTCATATTTTCAAATGTCATGAAATTTAATAGATATGAAAGACATTCCTTGTCTCCACCTTCTATTAAAATTTTTAGCCTAAAATATGCAAATCTTCATTTACACTAGCTTATCCAAAATTGCTATGTAGCCAAAAAACACAGCATTACAAAAAATTTCAAGACTCAAAGAGGTCGTGAGTTTTGGATGGCAGCAGTGCAATTATAGAATAATTATGAAAAAAAAAATATAATTTTTTTTCCATTGGAGCTTGACATGGCACTATTGTTGTGTCAAGTTCAAATATTTTTAAATTTTAAATTTTTAAATTTTTTTTTCTGAAAAAAATATTTTTATTTTTATTTTTTCTATATTTGCATCGCCGGGTACTGAAAATGAAAAGTCTCGCAACCTTCTACACGGTTCAAATTTCTTGTAACCTTCCAACCTCTCTCTGCAATTTGTTCGTTAGTTTTGATTGAAATTTTGAAATCTCAAATGGGGTTTTGGAGATGAAAGTTAGTTTGATTTTCTAACTTTTCATAGTTCAAATATTTTGGAAAAGATTATTCTACTATATCAAAATGAGGCTGGAAATTCTAATTTGAATACAATTCATACTTTTTCACTTGATTATGAGCAGTTGAGCTCCTAGTAATTCTAGTTCACGTATCCCACATAGGTTGTTTTACCTTCTACCATCCTACTTGTGTAAAGATCTTATCTTCTCATCTTGTAATACACAATGCATGTGGCTTTACAAGCTATGGGAGAATTTTGTCCAATATTTTGAAGTCATTAAATTTTAATATTAAATATTCTAAGACTATAGTACATAGAGCAAAGAACATCTTCAAAATCCAGGAAAACATAAACATTTTTAAGATCATAGATTGATCAAGCCAAAGTTTGATATTTTAGACAATTTGTTTATTTTATTTTTTCCTCCTTTAGAGATACTTGAAATCTAGAACTCCACCATTCAAATTTTGAAGAAATTATTGTATGAGCAAGGCATAAATTGTTGAAAAAAAGGCTTTGTATGAGACTTTCCTTGAATCTAGATTCCTATCGAAATTTTTTGGTACATGTTCCCTAATTTGAAATATTATGAAATTTTTGAACATATATCCAACTTTATTACAAAAAAGCAAGCAAAAAAAACTTCAAGCAAAAAAAACTTCAAGCAAAAAAGTGATATTAACTTGTGCAAAAGCCTCCCGGAATTAGAGCTGTCCAAAAATTGGATGCCCCTCCAAAATATTTTCTCAACTTCAAACACTATAATCTCACAATCTATGTGGTCAAAACCTCCAATTTTCTTACTACAGTATAATGAAGTAATCTACTACTAGATCTTATGGTAAAATGCAATAAAATTCCATTTGTCATTATTGGGAGGCCTTTGCTGCCAAAACAACCCATTTTGAGTGTTTTTTAAAATGAAATGTAGTCAAAGAACTTTAGGGTTTAATTCCTACAATGCCAAATTGAATGGAAGTTGTGATAGCAACTCAAGATGGTAGTACTTTATAGTAGTGAATGTACCACTTTGTTGCAAAGTAGTTGCTAGTAAACAAGACATAATGTAAAATTCATGTTATAGTAGGCTTCTACAAACCTATAGCTTTCTAATGATATCCTATATGACAATGTTTGTTTAATTTAAAAAAAAATACATGTGCTTGTTTTCCTTTGCCTTGAATGTGTATGAAAGAAAATTGCAAAATACATTAAAGCCACATAGAGAAAATTTTACCTACATAGTGTGAGGCTTTGTAATATGAAAGATGTGAACAATGATATTTCCTAAATACATGTGCAATCAGATCTTAAAAAATCATTACATATATTTTTCAAGTAATTATTATTAAATACCATAAAAAACAAATAAAATAATTCACCAAAAATGAAGTTCCTATTTTTGAACATTGAAATTTCATATATTGATTAAGGTTCCATGAAGCAATAGATTTAATAGGATAGTTATGATAGGATATTCTTTAAATGCACTTAAAAAGAAAAAATTTGAAGAACTTCATACTGTAGTGGGGATGCAAGATTTCAAGAACCTCATTCTAAGAGCATCCCCACTCCAGGCACGGCCAAATGGCACGGCCAGGGAGAACTTAGAATGTCATTTGACCAAGCCCGGCCCATGTGCCCCACGGCAACACGGGTTACAAACACGGGAAACCTGGTTTACACGGCCCCCAAGTGCTACCTCATGAATGCCTACTCGGGGAAAGACATTCATTAATGAAAAGGTCTCTCGAAACTTGGGGAATAAATGAAAAGGTCTCTCGAAACTTGGAAATAAAGTTAAAATAACTCATGCCGAGCCACAAGCAAGACTCTTCATTTGGCCGGGTGCTCTTCAAATTTGGCCGTGCCCGGCCATTTTTTGGCCCTCGCCGTGCGTGCCATGGGGCACTCATTATGGCCGGGCACAGCCATTTGCCTAGTTTGAGCCACTTGTTGAGTTGGAGTGGGGATGCTCTAAGCCCTTATCAACAAAGGAAGTACAGATCTGAAAAATCTTGATTGGATAAAATGACTCGGCATTATGTTTGATTATGCTGCCAAGGTTCCTGCCTCTCGAGCATTACGTAGTGCAGAGTGGAACGCATAAATCTAACAATTTCAGAGACTGCTGTCAAGTGTTCGGATCACTGGAAAATTGAATCTATTCGTTTTGAAAATTTCAGTGACTGCAGGTAAATTGAAAACTCGTCCTGCAATAGGTTGAACCTGTTTTCCCAGCTACGCTTTCGGAATCTAATTATTTACAACAGTAAATTCGTCGCTGGAACAAACACCCGTCCATGAGCCAAAGCGAACACAATCTACATGAGACGGAACTATTTTACAAAGAGAGTCAAAGAAATGACGATAATTCTTTCGAAGGTATGAAAGGAAGCATTCCTTCTCCAAACAGATCAACTAATGAAGCTAACAATGGGCCAACATCTCCATCCTCCTTCCATGCTTCTGCCAAAGTTATTGACTTCGCTCCCTTTGATCTAGTGGGCTTCCTCACACTATCATCCGCAGCATTATCCTCGCTGACCCCTTGTGCCTTGCCTCCCTCCCTAGCTTCTCCTTGCCCAATACTCTCAGCTCCATCTAAAGTTCGTTCCTCAGATGCCATGGCCATGTCGGTGTCCAACTGAGGTTTCTTCTGCAAAGAGTGCTCCAAAATCCCAGCACCCGGTCTTTTTCTTGATGGTGATATATCCATCGCAGTTTCCTGATTCTTTGCTGCAAGTTCAAAAGAACAGAATATGGTAAGAATTGGCAAACTCGAAAGAAATCAATGGAAAGTGTGATCAGAAATGTTCAGCAGATTTTGTCGTGCGGTTTTCCATAAGGAAGTTAGCTTTCTTCATTGAAGCTCAAAATAAAGCTTACGCATAGTTGTATTAACCCTTGCTGTAGGCTTCAAGGCAACCCGGGATGAGGACGGCAATAAAAAGGATTGTGCCTTCAGTTTTTCGTACATGCATGCTCCTGATGCAGTCTGCACATTACAACCAACAGCTTACATGATCAAATGCAACAAACATCAGGCAGGCAGACCACCTTACTTCAGAAATTAAATTTTTTGAAAGTAAGGAATAGGAACCTGCAGAGCTCCATAGACACGCCAGGCCTCGTAACGCTTCATTTCATTCTGTTGTGTCTCTGGACTTAGCTCTGGAGCTAAGAGACGAAGGTAAAGCTCGAGATTTGGCAACACAACAAGGCGAACCTGTGCACAAGTTTTTGTAAAAGTCGGCTTTAAATCCAGGCAGCAGCGGGACATATTATCCACCAACCTTACAGAGAAATTCTACACTTGCAGGAGTAATTGACGCATGTCACAAAAGAACGGTATAACATAAGTCATAAACAAGTTTGCCTGCGATGTATGAGATCAGATTGCACGCCAAAGAAGGTAAAATCCATACCACACGTGATCCAAGAGCAGCAAGTCCCCGAATGGCACCATAGTGTTGTGTCAATGCTTTCTTGGGGTCCAAGTATGCATGCAGCAGCGTCCGTGTTACACGTCCTTGCAAATTCTGATATACATGACCAAATCTGGAATGTGAACACTCGTTAAAATCTGGACTCGTTAGAATTTGACTCTGACTGGGACAAAACTGGATATAAGAAATATGCCATTAAAAAGGAGTAACAGGAATGGCGTAGCTTGAAAGTAAACTCAGTCAGTTAAAGTAATCTCAATTGTATGGTGAGAAATGCAACAGAGCTCATTACCTTTTGCAGATGAATGCCACGAGACTAGCTGTAAAATCTCTGAGCTCCCAATGATTTACAGTAACTTTGCCACCCAGGCGCTTGGCCACCAAACAAGTTATTACCGACGGCATCATCTGGTGTAACTGCAAACAGGCGCAACCGTGACGAATTTAACCAACACTGGAGGCGATCTCAAAACTCTACCAGCACATAGACAACTTGATCACCAAGAAGCACCACAAAACGTTGCAATGAAGGATGACTCGATGAAGACACTGCAGGCCAGAGAACGAAGAATACACTTACGTAAGGCTCGATGTGTATGTGGGGATTCAACAACAAGCTTTGCACAAGTCTCATCAGTGAAAAGAGCAGTGGGAAGTCGTCAAGGCTTCGTGTAACCTGCCAAAACACATCCACAGGCAAAAGAGGCAATTGCTAAAGGTAATCAGAAATAATTCAGGCATAAGGGTACTGGATAATTGTTACATGTGATTTGTTGCAACATTACGAACGAGGCCGTAGGGTATCTAACAAATATTACACCCTCAGACCCCCAAAAGCAAAAGAAAATATAATAACAGGGACACAAATGAAAGATAATATGATTAGATCAGTTGCTGCGTCACAAATGGTCTACCCCTAATTGATAGGTAACGGTTCTAAAAAGAGGCCGTGGTTTATGGAAATTCAAACCTCGTCAGCTACAAATTGTGTGAAGTAGGGAACAAGAGGATGAAGGCCCGAGTCGGTGGCCAGACTAACAAAAGCATCCCGTAGAAGTTGAGTATCAGCACCCGTTACCACGAGCTCCGTAATCTTTTCAAAATAAAGCTGCACTTCATCACACAATATGCTCAGTACGCTGAAAGAATGTAAATTGCAGGTTAGAGATCCAAGACTCAAGTAGATTGCACAACACACCTGAAGTTCTTTAGAAAGCACATGCTTGACGGGCGGTTTCACGTCGAATGCGCCTTCATCATCCTTCCGCACTTGACCATCTTTCTTTGCCTCTGGAGGCGCTGCAAGAACTGGATCGGAGTAGAACACACAACTCGTCAAATAGGTAACAATAGTCAATATAGTAATCACGGCAGGAGACCATTCATCAAATTAATTAGTTGAGACCAGAATCTTACCTTCAATAGGTGCATTCTCTGGTATAGCTGGCTGGACTCCCTCGACCGCAAGCCAATGAGCTATGACAGAAGTATCTAACGGAGCCTTGGGCAGGGGAGCTTCGACAACCTACAGTGGGAGAACGCAGGTGAAAGAGTGTCTCTCAAAAACAAGCTCACAACATGGGCAACAAAAAACTCGATCACATTGCAAGAATTTGTTGGCAGACGCTATATAATTCATCATGACAACGAAGGACACTGCAGTGTGTTAAAGGCGCGTATGAAACATAGATGAGTTAAAATGACGAAGATAGCCACCTCTCTAGACTTATTCCTCACACTCATGCACTAACAAGGAAGTGAAGTACAAAGACCAACATGAGATACACTAGAACATTATATACCTCCTTAAATTCAAGATCCCGGTCTTCTACATAGAATAAGTCCGAATGACCGAGGGCTCTTCGGAACCTTAGAGGATCTCCTGATGCAAACCCATACAACGGCTGCAACAGAAACAAACACAAGCCTAATAAGCCCTAGTCATTGCAAACAAAAATTTCTCCTATCATACTATGATTCATCATAAGCCAATGTTGCGTGCTACATTTTGTCTACTCTAAACCTTAAGACCGAATAAAACCTAGATCTTCAAAACTTTTGAACCGATTTCCGAATAACTTTTGACTCATTGATCAAAATGAGATGATTCAAAGCTTTCCAAGTATACACAACTCTAGAAAACCAAATTTTTTACCTCAACATTGCGAAGACTCAGAGCGCTATTGACATCATCTGTGGTGAGTGTAGACCTCTTGGAATGTCGCATGCATTTAACGGCCTCCTGCAATCCCACGCACATTTACACTGAGATATAAGCTACAAAACATCAAGTCCAACATAAAAAGCTTCCCACAACATCTGCCAGGCGTAACCAAGAGATACTGAAGATTACAATTATAATGTAAATCCACAATTGATCCAAAACCTACAACCGAAACATCCTTACTTTCCTTAAAAACTACATGCCGACATAGACATCCCAGCTAAAACAATCGTGTTCCAACGACTACCAAGTGAAAAGCAACGCAAAATCTAGGGCAGCATATTAGGGCAACCACCAGCTATCACATGTTCACATGAAGCAAGGAGGGGAAAAAAATCTTTGCAACATGATCATCGCCGCCTCAACTGCGATGATAGCGACTGTAATTACAACTATAACGAAAATCCACAAAACACCCAAAACCCAAATCCTCAACTTCCTAATTTCCTGTAAAATACATGCCAGCATAGATGTCCCAGCTACACTAATCGTGTTCAAACATCTTGAAACGGAGATACAACGCAAGAAGCTAGGGTAACATAACAGGACAACCACACAGCGTTAGAGAGTCACACTAATGACGCAGGAATAAACTTCAAATAAAAATCTTCCACATGATCATCGCAGACTCACCTGCGATACAACGATGCGCTTACATTGAAAAACGCAATAATTCCAAACCCTAAACCTCCATTTTCCTTGATTTTCCCTTCAATTTTACATATCCCAGCTACATTAATCGTGTTCGGACAACAACTACTAGAGAAAAAGCTAGGGCTTCACTGCGAAACCTAACGACGCAGGGAAAATGAGTATCTCGCAAAATGATCATCGCAACCAGAACGGCGTGAAAACATAATGAGGTACAAACTCCGGGTTTAAAGCTAAAATTCAGCATACCGAACCTGCATAATTTCGCGCATGCGATACTCCACATCGGGAGCGAGCTCCTTGGCCACATCGTCATGCAAATTGGTGATGCCGATGCTCTGCGCAATGACATGGATGGTGTCCTTCGGCACGATACTCATCTCGCACAATCACCTCGAATTCGACAAGAGGATTTGTATTTGCTAAAGACTAGTTCCTCTATGAAAATCCTCTACAGCACACTACTAGATTTCAGAGCTATGATGATTGCATTGCGACGCAAGAATTTGACGTCGTCGAGCAAGCAGCCCTAATCGAAGATCACTTCTCCTCCAACAGGACCGGAAGAAGGTCGCAAAAAGAGGGTCGGAAACAAGAAGGTCGGTAGGAACATGCCAAAAAAAAAAGTAAAATTATAGATCAAATGCAGTTTCCTGGCCGGTACCCTCATTACTTTAAAGTAAATCGAGATTTCCCATAGAAATGGGAAATAGGCTCGATTTGTGAGACTCTTAACCTCTGAAAGATCAAATGTTTGAAAGAATGACAAAATGGAATTTGGGTGGTCAATTTTGAATTGATCTCATTGGAATTTTGACACAAGGCATTTCAAGAAATCTGGGGTCTCCGGAGGGCCGTTCCACAACCCTTCGAGGACCCCACAAGTTGCATTTTTTTTGCTTAACGTTTTTTTTTTTAATAATCAAGATTAAGAATTACGGAGTATTAAAGTACCTAAACCCTGATTATTAAATACTCTCTACTTGAATGCACCTTCTCTCAATCCAAATTGTGGAAAAAAATGCAAATACCAAAACTTAGTCCAATGGCTTACCATCAAGAAATTTTTTCATGCTAATGTGAAAGACTTATTTTGTGGACATTTGAAGTGTTTGAAAGATGAGAGGAGAAGCTCTCTTTATAGAAGTAGGCTAGTAGTAGGTAGAACAATGTATGTGGGATATATAAATTGGATTGAATAGGAACTCCACCGCTCAAAGTTAAATGAATAAAAATTGTATTTAAAGCAGAATTGCGGTATAGTACAATAACTTTTTTGAAAAAACTTTGGACTAAGAAATGATGTTCCTTCAAACATTCGGTCTGAATTTTGCCCATAACTTTTGATTGGAAACTTGAAATCTCAAACGGATTTTTTTGTATGAAACTTAGCTTGCTTCTCCAACTTTTATCCTACATACATTGTTCTATCTACTATTGCCCCACTTTTATAAAGAGCTTCTCCTCTCACCTACAAACTCACAAAATTTAATAAGTGGCTATTGAAGCTAGTTGCCTACCAAAGCAACTAGCTTCAAAAGTCACTTATATTGATTTGATTAGACTTGATTGGATACTTTGATTTTAAATTTTAAATTTTAAAACTTGTTTAATATTGGCCTTTTTTTTTGACGTCTAGAGTTTATTCCAATAGTGAACCAAGAACAAATGGTGGAAAGCCTATTTTGGCCTTTTTTCTATTGTGAAAGTTAGGCGACATGCCAACTTTTACAGACTAGTTTTGTGAAATTCACAACATCTAACTATGTACTTTTGATAGTTTTCTTAGGAGACCTACCTTTGTTTTAATAGACTAGATGGTCACTTTGGAGCAGCCTTCCAAATACCTAGAATTCTTCTAATGGTGTGAAGTGTATTCCATTCTTTGGAATATGATTTTTTTCCCCTTCTGATTGGGATGCGACTCGGATCAAAAATTATATTGTCTAATGGTCTGTACGTGGTCAAAGTTTGTTGACCTTATCAAGCAAGATTGGAATAAAATTTCCAAACATTATAATCTTGCAAATGACTATCAAAGTTTCAAAAAAACTCCAAACATTTCCATAGTAGTTTATAATAATTTTGTATATTTGAATATCAAGAGAGCCATTTACAAGCATTGAAGAAATTAATCAACACTTGCCAAGTGTACATTCAATTATTTGGACCTCATCTTAGTGCAAGGTCATTTGGAATATGCTAAATCCTTCATTTACTTTTGAAATTTGGCATGCATGTATTAAGGTTTTGAGGTCATTTTGTCTCAATTATTAAATGAGTACATTTTTCTAATATCTAATAGCTAGTCTATCAACACACTTGCAAAACACCTCAATTAATTACATCATAGATGAAAGACCAAAGATCTAAATTTAAACATTGATTAAATTTGAAGGAGGAATTGGATCTTTAATTCATCCTTTTGAAAGACTTTGCCAAAGACAAACTATCATTCATGTGTTATTATGGTAGTAAAAAGGTACTCACCAATTGTTCTTTCAACATGAAAGGATTTAGGTCTCTTGACTCTTGATGCATGGTAAATCTTTTAATGTCAAAAGTTATTATAAACTTAAATGGTTTAGCTATTTACATAGTTCATTATCCTAAGTTACAGTGTCAACTTTTATTATTGATTCTATAGTAAATTTATTTTTCTATGAGTTTGCAAATGATTTCAAAGATAAATTGTTGAAAAATTATAGTGGTGTCAATAATAGATATATTTATCCCATTATATATATCATATATTTACATGCAAGTATAAAATTGCATGCAAAAAAATTAATAAAATTTATTTATTCTATATTATTATCAGACAATCGAGATTCATTTCTTAGCTTTGAATTTTACAAAATACTATCTAATGTAAAAATATTTTCAAAATAATAATTATTACATTTTATAATTCAACATAACCAATTGCATTAAATTGAGTTGTTTAATTCATAAACAATGAATTGTATATTCACAAGCAAAAATATGATATGAAACTATGAATTATCAATTTATATTTTAGATTATTATCAGACAAAAATCTACTAGCCTTGATGAAATACTTAAGATGGATACAATGTTTACAATTTTAATAAATATGTTTTTAGAATATTAAAAATGATTTTATTACAATAGGATTATAGGAATAACTATTGGATTAATTGTTGATTATTTGAGATGAAATCCTCAAAAAGACCTAGTTCTAGTGCTCTTAATAATTATGGAGAGTTAAAAGAAACAACTACACAATTGTCTAAAAATATCCGTCTTCTCGAAAAGAAGATGAAAATCATGAAAAAAAAGCTGAATGAAAGACTTCCAATCAAATCGAATACTTCAAACAAGGATAAGACTTATTCTTCAAGGCTTACAAGTTGATACATTAGTTCATAAAACATGATGTATTGGCATTATAAATATGAATAAAAATATTTATTTTGCAGAAATCTTTGATCAATATTTTATCTCTTTACCTAATAAACTTTGATGTAGATCCTTCAACCTATTGACTCTTGAAGTCAATCTTAAGATGTCAATCTTAAATAGACCAAATTTGACCCTATGTATAATTATTGAGATGCAATGTATTACAACATTTTTTGATTGTTTAATATATAGTAATAAAATACAAGATTTTAAACACTAAGATTTCAAAAAATATAAATATAAAATTCAATTGTTACTTTGGCAATGTCAAAATTCTACAAATAAATATTATATAAAAGTCCAAAAACTAAAAACTGATAAATTTTTCATTAGATTTTAATTGATAAATAGAAAGATTATATAAATGCTTAAAAAGAAAAATAGTGTATCAAACATTTGTATCAAATATCATTTTTGAATTTTATTTTCTAATATAAATGAATTTGATTTTGATTTTTGAAATGATAAAAGAACTGTTCTTTTTTTTAAATATGTTTGTAGGGTGTCTAAACTATATCATTTGTAATAAGTTTATTCTATTTTTGAAAAAATACTATATTATTTTTAATTTATTGTACCAAAGTGATATCATTTAATAAACCATTATATTTTAAGAATGTGCAAAATATTGATTACAAATAGCATTGCTTTTCTTTCTCAAGTGAACAGACGTTCTTCCAGTTGGTTGTTACTACTCTAGTACCTCAATTCTCACAAGTGGGAAATGAGAGTAGAAGTGGAACTTGCAAGAATATTGCTAGATGTCAGAGTACCTAAGCATCAATGGGTGTTGTGATGTATAGGGCATTAGAGCAAAAACCAGCCTTCCAGAAGGGCGCCGCTCCAAGTTAATATGCCAAGCTATTTTAACCCCTAAAGTTGCATGACTATGTAATCACCAAAAACGCTCCAAAACTGCCATTTCTAATACAACTACCAATGTTTTGGAAAAAAAAAATTTTGGAAACATGTAACCATAGGATCTTGTAGTATATTGTTTTGAAAACATGTGGTAAAAGTTTCAGAAAATTCCATCATATGGATCATAAGATATAAGCATTCAAAGTCTTGAAAACTATTTTTTCAATCCTGCAAAAAACTGGGCAACTACACTTTGCAAGCTCACTTTTCAATGAAAAAATGCCAATAATGGTGGTGCTTCTTTGAATTCAGTTTTCTAAACAAGTTGTCTATATGCCTGAAAAATTTCACATCATTTGGAATCGTACAACATATAGGAAAAAAATAGTAAGTAGAAAGAAGTAGAAAATGATTCAAAATACTAAATTGTTAAAAACTTAATCATGGAATTTAAAAATTCCAATCCCAATAGTTATAGTGTTGTGATAATCAATCTACATCCTAGGATTTTTTTCTTTTTTCCAAACATATTGAAAATTGAGTCAAATAAATGACTTCAAAGTTTTTTTTAGAATAGAGAATCCATAACTGCCCGCAATTCAAAAACCCTCATAAGTTTTGACTCTTTGATTGAAATGGAATGACTCAAAGCTTTTTAAGTGTATATAAATGTAGAAAACCAATTTCAAAAAAAATTTCCGGAAAAAATGATTTTTTCTTATCTACTCAAACTGCCCAGTTATAGAAAAAAAATAACATATTAGGTCACAATTTTTGACTCGTATTTTGAAATGTCATGAAACTTGGTACAAATGAAGATATTCCTTGCCTCCACCTTCTATGAAAATTTCAGTCTTAAATATGGATATCTCTAGTCACACGTACTTGCCCAAAATTCCTATATGACCAAAAAACGCATGTTGGTCCTTTAGGGGTTAAGCTTGGCCTGTCAACTTGGAAAAGTACCTCCAGTGAGCAGTCAGAGTGTATGACTGTTCATCAAAGCAGTCAGACTTTGCAGATTTTATTTTTTATTCTTTTAAGATTTTTTTATTCGTAAATTTGGGTTCCTACGCCACTGTCACAGCAGTTTCAGTTGTGCGGAAATAGGGGAAAAACTAATTTTTTAGACCCGATAAACAAAATTTTAGGGTACTAAAGGGATTTGTGGAGCAGCCCTTTGGAAGGCTAATTTTTTCTCTAATGGCATAAATGATTCAAGGTCAAGCAAGTAGTAGCTAGCTAGTTAAGCAATAATACCGTAGTTGTATAATTATTGAATGCAACCACCACAACAAAGCTTTTGACGAATTTAATTTCTCATTAAAAATGAACAAAATGAAATTTTTAATTGATAAATTAATTAATGAATGCAATTTGGAATAAGAAGAAAACGAGGGACCAAATAAAGGGGGACATTTCATGACTTTTTACTATTTACTACTAAAAAACCATGACCAAGTCAACAGAAAATCAACAGATTTTTGACCAGTTTTACTGATTTTTGAACTTTCTGTGAAAATCAACAAAATTGTGTTAATCCTTTTGTTAATTTGAGTAGTGCAATGAAAACTGCTAGAAAATAAAGACCAAATCAACAGAATTTTCAGGAATAAAAAATCTTCTTAGAATCTTTTTGGATTTTTTGGATTTTTTGAAATCTTGTGGAATCTCATAAAATCTTTTGAAATCTTGTAGAATCTTATAGAATCTTGTAGAATTTTGTAGAATCTTGTGGAATCTTGTGGAATCTTCTAAGACTCTTATAAATTTTTTTTTGAAGAATTTTGAAATCTTTTGGAATCGTATAAAATCTTTACCCAAAGTGTATTTTAGTAATAGCTCAGTTCCTAAAAATTTCAAAGTAATTTATATAAAGTTGTAATTAAAAACTTATATTTGAAAAAGTCATTTTTTTATAAATGAGCAAATCTGGGCAGCCATGACAATTAGCTAGATTAAATGGGATTGAAATTTTTTATCCATACTTTCACCAAGATTGTTGATGTAGTTCCAAAGATCCAATGGAATTCTTTACACATACTTTAATTCAACAAGATTGTTGAAAATTAGATCCAATAGAATTCTATGGTCATTTTAGTTTTTTATTTTTATTTTAACTTAATTATTCACAATTTGGTGTTTTTTGAAGTAAGCAGAGTTTGGCGGTCATTTTGGCATAGTAGAACAACTTTTTTCAAAACACTTCAAACCAAGAAAAGTTATAAAAACAAGTTAACTTTCATCTAATAAAATTTGTTTCACATTGGAGCCTCCAATCAAAAGTTATGGGCAAAATTCAGAGAGGGGTTGGAAGGGACATTTTTTTTTACATTTTCAAACATCCTCTCTGAATTTGATCCATAACTTTTGATTGGAGGCTCCAAATCTCAAATGGATCTTTGGAAATGAAAGTTGACTTGATTCTCTAACTTTTTTTAGTTCAATTAAAAAAAAAAAGTAGTCCCACTATGTCTAAATGGCCTCTAAAGTCTGCTGATTTTACAAAGCAAATGATTTTACAATTGCAAGAACAAAATATATAAAATTCCACAACGTCTACACTGTAGTTGTAATAATGTGTAGTCTAGTGGTTAGGACCTTGAACCTCAACCTCAAACCTGTATGGCGACACCCGCCCATGTGGCGAATTGCCAAGGTGGCTTGCCCGCCTAGGTGGCCTACCCATCTAGGTGGCGTTGCCCCTATGGTGGGCAACATTCAAAAAAATTAATTTTTTATGCTGCCCGGAATTTTCGGGCAGCAAAAAAAATTATTTTCTTTGAAATTTAAAATAAAATAAAAATAAAAATCATACTATATTATCTTTTTGTCCCGAACAATAGAAAAAAACAACACTTTTTAGTTATATTTTGTCCTAAACAACGCCCCGTAAATGACTGAAAAATTAACAGTTCTTAGTTGAATTTTAGTTGTTTTGGTCACAGCTTTTCTAGTAGTGTTCAGAACAAATCTACTACCTCATAGATTTATTTACACTCAAAAATTTTTAACTTCTAAACACTCATTAGAGGAAATTTCAGGCCTTCAAAGGGCTGCTCCACCACGGCCCTCTGAGATACCCTGAAATTTATTTTTTTTTTTGCTGAAAAATTCATTTTTTTCCTATTTTCGCCCTGCTGAAATTGCAGCAGCAGTGGCGCAGGAACCAAAAATTCCGAATAAAAAATTATCGTTATTATTATTATTATTATTATTATTTTAATCTTAAAAAATTTATTAAAAATAAATAAAAATAAAAATCGCGAAAGCTGACTGTTCACTGTAGCAGTCAACTTGGTGTGACAGACCAAGCTTTTAATAGCTTGGTTTGTCACATTCTAACAGCCCTCTAGAGGGTTTAGTTTTTCTCTAATGTTTTTTCTCTATAATGAATTTCATTAAAATGGTGCCATTCCAGAACTTTGGCACTTTTAAAATTCAGAACGGCCGTTTTGAAATCTACACTTGTCCTAGATGGTTCAGAACAGCCGTTTTGAAATCTATACCTGTTCTAGATGGTTCAAAACGGCCGTTTTAAAATCTATACTTGTCTTAGATGGTCAAAATGGCACGCAGTCAAAATGGCATGCAAAATACCGCCATTTTAACGAAATTCCCTATATCTTATCTTACAAGATCTTATTTACTTCTATGATATTCAAATACTCATCTTACAACTGATCATATTTATTTTTGGAATTGGCAAACTGCAGAACATTAATTTAAAAAAAAAATATTTATAAGGATTATAACTTAAAGTAAACTACCCCATTTGAGCCAAATGGTAGCAAGCCCATTGTGGGCTAAATTATGTTAGTGGTGTACAAATATAATTTAGCTCACAATGGGCTTACTTCCATTTGCACTTGAATGGGGTAGTTTACTTTAGTTCTATAAAATGATTCTTGTGTGGCTCACCTAAGTAAGAGTTTAGGGGTATTATTCATATGTGACGTCCATGGCGAGGATGCGCCTGTTGAGCGCTACGCACAGTGCTATCGAGAGAGGAATTTGGCAGCAACATTAAGTTTAAAAAATAACTGAATAAGCACGAATTACCGGACTGGTAATCAAGCTTATTTATAGAATAAGGGTGTGAACACAACGAGTCCTTGGAAATGACTTTAAATAAAATTTGATTCTTTCATTCTACAAGTTTTGATAGTTCGATTGGAAAAGTGCATAAGAGGCTAATCCAAGCTGAGGATTTATGAACTCTCGATGAAGCATGCAGATACTCAGAACTGCAGCAAATTCCTAAAATCTGAAAATTCGACATACACTGGGCTGAAGCAAGATTTATAACGCTGTATACTTGGACGAAATGCTGGAGCGAGCCTCACCGAGTGTCAAGAGTCTGCATTAATTCTGGTTCCAAAAAACGATATTTTCAATTATGCTGATGTCAATTTACCGTTTTGTATTCATCAGCAACAGTTTCATTTCCTTTTGAACTGTGACCGAGTGGCATCGATGAGTGGGATTCAGACCATGAGGAATAGATGCTGAAAGAAATCGCAACATTCACTGATGGAGTGAACTGTTAAAAACCCCAAGTGGTGATTCGATCTTGTATTATGAGTGAGCATCAAATGGTCTATTCTTTAACCCTATAATTAGTGAATGAAATACCAATTTACCAGTCACTGAATACTTACAGTATACCAGTGCAGATAAAAGTATGACTTTTTATAACTTAACTCATCTGACCATCTCCACTGTATTTTTAATTCCTGTAATACTGTGCTACTGAATAACTTATTTCTTTCATTGTCTACACCGAGACTATTTCTTTCATTGTCTACACCGAGACTGCCTTGTACCGCAGGCGAGTTGGATTCAGCATTTAGTTCAAAACATTCATCAAGGAAGTTGCTTCTTATTCCAGGATATCGAAATCTGAATCCCACCACCGAACAAAATGGGGAGACGGTAACATGCAAAACAACTGGCAACGTGAACAGCGAAAGCGTGACAATTCAGAAGAGTAAGCTGCAATACAATAAGTCCTCTGTTCAATAATTACATTAGTATCCAGATAAATGCAATCCTAATGGCAGTATGGCACTGTCCTCAAAATAACACAACCCACCAGTTCGGAGAAAATTCATCTAGCCGCCAAATCATTCGTCAAAAACTTCAAGTTGCTCTACATCGCTAGACATAGAAACGTACTGAATATATATGTGGCAATCATGACCATGTCCATTCTTCAATGCTCTCGGAAAGAACTCACTAGACGATAAATATGTCGTCTTTCAATTCGCATCCAACATATATAGCCCTAGCCAACTAGTATTTCTTGATTCACTCCAGCCTGTAAACTGTGAAGCATGAGCTTTCAACGTGAAAGAACTCCAAAATTTCACTAACGCTCTAACCGGTAAACTGTGAAGCATGAGCTTGCAACGAGGAAGAACTCCAGAATGTCACCAGCTTGAAGATCATTGGCAAGAAAGAAAGCTTTCCAGTTAGACTCCAACCGAACGTTGAGCTTTTGTTCCTCTTCGTTGTAGGTCTTCTTGACCTTCACCTTGATGACGGCCTTATTGGGACCTCTGAGTTGCAGCTCATCGCATTGTAGCATGTTGCTATGGAGCTCCCAGAAGCGTCCAGGAACAGCCTGCCACTAAGCAACACAACATGAAATGTTTCACAATCAGAACCAATGGAGCATCAAGAAGTGCATATTAATGCTGATAATAGCATTGGCTATGGTTAATAGAGAGACAAGTTGGAGTAGTCTGTCTAGCCATTCCTTGTGGACATGGGCATGTGAGGAGTGAGGACTACCCTTGCTGTCTCCCACACGAGGTAGATATCTAGAAGTGAAAAGTGACTTACCAAGCTTAAGTCCTCTTCTGGGTTTGCAGGTTTGGACGGATGGGGGATGGCCACAAGAAACCGAGGACACGGTGGTACTTGCTTGCACAAAGGGCACGGTGCCGGGACCTGGTCTGCATTCCACCAGGGGTGGACCTGGTTTGCATTCCTCCAAGGGTGGACCTGGGTGCCAAATGAATCGATGTTATATCCTCGGATGCTCAAGAGAGTATCTGACTGTTACATCCAATACAAGCGAGGCATGATGAGAAATAAATAAAAAACCAGACTGCTTCAAAACGTTTAACAGAACCATTGATCAAGTTCAATTTTCTCAGGACAGAATGACAGATATGTTGAACCCGGGCATGACTGTCTAGCAGTACCGCATGACTGTAAGAGTTCCGTTTGATCATCAAGGTATGAGGACTGAGCATCGCTAGTTAGAGCATGGCAAGATTAACAATGTAAATACGCACTAACTAAATCTTTCTCTTGAAGGCTAGCAACTCTCAGCGGAAAACTCCTGTCCCACAGGTCACCGCTTGCTAACACGGTTGACCATCGATCAGGGCACCAGCAAGTGGAGCATCGTACAAGCAGTGCAAACATGAAAATGTAAAGAAGTTTCAAAGCGCACGCTCTCTTGAATGAAAGAAATGCTCAGCTGCTAGAAAACTTACCTGTGAGTTGGCCAGGGGCCCTTGCACAACCTCAGTGGACAAGGCGCTCAACATCTCTTCGGCATTCCTCTGCTCGGCGGATGTCCGTGATGCCATTGTCACAGATTGAGGTGCAGGCTTATATTTCAACCCCATTGCAGCTGCACGATAGAACCAAAACAGCAGCTATATTGCGGTAGACTTTGACAGTTTCCTCCTACATGTCCATGCCGCACCAAACAATATCAGAAATTAACCATTAGTAGATTAGTCCCTCTTGACGAACACTTTAAATCAATCTATTTCGAGATGACATACTTGAAGCTCCTAAGTAATTAATCTACATATTCTGTTGCTCCAGAAAGCAAATGACTGCAAATTCAAGAAATGAACATTGATAGAACCAAGTAACTACTATACTCAAGTACTCTCAGTCTGTGCATTCTCACATAAGCGAAGCTCTGTAAGTGCTCTAGTCGGTTGACTGTAAGTTCAAGAAACCGACCAGCATAAAGATCAAGTACGTCTCTGCTAAAACAGAAAGATACATTTTCAACAACAGCTTGCAGGGATGTTCTAAAGCAATCGCTCACAACCTTGTCCAACTTCACCCACACACACAGACATGCATGCACGCACACCTCCACACCTCCTGGGCAGCAATCAATTCCTACCAACCCCAGAATGTTCATATTCTATGCTCGCTGACACTCTCGTTGGAAAAGCCTCAAGAACAACATCCTCGCAATGACTCCATGAGAGAGCGCGAAAGAAGTCGGGGAGTAATCGATACCTGACACCTCTCCCCTCCAGCTCCCTGGAAACTCTGAAATTAACCCCAGATCAAGGCGGAGACAGGAGTTGAGTCTCCTCGACTAGGTCACACAGAATCGATCGAACTCAGGAGAGCGTTGAAGATAGATGAACGATGCTTGCTTGCACCAGCAATTTAACAGCATTGGGATGATCGTTACTGGAGGTGGGTGGCGTAAATTTAGGGAAGACGTACTCTTGTGGCAGACTTGAAAAGAACTCCCAAGCGCGAGACCCGTCTCCTTCGATTTGATACAAACCCATTCTGCCTTTCAGCCCTGTCCCTGCTAGGGCACGTCGTTGAAGGCGACATGACATGACGTCGTCCTATCTTGTTTCTCAAGCAAGTTTTTTGAGAACTAGTTTTTTCAGAAGTTTTTTCAGATTTTGATCATTCAGAGCAAGCGGTCTAGAATTCAAAACACATGCACATCCACTCCATCCTCCATTTCACATTCCTTGCTCATCGATCAACGATCAAAAGTAATAAAGGGAACCTTTTTAGTGGTACCGATGCACTATGTCCAATTTGGAGGGACTGAGCGAGGGAGTACGGCTCTCCAAACATTTGACAAACCAAAAAAACTATGTCATGGAGGAAGAAGAAGGCTATTTCTAATCTCCCTACCTTATCTACCTAAATAAATGGACTTCCAACTTATACCATATTATCATACTACATAGACTAGATTTCACCTATTGACCATATAGGCAATTTCATTAAAATGGCGATATTTTTTTAAAATGACGTGAAAACAATTCAAAATGGCCTTTCTAAATCTATACTTGCCCTAAATGGTTCAAAATGGTCATTCCAAAATCTATACCTGTCCTAGATGGTGAAAATGGCACACCGCCATAGTGGCACTTAGAATATTGCCATTTTAATGAAATGCCCATCCATCCATTTTTCTTCCATGTTCTATCTGCATTTCCTTCTTAGAGTCACAATCTTTGAAATTAAAAAAAGAAAGTTAAAACAAATATTATTTTTCTATCAACAACTTAATTAGTCCAAATGAAACATAAAATCATCTCAAATGAAGAAAAACAAGACTACAATGAATTCTCATAATCAACAAATGAAGGTGATAAAAGCCTTGTGTCAAAAGCAAAACTAATTGCCAAGTCATAGTCAAAACTATGGTTGGTTAAATTTTTGTTGCCCCAATTAATCTATGCTTGAAACCCATTGGACTTGTCAAGTAGTACGGGCATCTTGTAGCTTAACATTACTGGTGAGATCTTGCAAGAAAGTTGTGCAACCAACTTGCTACCTATTCCCGTGAGCTGTGATAAGATATAGAATATTCAAAATATATTAACAAACTCCACCATTGAAAAAAATTGTAGTTATCACCATGATCCCTCCCTCCCTCATTTTTATTCCTAATTATATTATTTGAATGAGTGGTGTCAAATCTAATCACAAAAACAATAAGTATCATTTTCACAATGCAATATTTTATACACTATATAAAATCCGTGTTTTTCTAGACATCCTCTCTTTTCATATTAATAATAAAATCCACCTTTCTGCATGTTAATGTCAAACATAACATCAAAATGTTTTGTTTGACGTTATTATTAATATAAAAAGAAGTGGTTGTTTAGAAAAATCTGTCAAGAAAAACATGGGTTTCTTATAGTGATATCTCTACACAGCAATGAATTAAATTGCTTGTTTTTTATTAGTGCTATTGTATTCAACAATTATCCATGCACTATATTATTGCACAAACTAGCAACTACTTGTTTGACATTAGGTTTGAACAACATTGTATATACAAATGACAATGACAATTAAGTAATAGATGACATTTGCAAATTCTAGAAACTCTCATTTTCACATGTGGTAATGGAGGCATTGAAGAAGCAATCAACTAGATGAGCATCTTTCAATAATGAATATTTTGTTTAATACTAAGGTGGAAATATACAAAACCATCCCTGTATCCACTCCTACCAAGTAGACTTCCATTAAAAGTATCCCCCAAATTGTCATTAAACCATTCCCATACTTAATTGCCAGTGGTTGACATACTATTGATTTCTCTAAGTTTCAATTCCAGAACCAGCTATATAACAATTTCAATGGTCTAGGGAGCATCCACTCTAAAAATTCATAGGTTCTAATTGCTAATATTCCCTCCATCCAAAAAGAATCTTCCTGTTGGCCTTAATTTTTTGTCCCAAAATGACCTTCTTGTTGCACTTTGTGACGTTGCAAATTGGTTAGATTTGGCTTTTGATTGCTATTCGGGACCAACAAAACAACTCCAAGTAGTAGTTCCCCTTCCATCTATGCAATCATCAATCTAAAGGCAAATGAATTGATTAATGGAGTCAATCAACACTCTTCGTTCTTATTTTTTGCATCTCTTTGGATATTGTCCAAATGAAGGAGATGGAGCTCTAGGACCCTAAACAAAGGGTCACACATGGGCTTGGTCATATATTAAACGCCTACAAAATGATGACCTCACACTGAACAATTAATTGACTAGTAGGGATCCTTGAAAATGTCCAAAAATTCTACTTTCCAATATTCCAAAACTACACTTTGAAATGGGCTTCAAAACTCAAAGTTTCTAGAATGCTAGAAATACATCAAGTTTTATTTATAGCACAAAATTGGTTTTTAAATGTTATTTTTAGCCTTAATTTGGAATATTTTGTCAAATAAGAAGATCATTTTGAGACGGAGATAGTACTATATAAACATTATTTTCTAGTCTAGGTGCCTCTAACTATGTTGCATTGCTTATATTTCCTCCTATTCAGTGAACAATATTTTGTACAACTTTAAATATGATAATTTATTAATTAACATTTTTTTCATAATTGATCTTCAAACCAATAAATTAAGCAACATCATGTTGTTTCAAAAACGAAATAGGCATTTTGCAGGTATTGGAATTTAAACCCCTTACAATGCTAATTAGAAAAATAACATTTTAAACTTTTCAAAAATGAAAATGAAATAAATGATTGACACAAATTAAAATTTTCAAATAATATTTAATAAAAGAAAGACTTTAAACATAACCTATTAGAACTATGCTACTACTTCCTCTTGGTCACTCAATCCTACTATTTGTATTTAATCCCTAAAGGACCAAACTGCGTTTTTTGACAACATAACAATTTTGGATAGCTCACTATAGATGGATTTTTTTTTTTTCTTTGAAAATTTAATACAACATTTTTCCAAAGAGTAGCTTTAAGGCCCAACAATTTTCATAGCTTTTGACTATACGGTTAAATTGTTATTGTATGATATGTAATTTTCAACATTTGGCGAGCAGCTTGGGTAGCCCAAAAAACTTCTTTAAAAATCACTTTTTTTAAAAAAAAAAAAAAAGCAAAAATGGTTCTTTAGATTTATATGTATGCGGGAAGCTTTGAATCATTCCGTTTCAATTAATGAGTCAAAAGGTATGAGGATTCTTAGTTTAGGGTAGTTTATGGGTAGTTATGAAATCTCTACTCTAAAATAAACTTTGAAGTCCTTTAATTAATTCAACTTTCAATTTTGCCATTAGGTGTTTATTGTTTATTACAACATTACAACCATTGGAATATGCATTTTTCAATTCCTTAAATAAATGGTTAACAATTTAGTATATTGAATCATTCTCTACTTCTTTCTATTTACTATTTTTTTTTCTATATATTTTATAATTCCAAATGATCTAAAAATTTTCAAGCATGTAGTCAACTTGCCTTGTAGAATGAATTCAAAGAGTAACCACTATTTTGGACATTCTTTCTTACAAATGTGACCTTATAAAGTGCAGATGCCCAAATTTTTGCAGGGACAAAAAAAGCATTTTTGTCAACTCAAACGCTAATGTCTTGCAATCTATACGGTGGAAAAATCTGAGTTTTTTTCCCATCTTTTCAAACCAGTTTACTATAAGATCCTATAGTTGTATGTGTCCAAAAACGGGTTTTTTCAACATTTGGTGTTTATTCTAGAAAGACAATTTTGGAGCAGTTTTGGTGAACACATAATTAGAAACCTTTAGGGATTAAAGTACAAATACAAAAATTGCATAGATTCTACAATTTTTATGCTAATAAGTATAGGAGGTCCATAAATGGACTAGGCTCTAGAATGGTCCTCTAATCTAAAGTTACATTTTTAACTCTTCATTGCACCATCAATGTTCAGTACAAATAGGGGATATTTAAAGAGGTAGTCCATTTTAGTGACCATTGTGTTTCAACTTCAAAAATTGAAAACGAATTCTACAATGTTCTCCAAAAGTATAAAACAACTTGGATTAGATGTCAATTCCATTTTTTTTTGGATGAAAATTTATTGAAACGTACCTCAAGGAGTTTAGCTTCTTTCAAAATGCTATTTAGCTGACAAATGGTTCATTTATGGACCTCCTTCTTTAGAGTCTATCCAACTCTTGTGAAACTATTTGCATTGTTATGATTTTTGAACAATGAAAAGTGCAATAAACTAAGATTGTTCTTTTCTAAATCTGATATAAATTTTCTTCAAATATGACAAGTTTATAAATTAAACAAAATATAAACATAAATATAACTTTCTTATTCATTTAAAAATTTGAAACATTTATAAATTTGAAAATTTATAAGGTTTTCAGTTTTTCAAATTAGATTTGAATATCTATTTCAAACTTTAAATTGGTCTTGTAGTAGATAGCTAATCTTTCTATTATTTCAAGTATAAAAGGAACATTTGTTTTTTATGGTATTGAACTTCAAGATGAGCCTTTATGTCCCTTGCTCAACTTAATCATGACACCCTCTTTTCTTTTATCCTAAGTTGCCAACTTCTGTAGTACATTTAAGGTGCTAATAAGAATCAAGTACTTAAATGAAACAAGTCATTCCAAAACAGCCCTTGAAAATAAATTTACAGAATATTTTAAAAAATTTCTTGAACATCCTCAAAAACATTCCAAATTTATATGACACCTCTAGAATATGTATATTATTTCAAATTACCTTCCACCCTTTGCTTGCATAAAGGTCAACTATTTCATAGCAAGTGCTTCCCATGAGCAACTTTCATCATATAATCTGAATTTCCATTGTTGGATTTTGATAAAATCTTATAGAAAGGTACATAATTGAATCATCTTTAAACCTTTAATTCCTAGAATACCAAGTTGCATTTTTTTGCAACATAGATATTTTGGGTAGCTTACTATAAATGGAATTTTTAGTTTTTTTCTTTGAAATTTTTACACATGTGGTTGAGGAATAACTTTAAAATGAGGGTTGCTATTATATGAGCACAAGAGTGTGAGCTCATGAGCCTAAAATACTACACACCTATATTATAGGTCTTTATACTTACTATAGAAATCACTTATGATTATAGGATATATATATATATATATATATATAAATATATATATATATATATATATATATGTTACAAATATCCATATTATAGGTGTTTATGATACGTACACTTTCTATAGTGTGTGGTATCTATGTTATAGGTATCTATATTGTAGGTTCAATACTCACAAGCTCTCATTCTTACCTTCTTGGGCTCACATACTAGCATCTGAACTCGGGCAGCCTAGACAAAAAAAAAATCACTTTTTTCAAAAACAAGTATTTGAATTTTTTTTTAGATTTATATGTGGGTGGAGCTTTGAATAATTCCATTTTGATTAATGACAGAGATGAAAGTTACGAGGAGTTTTAATTTGTGGCAATTATGGATTTTCTATTCTAAAATAAGCTTTTAAATCCTCTATTTAACTCACTTTTCAGTATTTTTTTAACAAAAAAAAATAATAGGAGGTAGATGGGTTATTACAACATTACAACTATTGGGATTGGCATATTTCAATTCCATAGCTATATTTTTGACAATTTAGTATTTTGAATCATTTTCTACTTCTCTCTACTTAATATTTTTTTCCTACATATTCTACAATTCCAAATGATATGAAATTTTTTAAGCTATGTAGCCAACTTGCTTTGAAGAATGAATCCAAAGAAGCCCCACCATTTTGGACAATTTTCTTAAGAAAGTGAGCTTGTGAAGTACAACTACTTTGTTTTTTCAGAGCAAAGAAAAGGATTTTTGTCAATTCAAACACTAATATCTTGCAATCTACATGATAGAATTTTTAAATTTTTTTCTACATCTTTTGAAAGCAGCATGCTACAAGATCCTATGGTTACATATTTCCAAAAATGTTTCTTTTTTGAAATTTGGTACATGTACTAGAAATGACAATTTCGGAGCGTTTTTGGTGAAAATATAGTGAAGGAGCTTAGGGATTAAGTGGCCTACACTATGTTTCTCATCTTGATGTATTTGGTGTCGTTACAACTATAAACTATTATATGTAAATTTTGGGTATTCCAAACTAGATTGATCTCTTATTATATCAAGAAAAAATTGTTACGAAGGTCCAATATTTTTTTGTTATATCCTAATCTAAATATATGTATATTTTAAGTCATTACACAATTGGATAATGTGGCTGAGTTGTAAGGTTTCAATATACAAGCTTACTTTGCAAAGGATTCTATAAATAATTGCTAAAGTCTTTTCATTTTATTTTTTTTGCAAATGTAAAACAACTCCACTTTTTGATTTTGTAGTATGTTAACTCTTGAAGTGTCTTTAAAATTTATAGAAAAATGTAACTCCAAGAATCCTTCAAAGCATCCAATATTAGTCCATGCACCCGAAGTCCAAACGCATCAGAATTGACTTTAGTCAAAATAAAAATAAAAATAAATTTGGACACCCTGTCAACTTGGATGGACTATCATCTAAGATTTAAAAAAAAAGGAACTTTTTACAAGATCCTAATAGATAATGGGGTTGAAACCTGACGTTTTGTTGGTCTGACAAATGTTTGGAAGTGAGCGTAATATTAAGAATCCTACCCTAGGATATCTCATAAATAAACTAAATTGAACACTAATTGTGGTTTCCAATGTATCATATTTGTAAGTTGTGTAAATTCATAACAAATTCAAAACATCTAGCGGCCGCATCCATATCTAAGTTCAAGTATAACCAAACAACAAAAAATGGATGCTTACAAACAATGTTTGCCATTAGAAGATATCGCTCACACAATTTCATAAAAGGATGCCTCAAGGATCATCTTCTTCATCTAGTGGTGCTTTAGTTTCCTTATTCTTATTCTTTTGCATCCTCTTTTCTTCTTCAACTCGGCACCCAGCTCTTCAAATCTTTGCAAATACTTTTTTTTGTTGTGTGTAACCTCCATTTCCTTTGCTCAAGTGTTGTTGGCAAAGTTGCTTTAAAAGTTGAAATGCCTTTAGCAATTATCTCTATTCGTTAAAATATTATTCATCTTTAGATTGACATGCACAAAAACTTTGGAAGTAGTGTAATAAGTCAGGGAACAAGATAATGCTCAGCCGTCTGTTCATATAAAAACAACAATGATATAAGCAAGGATTTATTGACTTGTCGACATGCAAATATGTACTTTCTAGAATCAAAACCAAATTTTTTCAATAAATCTATCTTTTATTCTTCAATTCATCTTTTAATTGTGGAATTACTAAATGGAACTACTAAAGTAACCTGCCATTGACCCCACACTTCCAATCACTACACACTAAAGTTGCTAATGACTAGACAAGAAGTGTACATATTAGAACTTTGCAAACAAGACAATGGGAACACCAGGGTACAAATAAAACGTCAATAAAGCTTGGATGAAGATTGGACAATTTCAAGAATGGGCGATGTATTAGATGAATAAATGATACAAGTTGATTGCAAGAAACAGTTAAAGTTTTTGCCTCAAAATGCAGTTTTTGGCCATAGGATTGGCAGTACTATATACTACTATGCAACACTATGTTTTTGTAGCGCCTTTGCAGATCTCAACCATTGATTCAAGGCATCTACAGATCTCAACCGTCAATTCAGTATTATGTAGTACTATGCAGTACTATAGACTGTTGCAAAGTACTACAGAAGCCACTGGGAGCAAAAAATAGTAGAAAAGGGGTCTATGTACCTTTTTATTTTTAATAATTCAAAAAAAATTAAAAAAATTAAAATTAAAAAATCCATTTTGCTAGAGGAGATTGCGCTCACATTGGACCAAAAAAATAATGTAGGAAAATTTTTCCCTCTTTGTAACGTTCTTTGATCCCATATGGATAATTGATTTGCTACTATTTTTATAAACTCATCGTCAATCTTTGTAATGTTAGTAGACCTCCCACATTTCCAATTTGTGGCTTCAAATTTGCATTTTTGGATAAAAAAATAGGACTAAAACCCAATTGGGGGCAGTTTAAAAATAGTAATTAATTTGAAAAAATTTGAAAAAATTATTCAATGTTTGAAACTATCATACCTACCTCCTTTCTAAATTTCACGCCAAATGGACAAATGATGCAAAAGTTATGAGCAAAAAACCACCCGTCTCAAGGATAAGGGGACAAAAAATAGAAGTGTTTCTTGCAATCACCCTACTATGCTCTATGAAAGGCAATTCCAGACACTTTGCAGTGAGGTATTTAAGGTAATAAGCTGCAAAAAGCAATCTAGGCTTATTGTCAAGCTTATTATCAAAGTTATATGGACTTATTGTTAAGGTTATATTCGTGCTGTGCAGTTTTGCTTAAGAGTTTTTGTGATTTTTCTGTAAATCTGATAAATGTGTATTATGATCACAAAACAAGGAGTTGTGGCTTATTGAGTGTAGAGATTTAGCTGTTTGGAGCTTCAAAGAGTGTTGGGAGCTGCACCAAGAAACAAGGTAATTACATACACTACATATTGCTGTTTTTTACATTACTGTATGCATATGCCTAGATTTCTAGATGAGAGTTCTTGGAGCTGCAATCCCCTCAAGGAATAGGAGTGGATCTGCAACAATAAAACTCCAACTTATAAAACCCACAAGCAAGAACATGAAGAGAGGTCAATGGAAGGAGACAAACATGCACTTAGCACTTGCAACCGTGGCATCTAAAAACATGTCCATCAAACAAGCAGAGGAATTCTATGGAACTCTACCCTTCAGCATATAAGACTAAAAGAAGGAAAAGACAAAATCTAAAAGAATAGGACACCAAACCTATTTGATAGAGGTAGAGGAGCTAGCTTTGGTAAAGTGGTGCCTCACAATGCAAGAGGTGGCCTTGTGTATTACCTTAAATATGTTGAACTACACCATATAAACAATCCTGCATAATGCACCAAAACAACACCCCTTTAGAGAGGGATTAGCAGGTGATAAATGGTAGGCACTTTTCAAAAAGAGACACCCAAAAATAGTACTTAGATGTGCTGGTGGATTAGATATTAAAACAAGCACGAGGATTTACAAAAGAAGAGTTCTACATAGATATGTGCAATACTTGCAAGAGAAAAATTGAAATGGTTGGTCGCAAAATTTTGTCAAGAGACTCTTGAAAATTGGCCAAGGCAACTTTCCCACTAAAGTGTTTCTTTCGTTGAACTTTAAGTGGTGATCAAAACTTGACTCCTATTTCTTTGAGCAGGAGCACACTAGAGTGTGTAGTAAATCGACAATGTATTAAGAATCTTCAAAGGCCTCATTCATTCATTCATTCATTCATTCATTCTCTTCCTACCAAAATTGTCTACAATAGGACCTGTTGGTGATGTGGAGGATCTTGCATCTTGCTCTCTACTGCACACAACAAGGATTTGAAACAGTGATTAAGTCTAGTTGCTTATGGTGAATGACGTTCCTTTCCTTGATGCAACGCACAATGTGTTGAATTGAAGGTGTTTCTCAGCTCCCAATCTATCTATGTTGTGGCGGATGTATAACTGAGCTATTTACATCTCGAACTTCCTATACCATTGAATGTCCATTTTTGTCTTACAGAAGTCGTTAATTCACACCTGCGTACCATTACCGCATTGATATCGTACGTTAAAACATACATGACTTCTATACGTTTGATGTACTGGATTGATATGAACAGAAGTTGTGCCACTTCCTTATCATTGAATCATGCATTGTAATTGTGCAAATTTGACACTTTTGTACACCACTGTATCAGTGTATTTTCTTTATAGAATAAATGTTGTTTTGGACAAATTTATGGAATATTCTAAACTGGGCCCACTATTAATTGCCCGATCTTGCTTCACAATGGCCAATTTTAAACCTACAATCTCACATTTACAAAGGTTATTCTTAACCAACATACCACATGAATCACTTGTTGAAATGGTTGTAAATTTTTTTACATTTAAAACTATTCATTGTGCTTAGGGATTTATGTTATAAAAAATCACAAATTAAAAGAAAATCATTTTTTTTGCATTAGCTCGTTTGGTGCATCCAAAAATAACTAAAAAATTTTGTGATTTGTTTTTCACAAAATTGAGATAGTTGAGAATTGTTTTCTTTTCCACAATGGACCTTGGATATTTTTAGCAATGTAAAGTTTTTTTTTTCAATTTTCTTTTGATAATATATAATGCAAGTATTTTTATGTATCTAGAAAAAATTTGAAAAATTTGAAAAATATTTTTTTTGACAAAATAGTAATGGCTGGGAGTTGGGTTTTTTCCAAATCGGACTTTGGATATTTTTAGCAACGTTAAAAACTGCTTTTTTTTGCAAAAAGATTTTACAACTTTCTTTTCAATTTAAAAAAAAATGCCTTCTATTAGTGTCCATGTTGCACGGATTTTGTACAAGTTGATTTAGGACGTAATCAGTGCCGCTTTCATCAAGCATTACTTAGACATTGAATCGGCATGGAATTGATTACACACGGTTTCCATGCGACATTAACAACGGTAATATACACGGAAGAGACACAATATATGTATTGTCATAATGGATGTCGTTTACATGCGGATGGGACACTCCAAAACCCACGTAATCCGTACGTTTGTATGAACCAACAGAATCCGTACGACAAAAATGGACATTCAGTCATATGGTAAGTTCGAGATGTAACAATTCATTCTACGACTATTTTGCGACTAAAACAATGTGCTAATGATGTAAAACAATACCGCAAAACAATGAAGTAAAATTTGGTGCAAATAGAGAGTACTATAGTTGCAGGATAGTTGTATCGGACACTTAGTTGTAGTTAGCCGGTTGTGGTAGACACATTTTTCTTCTAGTGATCCATAATAGCAGTTGTAGGGCCCATTCTCATTTGGATGTCATCCAGTGCTTAGGGTAGTAACTACAAAATGATTGTTGGTGACTTACAGACACTTCCTAGTCACTCCCCAATCACTATTGCTTCATAGTCATTTTTTTGCTGGTTACATTTGACCCTGTTTTCTACTAGTGGCAAGAGCTGGAAAAGGATGTGGAAAAAAATATTAAATGCTGAGTGAGACAACAAAATCCTGAACCCAAGCACTTTGCATGTCCGAGAGAGTGGCTAATACAACAAGTTACGATAAATTTGCAAAGAGAGGGGAATCTAGATATAAGTGGACCCAGGCCGAGGACATGGCGTTTGCAAAGGGAATGTTGAAACAGGGTTCTAGATGGTCCTTAATTGCTAGGTCTAATCCCATTTTAAGGGGCCTTGGCAGAAAAAGATGTTGCCAAAGGACCAAATCAATGGAATTTAGGATGTTGAAATAATAAATAGATGGTTTCAGATGGTCTTTGTTGCTTGAAATTGTATGTGCAAAACTCTTATACCTATAGGAAATTTGCAACACTGAGAACTATTACCCTAGCTACATTTGGAATGCAGATGAAACTGGGGTGTGTGCAGCAGAGGCAATTCATCTATAAAGGCTACCTTGAAACCCTAGTTGCGTAGTCGGACGGACAGCTCTTCATTCATCCACCAAAAAATACATTCATCCGCAAAATGTTGGAAACGCAATAGGAATGCAGATTTGCAACAAAAATTCCTACTACACAAAGATTTTTGCTTAGCCTAATTTATGTGTATTAGAGATGTAGCATTTTGTGGACCATGTAGTAGTCTTACATAATATATAAAATTTCCTTCTGTATATTAAATGGACCCTATCTTTTAATTCACGTAGTTTTCAAAAATATGTATAATAATCTCTACAAAGAAGTAAACTAGCCAAGTTTATAGAGAGCCTTTTTGTATTTCACTACTTTGAATTCCATGTGGAATAATAGTCCATTTAATTTCAACCTTTGAAGTCATATGTGTAAAATACACTCATATTGAATGGGATGTTTATAGGATAGTTTCAATATATATTCTAAAGTGTCCAATGGTAAACTTGTTATTAAAAATTGTCACTTGGTCAATGTTGCTTGAATTGATTGTTCTTGATTTCATAATGTATACCCTATAATTATATGTATATAGTAGAGGTAAGAATTTTTTGTGAAGAAGGATATTGGTAGGAAAACTTGGACACTTATTTGTAAGATAGCTCTACTTAAAAATTTGTATGAATGAACTTACAAAAACCATAAGGTATTGAAGATATGCCCTTCTTATCCTTTTATGTAAAAATCTAGTCATTCTATACAATAATTAGAGCAGAAAACCCTACATCAAGTATCCTCTTAACTCAAGTGTGTACCTTATACTACAAGGAGTGATCTCCTTGTGTCTACCTCACCACTTTGAAAAAATTAATTGTATTGTAAACTAAGCATATTCAGAATATTTCCTGAAGGATGTCCAAAACCTTTTATTCGAACACCATGCCTGCTCTTGCAACTTGTGACTGATGGTTATTCTTGACAAATTTGGGCAAATGGGACCAAAATCCACCGTCCAATCTACTATGAATTGCTGCTTCAAATTGCTTTTGACTCGAAGTTTGGCTTGCTGTATTTGCGATGCTCCTTTTTGATGGTACGTAGAATCCAATTAAACACCATGCATGAAGACCACAAGAGCTTTGATCAATACAACTATGACAAGCCACAAAAGCAATTTTGTATATTGGTGTTGCAAAAGATGAAAAGGTTGGTATTGGATTTTGGCTTTGGAATCCTTTCTTTGTTCAATTTTGCATGTGTTGTTTGCCGTAGCAGAGGCCAACTTTAGGCGTTGAGCAACACATGTAAGATTGAGGAAAGAAGGGATTCGACTGCTGATAAGAAAGTTTGATTAACCCCTAATGGACCAAGTTGCGTTTTTTGGCAACATACTGATTTTGGGCAGTTCACTACAAATGGATTTTTTCTTTTTTTTCTTTGAAATTTTACACAACCTGTGCCCACGGAGTAGCTTTAAGGTCCAACAATTTTTGTAACTTTTGACTACATAGTTAAAAAGTTATTGCATGATATGTGATTTTCTTTGAATTTTGGGCAATCCAGGCAGCTCAAAAAATTTCTTTAAAAATGACTTTTTGAAAAAATAAAAATTTGAAATTGGTTCAATAGATTTATATATACGTGAAAAGCTTTGAATCATTCAATTTTGATCAATGAGTTAAAAGTTATGAGAAGTTTAAGTTTGCAGGTAGTTATGGTTTTCAAAGACTCTGACTTTTGCATGCACATTTTTTAACATTTTAAACGTTTTAAAATATTTTATATCCACCACATGCATGCTAACTTATTCACTTAAAATTGTGGTGGATATAAAATAAAATATTTTAAAATTCCCTTTTGTAGGAACATGACTTCCTACTATGGAAATAGACCACAGAATTTTCAGGTCTAGATAATCATTTTGGATGCTCCCTGGTATAAAAAAACCATAAACCGTTGGAAGAGAATGAGCAAGGAATCAACAATGGATGAATGATAAATGACCTTCCTTTTTCCGTGACTCACTCAATCTGTCTCTTCAATCGGTATCTCTTTCTAAGTTACACCCCAACTCAAGGAGGCAAACCTTTGGATTACAATTAATAGCGATTGCCCAGTTTAATTATGAAGTGTACTTTCAAATTCGTATTGCTAAAGAATGCTTCAATCTCCAAAGAAATTTGATTACTTGGTGCTTAGAGTGGTTAAATACAGCGCTTGTTAATGCTGGAACAAAATGGAGAAAATATGTAGTAAAGGATTTTGCTTGTCAATTTTGTGGATCATTTTGTTGATAGTTAACCACCCTAAAGACCCATTGTCCCCTCAAGGGATAAAATAGACTTTGGATAGGTTCCTAAAGTCTCAATTTTCATCATGATTTTTTGAAATTTTTTTTGGAAGGTAGGAGAATATAGTTTTTTATTTCAATTAGTGCCTAAAAGCAAAAGTTTTGCCACCCTAATCTCAAAACACGTTTCATTAGGCAATACCAAAAACAACACAAAAAGTCAATACAATTTTTTTTTATTTTTGTTTCTTATAGAAATATTCTTTTCTACATGGAAAGATTTTATTCATTTTATTTGGAGTAGTGATGAAAAAATCATGGACAATCTTGTTTTCTAGGTAATCTAAATCATACTACTAAAATCATAAATCCCTTTGTAATATCACAAATGCTACCATTAATAATAGGGGCTCATGCTTGCCATGCTACGCATTCATTATATCACATATTAGTAAAGTTTTGATATATTTGATTAGAATGCATGGTAATGATTTCAATAAGTCTTTGAAATAATTAATTTTAATATTTTGTAAAAAATATTTTCAATCATGCATACATAAAAATAATATTTTTACACAATGCAATATTACAAAAATGGAATAGTAGTTTGCAATCACCTCTTAATATTACTTTTACAGCTTTTATGATTTCAAAATTCTATTGCTACCACCAAATGATTTGAGATTTTTTTTCAATTGAAGCGATTTTGGATTTCACAACAACTAAGTTGTTCTTGAAGTTTTTGTAATTTACAAGTTTTTCTTTTTGATTCACCAAGTTTTGGGTTCCCATTGTTTGTAACAATTGAGTCAACTTTTGAATGCATTACAATAAATGTGTATCTTTTAAAGTATTCACCATTGCATATATTTCATTCATCATTCAAAAAATTTCAATTGTACATTTCAATATATGCTTACTTATAAACAAAATTATACAAAGATTTTAGTAATTTTTATTTGAAGATTTATTGAAATTTTTGTTTTGCATTTTATCTAATACCTAAAAATTCTAATAAAATTCTAATGATGAAGGTGTAGCATAGCAAGCACCAACCGCTAGTATATTCATAAAAAAATAATGATAGGTTTCACAATTTTTCACAAAAATTATTTGATAGGGTTAATCTCATATACTGGAACAATCTCTTTGTTGGGATTATTGTATTTCAATTCCATCTTAGAGCTATAAATGATTCAGGTTTTTATTCAATCTTGAATCTATTTCCATTTAACAATTTTTCAAGAATGAAAATCAAGTTTGTTTATAAAATAAAAAAATTATCCTAGACTTTCAACTCAATTCATCAATATCAATTTTATAGAATTCAACATCCGTAGTGCAAAAACTTTAAACAAAGTAGAGCCAAAGTCTTAAAATCTAGGTTGGTAAGGTGCATAATAAAATATTTCTCTTCACTTCAAACACAAGTATCTTGCAATCCACGTACTCAAAGTTTTTGGAATTTCTTAGACACATATTTTACTAGCCTAGTGCAAGATTCTTACTATCCATGAGGTAAATTCATATAGATAATGCACTTATGCAAGAAAACCATATGCTTAGGTAATGACATCCATATCCCTATTAAATACAAGCAAATAATCACATACTTACTAAGTTGCCATTGAGCACCCCACCTCACCCTTCCAAGCCCTCAACTTGTCTCAACCTATATTGTATTCCCTCATATTGACCAATGAAAACAAATAGTCTTTGCTATATTTCAAGTTGAGCAAGTATTGTAGATTACCCCTTGAAGTACCTTTGCTCTTAAATATGTACCACTCACATATATATGGTGATTGCAAAAAATACTAGTCTTATTTTCCATTACACGTTCAATGTGGAAGTTGTTTTGTACCATAAATATTGCAAAATGGTTGAGTGAAAATGAATCCCCAAAACAAACTTCCTATAGCAATAGAAAATGTATTTAAATTATTTCAAATTTTGTCAAAATTAATTCAATAGGTGAGATTGAATTTCAAATATATATCATACATACGATTTTGGTGGTTTCAATACTATCAAATACCTTCTTTGAAAAATTACATTGTTAAATTTGGTAGGCTAGCTCTCCTATTAGAAATACACCTTCTCAGGAGAGGGATTTCTAAAAACATGTTCCAATTGCGTTTTACATTAGATTGAAGTGTGCTATGTTCAAATTGAATTTAAGTTGAGTTGAAAATGGTTTTTTTAATTCTAGCTTTGATCTTCCTTCTTTGCTCCTAGTTGGCAACAATGGCCACTTTCAAAACAAAATTTTCAAGTGCACTTTTAAAATTTTAAAAATAGAAATGTAAAAGTCTCATTTTCTAGCGTAATTGCAATATGTGGCTCAAAATAGTATTTCAAGGTACATAGAATGACTCAATAGTATTAGCCCCTAAAGTATCAATATGCGTTTTTTTGCTACATAGAAAATTTGGGCAGGTACATATGACTAGATTTCCGTATTTTGGGTCACTTTTTTCATAAACAAAAATTTGAAATTGATTTTCTAGAGTTATATACACATGGAATGCTTTGAATCATTTCATTTTTATTAATGAGTCAAAAGTTATGAGGAGTTTTTGTTGCGGGCATTTATGGAGTTTCTACTCTAAAATAAACTCTAAAGTCCTTTATTTTACTGAATTTTCAATGTTTTTTGAAAAAAACTAATTATGGGATGTAGATTATTTTTTACAACATTACGTCTATTGGAATTGGCATTTTTCAATTCCATAACTAAATTCTTAACAATCTTGTATTTTGAATCATTCTCTACTTCTTTCTACTTACTATTTTTTTCCTATATGTTGTACAATTCCAAATGATGTGAAAATTTTCAAGCATGTAGCCAACTTTTCTAGGAAAAGAATCCAAAGAAGCACCACCATTTGGAACAGTTTTTCACAGAAAAGTGAGTTTGTGAAATACAGCTGCCTTGTTTCTTGTATGGCCACAAAAATGATTTCAATGAATTTGATTGCTCATATCTTGCAATCTACTTGGTGGAAATTTTTGAAATTTTTAACACATGTTTTCAGGTCAGAATACTACAAGATCCTATGGTTATATGTGTCCAAGAAAGTAATTTTCAAAAATTTGGAACTTGTACAAAAATGGTAGTTTTTAGTGTTTTTGATGAAAACATAGTCATGGAACTTTAGGGGCTAGTGGGGCCCATTGTGACTCTAACTCCTAAAGGACCAAGGTGATTTTCCAATCTAAAACCACTCAAAACTATCCTTTCTATTGCAAAGAGAAAAGAACTTTAAAAATTGTTTTTTTGCATATTCAATCATAAGATCTTATACTTGACTAGTATATGAATATGTGGAAGAAATTTCAAAAGCTTTGATCATGTAGATTGTAAGATATATGCATTTAAAGTGAAGAAAACATATTTTTTTGCACCTTGCTTGACTAGATTTTTTGGCTTTGGATCTTTTTAGCTCAAATTTTTTGCACTATTGATTTTGATTTTCTACTTGTTTATATTAAGTAGTTGAGTTGAGAACGTAGCAAAAGATTTAGGAAAAAAACCCCTTAATTTTCACTCATTAAAAAATTATTAAGTAGAGGTGGATTCAAGATTGAAGAAAAAACTAAATTGTTAATAGCTTCCACATGGAATTGAATTACAATAATTCCAACAGTGGGATTGTTCTAGCAAGAAAACATAACATTTTCTAACAATTTTTTTTTTAAATTCTAAAAATTGCATTCAAAAATGAATTCTATAAATGTTTTTTTCAGGAAGATGCTTAAATTGCCTAAAAAACTAAGATTGTCCATAACTTTCTCATAATTAGTCCAAATTGAATGAAACACATGTAGACAAAAATATAATATTTGAGAAAAAATTTGAAAAAAAATTATTTTGACTTTTTGTGATTTTTTTGTACTGCTTGCCAAACTCTATTTTTGCTTATTGAGCCATAACTTTTGCTCCTGGGCATCAATTAAAATAAAAATTATATACTCACAAAGCTCTTGCAAAAACAGACAACCTCAAAAAATCCCATAAAATATCACTAAAGGTTGAAACAGTAGGAACCTGCTTGGACCCAAATTGTCTCCCAAGGGGACAAAATGGTCCTTTAGAGGCTAATCTGACTACCAATGTAGACTATTTTTATGGCAAATTCAATATTTCCATCTAACCTTGCCATCCACTGACAAACATCACGTGTTGTCAAAATTGGAAATAGGAAATCCAATTGACTGTCCAGATTTTATGTTCCATGGCCCAATAGTATGAAAGGTGATTCACAATACAAATAGTACAAAAATCAAAGACACAACAAAAAATACAAGTACTTCTTGCAATCACCCTACACCTCTTCTTTATAAATTATGTAAGTTATCCCTCCATTACGTATTATGTTCTGTACACTGAAGTGCTTGTAGACATGCACATCTAATGTTATTTTCAAAGCATGTGCGGATATATTATTTTATATGGACCATATATTATTTTATTAAAATAATATACCTTTATTATTCTTATTCTTATTATTTTATTTTGCTCTCCAAATTTGGCGACCCTCCTCTAGTTCTAATGATGTACAAAGGCCTCTTTACAATGCAATTGATATTTTATACATTAAGTGCACAGTATTATGACTCATTGTCACAACCTTATGCATTTAGATGGTCATGGTCTCATCCTTATACATTTTCATCCAAATCTTGGATGAAACCACTTTTACATTTCAAATTCACCTTTGGCAAATTAATTCTATATCTCTTATGTGATTGGATGTTGTTGCAAATGTTGCAATAGATACTACAAGAATATTTAATATTTAAAATTTGAAATCATCTTAAATCTTATATTGTAAATCCTAAACTCTAAACCGTGATATAAGCAATTAAATAAGGAAAAAAACACTATATTGCACCTTGCCATAGTAAATAACTAGCATATCATCAATTTTGAATTATTTTCATTTGTAAGGCAATGTAGAGTTATAAAAAAGTAGCTTTTAAATGACTTCAGATGTATATAATGAAAAAAAAATTCTATTTTTTTTATTGAGAGATCTTCAAACAAATGTACATTGGATGGTTGTGATATTAGAAAAAAATTATTATTCACTTCTCAATACAAAATAAATACTTTAAAATAAAATACAAAAAGACACATTTCAATAAATTCTGAGAACTTATACCTCCTTAGTTGTGATCTGAATTTTAGCCATTAAAATGGGCTTTTTTGAATTTTAGTCCAACTAATGAAGCTTAGAACATTCCCCATGATCCAGTTGCATATGTATATGTGTGTATGTGAAGATATGCAAAATCATTTTTTTGTAAAGATTTAAAATTACCCAAATTTTTTGAAGAAGATGTAATAGAAGTTCACATTAAATACCAAATTTGTTTTCTAAAAGACAAAATTTCCTTACAACTTTGAAGTCCTAATTTGGATAGAATCAAAATATACAACATCATGGTGGAGTCTATTTAAAGTCCTTTTCCTCCTATTTTTGGAACATTATGAGTTAGAATTGTATTTTTTTTATCAATTTAGAATTTAATAAATTACAAATGAACATTCAATTAAAAATAAAACTAGGATTCTTCTCTATTTTGAGCCACTAGTGACAATATACCAAATTTTTTGGAATGTATAGATTGTAGACAAAAGTTTTCAATCCTTTTAGAACTGTGTGCAATAATTTGTATCTTTATTTCTATTTAATAAATGAATACTAGTATATTCATAACATGATAGCATCATTGTAGAAAAATCTGTAGTTGAAGTAGCCTTTAGAAAATGGAGTCAAGTAAATTTGTTGATATTGATGAAATCTTCCATGTGTGCCATCATCATCAAGAAGGAATAAACTAATGTTTCAAAATTCAAATGGCTTGGAAGTCAACGCTATGTGATCACAAAGATCCGCAATCACTTTTAAAAGCCACAAGAATAGCTAAAAAGACAAGACCAAAGAAAAATGATCCAAAAAACTAAAACCCTAGCCCAAAGGTTGATCTACAATATAATTTTTTAACATTTATAAATATCCAATAAATTGATAGATTTAGAAAAATTAATTTAATTAATTTGAATTTTATAAATTTTGAAATTTATTTCTAAATTTTGATTTTTGTAAATTTTGAAGTTTATTTCTAAATTTTGAAGTTTATTTCTAAATTTTGATTTTTTTCATACGTAAAAAAACTTAATTTTTATAGGATTCATGCTATAATTATTAAATGGTTGTTTTCAAACTAGCAATCAATCGGGCAATCAATTTGATCTATAAGAAGTCTCTATGGCATGCCATATGTGGGGATAAACAATTGACTCATAAGCCACATTCAACATGAAATGACCTAGCCTTAAATTCAAAGTGTAGCAAAATAATCGTGGAAATGAAAGAATCACAAATTTAAACACTTGAAAGAAGATCGCAAAAGAAGCATGCCATTAGTTTTACATTTAATTTGAAAGTTTTTGAAGTGGTTTCATTTCAAAGTTCTCTATATATGTCAATAAAATAAAGATTACATGCTTTGTAATTCAATATATATAAAGCAAATTACCAAACAAGCTTCAACCTAAAGATTGCCATTGAACCCCTAACGGACCAAGGTCATTTTCCTATCAAAAACCACTCAAAACTATCAATACTATTGCAAAGAGAAAAAAACTTTAATATTTGATTTTTTGCATATTCAACCATAAGATCTTATATTTGACTAATGTATAAATACGTAGAAGAAATAAAAAACTTTGACCATGTAGAATGTAAGATACATGCATTTAAAGTGAAGAAAACAAGTTTTTTTGCACCTCGCTCTTGACCTCGCTTGACTACATTTTTTGGCTTTGAATCTTTTTAGTTCAATTTTTTTGCACTCTTGATTTTGATTTTCTTCTTATCTATGCTAAAGAGTTGAGTTGAGAATCTATCAAAATATTTAGGAAAAAAATCACTTAATTTTCACTCATTAAAAAATTGTCAAATAGAGGTGGATTCAAGATTGAAGAAAAAATTAAATTGTTAATATCTTTTAGGTAGAATTGAATCACAATAATCTCAATGGTGAGATTATTAGCAAGAAAATATAATCTTGTCTAACAACTTCTTTCGAAAAATTCTAAAATTGCATTAAAAAATGAATTCTACAAGTTTGTTTTTCAAGAAGATGCTTAAATTGTCCAAAAAACTAAGATTGTCCATAACTTTTTCAATATTAGTCCAAATTGAATAAAACAAAGCTTCACATATAGACGAAAATATAATCTTTAGTAATAAAAGAAATAAAAATAAGAATTTTTTGAAATAAAAGAATTAAAAAAAAAATTAGTTTGACTTTTTGTGATTTTTTTTGTGTTGCCCGCTGAACTCCAAAAAATATCACTAAAAATTGAGACAGTAAGAACCTGTCCGGATCCAAATTGTCCTTTGAGGGGACAAATGGTCCTTTAGGGGTTAACTAAATAAATTTTAAAAATATAAAAGAAATAAATTCTAAAATTTCCATATTTGTAGCCCTAAAATTTTTTAAAATATAGTATTTGAACATTTCTAACTTCTAACTTCTTGAATTGATTGTCAATGCTAACATAATGAAAAGTGAAGCCCTAGTTTGTCTCATTCATAGTTTAATAAATTATCTAAAACTCCGAAGTATAGAGAAGTACTAAATATTTAAATAAATAACATATATGCAAATTCAAAACATCAAAATTTAACCAATTATCCAATTTTACCCCTAATAATCTTTAACTCTACTGTTTTATGAGGTTTTATACAACTTCAACAGTTTGACTTTTGACTTTTTTTATACACAAATTAAATTACGGTTTCACTTTTTTCCTCACTTTCAACAACCTAACAAAGGTTCTAGATTGTAGAGACAAGAAATAACCAATTCAAGAGTCTCTATTGGTTTTGTGAAACATTGTCATTGCAATAACATTATTTTAAAGTAATCCAATTAAAATGGAAAAGTTGAATCCAGAAAGCCTTAGTAGAGATTCCTTTTTAGTTTTCTCTTGTAAATATTCTCAATTGGTTTCACGAAACATTATCATTGCAATAGTATTGCAAGAATAATTCAATTAATTTAAACCTTGAAAATTCTATAATTGTTGATTCTAAAATTTTGATATTTTCCATGCCTAAAAAAATACTTTTCTCTGCCTAAAAACTTTTTTTCTACATAACCGTTGCTTCAAAATTGAAAAAATGATTCCAAAAGTGAATATTTTTACTATTGAATTTTTGAATTTCAATAGTAGAAATATTCACTTTTGGAATAATTTTAAAAATTCAAGAAATTTTGAAGGATAATGTATCAAAATTGACTTAAAAATACATAATTCATTTACTAAAGGACAACAAATGAAAACTTAAATAATTAACTACAACCACTTTGACCATACACAATTGATTTGAATCTGCAACAGATGTACAAAATAGGCACTAACTAAGGTAGGAGGTCCATAAAGAGACCATTTACTAATACATTACATAGATTAGATTTTTGAAGAAGCTAAACTCCTTGAAATGTTTTTTTTTAAATTTTGATTAAAAAAAATGGAATTTTATATTTTTGGAACATCATGAACTAAGTACAAATATTTTAAATAAAAATGTAGCGGTCATCAATATAAACCACTTCCTGAACTTTATACTATGTACATTGATGGTGCATTGACAAAAAGAAATTGAACCTCTGCACTAGAAAACCATTTTAGACATATTTTATGTTAGATAATCAGATGAGGGCTAAGAGACCCCAATAGGTTGTTTGTTGGACATAATCAAAGAGTGTAATTTTTTGCCTAACATATAATTTCTTCATTCTTTTTAACAATTGCATCCTATTCCATGTTAGTTACAAGCTTGCCAAACTTTAAGAGTGGAAGAAGATTTTGCAAGTACTTTTTGAGCTACCAATATTTAAAACACTTTAGGCATTATAACTTTTGATCTAGCCATCCAATCCAAAGACAATTATTGATTCGAGTAGGGTATATTCATTTGCACTTTATAATATATAAAAGATGGACTCAGAATCGACTTTCATCATCTTGAACCTATACAAATTTTTGATTGTTATTGAATAGACAATTAGTTTTGTAGGAATGAATAACATATTTAAGTGCAATATTCAATGTTTTGTTCAATTTAAAGATCATAAAGAAGATGATTAGCTATTGTAATCAACCTTCCAATCTTGTAATTAAAATATGAATTTGAAACTTGTACTAAAGGCATGTATAAACCTGTACCTTGAATTCTATATGGGTTTGAAGATTCTTGTGCTAGTTTTTCAACATTTTCATGATGCAAAGTCTAAAGACTTTACTTTGCAAATATTATTTAATTCTAAGTTGTATTTTATGATAAATCTTCATAAATTGAAAATTTGAACTATCTTGTGGTCTTTAAGGGGTTAATGCTAGGACAATTATGAATGTAGAATTGATTGGAGGTAGTGCTTCTTGATAAGGACAACAAGAAAAAGAAATTGATTTCTAAGGCATGAATAAAGAGTTTATTAAAAGAAATTTGACAATTTAGCATACCACGTACACCTAGATGATCACTATGATTTTTCTTGACACTTTCTTGGATAAAAATTTACTTCTTCTAATAGTAATGTCAATATTTTTACATAAAAACATTCAAATGTTATTATAATATTAAAACAATTGTCATAAATATTTGAAAATCTTCCAAAATACCTATATTATTGATTCATAGAGAGCATTTGCTTGTTTTTTCATTGGTGTATAACACATTTTTTCTTGAAGATTTTTTGCAATATTTATAGGATGATCTTTTTTCCCAAAAGCATTCATCATCCATCCAAATTAATGGTTAAGCCTTTACCTGTAACTTTACAAATCCATAAAAACAAAAGTGTGAACAATTTTCAAGGTTTCCAAAGACAAAACAAAGAACGTGTCATGAACTTTTAGGGTTCCCATAGACCAAAAGTGTTATGGTTGACTCCATTGATTTGTGATGAATGAAATTTAGCTCAAAATCCTTTAATAAATTCAAAATAATATCACTTTGAAAAATAGTGTCACACATGCTATCACCAAGGTACATTTTTTATTTCTATAGTTCCTCTCAAAGTCATCTATTGGATTCTTTGTCCTCAACATCCTTAATATTTTAAAAAGTACAGAAACCCTTGACATCTTCACCTATGGTGTAGTATTTGAGAGCCATAAAATAGACCCACTTCATTCTATCTATACATCCAATCTTGTCCAAAATTGATTCTTGCATTCATTTCAACTCCAAAAATCTAGGCATGAATATAATTTCTCTTCACTTTTGAGCTACATGATAAAAGATCACAAACCCTATTAGATTTATGCTCCCAAATGAACAATTAGAATTCATTTGAACAAAATTAGATTTAGAGAGGACATAGCATACATTCACTTCATAGCATTCATTTGCTAATAGCACTAGGAAAGTTCATCTCAACAAAATACATGGACATTAATTTTTTGCAAGAATTCCTTGTTTGACCTATAGCTGCAACTTGCTATTTTGTCTTCCAACTAATTTGTCATTCAACTCCAAGGCTCCTTGTGGCCTACAACAAACAAATCTTCATGATTGCTAGTCCAAAGAACTCTTTGTCAAAAAGAAAACAATTTTGGTGATGTCATTGTCTCTAGCAAAGTTGCAATTTTTGTTGTGCCCAAGAAACAATTGGGTGGGGTCAAGCATTTCTTGTGTAATTTTCACCCCAAAAACACTAGGGATGGGGGTGGAGTGGGGTGAATATTTGGCATATTGCTAGAATTGCTTGTTCTCATATGTATATACTTAGAGGATTCTTATTTTTTGGACCACATTGAAATCGATCTCTGGTGGAATTGTGAAGCAATTTGTATGCATCAATATGGATGAAAACAAATATACTCATCTAGAAGTGTATAAATTCATCCATATTAGAGTAATACTATCCTTTATTTGATTTTGAAGCCATTGAGTGATTTCAGTCATTGAAAATAGGAGAATCAATTTATCAACAAACATACCTTTACACAAAATTTATATTAATAGCTTTTCAAGTGATAAATTTTTTCCAAAAAAATTCTAGTATTCTGCATACTTGTGGCACCTTACTTTTGAACCTGAATTATGAGAGAGAATTTTGAGTTTGTAGGAGCACCGTCATGCAAATGGGTTTCTTCACCTTTACAAGAACAATTTTTATGATACAATTCCAAAAGAAACCTGCCACTAGCTTGCTACAAAAACTTGATATAAAGTTTGATGTTGCGATTCTCATTTATCCAAGATTTTGTTTTGGGTACCAAATATTTCCTATGCTTGACTGCTTTCACTATGGTACTTGCACATCCACCTTGCAATTGGCCAATCTTCAACCACTCAATCGTTGCCCACACTATAAGAAACTTGTGTTTTAGGTGATGTTAGCATAACCTAAGAAGACACATTTTTGTGGACGCAAAATAAAACAGTTTGTGTTTTTATGTCAATAAAACGTCCAATGTAACATCCAAATATTACCTTAGACATTATTATTGATATAAAAACACAAGTTGTTTTATTTTGCGTCCACAAAAATGCGTCTGCTTAGGTTATGCTAACATCACCTAAAATGCGGGTTTTTTTTATAGTGCCAGCACACAAAATTGCAATATTGCAATAGCCTAAAATGGGCTAGCATGTGGTCTAGGCTACAAAAAATTGAGAGGTCAATGATTGCCAACCCCAAACCTAGAGTTTCCAAATCAAAGTCTTTAAGTCGCAATTATTGACCCTTTGAATTGCAAATGGTCAAACGGTCAAATAGTATTCTATAGTTGGCTATTCAAATTGCAAACGCCCAAACGAGCAAATAATAATCTATAACTGACCCTTCAAATTGCAAATGGCCAAACGAGCAGATAGTATTCTAAAACTAATCCTTCAAATTGCAAATGGTCAAATAGTACTTCATAATTGCTCCTCAAATCACAAATAGACAAACGGACAAATACTATTCTATTGCTGACTTTTCAACTTGCAAACTACTAAATGGACAAATAATAATCCATAGCTACCCCACCCCACCCCACCCCAATTGCAAATGGCTAAGCAAGAATATTTTATTCTATAATTGACCCTTTTCTGCTTTATGGGTACTTTCCACCCACCAATTAGTACATGCTTAAATTGAATTTTATATAGTTTTGAATGTGTAGTCTCCTCCACAAAGTTGATTTTACACACCCATTTCAAATTTCAAATTTTCATTTTAAATTATAAATTTGAAATAATTGTATAAAACTTGAATATGTAATATACATTTGCTTGGCGCCACTAGGCCGGTATTGATCAAACAATAATGGAATCATTCGTCTCCATTCTCCTTAAATGAAAATTGTAGTTTTTTGAATGTTTTTTCAAAACAAACTTCTTGCTTTTTTACCTAATTATTAAAAAATATTTCTTAAAGACAAATAATAGAAAAGATGAAAGTACTCTTTAGAATCATAAAATTGAGTTGGCCTAATGTCCTAAAATTCACTTGTAGTTTAGTTCCATTCCTAAAATTTCTATAGTTTGATATACTTATCCTTTTATTTCATTTCATTCATTAAAAATTTCAAAAAGAGTATATTTAGAGTTTTAACAACATTAATGTTATGGAAAGTTCAAAGTTTTAAATTTAATAACTTTCTAAACTTATAATTTTATAAAATATGATTTCAATATTTAAAAACTTAGAAATTTGAAAACTCACAAATTTACAAATTCCAAGGTTTATAATTTTGGAGATTAAATTTTTTTAAAAGATTAAAAATTCCAAAATCTTAAATTTATCATAATTATTTGAAATGAGATCTATGGAGCCATAATTCTTCATTTCAATCAATATAAATTAACATGACACTATCAATGGACATAGTGTTAATGTGACAAATGTTTCCATATTTATTCTTGATGAAATTTTTTACCATTTACGTTTAGAAAGATTACCTTCTTTAATCCCTAAGCGCTCAAGCGACCATTTTTTGGTCATTGCTTGACTTTGGGCAAAATTTTTGAGCAAAATTTTTTTTTTCAACTTTTGTTTTTTTTGACAAAAGATTGGGTTGTCTATCAATATTCATATTCAAAACTTAGATCGTTATGGTCAAATAAAAATTATAAGAGAAATTGTACAAAGTGTTTAGACTTGTCTAGTAGTGAAAAATTTACTATTTTGGAAAATTGTTGGTGTTCTCATTCCTAGATCTCATGCATTTTTTTACAAATCAATAGAAACCACAATTTTGACCAATTAAAAAAAATTCAAATGCTAAAAATAGAAATTGTATTTTTGGTGAATTTTTGAAGTTATATCTTCAAAATTTATTTTAAGAGAATCTAAAAATAATTTTATAAATTTAACCATACGGATGCTTTCTATTTTTTGTGCTTCACATTATCTTCTTTGATGCAAACTTCAAAAAAAGTTAGAACTTATATTTTATAACACATTTGCATTTTGTCCAAACCTCGTGGACTTTTAGGGGTTAAATAGTATTCATATCTATGCTCTAGGTGAAAATACTTATCAAGAATAAAAACTTATTGCCACGTCAATCCCTTGAATCCCAAGGCCTTTTTCCATCAAAAAACTACTAAAGTTTGTCATTTCTAGTGCAGAAAGCAAACAATTTAAAAATTGTATTTTTTGCATATTCAACCATATGTTCTTGCAATAGACTAATATGAGTATGTGTAGAAAAATTTTTAGACACTTTGACAGTATGATTGCGTAGATTGCAATATTAATGCGTTCAAAGTGAGGATATGTGTGTTTGGCAGCGTGGCAAATTAGTTTATGAGACTTTGAATCTTCTTAATCTTAACTTAAATATTTTGCACTATAGATTTTATATTAAATTTTTTTTTAATCATAGATAATTGAATTGAAAGAATAGATAAAAAAAAAGACGTAATTTTGATTGTTTAAAAAAATGTTAAATAGAAGATGTTACGTGATAGAAAGAAAAATATAATCATTAGTAGCTTTAACATGGAATTAAAGAATTAACCTATTATGTACATGAATTTTAGACAAAAAAATTTGAAACCTAAATTTTGGAAAATATATTATTTTGAACATTCTACTAATTTAATGTAATGTTTTAGAAAGAGATTCTTCCAAGTTCTACAGTAATTATAGAATTTAATGTTTATAATATTAATTTATTTCACCCCTAAAGTCCCATGATTGACTCTATGGGGGACAAAATGGATGTTGGATAGGCTTGTATATCCTCAATTTTAACATGATTTTTTGAATTTTTTTTAAGATAGAAAATTATATTTGCTTTTTGAAAATATAAATTTTTATTGAAATTGGTGCTCAAAAATAAAATTTATGCCACAATAATTTCCAAGTTAAAGAATTCAAGCACCAAAAAAAATTTACAAAAACATGAAACTATTACCGTTTAATTTTTTTCTCATAAATTATATTTTGTCTATGTAGAAAGTTTTTATTTATTCCATTAAAATTAGTGATGTGAAAATTATAAAGTCTCTTATTTTGCAAGAAATTGTAAAAATTCTTGAAAAAATAACATATAAAATTTCATTTTTAAACTCAATATTTATAATTTAAAAAAATAAAAAAAATTTAGGATTAAGTATGCTTGTTAGAACAATCTCACCAATGAAAACATGGTAGGAGGTCCAAAAATAGATCCGGCTTTAAAAAATGATTTCTAACACAGAGTTATATTTTGCTTTTTGCAATGCACCAATAGTATACATTTCAAGAGGTGGACAATTTTATAGATCTCCGCATTTCAACTTCAAAAATTTGTAAATAATCATATAAATTTAAGTATTGACCTTTAAGTAAGGTTTTTAGTAAAATTTTACTAAAAACCTTACATAAAGATCATCACTTAAAAGACAATACCATTAGGACTATACTTAAAACATCCCTTCTTCTTGTAATGAAAGGTTCCAAAAATATGAAATGACTTGGTTTAGATGCCAATTCTATTTTTATTCCTATGAAACTTTATTGAGAATTCTTTCAAAGAATTTAACTTCTTCCAAATGCAATCTGTTCTTAGAAAATTTGCTTTGTGGACCTCCTACCTTCGTGTGATTCAATTCCATCTTAAAATAACAATTTAGATTTTCCTTCCGTCTCTTACTAATTTCTACTTAACAATTCTTTTAAAGAATGAAAACCAAGTATATTTTAAAAAAGATTCCTAAATTTTTAACTCAAATGTTTGACATAATTTTTTTAATAACATAGTCAGTACAAAAAGTTTAAATTAAGAAGATTCCATTAGTGAAAAAATCAGCCCTCCATAGGGTTGCTCTATAGACCCCTTTAATATCCCGATATTTTGTTTTAAGAGGTTGAAAAAATAAATTTTCTCCTATTTTCATATAGCTAAAACTGCTATGAGAGTGGCACAAAAGCCCAAATTTTTAAATAAAAATTTCTTAAAATATAAAAAATAACCCTAAACCTTAAAAAAAACCATATATGTATATATATATATATATATATAATTGTTTTTAAAAAAAAATCTGTGAAATCTTACTGCTCCAGCGAGTAGTCATACACTTTGAATGCTCACCAAAGGCACTTTTTCAAATTGAAAGACCATGCTTGAAATAGCATGGCATGTCAATTTGGAACGACCCTCCCAAGGGTCAATTTTTTCTCTAATGCTAGTCAAAGAATGTGCTAAAAATCTTGCTTTCTTCACTATAAATGCACAATCTATGCTGTAAAAGGTTATGAAATTCTTCCTTGCATTATTACACTAGTCTAATTCAAGATTTTATGTGTAAATATGCAAAAAATCAGTTAAAAAAGTATTTTGCTCTTTAGAATAGAAATTGCAGTTTTGATTAATTTTTGATGAAAAAAAGACTTTGAACCTTTAGAGGCTAAGGATGAGGATGTCCATATTAGATCTCATATTTTTTTAAGCAAGTTCAAGGATTTTATATAGGATTTCTATTTTCCCAAGTAATTTTTCAAAACCATGCTTGCAATGTTCTTCACTCAAATTAGTTGGTGTTACAAAATATTATATCTATGTAGATTATACTTTCCGCAAAATGATCAATTAAAATAGTGTTTTTAAAATCAAAATTCTTCAACGTTGTTTAGTTCCAGGATTAAAAAAAAATCAAATTGTATTATGAGCTTATCATCAATTGGAGAAAATTCTTCATAAACTCTATATAAAATTAATTAAGTACTTAAATTTTAAAATTTTCTTTCTTTTATGGATCAAGAGATTAGAAATAGGAATTAAAGTAATCTTTTTTTTTAAAGCAACACTACATACTATATATAGAGGCTTTAGTAGCCATGCCAAAGTTGTGCAATTATACAAGGTTAGAAACTGATGTCAATACCAATACTAGTATTAGTATTGGTTACCTTAGATCTCTTTAATATTGGTTTAGAACACTACACAGGTGATACCCAACCTTCTACAAGATTAAATAGGGCAACTACCTAACTGACATCTATGGGATAACTAGGATAAGTGCCTAGGTCAAATCCAATGTACCTCTCTAAAATATTACATTTTTGTACAAGACAAGAGTATAAAATTACAAAATTAGCTAAAGTACCTATTATATTCTTGTTTGAATTTTTTTCCTTCTTCAATGCTTGTATCCCTATTGCTGATAAAAGTGCGGTACCCACACAACTTTGTCCTAGAAACTAAATGCATGTCTTATTATCTCTCTTCTTTGATTGGGCCAAGAGTGGGCTACATTCTTCCAATTTTTTTTGTCTTCTAAACTTAAAATTTAACCAAAAAAAGTCCACGTGTATCCGCATCCCCTTCCATCTCAAATAAGGTTGAAGCTTTTTCAGCCTTGGTCTTCTCTATACTTGCGTTGAAAAAAATTGCTTGAGAGACAAGTTAGGACGGCGTCATGTCGCCTTTAACGACGTGCATCGACAGGGTCACAGGGCTGACAAGCGAAGCGGAATGCAAGTCGGAGGAGACGGGTCCTGCGCTTGGAAGTTCATTTCAAGTCCGCAACAAGCAGTACGTCCACCCACCTCTAGTTAATGTCCATCCCAGCTTTCATTTCGAGAGGGTCGGAAATTGCTGGTGCATTGTCTTCGCCTTGAGTGCTGTCCAGGAGTTGCGGAGGTGTGCATGTCTGGGTGTGGCCTAGTGTGGGGGAAGTCGGACAAGGTTGTGAGCGAGTGCTTTAGAACATCCGTGTTGTTGAAGATATATCTTTCTGGTTAAGCAAAGACGTACTTGATCTTTATGCTGGTCGGTTTATTGAACTTGCAGTCCATCGACTAGAGCACTTTCAGAGCTTCATTTGTGTAAGTTACACAGAGCGCCATTCCATGTTGCATCTCCATTTTGCGTTCGTCATCTCGAGTCCTGAAATGTTGTTTGAGTCCTTTCTGTAGGTTTTCGTTCGTCATCTGGCGTCTTGAAACATCCAGGTTGTTGTATGTTGTCTCCGTGTCTCAGCAGTGACTTGATGTTTATGCGGAACGATTTCTGAAATAGAAGTCCACAGAATAGAGCATTTTCAGAGCTTCATTTGTGTTGCGTACAATTGCACAGAGCGTGACATTCCACGTTGCACTCCTATTTGGCATTCTTCATCTCGATTCCTGAAACTATACTCGAGTTCCTCCTGAAATGTGCGGTGTAGTCAAGGTTGTGAGTCTGTGCTTAAAATCACTTTTGGTCTGGATATGTCTCTCTGCTGACCTACTTTGACCAGTCAATTGATTTCCTGAGTTAAGTATGCGCGCATTAATGTGACTTAGTTGGTGTGTCAACAGAATAGAACACTTTCGGAGCTTCACTTGAATGTGTTATTTCGAAATGGGTTGATCGCAAAGAGTCCGTGAAAAGGAACTAATTACTGGTCACTGATGACTGTTTTTGGCTGTTTTTGGCAGGTAGGAGGAAACGTGTCTAGGTCGACGTACCGCAATCGAGCTGTTGTTTTGGTTCCATCGAGCAGCTGCGAAGAAAGGCGTTGCAAGACAAGCCTGCAGCTCCATAAGTGATGATGGCATCACCAATATCCGCCCAGCAGCGCTCCGCTGCTGAAGAGTCCAGCCAAGAGTTTGAGACGAGAATGATGAACATGGTGTCTCGACTGGAGATGACGGACACCGTTTTCTTTTACAAGCAAGTTTACAAGTCCATGGCCACGGCATCGGTGTCAGGGATATTTGCCTACTCAATGGTATGTTTGCAAGCAGATGAGCATGTCATTTCTAACAGGAGAATGTTTGTTTTGAAACCTTTAATTATTCTATTTCTTGCAATGCATGTATTTATATGTAACACTAGAAAGTACCTTGATGATCAAATGGATTAGCAAAGGCTGGACTGTTGCATAAGAGTCTCCACCTGATGGAGAGTTTCCCTGGCCTTGGAGACTCACTATGTTAAGTTTGTTTTTGTTACTTTATAGTTATTTTGTTTAATCTTGCCGCTCCATTCCTCACCTTGGTGATCGAGTGGGAACAAATTCAGCATTGTTAAACCGGGTGTTAAACATGCCGGAGTTCAACATGTCCTGAGAAATTATAACCTGATCACTGGTTTTGAAAACGTTTTGAAGCATCTGGTTTTTATTTACCCATGCTTCTTTGATTCATACATTCATCTCCTGCCTTGGTAATCAAAGAAATTAACAAAGATTAGTTAACTGGACTGTTGCACTTGAGCATGTCCAGCTCAGGACAGTTTTTTGTGAATCCATTGGAAACTTCTTACTGTTCTTTTGCAATGCTGGATCGTATCTTGCGTTTTTTCTTCTACACTGATGATCTAGTTCAAGTTTATTAACAAAAGACTGACTATTTGCACAGGAGTTTCCAAGTGATTTCCACACTGACCATGGTGGAAAGTTTGGTAAAGATGCTACTTTCAAGACTGCAGACAGCCACCAAACGTGGCCCATCAAGATCACAACACGTACTTTTGAAGATTCAAACGGGAATTCAAAGGTTAGAGTGTTTGCATATGGACGTGGCGGATGGAAAGCTTTCTTGATAGACAACCACATCAAAGTTGGGGACATACTCATCTTCAAATTGATCAAGTGGTCGTACTTTCAAGTGGTCATTGGTAGGTCACCTATAGAGATCCACATGGAAGAAAACAACAATGCAAATCAAGGCAATGCAAATGAAGATAATGTAGACCAAGACAATTCTGACGAAGATAATGCCAACCAAGAACCAACTCAGTGCGCGTCTGGAAATGAATTACCATTATTGCCTAGGTTTGTGGTGACTATCCGCCGTCCATCTGAACCAAAGCACCCGGAAAATCATTTTTACTTGGAGAAGGACCTAAGCTTGGTAAGTCACTTTCTACATCTACATGTCTAAATTCCAGCTTTGGGAGGTTGAAAGAGGTAGCCCTTGCTTGCTATTTAGTGGAACTACCTCCAAATGACTCTTCATCTCAATGATGGTGTCCATTCAAGGGTCTTTTTATTATTATGCACATTTCTTGATGCTAAATTAGTCCTAATTATGAAAAATACGTTTTTTCTTGGTGACAGGCTGTTCCTTCACACTTCTGGGAGCTCCATAGCAACATGCTTGAAGGCAATAAGTTGCAATTGAAAGGTCCCTACGAGACTATGACAATGGTGAAGGTAGAGAGGACCTACAATAGAGAGGTGCAGAAGATTTGTCTAATGCACTCTGGTTGGAAAGCTTTCCTTCTTGCCAACAATCTTGCAATTGGTGACATTTTGGAATTTTCCCTCATTGCCAACTCAAGCTTCATAGTCAATGTGTTGGAGCAGATTGAGAACCACTAAGTGAGCAAGTATGTAGTAGTAGGTAATGACATAATTAGAATCTATCGAGTTCTTTTCAAGAGCACGAAAGATTTTAACGACATGGTTGTAGTTGTTGCATTGAGTACTCTTTGCGTGTTTGTAGATGTAGAGAAGGCTATTAGCTTTTGGAGGATGTTGGACCTAGATAATTTTCTTTCAAACTAGTGAGTGAATTTATCCCATGGATAGTGCCAATTCATATGAATACTGAGATTGCACTTATTTGAATATGAATGTGAGTACTTGTCAAATAGAAACATTTATGTGGCCATTGGTACATGGTAGCTTAGATGTACACAACAACAAATTCAAGTAGTAGATAATGAGGGTCTAGTTAAGTTATTTAAATTTTGGAGATGGTCACTATGATCTATGAGCGTAGACCTCTTGATGATCACTTCACAAAATATGAATGATCACTTGAGGTTTTGAAGAGTTCTCTTTTGATGGATGTTGCAATTTTTCAATGTGAGATCTTACTAATCAAGGTTATTCAATCATAATTTAAGAACAAATGAAAATGTTTAAAGGATAAATTTTCATCAACACAATAGAAATTTATGATGTTTTATGGACCCAAATTTTAGTGCAAATGCAGATGATGACATTTAGTGAGGATTGTTCTAGCATTTCATCTAAGCACCTAGCATCTTTAAGCTTGCTTCAACCTAGTTTTCTTTATACTTTGTTTACAAATTTGTTGTTGTTTGGATGCATGTATGCTTCTTTGAAAAACTTGATGATTCTTGATGATTCAAATAGACAACTACATCCTTGCCATGGAGCCTATATGGACAATTTCAATAACATTAGGTTTCCAATACAAGGTAGAAATACATGTGTTTCTAGTAAAATTTTGCTGAAAATTGCCTTAAAGATCATTACTTAAAACCTTATGTCTAGGACTATACTTAAAAACTCACTTAAAACACCCCATTCTCTTGTAGTGCAAGAAACACAATTTACACTAATCATTGCATTTTAGAGGTAATATTGGAACTTTATAATATTGACAAACATTGTTTTTGATTGAGACGGCAAGACAAAAGCATGAATTTGAGACATTACAACTAGAGCTGGAATTCTAAATGTTGAGTCCCCTCACATCATTAAAGTATCAAAATTTTGAGATGCCATAGCAAAAGTGTCATAATTGAAGCCACTACATTTTTGTAGCCATTTTTGTCTATCTTTTCATTTTCATTTGGGCCTTAATTAATGACCACACCAATGAAAACTTGCCACTAGTTATCAAGAGCACTCAATGAAGGTTAAAGAGTTTTTGGAAACTCAAATTATTGACAGTTTGATAGTTCTCAAAACTTTTAAAAATATTTTATCATAAACTTGGAGGTTTAATTTAAAATTTATTAGTAATTTATTTAAGATTCAATCTTTCTAGACTCTGTATGACAATTCATTAAAAAAAATTTACCTTCTAAATCTCAAGCTAAAGTTATGATATTTTACATTGCTATTAGAGATTTTTAAAAATTCAAGAAATTTGTTATGGCTTAGATTAATTAGTACAAAAATCCAAACAATGCATCACTCCAAAGTAAAGTAACATCCTTAAATTGTTACAAAAATGCTTTAGTTGTAATGTTTTGTCAAGCCTAAATATTGAAATGAAGCAATTGCCGTACTAGGCCTACATGATAAAAACAAATTAAATATATTTTGTAAATAAAGTGGTCATCAAAAATATTTTTAGTATATTAACTTATTAATACCTGATTACATATTTATTCAACAATTTTGGACAAAAACACGCAAAATCACCACATGTGAAAAGTTAACCTGCTAAACAAAATTTGTTAATTCATTTCACATCATCATGACCCCCTCTTCAAAGACACATAAATTTTCTATGTATTTTGATGTGTCACTTTCAACCTACATAGGACATCCTAAATCATTTATGAAAAGATGAAGATAAAATAAATTAGAATTTCATAGAGTTCTACTAACACCTATGTGTTGGAGTTGATTTATACATGTGCTTGACATATATAGTGTTTTTTTTGTTGGTTTTGGAGTGTCCTCATGATCTTTTTATTGTTAACACCTACGATTGTCTTAAAAAATTGCCTAAACATTACATCTATTTTGTATGTTGTGTGTCTTTTCAAGCTCCCTAATTTAGAAACCACAAAAATATTTTGAGTATTGCCGGAATTTGTGTGTGACTTTTTGTTTATGGTGTCTTTGCTAGTGCTTCTACATTGATGATCAAGTTGATTAACAAAGGAAGGATTGTTTGCACAAGAGTTTCCAAATGATTTTCTCATTCACTATAACAAAAAGTTCAATAAAGATGTCACATTTGTGACAATAGAGAGCCACCAAATGTAGCCCATCAAGACTACAGTGTATACTTTCAAACACTCAAAAGGCTCAAGTCTTTACATATGGGATTGGTGGATGGAAAGCTTTTTTGATGGACATCCACTTCAAAGTTGGGAACATACTCATCTTCAAACTAATCACATTTATATGCTTATTGATAGGTCATGTGCCAAAGTTCACTCAAATGACGACAACAATGCAAACCAAGACAATGTTGATCAAGTACACTTTGGTAAAGGAGCTTTTAACAATAAATTACCATTGTGGCTAGGTTTGTGGTAACCATCTGATGCCAATTTCAACCAAAGCACCTAAAAAATAATTTTTACATAGAGAGACTTAAGCTTGGTAAGACACTTTTCACTTCTACATGTCTTAATTCCATCTTTTAGAGGCAAAAAGAGGTAGCCCTTGGTTGCCTATGTCCACAAGGCATGGCAAGTGGAACTACCTCCAATTAACAATCTTCATCCCGATGATAATGTCCATTTAGGTGTTCTTATTATTATGTACTTCTTGATGCTAAATTGGTCCTCATTAAGAAACATATGGGTTTTTTTAGTAACAGGTTGTTTCTTCATGCTTCTAGGAAGTAAACTCTACAGCCGCATGTTTGAAAGCAATGAGTTGCAATTGAAAGGTTTCATCAAAATCGTCACACTGGTGAAAAAAGATTCATACATGTAGAAGATTCATCTCATGCACTCTAGTTGAAAAGCTTTCCTTCTTGCCAACAATCTTAGAGTTGGTGACATTTTGGAATTTTCCCTTGCTACTAACTCAACCTTCACACTCAACATAGTAGAGCACATTGAGAACCACTAAGTGAGCAAGTATGTAGTTAGAAGGTAATGACCTAATTAGAATCTATTGAGTTCTATTCTAGAATACAAAAGGTTTTAATGGTAAGGTCATGGTTGTTGCATTGAATATTCTATGTCCGTTTGTAGATGTAAAGCAAGTTGTTTTCTTTTTGAAGATGTCGGACCTAGTTGACTTTCTTTTGAATTTATTAGTGAATTTATCTTATGGATAGTACCAACTCATGATTGCATTTATTTGAATATCAATGTAATTATTAGTCATAAAGTTTATGCATTGTCGCTTGCTCTTTTGGATTTTTTTTTTTACTTTTGCTTTCTACCAAATCCTACTGAGTTTGAGGTTTGAAATCCTAAACCAATTGAGAAGCCATTTGTAGCACATGTATAATTTTACTATACATGTTATGCCATCTTTCATTTATAGCTAATGTAGCTATTTGGAAATTTGCAATTGAATGTTGAATTAGAACTTCCACATTGCTAATGGCACAAAATAGTTTGGGTGTGGACAACAACAAATTTAGGTTATGGACACTGGTAAAAAGTTGGTCTTTAACCCCTAAAGGACTATAAGGCCACTAGGTGGCTTCTACAACACTGTTTTTTGCCACCCCAGTCTTTTAGGGGTTAAGCTTTAGTGCTTGGTGCCTATATCAGCCTCTAGCACCAAGCTTTTGTACTTTCACTAGTGCTCAAGGACCAAGTTTCCATTAGAATATAAATATATTTTTTCATACATTGCTAACTAGATACAAAATCTTGGGATCAATAGAGTTACTTTTTTGGATGAATAAACCTTTCTATCCATGTTTGTATGTTTCTTTCATGAGCATGAATGAAATAATAAACCTTCATTATTCGAGTAAAGATTGATTTTTATATCATTCAGAATAAATGAAACAAAAAACTATTTGCACGGATAGTGTAGCATTTTATTTCTCTTATCAAGGTAAAATTGTCACTTTACCTAATGTAGTCTAATTTCCAATTCAATCTCTTATTGTGATCATATATTTTTCACTTGTGCCCAAATAAAAACAAAAGCATACTATTCAAATGTACACAAACAATAAGTTTGCATGTGCACCACCACACTAGAGACAATACAAGCTCACTTTTTTGCAGGAGGAGTTTTTGGTTTACCTTCACCTTCCTTACCTTTGCCCTTATCTTCTTTGCCTTCTTTTGTAATGGGTTCTTTCTTTTGAAATGGATTCCTTCCTTGACTCCTGAAGTAACAATCTGCATACTCCGTGATCTCGCACATGTTCTTTGGGTATGTAAATAATGGGTGCGTCTTAATCTGAAAATTATGCAAAAAGTCAAAAACTTACAATGTTTAAAATTTTGTGTCCTAAATTCCTACAAATAGAATGACTACTTTGAATGAAAACAAGGGATTTTTGGAAAAAATGAAATAAGTAGGAAAGAATTTGTGCCATGAATTATCATTGTTGAATTTTAGGTGCATAAATTCTTCAATAAGGTTGAGTATTGTAGTGAGGGAAATTTAAAACTTTAAATTTTTTTTTGTTTAAATTCACAAAACCTTTCTAATATAAAATATAAATTGTCTTCAAGTATAGGACTCATAAACCATATAGAAGTTGATTTTGGATGGGCTTGATGGTGAGGAAACTTACCAATGGCTTGCTATACCAACCGTAATCCTGAGCAACAGTTAATGGTAAATTGTACTTCTCCGGTGGTACCCTATCTCTTTGTTTGATTGGATCCACCTTTTCCATCAACTTGATTGCCTCCTCATACTCTTTCATTGTTACTGGCCCCTATAAATATGTCCAAGCTTCAATTTTGATTTTTAAATCATTTGTTTAGTGTCTAAAGAAATTCAATACCTACCATTCATAGACTTGAACCTTATGAAAACAAAAATGTATTGTTGGAGGACTTTCATTTCCATCAAGAACATGGTGGAATGCCTCATGGTTTTGAAGCATTAAGGCAATACTATACTACATCAAAGACAAGCTTCACCACTTATACTAAGATCCAATCCAAACAACATGAATAATAAAAAAACTTTAGCCTTAGAATTGCCATTTAATGTCTTTAGTTTGTCATTGTGTATCATCTTAGACGTATTACGTAGGAATCCCAAAGCAAGCCTAAATGACAAAATGAATTCCTCAATTTTCCTTACCATTCCTCTAATGTATAGAGTCTTGCTCTAAATACTTATATTTCTTTGCTTTTCGTCAAGTGCGGTACGCCTTTCAATTAGTAGTCACAATCAAACAAATATCCATTGAAATGTCAACGGAAGATAATTGCAAACTTGCCTTTTACATCTGGAGTTATATAGTTGGGTTTCTCGGCAAGGATTACCACTGCAAAAATGTCCATCAATCAATAAAATAAATTCAAATGAAATATATATATTAAAATATATTTGAAATTAGCTAAATAGACTATAGACTACAGAATATAGAACATAATTTTAAAACTAGACTACTTGAAACTCCAAAGCAACCTTTTCCTTTGTGAATGTTCATATATTAAGGTTGCTTTATATATTATAAAAGATAATTAGGTATGGTTGCAATTCTTGTAAAAGGTTCATAAAATGACCCTAACTCTAAGAACTTCAAGTAATTTGCATCCAAAACTAACAATAACTTTAATTGTGACACCATAACTACAAAACTACTAAGTCTGCATTAGCACCTTATAAGACAACATTTTATAGTTGCCTAAGATCCGCTTATCAAATGGACAAAGCTCAAAATATTTTTGATAGGAGATGCAAACACCTTTGGCCCAGCTACTACTTCAAGAAATAATTAAAGTTCCTAAGATGTTCAAAGATCTTCAGGTCTTAATATTTTGTGTTCAACAATGATATCAATAAAAACAATGGTCCTCAACCACTTCTTGTAGACAAATAAAGCTACATCCAATCAAAATGTTGAACAATGAACTTGTGTGCGGAAAGCAATATTGCTCTCAATATATAATCGTTGGTTGTTAAAGCAATTGAAATTGGTACTCCCAACATCATTATGAATAAAGAAAGTAGAGACTCACACTTTCGGACGTCAAGTTGAAAGGGACCAACCATGCGATTCATGCGCTCCGTCTTATTGCACTCATCAGCCCATATTTTGTTGGCGGAGATGGGGTCCAAAGGGGTTTTCTTCCGGTACTCTTTTTTGGGTGTCGTAGGACGAGATGTAGTTTTGGAAGGTGTCTTGGAAGCCATAGCTATGGCAACAAATCTCTCTTTCTTTTTCAATCTAAAGCATTGCAAAGGAAAAGGAGCGTCAACAACATAGTTTGAAATGCACCTATTTATGTTTTTTCAATTTGCCACATTACCAATTATGCATTCATTTGCATGGCACCAGCTAGAATCTCTTACAAAATCAAGAAAAGACAATCTAAAATTGAACAATAGAACTTTTTGTTAAAATTGAATGGTTTCAAGAAATTTTACACAACATCATACAAATTTAATTAAAGAAGAAAAAAAGATGATAACAGCTATTTTACAATGAGCACCTTATTCTAACCTTTTTTCATTCACAAACACAACAAAAGTAGCTGATGCAATTCCTCTTCACCTTTAGTCACAACAACCAAATTTCTTTTAAATGATTTATGATTCATAAAGTAGTCTTCCAATGCTCGATTTAGTGCCTTGTGATGTTGATATGGAGAGGGAATCCTCCCTAAAAATCATGGCAAATATTCTTTCTATGATGTTATTGATAAGCTCTTGAACATCTTGCTTTCTTTAAAATGAAAAATCTTAGGCAATGTCAATTGACAACTCTCAAATAAGGGAATACCGTTGTCAAAATTTGGAAACTACAGTCACGCAAGAATGAAAGTGTTAGGAGGCACCACCAATTTGGAGTCTGAGTTATCAAAGGTGAACCTTAGGGTAGAAAGAACAAGAAATTTGGGTGGGATTCTTGTGTGACCCTTGGAATCTCATTATCCTAGAGAGCTTGTTTCAATCCACTTCAATTGGCGCCCATCCATTTACTTTGATTTCGAAAAAGTGCTAAGATGGTTGTCACTTAGAAGGAGAATTAAAGAGAAAATTGGCATACATTATGAGTCTACTCTTTCAAGATTCTATGACAATGACCACTATGCTAGTTGCTAATGCAAATTACATTAATGACACAAGAAATACATACTTTAAATAGAAGATTAACCCCTAAAGCCCTAAACATGCTTTCTGGAGAATATAGCTTTTTTGGGCAGCTCACTACGAGCGGAGTTTTTAATTTTTTTCTTTCAAATTTTCACACAACATTTTCCCAAGGAGTAGCTTTAAGGCCCAACAATTTTCATAAATTTTGACTACATGACTAAAAAGTTATTGCATAATATGTCATTTTCATTGCTTGGCGGGCAGCCCGGGCAGCAAAAAAAACTTCTTTAAAAATCAATTTTTAAGAAAATAAAAATTTGAAACTGGTTCTTTAGATTTATATGTACGCGGGAAGCTTTGAATCATTCCATTTGGATCTATGAGTCAAAAGTTATGAGAACTCTTAGTTTGAGGGTAGTTATGGAATCTCAACTCTAAATAAACTTTGAAGTCTTTTATTTCACTCAATTTGCAATGTGGAAAAAATAAAAACATTGGGTGTAGATTGTTTATTAGAACATTACAACCGTTGAGATTGGCATTTTTCAATTCCATAAATGAATTCTTAACAATTTAGTGTTTTGAATCATTCTCTACTTCTTCCTACTTACTATTTTTTTCCTATATGTTGTACAATTCTGAATGATCTGAATTTTTTCAAGCATGTATCCAACTTGTCTCGGAAAATGAATCCAAAGAGTAACCACCATTTTGGACATTTTTTCATACAAATGTGACCTTGTGAAGGGCAGCTGCCCGTTTTTTCGCAGGGACAAAAAAAGGATTTTTGTCAATTCAAATGCTATTATCTTGCAATCCACATGGTGGAAATTCTGAAATTTTGTCCACATCTTCTTAAAAAAGTTTACTACAAAATCCTATGGTTACATGTGTCCAAAAATGCTTTTTTTTATAAAATTTGGCACTAGTATTAGAAATGGCAGTTTTGAAGCGTTTTTGGTGAAAACATAGTCAAAACCTTTAGGGGTTAACTCTAAGTTGCCTAAAGATCAAAAGTGACAAAAAACTTGAAATCACTTGTATTCTATTGGAGCAAAAATTCCTATAGTCATTCATTTTTTAACCTTATATTTCTACTATCATCAATTTTTAATTCTATATTTCAGCATGCATCTATCTTTTAACATTGTAACATCTAAATCCTTTAAAGTTTTAGTGAATGCTTGTTTATACCCTAGTAAAAGTATATTACTTCCCTCAAATTCATCTATTTGGTCATAAAAGAAGGGTTGGTGCTTTGTAAAACCAATTTGTCACATTTACTTTCTTTGATGTCATTTTCCATTCTATTAGAAGCCTTTAGGAAGTTGGTGATAAAACACTTGAATATGGAAAGAAGTTATTTATCACAAAGTGTTGATACATGTTTAACCCTTCAAAGACTAGTCGACCACTTTTTGGCCGATTTTACAACTTTGTGTCTCCTAGTATTCATAGAACATCTGATTTCAAAAAACTCAAAGAAGAACGCAATTAGAGTGTCTTTGTACACTCTTAACAGAGCCAATTCCAAGAGAATGTGTGCAAAATTGAGTAAGTTGTGCTTGTTTAAACTTGAACTGGCCTAACCTTTCATATTGGAGTTTTCAAAGAAAAGCGCATATTTCATATAAGAGACAACTATATATATGTGCGAAGGAATTAGCTAAAAGCTTTTTGGTCGATTTTCAAACCATATACTCAAATTTATGTCCAATTGTAGCAAAACCTAATTAGAACTAGTGCTAAAGGGTGTTTATGACACATCAATCTTCAAAGAGTAGTTACAAGGATGTGAACCATTGGATCACTTTCATTTTTTGTTTGCTTCAAGGATCTAACCCATAGAACCAATTTATACAATTTGATCTAGAATTACATCTTTTAAGAGGGCATGAAACAACATTTTTTTTTATAAATGTATGCAAAAACTATGCTTGCCCCCCCAAATCGACCACAGTCCTTAACGGGTTAAGTCACTCCATTAAAAGGAAAAAATCCGTCAACCAAGGGTCCAAATATTCCCTTTAACCCCTAAAGGACTAAGTATCCATTCAACGGACAAATGGGATTTCGGGGAGGTACCTACGGCTGAATTTTTGTCCTAATTTTTTGAATTTTTTTGGAGGATAGAAAAGTTGATAAGCTTTGTGGGAATATGATTTTTTTTTTCAAGTGGTGCCCGTGAACAAAAGTTATGCCCAAATAAGCTCAAAACAAGGGAGAGGGGGTAGCAAAAAAGTTTTGCAAATTTTTTTTTTTTTTGAATATTTTTTCCCATAGATTATATTTTTTTCTATCTAAAAAGCTTTGATTCATTCCATTTGGATTTGTTATAAGAAAGTTATGGACAATCTTGTTTTTTGGGCACTTAGAGCATCTTCTTGAAAAAAATAACTTGTAGGATTCATTTTTGAATGCAATTTTTAGAATTTTCAATAAAAAAAAGTTCCACATGGTTAAGTTTTTTTGCTAGAACAATCTTACCACTGTAATTAGTGCATTTTAATTCCATATAAAAGATATTAATATTTTAAATTTTCCTTCTATCTCGTACCTACTTCCACATAACACTTTTTTTAATAATGGAAATTAAGTGTTTGTTTTTGTTTTTGTTTTTTTATTTTCTTTTCTAAACTCTCAACTCAATTCTCAATTTAAAGCTCAAAAATCTGTAGTGCAAAAATTTAAAGTTAAAAATGTTCAAAGTCAATAAATCTAGTCCCATAATGTGCTAAAAAGCTTGTTTTTTTCACTTCAAACGTAGATATCTTGCAATTTGTGCGATTAAAAATTCTACATTCTTTTCCCCACATTGCCATACTAGTTAGGTATAAGATCCTTTGGTTAGATGCCAAAAAAAAACAATTTTCAATTTTTTGTACTCTTTGCTAAAGAAATGGCAATTTTGAGTGTTTTTTGGCAGAAAAATGGCCTTGGTCCTTTAGGGGTTAATACTTTTAACACAAACAATACAAAATTTAGGAATTAATTTCTTGCAATATAAAACCTTCTACACAATAGCTCTCTTCTCCCAAACTAGAATCAACTTTGCATTTGTATAATGCTTGAAGTTCACTACAAATGTATCATCCCATTCACAGCATATACAATAAAAGGACAAATTCTCCCTTTAGTTGAGCCACTTACCATCTCAATTAGAAGCACCAATCATGAATGAGTGAATTTCTCCATGTCACTCCATATTTAGAAAGGTAAATCCAAATACTCAACTTCAAACTTCACTAAAATGCTTATTTTAAAGATTTTTTCAAAATTTATAAGTGCAGTAGAAACTACACTTTCAAAGCTTCATTTTGTTAGTTTTGCTCAAAAGAAAAAGAAATCATTTTGAATGACTAACTTGCCTGCCCACAAAGACTAACATACATGTCCATGAAGACTAATTTGCCTGCCCATGAATGAAAACTCTGCTGAAACATTCCAATTTTGATTTTCAACATCACGTCTACCTGAAGGTTTTCATCTCATGCGGGTTTCCAAAAAAAAATTGGAAGTGCACCTTATTTTGACCCTTATATGGACTTTGGAAAAAAAAGGCTAAAATCAAACCCTCCAAAAGTCCATAAGTACACTTTTTATAAATGATTTTATTGAAAAAAAAACAAATTATAGGCCTCCATACCTAAAGCACAACATAAGATAAGTTTGTATTGACATAATATGTTTTTTTATTACATGAAAAAATCCCCCAAAAAATTAAATTCCCTATTGATCAAAGTCCATATTCCAACTTCAAGTCTCTAACTCCTATAAATTAAGATGAATCTTAGAAAATAAAGCACAATCTTCACCACAATAAAGTTCCCTATGTATAAACAAATTTTTACATTAAACAATGTAAATTTACTATCTCAATTTCATCTTGCAATACAAAGTACTTCTTGAAAATTGGAGTGTGACCAAAAAAGTGAGCCACCCAACCGTGCATTCACCCAATATTAGTTTTTTCTTCAACTTTTTTAACATTTTTTAAATTATATTATTGAACTATCCTGAGCAAATCAATCTCTATAGTTTGTTAGCTTTTTTTTTTCTTTAGGGCAACATTTCTTGCTGCCCAAGAATTCATAGACCTCTCAAGGGCTCATTTTTCTTCAAATAGGGGGCTTGGAAGTGCATTTAGTGAAGGGCTTGGGAAGAGGGTTCCTGGGGCAAATATTTTTTTGACCAATTTTCAAACTCTATAGTCTTTCAAGATTTGAAATTTTCACTTAACATAGTTAGAGTAATATAATTTAGAAATTTTGGGCTCAATATATGAAAAAACTATTATTTCAAACTTAGGTCTAAAGAAATTAAAATGGAAGTTTAATGGGATTTCATCAATTCATAATTGAAAAAATTAAACGGATTAACCCAAAAGTTCCAAGGCCTTTTCTTCATCAAAAAACACTCAAAAATGTCACTTCTTTTAGAAAGAGCAAAATAGTTTGAAAACTGTTTTTCTTTCTTATATAACTGTGTGATTTTGTACTAAACTATTATAAAAAAGTGTGAAAGATTTTGAACTATTTTAGGAATTTTGACAATATAAATTGCAAGATATTTGCATTTTAAGTGAAGAAAACAAGTTTTCATATACCTTGCTCAACTAGATTTTTTAGCTTTGAAACTTTCAATTTTGCACTACTGATTTTGAATTTTGAGTTTTTCATGTTGAACAATTGACTTGGAAGTTGGAAATTTAAAAAAAAAATTTAATAATTAAATAGAAACAAGTGTGAGATAGAAGGAAAAACTAAATTGTTAATAGTTCTATGATGAAATTGAAAGATATCAACTATGTGAATTTTTTTTTTAAATTGTGAAAATCGAGTTCAAAAATGAATCTGATAAGTTATCTTCTTAAAATGATGCAATCTTGCAATGATTGCCTGCAATAAAAAACTTCCATAATTTTCATATCATTAATCCCAAAAGAATAAATAAAGCTTCACGTGAAGACAGAAATATACTCTTTGGAAAAAAAATTAAAAATTAGAAATATTCAAATTTTTTTGTTGCCCCATGAATTACTTTTTGGACTTTGGGTGCCATAGCTTTTTCTCTTGGGCAACAATTGACATAAAAATTATATTCCTACAAAGCTAATGCGATTTTCAAAAGTTGAGCCCATCAATTAGATGGATGATCTTTCGGACCTCATAGATTCAAGTGATTCCTTTACTTCATTGGCATAAGTATCCACATCTCTTGCAAACTTCCTTCAAAAATATTTGTTTTTAGCAGCAAAGACAATCCATCCTTCAATGGATATTTAGAGTGGAAATTCTTTTTGACAATTTTTTCTCTCAATTCTTACAAGGTCTGTTGCTGATGTGAAGTTGGGCTTTGCATGAGCACACATCATTGGTCATTTTAAAGGTTTAATGGCATCTTGGGAAGGGAATCAGGGTAGTCGTGAAAACAAGGTTAGTGGGGGTCTTATGGGCTAAGTTAGTAGGGTCTTTGGAATCGATCGTTAGAAACATGTTTTTTGACATTTTCAAACATCCTTTCTAAATTTTGTCTATAACTTTTGATTGGAGATTTGAAAACCCAAACGTCTTTTTGAAGAAGAAAGTTATTTTGAATTTTCAACTTTTTTTAGTTCAAAGTTTTCTAGGAAAAATTTATTCTACTATGCCAAAATCAGACTTGAAATTCTACTTTAATCTAAATTCCTACTTTTCACTTAACTACAAGCATTTATGCTCCTACTAATTCTAATTTCCATATTCATCAGGGGTTGTTTACCTTGTACCACCTCTCTTGTATAAAGAGCTTCTCTTATCATTTCTATCTACACATAATAAATGGCATTTGAAGATGTGTAAGATAGTTGCCAAATATTTTAGATTCTTTATTTATTGCCAAATTTTCTAAAACTAATGGGGCGGTTATTCCTTATTACCACCACCTCTTTATACACTGGGACAAAGTTATGAGTCTAAAAAAATGTTTGAGAACTGCTTCAATTTGAATCTAGAGCGACAACCTACTTGAGGCCCTACCCAAGCTCTTTTAGGCATTGTAATGCAAATTTGCTCTAGTATAAAGAACCTTGGCCATGCTCCCCCCCTTCTCGTATATCAAAAATGGCATTTCCTCCCATATCTCTTCATAGGCAAATCCAATTGTAATTTTTTTGGGTAAAGTGGCAAAGTATTCCTTGTCCTTACATCCAAAATAATTCAAAAAATGTAGTGAATATTTCTATTCTTAATGAATTGCCCAAAATGGTTATATTGCCAAAAAATGTTATTTGGTCCTTTAGAAATTGAATCAAGGCTTAAGTTGTGTAGCCTCAAATTTCATGGCTTCAATCACTTGGTTTCAAAATTCCATGGCTTTTGTCATGTCTATTTTTGATCACCTAATGCACCTTATATTTTCTAATATACAAAAATATTAGCTCCTGGTAGTCTAATTTTGACCTTCACTAGAACAAACCCTAAAAGAATATCATGTTGGTGAGGAGTACTCAATCAAAGATATTCAATTTTTGAACAAATAGGTGCATTCCAAGTTTCTGCCAAAGAAAGTCATCCATTGTATGCATATTGTCCTCAACGTCCTTTGACGATTAAATGATGAATTCATTTAGTTTTTGGAAGTTGAATTTCTGTAAAGTTTTATTTTATTTTATTTTATTAATATGACAATCTAAGGAGTTGTTCTTTAGTACGTTCAAGTAATTAAAATAGATGTTACAAACCTCTTGCCTAAAAAATTTAGTGACCGCTATTATCGATTATTGATATTTTCTTTATGTGAACTTTGGAAGAGAATTTTCTTCATCTTTTCACCTATCAAGATCAAAATTGGATATTAACATGACCTTGTACATTTCAAAGCCTAAATTAGTTCCAATATAGAAGTCATCATTAGAATTATAAGATAATGACCGCTTATAAAAAGCATTAAAGTTTTCAATTATCATTGTTTAGTGAAATTTAAAAAATAAGATGCTATATAACTATTAGTATAAAAAAAATAAATCCTTTAGAAGGACTTAACACAATAATTTATATTTATTTGCATTATTATAAGAGTCTTTTGAATGATCTTTCATGATTTCAAAAATGAAATCAATAAATATTAATACATTTCATTTCAATAAAGTGATATGTAAGAGATCACCACCAACATTGGAAGAAACTTCACGGCTTACATACAATTTTTCAAAAAAAATAAATCACAAAAGGAATCTCCATATTGGTCTACATATAGATTTGAACCTAGTGATTTCGGAAGACTGCAGTGATTAAGAAATATCTATTCCATTATAAATTTGAAAAAACTCATAATTTATAATAAAACCAAAATTCAATTTTGTCTAATTTTATCAATTTTTCTTCTTTGAGTTACTGTTTATGTTGTGGAAGCCTTGGACATGCAATTGATCAATGTAATCCCAATTTTATTCATCTCAAGGATGCTAAACATGACAAAAAAGATGGTAGTAATACAACTAAAAGTAGTACTCACAATTGCAAACAATGGTCACCCCATGCCAAGGTACATTCCATGGTGTCATCACCAACTTCAAATGTTGACCTAAATAAGAGTATAGGCTTGAAGAAATCTTTCCAAACCTAAAAAGCAAAATGATACTAGTCTTCACCGAGTCGCATTACCATGTCTAGCTAAGAGAAATTTAAAAAATAACTACCAATATATTAGTAAAAAAATCAAAGAAAAATAAACAAAAAATCTTCATTAAATTTAATTGATGAACAATAATTGTGGAAATTGCCATTCAAAGCAATTTTGCAACGTGGAGTTCACAAATGGTTGTTTGATTTAATTTTCTCAACAAAAAAAAAAATTATCAATTCAAAAGTATCAAAAACAAATGCTCAATAAAGTGTTGAAATGCTTTTCCAAGTGCAAAATGAGTATCAGCTTGTATCTACAAAAATTACAAAAAAACTTTTTCTTGTTATTTTTAAAATTTTGCCAAAATAGTTGTAAGAACTTGATTATGTCTACCAATTTGCTCTACTACAAGAAGTGTATCAATTGCAAAAAAATATAAAAATGGCTGGCAATACCATCAGTATGTTTTTTTGAATTTCAAAATTTGCAAAGTATTTTTAAATTATTTTTTGTTTTCAACTTTTCAAATTAATCAATAAAAATAAGGTCTAGTTTTTGTTTACTAAAAAAGATTTGAAATTGTTCTCACTTCTAGGAACCAGTAATAAAGGAGTTGCATTATTTTATTGAATCATCTATATACTCAAATATAAATGAAAAATTTTACTTTCCCAATTGCATATTTAGTACAATTGTTGTCTAAAAAAATGACGTGACATGTAGAAAATATAATTAGATGAAGAAGAATAAAAGCTTAAAAGAAGCCATAAATTTTTTAAGGGCCCCGTTGGAAAAGGTGATGCTCCCAACATTGGGAACTTTGGCGCCGGGAGGGGATTCAATGTGTGGAGAACATGGGGAACAATTGTGTTGTAACTTTGCGGAGTTAGAATTTGCAGGCATTGTAAGGAGGTTGCAGCAAAGAGAGATCGGTACACAAAACAAAGAAACTTTGACAGGAGTCATGATCACGTGAGTTCCAAGTCTCTGTGAATTGGTGTGCTTCAATTTGCTAAATTCCTCTTTGAGACCACGCTTTCATAATTACGCTTTGTAGAGAATGGCATGATTTTGCTACGATTAATTTTGTTATAGGAAAGTAGATCCTGTCCAAATGATTTCTTAACGGCATTTTGATTTTCCAGCGATGAGGTGCCGATCAACTCAATCTATCCGATGATCAAGTTGGCACTCTACAAGAGGTGGCATTGCCTTGGAGAAAAATTTAGTGGCGGTGTGCAGCAACCACGGAATGGATGAAGGTTGACAACAAGAGCCAAATGCTGGTATTGCTCTTCATTGTTTTTTTGGAAATTTAGGGTTTAGGATTTTAGTTTTGAAGCCTTTAACCCCTAAAGTCCTAAGGCCATTTTTTTGTCAAAAAAGACTCAAAATTGCTAGTTTTGTTGCATTCATCCAAAAAAAGGAGAAAATACATTGTTTTAGAATCTAGCCGTAGGATCTTGTACTTAATTTGTCTCAAATCATGTGGTAAAAATGTCATAAAGTTTGACCGCACAGATTAGAAGACATTAGCATTCAAAGTCAAAAGAAAATATTTTTTTGAACATTGGCTTCAATTTTAGATGACTTTGACCGCCATTTTTGAAAAAAAATTGCACTATAGACTTTGAATTTAACTTTTTTTGTATTGAATAATTGAATTAAGAATCTTAGACAAGATTTCAAGAAAATAATACTTGATTTTCATTCTTTAAAAATTGTGAAATAGAAGTAGGTCCAAGATTGAAAGAAAAATTAAATTGTTAATAGCTCTAAGATGGGATTAAAACACTATAATTCCAACGGTGAGATTTTGTTGCTAAAAGATTGAACCTTGTCAAATAATGTATTTTTTTAAATTGTAAAAATTGCATTCAGAATTGAATATTGTAAGTTATTTTTGAAGAAGATGCTCTAATTGCCCAAAAAATAAGATTGTCCACAACTTTCACAAATCCAAATGGAATGAATCAAAACTTCACATATAGATAAAATTACAATCTACGAAAAACAATTTTTTTTAATTTTTTTAAATTTTTTTTGTGCGGGGAGATTTCTGCCCGATGCACCAAAAAAAAGACCTTTTGTACCATAACTTTTGCTGCTAAGTACCAATTAAAATAATAAATTATATTTCCAAAAAGCTAAGGTGTTTTTCTATCTTCATAAAAAAGTTTCAAAAAATTATGATGAATATTGAGGCCGTAACAGCCTATCCAAAATCCATATGGTCCCCCGAGGGAACAATGGGACTTTAGAGGTTAACTTAGTGCAAGTTGTTACGTGTGCATGTCTATAAATTCCTTCCAGTCTCATAGAGAGTGGAAAGTAATATGAGCTAATTGAAAGCACTTTTGTTTTCTATTGTTTCAGATCTTATTTCAGATCTAAAGAAGTCAAAAATACACGAGCTAAGTTGAATAGAATTGGAGTAGATTGTCCGTTTTTGTTTCTTTGGCCTGCATGTGTTATAGCCATGCATCTAAGGTAGGAGGTTGTAAAACAGAGTGGGCATTAAGAATGGACCTATAAATGGCTATGAAATGGACTTGAGTTGGTTCGAAAATTGACCTATGTAGTCATTGAATGAATCAAGGAAAAAAGCATTATTAATTGCAAGAGCCAATCGTCCTCTTTGCTTTCCGCATTTTTATTTAGAATTGCAAGTGAACCATTTGTAAAAGACCTAGGCTCACAAAAAGGGACCTTCAACCTAACTCATTTGAAAATTCATAATTAATTCAAAAATGCTTGGAAAAATATGAAACCACTTGGGTTAGAATCCTCATCAATTTCTCTTTGTCTGAAAAATGAGCTAAAAATTTTCCCGTTCAAGGAAATACATGAGAAAGGAGGACCAGCCCTTGGATTCTCCATTTTTGAGCCTCCTCCCTTACCTGCAATTTGTCTAGGCATTGCACCTCCCGCAAAAAATTATTTGCCCAGCAGTGTTATATCAACTATTATGGTGGTAGGAAATGATGTTGTTTGTTGCAGTGGTCTGGTGAACTGTTTCAATGGGAATAATCAGTACCTCCATTTTCTTCAATTTTTGGTGTGAGAATGGAATCGCCAAAATTGGGTTGTTCTTTTCCATGGTTCCCTCAATTGCGTCCCCATTCATCATAAATTAACAGCATGAACTAGATTTTGGCTCTAGAATGAAAATCCACATTCCTAGGTAGGTGGAATACATGCATTCTAGTTCTTAAATTTTGTCACAGATAGGATTTTTTGCTCTAGAGAATTTGAGTTTTAACTTCTCGAGTGTAGTATAAACTGCATTAGCATGCAAGCATTTGAGGTTTTGTTCTGTTTTAGTGAGATTGCCCAGTCAAGTGGCCTTAATTGGCGCAAAATCAACTCATTGAATATTTGAGTGTTTTATTTTGTTTGTTTTTTATGCCATTGTTATTAGTTTAGGGTAACATTTGCTCATTGCACTTAGCTGAAGAATTGTTTTGATGATAATGAGTACCTCTTTTAATTTCTGGTGTGAAAATGAATCGCTTGGAGGTGCACGTAGATGTGGTCGTCGATTGTTCGGTTTCCTCAACCTTGCCTTCCTCATCGGAGTGGAACATAGATTGTGCTCTAGAATAAGATTTGTGTCCACCTAGCACCTGAACTAGGTGGCTTACGCGCAATGAAATTCCATTTTTTGGTGTTGTCACAACTGAGTTTTTGTGCTTTAGAGGTTTTGATTTTGAATGGATTCCCTTTCGCAAATGTATTGGAAGTTGCATGCAGCAAGTGCTATTGACCATTTGGACAATATCTTTGCGAGGAAATTGCTGAAATTCTTGGTTGCAATTGCACACTTGGTTGTATGTTTTTTTGGATTTTATGTTATTATTGAATATAAATTTGAGTCTTGTTGTTTTGCAGATATGACATTCAAGAGAACTGGTGGATCAGAGAAGCACAGCTACCATGTACAATCAGGTATGTACAGCTCGTTTACAAACAGCCCATTTGAGCCATTCCTACTTTTAATGCATAGTATAGAAAAAAAATGTGTTTCTTTGTCTTGCATGATTAAAATCCAATTCTTACGCAATTCCAATTGAGCCATTAGAAGAGATTGGAGGCCTCTAAGAGACTGCAAGTTATCTTGCACTCTCAAACTACGGGAACGTAGGATAATTGCTAGGTGCTGTGGCCAAGAGAGTGCCATGACATTTTCCAAAAATAATAAAAAATAAAAAGATTGCTTAAAAGGATATTCTGGGAGGAAAAAGATTTTTTTTTTTTTTTAATTTGAAAAAGGTTTTTTTCTTTTTTCTTTTTTCTTTTAAAAGAAAAATTCTAATAGCCCGTACCTGTTGTTTGCAGATCCAGGCTTGATTTGGAAAAGGGACTAGAATGGCCCTTCAATGCCTCCCAATCTCCCCTAATGATACCAAATTTCAGTTTAGAAAAAAAACTTCTGTTTTTGGTGAAGTTTTGAAGTTAATTTTCATGGTCTTACATAATGTTTTATTGAAAATAGTTGGTAATTAAGTTTTTATTAATTTTATTGCATAGATATGTAGGGAACATCCGTACGCACATCTTTCACATTAAAAAAACTCCCATTAAGTAACAAAAATATACACTCCTAGTAAGGGCTCAATATAAGGCGTCATGTGACCAAATTTTGTGAAATAGATATGTTTATCTTTTAACTAGATTTTGTCAAAGTGAATTTACCATCATGGTCAAATGTACAAAATTAGTTACCACATGAGAGGAAAATAGAAAAAATCTAATTATAATGAGATATATCTATTTTTACAACTTTTTGGCATTGACACCTCAACATTAACCTTTCTAGAAGAAATGAAAAGACTTTGTGGGAGATGCTTGCGAAGGGGGTGATATGCATAGACATGTTCCCTAATTATATCTACAACTAAACTAAAAAAATTCATCACCAGTCATTCTCAATAATATATTATGTAAAACCATGAAAATTGACTTCAAAAATTCACCAAGAATGGAATTTTACATTTTTGAAATCGGAATATGGTATGCTTGATTGGCATTATGTAAGGATGCAATGATAATTTTTCTTACCAAAATACACCAATTATAATACACATTGTGGAAAAAAAATTTGAATGCTTAAAATCCGCACTTTATAAATGAATTAGACCGGACTGGACAATGCTAGTTGAGGCATCATGCTGACTGGTTCCCTTGGGAGGAGAGTTGGATGTGATCCTTGGAGGCCTAGTGCTGGACATTGGAGACAAGAAACAAACACTAAAGAAGAGGAGAGGATCGATATTGTTATAATATAGGAAGGAGGTTCTTAAATGGAGCGGGCATTAAGAATCAATCCTAGAAGAGGTCCTTAAACTGTGCATATGGTTCATAAAAGGTAGGAAAATGTGATTGTAAGTGCTTGTTTTTAGGACAATAAGCAATGCTTTTGGACAACTGGTACGTGCTGTTCATCAACCATGGATGCATGATTTAATTGTGTACCAAAAATTTGATATAAAAGCAAAGACAAGCGGCGACAGTTCTAACTTGTCAGGTTCTCCAATTGGCAAGGTTTATATTTGTCTTGCTCAATTTAAGACACTCTCTTCATGCATTATGGAACTTTTCTTAACATACTCAGCACCCTATTAATTTATTTGTGGAATGTTTTGCTCTTCTCAGAGGCACATATTCATTCATTATTGGTGTAGTCTATGACCACAAATAGCGACCTATGCACTGTATACTTTGGAAAATTGCAGCTAATTCATTTTGAGTTGGAAAATTATAATCTTAGTTGGCATTCATTTGTTTTCCACTTCTCTATTTTCAAAAAAACAACTAAAGATCATTGGCTGGCTTCTCTCTTCCATAGATCTGATTTTCTCCTTAAATGCTCCATCTTGAGCTTCCTACCTTATATGAACCCAAGATGTGTGGTTGGCGTTTTGTGCTGAAGCGTGGTGGCCAAATCCTCCAAGAATAACTTATCATAAGGAACTATGTGTCCATTAAGGTTGTAAGAAGCCCATATTTATTGGCTAAAAGAACCCAACCAACAGTTTGGGTTTTCTAGGTTTGGTGATGTTGCAGAATCATGCAATTCCATTGGTATTAAATTCACTTGTTTCTAATACAAGGTTATATTGGTTTTGTACAGTGTACAATGCTCTTAGGAGATTACATTGTTTTAGGTATTATGTACAATAGTATGTCATTAGGGGGTGTGCCATAAACTTGTGGGCAATTCTCAAAAGACAGTCACAACACTCTCAATTTTTAGGAGGATCATCTTCACATTCTTTAATTTGTAACCTGTTATTACCATATATTGTAACATGTAGGAACTGAATGCCAAGATACTTTGAGTTTATATATGCGGAAAATATGGTGATTAGAAATTTAGAATGTCTATATAGGATTAGAGGGAGCAAAAAAGAAGTTCAAATTATTGGTGTTGTTCACTTTTTCTTGGTCATTGGTTGGTTTGGAACTCAATGCATGAAGAATCTTACCATTGTATCTTTTTTCTGGACTTTGTAAAAGAACCTAAGTGGATTACCATCCTTTTTTTTATCTTCTTTTAACCCCTAAAGTTCCATTGTCCCTACGGGGGACAAAATGGATTTTGGGCAGGTTCCTATGAGCTCAATTTTTAATGAAACATTCTAAAATTTATTAGCTTTTGGGGAATGTAATTTTTATTTCAATTAGTGCACGGGAGCAAAAGTTATGCCCAAATAAGCTCAAAACAAGGGAGAAGGGGCAGCAAAAAATTTTTGCAAAAAATTTAATTTAATTTTTTTTAATTTTTTTCCTTATAGATTATATTTTTGTCTATTTGGGTAGCTTTGATTCATTTCATTTAGATTTTTTATGAGAAAGTTATGGACAATCTTGTTTTTTGGGCAATTAGAGCATCTTCTTGAAAAAAACTTTTTCTTTCACTTTGATTGCTGATATCTTTCAATCCGTACGGTCAAACATCACAAAATTTTTACTACATGATCTGTAAAAAGTGTAGTACAAGATCCTATGGTTAGTTTCTAAATTTTTTTTTTTTTTTCTGATCTTTTAGATGAACGCAACAAAAGTAGCAGTTTTGAGTGAGTTTTGATTGAAAAATGGCCTTGGGACTTTAGGGATTAATTCCTTTTCTATTTGATTTATTATTGGTGATGACTAACCACTAACATAGAGGTACATTTTGCTTTCTTCAATGTATCAATGTATTAGTAGTGTACATTTCAAGAGGTGGTCACTTTAGTGTCTACTATATTTCCACTTCAAAGAAATCGTAACTAATTCCATAAAGGTCCCAAAAACATAAACTGACTTTGGTTAGATGCTAATTCCATTTTTCTTTTTACAAAACTTTACTAAAATTATTTCAATGAAATTCTCCAATTGGCAATCAATTCTTAAAAGGTTGCTTTAAGAGCAGAAATTCCAAAATAATTTGTCATATTTTGGTACTATTACATGGCCATTTACACATCATATTCATTTGGTATTCAAATTGGTATTTGTTTTCACTTAGTATAAAGTTTCTACATAATTTCTACATACAAACATCCCATAAATATACTTAATTGCAAAAATATATATGAAGGGTGAAAGCACACTACGGTTGTCCAAAATCATAGTCACGGCAGAATTTCTGCATAGGATAAAAGTTTAGAGTCAACTTTATTATGTTTCTGGTCGTCTTTTTGAAGAAAAATAAATAAGGTGAAGTCTTACATCTTGTGTACATTAAAAGTTTCATAACAAAAAGTGACTTTCATCTATCAATTCAATGTATGGAGTACAAACATTAAATGTTTGTACTATCACAGATTCAGCTTTAGCATTGTTGTATTTATTGTGTCAAGTTTGGGGGTTCAGTTTTGCAATTCAAAGGGCTAAAGTCAATGTTTTAATGTTTAGATACAATGCTCTAGCACTTAATTAGGGTTTTGAAAATTTTATAAGAACATATCCTTGCAAATGTGTGATTTTAGTACAAGGCCTAAATTTTGACTTTAAAGTGTGTGTTTTCTAACTTGAAATTTGAGATTCTATAAGAAGACCTTTTGATTGAGATGGGCCACTATTGAATTTTGGTATAAGCAATGTTTTGGCTCCATTTTGTACCAATTGTGTACCAATTTTGTACCATTATTCGTACTTTTTGTACCAATATTTGTATTTTTTGTATTGATTTTACTGGTTTGTCCATTTGGCAAGGGGGCGACCGTAGCATGCATTCACCCTGAAATACTTATGAAAATATATAACTCCTAAAATTGACATATACAAATCACATATGACCATCTAGCTAATAAGTGACATCAACACCTTTAACTCCTAAATTCTCAAAGCCATTTTTCTGTCAAAGATCACTCAAAACTGCTACTTTTGTTCATCTAAGAAATTAGAAAAACATTTTTTTTAGAAGCTAATTGCAAGATCTTGTACTACACTTTTCTGAGATCAAGTGGTGAAAATTTTGTGATGTTTGGCCGTACGAATTAAAAGATATCAGCATTCAAAGTGAAAGAATTTTTTTTTTAAAGAAGATGCTTTGATTGCCCACAAAGCAAGAAACTCTATAACTTTCACATCACTAATCCAAATGGAATGAATCAAAGCTCTCTATTTAGACAAAAATATAATCTATTAGAAAAAAGTAATGAAAAAATTTATTTCAATTTTTTATGGATTTTTTTTGCTACCCAGTCTCCCCTGTTTTGAGGTTATTGTAGCATAACTTTTGCTCCTGTTCACCGATTGAAATAAACGTTACATTCCCTGAAAGCTCATAGGTTTTCCTATCTTATGAGAAAGTTTCAAAAAGTTTCACCAAAAATTGAGCTCATAGGAACCTGCCCAAAATCCATTTTGTCCTACGTAGGAACAATGGAACTTCAGGGGTTAAATTAGGTTGTTTGTTTTGTTTTGTTTGAGATTTTGAGATTTAACAAACTATGAGGCGTCCGAAAGCTCTTTGCAAGGAGGGATGCATAGACTTTGTTAGGTTAAATTTGGACCTACAGATTGAACGTTATTGAATTTCAAAGTTTTTATGAATCAAAAATAGAATTAAATTTTAAAAATCCCTACCTATGACCAAATGCTACAATACAAAGCCCTTTCATCCCTTTGTGCATAGACCTTTTTATTTGTGTCAATTACGTGGCGTTTGGACCTAGAGAAGAAAGTTATTGGGTTTTGAAGTTTTTATGATTTTGGGCCAAAATATGAAAATCTCTAGTCACATGTACCTACCCAAAATTTCTATTTAGCCAAAAAATGCATGTTGATCACTTAGGGGTTAACCTCTAAAGGACCATTCTCTGTTTGAGGGACAAAATGGGAATTTTGGACAGCTACCTACGGTCTGAATTTTTGTCTTGATTTTTTGAAGTTTTTTTGGAAGATAGAAAAATGGATTAGCTTCATGGGAATATATTTTTTTTCAATTGGTGTATGGGAACAAAAGTTATGCTCAAAATAGTAGAGAAGGGGTGAAAGCAGGAGGGCAGCCAAAAAAATTTGAAATATTTGAATTATTTTTTTGTTTTTTTCTTCCATAGATAATATTCTTGTGTACATGGAAAGCTTTCATTAATTCCATTTGGATTTGTTATGAGAAAGTTATGGACAATCTTGTTTTTAGACATTTTGAACATCTTCTTGAAAAAATCAACTTGTAGGATTCATTTTTGAATGCAATTTTTACACTTTATCAAAAAAATAGTTCCACATGGTTTAGTTTGTTGTCTCACCATTGAGATTTGTGCATTCTAATTCCATTTTAGAGATATTTATAATTTAGATATTCCTTCTATATTGTAGCTATTTCTACTTAACATTTTTTTAAAGAATAAAAATTAAATTTTTTGGAATATTTTTTCCTAAATTCTCAATTCAATCCTCCACTATAAAGATTTAAAGCTCAAAACTTTGTAGCGCAAAAAATGAAAGTTAAGAAGGTTCAAAATCAAATAACTTTGTCCCGCAATATCCTTAAAAACTTGTTTTTTCCACTTTAAATGCAGATATCTTGCAATTTGTCTGGTCAAAAGTTCTGAAATTTTGTCCCCACATTTCATACTAGTTAGGTGTAACTAAGATCCTAAGGTTAGATGTGCCAAAAAAAGCAATTTTCAAATTCTTTTAATACTCTTTGCTATAGAAATGGTTGTTTTGAGTGTTTTTTGGCAGAAAAATGGCCTTAATCCTTTAATTAGGTCTTAAGAGAATGAGTCCAAATGGTTGCAAAGTAGTTTAGAATTGTAGGATATATTCCATTGATTCTTAAATATACCTACTTCTTGGATGTCAAATGAAAAACACAAACAGAATCTTGGAGTTGAACTTAAAGGATCTCTCTCTCTCTCTCTCCCTCTCTCTCCGGTACCGTTCCATTTTGGGACAAGTTGAACTTTTTTCATCGATATTGTGATTTTTCATCGAGGTTATGATTTTTCATTTTACATCGTTCTTGTCAATCCATACTTAGAAATTATCTTAGTATATGTATTGATTGTATTCTAATTATACATTAGAACTCAATAATCATAGGATCTACCAATGGATCTCTATCATGTGTATTCATGAGAAAATATTCCACCCAGCCCGCATAATAATCGGCTCTTTTACAAAAGCCCCCATTTTATGTTGTGGTTCTCCACATTAACTCCACAACTGCCAAAATCCAAAGAATGCCAGTACTAATATTTACAGTTACCTACCTGTATTTTGGCAAGGGTTAACATGTAACAACTGAAAAGTGGTTCGGCTTACAAGATTGACGGCTCCATACTTGGAAAGCACTAATCTTTATGGCACCAAAACAGGGGCGGCTCCACCAAAGGCAAACTTTGCTGTATTCGTGCTCATAACCTAACTGTTTCATAGTCCCTAGAGCTGCGTCACTGAAGGAATTACGTTTCCATTTTGATGCGGCTGCGTGGAGGGAGACTGGCTGATCCACAGAGAAGTGCAAGTGGACCCTCCCAAACACGTTCTCAACACTGATTGGTACCATGGAGAACGAAGGAAAACAGGTTCTTGGAAACAGAGTAGAATTTGCTTATTTTGAACACTTGTGTAGGACTCCAAGTCTCTTGAGTTTTTTGCTATTCGTTTATGCCGCAACTTGGTGACACGGATAACAACGGGAATGTTCTGCAGACACCTTGCATACGTCACGGTTCTAACATTGTGTTTGGATTGTGGCATGGGTGCAGGTGAGGAACATTCCCTCCATATTTTGGCACAATCGGATGGCAAAATCACTACGTTTTTACTACTTCTACACCCTGTTCACTCATACTAACATTTGTAGAGAGACAAGGGCAGTCGCAGCACTTCGTTTAGCTGGTCACAGTTGTTGGTGTTTTTTCTTCAAAAACTCCTCATATTCTTACGTTACATAATGGTTACATGGTTACATGGTTACATGAGTACGTTTTGTGGTTCACACCTACAGCCTTCTAGCTCTGCTGTGCATGGGATCTCATGAGAATTCCAATTTTAGTTTTGGCAAGATTTTAAGTTACTTAGCTGAGTAGCTTTGTATAGCTATGAACTATACTGTACCCACCCTCCCTCCCGGCTGGATTTTGTGGAAATCCCCCAGGTTTTAATTGCAACGGTACTTTCATGAAAGTTCACGCACTGTAGAAAATGACACTTATTCGCTGTGCTCTACTTGTCACGAATCCTAGAACTGCATGAAATTGCCCGTAATGGGGTGTCATCTCTCTCTCTCTCTCTTTGATTAATATATAAATTAAACTCTACATTCATACAAAATAGTGTCACCCTCACATGACAATCAACTCATATTATCACAAAAGCCAAAAGTCGAGCCCAGCCCTCTAAATAAATCACACGGTTACTAGTACTCCCAAATTAAGGGCCATGCCAAAAGTGATCCCTGTTGTATAGTCAAGTCCAGTTCATTTACGAGTTTCCAAAATCAAGTTTTAAGGGGAAAGCTCAAAGTATTAAAATACACTATAGTAGTAAATGTAAATATTTGCTAAACCATCTCACATAATTTATTTTTCTAAAACTTAAGTGTCTTAAATTCAACTCAATGATGTATTTAAAGCATTAATAAAGTTGTAAATGTAACACAAAATTGGATGAAAATCATCCATTCTTTAATGTGCACAAAGTCTATGATTATTGAAACAAGTAAATATTCTCCAATATGTTATGAGTATACTTTCAATATGATTTATATACATCATAGTTTTAGTACTGTTGTAGTACTACTGCAATAAGGGGTACTTTCCCGATGAGTAAAGTAGTATGTTCTAAAAGCGACCATTTAAAGGCTAGTTTGCCTTTCTCATAGGTTTGCATGAATAAAAGTGTTCTTGATTTATTTTTCAGAGAAAGAAAAATAGATGCCAAATATAACACAAGTGGTTTCATATTTTTTGAAGCATTTTAAAAATTGGTTGTGAATTTCCTAAGATTTTTCTTGTAGGCACCTATTTGTGACTCTAGCTCTCCTAAAATGCATCCACTTGCAACTCTAAAGTGATTTGAAGAAATCAAAGCCATTGAGTGGCTCTTGCAATAAAGAAAACTTTTTCCTTGATTCAATCAATGGCGAAAGTGATTCATTTTAAGGACCACCTCATATCCATTTAGTAGCTTTTTATAGGGTCAATTTGAAGAGGAGGGTCGGTTATAGAATAGACTACCTTAACCCGTAAACGACAAGTAGGCCATTTTGTGGTCGATAAATGACAGAGAACCAAACTATATAGGATAGAAATGCAATCATTCATCCTCAGAATTTGTTGTGAAACAAGGAGATCTTCTACAATAGCTTGACTTCTAATAGATACTTTTGGATTTTTTAATGTAGATGATGTCACACGATAATGAAAAAGGATGATTTCTAAGGTCACCCCTTCATCCTTTAAGGATTAATTGACCATCTAAAGCACATAAAGCAAAAGAAGGTTGGTTTTAGAGTAGACTACCTTAATTGACCATCTAAAGGACACAAACCGTCCTCCATGTCCTTCCAAAGCTAAGGTAGGAGGTGCAAAAAGTATGTACTCTTTTGGAGAAGCTATATTCCTTGAAATATTTGTCAATAAATTTTGAAAGACAAAAAAATGGATTGGAATTGGCATCTAACCCAAGTCGTTTCATATTTTGGGGACCGTCAAAGAATTAGTTACGAATTTGTGAGTTGAAGCGCAGTGGTCATTCAAAGCATCCACCTACTGGTACACTGATGCAGCACACTGATGGAGCAATATAGAAAGCAAAATGTACCTCTGCATGAGAGGATGTCTGTAGAGCCTGGTCGATTTTAGGTCCTCTTACCTTACCGTAACTGGATTATTTATTTTTCGGCTCCGGTTCAATACAACAAACTTGCCCCTCTACTTGAGTGCCTATTCAATATAATACAATGTGCGTCCATCTGTAATGCCTCTACCATGCCTCCCCTCGCCTCACTCCTTCCATGAAGCTCACAACTCACGCCGCAACCTCTCCACCTCACTGCTCAAATATGCTCTATTTCTACCGTCTGTACTCTGTAGCTCCCCCTTCTCACAATAAGTGCAGGCAGTACAAGAATCACGACTCTCTCTCTGGCAAAAAAAGGACCGAGGTCCCAATTTTTGGGAAGCTGCAAGAGACCCTAGCTAGAGAATGAATGAATGTTCATTAAACCCGGAAAGCGCTTGCTGCCGAGGCACTGCCGCTGCTCCCCGGCGGCGGCGGAGTCTCCGGTCCACTAAGCTTAAACTTGCACACAGGGCAAGTGCCCTGCTGCCGAAGCCACTGGTCGATGCACGCCGAATGGAACTGCCATGCGCATCCACCAAGCAATGCAACGCGAAGTTGTTAATTAAGTTGATAATATATGGCAATCGATCGGTCATATACATATACATAACATATACATTGGCCACCCTTATAAAAAACCCACTCTCACGACACACTCTGTAATTGTAATTCCGTGCATATCTGACGCCCCCTTCACTGCTCATCGCCCAGTAACGTCAACTCTACTATCATCATCTTTACTGCCAGAATGATGAGCTTGTTCCCACCACACCGGATGAACGAAATATATCCAGCCGGGACCATCATGAATTATGTTGCGAGTCACCAGAACTTCCAACGTCAATAATGGAGTTCCGGGAGAATCCAATAATTGCGAGTCACCAGAACATACCTGGTGTAGGCAGGGAAGTGTTCGAACCATTTCACCATCCAGCACTTGCTCCAAGCACACGCTGCAGGTCAACTCCTCCTCCGGATCCACCATGTTTGTCTGCTTCCCGGCTTCTAAGTCAACCAGTCTCTTCTCCTGTACATTTCAAGATTTCTTACGGAAGTGCCAACAAGTCTCTGTACGCTTCCCGTCTTTATCTTTCTGGCTTTCAGTTCTATAAATCGCAGGTCCATTGATTTAAAAAGTGTATGAGCTACAACAATAAGGTAACAGTAGTCGACAAGCTACGAATATATATTTATATAACACTGCTGAGTTTCCTGGCACGCTACAGAAAGGAGTCTGAGGAGTCATGCATCAAGACCTGTATTCCCACTTTCAACCATGGAGAGCAACTCGACCGAGTTGTTGGATTCAAACAACGAATTGAGTACGAAATAAGGGCCAGATCCTAAGTTCATACCGAGATTGAGTCGACAGCATTCACTTCGATCTCCTCTGAAGGGAGTTCAACGCCACTGCTGGAAGGGTATCGAGCAATTCCACAGGCATTAGAATACATATTGATATTGGCAACTCTACAAACCTGAAATGGCATATCCATGAATTACATAAATATGCAATGTGGAATGAAACTGCGCAACTGACCTAGGTCGTGATTCAGTAACTGGAGTGTGACTAGATCCTTTGTACATACGAACAGGTAATCTGCTGATATCTGTATCACTCATGGCGGTGACGCCAGGGGGGTTGTCTGCATCTAATGCTCTCAAAGCATCGTAATCTGCAATTAGCAAAAACTGCATTGTTCAGATAATGAGATCTAAAACATTTGATGGACAAACAACAGTCCCTATGATAACAGCGTTTATCGTCGAGTTTAGACCCATTTCTGTCCTGCGTAGACATTATTCCGTAAAAAACGTCTCACAACATAGGATGAACACTCTTCATAAACATTAACAGGCTTGAGATTCATGTTGCAGGCTAAGTCGTCCCTCTTCAGACCATGATCAGAAATGTGAATCACCTAGGTCATCAAATTCCCTGTCAAGTAGGGCAAGTTGCAAACGCAAGCCGTGGAGTCGGGCTCTAGTAGCAAAAGTTAGAGAGGAAGGCATTCGTAGGCGCAGCTCTGCGTGGCTCAATAATCCACCTGCAGTCGCAGCAGCAGCCGCCTGCGCCTGAGCTTGAAGTTGTTGACAAATCGCATACATACGTAGGCTGGACGCCATAAAAAAAAAACCCATTCCCACCCAAAGCTGCAAAAACACATCAACAGGTAAGTTCGGTTCATGATGGCATTTCTATAAATTATTCATCTAAGATATGTGATGAAATAGAACTAAAAGCTTCAAAAGCTCTCCAATTATCCTGGAAAGCAGAGCATAACTTATTCATTATCGTCCCGAGATTGGACAAGAAGAGCTCAAGCAAATATTAATAAAATATCAAAGACTCGTCCCATTAGTTTATAGGGGAAGAATGACGCACCAGTGCATTTTGAGACGTGTAAGAATTAAGTATCATAAATAATAGGACCACTGCAAGTAAAAATATACCACCATAAGGTTTAGAAAAACTTGAGGAATGAATGGATGCTCTCTATGATAAGATGCAACCTCAATGCTGCAATTTAAACACTGGAGTTTCATATGCATGTAACTGTCTACACCTTAGGACTCTTTATTCATTAAGCTGGACGTTTTCACATACCAATAATAAGGAATGCCATAGGATTAGCATTAAACGGACGCCCCGTGCCATGAAATCTATGTCCAACCTGTCAAAAAATGAGCAGAATTTAGTCATCAAATTCGAAAATAACCAGAATCTACCAAGCAATCGCCAACAAATATTCGTCATTCATCACTCATCTTAACAGAACATCTTCCAAAGATTCTGACAGGTCAAAGCAGAATACAATAACCTGTCACACCTACTGCATGCCGAATGTTCTTATCGTGGCATGGCAGGAGATAAAATATCCATCATCCAACGATTCTCTCAACATGGCACGATAATTATGCCAAAACAAACGGATGTAAAACCTCCAAGAAATCTACATTCATTCGCTGTAATAAGAAGGGCAGACAAAATTTAACATAACTCCAACCTGCTTAATGTAGAAAGAACAAGTAAGAATGCTAAGGAAACGTACCACAGAACGCCGCTCAGGCATAAAACCTGGTAGCCCGCTCTCCAAGTCCGCCCGGATTCCTCTAAATACGAAACTCATATTGAGATGCCAATTATATCTTTTTGTCGAAACTTTCCCTTCCTTCCGCTATGGAAATGATATCTTCGTGCCAACCTTAAACCACTGAATCCTGTTTTCTCTTTTAATAGCTTTTGCAAATATCACAACCCGCTCTTCTCTTCTGAAACTTATCTACAGTAATCTCAAAAGATAATCTGGAGTGCGATCGTATCTGGCTCCAGAGAACCAAATACTGCATAATATCACACTAAGAACCTCGCAACACTGATGCGATTCACCTTCCGCTGTATTTCACAGTCATCCTAAACCATAACGCGCTCATCAAGCGCATAAAACGCTAAACCTTGCTCAGTTTTGATTCCGTAATCGATTCCCTAAGGTAGCGAACCCAATTTAACAAGAATCAAAACGCAGTTGACTAACCCTAACCAAGGCTTTAATAGAGACCAATACCGACTCAAACACAGGTTTCTACAACCTTAACGCCTTGCGAGAAGACGAGCAACCTCCTACTGAGGACAATTAGTCCTCAAAAGATCGTCCCTAACTCACAATGCTTACCGACACTTCATATTCCGGCTCCCAAAATAGATTGCAAATAGCTCACATTAAAGAAACAACGGCACGCCGAATACTCTCCCTACACAAGAATTTATCTGAGACATACACCGACTAAGACACAGGTCTCTACAGCCTTAACGTCCCTGCAAGAAGTCGAACAACTTCGCTAATCGTCACTCAGATTGTCCCTAACTCATCCAAAATAGAGCGCCAATGGTTCGCAATTAAGAGCAACGAAACACACACACTCCGTTAGCCTTGCGCTTCCTAACCAAGACTTCAGAAGCGACAACCTTATATGCACTTGAAACTAAGTCAGTCTTCTCCAACCTTCTTAGCTACTTGCAAGTAGAAGATCAACTGAAAACAAATTAAACCTCGCTAATAAGACTGTCTCTCACTAACAATACTACTTTCCGAAATTTTGGCTTCCAAACTAGAGTGCGAGCAAATTGTTCACACAAGGGTTGCAAATATTGAAGAAGAACGAAACTCGGCCTGCGTCTCAAGCTTTACAAGGCGGACTTCATCGCAGCGGGAACAATTTGCTCAGCCGTTCCGTAAACTTCTTCACCGAAAATGGAAGTAAGTGAGTGGCGCTGGCTAAGCTCAGGCTTGCAAGCAACTACTGAGAAACGAGCAAATGCGAATTCGACTACTGAAATGATGGAGAGACGAACAGCGCCGTCTTCCAAGGAGCGTTTACTTCGTGACGGAGCCGACGAGGCGACGAGAGGAGTCCTCTATGGCGCCCGCCCGACGGCAGGTGGACGCCGACCATCGGATATCCAGAGCCCTTCCGCAGATTTTCAGTCCTCCCGAAGATTTCGTTGGGGTTTGGTGGCCGATGATGAAGATTCGTCCGTCCTGGGAAGCCGGAAGATTCCAGGCCCTTTTGTACAGTACAGGTTTCACTGGACTGGATATTATTGTAAATTAGTGAAGGAAAGGTTGCACTGCGGAACCGCGTCACAGAAGACGGTACAGTATGTTCCGTTTTTTGACTTGTTCGTTACTCCTGAAGTTACGTTGAAGCAGGCCCGATTGGAAGCAGTCAATTTTTGCTGCACAGTCCTCCGGAGAATGGCACTAAGAGCATCCCCACCAATCTGTTCTCTATCCCTAAACTTGAAGTCTCAAAGCAGTCAACCTTGACTTTATACAGATGAGACCTCGCGAGTTCTCTAAATGAGCCTCTGGATACAGAATTTGGTGAGAGTTTTGCAGAATTCTGTATAATTTACGGATATAGGATTTAGAAAAAGGTTGGTGCGATGAGATTTCTGTATCCCTGTCTGCATCTCAGGTCCTCTTCCCTAAACTTTTAGGGAAACGGAACTCCCGGTGGGAATGCTCTAAGTGGTCGGACTACCCATTCCCAACCAAGGCGCGGAACCTGGAGGGTGTAGTTATTTCCAACCAAGGTTGAAATAAGGTAGAAATACTTAAATGTGACACTTATTGTGGATCCGTTGATATGAAGGGTGCGTGTAGAAACAAAGATGTGCGCTTGATAGGAATTAGGTTAGGAAACCAACAAAATTGGTTTCACATTTTTTCGACTTTGCATGAATATAAAAGAGTTTCTTGAAAGAACTGCATAGATGCACCTACTGTGGACCGTAGACTAATACAGAAGTGATCACAGAGACACCCAAAAGCAATAGACCGTAAGCTCGTATCACAAGCAAGAGATTGGCTAACGTAGAATCCGCTCCCATGATCGTGACTACTTTACAGAACTGACCACCTATCCACTTTGCCCACAAGCTGGCCTTGCTTTAGGATGTTTTTTAGGGGTCCGTAAACGACTAGTGTTATATTCAAGTATTCCTACCTTAGATTTTTAATTGAAGCTTGGAATGTGTTTTTTCCTCCTTTTTAAGGTTGAGACTAATAAGGTCATGACACACGGGAAATAGTGAGTAGAATTAGTTCTTGAATGATTGGAATTGAAAGAGTCTAGGCATTGGCTATTTGTTCGAACAACTTCTTGGCTCCCAAAATTTATAGCAATTTCAGTTTTGGAAATAACATTAAGGAAAGCTTGCAATCCCTATATTTCCTACCTTTCTACATGCCAAAAATTTGCGTTGCCTCATAGTGCTCAAGCTCTATCCCATAATCACTTAAGTGATTGGTTATGGGTGGTCCAACCTGACATTCTAGAACTAATGTATTGCTGAGAACGATTTTGTGTTTAATAGACAAAGGTAAAGTTTGAAGAAGATGGGAGGATGTGAGCGTAGGAGTGTGAGCTCAAGAGCCTTGAATAGTATATACATATATTATCGGTATATATACTATAGAAAACCGTCTATGATTATAGGATATCATTACAAAAAATATGAGGCCTCAAGAAGGCCGCTAAGCCTGCCCCCCCCCCCCCCCCCCCCCCCGCGGTGATATTATGGAAGAAAAAAAAAATTGAAAATTTGAAATGTGACGTGGTCACATTTTGACCATGTTAGCGCTGTCAGTGCCACATCAACGCCACATCATTTTCTTTTTTAATTTTAAAAAAATAATTCAAAAATAATAATAATAATAAAAAAAAAATTCTCGTAACTGCACCCCGCGGGTGCCGAAAATCACGCACTTGCAGTCTTATTGAGGCCTGTATTATAGGTACTTATGATGCATACACCTTCTGTAGTGTGTGGTATCTATATAGGTATCTATATTGTAGGCTCAATGCTCACAAGCTCGCATTTTTGGGCTCATATACTAGCACCGTTGAAGAAAATGGAGCAGTTTGTTTGGAATGGCCTCACATATTATAGGCATATTACTAGCAAAAGTTGGTTATAGCAAAATCCACAAGGACCCTAACACCCAAGGCTGCAATATTGGTACAATTTGATCATAAATGGGGTCAGATTAATCCTATCTATTTGTGGGATGAGATGAAGATCAAGTAGATCAAAAATTGATCTAATAGCTCATAGGTATTTGTCACAAGTCCTACCACTGGCTTCATCTCCATCTCCAAATGTTTTTGTATAGGTTTCATTTCTATTGTTGGAATGAATTTCAATGCGTGGCCAAAAAAAAGAAAACATCAATGAAGGAAGAGCAAGAATTCTATACCACTTCAATTGGAACAAGTGTACATTGTATCTAAGTAATAAAAAGAATTCTTTGAAGTGGCAAGAATAAAATGTACTCCGTATAATGTAACCATCCCAGTAACCATTTTTGTATAGAATTTTTTTTCATTAACATATTTGTACTTCATTATTTCAATTTTGATAATTTCATCTACATAAAAATTATCATATACTATTGCAATCCAATTTAATCATAACATACACTATAATATACATACAGTAACTAGACCAAATGAGGCCAATTTCATTTCTTATAAGCTAACTACCCCCCAGCATGGCAGGCTTAGATTTACAACCATCTTTATTTAACACATTTTTCCCCCAGTATCTAATAAAAAAACTTTCTTGGTTGAGGAAAGGAGTTATACCGTTGTAACCAACCCAATTAAAAATGTTATGTCTTTTGTTGGGCAACTTGATAACAGTCCATCATCAATCATATGATAACATGGGATTCTTCTTGGATGTACATTAGGAGATAGTAAGGGTTTACCCTAGGGGCAAAAAAGGGAACAAATATATAACATTCAATAGCAGACTGAAGGTCTGCCTTCTTCTTGACAAAATGGTGTAAAATATTCCACAACATATTTAGCTAAAGAACACGTGTCAGCTAACATGGACAGCACATGCCCCCATTGATGAGTTTTCCTAGATGTGGCCTCAGGGAGGGAAAGGCAGCCTCCCTGGAGGCTAATGAATGTTATGTATACTATCTTGAGATAAAACACTTGTTATTTTCTATGGTAAATTAAAGCTCATTCAATGTGGATTTGCTCACATAGGTTGCAAAAATCTTCCAAGGTTTACAAAACTCAAATCAATCTCATTTATAAGTCAATTAAAACATTCCTATGTATATATTGTAGATAACAAAATGTATTAGGAATTGGTGAATGAGATTAGAGAGTGCATAGGTGGTGGTCCCCATGACATGTGGCAACTCATCCAAATTTTTAATTTTTCATCCATCTTTAGTTTCTTAACAATTGAGTTCTTCCAGAACAACAATTTTGAATTTGTCTCTATGCATGTCAAATTTGCTTGAGTAAACCAATTCACATTATTCCAAGAGAATTCATTTAGTCTAGGATAATGCTCTAGAAATTGTAACACTAGAAGGAACCCGTGTTGTTTTTTATGTCAAACCTTGGACATGCAATGTTTTTAGTAGACATCAAATGTCATAGTGTTGATGACTAAGAAGGGTGTTTTCTATGGATGTCACAAAATACATTGGTAAATTACCGTCAAAACATGTTGATGCTATCATTGATGTTTATATTTTATTTGACATGAAATCAAACATAGTGATGTTCTTTTGAACATCCGAGAAAACATAGTACTGCTACATCATCAAGCAAATGTATTTTGACTAAAGGTAAGTTTGTAAAAGTTATTGTGGGCTATGATAAATGCTGACCAAATGTGAAAAATTTAGAGAAAGGGCAGCCATGTGGCATGCTTTGCAAAAAAAGGGATTGGGATGGATATACACCATGGATGAAAAGAGAAGCTCTTTACACAAACAATGGATTTCACAAGTAATAGATTTTACTACAAATACATCCCCTCAACCTTTCATTCTCATTAAATATTGATGAGGTAATTCATTTATTTTGCCATAAAAAAGTCTCTTGATTTTAGATGATAAATTTCTTTAATTTTGGTTGATTTTGACAATTTTTTATTTTTATTTTTATTTTTTTAACTTTCTTATAAATGTAATTCTTGCTGACCATGTCCTATAGGTGAAGTACGAACTAATTGATGTCTCAAAGAATATCTGGACGTCTAATTAAATTAACATCTCAATAATCATTATGAAAACTCTAAGACGATATAAAAGTGTGCTAACTAGGCATGCCACATCATCCTTGCTAGTTGCCACATTATTTTTCTTGCCACCATATCACCCACTACATTAGGTGTCACATCATGGACGGGATGGATGAAAAGAAATTCTACGTGGCTCTCCTCACTTGCGTGGCGCTTACGTGACAGGCACATGGCATGATTTCCTTGTGTGTAGAACCAATGTTTCTGTTGACCTAGTGCCATATTTGATATTTCAGATCTAGTGCCATATTTTTAATACTAAAAATATTCACTTGATTAGGTTTTACTTAACTTCAAAGTATTGTTGACACTAGAATTTGGTGGCTCAGACATTTAGGGATTAAAGGAGGATAAAGGAGGATAATGTTTTCCTAGTTCCGTAGGGTAATCATTCTTTAAATTTGCAGAGATAGGATAATCCCCACTTTGTTTGCATTTTGTAGGTCTTTGTATTCCTTTGAACTTTCCTATGCATCACAATTACAATCAATTCCAATTGTGTTGAAATTATCCATCGAGTTGCATCACATTCAAGAGCAGAAGGAAGGTCTGCCTTCCCCTTGACGAAATGATGTAGAATATTCCATACCATATTTAGCTAAACTATACTACCATTCATCAAGAGCTTGGCTTCTTCCAAGTGCCCAGAGTCCCAGACCGCTCAAAAACATCCGAACCATGCAGTTACAATGCAAACACACTCCACAGCTGATAAACTTCCCGAGACAGTATGAATTCCACTGAAAAGATGACTGCGTTAACTTTAGGCTTGTGCTTAATGGATGATCACACAAGGACTTTCAATGCTTTGTAAACCAGTCCATCACGCTTGCCAATTCCAGATGCAAAAGAATTATTTCTGCTTAGCTTAGTAAGTTCTTTCTTCAGTAATTTTGAAATCTTTAGCAATTCTAAAGACAGATCATTGAGAAGGTTAATCAGAAAATAACAAGTCTCATGGCATATGGTTCTTATGAATGACTTTTGGAGAAAGTGAAGGACTTACTGAAGAATGCATCTATTTATGAATACACACCTGAAATCACCACATTTTCTACCCCAGATAGCTTGGTGGTCGAAATGATGAAATTTTGATAGGAAATTGATTCCTCCTCAAGAGAAACCCAATTCAAGTTTCTCCAAAAAGTCATCCTATGAAAAAGTCATTTATAGGATCCATATGTCATTCAGACACTTACACAATAATCATTCTATGACCTCTCAGAGTTGAAAGCATGGAGTATCTATTCATGCCAAGACTCCCCTTAAAAATGGCTGTCCTTGAAGCATGAAATGCTTCAACTTCCATTGGTTGCTCTTATGCACTTATGGTGGTTTTGAGACACCACAAGAATCATTTTCCATCATAAAATAGGAGACGCAATTAGAAATGTGGCGGATTTAGGTGTGTTCACCCTCTGATGACAGATAAGCTCCAGGACAAGGTTTTTAAAGGCAAGGAACTCCATTTCTTCTATCGACTATCCTTGATTTATACAGTCACCTCTGAAGATACTATTACAGACGCTTTGTGGGATCGATTTAACTTAAGGAAAAGCAACACATTTCAAATGGAATTCCTTACTAGTTTCAAAACCGATAATGTAGACTTACATGCAAATTGCAACGGCGAATGATCTAGTTGGGCCCGAGAATTAGAGTCGAAATTTTACCAGCAACATAAGTTCAATGGAGTTCTTTCTTCATATACCATGCTCAGTTGAGATCGATATTGTACAATGACAGAAAACATGATCTGGAACTTGCTTGATACCATTCGAGTTGCGAATTGGGGCTGTGAGCTGCTGTCAAGCAACTAAGAGAAGCTCCTGATCGGATCCTTCGCTTCATTGATCTTTTCAGTCCACACAGCAAGGATCAAAGAAGAAGCTCCTTGCATTAAATTTGTATTACTGGAAAATAGAACACTCTTGTCTCAAAACTTCCCTATATTGTCCAGAGAGATTCAAGAAAATGAGAATGAATATCCAAAGAATAAGTGAAAGATCATTCCCACATCACATCGTCTCAAAACACAGTTTAATTCCATCATATAAAGCCTTCGGCTACACAGAGGAGGTATGGACATTCAGTAGTCGACATACTTCTCCATTTTCCTAATGCCACAATTCCCTTAGAACGGTGCTATATACAATAGAAATATGCAGAGAGCATTCTTCATTCTAAATCACAGGAGAGCAATAATCTTAATTTCAGACTAAAAAGGCACAGTTAGTGCGGTCAGAATAGTCCCGCGTGCCGCTTGCGCCTGCCTTCCCGGGAAGATCCCCTTCACTCCTCTCAGTCTTCCCAAGACGTCGTTGACAGCGTCCTCAGACTCATCCAACTGCGGCATTGCCTTCTTCAGCAGCGTTTGTGGAGTCTGCACCAAATCGATCACAAGACGTCGAGACGGAATTTCAAGAGCCAAAAACTGGTTCATTGTACCCTGATCACAATAAGGAAATCTAGCAGTCCAAGTGTCTGCCAAAAACCTTGTCGAAAAAAATAGTCCTCGTAGGCGAAGTTTGTTCTGATGGAAATTGGTGGTACAGTGATTGCTATAACAGACATTGGTACCGAATTACGGACAATGCTTTCAATTCTTGATGTAGTTTTCAGATCCTTAACCAAATTATTTGAGCCAACATAGTACACTATGGTCGTCACCAAGCCATAGCTGAATATATTTTCATCTCCGGCTCGAGCTCCGTGCTCCACCACTGCTTATGACATTGGTTTTGGAACATTTCCAGATGACGTTGTCCAATTCAATTGCACACCTAAGTTGAATCAGAAATATTATATTCTTGACCTCTAAAAAGTCCCAAGGCCTATTTCATCAAATTTCACTCAAAAATGCCATTTATATTGCAAAATGCATAAAAATTTAGAAATTATTTTTTTTGCATATCTAACCATAGAATCTTGCACTAGACTAGTGTAAGAATGTGTCTTAAAATCTTCAAAAACTTTGACTACGTGGACTGCAAGATATTTGCACTTGAAGTGAAGAAAACAATTTTTTTTGTACCTTGCCTACCTAGCTTTTAAGACTTTGAATCTACTTAGCTTAAAATTTTTATAAGTACTATGCATGTTGAATTCAAAAAATATGATGTTGATGAATTGAGTTGAAAGTCTATGGTAATTTTTTTAATTTTATAAACACACTTGATTTTCATTCTTTAAAAAATTGTTAGGTAGGAAATAGATTTGGGATTGAACAAAAAACTAAATCATTAACCCCTAAAGGACCATTGTTGGTCCGGCGGACATTTGGGATTTTGAGCAAGTACCTAGGGGCTGAATTTTTGTCTTGACTTTTGAAACTTTTTTTGAAGCTAGAAAAACTGTCTGATAAGCTTTGTGGGAATATAATTTTTTTTCAATTGGTGCCTAGGAATAAAAGATATGCCCAAATAAGCTCAAAACAGGGGAGAAGGGGCAGCAAATTTCTTTTTGCAAAAATTGTAGTTTTTTTTTCTTTTTAACCATAGATTATATTTTTGTCTATCTAAAAAGCTTTGATTCATTCCAGTTGGACATGTTATGAGAAATTCAAGGACAATCTAATTTTTTGAGCTTCCCAAAAAAAATAACTTGTGATTAGTGCATTTTAATTCCATATAAAAAGATATGAAAATTTTAGATTTTCCTTCTATCTCTGATCTATTTCTATTTAACAATTTTTTTAATAATGAAAATGAAGTTATTTTGATTTGATCTTTGCTAGACTCTCAACTCAATTCTCCACTATAAAGATTTAAAGCTCAAAACTGTGCAATGCAAAAGTTTAAAGTTAAAAATGTTCAAAGTCATAAAATCTAGTTCCACAATGTACTGAAAAACTTGTTTTTTTCACTTTAAACGTAGATATCTTGCAATCTGTGCAGTCAAAAATTTTGAAATATTTTCCACACATTGTCATACTAGTTAGGTATAAGATCCAATGGGGTTAGATGTAAGAAAAAGATAATTTTCAATTTTTTTTACTATTTGCTATAGAATTGGCAGTTTTGAGTGTTTTTGGCAGTAAAATGGCCTTGGGCCTTTACGAGTTAATAGCTCTAAGATGGAATTGAAACACAACAATCCCTTCAAGGAGATTGCTCTAATAAAAAAATTTAATCCTATCATACAACTTCTGTGAAAAATTGTGAAAATTAGATTAAAAAAGGAAACCTATAATTATTTTTTTATGAATATATTTAGATTACCTAGAAAACAAGATTGTCCATAACTTTTTCATCATTATTCCAAATAGAATGAATCAAATTTTTTTTCATGTAGAAAAAAATATTTTCTACAAGAAATAAAAAAATTTTAAAATTAATGTTGACAATTTGTGTTGTTTTTGGTGTTGCCTAATGAAACGTGTTCTAGGATTAGGATGGCAAAACCTTTGCGTTTGAGCTCTAATTGAAATAAAATATGACATTCCTAAAAAGCTGATGTATTTTTCTACTTTCAAAAAAAAGTTTCCAAAATCATCATGAAAATTGATATTGTAGGAGCCTACCCAAAGTCTATTCTGTCCCCCAAGGGGATAATGAGTCTTTAGGGTGGTTAACTATGCACAAAATGATTCACAAAAGTGATGAGCAAAATCTATTACTTTGTATTTTCTCCAATTTTTTCCAATACTAACAATTGTTGTATTTAACATTCTAAGCACCATTTTAAAATGTTACCAAACTAGTTTCTTGAGTAACTAAATTTCTTTGGAAATTGAAGCATTCTTTAAAAACATGAATTTGAAAGAAAAGTTCATAATGAAATTGGGCTATTGATATTAATTGTAAACCAATCATTTGCCTCTTTGAATAAGGAGTAACTTAGAGAGAGATACTGATTGAAGAAACAAATTCAGTGAGTCACGGAAATAGAATAGGCAAAAAGGTCATTTATCATTCATCCACTATTGGGTCAACCTCTCCCATGATGAGTGTCTGCAAGCCGTCTCTATCGCTACCTCTTTCAATTTTGCTTGATCTTCAGTCATTTCTATGGATACAATGTTTCTTCAAGCAAGCTTACCAGTAGAATGAGAATGAGAGAATGGAATGCAATTATGCTTTTGCAAAATATTCTTATGAATTTTATTAAGATGCCTCGATGCATTTTTCCATTTCAAGTATATATGAAACTATGAATTTTGTCAACTATGTGTGTTAGCCTATGGCCTTAGTTATTTGCATCACCTTAAGTATATATAGCTAGTACTTGCATCGCCTGACAGATGTCATTTTAATTTAAACAAAAATGAGAGTAGATAGATAAGCTTGTTATAAGAACAATTTGTGGTTGAAGTTCTTGGGAAATCAGCGCGAGGTGATGATTGCGTGCTTGAATATCATATGTCAAGTGGCCAATGAATAGAAATAATATATTATGGCTTCTTGAAAATAGGGGAAGATAGGATCACACAGTAGAAAATAGTCATGCAAGCTATAGAAAAGATAATAGGATAATTTTATAGACGACACTATTGGAAATTTTGTTTTAGTAGGTTAGATTATTTTTAGAATTATCTTGAAATTGTATGTCAACTTCTAGCTAAAAGTTGACGACTATCCTTTCTAAGCCTAGATGTATTGCCAATTTGTGATGGCTTCATTGCCTTTTTGGAGACTATTTTGTTGGCACGGTTTTAGCATCTCTAATTGCAGTTGAACTTATCTTAAAGGAAGGGAAGCATTGTGTATGTGATTTAGAGTGTAAGTGATAAGTCCAACAACTTTGACATGTTACACAACCCAAAATATGACAAGAAAGCTGTTGTTAGACTCAAGTCTGGCATTGTTCACATCATTAATCAAACTTTCCTATCCGCTATAGAATTCCTTCTTTTGTCAATCTTGCGTGTGTTGCTCAACGTCTTTGGCTTTTGCTACCTCAAACAATACATGCAAAATTGAACCAAGAAGGGACTCCAGATCTCTCAACTAGACAAAACCCAACACCAATCTTTTTCATCTTCTGCAATATGAATATACAAAATTGCTTTCGTGTCTTGTCATAGCCATATAGATAGAAGTTTTTGTGCATAGTATTTGGATTCTACTCCCCATTGATAAGGAGCATTGCAAATTCAGGAAGTCAAACTTTGAGTCGAATTTCACATGGCCAAGCAATTCCAAGCAGTTTATAGTAGACTGGATGGTGGATTTTGGTCCCATTTGTCCAAATTTGTCAAGAACAACCATCAGTCACAAGTTCTAAGAGCAAGCATGGTGTTTGAGCACAAGATTTTAGACATCCTTCAGGGAATTTTCTGGATACGCTTAGTTCAGGGCACAATTTATTTTTTCAATGATGTGAGGTAGACATGTGGAGATCACTCCTTGGAGTATAAGGTACACAACAATGTTGTTTTTTTCCTGCAATTTGGTGCAAAATTGAACCAAATTTTATGGCCTAGCACTACGCCTATAGAAAAAATTGTACTAAAAAGGTGGAAATTGCTAAAAAATTTAAATAAAAAAAAAATATTGGATGAAATTGCCATATTGTGGATGAAGACTAAATTATGGATATGTAATAGCTCTAATATGATATTTTCTATCCAATATGTGGATGAATGTTGAAATTAGAGCACCACTACAGCATTCAATATTGCCACTTTGGCAATTCATTAAAAATGAAAAAAAAAATTCCTAGTACACACCTGAGTTAAAAGGGTACTTGATGAAGGGCTGTTTATTTTTATTATTGCATTTGAGATGATTGTAGTTTTACATAAAAAGCTAAGAGGAGGATATTTTCAATATCCTATGGTTTTTATAAATTCATTCATATGATTTTTAAGTGGGACTATCTTACATATAAAATTTAAGTGTCCAATTTTTTCCTACCAGTGCCCTTCTTCACAAAATTTTCCTTCCCTCTACTATATATAAATATAATTATTATTTACATATACCATGAAATTAGAACAATCAATTCAAGTAACATTGACCAAGTGACAATTTTTAATAACAAGTTTACCATTAGACACTTTAGAATTTCTATTGAAACTATGCCATGAACAGCCCATTCAATCTGAATGTGTTTAATACATATGGCTTCAAAGGTTGAAGTTAAATGGACTATAAACTCTATTTTTGTGTTGTACAGTTTTCCTTTCATTGAACCCACTAAGTAAACCACTTTCTTCTTGCAATGTGACAATTTCTAATACTTGTGGTCAACGTCTTACATTTACACTTAATTTTTTTGAAGTATACAATACTATCACTGTGATACAATTTCAGTCAACAACCTTGCATTGTAAATTTTTTTTACTATGTCTATTTTATCCTTCATTATTGTCTACTTCTATATTCACCATACTCTGAGTAATTTGCACAATTTCTATTTGCCAAGGCTAATTATTAATAGAAATTCCTTCTATACAAAGGTTTATGCATAGCCTACTTTATATATATTAGAATATATAGCATTTTGTAGTAATTTGTACACCCTATAGTAGTCCTACATATTATATAAAAAAATTTCCTTTAAGTTAAGTAGATCCTATCTTTTAACTCACATGGTTTTCTAAAAAATCGATAACAACCTCCTCGGAAGCATATTGCCCAAATTTATTGACAGCCTTTCATTGTATCCATTACTTTGAGTTCTACGTAGAATAGAACCTTTATTTCTCGACAAAACTGCTTAAAATGCTAAAGTGCCTTTAGCAATTATCTCTATTCATTGAAATACTATTGACCTTTAGATTGGCTTGCATAAAAGCCATGTACAACAAGTTGGGGAATCCTAAGTGGAACTACCAAATCAAGTTGGTACAGGAGTTTGGAATTTGTATCCTATAATTTGTAAGGTCTATGGGTATTGTAATCACATTGGACGAGGTAGAATCACTAGACATCTCGGATGGGCGGACATATCGGATGGTTTAGATGGACTGGATGGACAATGTAAATACCTTAAAAGTAGTTACATTGAGCGGACAAGGGTCACCAACATCCCAGACTAGCGGGCAAATCGGACAATTTGGATGGATGATCCATCCAATGTGATAACTATGTTCATGAGTGGGAATTTCACCCGATGTATGAATGTTGTTTGATCTTTCATTACAATGTTGTCCAGGTTAACTGGACACTAGTAAAGGAGAAACAAATGCTTCTTCAAGCTTAGAGTTAGTCAAAGGAGGAAGTCTTTGCCAACAACACTTGAATAGAGAAAATGAGGAATATATACAATAAAAGAAACTATTTGCGGAGATTTGAAGAGTTAGGTGCTGAGCTAAGGAAGAAAAGAAGGATGCCAAATAATGAGATTAAAGGAACTAAAGCACCACTAGATGAAGAAGAAGATCTTCAAAGCATCCTTTTATGAATATTATGTGAGCGGTATCCTCTCGTGACAAATTTATTTGTAAGCATCCATTTTGCTTTAAAAGAAATTTGTTTGGTTATTTTTGAATTTAAATACGGATGCAGCTACAAGATTTATCACTTTTTGTGCCAAGTTTTCACAACTTAGAGATATGGTATATTAGATACCTCAATTGCTATTTTATTTAGTACAGTATAAATGGATAAAAATACCATCCATAGCTGGTCGAGAGCCTCCGTCAAAACTCAATGTTTACTTACAAGGTTTAGTATGGCATATAGCTTTTGTATTATGTTGCTAGATTGTTTTTTAGCTTTCTTTATTGTTCTTGTTTTTATACGATTCATTGGTCCTAGGCATTTTTCATAGATTCCCATCTTGTTGCTACGCTTTCAAGGAAGAAAAGATCTTAGGTAGTAAGTGCCAGAGGCGTTTTGTACTTGGCCATTGACCAAAAACATCTACAATTGTGGAGTTGGTGTTCTCCCTGGCTTAGCACTAATGGTATATTCCCTCTTAAGACATTTATCTTCTCTTGAACCTACATGTGAATCTTGCTATGCATATCAACATAATGTCAATACTTTCAATGAATAAAATTGGAGTCCACTAGCTAAAACCATAGTTGTTGCCGAGGTTGTTGCATTTATTTGTCCTAAATTTCCAATTTGTCCGCCTGTCCAGGATGTCCCATTATCCTAATGCGCTCGACATGATTACGTTAAGGTAGTCACATTATCTATCCAATCCGTCTGAACAATCCATATGTCCACCCATCTGTAAGCCTTCAAGTTAGCACTTTCGACTCTAGGTTTATTTTCGCGATTTATATTAGTTTTTGGTCCTATTTTATGCAAATAGCATGAAATAAGTAGTTGAGAGGGATTTGGTAGAAGTCCTTGTCAAGTCAGTTAGGAGTCTTCATAAAATCATGGGAAGTACAAAATAATTTGTCTTTCCAGATTTAGATCCTAATTGAGAGTCTGAGAGAATAGATTAGCCGTTTTGAGTGAAGTGAGAATGTGAAAGTTAGCCAGTTCTAGTGTCTCATCCATGTGAAGCTAAGCCTGCAAGCGGCATGCAATGACCTCGCTAAGTATAAGAGTCTACTAATAGGTTTCCAAAAGTCTAGATCCAATTCATAAAGGATTTGGATTAGTTGTGTTGAGTTGCAGGTAACTTAAGAATATCAAGCCAGAATGCAAAGTAGACAAAGGGCGAGGTGATTAGAGCATAGAGAAAGGTGCTTTTAGGGTAAAAGCATGCCAAGAGGTCAACTTAGGATCCGATCATCTACAAACAAACCCCTGTACCAGAACAATATCCCCTCCGAGTGGAAACTATTAAGGAGCGTCTAATTTTAGTCTCCGTATGAATTATTATGGAAGATTTAATTTTGCCCTTAGCTTGTGGGAATTCTCAAAAGGTTGCCCCAAAAGTTTCGAGATTTTACAAAACTCCATGATGACTCCATGAGAAGTCAACTACCTTTGAAATTGATGGTAAATTCATAAAATTTATCCAAGGTGCAATAAAACCTCACTAAAAATTTAGATAGAATTTTGTGTGTTTGATAAGCAACCTATCAAGTTTGAAGACTTTTCAATAGTCTGAAGTACCAGAATCTGCAACAGCATTGAATTTAACAAGAATTTACAACTTGGCGGTGGGTTTACCGGCGTACCAAGAGTTTATGGTGTCCGAATGTTGCAAATGAAGAATGTTTTCTTGCTTCCACAAACCTTCCAAACAACCCTAGCCAATCAAATTCCTTGGAAAATGCAAATCCTAATAGTTGGAATTTTCACCTTTTCATTGAAGTTATCATTAGTAGTTTTTACGGACAAAATTAGCCTGGAAGAAGGGGGACGGATATCCACTAGACTAATATGGGTCTTCTGAACGCAATGGCGTAGTTAGTTTTCAATTTCAAGTTGTTCCCTTAAAAAAGAGAAGGTCCAATTGTAGGTTTGAGGTCTTTAAAGCAATAAGCGGTAATTCACAAAATATCTTGGTTAAAAACAAATATTGGATTTAGTTAAGATCTCAATCTTTCCTTAAAAAACCCTCTTTGAATAAACTAAATATATTTGGAAATATCTTAGGATTAAAACATTAGAAGAGATTTGAGGGCATTGGAGGGCCGTTTCAAGCCTATTTCCTAATCTAGCCAGATTTGTAAACAGCCTGTACGGATTGTCAGAATTGTTTTTTTTCACAAAAAAAAAAAAAAAAAAATCTCTCCAAATATCATTTTAGACCTATTGTTTTTATTTTATTTTTCAAAAATGACATGGCACTCTCTTGACCACATTAGCCAGCAGCTTTTTTGCGTGGAAATGCTGCGAGAACGAAGGATAACTTGCGGGCTCTTAGAGGCCTCAAATCTCTTCTAATGCGTATAATATCCTAGGGTCAAATAAGCTAAAAGTCTAAAGATCTTTGGAAAAAATCTAAGATTTTATTTAGACATGATTTCCTTGCAATTTAAGGCATATTCTAGAAAGTTCTTAGACTAAACTAAGATTATTTAGAAAATATCCTAGGATAGATTAGAAATTATCTTAGGGTTAGTTAGGTTAGTTTTGGGCAAATGCGTACAATATCTTGTGGTAAATCAAGGTGGAGGGATTTTTTGAAAAGTATAAAAGGCCCCTCTCCGAGGTTTCTTACAATCCCTTTCTGCTTAATGATAGGCTGCCAAAGTATGGAAGACCCATACTTTGATTTTGCTTGCCGATACTCTGCCCAAAGTGTGGAAGACCCACACTTTGATTTTGCTTACCGACACTTTGTTAGGATTATTTATTGTGGTCAAGAAATGGCCATGCATCCTTTGCTTTCAATTCAATTCCTTTTAGTGGAGGGCTTGGTTGAAGGATGTGGGGTTTCCTTTAAAACCAACAAACCACACTAAAAACTCACATTGGGAGGTTTAGCCATCCAATAGATTGATCCATTGTTTATAATACTAACCAATTTGCAATTTGCAACAGCATTGACTTGATTCTCCTAAATTCCGGTTAAACATTATCATGTGTACCTCATTTAGGGATTAAACTATTAGAAAACTTGTGACCTACTTTAAACTTTGACTTCCAATTTAAACAATATCATGTACACCTCAATGAAGGATTAAATCATCTTGTAAAGAGCCAGAATCGTTTATTCTAAGTTTAGCCTGGGATTGCTCATACACAGCAAAGCTTTGACTTTTAAAACCATTAGTTAGATTTGATTTGTTAGATGATTAGGAGTTCGTCCAAACTCAAAGAAAAAACCTTATATTCAGTTCCCATATTTTTAATTGCTTTAGAAAAAATCTCCAAAACCCAATAAAAATTCATAGAAGTAGTAAAGATTACTAAAGCCTTAGTCATTACTTTCCTTTAGTTTTTAGATTCTTTAATAACAGTCTAGAAGAACCAAAAAATTTACAAATTAGTGAAGATCTCAAGTTGGATTATTTTAGCCATTAACCTTGTTAGATCCTTTTATCCTCTTAGTTAATTCTTAAAAAAACAAAACAAAGAGGAACCAGTTCAAGGGAAAAAAATAAAACAAGGAAGAACCAATTTGAGGGAAAAAAACTAAAATAAGGAGGGGCCAGAATGAGGAAGAGCCAGAATGAGGAGGGCCAGAAGGAGGAGGCCCAACGGGTATTAGAGGTTCCAACCGGTGGTCCGATCAACAGCAGCCCGCCACGTCAGCTAGCGTTAGTCCAGTTTGAGGGAGAGTCTAGAGTCTAGATTGAGGTCTAGAAACTAGTTCAAGAGTCGAGAGTTGAGAGTCCCGTTCAAAAAAGGTCCAGAGTCCAATTCAAGGAAGAGTCTAGAGTCCAAAAAATTGGTTGGCAATACAAAAACCAAAATTTACAAGGTCAGCAGTTGCTCGCCACACCACCTCACTTTTGTTTTTTTTGCTAAAAATTGGCTTATCTCTCATGAAGCTCAACCTCACCATTCTCCATGACCTTTCTAAAACAAAGCACAACAACAAACTAAGATGAAGAAGAATTGAGAGGGAAAGCATAATAGAAGACGTGTAATTCCTAAAGTCCCATTAATCCCTTGGGAGACAAAATGGATTTTGGGCAGGCTCCTACAGTCTCAATATTTGTTGTAGTTTTTTTATTCTTTTGGAGAAGATAGAGAACCACATTAGCTTTCCAAAAATGTACTTTTTTTTCAATTAGTGCCCGGTAGCAAAAGTTATGGCTGAAAAAAAACCCTCAAAAAAACTTTAAACTAAACTTTTTTAAAATTTGTTTCATATAGATTTTATATTATTCTACATGGAAAGCTTTGATTCATTCCATTTGGATTTATTATGCAAAAGTTATGGACAATCTTATTTTTTGAGCAATTAGAGCATCTTCAATCTTGAAAAAATAACTTGTAGGATTCATTTCTGAACTCAATTTTGACAATTTAAAAAAAAAAAGCCAGTTTCACAAGGTTAAGATTTCTTGCAAGAACAATCTCACCATTGTGATTAGTATATTTCAACCCTATCTTAGAGCTATTAATGATTTCATTTTTCCTTCAATCTTGAACCTACTTCTATTTACCAAATTTTTAATGAGTGAAAACTAAATGTTTCCTTTTTGAATTTTTTTCCTGGATTCTCAACTCAATTATTGTAAAATTCTCAACTTGATTGTTGAGAAATTTTACAACAATTGAAGCAATTTTGGATTTCACAACAATTAAGTTGTTCATGAAGTTTTTGAAATTTACAAGTTTTTCTTTTCAATTCACCAAGTTTTTGGATTGCCATTGTTCGTAACAATTGAGTCAACTTTTGAATGCATTACAATATATGTGTATCTTTTATAGTATTCACCATTGCATATATTTCATTCATCATTCATTAAATTTCTATTATACATTTCAATATATGCTTACTTATAAACAAAATTATACAAAGATTTTAGTAATTTTTATTTGAAGATTTATTGAAATTTTTGTTTTGCATTTTATTTAATACATTAAAATTCTAATAAAATTCTAATGATGAATGCGTAGCATAGCAAGCGCCAACCGCTAGTTTGTACTAAAATTATAGCATGGATAATAAACACTTACAATGACTTCAACAAATTGATGCATTTCTTAACCTCTAAAGGACCATTTGTCCCTCGAGGGACAATTTGGGTCCAGATAGACTCCTATTGTCTCAATTTTTAGTGATTTTTTTGGGATTTTTTGAGTTGTGTATTTTTGGAAGAGCTTTATGAATATATAATTTTTATTTTAAGTGATGCCTAGGAGCAAAAGTTATGGCACAATAAGCAAAAATGAAGTTCTTCAAGTAGCACAAAAAAAATCACAGATAGTCAAAATAATTTATTTTCAAATTTTTCTTTTCAAAGATTATATTTTTGTCTACATATAGAGATTTGTTTCATTCAATTTGGACTAATACAGAGAACATTATGGAAAATCTTATTTTTTTGGGCAATCTAAGCATCTTCTTAAAAAAATAACTTCTAGAATTCATTTTTGAATGCAATTCTCAGAACTTTCAAAAAAATTGTTAGACAAGGTTAGATTTTCTTGCTAGAACAATTTCACCATTGGAATTATTGTGATTTAATTCCATCTAAAAGCTATTAACAATATAGTTTTTACTTCAATCTGGAACCCACCTCTTCAACTTAACAATTTTTTAACAAATGAAAATTAAGTGCTTTTTATCTTAAATTATTATACTAGATTTTCAACTCAACTACCTAATATAAATAAGTAGAAAATCAAAATCAATAATGCAAAAAATTTGAACTAAAAAGATTCAAAGCCAAAAATCTCGTCAAACAAGGTGCAAAAAAAATTGTTTTCTTCATTTAAAATGCATATATCTTACGATCTACATGGTCAAAGTTTTTGAATTTCTTCCACATATTTATGTACTAGTCAAATATAAGATCTTATGGTTGGATATGCAAAAAAAACAATTTTTAAAGCTCTTTTCTCTTTACAATAGTATTGACAATTTTGATTGGCTTTTGCTAAGAAAATCACCTTGGTCCTTTAGGGGTTAATATAGTGATAGTTCTTACCTTATGTCACCTGCTAGTATCTATAACAATTAGATTATGCATTGCTTCACTAATTAAAATTTGTTTATACCTTCTTGAATGATTTTCAATGGATTGGATTATGTTAAAATTTTATTTTTAATAAACAAAAGAATATTTAGTCTATATTCTTTTCATCACTAGAAGATGTCATTTACACAACATAAAATTTCATTTAGTACATAAAAAGCTTGTCAGTTCTTTGATACCTTTTTGAGCATTCAAGAAAAAGAAATGAAATCCTTGTTAGATACAATCGTAGCTTGTAATAATCTATGAATAACCATGTTTTCAAATTTTTAAAGTAGTGCTAGCTCTATATGCCAAATCTTCACATTCACTGAAATATTTCAACAATAAGAATGATTCTACAATGATCTAAATGTTTCATAGAGCAAAAAAAATAATTAAAGAAACCATCAAGAATGTTATATATTCCATTAAATAATGAAAGTGTATCTCATTTTTCCTTCCATGAAAAAGTATGTTGGCCTTTGTAGCATTTTGTTTGAGTTGATAAAATGCACTAGCTCAAAAGGTATTGCTACAAATCAAAGCTTGTTTAATCCCTTTTTCCAATAGTGGTAGGCAAATTTTGTACAAGTTGTTGTCTTCCCAGCACCTACAGAAGTATAATAATATTAGAAATGGTTTTTTCAAGTAATCCAATTTGATTACAATAAAATTAAAACAAACAATTAATATACATTCCTTATTTAAACAATATGTATATATTTCAACTCACCTTGGAGTCCAACAAACAAAATGATATTGTTTTTTGGTGTTAAGAGAATAAAATCTAGCTCTCCAAAATCAAACATACTACATAAAATAGTATAAACCGCTTGCATAATTGAGGAACTATTAATGGATCTACATTGTCATTTTTTAATTATGAAATTTTAAAGATAATAAACAAATATTAAAGATGAAGAAGCTCAAAAGGCATATTTAGAAAGGTAAACAATTAAAACATCTTGTTGGATGATCTTTCGTTTGTAAAGGTCGTCTAGAAGCAAGTCCATTGAGATTGGCATTTCTTTAATATGTCCTTGCAAAGTGGAAACCAATATACTCAAGCATCAGCTTCCAGAAGTGCTCTAGAAATTTCATTCAAGCATTCAATTAACACTTTCTTGTCAACAATTGTTGCATTATTCATACATTGAAGACCCTTAGCAATACAAGTTCTCAATCCTTGGAGTACCATCTTGAATTGGATTGGCCTATATTATTACAAGTTATGCAATATATATATTATTAAATGATAGATTACACAAGAATATGTATTGTAAATTTAAAGAAAAAAAAGTAAGAGACAAAGGAAAAAGATTCATGCCTTGAAATATGTCTATTTTTTATTTTTTTGGTTCCACACTTTCTTTACTTCTAGATTTAAAAGTTGTAACCTAAGTAAAAGAACTCATCTATTTAGTGAAACTTCCACTCAAAAAAGCAAAACCACCCCTAATCATCATATGATTGACTAAGTTTTATGCAAGTACTATTTTGTCTAAATGTGTTCTTGTTTTTTTCTTAGAAATTATTTTAATACACAATTTAATTATAGAAAAAATATATGTTCCGCAATAAAAACTCCATCTGTATAGAATGTTCTTAATGTTAAACTAAGTAACTAGTTCTCCTTCAGAAGCAAGAAGAATTAATACCAAATGGTTTGTTGAATTTATATTTGCTCAAATTCATAGTTTTGCAAATGCAAACGCTGTTCTTGTAACTTTTAGCATTTGAGTGACGGCATCCATTAATTGCAATTTAACTTTGTGCTCTGACTTTAAATCTAAGAGCTTATAATTTGTTTTGTGGAAAATTTATGTAGCAAAATTTAAATTTTAGGACCAAAATAACTAATGCTTACTAAACAATAAATAGTGGCTTAGATTAATATACTCATGTCTTATAAAGGACAAAGTCAAAAATTCCTTCCAAATTCTTCAACTCTATCATTTCTTTACTTGATAGTTTTACTCATAGTACTCACATGCTAACATTTCACTCATTGATTATGCAAATTTGATATACTCATAAAGTAAGAAAAGGCATAGTTCAAAAGAACATTTGTTGCAAAATATTTCAAGAAGTTGAACTCTTTAAAATAGCAAATTTGTTGATAAAAAGTCTTTGTAAGGACCTCCTATCTTAGCTACCACAAAAAACTCTTGAAAATTATCCAACAAAAAGAATGAGGCAAGTTTACTCCAAAAGAATTCTATGAATTTTTTTAGCATCCACATTAGCTGGATCCAAATAAAAATCACAATACAAAATGTTATGGATATATGACAAAAATAAAAATTCAACTATGTATATGAATATCGCAACCTCGACCTATGATTTTTTTAAAACACCTAATCCATCTACAACTGATAGATTGGAGTATTTTACATGTTATGGGATTTTAAGGGCAAAAGATTGCATTAGTAAGTACTTTACCAATTGCAATTTAACATTCTATTCCATGATTTTTCTTTTCAAAAAAATAGAATTTCTAAATGGAAAGTGACAACCAAGGTGAACAAAGTAGATGAATTATGTGTATTTAACCCCTAAAGAGTCCCATTGTTTCCTTGGGGGACAAAATGGATTTTTGGCAAGCTCCTATGGCCTCAATTATTTGGTTGGGGTGAATTGACCCGCTCGCTTGGTCGCCCCGAGTCATTCTAGGGTGCATTTAAAAGAAAGCCCCCTATTTTGTGCCATGTTGAATCTGTGTTCTTCACCTCTCCTACCTAATTTGAACCTTCTAATTGCAAATATGAATTTAAAATTTGCAAATTTTATAATGTGTAAAAAAGAAAAAAATTTAGGATTTTCCCTTACAGCCAAGCGAGGGGTCAATTCACCTCGGCCCAATATTGTCGCGACTAGATTTTTGGTTTTTCTTTGCTTACCTAAATATTGGAACAGAATCGGGTAATTAGGATTTGGATCCTGTTAGAAGGGCAGAAGAAGACTAAAGATAGACAATGCTAATCCAGTAAGGAGGAAAATGGATCTGATCCGGTCAAAATGTTAGTACTCAGGAGCGGAATCACATCCGGATTTCACCTCGGATCGGATTAGGGTTGAACCGGATTGATATGGACCGATTCGAAAAAGGTCATGATGATCAGCCAGGGGTCCTAGGACTATATAAAGGCTGGTCATCCCCATTTTCACTCATTTACTTCCCCGAGTTCTGGAGCTGATCTTGAGTGCCTTTTGGCCTCCATCTGCGCCAGAGCCGTTGTATGTGTATGAACTTCAGGCCAGGTACGTCATAGTGTGCAGGAGAGGTAGAGTTTGTGTGGGTTGCAGGTTTTGTGTTGTCTTCCGGTTGAGATCGGACGAGAGGAAGTAAAGAACGGGACATGCGGCTAGGAAAGAGTGAGGTAGCGACCGGGAAGGGTCCAGTTAGCCGTTCGTGTCCATGCCTCAACTGCGTAAGAGTAGACCGGGAGTGCCCAGTTCCTCCTTCGACGTTAAGCTCCGAAAAGCAATTCCGGTCATCCCTACTGCGGAACCGACAAGGACCAAGCTCATGGACGATCTCAACGTGATGGGCTGTCTGGTGTTGATGGATAAACCCTGGGGGTTTAGGGAGGAGCGGATGGTGAGAGAGCTGAAGTGCAAGGTGTCAAATGAGTTCAACAACACACTCCCGGGCCGACCGACCGACTGGGAAGAAGAGAGGTAGAGGGAAGTTTACAACTTCCGAATGGAAGGTTCCGGCATGGCTGGTCGGAGAACCGAGTTCATTAATGACAAGTTTCACGGAGAGCCGAGCAACAAGGATGGATACACGGTCGCGGATTGCAAGAGCAACTGGCACCGCAATCTTCTCTAGTTCCTGGTTTCGATCGTCCACCCGGAGAAGCTGACGAGGGTGACAATGACCTTTGGCAACACGATTTTCGGTTCCCTAAGCGGGAAACGAAAGGTGAACTGGGCCTGGATCTTTTTTGATTTGGTGTCTTAGCTGGTGATGAGGATCGGAAAGAGCAGGGCCACTCTTTTGAGTCCCTATCTCTTCCACCTCTACCATTGCAACCAACTCCTCATGGAGACGGAGGAAAAAATATGGAACCTTCAGGAGTCTATCCTGAAGTACAAAGAGTCGGGTTCGGATGACAAGCCGAAAGATCCAACCAGATCCGAACCTAAAACAGAAGAAGAAGATGAGGAGGAGCATCTCCGGACGAGGAAGCGGATGAAGATGACGCCTCCTCGCAAGAGAGGAACTCCTCCTACCAACCGGTCAACTCCAGAACAGGGACCAGAAATGAAAATGCCAAATGCCAAAGATCCGACCGACCCGTTCAATCAGCTGACTGTGATTCTGTGCGAGATACGAGTAGATTGGGAGGTCAAGAAGAGGACCCTTGCTAGTGTCGGAGAGCTAGTGGGTGCACCGAAGGATAGTAAGCTACCGGGTAAGGTGGCCTAGTATCTGTCTAATCCAGATGAGCGCCGGAAGCAGGAGGCAGAAATTTGTCGGCTTCAGGAGGAAGTCAACACTCTGAAGGCCGAGATGATAGCCCTCAGAGAGGACAAAGCTGCAGTCCGGGAAATGGCAAAAGCAACCCGGAAGGTGGCCGAGTCTGTGAAGGCCACTCTCGGAGAGTTTGGATCCGCCGCGGTCAAGGCGGAATTATTTGACAAAAAAGTGCATGAGGAGAAGAAGGTATCTGGTTCCCAAATTATTCGGATCCTGACTGACTTCACCGATCGGGTGAAAGCGTCATTGGTGGCGGCCAGTGAGGCAGCCAACCGGATGGACATCAGCAGCCGGAAGCTGAACGAGTCCATGTACTCCCGGGAGATCCAACTTTCGGACTTCTCGCTACCGGATTTGTTTGCAGTCGGAGAATCAAATCCAAGGGAGCTCAAGGATCAGACGCTTGAGTCAAGAAATAGTCACCAAAAGCCTGGGCTTGGACAACCAATTCAGTTGGATTCATCACCAGGATCAAATCTTTCGGATCCTGCTGCCGGGGAGCGGAGCAAGAACCTGACTGAGTTTTCAACCAACTGCCCGCGGAACCCAAGAGTCCTACGCTGGGTGGGGGAGTTGGAGAGTAAGTAGGTAGGTAGGAATGTAATGTTTGTAAGACAGTTAGGACCGGATCAGATGTTGACCCAGTCTGGCCAGTTAAGATCGGACTTGGATGTCTAGCGCAGATTTCCGAGGGCCTTTTTGCCTTGTATTCAAGTTGTATATAAGTCAGCCCTTGCTTGGGAACTGCAAGTCTTTTTGCCCAAATTTTGTGTATGTCTTCTCTTGGCCTCTTGTTGCGTGTCTCTCTCGTGTGTGGCAGGGTTGTGTGGCGAGGAGTTAAGAAGGCGTATGTTGGTGCGGGTGTGATTTCTCCCTTTGGTGTTCGTGTTTTGATCTTATGTGCAAGTGAGCGGGTTGTGAAAGAGTTGGGAGTGGATTTCAGTTCCTCAGCATTTCTAAGGTTTAAAATTCCGAGCGAGATAGTCGTTGTTAGGCTAGGCGGATAGGGAAGGATTCCTTAGTCGCGCTAGAATTCCTGAGTGGAAAATCCAGTTGAGTGTCCAATCTCCTGAGAGATCTTGCTGCCCTAGTTGGCAAACGGAAGGACTTTAGTTAATGTTGGAACGGATGGATTCACTTGCAATCGCCTGACTTCGTACAGACAGAACATGGCGCTGAGGTCGTTGTAGTATGAGAGAATCATACGGGGAGTCTTTGTGTGACCGGTGATTTGGAGAGTTCTCTGGATTGCTGTGAAGGATCAAACCGGATCCGGATTAGTGTAGGAGATTGGAGAATAGAGAAGTTCTTCAGCTACTATAAGTCATAGAAAGAGCTGCGGGCCTACCACTCTCAAAAGCAAGGGGCGACCCCTCTGATGGTGAAACAGAGGTAAAACTAAACCAAATGGGAGTAAGAGTGGATGTGAGTTGATCAGACCAGATCGGAAAGTTGACCGGATTAGGAAAGGAAAAGAGGGTCTGATTATGGTTTTCGATGTTGTTGTGTTTTTGGTTGTGGTGTTAGGACCGGAAGTGGAAATAGAGGTACTGACTAAGCTTAAAGACCAAATAAGGCTAGATACTTCACAAAATCTTGCGGGTTTGATCTTTGAGTCACTTTGTTATACTTTAAAGTGGTTTTTGGTAGTATAACTAGGAATTTGCTTGCCTTGTGCTACGACAAATATTCATGATTTTTTTAACCTTTTTTTAAAGTTAGAAAAATACATTAGCTTTTTGTGAAGACAATTTTATTTCAATTGGTGCTTGGGAGCAAAAGTTATAGCACAAAAGGTCCTTTTTTTTGGTGCGGCGGATAGAAACCTTCTTACACAATTTTTTTTCCTAGACTTTAAACTCAATTCTTCAATACAATTTTTTTTAATTCAAAGTCTATAATGCAAAAAAATTCCACAATTGGCAGTCAAACTCATTTGAATTAATGGCTAATGTTTAAGAAAACAATTTTTCCAACTTCAAATACTAATATCTTTCTATACGTACTGTCAAACTTCATGAAACTTTTATACATGATCAAAGACAAGTGAAGCACAAGATCCTTTGGTTAGATTCTAATAAAAATATTTTTTCTATTTTCTTGGATGAACATAGTAGAACTAGCAATTTTGAGTTGTTTTTGACCAAAAAATGGCCTTGGAACTTTAGGGATTTTAATTATTTCATTTTATTAAGTCTAGGGACAGGAAGAGAGACGTCTATTTTAGGAGATAATTACTATGAATTTCTTAGAGTCTTTAATATGGCTCCATGTCATTTTCATTTTTTAGAAATGCTCCATGTCACATTGCTGCGCTTTACTGCCCTCAAATAACATCTAATGAGAAAAGTTTTTTCTAGTATCCAATCAATTTGAAGTAGAAAATACATTCCCTTTTCATTTTTTTGGCTTAGATTTGTTTTCTAACATTGAAATTTATTAGTTTTTTAAGTGAACAATTTGAAGTAGAGGATGTGGGCTCTTTTCATTTTTTGTTTAGATTTGTTTTCTTAAAATATGTTGAAATTTATTTGCTTATGACACAAGCGTATGTGAACAACACACTGCAAAGATAGAGATGTTGATTTTGCACCAGATAAACATCCGGTTACTGCCAGGTATCAAACTCATGCCATTTGGTTAGGGAACCTTTCTACCATCATTCGGTACTTTAGGATCATCTTGAACTAGATTGAAATATATTTCATTGGCAAACATACAATCCCAATTTTGCTGTTTGATTTAACTTCGTTGCCTAAAGATGTTAACTGAATAACTTAAGCTAATATCTATCAACCCGCAATTGCTCTTGGGCATGGTATGATCTTTCATTCTTCAATTCAGACCCGGTTTAAGGCCCTGTTTACACCAAGAAACTTTAGGTTGGAGCCCAAAGAAATGGAGTCTTTTGATTGGAGGATAGTTCTGGTACCTCGCTTTTTGATTTACACCAAAGAAAACTTGGGTTGTAGCCTACAATTTTTTCCATGGATGAAAATCTTTGGTGGAATCCTAAATGGCCAAAGTAGATAGTGACTTTCCGAACCTAAGGAGAGTATTTATTAGTAAGCTCTTCGAAGTACCCAACCCGAAGTCTAAGAGGAAACAATTCGGAGAGATATTTTTTTGTCAATTGTTTAAAATTGTTTACAACTCGTTTTTTGGACTATTTTAGCCGTTTTAAGGCTATTTTGGAGCATTTTTGGACTGTTTTGGGTCATTTCTGGATTGTTTTGGCCCTTCTTGGCCCAATTGCTGACTTTTTTGTTTCTAGTTTGTTTATGGCCTATTTTTAGCCTGCTTCTATGGATAACTCTATTTTAAAAATTTAGCCCAAATGTACATTGGGCTATGACTCAAATTATTTGGTTTAGACCAAATGTTTGGGCCACTACCAACTTATAAGTCCCTTGTTTCAAGTATGATACCCCATTTACAATGGTCTCATCCCTTGAACAAGGTACCACATGTGTTCATGGGTTGGAGCCCACGATTTTTGGTGTAAACAGGCCCTAAGCTTTTTACGGAATTCTGAAAGATGCGTAAAATACAGCAATCAGGTGCCAATGGAAATCCATATTAGAAGTGCTGTTCTGTTCTTGAGATGAAGAGATGATGATAAAAGAAACCCCGCATGAAGATATATAAGTGACACCACTATCTGAACTGTACTTCTGATACTGTAAATCCTAAACCCTACCCCCCCAAACTAAACCCTAAACTACAATCAAGCCGGCTCTCCGCAGGCTCCCGGCTCTCATGTCGGGATTCCCGGAAGCAAGTTCAGATTTTTTCAAAATGGACTTTTCTTTTTCTTTTTCTTGAAATTCATGGACAATTTCCATTGAAAGGGGAAAATACACAGAACCAGAGGGACAAGCCCTGGGCGAGGATTTTTTCCTTTTCACTCATTTTCAAATACCGGTATGCTTGAAGCAGCTCACTATTGCACAGTTGAGTACGTGCACAGTAAAGTGTTCCCTCAACTTCATTGCAGTGCCAAACTATGAGTTTGACGCGCGATGGGGGGAGTCCTGGTTGAGCGTCCTCCTTGAACTCGCCGACTCAAACTCGACGTGGCGAAGGTAGAGATCACAAATTAAATTACGTTACTATAAGTTCTGCAAATTTGCTTACATTTTGTTAATTGGCCTTCGGGACAAGTAAGTATACGTCCTCCCCAAACTCGCTTGTCGCTCAAGGCACATGATTCCTCACAAGAACTGATGGGGTGAAGAATGTGCCAGTCCACCATATACTTGTCTAGATTGTGGTCCACACAGCTGAAGCTCATATTGAATCCTGGTATTAAGTTATGTGAAAAATCTACGCATTTGCCGGCCAAACCACAATCCTGGGGAAGTAGTCTTCAACTTGGAAATGTCCAAATAAAGACCAGTCAGGAGACCGTAGATTCGCTGCACGTCCTTTCAAATTAGGGTAGTCTTTAAGAATTGCTGTTAGTAGACCACACTATTGAAAGAATGTCATGACCTGTCCAGACCCATGCACCTCACTTCCATTGGAAGTTTCTTTAAAATCAGGCTTCGTCGAATGAACTGTTCACGTAGCGCACAGCAAGTTGCGTCAATCAGTTGCTATAAGTTTGCAAATTAATAGCAGCAGCTATAGTAAGCAACTGGACGTAACTTCCTCTATAAACACGGCGAAAGTTCCTGGCCCCATGTTGCCTTTCATTTCTCCTGCGGTACATAACATTATATACCAATGCTGGGGGGGTCCCTTTTGTTCCCCCAAAATGAGGAGCCCCCAGCATTGGTGCACATATTTTAATATAATAAATGCACTGTTGACTCTGCATCCAACCAATCGTGCACTCATGAATCAGCAGCCTATTGACAGAATTCGGCCAATGATATTGCTAAAATTATAACTAAAATGGCTTCAAGGTATTCCGGGGGGAATTATCCCTCCTCTGACAGGGAAGGAATCCCCCGGTTAACAATGTTACGGTACGAGAGGTGATGAGATACAAAATTAGTGCGGCACATACCGTAGGGACAATTTTTTACATTGCGTTTTCTCCTTGGGCTCAATGGCATTCCCTAGCCTCCCTCATAACCCCATTCGTTTCATCTTTTTTTTTACCTTTCTTGAGATTAGTTTCAAATTTTTGAAGTTGAAATGATGTGCTCACAAGCATCCTTTATCAATGGAGTTTGTCCATATGTTTCAAGAAAAAAAAAAAAAGTGGTCACTAACATTATGGGTACATTGGAGAAAGCAAAATATACCTCTGTGTTACTGGTCGCTTTTAGAGCAGGGTCGGGTTTTTAGAGCAACCTTCCGTTACCTTACTTCAATTCAGAAGCCGAGAGCACACTAAGTTACCTTGGGTGACATTACGTCAACTCAGAAGCCGAGAGAGAGCTACAGTACATTCCTTTCTCTGACAGCCCTCACCTCGACGCCCGAAATTTCTGCCTGTTCTAAAACTACTAGAGCCAACACATGCTTTTTATACAAAACATTTCTGACAGAACTCTCTCTACCTTGCTGCCTTACATCACCAGAATGAGAATGAGTGTCAGTGCATCTAACACAACTGCAATACCGCAACGACACCAGATCCAACAGTCTAGGATATGAAGTAATTCGTCGTAAACCTGCGTTTCCTGGTCATGCAGGCAAACATGATCGAAGCCCACCGAGTTAATCTTTTACTCGGTGTATGATGTCTGGACTGATGAGAGTGATCGATGAGAGTTCAGTTTGGATTTAATTGACACAGCATGCATCAGGCCGGAAACCAAAAGCTAGCTAAGGCTGGCCCAAAGGTTTTAAATGGGAGAATTGGAAAAGCCTGTCATCACAAAATAGGTTGTGTAAGTTGCAATGGCGTTGAGTGTGAGCTCCGAGTCCAGTGTTGTGAATGGGAGCTTCTATGGAGTGATCAATCCAGCTGCTTGTCGCCCTGGAAGCTCATTTGAGTATGCAACTTTGTGTATTTTGCTGGTCTCGACGTTGCTGGTGGTTTGTCACTTTCGAGCTCAACAGGGAACGTCTTCTGGTCGTCTGCCTCCGGGACCGACTCCATGGCCTGTGTTCGGCAACCTGCTTGCCTTGGCCGATGGCATGCCGCATCTGGCTCTCATGAAGCTGGCTTCGAAGTACGGCGGCATCATGCATCTTCGTTTGGGTAAGGCCGGCATAGAGATTCAATTTTCCTTCGCCTTTTATTTTTTGAGCTGTGTGTCTGTTTCTTCCAGATTATTTCGCAGGTTTGCGGATTTGTAGATCAGAGGCGAACTACGCTTGAGCGATTGTACAGTATAATCTTCTTGTAGTTAGAAAAAATTGTTGCAGTCGTTTGAACCCCGTTTTTAGTACTGCGAAACTAGTAGACAACGTTGTTTTTTCATGATGGTAGATGGTTGTATGTATCGTGTGACAAAGTATGCCTTGCTCCCAGCTGACACAGACTCTGATTCTTGATAAGGGTATGTAACTATGTTTGTGAGTACGTATTTGGCACAATCATGGTTGGTCACGTACTTGGGAACTGTTCAAATGGAACTCAAGGCTCAAAATCTGCACTGTTTGCTTCTAATGCTTTTTCTGGCTCGATAGGAAGATCAGTTGTGCATGAGGCTTGAGCAAGGACCAGCAGATCAGATTATACGATTGTCTATTCGACTTCCAGACTCTTTTTTTAATTTGGTCGTCTACTGTACAACTTCTAGATCGATAGATGGATTATAAGTTAGACAGGAATTACTTATTTGCCCAGACTGAGCGTATGACATTTTGGCATACGGACAGTCAAATGCTTACTAAATGAAATTCTGGGAATAAATCTGTTACGTTTTTTTTCTCACAAATGAGTTTTCTTTGTATATTCTGAGCTCGTTCTTGTGTTTATGAGTACAATACAAATTACCGAAATTCAATAGCTTTTGCTGGCAGGGCCTTTAGAGAACTTTGGTAATATCGCATGTTGACACTTGAATAACGCATTCCAACCAATGTAATATACCGGTATATATACCTTGCTGGCACAAACTCTGAATCTTGTCGCAAACTCTGAAAATCTTGACAAGTGAATGGCTTTTTGACACAGGATGGTGATGCTTTAGGGGAACTTAGCTAAGCTTAATGAGTATGCTTTTGTTTTTCGAGCTGATTCTTAATGGTGTTGGTGTTAATTAAATGTGTATTTTGGGATGGGTGCCAGGGTCGGTTCCATGTGTGATCATTTCCACTGCAGCCGCCGCCAAGGAAGTGTTCCAAACGAACGACGTGAGCTTCTCCTCTCGTCCGAAGGGGCTCTACTTCGAAGTGATCTCCGACAACTACAAGACGCTGGTGCTCACTCCGTATGGACCCTACTGGCGCCAGCTCCGAAAATTCAGCAGCAGCGAGTTGTTCTCGCCCAAGCGCCACCACTCGTACCGAGGCTTGCGAGAGGAGGAGCTCAAGAACATGATGGCCGTTTTGCTGGAGACTGCGCAGAAAGGGGAGCCTGTCAATGTGAAGAGCTGGCTTTACGAATGCAGCGCGAATGTCATGACTCGGATGTTGATCAACAAAAGGTTTGTGAATCTCAACCGGTTTCTCACCAGTCAAATTTTGTGTTTTTTTTGGTGGTAGAGCGACCTGGAATGTATGTCAGGGAAAATGGAGTGAACCATCCACATGTATGGCAAATTTCGTTAAAATGGCGGTATTCCATTACAATGGCACGTTATTCAGTTCAGGACGGCCGTTCTGAAATCTACATTCGTAGTACATTCTAAAATCTACGCTTATCCTAGATATCTAACATCTATATTGGTCCTAGATTTTTTAGAACGGTCGGTTTGAAATCTATGTCATTCCTAGATGTTTGAAATCTACAAAAGTCTTAGATTTCTGGAGTCTATACCTGTTCTAGATGTTCAGAACGGGCCGTCTGAAAAAATGGCACGAGGAATATGGCACAAGGAAAATATGGCACTAGGAATACCGCCATTTTAACGAAATTTGCCTTATGTGCACGTTCATCCACAAAATAATCTATCATCAATAGCTTTCATATTTGTACATATCCAAATATTGGGGGCGGATAATGGTTGACAATATTACATTAGAGAGGTCCTGCCATTACGGAGGTGGGGTCTTTTGCATTAATGACTTTTGTATGAGACCGGCAATGAAATACTATCTTAGAGAGATTTATTACTTTAGAGAGTATTACTTTAGAGCAGTTCTACTGTATTTGTCATTGAGTGCCCTGTTTAGTTGCTCATCCAGGGTTTTCCACATGCCTGCTCCATGATTTACTTGTTTTATTATTTGCTCTTTTTTAGAAATACTAATTTCCCTGATCTACTTCACTTTTTTGTTTACTTTGTCGGGTTTCCAAATAACTAAGGAGCATGCTTTATTTATCATTGAAGTGTAGAGTGTCTGTACGGTTGTCATGAAGTCATTCGACTTCCAAATATTTAGATGTAAGATCACTGATGCAGTAAATATTGCTCCAAACTAAAGTGCCCCATACTAGATCTACCAGGTATATATTCCAATTACTGCTTTTTTATGTATCAATGAATCTTTTGTTTTGCCTCAAGGCTAATTAATGTCTAACTACAAGAACTTTGTGTAAAATCATCCCTGGTTATGACTACTCAGAACCAGAGCAAATATTGCTTCATCTACCAGTTCAAAGCTCAACGATTTTGATTTTTTTGAAGTCATTTTTAAATGGCATGCTTTCGAAACTGCAGGTATTTTGGCAAGGGAGGAGCTCCCCAAGAAGAGAAGGAAGATTTCGAGCGTCTGATTTCTCAAATGACGAGGGTGGATTTTGCCGCGGTGATCAGTGACTTCATTCCGAGTCTGACGTTCCTGACGAAGCTGCAAGGCTACAACCGGATGTTCAAAGCCATCCGAGACAATGCGATCAAGATTGGAGGCAAGATGTTGGAAGTGGAGAAGCACCGAGAGCGGGCCAAGGAGAGGGACCTTTGCAAGACGACGAGTGAGGAGTACGTGCCTGATTTTGTGGATATGTTGTCGAAGGAGCCTCTGGATGATGGGAAGCCATTGCCTGACAACGAATTAACCCTGGTCCTCTTGGTAAGAAAGACGCCCAACACTTACTTTTTCATTGAATGAATTCTCAAACACTGATAATCAATCATCTTGTTGGCAGAGACGCTGATTCTCGACAAGTGTATGCCTTTTTGACACCTTATTCTCAACACTCGACAAGAGAAAGGAAGTCAGGGACCAATTACTCTCCACTATGCGACAATGAATGAGTAACATTACAAATGGTCCCTGAGTCTAATCCACCTGTTCATAGTGCAGATCGAATCATTACAAGAAAAACTTTGACAACAATATCTGAACACCTAGGAGAAGTTAAAATGGAAATCGGGCAGATGTCCTTTTGTGTTCAAAGTCCATTATGTCTAGTGCATCCCAGTGTATCCTATTCTAGCATCACTGCACATTGACTATGAAATCCTTCCAACATTCCATAGCTGCACATTTTGAATTCCTCCTCAGACACTGTGTTCAGAGATCTTGGTGACAAATTTGCCCTGCATTGAAGCGTCAAGCATGCATGTGTTGAAGCAAATTAGGGTTTAGGGTCTTACGTTTCAGGGTTCCATTTGTCGCTGGAACTGATCTCGTGTTTCCCTCTGTTGCAGGAATTATTCAATGCAGGCACAGAAACAGGCTCCACCACCGTCGAATGGGCCATGAGCGAGCTCATGCTGCAACCCAGATTACTAAACCAAGCGCAACTCGAGCTCGACACCATCGTCGGCCCCTCCCGCCTCCTCCTCGAATCCGACCTGCCCAATCTCCCCTTCCTCCAATCCATCATCAAGGAGACTTTCCGTCTGCACCCCCCTGCCCCTCTCGCCCCTCCCCGGGAGTCTCACCAAGCCACCACTGCCTACAACTACCACATCCCTTCCGGCACCCGACTCCTGCTCAACTTGCACGCCATCCACCGGGACCCTCAAGTCTACGAGAGTCCTCATGTGTTCAATCCACAACGCTTTCTGGATCGTCCTCAGGTGAATCATCTGTCGGGGTTTGAGGATTACGAGCTCATCCCGTTTGGAGTGGGGAGGAGGATGTGTCCGGGGTTTCAGCTGGGGAATACGTTGGTGGGGTTGATGTTGGGAAATCTGTTGCACAGCTTCGACTGGGGGCTGCCGGAAGGGGAGGGGATTGAGAGCTTCGGGATGGGGGAGTCGTTCGGGATCACGGTGTGCAGGAAAGAGCAGCTGCTGTTGCTAGCGAAGGTGAGGGAGGGGGTGGTGTCGTGTTAGGGTTAGGGTTCGGATTTAGCGGATTTGGGATTATGAAAGAGCTGCTGCTGGAGGCGAAGGTGAGGGGGTGTCGTGTTAGGGTTAGGGTTTAGTGGGGTTGGTTTTAGTGAATTGAAGGGATGGTGTGTTGTACATTACAATATAATATTACAATAGAGGAGGTAAAATTTGGGGCTTCTTGGTCTGGTAAGGGTTAACCCCTAAAGGAGGTTGCAACCACTATTGGCCTACGTTTGGCGTATTCAGCTTAAATACACAAGAGAACAGATGTATTTGCAAAAACGTCCAACTGGAAAATTGTGGGCATCGGTATAAGGAATACTTAAATATTTTTTTTGAAAATTTCAGAGATACAATGAGGAATCTGTGCAAATGGGAAGCAAGCCAATAGCGTATGTATGATATAAACCGTATTTCGTGCAAATCCGTGCAATGAAATTACTTAGCATTGGGGTGTCAGGGTGTCAGGTTTTAAAATAGCAGTGACCGGTTTAGGAGGTCCGGTACTTTCATCGAATGGCGCATCTTGAGCATCACACAATCAAACATGAGTTCTAGCAACGACACAGACAGGTTTCCCCACAACAAAGGATCCATTACCTCTAAAAGCTTGTCAAATTTATAGCAAATCCTACCCTTCAGTTGCTTGGCCTTCACATCTGCCTTAACATATTACTGCAGCCAAACGGCCGACAAAACTCAAATCAAGATATGTTTAAGCATTTCTTGATCAACACCATCTAGAGCATTGGCAAGCATCCTGGAGTGGTACGTATCTTACAGTTTGTCTGTGTCTGAAATTTATTTTTGCCATTGGGCCTCTTCATCAAGAATATCAGAATCACTTGAAAATTGTTGCAGTGTATATCGAACTCGTGTTGTAAGGCTAGAATAGTTAACTTTTTCGTATGATTTCAATCCTGTATGTAGCAGCCTCCAGCTAACGATTTCTTCACTCGGTTTTCAGACTTGAAGATGGCAGAGAGACGTTCAAACAGAAACTGGGGGATACTGAAGAGTGGTTGCCCGAGGACTCGTACATGCAAGCGGCTGAGTGTGAAAGTGATCCGAAAAGTCATTGACCCCACAAGCAAGTCGGGTCATAAGGCGGAGCCTCGTGATTGAGGACTGGATATTTATTCAAGTGAAGCACAGTCGGTAACCACAAATCCGATGTAACTTAAGGTTTTTCAGGATTATTATGTAAGGTTCAACCATCAAGGTTGTTACGCACTTTTGGTCCATTCTGTACATATGAGCACTGACTCGCGCCATTTTGCCAGCGCTTTCGGAAACTCTAAATCGTTTCACCTGCGTTCTTACTTCTTGGATTTCTTGGTTTACTGGTCTGCCATCTGCATGGCTGTCAAAGCAGCTCATTTCAGGCCAAAATCGGTGAATTAGGAGGACTGCGACTTCCTTCAGAGGTTAACTTACAGTATCTTGTAAGAATAATGCGCAAATTTCAATTTTCGAGGGTCATACTAATGTTTCTAAAGCGACCAAGTTTCTAGAGAAAAGACGCAGGAAGATGAAGCAATCACTACCAATAAGTGCTCAAAAGCGAATGAAACATAGCGTTCATGACTACAAAGCCAGATGGTGCACGTTCTAGGGTTCTTGGAACACACCAAGGAGGAACGCCGGGCATTGGCGTTTGGTAACGTAGCATAGAACGGCAAGCTTTACTTGATGCAGAGACGACCGGGTAACCTATACTTCGGCGTCACATCAACCTGCTTCGGTCTGACATCACTCATTGCTTATGTGACGTACTATACTAGTATCCAGGAACCTCGACTCAGAAGACCCCACCCAAACCCCTCCTATGCTTATATTTTTTACAAATTTTTGGCCGTCGAGGTACACCTAAACATTTTGCCATGCTATACTAGTCTCCATAGGGAACACAAGCAAAAAATCCAGGTTCAAAAAGCAGCTTCCTTATCTCTGAAAAATTGCCCTGTAGACAAACTGCCCTCAAAATACGGTGCAAATGGCATCAGTACTCTCAAACCCAACCTGCTTTAGGGGTTAACCTAGGAAGGATGTGGCCCTCAATGATCAAGGTAGTCATCCAAGTACTCCAATTATTCAACCAATAAATGCATTCTTTGTTTCTTCAATTAACATTGAAGTCATTCATCAAGAACATTTTTATAGGATTAAGTTGAATCTTCAGTTGAAAAACTCATGATTATATAAGGTAATTAGGATCACCCAATTCTGAGCATGTTTCTAGAGCCGAGCCACTTTGCAATGACATATAAAGAAAAGAATTAACTTCAATTCCAAGCATGTTTCTAGAATTGAAACACTTTGCAAGGACATACAAAAAAAAGTGTCAACCTCAATGGACTTGCTTTTGGCCTTAACAAACAAAAGATCATCCAGTAAGTGAAGAAGATGGTTTTATATTTTACCTTTCCAAAGATGCCTTTTGAGCTTGTTCATTTTCCATTATTTCTTTTTTACACATAACCCCTAAAGGACTAAGGCCATTTTTTTGCCAAAATACTCTCAAAACTGCCATTTCTAGAGCAAAGAGTAAAAAAGTTTTAAAATTGTTTTTTTTGCACATCTAACCGTAGGATCTTATACCTAACTAGTATGTCAATGTGTGGAAAGAAATTCAGAATTTTGCAAGATCTTTGTGTTTGAAGTGAAAAAAACAAGTTTTTTAGCACATTGCGGCACTAGATTTTTTGACTTTGAACATTTTCAATTTAAATATTTTGCACTACAGAATTTTGAGCTTTAAATCTTTCTAGTGGAGAATTGAGTTGAGAGTCTAGAAAATGAAATAAAATAAAATTCAAAAAAACTTAATTTTTATTCTTAAAATTTTTTTTAAGCAGAAGTAGATACAAGATAGAAAGAAAATCTAAAATATGAATATCTTTTAGATGGAATTAAAATGCACTAATCCCAATGGTGAGATTGTTCTAGCACAAAAACTAAACCATGTGGAACTTTTTTTTTTGAAAAATTGCAAAAATTGCATTCCAAAATGAATCCTACAATTATTTTTTTCAAAAAGATGCTCTAATTGCCCGAAAAACAAGATTGTCCATAACTTTCTCATAAAAAATCCAAATGAAATGAATCAAAGCTTTCCAAATAGACAAAAATATAATCTACAAGGGAAAAAAAAAATTTAATTTAAATTTTTTGCAAAATTTTTTTGTTGACTCCTCTCCCCTGTTTTGAGCTTATTTGGGCATAATTTTTGTTCCCAAGCACCGATTGAAAAAAAAATTAGATTCTGACAAAGCTCATCAGTTTATCCATCTCTAAAAAATGTTTCAAAAAATCACGACAAAAATTCAGCCCGTACGTACTTGCCCAAAATCCCATTTGTCCCCCGAAGGAACAATGGTCCTTTAGGGGTTAAGATTTAATAATTAAAATATGACAATATTGATCCATTAATTGTTCCTTGATTGTGTAGGCAATTTGTACTAGATTATGTAGTATGATTGATTTTGAAAAGCTAAGTTTTATTCCACAAAAAAAAAAAAAAAAATTCATTATATTTATTGGACTCCGAGGGGAGTTGGAATATTTACATGTTGTTCAAATAAGGAATTTGTATTAATTATTTGTTGTAATTTGATTGTAATCAAATTGAATCACCTGAAAATCATTTTTAAAATCAATATACTTCTAGAAGGGCTAGGAAGACAACATGTACAAAATTTGCCCACTACTATCAAAAAACAGGAATTAAAACTAGCTTTAATTTGTGAAGATACATTTTGAGCTGGTGCATTTGATCAACTCAACAAAATGCCACAAAGGCCAACATAATTTTTTTATGGAAGGTAAAATGAGATATATTCTAATTATTAAATGGAGTGCATAAAATTCAAGATAGTTTTTTTAGTTTATTCTTTTTGCTCTAGGAAACATTTAGATCAATGTAGAGATTTGGCATATAGAGGTAGCTATATTTTAAAATTTTGGGAACATGGTTCTTTACTAATTATTACAAGCTATGATATCTAATAAGGATTTCATTTTTTTTCTTCAATATCTAAAACGGTATCAAAGAACTGACAAGATCGCTACATACTAAATTAAGTTTTATATTGTCTAAATGACATGCTTCAGTCATAAAGAGAATGTAGACTAAATATTCTTTTGTTTGTTATATATAACAGTCCTAAAAAATTGGATCCATTGAAAATTATTCAAATTATTCAAGAAGGTATTAATAAGTTTTGTAAAGTAGAGCATAATTTGATCATCATAGATACTAGCAGGTGACATAAGCAAGAACTATTACTATTTGAAGAAATGCATCAATTTATTGAAGTCATTATAAGTGTTTTTTTATTCATGCTATAAGTTTAGTACAAAAATATCAAATTTGCATGTATTGAATATTTGCACTTTGTTTTTTCTTTCAAAATGTTTATGTATATTTTATGTTTTTTCAACATATAATCCTTATAATTTGAGGATTTATGATTGCTTATATTTTGATAATGAATGTAGATGCCGGATCAAGTGATATTTGTAATAGATAGCAATATTAGCCAATTAGCATTTGATCCTGCAAAAGCATTCAAAGATTGTACTAATGTCAAAGCTATAATAGTAGCAAAGATGAATAGACATGCCAAAGGAAGAAGTCCTCTTATTGCGTAAATTTCATATTCAATCTCATTATGATTTTGAAATTCATCTTAAAAATCCTATCATTGAAGAGATGGTTTTTTAAGGCAAACTGAAGATTTTTAAATTTGATTCAATGAGATTTGATTTTATTCAAATTTAAAATATTTATGATGTATGTGCACTGTTGCAACTAGTAAAAGTCCAACATATTTTTTGGCACTGGAGAATGTTTCGAAGATTTAGAGGCTTTTGATACCTAGTGCTTTGTAATTTGTCTCTTAGGTGAATCTTCATTCTAAACTTTGTAAATTTAGGTTGAACAAAATGTTTTAACCCCTAAAGGACCGATTGTTCCCTCGGGGGACAATTTGGGTCCGGGCAGGTTCCTACGATCTCAATTTTTAGTAATATTTTTTGGGACTTTCTGAGGTTGTGTATTTTTGCGAGATCTTTGTGAATATATAATTTTTATTTTAATTGATGCCCGGGAGCAAAAGTTATGGCACAATAAGTAAAATTGGAATTTTGCGGGCAGCACAAAAAAAATCACAAAAAGTCAAAATAATTTTTTTTCAAATTTTTTCCTTAAAGATTATATTTTTGTCTACATGTGAAGCTTTGTTTCATTCAATTTGGACTAATAATGAGAAAGTTATGGACAATCTTAGTTTTTCGGGCAATCTAAGCATCTTCTTGAAAAAATAAGTTGTAGAATTCATTTTTGAATGCAATTTTGAGAATTTTTCAAAAAAAATTGTTAGAAAGGGTTAGATTTTCTTGCTAGAACAATCTCACCATTGGGATTATTGTGATTCAATTCCATCTAAAAGCTATTAACAATTTAGCTTTTTCTTCAATCTTAAACCCACCTCTACTTAACAATTTTTTAATGAGTGAAAATTAAGTGCTTTTTTTCTTAAATTTTTTTGGTAGATTCTCAACTCAACTACTTAACATAAATAAGTAGAAAATCAAAATCAGTAGTGCAAAAAAATTGAACTAAAAAGATTCAAAGCCAAAAAATCTGGTCAAGCAAGGTGGAAAAAAACTTGTTTTCTTCACTTTAAATGCATATATCTTGCAATCTACGTGGTCAAAGTTTCTGAAATTTCTTCCACATATTCATATACTAGTCAAGTATAAGATCTTATGGTTGGATATGCAAAAAAAAACAATTTTTTAAACTCTTTTCTCTTTGCAATAGAAATGACAGTTTTGAATGGTTTTTGGTCGGAAAATCACCTCGGTCCTTTAGGGGTTAAATCTTGAATCTAATCTAATAGAAATTTAGGTTATAATTTTGATTCTTTTATATTACAAATAGGTAATTTTTGTTGACATTTGTGTCATTTGGTATTATAATTTTTTTGTTTGACATATAAATTTTTTATGGCATTAAATACCAATGCTAAAGCGCTGCTTTAAGAAAATATACTAGTTTTTTTAATTAAATAGTACCATTTTTCAAAAAAAATATTTTTGTAATAGAATAATTAATTTCAGAGATTGACTTTTGAGATTTTAAGATATCTTTAATTTTTGCTTTATTTAATGCAATTTTAAACTCAAGGTAATTTGTCAAATTTTTTTAAAAAAATTGAAGAAAAAATGCCAATGGAACAACAAACTGGATTCCTCAAAAATATGTGGCAACAATTTCATATTGCGTATGTGTTTTGAGTTAATAGACAACAAGGATCTTGAACAAATCTTAAATAAGTTTGTGCAACAAAAGTTGCATGAGAAAATGCAAGTTATAAAACCAAAATATCTATTAATGGTGGATTCTATGACAAATGCAGGGAATTTATTGATTTCAATTTTTTTTTTGAATGATTTTGCAATGAATTTTGTTGAAGTTTAATACATAAGTTATTGAAAAGATTTAACATTGCAACTTCTTTTCAACTCATTTCTAATTACGTTATTAATTTTTGATTGCAAAGCTTGATAGTCCAATAAATAAGCTAGCGAGCAAGGCATCACAAATTCTTCAAGTAGCAAGAAGACCTGGTAATAGTGTGGAGGATGTCAAGGAGATGTTAGAACAATTCAAGTAGTGTCTTAAGATATTCCAATAATTGCAAAGACTCTAAAACAAATTGGAGGAGATTCAACTTCAATGAACTCTCAAAGTCATATAAACTTTCAACTATCAATTAAGTAGAATTGTTCCATCGCATTTGTTGATTCTAATAGGAGGCTCAAAAGCATTGCAAGGGTTGATGAAATAGAAATTTGTAGAACTACATGGAAATGAAGGTTAGAATGAAAAACTTAATTTTGTAATTGAAATTGAAAATCCTTTTTAAGAGAAGAAAATATGAATGAAAAACACAATATATTATATTATTTGGATTCTAACACATGGAGCTTACAATTGCAATTACTCCTTCAACTTTTTGGATTTTTTCAAGATTTCAAGATGAACTAAAAAGAGATCTTCTTAAGCTTCATTTTTTTTGTTTAATTCAAATGCCAATAAATGATTCTATTGAAGGTTACAGTCAAGGTTGACTAAGGGGCATCCACTTTTTGGATGCATGGACCGTCAAAAGTTAATTGAGTCCCATTGACATGTTCATTGATAAAAGATCCATCCATATTTTCCAACATGTAGCTATCATTCTTGTAAGCAAATCAAATAGACCCTTCCATTTTGGGTGGAGCTTAAAGCTAATCTGTTTGACTACCAGTTGTTGATAACATCATTAGAGTGCCAACCTTGAATTGAATGCAATAAGAACGCTGAAGGAAATTTCTAAATCCTAATTTGTAGAATAAGCATTCGGAGGTTCCACCATATTTTTGTAGAACTTTGGATTCCCAAATTGAAGATGAAACAATTCACTTTCATGTCATGGTTGGATTTGAGGTACTTGAATGTTTGCTTATACTTGATTTATAATAAGCTTGTGTTTTTTGTATATCAAAACAATTTATTTGCAATGCATCTTTATCTTTGGGAAGGTGAATTGTGTTTTTATGCAACACGCAGCATGTGGTAAATGATTTGTGATTTGTGGTCGTATTAAATAACGCCATTTTTTTTAATCAAACAAAGTCATAAGTAAGGTGGACCATTAGAGGGGATTCGGGGATTTTAGAGGGCTGCAAATTTCTATGCATTCCCAAATTGCGGGAACGCAATTGCAGCAGCTGACTGACGTGACACAACGATTGCCACGTCATTTTTGGAATTTATTTTTACTTAAAATGATACTTTGATAAATTTTTATTTTTATTGTTTTTGAAAAAAAAAATTCTGACACGTCTCGTACCACCGTTCACTGAATCTAGCCAGATCAGGGAACGGACCTGAAACGGCACTCCAAGGCCCCTGAATACCCTCTAAAATCATATGCAATACAACTAGCACCGCGCATAGTAGTGCTATATCGGCACTATGTAGGGTGGACAATAATTTTTTTATTTAAAATTGTGCTCCAATGCAATAGGTATGGAGACCTCCACTTTCATGGCCTCAATACGCGACTACCCAAGATCAGCATATTTTGTCATTTTGTCTACCCTGGAAAAGCTCTTGGCAAGTTCATTCGTGGGATTCATCATGACAAAAGTGGTAGTAACCAATGGATGCCAAGAAAAGTTTATTGGTATGTGCGCTAAATCAATTCAACCTTCCTAATTCCCATGAAAAGTCCTTTTTTTAATGTAGATTCTAATTTTCTTTTCTTTTTATAATACCAAAAAGTCATTTGACGTTTGGATTGCCGGCTTTGCATTGGGTCAAATTTTCCAAAGAAAAAATCGGTATTGTAGAAGCCTTGTACAACAGCCCGCGATTTGCTCTTGCAAGGCCATTTTACCGCTATGCATTGCAGATGGTCTAATGCATTTTCTGTTATATAAATGTGTAGGTTGTAGCCATTATTGTCACATCATGTGAGTTTGGGCTACCAAACTTCTTGAACAGGCTAATATATTAAACGGATTGGATAGATAATGTGATTACCTTAAAGTAGTGACATCCGGCGGTTTAGGATCATGGGACATCCCAGACATGCGGACAAGCAGACAATTCAGAGGAACGATCCATCCAATGTGACAACTATGGTCCTAGCTAGTGGACTCAAGTAATACTCATTGAAAGCATTGACATCATGTTGGATTGCATAGCAAGATTCATATGTTGGCTCAAGAGAGGATAAATATCTTGAAGAAAATAGACTATTGGTGCTAAAACTGAGAAAACACAAACACCAGAATTGTAGATGTTTCTAGTCTCTTGCCAACTACAAAAAGCTCACTTACTATATAAGCTCTTTCTTCTCTTGAAAGCATAACAATAAAGTGAGAAACCTACAGAACACGCATCTAGATCTAAAGCATAGAATCAAAACAAATAGAATGAAAAAAGCAAGAAGACAATCTAACAATGAAGTAAAAGTGAGATGTATGCCCTAAGGTATCGCACAAGTAAACCAATGCAAATAGCAATCACGGTAACCAATCTATGATATATGCAAGTTGTGTGAAGTTCATAGGCTTTTTTTTTGGCTTTATGGTGCCAGATTGCACTAGAAAAAATAATCTGGCTAAAAAATGGTACAAAAAATGACAAAAAAATTGGATGAAATTGCCAAAATAAATTCAAAGTAAAAAAATAAACTGGATGAAATTGCCAAAATAAATTCAAAGTAAAAAAATTAACTGGATGAAATTGCCAGATTGTGGATGAAAACCAAATTATAGGCATGTGATATGTATAATTTCTATCTGATATAGATGAATGTTGAGATTTGAAGCACCATTGCAAAATTTTATATGGCCACTATGGCACTTTTCAAAAAATGAAAAAAAAGCCTTGGGCTGTGAACTTGTGATAAAAGTCAAAGATCTAGTAGCTGCATCCATATCTAAGTTCAAATATCCTCTAATCAAATGTTGTTGGCAAATATTTCCTTCTGACTGGCTCTAAGCTTGAAGAATCATTTGTCTTCTACGACTAACTCCCAATTAACTTGGACAACATTGCAAAGAATGATCAAACAACATCTGTACATCTAGTGAAATTCCCACTCATGGACATAATTATCACATTGGATGGACCATCCATCCAAATTGTCCGATTTGCCCAATAGTCTAGGATGTCTGGTAATCCTTATTTGCTCAATGTGACTACTTTTAAACGTAGTTACATTATCCATGTGGTCTGTCTTAACCGTCCAATATGCCCGCCCATCATGAACATCTAGTGATTCTACCTTGTCTAATGTGACAACAATGTCCATAAAACTTACAAATTATAGAATACAAATTTCAAAACCCTGCGCCAACTTGATTTAGTAGTTCTATTTAGTGATTCCACAATTGAAAGATGAAATGAAGAATAAACAATGGATTTATTGAAAATTTTCTAGTTGAGATTCTAGAGAGTAACATACTTGCACGTCAACAAGCCAATAAGCCTTTGCATACATCCTTGTTATTCTTTTCATCAATAGGTGGTTGAGCATTGTCCAAATCTGTAGATCCATGTTCCCCTACTTGTTCCACCAAGTTTTTATGGAGGTCAATCTAAAGATGAATAATATTTCAACAAATACAGATAATTGCTGAAGGCATTTCAACATTCCAAGCAGTTTTGTCAAGAAAGGCTCTATTCCATGTGGAACTCATAGTAATGGAATATAATGAAAGGCTATCTATAAATTTGGCTAGTTTGCTTCCTCCGGGAGATTTTATTGTTGATTTTTTAGAAAACTACGTGAATTAAAAGATAGGGTCCATTTAATTTCAAGGAGGAAAATTTTATATAATATATAGGACTACTATAGAGTCAACAGAATGCTACATACTTTAGTATCTATATATTAGGCTTTGCAAAAACCTTTGTGCAAAGTTTGACAAATAGAAATTGTACAAAGTTTATAAAATACAGTGAGTATAGAAACGGACAATAATTTCACGCAAATAATAAAATGAACATAGTCAAGAAATCTACAATGAAGGGTGATTGACTGAAATTGTGCCACAATATCAGTAGTGTATATATCAAAAAAATTAAGTGTAGATGTAAGACATAGACTACAAGTACTAGAAATTGTCACATTGCAAGAATAAGGTGGTATACAATAGTAGGTTCAACAAATTGAAAATTGTATAACACAAAAATAGAGTTTGTAGTCTATTTAATTTCAACCGTTGAAGCCATATGTGTTGAACACACTCAAATTGAATGAGATGATTATGGAATAGTTTCAATGGAAATTCTAAAGTGTCCAATGGTAAACTTGTTGTTAAATACTATCACTTATTATGTTATACTGTACATTACATTATAATGTATTATTACAATGGAGGAGGTAAAATTTGGACTTTTTGGTTTGTTAGGGATTAATATTGAGAAGATGTGGCCCCCAATGAACAAGGTAGTAGTCACCAAAATACTCCAATTGTTCGATCAATGAGTGCATTCTTTGTTTGTACAATTAACTTTAAAGTTGTCCACTGGGGCATCTTTATAGGATTAAGTTGTACCCTCAGTTGAAAGATTCATGACATACAAGGTAGGGCCACCTAATTTTGAGCATGTTTCCAAAACCAAGCCAAAAATTCATGGCTATATAAGCTAGGATCACCCAATTCCAAGCTTGTTTCTAGAATTGAGTCCTAGAAATACTAAAGAAAACGTTGATGCTTGTTGTACTCACTTCAAGGTGTAAATATTGAAAGTAGGGCACGGTTTTTAGAAATGTACCAACTCGACTTTGATCTCTTACAACTTTTTGCACATTATTACCAAATATTTTTCATAGATATCTCTTCAACTTTTTTGAAAAATTGTCTTTGGGTCGTTGCATGAATGACCTCCCGTTTTTGTTCCACTTTGACTCTTTTCAGCCATTTTTTGGGGAGTACTATAAAAATAGAAAAACATTTTTAAAAAAATATGAAAAATATGAAAAATGTATAAACCTATAAGAAGAAGATACCCTATGAAGGAAAAGCAAAAAAAATTCTTTAAATAGGAGAACTAGAAAAGTGCAGAATCACAAGAAAATACATACTTTAACATTTTAATTTGTAAAAAATAGGAAAAGTAATTTAAAAAAAAATTGAAAAATGCCATTTGAGAAGACTTCATGGTAAAGACATTTCACCAAAAAAATGATCCTAAAACCATCTTCAATGTTCAAAATTGCATGTGCAAGGGAGGCCTCTTTGCATAGACGTAGAGGATATAAAATAAAATATTTTTTATTGCCCCTTGGTAGATACATGAGTTCCTACTATGGGAATAGACCATAGAAATTTCAGCTCCAAATCATTAAATTTGGGGACTCCTTACGTAGTAAAAACCCTAAAACTCAAAACGTGACAAATTAGTTTAATTGATTTTTAAATATAAAATGATTTTTGAAAATTTCTGAAAAATATGAGATATGATGAAACTCATAAGAAGATTCTCCACTAAAAATTTCAAATTCATACAAGTCATGCTTCTAAAGTTATTGCAAAATGAAGCTTCGGCACTACGTTTGTGACAATGTTTCAGTATCGGTCTTTCATGCAATCACCCCTTTATGTGATTTAAAAATAAAAGTTTTAATTTCCAACACTCAATAATGCTTGTCAAAGAAATTTGCTTAGTTTTAGGTGATCCTACCTCAGTAGATATTGATAAAAAAACTTATGGTAGTTGGGTCTTGGTCAAGGATAACTATCATGTATTCATTTGTAATCTGCAGAGTTAAGCTTTATAACTTGGAATAAATATGAAATCATAGTGCATCTTCCATTATCCTTGCCTCAATATGAGCTTGTATGATACCCAAGAAATTCAAAGATTGATTGTTATAGATGATCAATTGATTGATACTTAACCCTTAAACTACGTCGCGGCTGGTTTTTGGTTGATAAATGACAAAGAATTTTTCTATGTAGGATAAGAGTGCAATTGTTCATCCTTGGAATTTTGTGCAAAAAGGGCAGATCATATACAATAGTTTGACCTCCAATGAACACTTTTGTTTTTTTAAAGTCAGATAATGTCACACAATACCAAAAAAGATGATTTCTAGAGTCACTAGCTAGGCATTTAAGGATTAGCCCCTAAAAGCCCATTGTCCCTTTGTGGGACAAATGGGATTTCAAGGCTTTGAGCAAGTACCTACTGGTTAAATTTTTGTTGTGATTTTCCAAAACTTTTTTTGGAAGATAGATAAACTGCAAAGCTTTGTGGGAATATAATTTTTTTTCAATCGGTACCCGGGAAGAAAAATTATGCCCACATTAGAAGAGATTTGAGGGCATTAGAGGGCCATTTCAGGCTTATTCCCAATGTTGTCCCGATTTTGTGAACAACCGATACGGGTTGTCAGAATTTTTTTTTTCGAAAATGACGTGGCACTCTCTCAACTACATCAGCCCAGCAGCTTTCCTGCGTTCCACAGCATGGGAATGCTGCGGGAACGCAGGATAACTCGCGGGCTCTTGGAGCCCTCAAATCTCTTCTAATGAATAAGCTCAAAAAAGGAGATGGGGGCAACAATTTTTTTTGAAATTTTTGAAATTTTTTCTTATAGATAATATTTTTGTCTATTTGAAGAGCTTTGATTTATTTCATTTGGACTTTTTATGGGAAAGTTACATTAGAGAAAACCTGAGGCCTCTGCAGGACCGCTCCACAGCCCTCCAAGGACCCAGTAAACAGTGTTTTTCTTCCTTAACTAATTGTTTTTCTGCTATTCACCTTCACCTTCAATCATGATGTCAAATGCTCATCAGTGGTTGAAAATCCAAGTCAAAAGTGTTTAATAATCAAAGTTAAGATGTGTTAAAGCACTATAACCTAGACTATTAAACACTTTCTACTTAGATGCATCTTTCTTTCAATCCAAATTGTAGGAAAAATGCAAAAGTCCAAAAATAATCGAGTGGCTTACAAAAAAAAAAGTTCAACAAAGTTTAGTTTTTTTGCTAGAACAATCTCACCATTGGGATTAGTGCTTTTTAATTCTTTATAAAAGATATAAATATATTAGATTTTCCTTCTATCTTGTACCTACTTCTACTTAACAATTTCTTTAGTAATGAAAAGTAAGTTTTTTTGGATTTTTTTTTTCTCTAGATTTTCAACTCAATTCTCTACTATAAAGATTTAAAGCTCAATACACCATAGTGCAAAATATTTAAGTTAAAAATGTTCAAAGTCATAATATCTAATCCCACAATATGCTGAAAAGCTTGTTCTTTTCATTTTAAATGCAAATATCTTGCAATCTATGCGGTCAAAAATTCTGAAATTTTTTCTACACATTCTCATACTAGTTAGGTGTAAGATCCTATGGTTAGATGTGCAAAAAAATATTTTTCAATTTTTTCACTCTTTGCTATAAAAATGAAAGTTTTGGGTGTTTTTTGGTAGAAAAAAGGCCTTGGGCCTTCAAGGGTTAAACCCAACTTGCTCAATCTCCAATTCTTAGAAGATGCAACATAGTTTTAAAGAGGTTTTAGTGAAAACTTTTGAAATTGTTTAATCATAAAGATATATAAGGTAGAAGCACTAGTAGTCAATCATTTAAGGAGTTTTGGAGTATATTGTGTTCAATATGAGGTGTTGGAAATTTTTCCCATGTAGGAAGATAGGAAATATGGAGATGGCAAAATTTTCAAAATTTAATTCCCAAAATTGAAACTACAGTGAATTTTGGGAGCCAAAAAGTGCATTTCACTAGATGACAATATCTAGAGTCTTCCAATTCTGATCGTCAAGGATGCTCACTACTTCGGGACATGTGTCATAACCATATTAGTCCCAATCTTGAAAAAGATAGAATAACACACTCCAAACCTGATTTCCAACCTAAGGTTGGAAATAGCGCACCCTACAGGTTGGGTATTGGGCGTGGTCGACAACTAATGCTTCTACCTTAAGCAAAAATATGTAATAATTCAAGAAAGGATTCCGGTTGCTAGGTGGTCGGAGTTCATTCTTCTTCCACTGTAGATCCTTCCACCTTTCAAGTCACCGACTCCTTCCAGAACCCTAAATTCCACGAAGACGGAGGTCCAGCCGCAACCCATCAGCGCCACGGTATCTCGAAGGCGGTGAGTGACCCTTCACTTCCACGAAACTCTTGCACAGCCACATGGCAGCACCCCAACACACCACCGGCCACGTAGCCGCGTGCAGTTGGCTTCCACCCCAAAGTATCCGCATCGACACTTGGCTCTCTCTCCACCGCCCCGCTTTCATATAAAATCCCTCGTCCTCCTTCAAGGTATTCTAAATCACAGATCGACCCTATTTCAATTCCTAGACCACCCCAAAGATTTTTTTTGAATTTCAAGAGTAGATTGTTGCGAAAGCCTTCCGAATTTTTCAAACGATTCGTACTCTTCATATAGTTTAGAGAGTTGAAGATTGTTGCAGAGAGTAGATCGATCGTTGCAGCTAGAGAGTATTGAAGCTTTTGATACGAAGTTTGCTGCAAGATGCATGGCGATCGCGGCACAGCGGCGTACACGAACGTGCCCGTGGGATCTGGAGGAACGGCGAATTACCCTGCGAGTCAGAAAGTGAGTGGGACTGTGCCTGTGGCTGGTGGCACAGCGAATTATCCTGCGAGTAACGGCGTCGGAAGTGGGTATCATCACAAGAGTGGTGGCTATGCAAATGAGTACGATGGGAGCAACGTGAAGTCTGGCTATGGCGTGAAGTCCGGTTATGGTAACGGGGGTGCTTATGGTAACGGGGGTGCTTATGTCCAGCCGACGCCCATGAGCTATGGACCCGACGGGCAACCCATCATGAGGAAGAAGAACCATCGGCTACGGAATGCGATTTTGGGCACTTTGGCTGTGTGTTGTTGCTGCGTCGCTTTGTAGAGCAACGGAAACTCTGGGTTAGAGTTAGCAATTGCAGGAGGTATGAATGAAGACAGGGAATTTCGGAGTCTGCTCTTCCGTGGCATTGTCTAATGTGTTTTAACATTGCTTCACATCTCTGGAGAGGTGGAAGTATATTCTTTGTAAAATAGGTGAAGGTTGTAAGTTGGTTATTTGGTTAGCAGCTGGTGTGTAGAGTCTTGTACTTGCAAGTTACATCAGGCAACTGTCTGAGAAATCAAAAGCGCTGGGAGAGTGAGCTTAATATCATCTTCCACATTTTCGTATTTCTCACGTATCAGAACAGTTATATACTCCTTACCTTTCCAGATAAGTGGTCGAGAGCTGATATTAGGCTTGATTTCGTTATTGGACATAACCTCTGTGATCCAACGATTATGAAACTTTGACTGGAAGAGGTTAACTTAGAACTGTTGATATGGAATGAAGAGGATTGTATATTTGGATGTCTGTGGATATTCACCCACAGGTGAATAAGTCGATGTTCATGTCAACCTTAAAGGAGTTGTGGTGAGATCTAGTATTTCGCACTTGCATATTTAGTGCAACCTGTATTAGTCAATTTGTTGAGAAAAAATTTAATCAAAAAGATTGGAAATGGTGATTTCTTATCAATTTTTAAATATTTTGAGTGTTACATGTCTATGTTAGCCCTGTTATGATATGAAATTGTTGAATGAGTGTCAATTTATCGCCAGCAGAACTGTACTGTAGCAACTTGAGCTGTGGTTTTACTGTATGATGCATCAGCGCGGTGATGATCGTTTGAATATCTACAAGGTCTGTGCAATCTGTATCAGACAATTTCTTTCACGTGTAGAGAAAAAATCTAATCAGAAAGATTGGAAACAGTGATCTTATACCAGTTTTCACATACTTTCGAGTGTTGAAAACCTATGTTTGGCCAGCTGTAACATGCAGTCGTTGAATGTGTTCCAATTCATCGGTAGCAGAATTGCAACAACTTGAGCAGTTTGACTGTATGATGCAGCAGCAGGGCAGTGATGATCGTGTGAAATTCTACAAGATCTATGCTAATGCAAAAGTTGTAATTACTGCAAGTTTGAATACGTGGTCCACAAAAAGGATATTGAGTTGCCATTTCTTCAAATTAGAAATCTTTCCCAACTCTTTCACATATGTAGATATTCTTGTCGTGAAATGATGATTCTTTGCAGTTAGTACTCCGTACTATCCATTTAAACCTTAGAAAGATGTTGAGGTGGATGTACAAGTGAAGAATGCACATATTGGGTTTAAAATTTACATCATTTTTGACAAAGTATTTTGACTAGACATACTGTAGCCCTAGTTTGTCCTTTCAACCTTAACCCTCTAAGAGCATCCCCACCCGTCTTGTAAAATGAATGACTTGTAAACACTAGCTTGCAAAATTGTCCCATCCCTCTTGTGTAATGGATGAACTTGTTAAGAGGCCGAGCCAAAAGCCTCCGATGGCTTGCAAAACCGGGTTTTTTGCAAGCCAAAGGATGGCTTGCAAACCGCATGAGACGAGCTCCTTTTGCACTTTCCCAACAAACATAGACTTGATGAGTGAATGTGGACGCAGTTCATTGGATCACAATGACCTCTTAACAAGTTGTGGGTAGGGCGGCCCTTCTTCCTTGGCTTGTAAAACGGATTGACAGGCTGCAACCTAACTTGCATTTTCCCAGCTTAGTGGGGGTGCTCTAACGTTCCTTAGTCATTCCAATGAATGACAAAGAATCTTTGCATGTAGGACAAAAGTGCAATTGTTCCTTGAAATTTTGTGCAAAAAAGGGGAAACCTTCTATAATAGCTTGTTCCCAAATCGGGTCCCAAATGAGTGCTTTTGATTTTCTTAACTCTTAAAGGACCAGCCTGCTATTTCTAGCAACATAGCGATTTTGGGTAGATACCTGGGACTAGAGATTTTTATATTTTAAGCTGAAATTTTAATACGAGGTGGGGGCAAGGAATATCTTTCATGTGCACAAAATTTCATGGCATTTCAAAATAGGAGTCAAAAGTTATGGCCTAATATGTTATTTTTTTCACCGAGTGGGAAGTCCGAGCAGGTCTGAAAAAATCACTTTTTTCAAAAATAAAAATTGAAATTGGTTTTCTAGAGTGATATATATGTGGGAAGCTTTAAACCATTCCATTTCAACGAATGAGTAAAAAGTTATGAGGTTTTTTAGTTTGTGGGTAGTTACGGATTCTTTATTCTGAAATAAACTTTGAAGTTCTTTATTTAACTCAATTTTTTATACTTTTTGAAAAAAAAAAATCATAGGATTCAATTTGTTTATTAAAACATTACAACCATTGGGGTTGACATTTTTCAATTACATAATTAAATTCTTAACAATTTAGTATTTTGGATCATTCTCTACTTCTTTCTACTTACTATTTTTTTTTATATGTTGTACAATTCCAAATGATTTGAAACTTTTTAAGCATGTAGCCAACTTGTTTAGGAAAAATAATTCAAAGAAGCACCACCATTTTGGACATTTTTTCATACAAATGTGACCTTATGAAGTGCAGCTGCCCTATTATTCGCATGATCAAAAAAAGGATTTTTGCCAATTCAAATGCTAATATCTTCCAATCCGCATAATGGAAAATTCTGAAATTTTTCCCACATCTTCTAAAACTAGTTTACTATAAGACCCTATAATTACATGTGTCAAAAAAGTTTTTTTTTCAAAAATTTGATACTGTATTAAAAATGACAGTGTTTGAGTGTTTTCAGTGAAAACATAGTCACGGAACTTAAGGGGTTAACCTCTAAATGTCCAAGGCACCCAAATGTGGTGTCAAAGAAACTTTGAAATTGAACAAAACCTTACCAAATTGCTATTTTTAGTAGTTTATATTTTTGAAAGATTCTTTTTGAAGTCTAATTTTAGCATAAAAAATCCAATATTATTTTGAAAATGAATGATTATGATTTTTCTATTCAAGATTTTGTGCAAAGGTACCTATTGCAATCTTGACTTTTTGTAGTTTTGAAAGCTCTTGGAAATGAGCCTCAATTACAATAAATAGATCTTGGAGAAAAAATCACACAAAAAATTCATTTAATAAAATTGTAGAGTAGATTTTGAGAAGTCATAAATTGATTGGGGTTATATTTATTAGGCCTTTCAACTTCAAATTTTTTTGATCTTGAATTTTTTAGATTTGACATGCAAAAAGAGATCTCAAAGATTTTCATAGTTTTAACATCCTGATGATCAAACATAATAATCTTTCAATCCTTGAATGATATTGTTGCGTTTTCTTTTCCTATGTGATCTCTAACATGTTTAGTTTGAATTTGTACGGTTACAATTAAAAAAGAATTGATTGAACATATCAAAATGTTGGCTTTTTGTTCAATTTAGAGCAAATTCCAAGAGGCTCAAAACAGGCCTTGGGCATTTAGGAGTTAAAGTAGATGATGCACATTGTATCCAAAAGTATGATTTCTGCGGACACCAACTTGTCCCTACAAGGTTAACCTTGATAAAATGAGATTTATCATCAAAGTATTTTGTCAAAAATGTTAAGTATTTTTGGATCCATGGGTGCATTCTTCATTTCTATGATAATCTTAAAAGTCATTCATTGGTTACATTTTGACTTGTGCATGCGTCTTTCTAATATGCACAGCCCCATGGCATCAGTGGCACTTGCTAGTTCGTCTTTCAAGGCACCCACAGTGGACATGTATTGAAATATTTGACTTAGAAATTTCACACAAGGGCAAATGTATGTCCAATCAAGAGTTTTTTTTTTTTTTATTGAAAGTTAACTTGACAAGCTACAAGAGAAATGTATCATAATGCCAAAAAATAGTCGCATGAGTTCTTAGGAGTTAATTTAAACATAACGCTAATATTTCAAGACTAATTGTGCTACTCATACATTCTCCTACAGAAATGTATCTATATCTACAATACTCATCAATAATTACGTAGTCTATTTTGATGTATGACAACACTCTCAGACCCTTTAAAATAGACAGGCCGCTGGAGCTCCTATATGTACAAATCTTTCAGATGAGAAATGTAGCTGCAAACAATCTCTTGTGATCAGATGCATTGGGTTGACGACGGTCCCTAGATTGCAAAGTGGTAAATCTGAAGGTTCTCTCCCAGCTGCTTGAAGTTGCCATTATCTCTGGTCCTCCGGAAAAAGCCCCAGTTATAGGGTTGGTAATGCGGTGGATGCGTTTCATCAAGCAGCTGCGGGACTGGAAATACATCCGTTTTGATATCAGGATCAAAGAACACAGGAATAGAAAACCTTTCCTTGGTCTCATTCACCACAACACGATGCTCCACCCCGCAGTATTTGTCATTGCTCCAGACCTGGAAGATGGCCCCCACGTTGATCACAAATGCATCCTGGCGAGGTTTCACTGCTATCCACTGTCCGTCCTTCCGCTTGACCTGAACGAAATGAAATTAACCAAGAAATTAATGACTTTCATATACTCGCAAATTAAGTGGAAACTACAGATTTTTCATGACCACCATGAACTACAGTTAGCATGCACCACGAATAAGCACATAGTGTTTACAAAGACCTACAATCAAGTCATCAAAAATGCCACAAAAAGACTGAGCCTTGAGTAGTTCACTTGTTTTTCAGAATATCGAAAAAAACCTCACCTGCAAACCTCCGACGTCATCCTGTGCAAGGACCGTCAGTGCCCCTGAATCAATATGCCTGAGAAATACACAGTGAATTCAAAAACCAGCCAAAAGCCATGATATCGTTCAACTCATATCGGCATATACTATCGGAGGAAATCAGGTGGGTTCTGGGAAAACTTTCAATATGTACTCTAAGGTGGATAGATAGAATCACCGAACACCTCTCTAGTGAACTCACCTCAGTCACAAAGTTCTTAATGTGAACAAGGATTAGATTCATATAGTTCCCATGCAGAGTGAATATTTAAGTTGATGTTAGTGTAATGGTTTTACTGTTAGCATCAGATCGGTATTGCATTGGTACATATTAACATTACCTCAACATTAGCTTGACATTGATTTACATGATCCTAATAATCATCATCTAATGTTCTATTAAATTAACAGTTCTAGTAAATTGTGTGAATCTAATACGGGATGTTTTGAGATGAAAATGTCATACCTATTGACACCACAGACCATGCTGGCGAGTGGGCATTGAGGATAGTAATTCAAGCGCGCACGGATGGTATTCTCCTTGTCAAAGCAGTGGTGGAAGAGATTGAAAGGCAAGCCAAGACTGACAGTAATGAGGCCGAGCAACAGATTCGCCAGGTGGGCCACTGCGGCCGTGTACTCTTCACATGCTTCTCGTAAGCCCTCCGGTTTTGCAGGCCACTGATTGTAGCTTTTCACCGTGGTTTCAGAGTATCTCCCACTCCTGCACAACACGAGCAGACGAGGATTTAAGAGACGGTTTGAGATTGTAGCCGGTACAAAATTAAAGCTAACTGCAGAAGTGGGTGAAGCGAAGGTATGAAACAACTACCCACAGGAACCCAGTGGGGAGTTGGCCAGACACAAATCTCAAATTTAGTGCCACCAAATGACAATTTTAGTCAATCCACAGAAAAATTGTGAATTCTAGCAATCATCTGCTGAATTCGTCAAATCACAAAAATAAATAAAATCAGGTGAGATATGAGCATTCGAAATGCTCCAAAAAGAATATTCCTTAAATATGATGTTTTTTTCATTCTAAATTTCCAATCATGTCAAAATGTTCATTTTAGGTATGTTGCTCCATACAATATAATCTTTACTTCATCTTTAACATTCAAAATCTAGAAATAAATTTGAAATTCAAGCTCTTATGTCATATTTTGAAACAATGGCAATATTCATTGATAAAATCAATTGATTAAAAATGCAATATTCAATTCAATATTCAACCTTTGTTTCTGTATAATCAATAAATACTCAAAAGACATCATTTCAAACTTAATAGATGCAGGACGTTTGAGGGTTGACAATTGTGTAGATTCCGAAGAAGAGATAAGTCCACATGCAATGACCCATTTGAAATGCCCCCAAGTGTCTTGAAGGAGTAGACTGCCAGTTCCTGAAGAAATTATTTCCGTAACCCCAGTTCCCAGGAGTTGAGTTGAATTAGGTCTCCCAAATATCTTCATATAACTTAAATCAAGCAATGGAAATTAACTTTCGGCTTACCTGTAATCGTTTTCCACCGTTTCGGGCATTTCCGTATACCCCAGGAAAGCATAATCAAAAACCTCTTTCCAGTCCCGCGTGTTCTTGGTGAGCTCCGAGTCATTGTAGCCGAGATGGCTGTCGAAGCTTCGGCCAATTCTCCGCTTTTCCTCGAGAGGAAGTGTGAAGAAAGCTTTGGCCATCTTCTTCATGTCGTGCAGAAGCTCCGGGGGGACCTCGTGGTCGACGAGCTGGAAAAAGCCCCACTCTGCGCAGGCGCTTCCAATTGCAGCCACCAGGGAGCGAAGCGGAGGGGCTTCTTCGGCACGCTCGGTCAAGGAAGCAGCCATAGCCGACCAGTCGTGGCCCGCGGTGAGCTCTGCACCGAGGGCATCGAAAAACGGCCTGAGGCTGATCACTGGAATATTGTCGTCGTGGTCCGAATAATCGGAACTACCCAAGTTGGGCCGATGATCGGAACTCAGAATGAACGAATCCGTGACAGTGCTCCAGGAGCTCGGGAAATTCGCAATCTGCCCCATGGATGCTCCTCCTCAATCACTCCTAAATCTACGAAATGTTCCAAAATCAATTAATTCAATGCGAAATTAATTACACGCAATGCAATGAATTGATGGTCTTCTTCAATTCTGGAAGCAATGAGGCAATTGCATCATGAAATTCATTCCCAGGATTGACAAGAAAGGCCAGGGCCGCGAGAATTCCAAACGAATCTGGATCCCATGTACAGATTACAGAAGACTGATGCACGCACAGATAGACGACACTGACTCTGTCCACACTGATCGAAGTACTGTACTGTCCTAGCTCGCTCGATCTACGATCTAGCCTGCGTCCAATATCGAATTAAGTCATGCATGCCCTGTCCATCCGGCCCTTAAGATCCAGAGATTGAAGCCAGAGTAGAACGGCAGCTCGACAACGGAGCTCGAGTGATCTCCAAGCACGCTTCAATTGATTACGGAAGCTTCAACCCCTCTTGATCGACAAGAATGGCACCCCAATTCTTCGGTTGGCTCGCCTGGAGATCGAGGGAGTGCAGGAAGGAGCAATCGCTGATCGACATTCCGTTTTCGCGAAAAGGGGGGATGTATCTGACAGTACTAGTCTGGAGTGGGAATGGACGGACGGCATTGGATGTGTGCTCGATATCATCCAAACGTGGAGAGTCCTCAAGGCACTGCCTGAGGGACTGACTCCCCTTCACTCAGTTACTGACGATAAATATCATCCTGGGAATCGTTGAGTGCCGTGGCTTCTCCAAATGCCCGGCGGTTTTAGGCCATCAAATGTGGGCCCTGTGGGTCGAATTTACCCTGGGGAAAACACAGGAATTTTTTATTTGTCACAAACTTTTTTTCTTTGCAAATTCTGAATTCATATTTGCTATTAGAGGCCCCAAATTAGCTAGGGGGGCTAGAAAATAACCCTAGACATGGTTCAAATATAGGAGTTTTTTTTTACTATTATCCTCAAGAATCTCCAATTTACCTAGCTGAGCCCACCTTTGATGGCACAATTTAACATGTTTCGTGCATGGCTGACTTTGAATGACTGACATAACATTATTAACTGGGTTATATCCCTCCCCCTCTGACAAGGGATAATTTCCTTATGGATGCTTGGGAGGAGGTATAATTATAATCCCAGGCATCCAGTTGGTCTAATCAATCTAAAATTGCTTGCATCAGATTAGGTCTGAGTTGAACAAGTCTATATCTCAATGAGGTGGTCTAACTTTTGTATAGAGATTGCTCAAAGTCAAGGAACCAGCTGATTTAAGGAGCTTTGTTTTTTCTTGATTTGGCGATGGTGGGCTCCGGCTTTGGAGGAGAGCAAAAGGAACCCTCCAGCATTGGTATATAATGTTGTGGAAATCTGAAGGCTTAGGACTCACTTGTGCCTTTAGTTCTAATAAGGGAGATTAGGGAGCCAACCCATTTCCAACCACTTTAGGAAGTGAATATTTTTGGAGCGCAATTGTATTGAGTGGAAAAATTTCCAATTGTGGAGCAATAGATTTCCAGAGGATTCCATAATTTCTCACAATTTTATTTCACAAAACAAAATTAACATGTATATTCTAGATGAAAATTATGGTCGTCTTGTACTGGTCATATAGGTCATTTTAATTCTAACCAAAGGCTGGTTGCAAATTTGAAGGTCCTCTAGCCCAATCATAATGCGCCATTCCGGATCACTCATTCATCTCATAATTGATTGGAAATACACTTTCCCACATTGCCCAAAATGGGAGGTGGAATAAAAATTGGGTTGATTCCCGTAATTGAATATTTAACCCCTTAACCTTGATAGAACGGGTAGGTCACTATGGAAACCATCTACTTTAAAAATTCAAGGAAAAAAAATATTCATTGGAGACCAAACTACTATGCAAGATCTTTCCTTTTGGTACAAATTCCAAGGAGAACCATTGCACATTTGTCTTACACAAGGATTCTTTGTCATCCATTGGACTATTTTGGGTCACAATATCATTCTAAAGTTTACTCATTATGGATGACATTCATTGCCAACATCATATTTGAGTTGAATACAATCTATTAAATTGTGTTGAATATCAATCCTATATTTTTTATTACTTGAAACCTTGAATTGCATATCACTATGAGAAATTTCAAATTGTTTTGTGAAAATTGGAATTGTTATCATTTATATTGCAAAAATTGAAGATAAATAAGTAAAAATAGAAAAAATTCCAAATCATTTGAAATTTCCTCAAGGGGTACAAGTAGCAATGAAAATTTGTGTGAAAATTTCTCAATTGGTTATTATTGTAATACCCAAAACAACCATAGCAAAGACTTTGAAGTCAAATTTGGCTATCGAACCAAATTCATTTTTTTATTGAATTGATGTTGTCTATAGAATTTTGATATTTGTTGCTAGTAAAAAAATATATTTTCTGTTTATATCGTTTTTCTCAAATTTTTAATAGAAAAATTAAAATCTTTGTGATTTTAAAAGTTTAAAGGTGGGAAATAAATTATACCAATTATAATACATATTAGAATCATTTGAAAGTTTTACCATAAATGAAGGTTAGAATGAAAAATGTAAATAATTTTTTAGCATAAATTTAAAATATATTTAAAAAGAAATAAAATATGAATGAAAACACAAGCTTGAATACAATATACTATGTAATTTACACTTTAGTACATGGAGCTTACAATTGCAATTCTTCTTTTGATTTTTGAATTTTTTCAAAATTTAAAGATGAAGTAGAAAGAGAAATTGTCAAATTTAATTTTCTTAGTTTAAATCAAATACAAAAAATGGTTATACTGAAAGTTACAATTAAGATTGACCAAGATACGCCCACTTTGGGGATGCATGGACCTTTAGGGGTTAAGGACATAGCCAATTGCCATAAAGTCAAACATTATTTTTGAACCTTTTAGTTTCTATTAAAATTTTAAATCTTACATTTTTATAATATGAGAATATGTATTGTCATAAGAGGGGATTTGGGGGCAAAAGAGGGGCCGTTTCAAACTTGTTCTCCAATCCTTCTCCATGCTCTGAATGCCGGTACAAGTTGTACAAAAAATAAATTCTAAATAAACTTTTAAAATATATATATATATTTAACAATCTGATGTGGCCAAAGTTTGGCCATATTACCTTGCTGCAGTGGCGTAGTTCCAGCAATGGGGAGCTCAGCAGAACTTGTTGGAGAACTTGTGGGAACTTGCGGCCCTTTATAGAGCCCAGATTTTCTTCAGTGTTACAAATGGAAAAATCTATATTTATTTTGTAAAGATTGTCATTGTTGTAATTTATATTTCAAAATAGCAAATTTGTTTGGTATATATAATGGAAACAAGTTAATTTATTTGAAATGCATTTCCAATAATAGATATTTCAAGTTTTAATTTAAAAATGATGAAGGGTTTAGAAGTTTATTTGGAGGGACAAAATCGAGAGTGCATTGAGGACATCCTCATAGCACCTCCAATAGAGTTGTTACCTATGCGTTTAGCTCTTTTGGGGGGCTTGAAAAATTGAAATGACCCCCAATGGATGTGTTATTCCAACATGCATGAATATGTAAAGAATTTCCACCATTCACTTGACAATCATTATTGAAAATATATTTAATACTCTGCAAATAAATCAAAATCTAAGTGACTAACTTTTGTTGAAAATGCCAAATATATAATTTTGGTCAATGAAAGGTTCTAAAAGTACAGTATTTGTAGATACACAAACAACAAAACATTCACATTGGGTGCACTTGGCCATTGGTACTTAACACCTAAAAGCCCATTGTCCCTTTGGGGGACAAATGGGATTTCGGGTAGGTACCAATAGGCTGCATCTTTATTGTGCTTTTTTGAAATCTTTTTGGAAGATAGAAAATCTATTAAGCTTTGTTGGAATATATTTTTTTTTAATTGGTGCCCAGGAAAAATTGTTATGCCCAAATAAGCTCAAAACAGCATTCAAGAAGCAGCAAAAAAAAACCATTTTTCTTTTTTAAGTTTTTTACTTATAGATTATATTTTTGTCTGTTTAGAAAGCTTTGGTTCATCTCATTAGGATTTTTTATGAAAAAATTATGGACAATCTTGTTTTTTAGCCTCTTAGAGCATCTTCATGAAAAAAATCACTTGTAGGATTCATTTCTGAATGCAAATTTTACAATTTAGAAAGAAAAATGTTCCACTAGGTTTAGTTCCATATAAAAGATATTAATGTTTTTTATTTTCCTTCTATCTTGTACCTATTTCTACTTAACAATTTTCTTAATAACGAAATTTAAGTTTTTTTGAATTGTTTTTCCTAGATTCTCAACTCAATTGTCCACTATAAAGATTTAAAGCTCAAAACTCTGTAGTGCAAAACATTTAAGTTAGAAATGTTCAAAGCATTAGGAAAAATTTCAGGCCTCAGGAGGTTTGTTAAGGATTCATATTTCAAAAGAAAATAGTTATTTATTTTTGAAAAAAATTTAATAAACTAATAAATTAATAAAAAATTAATACAACCTGACGTGGCGTTGATGTGGCACTACTAGTGCCACATCAACATCCAAAATTTAAAAAAGTAATAAATAATAAAAAAATAATTTCCTCTTTAATTGCGTCTAGGGGGTCCAAAACTCACAGCTTTCCCAAAGCCTGAAATTTTTCCTAATGTCATATAATCTAGTCTTGCACTGATTGTGCTGAAAAATTTATTTTTTTCACTTTAAATGCAGATATTTTGCAATTTGTGCTGTCAAAAATTCTGAACTTTTTCTACACATTCTCATACTAGTTAGGTGTAAGATCCTACGGTGGGATGTGAAAAAAAAACATTTTTTAATTTCTTTTACTCTTTGCTATAAAAATGACAGTTTTGGGTGCTTTTTGGCTGAAAAAGGCCTAGGGCCCATGCTAGGGCCTTTAGGGGTTAATATGGTATAGCATAGCTTACAATTTCCATTGAAATTATGAAGCTATTTGCTTGTGCATCTATGAATATACAAATTATATGAATGAGATACCATTCGATTCATCCAAATCTTAAAACATTCATTACATTACAATTTATTGGAGGCAATTCTGGAAACTTTATCCACTTTGAACTAAAAAAACATTCTATAAAATGTTATGTTTTGAATCTTCATCAGCAAAAAAAATACTTAAATATAGAGCAATGCTAATACAAGGGCCATTCTATAAAGAATCAACTATGTAGCACTATTGTGGACACTAAGTGTTTAATGGATGACTACGCGTGGTGCTGTACTAGGATGGAAATAAATGTTTTTCATCCAATTTATTTATTTGGAGTATATTTGAGTACATTTTCAGCAAATAGTATTGCAAAGTCCTTTATTATGGTCTTATTGAATTTTCTAGTAAAAAAGATGCTCAATCCACAAATCACCCTACATAGCAATTAGATGACTTTTGAAGGCATTGGAAGACCGTGAGTTCCCGGAGAGTTTCCTACATTTTTAGACTGCGGAAACGCAGTTGCAACAGCTAGCTGACGTGTCATGTCATTTTTGAAAGAAAAAAAAATATCCTACGGTTTGATACCATGTCAGGTCATTTTTGAAAGAAAAAAAAATGATATTTGAAACTATTTTATCTTATTTTATAATTTAAAAAAAAGGAATATTTGACAGCCCGTATCGATATTTGCAGATTGGACCATTTTGGGGAACGGGCCTAAATTGGTCTTCTAATGACCTCAAATGTCAACTTATGTGTATTTTGTCTATTTCGTGCTATTTTTTCTTGATGTGAATTTTAGCTATAAAAATGATATTTTTTAAATTTGTTTCCAACAAATGAAATGAATCTTATTAAATTTAGTTTCTAATCTAGTTGGAAATATTGAAAAGTTCATAAATTTCAATATTTTATAGCAGTATGAACTTTGGACTTATAACCATGGTTTGTTGATTTTCTAATTTTAAAATGACACGATAACTTTGGCTTATATCATTATATTCTACACTATAATATATATCTTTGGTGAAATTTTCATATTTTTTGAGTATATTATGTATTTGATATGAATTTTCTTCATCTTTTTCTTAAAAAATTCATTGTAACTTCAAATTTTCCCAAAAAAATTTGAATATTTTATAACTTGCAGCAGACACATGACTGTATCTCCGCAAAATAAATTAAATTTTTTTTGTTTGTATTGATTTGCAAAATGACAACAAACAAAGTGTTGATAGTTGAAGCTTGAAATCAGTGGTTGAGGGCCCATCCTTAATGATGAAGTCATATACTTGGAGGCAACTGAAGGGACAATTTGAATGAATGAGATCAGGATGATTTTGATTTGGATGAAAAAGGGTCAGGCTAGACTACGTGGGAATATGAATGAATTATGTTATAGGGATGAATCTGGATGGATGGGGACATGAGAGTTTCGTCCGTCATTTGATTAGACGAGATAATGTGTTTGGATGAATGAAGATGAGAGTATGTTCGGATGAGATCGGGAACTAATCTCCCCACTGTGTTAGTGTTGTTGCAATACTGTTTCATAGGGCCCGCAATCTAGTAAAGAAACTTTATTGTTACAGTACTATATCAGTAAAGATTTTTTATTGGACTACGGGCCCTATGAAACAAGACTGTTTCAATAGGGGGGTATTTTCTTGATGGAATACTTAGGGATGTGATGGAGTGAACTGAATGCGGATGAAGAGACGTCGGGAATTTAGTAAGCAAGTATCAATACTGCGGTGCATTGCTTAGTAAGTGACAGAGGGAGTTTTTCATTCTTGTATTCTATATTTTCTATTCAAGATTTTGTGCAAAGGTACCCATTGCAATCTTGACTTTTGGTAGTTATGAAAGCTCTTGGAAATGAGCCTCAATTACAATAAGTAGATCTTGGAGAAAAAATCACACAAAAAATTCATTTAATAAAATTGTAGAGTAGATTTTGAGAAGTCATAAAGTGATTAGGGTTAAATTTATTAGGCCCTTCAACCTCATTTTTTTTGGGCTTGAATTTTTTAGATTTGACATGCAAAAAGAGAGCTCAAAGATTTTCATAGTTTTAACATCTTGATGATCAAACATTATAATCTTTCAAACTTTAAATGATATTGTTGTGTTTTCTTTTCCTATGTGATCTCTAACATGTCTAGTTTGACTTTGTACGGTTACAATTAAAAAGGAATTGATTGAACATATCAAAATGTTTGGCTTTTTGTTCAATTTAGAGCAAATTCCAAGAGGCTCAATACAAGCCTTGGGCATTTAGAGGTTAAAGTAGATGATGCACATTGTATCCAAAAGGACAATTTTTGCGGACACTAGCTTGTCCCTATAAGGTTAACCTTGAAAAAAATGAGATTTATCATCAAAGTATTTTGTCAAAAATGTTAAGTATTTTTGGATCAATGGGTGCATTCTTCATTTCTATGATAATCTTAAGAGTCATCCATTGGTTACATTTTGACTTGTGCGTGCCTCTTTCTAAAATGAAGTACTTATTTTGATTTAGTCACAATTGATGTGTTTGTTAGATTTGTATATTGATAGTTTTCAAGTCAAACTTGGTTTATTTGTGAAAAGTTTATTTGAACACAAACTAGGGGTGTGGAATATAAACTCTTATATACGTAAATGCCTCCACTTAAAAGTTCATATTCTACAAAGTGAATCAACATTCAAGTAGACTGCATGCCGAATGTTTGTATCAGGAATTGTACTTTATTGAGTGACACAGCCATTCAAGCTAAGGTATTCAACTTGTTAACAACAATGTTGAACAATTTAGCTTATGTATGATTGAGCAAAGGTAGGAGGGATAATTTTCTTAGGTCAGGGAATAGAAACAATGATGATTGTGTTATGTTGCGTTACAAGTAACAAAAATGCATAAGTTAAATTTTCACGATTTTAAAATACTTTTTAATTTTTTTTTAAAATTTAATCAAACTTATTAGTGGGAAATCTTTTTTTGGTGCAAATAAAATAATTCTTCTTAAGGTTTTTTAATAAGTGGAATGAGGATTCTTTTGGGAATTTTTTGGTAAGAATTTCATGAATTTTAAAATTTTCTTGAGTAAAATATAACTCCAAATTTTTACATTTGTGTGAAATGAATCCTAAAATCTTCTAAATTTGTGGAAAATTTGAAAAGCAGATAAATTATTTTTATATGATTTAAATGATTTTTATGGAGTGAATTGCAAGAAACGTAAAAATTTGGAGTTATTTAGTTAGCAATGTTTCATTCAAATAAAATTTTAAAATCCATAAAATTCTTACTAAAAAATTCCTAAAAAAGTTTTCATCCCACTTACAAAAAGAATTTGAAAAATTTACTTGTGTTAGAAGTTTTCTTCACTAATAAGTATGATTAAATTATAAAAATTAAAAAATTGTTCAAAATTGTTTAAAAGTTAAATTTTGCAAATTTGTTACTTGTACTTCAACCTATCTAAAATTTATTGGGAAAATTTAATTTCTCAATCAATTATGGCAATTTTTGAAGTGTATGAATACTTATAAGAGCTACTGTAAGTCAAATTGTTTCATATTTTTTGAAGTTGAAACTTGAAACGCAGTGGTCATTGAAAATTGAAAACATCTACCTCTTGAAATATACACTATTTATACGTTGCTTGGTGCAATGTGCATTAGAGGACGTTGTTTGAGCCCAAGCACTTTATGGACCTTGTACCTTTCCTAATATCACATTCAACCACTAGAAATCTTCATTTTGCAAAAATGCAGTTGCTTCAAAAAGCTTGGCAACCTTTTTAAATTTTTTTCCTTTAAAGTAGCATAGCACTCATGTTCTTATGCATTACCACCTTAGATTCTAGCTAAGCTTGGTTCTAACCAAGCAACCTATGTACTTAATATTGTCAATTGCCTCTGGTGCCTCCTCCTCCAGGTGGAGGTATAATTCCCCCCAAGATACCGGGGGGAAGCAATAAATTATCATTCTACAAATATGATTGGTCACATGCTCTATAAGTCTCTCTATATTGTCAAAGCTTGCAACCTAATTTGTTGGGGGCTTCAAAATTTGGGGGAGCAAAAGGGACCCCCCAAGCAAAGCTCAATAATGTTATGGTAGGAACCTTAAGGTAAATTTTTGCATAAGAGTGGTCAATAACACCACCTTTAAAGCTAGATGGAAATGGACCAAAGATAGTCTGCTTTTAAAGCTACTATGCTCTAAATGCATCCCCTATCTAGAACTAACTGACATGTTCTTTGTAATATCTATTATAGTGATTGATGAGTTAGGTATACTTAAGTGGTTACTTTAAGAATAGACTACCTTATCCAAAAGCATTTTGTGTACATGTACAAAAGTGTAGAAAGTAAGTGTTGAAATTATATTTACTGTCATAACCTTCACTGCTAAATTGCTAATACCATTATGTGTCGGCTGCTGCTAGACAATTAAAGTACTTAATTTATTACAAATCCAAACCATCAGTTTGATAGTACCTATGAGAAATTTATAATTTTAATTTTCTAAGATTACTCTTACATAAAGACAAAGAGTATGAATACTACACATACAGTATGATACAACAAGCTTAATTTGCAACATATTTGATTCCAATTACAAATTATTTTTTTGTATATCTATTGGTACGACTTAGATATTAGCTAGTACAAATTAAAAACGTGTGGAAGAAATTTCAAATACTTTGATAGCATAGATTGCAAGATTTTTGTGTTTAAAGTAAATAAAATGCTATTTTTTGCACCTTGCGTGACTAAATTAAAAGACTTTGGAATTTCTTATTCAACTTAAAATTTTTGCACGATATATATATATATATATATATATATATATATATTTATCATTTCTTTATGTTGGAGAATTAATTTGAGAGTCTAGGATAAAAAATGTAAATAAAAAATTGATTTACATTTTTCAAAAAATTATTAAACAGAAATAAATATGATATAGAAGGAAAAACTAATTTGTTCATAGGTCTAAGATGGAATTGGTACCCAATAATCTCAATGGTGATATTGCTCTACTAAGCAATCCAAAATTCATGGAGTTCATTTAGAAAAATTGTAAAAATTTAGTTCAAAAATGAGTTCCAATAAGCTATTTTCTCATTAAAATGTTATAATTGCCTCCAAAACAAGGGACTTCACAACTTTCACATCACTAATCCAAATGAAATGAATTAAAGCTCTTCATATAGAAAAAAACTATAATCTATGGAAAACAAGTTAAATTTTTTCCATTTTCATTTTTTTTTTTGCATAACAAAATACAAACAATGTCAAGCACCAATTAAAATTAAAAATAGAATATAAATATTCTATCTTCAAATATAAATATTTTTCTATCTTCAAATAAAGTTTCAAAAAATGACAAGCTTTGCTTAAAGCCAGGAAATCAAGTAAAATTAGTAAGCTTTATTCTTCTATAATGAGACATTTAAAGGTTAATTTACATCCACTATGTTCTTTGATATTATATTTGCATTCTTATGATATAAAATGTTGGAATTACTCCAAAAATTGAGAATATAGAACATAAATAAACTTTCATTTGTTCCTAGAGGGGACAATGGTCCTTCAAGGATTAAAGCACTTAGAATAATATAAATATCTAAAGAGTTGAGGGTTGTGAAAAAAATGAAATTGGTCTATTATAAAGAATTTTATTATTTGTTCTTGAAGAATTTAATATGACAAAAAGATGATGAAATTTAAGAAGAGAATCATACATAAAGTAAAGTTGTATTTCATATGATGAAGGACTAAGATTCAGTTTTTTGTTGCAAGGAATTTTGTAAAATTGACTTCTTTTTAATTATATATAATCTCCATTATCATTTGGACATTCTAAATTTGTAAATAATAAATTATATTTTCAAGATTAAACTTATCATTCAAATATATAATAAAAACATAGTGTATTAAGCAAAGTCAATGTTACAAAACATTTCAAGCTTATTATTGTTTAAAAGTATGAAAAAAATATGTGCAAGAAAGTAATACAATTTTTACTATCTATTTATATAATATAATTACTTTAGATAGATTCAATGCTTCAAATATTGAACTTTCTTTTGAATGTTTTTTCATATTAGAAACTTACAATATAATATTTTGTTATTTAAGAAAAAATCAATTTATTTCAATTTTTAAATTAGGGTAGATGCAACAAGTCCACTAGGTGCCGTCGATACCGCAACTAAAGGATATTTTTGGGGATAAGATGTAAAATTCTTCAAAATATATATAACACCAAGATAAAAAAATAACCAACCTTCCCACTTTCCAATAGTCTTTACATACTCATCTAATAAAGTGCCTGCATTAAATAGTTTTTTTAGATGCTTACTATTGATTATTGACTATAAAAATGACAAATATGTATATATATATATATATATATATATATATATATATATATATATATATATATATATATATATATATATATATATATATATATATATATAAATTCTTCATTTATAATATATAATTAACTATTAAAACTAAACTGGAGTATTTTTTTTATTTTTATGATTTTGTAATACTTTATAATTTACATTTGTAACATAGGACAATCAATTTAATGATATACAATTTGTGCTTCAAAAATACTATTTTTTTCCAATGTGTAAAGGAAAAAATTCAAGATCAAATATTTTTGATGAAGATTCTTACTTTCTATCCAACTATAGTTGGGAATTTTTTGTACTAAAAACTCTCGAAATGCACCTCCTGGTAATCGAGCAGTAAGTGCAGCACGAGCATATATTTTCTTTTCATTTTTTGCTTTATTTGCTTCTTGCACCATAAGTGCTTTTCTAGGTTCTCGCTTGCCCCTTTTCCTTCTTTTCCTTGTTATTTTTTTTGTCATACTACATACACATAACTAACTATTGATTTTCACAGGAATAGATCTTTTAACCTTCATGACCAATTTCTAATGTAATTCAATATGGATACCAATGACTTTTGACAATTTTTATTAGAAACAATCAACCACAAATTTCATTTGACTATGATAAAAAGGTTTTTGTAATATGGAAGATATAATCATGAAGATTTTTAATTTTTAATTTTTTTTATTTGAGGTTTGTACATCATAATACATCTTTCTTGAACAACAACCTCTATATTGACATAAATGAACTCAAGATTATTAAACATGAACACAATTTATAATTAGACTTGATGATTGAAAAAATATACACTTGAAATCATTTTGAATATTGGCATGGGAATCATGGCTAATATGCATTCATTTCATTTTATGATTATTTCATTTTGTATGCTATTCATTTTGAAATATAACACAATCTAATGTGGAATAGTCTTGAAAGGTTGCACCTTTTGCTAAGTGAGATAAAATATTTAAAAAATAATAAAAGTGAAGAAACTCAATTTGAAGATATAAGCTGGATATGAGTTTAGCTAGTATGTATTAAGTATACAAGAGGCATTGTCCTAAATAATTGAGTAATATACTAGAGTATGTTAAAAATGTATTCAACAATAAAATCAATTTCTAAGCTCATTTAATAGATAAAAATATGAATTAGATAAATTCTTAATTTCCATAGGATACTATTTCAAATAAACAATATTACGCAATGGAATTCCTATTGAATGTTTAAAAAACCTTCTAATCATATTGGAATCTAATAAGCATCATTCATTCATTTTAATCTTTCATTTGTTTTTTACAACATTTTGTTTTAAATAGGACAATCATTGACAATCATTGACAATCATTGACAATCATTGAAGTTTTCAACACTATTCGACATTAGACTTGGGACTATTCAAATTACATATTAAAAAGACTCCTTTAATATACTATAAGAACCCCATGTTGTATGTGGCATTTTATAATTTTAGTAGGCAAATTTGTAGGTGACGTCAAATAGAATAATTTGTGTTTTTATGTCTATAATAACATCCAATATAAAGATTTTATGTTAAAGATGTTCTATGTGACGTCACCTAAAATCTGTTTGCTAAAATTATAAAACGTCACATAAAAGATTGGGTTCTTATAGTGATACAAGATTTTGGCTCCTATAGTGTAGACTAATAAACTACAAGATATAACAAAATGGCTTAGTGTGTCAAATGTAGCATTTCAAGTCAATTAACCTTTAAAGACCCATTGTCTCTTTGAGGGACAAATGGGAATCTTAGACAGGTATCTACGGGTTGAATTTTTGTCCTGATTTTTTGAACTTTTTTAGAAGATAGAAAAGTTGATTAGCTTTGTGGGAATTATTTTCTTCAATCAGTGCCTAGGTAAAAGTTATGCCCCAAACTGCTCGGACCTTGGAAGGAAGGGAGGGGAGAAAGGGCAGCAAAAGAAATTTCAGAAATGAAATTTTTTTCTTAATTTTTTTTCCTTAATTTTTTTTCCTTAATTTTTTTTCTTGATTTTTTTTATAGATTACATTTTTGTCTACCTAATAAGATTTGATTCATTCCATTTGAATTTATTATGAGAAAATTATGTACAGTCTTGTTTTTTGGGCAATTAGAGCATTTTTTTGAAAATGTAATTTGTAGGATTCATTTTTGAATGCAATGTTTACAATTGTTCAAAAAAAATTTCACATGGTTTAATTTTTGTGCTAGAACAATCTCACCATTGCAATCAGTGCATTTTAATTCTATTTTAGAGATATGAATAATTTAGATTTTCCTCCTATCTCCTACTTAATTCTACCCAACAGTTTTATAGAGTATGAAAATTAAGTTTTTTGCAATTTTTTTCCTAGATTCTCAACTCAATTCTCCACCATAAATATTTAAAGCTCAAAACTTTGTAGTGCAAAATTAAAATTTAAGAAGCTCAAAGTCAAATAATCCAGTCCCGCAATGTGTTGAAAAATTGATTTTTTCACTTTAAACGCAAATATCTTGCAATTTGTGTGGTCAAAAATTCTAAAAAATTTTCAACAAATTTTTATACTAGTTAGGTGTAAGACCCTACAATTAAACAAGCAAAAAAAACAATTTTCAAAATTTTTTACTCTATGAAAATTGCAGTTTTGAGTATTTTTTGGAAAAAAAAAAGGCTTTAGACATTTAGGGGTTAGTTCATTCTTGTGAAATTTCTAAGACCCCTGCTGTCCATGTAGCAAGACAAGGAGGTCAAAAATCATTAAAATGCTATGACTTTGAAAATCTATGTGGATTGACAAGAGAGGTCAAAAACCATTTAACTTTTTACAAATGAATTATACACAAAATTTACGTAGCTATACACAATATTAAATACCAAAATTTGTTCAAAGTTCAAACACAAGACTTCAAAAGAAAGGTGTCTTTGACAATCATATTGCATACACTATAAGAAATCTTTTGGTTTTAGGTGACGAGTCCTAATTTTTCTTGATGGATTTTAGCGGGGATGCTATCATGTGAGCTTGTAAGCCTGTGAGCCTATGAGTCTCCGTTTTTCTATTCCATATAGAATTTGTAAATTTGTCAAGGACCTATGATTGTGGAATTTGATGTAAAGATCTTTGGTACTAATGAACACCAAATAAATATGCCACTATGCAATTTTGTACCAAAATATTTAAACCAATATATTTCCAAAAATTAAGAAATAGTCAAAATCGATAATGTTTGTAAGCACATGATGAAAATAAATGTAGTTGTTTAGTATGTCTCACTACAAACTACAAAGCTCATAAATATAAAATTGCAATACATCATAAGACCATCATAGGGGTGATATTTATGAGGTCTAAATTAGAGGGAGCAACAAACATAGGCCGTAGAAGCTAAATATAATTTAGCAAGTGGCAACAAGCAAAGGCTCTAATTATTTTAAGCACTAGATCATGAACAAGGATTAAGTGATAAATGTAGTCTTAATCAATGGCCTTTAAACAAAATTAAAGTTAAACTCCGCTTTGCGGAGTTTTATAAAGTTTAGTGGTGAAGTGCAATTCAAGGCTCATGATTTATGAAAGAATGCAAGATTCCACAACAATATGCACATTGTCTCGACATAATCAAAAGTAGTGGATAAAGGATCCATACCATCTGAAAGATAGTTAATAGATACATGCCTAGATCTGCCACTGTAGCATCAAAAGCTTTTATGTCTTAATAGCCAACTGCTATACACTCCACCTTTCTTGCCACTTACTCTTCACAGGCGTGTCCATTGCTAAAGTTGCCAACATCTAAAGCTTTTCTTCAATCATCTTTGAATTTTCACCCTGAGTTTTATGGTGGCACTTCACCTGCTCTAAAAATGGCATCGTGTGCTTAGAATTTGCAATGGAGAGCTAATTCTTTAATTCTAAATGAAAAGCTACCTTCACCTTTTCAACAATTTTAGAATTCCATTCATCAAGTGCACTTGCAGTCCTATCTGCTGGATTGGAATACTTCTCATAAAAAATTTGTGAGCTGTAACAGCAATACCCCCTAATTCTTATTGCGCAAAATAAATGATGTATAAGAATGAACAAAATTGCACATGATGACAATGTTATCTATAGTAGAGCAATATAATAATAATTCAAATTAACAACGAGAACAGAGTGAAGACCTAAGAAAATTGAAAAAAAACATGAAACAAAAAAAAAAAACTTTTTATATGAACCTAGTATAAGATTCCATTTAGTGCCTCAATAGTCAAAGTGAACCAAGTTCTTTGTTTTGACTTTTGCTTGGCTTCAGCTGCAACAAGATTGTTTGTGGAGACAAATTTATCAAAGTATGAGAGTGGTTGCCTAGCAGTACCTTGAATGCAATAAAGCTTGTGAACAAGATTTATAGAAACATGGTTTTTTTGGTTCTTCTAGCAAAACAAGATTTATTGTGATAAAATTTGTGAACATCAAACAATAAAAAGGTACAATAGTGACAATTGCAATGGTCCAAACTAAACAAAGTTTGTAAACTAAGAAGTGAAATGAAATTCTAAAAAAATGATTAGGAAATATAAGGAACTACCAATTGACTTCATATAATCCTACCAACATAGTTGCAGTGTCCTCATTGAGTTCCAAAACAATATTTTCAACAACATAATGCCATATGAAGTCGTCCGCATGAGTGCGGTTGATAATAGACATCCATGCTTGTAAATGGTGGCTGCCATTCCACCCTAAAAACATCTTGTGAGAAAAAACTCTGAGATCTTCATCATTGTTGAATTTTTTTTCTCAAATGCAGCATTTGCTTGCACCTAGTAAGCACTCTACAATTTAATAATATCATCCGTGACATTTATCATCCCCTTGTTGTTTTCCAAGGCCACATAAAAAACTCCATTTTCCTTCCATATAACCACAAGTAACAAAGTGTGCAGCAAGATTTATGATATCTTTCTTCAAAAAAGTCTTGACAACTGTCCAAAAAATCATACATAATAAAAAAAAATTGATATTTGATTTTGCCTTTGGTACTTTAAAATTGATTTTGCCCTTGATACCTTAACCTCTCAAGACATAGAAAAATGTTGACAATCTCCTTCTTTGAAAAGCTATGCAAATGTAACTTTGGCGGACTTTTAGAAAGAAGCTAAAGTACAACAATTAATCTTTGTGCTTGTGGATCTTCTTGTGTCAATATCTTTGAAATAATGTTTCAATCAAGATTAGAAAATTCTAATTAATGTATATGTATTGTACAATATATAATTCAATATAAGAACTATTAACCATTGTGCACTAAAAAAGCCCAATTTTTTTGCATTTGAACAAATTCTAGCATAATTTGCAAATAAATTTGAATCTCCAAGATTGTGGCTGTAAATGGCTAGGGTTTTAGAAGGCAAATTATGTTCAACATTTGACCAAATTGTATTAAATATTGCAAGAAAATTTGAACCCCAAAAACCATAGCCGTTAATAGCTGGAGTTTGAGAAGGCAACTTTTTTTTAAAAATTTGACCAAACTATATTAAATATTGCAAGAAAATTTGAATCCTCAAAATCATTGCCATTAACAACTGGGATTTAAGAAGGCAAGTTCTTTTAATATTTGAACAAATTGTATTAAATATTGCAAGAAAATTTGAACCTCCAAAACTGTTGCCGTTAACGGCTGGGTTTAAGAAGGCAAATTTTTTTTAACATTTGAACAAATTGCATTAAATATTGCAAGAAAATTTGAACTTCTAAAACCATAGCCATTAACAACTGGGGTTTAAGAAGGCAAACAAATTTTAGCATATGTTGCAAGCTATTTGGCAACATTTAAGCAAACTCATGTAACTTTGAAGGCCATTAATTGTGAGTGCATCTACAAGAAAAGACAAGCTCTTTATACAAGTGGGATGGTAGGAGGTAAAACAAACCGTGTGGGATATGTAAATTAGGATTACTAGGAGCTAAACCACTCATACCTAGTTAAGTCAAAAGCAGAAACTGTATTCAATGTACAACTTTGGGCCTCATTTTGGCATAGTAAAATAACTTTTTTAAGAAAACTTTGAACTGAAAAAAGTTAGTAAATGAAGTGAAATTTATTTTTGAAAATCCATTTGAGATTTGAAGCCTTAATCAAAAGTTATTAACAAAATTTAGAGAGGTGTTGGAAGGGACATATTCAAACATCTTCTCTAAATTTTATCCATAACTTTTTCTTGGAGGCTCAAAATCACAAACGGATTTTTGGAGATGAAAGCGATCATTTTGGATTTACCAACTTTTTTTGATCTCAAGGATTTTAGAAAAAGTTATTCCTACTATGCCAAAATGAGGTCTAAAGTTCTACATTGAACACAATTCTTGCATTTTGACAATTAGTGGTCAAGCTCTCATTTTTGGATTGTCTTATATTCTTTGCGGATTCATGACGGACAATGAACTTCATTATAAAAACAACCTCTCAATCATTCAATCTCAATAAATATCAATGAAGTAATTCCTTCATTCAACCATCAAAAAAAAATTCTTGATAGTAGATGGTCAAATAATAGTTAATATATGGTTCGATGAGTTGTTATTGGATTCTTAGGATTTTTGGCAAACCATCTTCACATTTATGTGAAAATTTGTTTATTTGGTCCTAGATTTAGCCAAAAGAGATGGCACTTTATTTTAGTTAACTTAAGCCAAGCTTACTATTAAATATAGCATTTGTTCAAGATGATTGTGGATGGACTTGGGAGTGGAGTTGATCTTGTAAAACAGATGCAATCAAGTGGCAACTTTGAGAATAGCTTTGTCATGTTTGATCATGTGAAAAGGGTGAATCATAGACAACTATTTCTTGTCACATCTAGGACTCCACTTATTGCAAAGTCATGACCCCATTGTTGTTTGTGATACACATACTGAGGGCACCAAAGGTTAGCTCATTTCTGAGGTTGTCCAAATAGGTCATGGTAGAAAATGGGGTGTCGGATCCAACCTTCCAAGGATTCATGTGTGATAGTGCTCAAGGTAATTTGAATGTAATTTGCATTGTGTATGGGTCACAGGTTCCATTTTTTCTAATAGTAAACCGTAAAAGGACTTGCTTATTCCACTAGGCAATGAACATGCACAAACACACAAAGAAGCTAATTGCCAAAGAATTATAGAATTAGCATATCCAATCCTATAAACAATACAAGGATGGAGTATCAATGCTTGAAGTGGACAAGATGATTCTAGAAATTAGAGCTTGGGCGATAATCCTTTGGAGCTGCATTAGAATAAGAAATTTAAAAATTTGAAGATTGAATCACATTTTGGTATTTTCGATGCTGTCGATGGGGTGGATTCATGGAAATGGTATGACCTTTAACCTCATTTCTTCTTTCTATTTTTTTTCCCTATATTGTAAATTAGAAACCGTTTGAATAATGACTTCATTAGTCATCTTTGCAGAAACTAAAAAAAGAAGAACTAACAGATGTTCCAATGTGCAACCTCAAAGAAACAGTATACTACAAACAAATACAAGCTTCCGGAATATGTGGATCTAACATGTTAATTGCCACGTATAATGATTGGATTTGAGCCTTCAAGCAAATGACCAACTATAGGGCTTGTTCTATGGAGGCACTTTTGGAAAAAAAAAACTTCCAAAAAAGATTATAAGCTAAAGAAAGCTCTGGCATTTGGAAAGGGAAAGAAAATTGCAAACGCATTCAACAAGATGCTTGAAGCAAAAGACTTCTGCATTCAAATTCCGCATTTGGAGGGAAAAGAGGTTTTTGGATCTAGCAAAAGGAAATTAGATCTTCTAATTGATTTTGAAGGTGATATTCATCACTCAACAAGGTTAACTTCTCTCATCCTTGGATTCAAATTAGATCATCCATAACTACAATGCAACTTGGGGCTGTACAGTTGAGGAGTTTAAAGCAATTATGCCCCATATCTGATTTGTGGTAGAAACAAATTGCAATGCATTGGAATACATAGCGAGAATTTCAAACAAGTCAAGGAAAGAATGTCACGCCATTTAGATGTACACATAGGCCAAATGCAAGCTTCCTCATATTCTTACCAGAGCAAAAATTCCCAAAGTTGAGCTTGTTCTTACCGATACCAATTTTGCTTGTACCAAAACCATTGAGCTTGAATGAGCTGGTTTCGCCTACAATCTACCAAGTCAATGTCACCTTGACGTCTATTCACCTTGCCTAGGATATTTGAGTATATGCTACGGATTTATCCTTGACTAGCACATGCTAAGAGAATTTCTTCCATTTGGAATGGCAAGCAAGTTTGTCAAAGCAGTAATTAAAAATCACCGCAATATATAGGAAAATGCAAAGAATATTATTGCAAATACAATTAGGGTAAACTTCCTTCCTTGCTAGAGACTTAGTGCTATTTCTTGTACTTTTATTTGGGATTGAACTTGAGCAAAAGGTTTATAACATCACACTTTTCAATTTTCCATCTTGTACATGTCTCTATTATGGAAGTATAGATGGGACTCCCATTAAAAGTATGGTATGTATTAAGTAAACCGCAAATACCTTTATTACATCTTTTGTTACTTCTACAAACTAGATTATAAGATAGACACGTTCATCCACATTCCTATCTTTAGCTTGGATGAAGTTAGCCCCTAAAGGACCAACCTGCATTTTTTGACAACATAGCAGTTTTGGGCAGCTCACTACGAATGGATTTTTTCTTTTTTTTCTTTAACACAACATTTTTCCAAGGAGTAGCTTTAAGGCCCAATAATTTTCATAACTTTTGATTGTACGGTTAAAAAGTTATTGCATGATATGTAATTTTCAACATTTGGCGAGCAACTTGGGCAGCCCAAAAAACTTCTTAAAAAATCACTTTTAAAAGTAAATCAAAAATCAAAATTGGTTCTTTAGATTTATATATATGCGGGAAGCTTTGAATCATTCCATTTTGACTTATGAATCAAAAGTTATGAAGGTTCTTAGTTTAGGGTAGTTTATGGGTAGATATGAAATCTCTCTTCTAAAATAAACTTTGAAGTCCTTTATTTAATTCAATTTTCAATATTTTTGGAAAAAAATAAAGCCATTAGGTATATATTGTTTACTAAAACACTACAACCATTGGAATTGGCATTTTTAAATTCCTTAAATAAATGGTTAACAATTTAGTATTTTGAATCATTTTCTATTTCTTTCTACTTACTATTTTTTTCCTATATGTTTTACAATTCCAAATGATCTGAAATTTTTCAAGCGTGTAGTCAACTTGCCTTGAAGAATGAATCTAAAGGGTAACCATCATTTTGGACATTTTTCATACAAATGTGACCTTATAAAGTGTAGCTGCCCGGATTTTTGCGGGGACAAAAAATGGCTTTTTGTCAATTCAAACACTATTATCTTGCAATGCACAATGTGGAAATTTCTGAAATTTTTTCCACAACATCTTGTACTAGTGTACTACAAGATCCCATGGTCACATATGTCCAAAAACTATTTTTTTTCTAAAATTTGGTACTTGTATTAGAAATGGCAATTTTGGAGCATTTTTGGTGAAAACATAGTCAAAAAACTTTAGGAGTTAAGCAAGCAATTGTTATTGCCAAAATCATCAAGACGTACAAGTAAGTTAGTTGACAAATATTAGCATGATATGAAGTAGATATGTAGCATTGTTATTCTATCTTCAAAATCTCTAAATTTAAGTAGCAAAAAATTATATTCATATTCTTATATATATTCCTTGTTGCAATGAAAGAATATTCTATTATATACACAATGTTTCACATCCTCTAATATTTTAATTGAATTAATCTTCTTCTCATCTTTAGAAGTGCTTCTAAATTATTTGTACTCTCACTGGATTAGCCCATTCTGAGACGGCTTCTCAAAACGTGATATAAATTTCAAAAGATGCAAAAGTTCCAATTTCTCATGATTTTAGATCTAAAACCCATAGTCATGGGTCCCGAGGTAATAGGTTGTATTTTTCTAAATAATAAATTTATTGAAAAAACAACAATCTTTTAACTTTTTAACCAAAAAATTTAGAAACTACATCATGTTCTAAATTTCTAGGCTCTAGGCTCACACAATCCAATCCACAGAATTAGTGATCACAGATTTTTCATTTATTGATCACGTATTTCATCCATTTCCAGACAGGCATTTACTACAACCATTGCCACATGCACAAGTAACATTATTTGATTAGTTTTTAGTAAATAAAGCATTTTCAGTTGCTCAATGTGAAATTTGTAATCTTGTTGCAAATGTATAGGGAAATTACTCCAAAAGGCTAAGAGGCCCAAACCATAATACATGTTTCTTTTGGAATTTTGAGTTGCTCATACAAAGACTATTTTAGTTCAACTATTTTATTCTAATACCAAACACATGCAATTTTCTTCATTAGTTCCAAAGATTAACCTCTAAAGCCCTGAACATGCTTTTTTGATAACACAGAGTTTGTAGGCAGCTCACTATAAGCAGAGTTTTTGATTTTTTTCTTTGAAATTTTCACACAACATTTTCCCAAGGAGTAGCTTTAAGGCCCAACAATTTTCATAACTTTTGACTGCATGATTAAAAAGCTATTGTATGATATGTGATTTTCAATGCTCGGCGGGCAGCTCAAAAAAATCTCAAAAAATCACTTCTTCAAAAATTAAAAATTTGAAATTAGTTCTCTAGATTTATATATACATAAAAAGCTTTGAGTCATTCCATTTTGATTAATGAGATGAAAATTATGTAGTGTTCTAGTTTGTGGGTAGTTATGGATTCCCTACTCTGAAATAAACTTTGAAATCCATTATGTAACTCAATTTTCAATATTTTTGAAAAACAATAAAAATATTGGATGTAGATAGGTCATTACAAGATTATAACCCTTGGAACTGGCAATTTTCAACTCTATAATTAAATTAACAATTTAGTGTTTAAAATCATTCTCTACTTCTTTCTACTTACTATTTTTTTCCTATATGTTGTACAATTCCAAATGATCTGAAATTTTTCAAGCATATAGCCAACTTGACTTCAAAAATGAATCCAAATAGTAACCACCATTTTAGACATTTTTTCATACAAGTATGACCTTGTGAAGTGCAGCTGCCCGTTTTTTCTCAAGGACAAAAAAAGGATTTTTTTTCAATTCAAACACTAATATCTTGCAATCTACATGGTGGAAAATTCTGAAATTTTTTCCAATATTTTCAAACTAATGCACTAAAAGATCTTATGGTTACATGTGTCCAAAAATGTTTTTTTTCTAAAGTTTGGTACTTGTATTAGAAATGACAATTTTGGAGCATTTTTGTTGAAAAAATAGTCAAAAACCTTTAGGGGTTAAAAATATTGGTCCCAATTGAATTTTGTACATTACATTAAAACAATTTAATTGGTCATTTTAGAACTATGAATATATGCTCTTACAATGGTTAAACGACTAGGACTCCGACAAAAACAAGAAAATGCACAATTGAAAATGAGATATTTAAAACAGTGCCAATCACTACTATTCCCATGAATAGAGGCTCAATGTACGACTACTACCACCGCTTATGCACAATCCTCCAAACTAGCTTGTAAGTGAGGGTATATAAGAAATCTGTGTTTTAGATGACTGATTTTAGGTGACAGTTAGTGTTACAACCTACATTTTTATATTAACAAACTCGCGTTTTTTATAGTGCCTTTTGCATTGCGGTTGAGGCACTTGCATGGTGGAATCTTTCTAGAGTTGTAGAGCATGACAAGCATGAGAGTTGAATCCTTGTCACCTAAGGCAAGAATGCTCTTTTCTCTCCACGTCCCAAATCTATTCCCTATAACATCACCCCAATCCACTCATCAAGAGACCAAGTTGCAACGACAAGGTGGTTTCGTGGTAGTTGCGGATTGGTGCATGTAGGAGCAGTGATTGTTCAAAAATGGAGTTCTTGAGAATGGGAAATGGGTGCTATTGGTCTTTGCACTTTGACCAAGCTTTTTGAAAGCAACTTTTAAAATTCAAGAAGTTTTTTTTGGCATCTTCCACTCTCTCATTTGCCTTCTTCTGCACATTTATTTTTCACACTAGCTTTCATTAGAGAAAAAATTGGGCCTTTGGTAGGCTGCTTTGTAACATTGAGGATCCTAAAGTTTATCTTTTTTTTGCTTAAGGATTTTATTTTCCCCTATTCTTGCTCACCTTCCGTCAGGCTGTTGGATGATTATGAGTGGTCAAAATCTGAGTACAAGTGTTCAATAATCAAGGTTAAGGTACTCTAATGCACTTTACCCCTAGTTATTAAATAAATTAAACTTGGATGCACCTTGCACTCTAACAAAGTGGTGGAAAAAAAACAAATGTTGAAAATAGTCCAATGACCATCTAGATATAATTTTTCAAAAAAAATTATACTACTATTTCTAAATGAGGTCTAAAATTCAACTTTTATCACAATTCATGTGCTTGACAATGAGGGTCCAAGCTTTCAACTTTCAATTATTCCAATTATTCCATATTCTTTTTTTCAAAAAGTTGGCAAATCAAGCAAAATTTTATTTTCAAATATCCATTTGAGGTTTAGAGCCTCCAATTAACATTTATGGAAATTTTTTAGAGAAGGGATTTGAAAATGTAAAAAATAAAAATAAAAATGTCCTTCCAACGCCTCTCTGAATTTGTCTATAACTTCTAGTTGAAGTCTTAATACCTTAAATAGATTTTAAAAATAAAATTTAGCTTGATTCCCTAACTTTTTTAAGTTCAAATTTTTTTCAAAAATGTTATTCTACTATGCCTAAATGAGGTTGAAAATTCAACTTTTATCTCAATTCTTGCATTTGGCTTGACAAGCTTTTCTTCTCACCTTCAAACACACCAAACTTAGTAAGTGGCATTCTAATCACTAAATATGGCTTAATTTGACTGAATTTGTTTAATTTGCCAATTAAAATAATTAAGTAGCTTAATGAAAGACCTTGTATTTTATTGCCATGTCCTCGGTTGCCTTGATGTACCTTGATTAGGGTAGTTGCAAGAAACACTTAATGATTTTGGCTCAAAATGGCCTTAGTATTGGAGTATAGTGACTTTTGGAATAAACTTAAAAAAAAATAGATAAATTGTAAACATTATTTGTGTAAAATTTCAAACCTAGAAAAATTTATCTCTAAATGCTATGTATGGTCAAAGAGTGTTGAAAAATGCAAAAAAATAGGCACTTGGGAATGTTGTTTTAAGGAAATAGTCACCCCCCCAAACAACAAAAAAGCCATTTTTTTTAACTTAAAGATGCTTCCTCTCGACTACTTTCATCTTTAGGAAAAAATAATTGTATTCCCTATACGTGCGCAAAGGTAGTGCACTTTGAGCACATGTGGAAGGTGAACATTTTACTATTTTTAGAAATCTCTTTGTATGCTTGTATAACTTTAGTAGAACTCCTTATCTTCCAATTTTCACCTTTCAATTTGCATTTTTGGGTCGGAAATAGTATTGTTCCCTTTCAAAATGGCTAAGGTAGACACCTAATTGGAGGAAGTTTAAAAATGATAAAATAATTTAAAAAATTCAAAAAAATTATTTAATGTCTATAACTACTACATGTTTTTTTATTTCAGATTTCATAGGAAATGGATATAAGATGCAAAAGTTATGAGCAAAAATCTACTTGTCCAAGGCCAAGTTGTTTCTTACAACAACCCATTATTTTCTTTTGACATCTTTAGAAAAGTCAGATTAGTTGAGCTTTATGTTTGTATGAATTTGTAGGGCTAGCAATGATGTGGAAATCCTTAACAGCGTCACTGTGAAGCAACCCTCCAAATGCCTGATTATTTCTCTAATGATGGTTTGCTCAACATGGTTTAAGTGGACGCTTATGGGTGTTCCCACCTTAAGACTTCAAAGCCTTTGTTTTGGAGTTCAATTCTTACATAATTGTCTTTCTCTCACACCTGTGCAAGCTTCATTGCCCTTACAAAAGAAAGCAAAATGAACATCAAAACACATTTATAGAAACTTTGAACTAAGTTGTTTTAAATGCTGACAATATTGAGCAACTTAACCCCTAAAGCCCTATTGCACCATTGTGACAATGGAGATTTTGGGCACATATATACAAGCTAAATATTTCTTTTGATTCTTTGAAATTTTTTTTGAAGACAGAAAACTTGATTTGTTTTGTGGAAACATAATTGCTTTTCAATCGGTGTCTAGGTCCAAAAGTTATGCCCAAATAATTAAGATTTGCCTACTTCTATTTAATAAACTTTCGAAGTATAAAAATTAATTTTTTTTGAGTATTTTTTTTTCCTAAACTCTCAACTCAATTCTCTACCATAAAGATTTAAAGCTCAAAACTATATAGTGCAAAACTTTAAAGTTAAGAAGGTTCAAAGTCAAATAATCTAGTCCCACAATGTGCTGAAAACTTGTTTTTTTCACTTGAAACACATATATCTTGCAATCTGTGTGGTCAAAAATTCTGAAATTTTTTCCACACATTCTTGTACTTGTTAGATGTTAGATTGTATGGTTAGATGTGCAAAAAAACAAATTTCAATTTTTTTATTCTTTGCAATAGAAATGACAGTCTTAGGTGTTTTTGGTAGGAAAAAGGCCATAGGCTTTTAAAGATTAAATGTCCTAAACTTTAGGGATGATCCACCTTTTTAAATCAATTGAAAATGACCCTTCAACTCCCATCAACCAAAAACTACACTACTTGAACAAATAAGATATTTTTGGATATTCAATAAAATTCCGTACAAACAAAGTTTTCTTCCATTGTAAAGTCACATTCTCCAAGACGCCTATTTTTGTAGGTTTTTGGCGAGGTGCCCTTGCTTGACAATTTCTATACCATTAGAGAAAATGTGGACTCTCTAGAGAGAATGTGGACTCTCTAGAGAGTTGAGACACGTCACTTAGCTGGACAAGTACAAGAAATAAAAAAATCTTTTTTTGAAATGAAAAAAATTAAAACATTTTAAAAAGAATTAAATAAAAAATAAAAAAACACAATCTGACATGGTACGTAAGGTAATCATGTAGGCTATAATTTTAATATATTCTTGAATAATTTTTTTTTTTTTTTCACTTTCTATTGTGTATGCACACCTAACTAGATGAGAATTGGCCCTCTAGGGAATCCAAATTTTGTCAAATGATTACAAATTTTTTGTAGTAATATACATTCAATGGATTTGGCAAGTTGTGTAGCCTATGTAGGTTGAATAGTAAAAAAGTCACAATGTAGAGCTTGTCGCAATCATTGCACTTGAAAATGAAATAGAAAGTTGGTGACTTGGTGTAGGGTTGGCGTCCAAAAAATAAAATAAAAATAGTTTTCTCTTTTTTAGTGTATCCATTTATACTTTTTCAAAGCTCATAGTGAGAATACGTGGCATTGCGGCTAAGCTTATTAATTAATGGGTGGATGCTTTCACAAAACTATGAGCTCTTTTTTTTGGAGAAGGTGTAAAACAAATAAATTGGAACCTCTTATGTCAAGTTTATTACACCAATTTTTTATATTTTGTAATTTTACAAGATCCTTCAAACCATTCTTTAAGGCTACTATTATAGAAGTATAGATAAATAATGAATAGATTTAAACACAAAGTTTATTACAAATTCCAACAATAAAAAAAAAGTTCCAATAATAAAGATTCATCAAATTGAAAATTTCAAATATTCATGAGATGTTTCAAAATAGATTGAAAAAAAATAACTTGCTCATCATGAAGTTTTTTTATGAAAATAAATACTTTTCCTTTGCTTATATTTGTCATTCTTCTTTCAAGATAAGGTAATAACAACTTGAATGTTTATTGACTACATATGCTTTTGTTTGTAAATCTTTGAATTATAGAATACCAAATTTGAAGGACTTGCAATGCTCCTATATATAAATGCACAGAATTTGAGAAATATGCATACTCAAGCTAAACAATCAAATTTTAAATAAAAACAAAGCTAAAATTAAATGACCATTTTTTTATCAAATTCTGAATGATGCAACATGCAAGCTTCAATAATATTTGGTAGAATGTAATTGATTTTTTTTTTCTAATCAAGCATTTGGAACAAAAACTATGGGGCAACTAAGGGGAGTGCTAATAAAATGATTAAAGTGCTATTAGAAAAGTCAACGTATGAAGCAAGATGGCAATCAGCATGGCAAATGGCGTAATTTCAAAAAGTATATATATTTTGAAAAAGATTAGAATACTAGGATCCAAAAACTTAAAAATCCAAATGCATTCATTACTAGATGCTATTTTATAAAAAATACAAGTATTCTCAAAAAATAATATTGTATCAAATACCAAATATAAATTTAGCTATCCAATCATGAACTTGAATTTTTGTTTTTGAGGTCTTTTACTTTTTATTTTCTATTTCCAATTATGTTTGTAACAATTGTAAGTTAGTAGTCTAAATTTTGAACATTTGTGTTATGTCTACTTCAAATTTTCAAAGACGTTATACCGCTTCTTTTATGTGCTTCAAAATCAATTGAGCAAAAACTATACAAAAAAAAATAATTTAGTTTAAATGTGTGCAAAACTTATTGTTCTCCAATTTAAAGATGCACTTTATATAGGTTCCAAACTACTAATAGTTTAGGATTTCTAAGACATGATCATCAACAAAAAATGAGGTTTTCAGAACTAGCAAGAGCACAAATGGATTTTATGAGCATCAAGTGACTAAGGTACATGCAACTTATATGTGTTCTACAAGTTGTTGTGGAAATTGAATGTGAATTGAATAATTGCAAGTTTATACAATAATTTTGTCCATTATATAATCTATCAAGGCAAGTGATAATTGTATCAACAAAACTTTTGAAAAGTTTAGTTTGCTTTGAAAAATGGGAGTCCTTGATGTATGAGTAATCAATTGACCAAACATAAATCTTATATTTCATTTGATCTTATCTACTTTTGTAATTGAAAACAATAATAACTAAATGAATAAAAAAGATGGCACATATCTCAAAAATTATCATTTACCAAGCATTAAACAAGAGTTTAGGACTTTAGGTTTCTATTTTGATATACATGTCAGGGATACAATCCTTCATATCTTAGAAAAAACCTTAATAAAGATCCCATGGGCCCAGTATATAATTTTCAATTGATTTAATAATGAAGCCTTCAAAACTTGATGTAATGATTCATGTATTGTGAAGTGAGCATGAAGAGGCTTTTACGCTAGTAGATTGGCCAATTAGAGAATGAAATAGTGATACATTAGCAAAGTCACAATATTTATACTCCCGTAATATATTTCCTAAAGCAGTGCTATATATATTCCTTAACTCCTATAACTGTCTCCAAATTAACATCTCATTATATACTATTACATAACCAAAATCTATTGTTGTCCACACCCAGATTGCGTTGTGCCACTAGCAATGAAGAAGTTCCAATTCAGCATGCCATCCAACATTCAAGGTGACCTACCAATGAGCACCTCAAAGCGTGAAAATCTGATCAACCTAACTATGACTATGTCGCCAACTTTTATGTGGTTGTCGATAAGAAAAGCCTTCCATCCACCAACACCGTATGCAAAAACTCGAGGCTTTCGGTCTTTGAACAAGCGGACTGTAATTTTGATGGGCCACGTTTGCTGGCTGTATGTTGTCACAAAAGTGGCATCTGTACCAACCATTCTGCAGTGACGAAGGACAAAATCCAGTGGAAACTCCTGTGCAAACAATCCAGTTTTTGTTATTGAACTTGATCATCAAAGTGAGATGCGATCCAGCATTGCAAGAGAATAGTAAGAAATTTCCAACGGATTCACCAAAAACTCTCTTTGACCAGGCCATGCTCAAGTGCAATAGTCCAATTCACTAGTCTTTGTTAAAACCTTTGATTACCAAGGCATGAGATTCATGTATGAATTGATGCAAGCACGGGTAAATAAAAACCAGGTCTATTGCTTCAAAACGTTTTCAAATACAGTGATCAAGTTAAAATTTCCCAGGGCATGTTGAACTCCGGCTGTTAACAGTGCTGAATTTGTTCCGCTCGATCTCCAAGGTAGGAGGAATGGAGCGGCAAGTTTAAACAAAATAAACTATGCAGTAACATTGAGAACAAACTTTACATAGTCTTCAAGTCCAGGAAAACTCTCCATCAGGTGGAGACTCTTATTTATCCAACAGTCCAGCCTTTTCTAACCCATTTGATCATCAAGCTCTAATAGAGGTACTTTCTTGTTCTGCATATTACATACATGCATTGCAAGAAATAGAATAATTAACACAGTTCAAAACAAACGTTCTCCTTCAGAAAGAAAAGAAATGCTCATCTTGCTTGCAAACATACCAGCGAGTAGGCGAATGGCCCTTTCACCACCTCCTTGACCATGGTTTTATGAACTTTCTTGTAAAAAAATGGTGTTGTCGTCATCTCCAGGCGAGACACCGTGTTCATCATTCGCCTCTCAAACTCTTGGCGCCGTTGGCGGGACTGCACTGCACTCCGTTGCTGGGCGGGTTGTTGGGCAGGTTGCTGGGATGCCATCTTCTCTTGTATATGGAGCTTCACACGTGTCTTGCAACGATGTCTTGCAACAGCTGCTCGGTGGAACCAAAACAACAGCTTGATTGTTGTATGTCGACCGAGACGCGTTTCTTCCTACCAGGCAAGCCAACACCAACAGCAGTCATCAGTGACCAGTAATTCGTTCCTTTCCACGGACTCTTCACGATCAACCCATTTCAAAGCCATGCAAGCAAAACTGTGAAAAAGTGCTCTATTTCTTTGCTGCATGAACTAACTAACTCACATGAATGCAAGCTCAAGAAATCATCATAGAAATCAGTTGTCTGGTCAAAGCAGGGAGACATAACCAGAACGAAAGTGATGAAAGCACTGACTCGCAACCTTCTCTACAATGCACATTATTTTCAGGAGGGACTTGTGTACCGTTTGAGGACTGGAGAAGGGGAACGCCAAAACGGGAGTGCAACATGGAATGTCACGCTAGACTGTGCAATACTCCTCAACGCAAATGACACTCTGAAAGTGCTCTATTGTGTGGACTGCAATTTCAGAAATCGTTCAGCATAAACATTAACTCACTGCTGAAAGAGGGAGACAAAATTATACAACAAATTGGATGTTTCAGGACTGGAGATGACGAACTAAAAATGACGAGAAGGACGCAAGTAACATTTCAGGACTAGCTTTAGGTGTCGAACGCAAAAACGGGAGTGCCACATGCAATGGCGCTCTGTGCATTTCTAAGTAACACAAATGAAGCTCTAGCTGAAAGTGCTCTAGTGGGTTGGCTGCAAGTTAAGAACCGACCAGCATAAAGATCAAGTACGTCTCTGCTAAAACAGAAAGATGTGTTTTTCAACAGCAGGGATGTTCTAAAGCAATCGCTCACAACCTTGTCCGAACTCCCACACACCCATACCCAGACATGCACACCCTGGCGGCAATCATCCGCCAGAAGTTCAATCCTAAGTTCGCTGACACTCTCGTCGGAAAAAGCCTCAAGAACAACATCCTCGCAATGATTCCATGAGAGAGCGCTGCAAGAGAAATCGGAGAGTAGTCGATACCTGGTCCGAACGCTTTGAAACCCAGATCAAGGCAGAGACAGGAGTTGAGTATGCTCGACGAGATTACCCAGAATAGAACTCAACGAGATCACACAGAATAGAACTCACGAGAGCGTTGAGACTGATGAACGATGCTTACTTTCACCAGCAATTTGCCTTTATCTCCGATCCTCGCAGAATGCAAGCTGGGATGATCGTTACTGGAGGTGGGTGGCGCAAATTGCGGGAAGACGTACTCTGGTTGCAGACTTGAAAAGCTCTCCCAAGCTCGATCAGTCTCCTCCGAAGTCTTGTCAGCCCTGTCGCTGCCCTTCTTTGAATTAAAGGTGACATGACTCGCCCCCGTCCTCTCTTGTTTCTGAAGCAAGATTTTTTCAGCAAGTTTTTGTCAAGCCAGGTTTTCTCATAATTATAGTGCAGTGTTACTTCTTGCACCTAAACTTCAAAAAAACAATTTAATGAGAATCGTTTGTACTCATTGCTCTACATTCTACACAAGTATGGCTGTCTTGAAACAAGTTTATTTGGGACCAACAAGTCATATTCAAATCATAGGATTCTTTGGTTTGTGTTAGATTTTCATGTGCATTTCTTAAAGAGAAACAAATGGGTAGAGTGTAGCAAGGGCAACCTTGCCAATGGCGCCATAAGAATCGCTGGGTGCCCCTTATGCGCAAGATGTACTTCATATAGAGCAACACGTGAAGTTACCTAAACCCTATGGAGTGGACCGAGTAGGGTGTAGGCTTTTAGCAAATTGCCATTAGGCACGTAGCTACAATGCTCCATAGGATAAATATGAAGGGGCTTAGGCTTGATTCGCCAAGTTCTTTTGGTTTTATTAGAAAAAAGAATTTTGAACATTAGGTGGGCAGGCAAGGGAGATGTCAGTGGTTTGCTAAATCATTGATCAGAGAGGTCAAGCAGGGAGGCACTCACCCAATCATTCTTCCGGCAATGGCAAGTTGGCAACTAAGGTCATTGCTGCTACCTGTGTCCTAAATAAACATATGTATTTCATTAAAATTGCAATTCTTCCACTATTTGAATTAACAAATTAGTTTGAGATCTTGCATAAATTGGCGCCATTTTTTATACACCATATTAGTGAAAGTTGATTTGGGTAAAAAAACAATCTCAATCTAAAGCTTTTGTGGCAATAAGAATTGTGTATTATGGCGCAATAGAAATCCTTTGAATATAAATTCTTCATTCTCACAAGTTTTTTCATTTTCTTCATTTTGACACACATTGATTTAAATTCTACACAAAACTCAAGCCGGGTGATTGCAAGGAACACCTGTCTTATTTTGCATCACACGATGCCCGCTAATTTGTTTTTTGGCTATAACTTTTGTATTTTAGCTCCAAATGAATCAAGATTTATAGGAAAGGTACTCATGATTGTTATACACCTTTCCTAATTTATTCATAAGTTCTAAAAATATTTTACTATCCAAAAATAAACCCCGACTGAATGTTACACTTTGTAGTTTAGGAATTTTCAGTACTATGGAGTACCTTTTTTTGATGATTTTGAACTGAAATTTGGATGAGATGGTCTTCTAGTAGACTTCTAGCTCTCTAGTATAGGGATTTAAAAAAAATAAAAATTTGTATAGTGTGGAAGTCTACAAAGTGAGCTTCTTTCTGCTTGTTCGAAACACATGAAACCTTATTTTGGTGGTTATTTTGGTGAATGACCATCTCCATAGAGCTGTTGCAAATGGCTAATTTTGATTTTGTGTATTTACTTATTTTTACTATTTTTCCCTAATTAAAACATGAAGGTATGTATTTTTTTGTGACTTAGCACTTTTCAAGTTCTCCTACTTAGAGAATTTTCCTATGAAATTCCTCCCTTGGGAACCTTTGTCTTAAAGGTATATACATTAGTCATATTTTTTGAATTTTTTAAAAACTAGTTTTCTAATCTTAAAGTACTCCCAAAAAAATCAGCCAAATGCAACAAGTAGTACAAGTGTTTCTTACAGTCACCTAGCCAACCAAAAGTAACACTGTAGCTACATCATTGTTGAATGTTGATCTGATAAAATTTTCATTTTACTATATACCTCAATATTCTTCATCCATATTATTTTACTTGTATTGTAAGCTTTTGATAATATTCATCATTTATCTATTTGATATTAACTATTGATTAGGTCAAAGGGTGATTGCATGAAATACTTGTACTATTTCCTTTATGTTGCAAGTTTTTTTTTTTTTTTTGGCAATAACTTTTGCGTTTTAACTTCAAATGACTTAGAATTTGAAGACAAGGTACTTATGACTATTATTCACCTTGTCTAACTTTTTGGAAATATAAAAATATGTTTTATTATTTAATAATAGCCTCCAAGGTCCCAATATTATGTCACACTTGCCAATTTTTGAGTTTTAAGTGCTAATTAATACCCAAAAAAACAAATTTGGAGCTGAAATTTCGAGGAAATGGTCTTCTTATAGTTTTATAGCTAAGATTCAAAGCTGTATTAGATATACTTATTTTTATGTGGTATAGAAGTTTATAAATTGAGCTTCATTCAACTTGCATTTTGAAATATATGAAATATATTTTTGGAGCCTGTTCTTTTCGTGAATGAAAATTTTTATAGAATTGTTAGAAATGGTTATTTTTTATTTTTTTAATTTAAAATTTTCCTATTCTTAACTAATTTAAACATTGAAGTATCTATTTTCTTGACCTTTGGCACTTCTCTGATTTCACTACTTACAAAATTTTCCTAGGCTTTTCTTTTGTTGGTTACTTTTATCTTAAAGGTTTATATATAAGCCATATTTTTTAAATTATTAAAAATTACTTTTTCAATTTTAAAGTATTTAAAAAAAAATCATAAGTATTCATTACAGAAAATTTCAACCCATTTCAAGGCCGTTGAAAGTTGACATGCCATGCTATTGTTTGCATGGCCTGTCAACTTCCAAACTGCTCTTGGTGTGCAATCAGAGTCTCTGACAACTCGTCGGAGTAGTCAATTTTGGCAGAATTTTTTTTTTTTTTTTTTTCTAAATTTTTTTTAAGATTATTATTATTATTATTTATAAAAAAAAATTAATAATTTATTATTCGGAATTTTTGTTTCTTGCGCCACTGTTGCTACAGTTTCAGCAAGGCAGAAATAGGGGAAAAGCAAGTTTTTTTGCAAAATAAAAGTAAATATTAGGGTACCTCAGAAGGCTGTAAAGCAGCCCTCCGGAGGCCTGAAATTTCCTCTAATGTCTTGCAAAACACATCAAATAGTGCAATGGTTTCATACAATCACCCAAAAAATAGATGCTTTAACCCCTAAAGGACCAAGTACCGTTTTTTGGCAACATAGCGATTTTGGGCAGCTCAAAACCGATGGAGTTTTTATTTTTTTTCTTTGAAATTTTACACAACATGTGCCCGAGGAGTAGCTTTAAGACCCAACAATTTTCGTAGCTTTTGACTATACGGTTCAAAAGTTATTGCATGATATGTGATTTTCATTGGACGGCGGGCAGCCCGGGCAGCTCAAAAAACTTCTTTAAAAATGACTTTAAGAAAAAATAAAAATCTGAAATTGGTTCTTTAGATTTATATAGAAGTGGAAAGCTTTGAATCATTCAATTTGAATCTATGAGTCAAAAGTTATGAAGGTTTTAAATTTGAGGGTAGGTATGAAGTCTTTCAAAACCATACCTACCCACAAACTTAAAATCCTCATAACTTTTGACTCATAGATCCAAATTGAATGGTTCAAAGCTTCACACTTCTGTATAAATCAAAAGAACCAATTTCAGATTTTTATTTTTTCTTAAAGTCATTTTTAAAGAAGTTTTTTGAGCTGCCCGGGCTGCCCACCGTCCAATGAAAATCACATATCATGCAATAACTTTTTAACCGTATAGTCAAACGCTACGAAAATTGTTGGCCCTTAAAGCTACTCCTCGGGCACATGTTGTGTAAAATTTTCAAAGAAAAAAAATAAAAACTCCATCCGTAGTGAGCTGCCCAAAATCGCTATGTTGCCAAAAAACGGTACTTAGTCCTTTAGGGGTTAAGTATCTTTGGCACACATCCAAGTAACTAATGTAACTGTACCTAAACAATAGTCAAATATCTCAAATTTGCATACTGCCAAATTCTTTGCAAAGAGGAATCAAAATCAAGTGCCTAGGCCCCTTTAGATTCAAAATAGCATACTTCTAATTTTAAATGCTAAAATTTAGGAAATGTATGTTGTATTAATTTACAAAAAAAAAAAAAAAAAAAAAAAAAAAAAAAAAAAATATATATATACATATGGTAGCCTACTAATTTTGTTGCATTTGTACAAATTTTATGAAATTTTTTCTATGTTTTTTTATTGAATGAATTGAAATATGACAATTCTAAGAAATAAATTAACTTTTGGATAATCATGTTGTCATAGTATTGGTATTCTTTTAGGGATTTTTTGCAAATGGTGTAGTGTGTGCGTGTGTCTATTAGCATTTCTTGCCATATCTATAATAAATGTACACTAGAAATTGCTTCTTCCTACTCATTATATTATTAAATTGCAAAAGTTCCAAATGCCTTCAATTTTTGAATTCAAAAGCTAAGTTCATCAATATCTCTTAATTTAACCAATACCATTGATAGAAGTAAGACTATTGTCAAGTCATGTATATGAGCCTTTACAATCCATTTGTCCCTTTATACCAGATGTTCATTCCACACAAGCTCAATGACATGCCAATGATATAAGTTTGCAAGGAAAAGAAAAAATTCACACTTCTATGCATGTTCATTCAATTCTATTTTTTGTGAGTCCAAGCAAGCCGATTTGATTAAATTGGTCAAAGCTTTGTTCCTCAGAATTAGAAGCTCTAAAAGCAAGCAAGAATAAGATAGAATGGCACTGAAGGGCCAATGATCAAACATCCTAATGTATTCTCTTTCTCTCATCTTCCTTAGCACTACAAGGATGTTCTTCTTTAGAAGGCCAATGAACAAAGTGTTGGAATGTTTTTGTATATTTGTTGTAACTATTACTCTTCTTGTTTGGATTGGCAAGAATTTGTTGATGAGAATTTTAGGTGTGTGCATGTGTAGATGTGGACTGTACTGTGGTGTAAATTGGACAAAGTTGTGAGTGAGTTCTTTGCACAAAATAGACTTTATTGTAATAGTGTCACTCTATTAGAATAATGGATTCTTGATTTAAGGCAAGTATGGTGAATTTTGTTAAAATGGTACCATTCCGCAACTTTGGCACTAGTTTCCAATTCAAACTGTGCAATCTAGAATCTACACCTATGTAGATGTTTTAGACTATGTGGTCTGAAAATGGCGTATGTAATATTGCCATTTTAACAAAATTTGCCATACGTGTATAATATTTCAAAAATTAGGCAATTCCTGTTACACATTTATTTGAAAAAATTCCCCTCTTGTTCAAAATAATATTGTACCAATACAAATAGTAAAAGTGGAATGCCTACACAACTCTAATCTAGATACTTTAATTTCCTGGAAGATTGGGACTAGACTGGGGACAATATAGACAAGCCACAAAAGACCTGACAGAAGGAATGGCCGGCATTCTTTGAAGCCTTGACATCTCTACCCTTGTGAAATTTGTACCCGGGCATTGAATACATGTGAGTTGATTGCATGTCTCATTATCTCTCTTCTTTGATTGGAGATACACTCTCCCATTTTTTTAGTCCTCAAGACTTTTTCAGAGTTGTCATATCGGACAGAATCGAACAGAATCGGACGGAATCAGGGTTGACTGGCTACAAATTTTGGAGGTCAATAATTTTTGCAAAAATTATCCAAATTGGACATATGAGATGTTTTTCGGCATTTACAAAAACTGTAGATGCCGAAAAACATTCATATTTCCAATTTGGATAATTTTTGCAAAAATTATTGACCTCCAAAATTTGTAACTAGTCAACCCTGATTCCGTCCGATTCGTCCGATTTTATCCGATATGACAACTCTGGACTTTTCTAATTTAACGAAAAACTTTTGTGTATCCACATTCCGTCATTCCCTTCCACCTCAATTACATCCGAGCTTGCATTCCGAGAGGATCGGAGGGGCTCTGAAATTGCTGGTGAAATTAAGCAAGCATTCGTTGATCTATCTCAACGCTCTCCTGAGTTCGATTCGGTGTGATCTAGTCGATCATACTCAACTCCTGCAGGCCTACGCGTACGCTTTGCTTTGATCTGAAATTCCAGAGCTTCCAGCAAGGGCAAGAGGGAGCTCGAGTGGTGAGGTGCCAGGTATCGACTACTCTCCGACTCCTCCCGCGCTCTCTCATAGAGTCATTGCGAGGATCGATGTTGTTCACATGTTCTTGAGGCTTTTCGAACGAGACTGTCAGCGAACATAGAATTGGGGTTGGTAGGAAGGAATTGCATTGCTGCCCAGGAGTTGTGGAGGTGTGCATGTCTGGGTGTGGGTGTGTGGGAAGTCGGACAAGGTTATGAGTGAGTGCTTTAGAATTCTAAATGTTCGAACATCCCTGTTGTTGAAATAAATAATTATCTTCTTGTTTGAGACGTACTTGATCTTTATGCTGGTCGGTTTCTTTAACCTAGCAGTCAACCGACTAGAGCACTTTCAAAGCTTCGCTTGTGTGAGAATGCACAGACTGAGAGTATTTGAGTAGTTACTTGGTATCTATCAATGTTCATCTCGTGAAATTGCAGGACTTCATGCACGTGCTTATCAAGGTAGCTAGCCACGATGAGGGAAGTGACTGAGACAAGGAGGGGACCGGAGCTGGCTAGGCATGATGAACGTTTTTATACTTTCTGTCAGTAGAGCAGTTGGTGCAGCTAGCTAGCGATCTCAATCGAAGTTACAGTGAATGGCAGGGATCCACTTGGAAATTCACATCATGCAGGGCAGGGCAGGCACTGCAGCTCAGAGTTTCGACCCTCCTGATCCCGAATGTTCCGAATAATTTTTGGATCCCAACGTACAAAGTGATCTTAAAAAGTGATCTTACAATCCAACAAGTGCAGGTGCTGTCAAGTCACCGGGCCCCATGGCACCCTTAGATTCAATGCTCTTGAACCTTCCTGTCGCTCTCTCACTACCAACGTGCCATGTCGATCTGATCACAAGGCATGCATGGCCTCTGAGCATGACAGTTGCTTGCAAACTAATCCGCCAGCCTTGACAACCTAGCCATTCAAACTAAATTTGTTGATCGTTTGCCTTGGAACGTCAGTTTCGCTAAAGAAAGTGGTGCGATGCCCGCGCCAGAAATTGCGACATCCATGTACGATCAAATTCGATTGTAAGCCAGAAGTGCAACTGCAGTTAATTAGTTACTTAGTTACTGGAGCAACAAAATGAATTTTATTTCGGAGATTCAAGTCTGTCATTTCGAAATGGGTAGATTGCAGAGTCCGTCAAGAGGAATTAATCTACTAGTGTTTTTCTGATGTTTTTTGGTGCGGCATGGACAGGTAGGAGGAAACTGTCAAAAGTGGACCGCAATCTAGCTGTTGTGGTTTGGTTCTTTCGTGCAGCTGCAAAGGGGTTGAAATGTATGCCTGCACCTCAATCTGTGACGATGGCATCACCGATATCCGCCGAGCAGACGAGTGCCGAAGAGATGTCAAGCGCCATGTCCACCGTGGTTGTGCAAGGGCCGTTGGCCAACTCACGGGTAGGTTTTCTAGCAGATGAGCATTTCTTTTCATTCACGAGAGCGCTTACTTTGAACTTCTTTAATTCTTCATGCTTGCAAATGCTTGTCTGATGCTCCACTTGCTGGTACCCTGATCGATGGTCAAACGTGTTAGCAAGCGCTGGCCTGCTGAGAATTTCCAGCATCAGAAATTTCTGAGTTTCCAGTCGAGAGTTGCTGGCCTTCACGAGAAAGATTTCGTTAGTGCATATTTAACTTTGTTAATCTTTCCATGCTCTAGTCCTCATGTCCTTGATGAACAGATGGAACAAATGCCATACTCGGTTAGTCATGCCCGAGTTCAACATATCTGTCCTGAGGAAATTTAACTTGATCAATGGTTCTGTTAAACGTGTTTTTATATGTTTTTCATTATGCCTCACTTGAATTGGATGTTACAGTCAGCTGATCTCTTGAGGATCAGAGGATTTAACATCGATTCATTTGGCACCCAGGTCCACCCTCGGAGGAATGCAACTAGAGACCGGCACCGTGCACGTTGTGCAATCAAGCACCACCTTGTCGGAACTCGATGCCAGATAAGTAGCTGTTTTCTTTATGTCTGGAATAATTCTAATCGTTCTGGAAACCCAACGTTAGACATGTAGCTGCTAGTTTGTACAATAATATTGTGCCCTGGCTAATGGTAACTCCTGATGCAACTACAAGAGCAAACTTTTGAGGGTTCGAGTTCACCGAAGAAAATGTTCGTTATCAATGCTGAAATGCCAGTCCGTTATTCTGTGGAGCCATTGAAGATCTTTTATGCAGGTTTGGTCCAATTCATTAAATCAAAGACTACACATGCTAGTTAAGTATTATGTATATATATTAGAGAGAAACTATGAAGAATTGGTCGTGGAGTGACATTCATTATTAATGTCAAAATGCCAGTTGATTATTATGTACTGTACTCATTAGAGGAAAACTATGCAGATGTGGTCCGTGAGTTCCATTATCGTCTCACTAGTTCACACTGAGAGATCCATAGACCCAATTTCCACGGAGTAGTTATGGGATTTAACAGCTTGAGTATGGAATAGAGCCTGAAATATCTCGTAAATTGGCGTGATTCTGGCACAGAAATTAAGACTTTCCTTTGCACAAGCTCTGAAAACTAGGACTAGACATGAATTTATCAAAGACATGAATTTATCAAAGACATGAACTTATCAAGATTTCATGTCGACTGCAACAAGGATTTTTTCTTGTCGCATACAACAATTGCCATCGTGCAACATAAAAAATCTTTAGAGGTTGTGCAGAAGGAAGCTAAGCCTTGGGCCGGGGGCAAAAGCCTGGAATTTCTTCTTTCCTTACCGAATGTGGTAGACCATCAACAATCAAATGTGTTAGGCAGTGCTGATTTCAGTGGGTAGATTATCAGTGTATCTGAAGTACTTAAAGAAAAAGTAAACGTTAAGAGCCTCTCTTACCAAGGTTAATTCGTTGTCATCATCCAGAGACTCCTTGGACAATATATAGATCCTAAAAGTCAGGCACTCCTCCTTCGTGTCGTCTTGCACAGCTCCCTCTCTTTGGCCCGCTCACGGCGCTTCTCCACTTCCAACATCTCGATCGCATTGTACGTCTCATTATGGCTTCGAGTATCCGGTTGTAGCCTTGCAGCTTCGTCAGCAACGTCGGACTCGGAATGAAGTCAGTGACCACAGCGGCAAATCCACTGTCGTCATTTGAGAAATCAGACCCTTAAATCTTCCTTCTCTTCTTGGGACCTTCTCCCTTGCCAAAATACCTGCAGTTTTGAAAGCATGCCATTTAATCAAGGAAGAAAATCAAAATTGGAAACAAACTTCAGCTTTGAACTGGTAGATGGAGGTATGCTCTGTCTCTGAGTAGTCACACATCAAAAAGCCTCAAGGCAAAAATGAAAAAGAACAGTACGTATGTACATAAGAAAATCCGTTATTTGAAATATATACAATTAGTCTAAAACATCTACTGTAGTGTGAGACACTTTATTTCGAGGAACTTTTCTACTGCACTAATCATCAAGCATCTACCTATTTTGAAATCTAATGACTTCATGACAACACTACAAACACTCCCTGCTTTAATGATAGGTAAATCATGCAGCTCCTAATTTGAAACCCGCACAAAATAGATAAAAGTTAAGATCAGGAAAAGTGGTAATCTTTACAAAGGAACAAGTCAAACAACACGAAAATCATGGAGGGGGCGTGTGACGTGCAAAATTCCAGATGAGCAGCCAAACAGGGTACTCGATGCCAAATATTGCGATTAGTTGAAACCCGCACAATGTAAGCAAAAAGAGTATAAATATTATAGTTCATGAAAACTGGTGGGGGAACTGGTGTCTTTGAAAGGGATTTGAGAGAAACCAGTTGAGATTCAAAAACATTTTGATGATCAACATTCGGGTCATGAAATTCGCTTCACGTACATTGACAGGCTCCCCTTTCTGCGCAGTCTCCAGCAGAATGGCCATCATGTTCTGGAGCTCCTCCTCTCGCAAGCTAGCCTCGGTACGAGTTGTGGCGCTTGGGCGAGAACAACTCTGAATTTCCGGAGCTGGCGCCAGTAGGGTCCATACGGAGTGAGCACCAGCGTCTTGTAGTTGTCCGAGATCACTTCGAAGTAGAGCCCCTTGGGACGGGAGGAGAAGCTCACGTCCTTCGTTTGAACACGCGGCTGCAGTGGAAATGATCGACCCTGGTTAGAACTGAACTGCAAAACTCAGTAAGCTAGCCAGTGAGAAGAATAGCTTGATTGACAATAATAAAAATTGGCACACCATTTTGGGGCTTATTTTTCAATGCAGTTTTAATGCACGGCATGATTTTGGGGGAACCACTTTAGGGTTAATTGTAAAGGTATGTTAAAAAACTTGTTCAGTAATTATTCTAGGAAAAAATGTGGAGCCTGTGAAAACCCCAATTGATCATTGTCGGTTCGGCATACATTTGGGATTGTCCATGATCATGAATCTTCAAAGAGTATGGAATAATTTGAAGCTAAGGGCTTGGCCGCTCATTGTCAAAACACAAGAATTGTGATAAAATGTTGAATTTTAGACCTCATTTAGGCATAGTGGATAAGTGGAATAACTATCTTGAAAAAACTTTGAACCAAAAAAAAATGGGGAATCAAGCTAAATTTTATTTTCAAAAATCTATTTGAGGTGTAGAGTCTCCAACTAAAATTTATGTAAAAAATTTAGAGAATGTGTTTGAAAGAAATGTCCTTCCAACCCCTCTCCGAAATTTGTCTAATAATAACTTCTAGTTGAAGTCCAAAACCTCAAATGAATTTTTGAAAGTAAAATTTTGCTTGATTCTCCAACTTTTTTTAGTTCAAACTTTTTTCAAAAAATTTATTCTCTTATGCCTAAATGAGGTCTAAAATTCAACTTTTTTCCCCAATTCCTGCCTTTGACTTGACAATGAGATGCCAAGCTCCTATTCATCCGAATTTATATATCCCACATTAGAGGGGATTCGGGGGCCTTAGAGGACTGCTCGTTTCCCTGCGTTCCCAAATTGAGGGAGTATGACGTTTCATAGCAATTGCCACGTCATTTTTGAATTTTTTTTTTTTGCTTAAAATGATAGTTGACAAATTTTTTATTTTTTTAAAATTCTGACAACCTGTATCACTGTTTATAGGATCAAGCTAGATTTGAAAATGGGCTTGAAACGGCCCTCCAAGGACCCCAAATCCCCTCTAATGCATTGATTGTTTGCCTTATTACTATCCCACTTATATAGATAGCTTTTATTTTCAACTTCAAACACATCAAATAAAATAAGTGGCCTTCTAACCATTTAATATAGCTTAATTTGATTTAATTTGTTTAATTTGCGTATTAAACTAATTAAGTGGCCTAATTAGGGACTCTGTATTCAATTGCCATGTATCTGATTGCCTTGATGTACCTTGATTATTGTATTCCAAATTTTTTGTGAAAGTCAAACAAACTGAACTTTGTATTTGTATGAATTGTATGGCTAACGGTGACGTAGAAGACCCTAACAATGTCATTGTGAAAAGACCCTCCAAAGGTCTAATTGTTTCTCAATGATGATACACCCAATATGGCTTAAACAAACGCTTATGGGTGTTCTCACCTTAAGACTTCAAAGCCTCTGTTTTGGAGCTCAATTCTTACATAATTGTTTTTTTCTTGCACTTGTGCAAGCTTCCAATTGTCCTTGCAAAAGAAAACAAAAAGAACATCAAAACACAATTATAGGAACTTTGGGCTAAGTTGTCTTAAACTTTTAATAGAACAAATCCAAGGTTGACAATATTGAACAACTTAATGGTCCTTATAGGCCCATTATTCCTTCAACAGACAAATGGAATTTTGGATAGGTATCTACGGGTTGAATTCTTGTCTTGATTTTTCAAAACTTTTCTAGAAGATAGAAAAATTGATTTTATTTGTGGGAGTATAATTTTTTTCAATCAATGACCAAGAACAAAAGTTATGCTCAAATAAGCTCAAAATAGGGGGAAGTGGGTAGCAAAAAAAAAATTCAAAACTTTGAATTTGAATTTTATTTTATTTTTCTCATAGATTATATTTTTATCTACATGGAAAGCTAGCTTTGATTCATTCCATTTGAGTTTGTTATGAAAAAATTATGGACAATCTTGTTTTTTGGACACTTAGAGCATCTTCTTGAAAAAATAACTTGTAGGATTCATTTTTGAACACAAGTTTTACAAGTTTTCAAAAAAAGAAGTTTTTCTTGGTTTAGATTTCTTGCTAGATCAATCTTAGCATTGGAATTAGTGTATTTTAATTATATTTAAAGAATTTAGAGATATTCATAATTTAGATTTACCTTCTATTTGAACCTATTTTTTCTTAACAATTTTTTAAAGTATGAAATTAAGTTTTTTATTCCTCGACTCTCAGCTCAATTTTCTATTATAAAGATTTAAAGCTCAAAACTCTATAGTGCAAAAGATTAAAGTTAAGAAGGTTCACAGTCAAATAATTTGATCCTGCAATGTACTAAAAATTTGTTTTTTTCACTTTAAACGCAGACCTCTTGCAATCTATGCAATCAAAAATTCGGAAAAATATCTTCTACACATTTTCATACTAGTTAGGTATAACATTGTATGGTTCGATGTGCAAAAAAATATTTTTCAGCTTTTTTACTCTTTGCTATAGAAATGACAATTTTGAGTGTTTTGGGCAGAAAAAAGGCCTTGGGCCGCTTTAGGGGGTAAATGTCCTAAACTTTAGGGATGATCCATCTTCTTAATCATGATGTAGAGCTTGTTGCAATCATGCACTTTGAAAATAGAGTGCAGGGTTGGTGACTTGGTGTAGGATTGGCGTCCAAAAAATAAAATAAAAATAGTTTTGTCCTTTTCAGTGTATCCATTAATACTTTTTCTAAGCACATTGTGACAATACATGGCATTGCGGCTAAGCTTATTAGTTAATGGGTGGGTGCCTTCACAAAATTGCAAGCCTCATTTTTGTAGAAGATATAAAACAAATAAGTTGGAACCTCTTATGTCAAGTTTATTACACCAACTCTCTATATTTTGTAATTTTACAAGACCCTTTAAACCATTCTTTAAGGCTACTATTATAAAATATATAGATAAATAATGAATAAATTTAAACACAAATATTATCTCAAATTCCAACAATAAAAAAGGTTTCAATAGTAAAGGTTCATTAGCTTGAAAATTTCAAATCTTAATGATATGGTTCAAAATAAATTGAAAGAAAATAATATGCTCATCATAAGGTTTTTAATGAAAAGAATACTTTTCCTTTGCTTATATTTGTCATTCTTCTCTCAAGGTCAGGTAATAACAACCTGAATGTTTATTGACTATATATGATTGTTGTTTGTAAATCATGGAGTTATATACAATGCCAAATTTGAAGGACTTGCAATGCTTCTGTATGTGAATGCATAGAACTTGAGAGATGTGCATACTCAAGCTAATGGATCAAATGTTAGATACTAGGGTCGTTGCAAGAATGACTTGCTGTTTTTGTTCCACTTTGGCCATATTCAGCCATTTTTTCAAGAGTACTATAAAAACAGAAAAATATAAAAAAAAATAGAAAGAATATGAGAAATGTATGCACATATAAGAAGAAGGTATCATATGAAGGAAAAACAAGAAAAATTCTCTAAGTGTAGGAAAACTAGAAAAGTGCAAAATTGCAAGAAAATACATACTTTGACATTTTAATATGTAAAAAATAGGAAAAGTAATTTTAGAAGAAACTAAAAATGCCATTTGAGAAGACCTCATGATGAAGATTTTTCTCAAAAAATATCTTGAAACCATCTTCAATGTTCAAAATCGCATGTGCAAGGGAGCCCTCTTTGCATGGACATCATACTACTAAAATCATAACTCCCTTTATAATATCACAAATGCTACCATTAATAATAGGGGCTCATGCTTGCTATGCTACGCATTCATTGTATCACATGTTAGTAAAAGTTTGATATATTTGAATAGAATGCATGATAATGATTTCAATAAGTCTTTGAAATAATTAATTTTAATATTTTGTAAAGGTATTTTCAATCATGCATACATAAAAATAATATTTTCACACAATGTTATATTACAAAAATAGAGTAGTAGTTTACAATCACCTCTATAATATCACTTTTACAGCTTTTATGATTTCAAAATTCCATTGTTACTACCAAATGATTTGAGAAATTTATTTAATTGAAGCGATTTTGGATTTTACAACAAATAAGTTGTTCATAGAAGATTTTGAAATTTACAAGTTTTTTTTTTCAATTCACCAAGTTTTTGGATTGTTGTTGTTTGTAACAATTAAGTCAACTTTTGAATGCATTACAATAACTGTGTATCTTTTACAATATTCACCATTGCATATATTTCATTCATCATTCAACAAATTTCTATAGTACATTTCAATATATACTTACTTATAAACAATATTATACAAAGATTCATTTTAGTAATTTTTGATTGAAGATTTATTGAAATTTTTGTTCTACATTTTATCTAATACATAAAAATTCTAATAAAATTCTAATGATGAATGCGTAGCATAGCAAGCGCCAATCGCTAGTAGAGGATATAAAATAAAACAATTTTTAACACCCTTTGGTAGAAACATGACTTCCTCTTATGGAAATAGACCATAGAAATTTTAGTTCCAAATCATTGAATTTGAGGACTCCTTATGTTAGTAGAAAAACCCTCAAAAAGGATAAAACTCAAAACGTGATTTTTAAATATAAAATGATTTTTGAAATTTTTGAAAAATATGAGATAAGATTAAACTCATTAGAAAAATCTCCAATGAAAGTTTCAAGTTGATGCAAGTTATGCTTCAAAAGTTATTGCAAAAGGAAGCTTCAACACTCCTTTTGTGACAATGTTTCAGTACCGGTCTCTCTTGCAATCATCCACTAACAAAGTTAAATTTGAATTAATTTTTTTATGAAATTTTGAATGATGCAACATGCAAGCTTCAATCATCTTTGTTAGAATGTAATTGATTTTTTTTCTAATTAAGCATTTGGCCCCAAAACTGTAGACCAACTAGGTGGAAAGCTAATAAAAAGATTAAAGTGCTATTAGAAAAGTCAACGCATGAAGCAAGATGGCAAGCAGCATGGCAAATGGCATGATTTCAAAAGATCCTAAATAGAATATTCTAATTATTTTTTGAAAGTATATATATTTGAAGAAAATCATAATATTAGGATCCAAAAACTTAAAAATTCAAATGCATTCCTCACTAGATGCTATTTTGTAAAGAAACATACAAAAAGTCTCAAAAATGATATTGTATCAATATCAAACACAAATCAAATTTCTTTATGGTATCCAATCATGAAGTTGATTTTTTGTTTTTGAGGTCTTTCATCTTTATAACTTATTTCTAATTATGCTTGTAACAATTTTAAGTTAGTAGTCTAAACTTTAACACTTATATAATGTCTATTTCAATTTTGGAAAGATGTTATACCGCTTCCTTTATGCGTTGCAAGGTCACTTGAGCAAAATTTTTACAAAAGAAAACATCCTTGTTTCAATTTGTGCAAAACCTGCCGTTCTCCAACTTAATGATAAACTTTGAGTAGGTTCCAAACTACAAATAGTTTAGGGTTTCTAAAATATGTGATCATGAATTCATGAAATGGAGTTTTGAAACTAGCAAGAGCACAAATAGATTTTATGAATAGCAAGTGACCAAGGAATTTGCTACTTATATATGATTTACAAGATGTTTTAGGAACTTGATGTGAATTGAAAAATTGCTAGTTTGTACAATAATTTTGTCCATTATATAATCTATCAAGGCAAGTGATAACCACATCAACAAAACTTTTGAAAAGTTTAGTTTGCTTTGAAAAATGGGAATCCTTGATGTATGAGTAATCAATTGACCAAATATAAATCTCATATTTCATTTGATCTTATATACTTTTGTGATTGGAAACAATAATAACTAAATGAATAAAAAAGATGACATTCATCTCAAAATGACGGACCCATGACCACTAATTTCAAACTTGATTATCCATCACTCAATTTGCTACCACTTTGCAACTAGATATGTATGAAAAATTCTATTTTTATTTTCCAAAGATGAAAGTACATGTCTTCTTTATTTCAAAAAAAATTTAGTTTTTTTGGTGAAAAATAAATTTTTTAAGAATTTTTGAAAAAAAAGCAAAGAAAAATCATATTAATTAGAAAAATATTTCGCAAAATCTGAAAATTTTACCATAAGTGTATATCACAATGACAAACATCATGGTGTAAACTCAATTTCCATGTCATTCTAAAATTAGAAAATAATTGACATTGAAAATATACCCAATGTTCAAATTGAAATAAAATATGTAATATCAAGAATTTTTTCAAAATTCAAATTGGAGTAGAAACTACAGTAGATGACCTTCATTTTGTCAGTTTTACTCAAACTCAAGAAATATCATTTTTGTGGAGAAATTTCAGATTTAAAGCAAGGAGCAACAACTTTCCAAAATATTCTAAAATAGCATATTTTGTGATCCGTTTTTTTATAGCTTCTCATTTCCATGAAGACAAAAATTGGAAAGAGTACAAACTCAATTGAATACTCTTCATAACCCAATGTGAAAGGTCAACAAAGAAAAGGAGGATGAAAAAATGCTTTTGAACTCTCTTGACTAAGCAGTATTGTCATCGGAAGGCCATGGAATGGCATCCGCGATATTCCAGGGTTAAACAAGAGTTTAAGTTTCTATTCTAATGTCCACATCAAGGATACAACCCTTCATATCATAGAAAACTCCTTAATAAAGATCCCATGGATCCAATACATAATATCCTATTGATCTATAAAGAATCCTTCAAAATTTGAAGTTATGATTCATGTGTTGTTCACAAAGTGAGCATGAAGAGGCCTTTATGCTAGTAGTTTGGCCCATTAGAGAATGTAATAGTGATGTATTAACAAAAGTCACAATGTTTATAGTATATTTCCTAAAGCAGTGCTATATATCTTCCTTAACTCCTACTACTGTCTCCAACTTAATATCTCATTATTTAGGTCATTACTACATAAGCTACATCTATCAGTGTTGTCCACAGTCTTTTACCACCAATAATGTGGAAGTTCCAATTCAACATTCCGTTGAATACCATCCAACATTCAAGGTGACCTACCAATGAGCACCTCAAAGTGTGAAAATCTAATCAACCTAAATATTAAAATGTCGCCAACTTTTATATGGTTGTCTATAAGAAAAGCCTTCCATCCGCCAACACCATATGCAAACACTCGAGGCTTTCGGTCTTTGAACAAACGCACAGTGATCTTGATGGGCCACGTTTGTTGGCTGTATGTTGTCACAAAAGTGGCATCTGTACCAACCTTTCTACAGTGACGAAAGACAAAACCCAGTGGAAACTCCTGTGCAAATAATCCAGTTTTTGTTATTGAACTTGATCATCAATGTAGAAGCAAAGTGAGATGTGATCCAGCATTGCAAGAGAGTAGTAAGAAATTTCCAACGGATTCACCAAAAACTCTCTCTGACCAGGCCATGCTCAAGTGCAACAGTCCAATTCACTAGTCTTTGTTAAAACCTTTGATTACCAAGGCATGAGATTCATGTATGAATCGATGCAAGCACGGGTAAATAAAAACCAGGTCTATTGCTTCAAAACGTTTTCAAAACGAGTGATCAAGTTAAAATTTCCCAGGGCGTGTAAATGAACTCCGGCCTATTTAACAGTGCTGAATTTGTTCCGCTCGATCTCCAAGGTAGGAGGAATGGAGCGGCAAGATTAAACAAAATAAACTATGCAGTAACATTGAGAACAAACTTTACGTAGTCTTCAAGGCCAGGGAAACTCTCCATCAGGTGGAGACTCTTATCTATCCAACAGTCCAGCCTTTTCTAACCCATTTGATCATCAAGCTCTAATAGAGGTACTTTCTTGTGCTGCATATTACATACATGCATTGCAAGAAATAGAATAATTAACACAGTTCAAAACAAACGTTCTCCTGAAAGAAAAGAAATGCTCATCTTGCTTGCAAACATACCAGCGAGTAGGCTAATGGCCCTTTCACCGCCTGTGTGGCCATGCTTTTGTGAACTTTCTTGTAAAAAAATGGTGTGTTCGTCATCTCCAGGCGAGACAACGTGTTCATCATTCGCCTCTCAAACTCTTGGCGCCGTTGGCGGGACTGCACTGCACTCCGCTGCTGGGCGGGTTGCTGGGCAGGTTGCTGGGATGCCATCTTCACTTGTATATGGAGCTGCACACCTGTCTTGCAACGATGTCTTGCAACAGCTGCTCGATGGAACCAAAACAGCAGCTTGCTTGTTGTATGTCGACCGAGACGCGTTTCTTCCTACCAGGCAAGCCAACACCAACAGCAGTCATCAGTGACCAGTAATTTGTTCCTTTCCACGAACTCTTAACGATCAACCCATTTCAAAGCCATGCACGCAAAACTGTGAAAGTGCTCTATTTCTTTGCTGCATGAACGAACTAACTCCTCACGTGAATGCAAGCTCAAGAAATCATTATAGAAATCAGTTGTCCGGTCAAAGCAGGCCAGCAAGGAGACATAACAAGAACAAAAGTGATGAAAGCACTGACTTGCAACCTTCTCTACACAGCACATTATTTTCAGGAGGGACTCGACTACCGTTTGAGGACTGGAGATGAAGAGTGCAACATGGAGTGCCAAAATGGGAGTGCAACATGGAATGTCACGCTAGACTGTGCAATACTCCTCAACGCAAATGACCCTCTGAAAGTGCTCTATTGTGTGGACTCCAATTTCAGGAATCGTTCAGCATAAACATCAACTTACTGCTGAAACAGGGAGACAAAATTATACAACAACTTGGATGTTTCAGATTGGAGATGGCGAACTAAAAATGATGCGAAGGACTCAAGGAACATTTCAGGACTAGCTGTAGGTGACGAACGCAAAACGGGAATGCCGCATGCAATGGCGATCTGTGCATTTAATACAAATGAAGCTCTAGTCGGTTGACTGCAAGTTAAAGAACCGACCAGCATAATGTACGTCTCTGCTAAAACAGAAAGATGTGTTTTTCAACAGCAGGGATGTTTCTAAAGCACTCGCTCACAACCTTGTCCGACTTCCCACACACCCATACCCAGACATGCACACCCTGGGCAACAATCAACCTCCAAAAGTTTGTTTCTAAGTTCGCTGACACTCTCGGTGGAAAAAGCCTCAAGAACAACGTTAATATCCTCGCAATGACTCCATGAGAGAGCGCGAGAGAAGTCGGAGAGTAGTCGATACCTGGTCCGAAATCCCTCTTGCCCTGGACGCTTTGAAACCCAGATCAAGGCAGAGACAGGAGTTGAGTATGCTCGACGAGATTACAAAGAATAGAACTCAACTAGGTCACACAGAATAGAACTCACGAGAGCGTTGAGATTGATGGACGATGCTTGCTTTCACCAGCAATTTGCCTTTATCTCCGATCCTCGCAGAATGCAAGCTGGGATGATCGTTACTGGAGGTGGTGGCGCAAATTATGGGAAGACGTACACTGGTTGCAGACTTGAAAAGATCTCCCAAGCTCGATCAGTCTCCTCCGAAGGCTTGTCAGCCCTGTCGCTGCCCGTCTTTGCATTAAAGGCGACATGACGGGCGCCCGTCCTATCTTGTTTCTGAAGCAAGTTTTTTTCAGCAAGTTTTTTTTCAAGCCAGGTTTTCTCATAATAGTGCAGTGTTACTTCTTACACCTAAACTTCAAAAAAACAATTTAACGAGAATCGTTTGTACTCATTGCTCTACATTCTACACAAGTATGGCAGTTTTGAAACAAGTTTATTTGGGACCAATAAGTCTTATTCAAATTATAGGATTCTTTGGTTTGTGTTAGATTTTCATGTGCATTTGTTTAATAAGAACAAATGAGTAGAATGTAGCAATGGCGCTGGAAAAATCGTCACGAGATGTATTTCATCCAAGGTAACAAAGAAGGCAATGGATGAAATTACAAGTCTAAATCCTATACAGCAGAGTGAATCGGATTTAGGCCGTAGCGGAGCGCCGCTACAATGCTCCATAGGGTAAATATGAAGGGGCTTAGGGATAAATATGATCAATTGGCTAAATTCTTTTGATTTTATTTAAAAAAATATGTTAAACGGGTGCGTGGGTGGTAGGCGGGACAAATGTCGTTGGTTTGTTCACTTTGTTGGACAGGGAATTTGGGCAGGGAAGCTCTCAGCCGGCCATTCTTCCTGCAATGGCAACCAAGGGTGCTTCTACTACATGTACCCCAAACAAATATATGTATTCCCATTAAAAGTGTAATTCTTCTACTATTTGAATTAACAAATTAGTTTGAAATCTTGCACACATTGACACAATTTTTTGTACACCATGTTAGTATAAGCTGATTTGGATAAAAAGAAAATTTTCAACCTAAAGCTTTTGAGGCAACAAAAGTTGTATAGGCAGTTTCATAAAAATGGCAATATTTTTTTTAATTGGCATAAAAATAGTTTAGAACGGCTGGTCTAAATTTATACTTGTCTTATATGGTTCAAAACGGCCATTCTAAAATCTATACTTGTCCTAGATGATGAAAATGGCACAATGGCACATCATCAAAGTGGCACTTGAAATACTGCCATTTTAATGAAATTGCCCATTTGTGTATTATAGTGCAATAAAAATCCAAACATAACTTCTTCCTTCTTGCAAGTTTTGTGATTTCTTGCATCTTGACACATATTGATTTAAACCATACACAAATCTCAAGAAACAAAGAGTAATATCCTAGCTATATCATTATTGAATGTTGATCCAACAAAATATTCATTATACTATTTACTCTTCAATTTTCTTCTTTCATATTATATTACTCCCTTTGTAAGCTTTTGATAATATTTATCATTTATCTACTAGATATTGGCTCCGTTAGGGAATGTATGCCTTAGGTATCTTTGGTATAGAAGTAACTAACATAAATATCTAAACAATAGTCAAATACCTCAAATTTGCATACTACCAAATCCGTTGCTAAGATGAATCAAAGTTAGGAACCTAAGTCCCTCTAGACTTAAAATAGGTGTACTTCTAGTTTTCAATGCTAAGATTATGGATTGTATATTGTATTGATTTACAAAGGAAATGCTTACATATCTATGGTAGCCTACAAATTTTGTTGCATTTGCTTAAATTTTATGAAATTTTTCTTTTATCTTTTGGCTCAATGCATTGAAATATGGCAATATTGATTTTTGACAAATGATTTAACTTTTGAAAAATCATGTTGTCACACTAATGGTATTTCTTTAGGAGTTTATTGCAAAAGGTGTTGTGTGTACTTTTGTTAGCATTTGCCACCAAACTTATAATAAATGTACACAACAAATTGCTTCTTTCCAGTTCCCATTCATTATAAATTTATAATGCTAAATTGCAAAAGTCCTAATTGTCTTCAGGGTGATTGCAAGAATGATCGGTACTATTTTGCGTTACAATTGAAGTGATGGAGTTTTTATTGGCTATAACTTTTGAAGCATGAACCCGATTAACTTGAAATTTTTATTAGAAATGTCTAACTTGAGAATGTTTTGATCCCTTGTTTTTCAAAAAAATTTAAAATCATTTTATATTATAATTTCAATTTAGCTAATATATCACACTTTGTAGTTTAGGGATTTTTAGTATTGGAGAGTATTCAAAATTAACACTAGAAGAAAGTTGCATTACATTCTTTGAAAATGCGTCACCTTGTTTTTGTTGAGTTCCCGTTTCAAAACGCAACAAAAATGCAATCAAAATGCAAAAAACACAGGAAAACGCAGAAAACTGCGTGTTTTGACTTTTCCACTTTGTTTTGAAACATGAACTCAACAAAAACAAGGTGATGCATTTTCAGGGAATGTAATGCAGTTTTCTTCTAATGTAATGATCTAGAGCTGAAATTTTTGTGGTCTATTTTCATAGTAGAAAGTCATGTTTGTACCAAAGAAATTTAAAAATGTTTTATTTTACATCCTCCACATTCGTGCAAACAGGGCTCCCTTGCGCGTGCAGTCTGAACATTCAAAATTATTTCAAGATCATTTTTTTGGTGAGATCTCTTCCCAAATTTCCAATTTTTTGTTTCTTTCATTACAGAAAATTTCAGGCCTTTGGAGGGCTGCTCCATAGCCATCCAAGGTACCTTGAAATTTATTTTTTTTATATTCAAAAATTTGTTTTTTCCTTATTTCTGCCCAACTGAAACTGCAGCGGCAGTGGGGCAAGAATCCAGAATTCCAAATAAATTATTGATTTTTTTTTTAATCTTAAAAAATTATTAAATAAAAAATAAAAAATAAAAAAAATTCTGCAAAATCAAACTGCTCCAACAAGCAGTCATACACTTTGGCTGCTCACCAAGAGCACTTTTTGAAGTTGACAGGCCATGCATGAAATAGCATGGCATGTCAATTTGGAATGAACCTCCAAGGGGCTGAAATTTTTTCTAATGAAACATTGTTTTTCTTAATTTTTACAAATTAAAATGTGAAATTACCTATCTTCATGACATTTTGCACTTTTTTAGTTCTTATACTTAGAGAACTCTTCTCTACTTTTCCATCCTAGAATCTTAGGTTACTTTCTTTATAGAGGTGTACACATGAGTATTGTGAAAAACACTACATTTTTTGGTTGGTCATTCTTGCATTCACCCTTCAATTTGTGATTTCAAAAGCTAGGTTCATCAATATCTCCTAATTTAACTAATATTCATAGAAATAATACATTTGTCAAGTCATGTATATGACCCTTTACAATCAATTTGTCCTCATTCATACCATACCTTTATGCTACACAAGTTCAATGACATGTTGAAAGTATAAGTCTGTAATGGAAAGAAAAAATTCACACTTCTATGCATGCTCACTTTACTCTATTTTGTATAAGTTTAACCAAGCCAATTCAATCAATTTGGTCAAAGCTTTGTTCTTAAAATTTAAAAGCTCTGAAAGCAAGTGGGAGTAAGATAGGATGGTGAGGGGCCAACAATCAAACATGCTAGTGTATTCTCTCTCTCTCAACTTCTTTAGCACTGCAAAGATGTTCTTCTGTAGAAGGCCAATGAACAAAGCGTTGGAATATTTTTGTTTATTTGTTGTAATTGTCACTCTTCTTTTTGTTTGGATTGGCAAGAATTTGTTGATGAGGACTTCAGGTGTGTGCATGTGTTGGTGTGGGCCGTGTGGAGTAAGTTGGATAAAGTTGTGAGTGATTTTTTTGGACATCACAGACTTTGTTGTATTAGTTTCACTTTGTTAAAGTAATGCATTCTTGATTTGAGGCAAGTATGTCAAATTTCAATCAAATGGCGCCACTCTGCAATTTTGGCACTCAATTTACAATTCAAACAATGTGGTTCGAAATCTATACTGGTCCTAGATGCTTGTCCTAGATGGTTTAGATTGCGTAGTCTAAAACTGTCATATGGAATATTGCCATTTTAACAAAATTTGCCATAAGTCCATAACTGCATAATATTTCAAATATTAGTCAATTCCCGTTTATGTATTTGTTTGAAAATATATTCCCCTCTTGTTAGATATTTGTACCAGAAAAAATAGAAAAAGTGGGGTGCCTACACAACTCTAGTCCAGATACTTTAATTTCCTGGAAAATTGGACTAGAGCTAGGAACTATATAGACAAGCCACAAGAGGCCTGATAGAAGGAATGGGCATTCTTTGAAGCCTTGACATCTCCACCCTTGAAATTTGTACCCGAGCTACACTCTCCCATTTTCTTAGTCTTGGCTTGTTCTATTTGACGGAAAACTTTTGTGTATCCACATCCCTTCCATCTCAATTCCATCCCAGCTTGCATTCGGAGAGGATCGGAGGGGCTCTGAAATTGCTGGTGAAATTAAGCAAGCATTCGTTGATCTATCTCAACGCTCTCCTGAGTTCGATTCGGTGTGATCTAGTCGATCATACTCTCCTGCAGGCCTACGCGTACGCTTTGCTTTGATCTGAAATTCCAGAGCTTCCAGCAAGGGCAAGAGGGAGCCCGAGTGGTGAGATGCCAGGTATCGACTACTCCCCGAACTTCTCTCGCGCTCTCTCATGGAATCATTGCGAGGATCGATGTTGTTCTGTTGTTCTTGAGGTTTTCCAACGAGACTGTCAGCGAACATAGAATTGGGCATTTTGGGGTTAGTAGGAACGAATTGCATTGCTGCCCAGGAGTTGTGGAGGTGTGCATGTCTGGGTGTGCGGGAAGTCGGACAAGGTTGTGAGTGAATGCTTTAGAACATCCCTGTTGTTGAAAAATATATCTTTCTGTTTGAGACGTACTTGATCTTTATGCTGGTCGGTTTCTTTAACTAGCAGTCAACCGTCTAGAGCACTTTCAAAGCTTCGCTTGTGTGAGAATGCACAGACTGAGAGTATTTGAGTAGTTACTTGGTTTCTACCAATGTTCATTTCGTGAAATTGCAGGACTTCATGCATGTGCTTATCGAGATAGCTAGCCACGATGGCAGCGAAGTGACTGAGACAAGGAGGGGGAGCTGGCTAGGCATGATGAACGTTTTCATACTTTGTGACGTGTCAGTGAAGCAGTTGGTGCAGCTAGCTAGAGATCTCGAAGCTACAGTGAATGGCAGGGATCCACTTGGAAATTCACATCATGCACGGCAGTCAGGCACTGCAGCTCAGAGTTTCGACCCTCCTGATCCCGAATGTTCCGAATAAAGTACAAAGTGATCTTACAATCCAACAAGTGCAGGTGCTGTCAAGTCACCGGGCCCCATGGCACCCTTAGATTCAATGCTCTTGAACCTTCCCGTCACTCTCTCGCTACCAACGTGCCATGTCGATCTGATCACATGGCATGTATGGCCCCTGAGCATGACAATTGCTTGCAAACTAATCCGCCAGCCTTGACAACTTAGCCATTCAACCTAAATTTGTTGATCGTTTGCCTTAGAACGTCAGTTTCGCTAAATAAAGTAGTGCGATGCCCGCGCCAGAAATTGTGACATATTACATGCATGTACGATCAAATTTGATTGTAAGCCAAAAGTGCAACTAAGGCAAATTCCGATAAAATGGCGGTATTCCCAGTGCCATATTTTCCTTGTGCCATATTCCCCGTGCCATTTTTTTAGACCGCCCGTTTTGAACATCTAGAACTGATATAGATTCCAGACATCTAAGATTTTTGTAGATTTCAAAAATCTAAGAACGATATAGATTTCAGACCGACCGTTCTAAAAAATCTAGGACTGGTATAGATGTTAGATATCTAGGACAAGCATAGATTTTTAGAATGTACTACGAATGTAAATTTCAGAATGACCGTCCTGAACTGAATAACGTGCCATTGTAATGGAATACCGCCATTTTAACGAAATATGCCATAACTGTAGTTAAGTAGTTCCTGGAGCAACAAAATAAATAATTTTATTTCGGAGCTTCAAGTATGTCATTTCGAAATGGGTAGATTGCAAAGAGTCCGTCAAGAGGAATTACTCTACTAGTGTTTTCTGATGTTTTTTGGTGCGGCATGGACAGGTAGGAGGAAACTGTCAAAAGTGGACCGCAATCTAGCTGCTGTTATTTTAGTTCTTTCGTGCAGCTGCAAAGGCGTTGAAATGTATGCCTGCTACTCAATCTGTGACGATGGCATCGCCGATATCCGCCGAGCAGACGAGTGCCGAAGAGATGTCAAGCGCCATGTCCACCGAGGTTGTGCAAGGTCCGTTGGCCAACTCACGGGTAGGTTTTCTAGCAGATGAGCATTTCTTTTCATTCAGGAGAGCGCTTACTTTGAAACTTCTTTAGCTTTTCATTCTTGCAAATGCTTGTATGATGCTCGACTTGCTGGTACCCTGATCGATGGTCAAACGTGTTAGCAAGCGCTGGCCTACTGAGTTTCCAGTCGAGAGTTGCTGGCCTTCACGAGAAAGGTTTAGTTAGTACGTATTTATCTTTGTTAAACTTGCCATGCTCTACCGATGCTCCAGTCCTCATACCTTGATGAACAAATGGAACACATGCCATACTCGGTTAGTCATGCCCGAGTTCAACATATATGTCCTGAGGAAATTTAACTTAATCAGTGGTTTGTTAAACGTGTTTTTATATGTTTTTCATTATGCCTCACTCGAATTGGATGTTACATTCAGCTGATCTCTTGAGGATCAGAGGATTTAACATCGATTCATTTGGCACCCAGGTCCACCCTCGGAGGAATGCAACCAGATACCGGCACCGTGCACGTTGTGCAATCAAGCACCACCTTGTGGGAACTCGATGCTAGATAAGTAGCTGTTTTCTTTATGTCTGGAATAATTCTAATCATTCTAAAAAATCTTTAAAGGTTGTGCAGAAGGAAGCTAAGCCTTGTTTTGCAAAAGCCTGGAATTTCTTCTTTCTATATTCTAATGTAGTAGACCTTCAACTATCGAATGTGTTAGGCAGTGCTAATTTCAATGGGTTGATTTTCAGTGTCAGAATATATCATTCAATGAAAAAGTTAAGGGTTTGCATGCTCGAAATCTTCCTTCTCTTCTAGGAAGAAATCAAAATCGGAAACAAACTTGAGCTTTGAACTAGTAGCCGAAGCAACGTATGCTCTGTTTCTGAGTAGTCACACATCAAAAAGCCTCAAGGCGAATAAGAAAAGAACAGAACGTACATAAGAAAATCCGTTATTTGAAATATATACAGTTAGTCTAAAATATCTAGAGTGAGCCACTTTATTTCGAGGAATTTTTTAACTGCACTAATCATCAAGCATCTACCTATTTTTGAAATCTAATGGCTCCATGACAACACTACAAACACTCCCTGCTTTCATGATAGATAAACCGTGCTCCTAATTAGAAACCCGCACAAAATAGATAGAAAAGTGAAGAAGATCAGAAAAAGTGGTAATCTTTAAAAAGGAACAAGTCAAAAAACACGAAAATCACGGGGGGGACTTGTGACAAAAACCTACATGAACAGTCAAACAGGGTACTCATTGACAAATAGGGCACTCGCACAATGTAAACAAAAAGAGTGTAATACCGGTAGTTCAGAAAAACTGGTGTTTTTGAAAGGGATGTGAGAGAATCCCGTTGAGATCCACAAACCTTTTGATGATCAACATTCGGGTCATGAAATTCGCGCTACATTCGTAAAGCCAGCCAGCTCTTCACGTACATTGACAGGCTCCCCTTTCTGCGCAGTCTCCAGCAGAAAGGCCATCATGTTCTAAAGCTCCTCCTCTCGCAAGCCTCGGTACAAGTTGTGGCGCTTGGGCGCGAACAACTCGCTGCTGCTGAATTTCCGGAGCTGGCGCCAGTATGGTCCATACGGAGTGAGCACCAGCGTCTTGAAGTTGTCCGAGATCACTTCGAAGTAGAGCCCATTGGGCACGATAGGAGAAGCTGATCGACGTCGTTCGTTTGGAACACGTCCTTGGCGGCAGCTGCAGAGGAAATGATCACGCATGGCACCGACCCTGGCACGCACCCCCAAAATTACAATTTATTAACACCAACACCAGTGTTTTTCCAGAGTTAGCTCAGGAAAAAAAAAAAATAACCTGCAAAACTCATAAGCTAGCCAGGGAGAAGAATAGCTTGATTGACAATTATCAAAATTAACTCCTCAAGGATGAAAGAGGACATAGTGTGTCCTGGGTGATTGCAAGAAACACCTGTCAATTTTGTTGCGATTGGCTGATTTTTTCGGGAGTACTTTAAAATTAGAAAACTAATTTTTTAAAAATTCAAAAAATATGATTAATGTATACACCTTTAAGGTAAAGGTTCCTAGGGAAGGAATTTCATAAGAAAATTCTCTAAGAAGGATAACTTGAAAAGTGCTAAATCTCAAGAAAATATATATCTTCATGTTTTAATTAGGGAAAAATAGTAAGAATAAGTAAATACACAAAATCAAAACTGGCCATTTGCAACAGTTCTATGGAGATGGTCGTTCACCAAAAAAAACACCAAAATAATATTTTTTGTGTTTTGAAGCTCACTTTGTAGACTTGTATACTACACAAAATTAACTTTTTTTAAACTCCCTTCTCTAGAGAGCTAGAAGTCTACTAGAAGACCATTTTCTCAAAATTTCAGCTCCAAATTTGTTTTTTGAGTCCAAAATAGTACTAAAATCCCCCAAATTAATAAGTGTGACATAGAATTGAGGATTGTTTTTATATAGTAAATCATTTTTGAAAATTGCAAAAAAATTATGCAAGATGTATAATGGTTATGAGCACCTTTTTTATAAATCTTAAGTCATTTGGATCTAGAATGCAAAAGTTATACCCAAAAACCATATCAGAATGCACCGTGTGATTCAAAATAGGACAAGTATTTCTTGCAATCACCCTCCTCTTCATTTCTTCAATGGCAAATTCTTGCTAAAGTGAAACAAATTTCAAGACTTTGTAAAGTACGGTCTTGTAGAGTAACAAGTTGGCATACTTGCTGCATTTTTCAAATTTCAATATGAAGATCTAAGAATTATTTATAATTTATTTAAAAAAATTTAGTCTTGTACAAAAAGAGAGCAAATATAAAAAAAGATTTACAATGATAGGAATAATAAGGATGGAAGAAAAAAAAATTCTGGAGATTTCTAATCTTTCGGCTACACAAACAAATTGGGGCTAGAGGGGATGGAAGGGATTAAAAAGCATTATTCATCTTTTTATAGGTTTTCTTCTTCAAATGTTGGAGTTTCTTGCTTATAAATTCATCATCCAAAATTGTTATAATTTAAAGTAAAAATTAAAATATTCAAGCAAATCCATGTGCAAAAGAATATCAAAGTAGGATGGCTCATTGAAAGCCTCTATATATTGTCAATAAGTTGTTAGACTTTGAGGGAGGTTAATGACTGCAGTTACATTTGTTGATACAAAATGTTGTAATCACCATGCTATAAGTTTTCATTTTCTAGTCTCCTTTCAACGAAATCCAAAGTTTTACAACCTATATAATTTGGTTTATATGATCTTCTATTAGTTGAGTTTTGAGCCACTAACAAAGGTTGAATATTTTGTTTCTTTCTTTATACTCTTAGGAATAATAAGTCTAGTTGAAAATCTATTGCCAATTGACCGTAAGCATATCATTGTAAACTCAAACATTTATCCTAGCTTGTAGTTTAATCAACAAATAGTTGAAAAGCAAGTAAAAAGGTGCTGAATACTAAAGATTTGATTTTTATAACACCAACAAGAGTATTATGTTCATGGAGATTTTTCTATGTCCAAAGTGATTATTATTTGAAAAACTCCAAATTCAAGGGAGCCAATCATGCTCTCTAAATGTGCCCAATATATAGTCAACAAACCAATACAAAGTTATTATATTTGAATGTAAGAAAAATTTCCATAAGAAGTTGCAATCAAGTACAAGAATCCATCATAACTTTAGTCTTAAGAAGTTTGTTTTGAAAGGCTCTACATACTCTCCAAATGTAATGTGTGGACTTGAAGATGACTATAAAAGAAGCCATCTTAAAAGCATTCTTGTGCATTATTTTGTTAGTTATCAAACTATTTACCGTAATGGTTGAGGATGTTTTAAGGACCAAGGAGATTAAAATAAAGAACACCTATCCATTCCTCATTAGATGACATTTTAGGGCATTTGGGGGCCGTTTCAGGTCTGTTCCCAATGTTGGCCCAACTTTGTGAACAACGAGTATAGGTTGTCAAAAAAAAATTCAATTCTTCTCTTTTTTCTTTTTTTTTGAAAATGACGTGGTATGGTTTCAGCTACATCAGCTAGCAATTATCCTGCATTCCTGCAGTTTGGAGAATGCAGGATAGCTTGTAGTCTCTTTGAGGCCTCAAATGTCATCTAATGTCTCAGCAAATTAAGATAGGAATACATAAAATTCTTTGGGACAAAATTAGAAAATACTCCTATAATTAACCAAAAAACATCATTACTAAGTCTAAGTCAAAATTTATCTACCTCTTAGAATTTTTATGCATAGGATTATATTATTAGATAGGGCTTGGCATAAAAAGATTGGGATCTAAAAAAAAAGATTGTGCAAGATTTGATCAAGCAAGAAACAATACAATGTATTTTTCCAAGTTACCTAAGCTTTTGGCATTGTATTTTCTTGAGCTTTCTTATCCCATAACTCATATTCTCCTTTGCAAAAACATTAAACAACTTCAAATTTGAATACAACCTCAAGTTAGAAATAAATATGATAATTTTCAAAGCAAAAAATATAGAAAATGTGGTTAAAACAAAACAATAGCATAAATTTTCTAACAACCATTTGAATCTTTGTAAAAACTTGTGAATTATATAAATTGCCATATGAGACATTCTTTTGGCAAATAATTCTAATGAATATTATTTGAAGTACCAAAATCTATTTATAGTTTTATTAACACTAAAATTCATAGGTTAAACTTCAAAACATGTTCAAATGAAAAATATTCATAGTCATTAACAAATATATTTATCATCTATTAGGATTTTTCTTGAATATGCTGACAAAGTGCACAATTTTTCCATTTCAGTATTAGGAACCAAGGGAATAATTTTCTTACCTTATTTAACTTGAACACGTCACTTCTAATGTAGATGAGTGCAACAAAAAGATTTAGAGAATTGAATTTCACTCACTACAAGAGAAAGGGATATTTTAAGTATAATCTTTGTAGTATAGTTTTATAAATAATGACCTTTTAAGGATATTCTTACTAAAATTTTTACTTAAAACGCATGTATATCTAATAAAGTTTTACTAATAATCTCCTTAAAAGGTCATTATTTACAAGACTATACTACCAAGACTATATTTAAAACATATTTTTGGTAGTTCCTTTAGTGAATGAACATCTCTATAGAATTGATAAAAATGTTCAATTTTTCTTTTATTTATTTAAATTTTTATATTTTTAACTAATTTGAACATCAAAGTATGATCTACTTTCTTGAGTTTTGGCACTTTTCTAATTCTTCTACTTAGAAAATTTTCCTAGGCTTTTCCTTTGGTGGTTACCTTCATCTTAAAGGTATATACATTAGCCATATTTTTTAAATTATTTAAAAATTATTTTTCTAATTTTAAAGTATTTATGAAAAAATCACGAATACAATTGCAAACACAACAAATTGTACAGGTGTTTCATGCAATCACCTTTCAAACCCACTGTTTTGGAGCTCAATTCATATATAGTTAGTTTTCTCTTGCACCTATGCAAGCTTCATTGCCCTTGCAAAAGAAAACAAAGAAAACATCAAAATACAATTATAGAAACTTTGGGCTAAATTGTCTTAAATTTCTAGCAAAACAAATCCAAGACTGACAATATTGAGCAAATTAACCCCTAAAGGCCCATTGTTCCTTCAAGGGACAAATGGGATTTCGGACAGGAACCTACGAGTTGAATTTTTGTCTTGATTTTTTAAGACTTTTTCGGATGATAGAAAAATTGACTAATTTTGTGAGAATATAATTTTTTTTTCAATTAGTGCCCAAGAACAAAAGTTTTGCCCAAAATAAGCTCAAAATATTAGAAAGGGGGTAGCAAAAAACTTTAAGAAATTTGAATTTTATTTTTGTTTATTTTTGTTTATAAATTATATTTTTTTCTACATGGAAAGCTTTGATTCTTCCATTTGGACTTGTTATGAAAAAGTTCTGGATAATCTTGTTTTCAAGCAATTAGGGCATCTTCTTGAAAAAACAATTTATAAGATTCATTTCTAACTACAATTTTTACAATTTTTCAAAAAAAGAGGATTTGCTTGGTTTTGTTTGCTTGCTAGATTAATCTCACCATTGTAATTAGTCCATTTTAATTGTATATTAGAGATATTAATAATTTAGATTTGCCTTCTATACGTACCTATTTATACTTAACAGTTTTTTAATATATAAAAATTAAACTTTTTTGAATGTTTTTTGTTCCTCGACTCTCAACTCAATTTTCTACCATAAAGATTTAAAGCTCAAAATTTTGTAGTGCAAAAGATTAAAGTTAAGAAGGTTCAAAGTCAAATGATCTAGTCCCGCAATGTACTTAAAAAATTGTTATTTTTACTATAAATGCAAATATCTTGCAATCTATGTGGTCAAAAATTCTTAAAATTTTTCTACAGATTCTCATACTAGTTAGGTGTAACCTTGTATGGTTAGATGTGCAAAAAAAATTCAATTTTTTAACTCTTTGCTATAGAAATGGAAATTTTGAGTAATTTTTGGTAGAAAAAAGGCCTTGGACCTCTAGGGATTAAGTGTCCTAAACTTTAGGGATGATCCATCTTCTTAAATCACATTGTAGAGGTTATTACAATCATGCACTTTGAAAATAGAAGGCAGGGTTGGTGACTTTGTGTAGGGTTGGTGTCCAAAAAGTAAAATAAAAATAATTTTGTCCTTTTTGGTGAATCCATTAATACTTTTTCTAAGCACATTGTGACAATACATCCCGGGGAGGTCAATTAGGGCATTTTAAAAACCACGTCCGCCATAATATAGAGAGCAATTTATTCTTTTGAAATAAAATTTATAAAAGACTTACAAATAAATTAGGGAGCATAGAAAGGAGGAGATCCAATATAAGTAATTTAGGTAGCCTAAAAATATGGGCCATTCAAAATTTGTAAAAGTAATTACGGGGCTACATAATTGAATCCCCTATATTGTCATTAGTAGGATCCGTTTTGTACTAAAGGGATTGGATGAGAAATACTCCATCTTGGAGGTTTACATAGATGAACCTTCACATCAGTTGAACGACAAGTGAGAGCTGAAGGTCTGGCACTCTTGTTGTTTTGCTGTGTTGCCATTGGCTTCATTCTTGTACACTATTGACATTATTAGGGGCTTAGGTTTCCACACTTTTAAAGTTCAGTATGCGGTTATGTCTAATTCAATTTCATTTAGGGTTGGAATGTGAGGTGATTTTGATCTAGGGTGAGGGAATCTCTTTTTGGAGACACATTTCAAGTTCAAAGAAGTTGAAACACCATCAAGTCCTTCGATCAAATAAGGTACTGTTGTCTATTGTGAATGCATTTCCATATTTTAAAGAAATCCGTTTCTATTGATGATTTATAATAGAATTCAGCAATGGAGTTACTTACGCATTTTTGTGTGGGCCATGTATATTTGGAAGTGTATGTGTGTGGGACCTATTAATAGTCCAGCATTCTGATTGAAGAAAGCAGAAAAAAGTTTTGTCATGATCATGCATTGTTCCTAAACTCACAATGCATACTTCTTTTAGATGTACTGTTTTTCCTTATTATTTTGCTTTTACTTTGCTTTGGAATTTGCTTTTTTTCCTTATAAATAATATACCCTAACAAAATTTGCATTGGCATAAAAATTATAAGTAATGCTATGGACTATAATATAGGCCATTTTTCCAAATTATGTAATTATAGGGACCCTTTTATTTCCACCTAGGAGGTAAATAGCCCCCTACAAAATACCATGTTGCCGCACGTGGTGCACAAAATATATGTAGAGTGACCTCCTTGAGCAATACATGGCATTGCAACTAAGCTTATTAATTAATGGATGGATGCCTTCACAAAACTGCAAGTCCCTACATTTTAGAGGATGTAAAACAAATAAATTGGAACCTCTTATGTCAAGTTTGTTACACCAACTCTCTATATTTTGTAATTATACAAGATCCTTCAAACCATTCTTTAAGGCTACTATTATAAGATATATGGATAAATAACGAACAGATTTAAATGTACAGATATTATCTCAAATGCCAACAATAAAAAAGGTTTCAATAATGAAAGTTCATCAAATTTCAAATTTCAAATATTAATGACATATTGACATAAGAGGTTCTAAATTATTTTCTTTCAATATAGTTCAAAATATATTGAAAGAAAATAATTTGCTCATCATGAAGTTTTTAATGAAAATAATACTTTCCTTTGCTTATATTTGTCATTCTTCTCTCAAGGTCAAGTAATAACAACTTGAATGTTTATTAACTAGATATACTTGTTGTTTGCAAATCATGAAGTTAAAAAATGCCAAATTTGAAGGACTTGCAATGCTTCTATATGTGAATGCATAGAACTTGAGAAATATGCATAATCAAGCTAAAGGTCATATGAAATGTTAGAATGTAACAAAGTTAAATTTGAATGGATTTTTTTATGAAATTTTGAATGATGCAACATGCAAGCTTCAATCATCTTTGTTAGAGTGTAGTTGAATTTTTTCTAATTAAGCTTTTGGACCAAAAACTAAGGGCAAACTAGGTGGAGTGCTAATAAAAAGATTAAAATACTATTAAAAAGTCAACGTATGAGGCAAGATGGCAACCAGCATGGCAAATGGCATGATTTCAAAAGATCCTAAATAGAAAATTCTAATTACTTTTTGAAAGTATATATGTTTTGAAGAGGATTAGAATATTATGATCCAAAAACTTAAAAATCCAAATGCATTCATCACTAGATGCTATTTATAAAATAACATACAAACATTCTCAAGAAAATATACTGTATCAAATATCAAACACAAATCAAGATTTTTTTTGTATTCAATCATGAAGTTCATTTTTTCTTCTTTGAGGTCTTTTATTTTTATATTTTCTATTTCTAATTATGTTTGTAACAATTGTAAGTTAGTAGTCTAAATTTTAACATTTGTGTTATGTTTATTTCAATTTTTGAAAGACATTATACCGCTTCCTTTATGTGCTTCAATCAGTTGAGCAAAATTTGTCCAAAGAAAAACATCTTAGTGTAAATGTGTGCAAAAGTTGTGGTTTTCCAATTTAAAGATGCATTTAGAGTAGATTCCAAACTACTATTAGTTTAGGATTTGGGCAATGGGCAGCTTGGGGTACCCAAAATGGGATATTCTGGACAATATCAATTATTGCAATGTGTCAAACGACTTCATCTTTTAAATATAATAAAGTATGATTTCACAAAATGTAATTTTAGCTACCTACATATTTCATGTATTAGAAAAAAAGAATTCATTACAATCAAAGAATTTTCAAAAATTTTAATGAACTTTTTAGTTGAAAAAGTTAGTATTGTCCTGTGCATTTAGAATACTTGAAAATAAGCATTTGGAATATCAAATAATTTTATTTTAATATGATTTTTGGATGCAACTTACATAAATTGGTCTAATATATAAAATAATAAATTAATAAACATTTAATAAATTGTACACTATGATGACTGCAAATCCCAAAATTCAGCATTTTTTTTCACATCCAAAATTTGAAAAATTTGAAATAAAAAACTCATTAGGAATAAGTATATTGGTCCCATTGAGGTGCAAGGAATTTTTTAAATTTTTAGGGTCTTTTGACTTGATCAAAATGGATAAAGTAGACAAACTTTGGAGGTTTTAACCAGTAATGAGTGTGTCTAAAGAGACCCAAGCCAACCATTGCCCGTTTATAAAGTATTTGATCATCAATGAAAAATGAGGTTTTTAGAACTAGGCAACTAGCAAGAGCATAAATGGATTTAATGAGGACCAAGTGACCAAGGAATTTGCTACTTATAATTATGTGTTCTACAAGATGTTGTAGGAATAATTACTAGTTATTACAATAATTTTGTCCATGTTATATATAATTTATCAAGGCAAATGATAACCATATCAACAAAAAATTTGAAAAATTTAGTTTGCTTTGAAAAATGGGAGTCCTTGATGTTATGATGTATGAGTAGTCAATTGACCAAACGTACATCTCATGAATATTTCATTTGATCTTATCTACTTGTGATTGGAAACTATAATAACTAACGGAATAAAAAAGTTGACACCCATCTCAAAAATTATCATTACCCAGCTTAAAATAAGAGTTTAGGTTTCTATTCTGATGTCCACATAAAGGATACAACCCTTCATAAAAATTCCTTAATAAAGATCCCCTGGATCCTATACATAATATCCAATTGATCCTATAAAGAATCCTTCAAAACCTGAAGTAATCATTCATGTGCTGTGAAGTGAGCATGAAGAGGCCTTTACTCTAGTAGATTGGCCAATTAGAGAATGAAATAGTGATATATTAGCAAAGTCACAATATTTATACTTCCGTAATATTTCCTAAAGCAGTGCTATATATATTCCTTAACTCCTATGACTATCTCTGGACAACTTAATATCTCGTTATTTGGTACTGCATGTGACCTAAATCTATCAATGATGTCCACAGCCAAACTGCCTGGTGCCACTAACAATGCGGAAGTTCCAATTCAACATTCTGTTGAATGCCATCCAACATTCAAGGTGACCTACCAATGAGCACCTCAAAGTGTGAAAATCTGATCCACTTAAAAATTAGAATGTCGGCAACTTTTATGTGGTTGTCGATCAGAAAAGCCTTCCATCCGCCAACACCGTATGCAAACACTCGAGGCTTTCGGTCTCTGAACAAGCGCACAGTGATCTTGATGGGCCACGTTTGTTGGCTGTCTGTTGTCACAAAAGTGGCATCTGTAGCAACCTTTCTGCAGTGATGAAAGACGAAATCCAGTGGAAACTCCTGTGCAAACAATATTGAACTTGATCATCAGTGTAAGCAAAGTGAGATGCGATCCAGCATTGCAAGAGAATAGTGAGAATTTTCCAACGGTTTCACAAAAAAACTCTCTTTGACGAGGCCATGCTCAAGTGCAACAGTCCAGTTCACTAGTCTTTGTTAAAACCTTTGATTACCAAGGCAGGAGATTAATGCAGGAGATTAATGTACAAATGGATGCAAGCATGGGTAAAAAAAACTAGGTCTCTTGCTTCAAAACAATTTCAAACCCAGTGATCATGTTAAAGTTTCTCAGGGCATGTTGAACTCTGGCCTGTTTAACGTGCTGAATTTGTTCCGCTCAATCTCCAAGATATGAGCAGCAAGATTAAACAAAACTAAGCAGTAACATTGAGAACAAACTTTACATAGTCTTTGATCAAGGCCAGGGAAACTCTCCATCAGGTGGAGACTCTTATTTATCCAACAGTCCAACCTTTGCTAACCCATTTGAGCACCAAGCTAGGTACTTTCTTCTGCTGCATTATATATACATGCATTGCAAGTAATAGAATAATTAATGCAAGTTCAAAACAAACATTCTCCTGAAAGAAAAGAAATGCTCATCTTGCTTGCAAACATACCAGCGAGTAGGCGAATGGCCCTTTCACAGCCTCCGTAGCCATGGATTTGTGAACTTTCTTATAAAAAAATATGGTGTTCGTCATCTCCAGGCGAGACACCATGTTCATCATTCGCGTCTCAAACTCTTGGCGCTGTTGGCGCGAATCTACTGCACTCCGCTGCTGGGCAGGTTGCTGTGCGGTTTGCTGTGTGGTTTGCTGGGATGCCATCTTCTCTTATATGTGGAGCTGCTCGATGGAACCAAAACAACAGCTCGATTGCTCGATTGCTGTACGTCAACCGAGAGGCGTTTCTTCCTACCAGCCAAGTCAGCATCAACAACAATCATCAGTGACCAGTAATTCGTTCCTTTTCACGGACTCTTAACGATCAACCCATTTTCAAAGCCATGCACCCAAAATTGTGAAAGCGCTCTGTTTCTTTGCTGCATGACCTAAGCAACTCACGTGAATGCAAGCTCAAGAAATCATCATAGAAATCAGTTGGCTGGTCAAAGCAGGTCAACAGGGAGACATAACCAGAACAAAAGTGATGAAAGCAAGGACTGGCAACCTTCTCTACACAGCACATTACTTTCAGTAGGGGCTCGAGTACAGTTTCAGGAATCGAGATGAAGAACGCCAAAACGGGAGTGCAACATGGAATGTCACGCTAGACTGTGCAATACTCCTCAACGCAAATGACCCTCGGCAAGTGCTCTATTGTGTGGACTCCAATTTCAGGAATCGTTCAGCATAAACTGCTGAAACAGGGAGACAAATTTATACAACAAAGTCTTGGATGTTTCAGGACTGGAGATGACGAACTAAAAATGACGAGAAGGACTCAAGTAACATTTCAGGACTAGCTCTAGGTGACGAACACAAAAACGGGAATGCCACATGCAATGGCGCTCTGTGCATTTCTAAGTAACACAAATGAAGCTCTAGCTGAAAGTGCTCTAGTCGGTTGACTGCAAGTTAAAGAACCAACCAGCATAAAGATCAAGTACGCCTCTGCTAAAACAGAAAGATGTGTTTTTCAACAACAGGGATATTGTTCTAAAGCACTCGCTCACAACCTTGTCCGACCTCCCACACACCCATACCTAGACATGCACACCCTGGGCAGCTAGCAATGAACACCAAAAAATTCAATTCTAAGTTCGCTGACACTCTCGTTGGAAAAAGCCTTAAGAACAACATCCTCACAATGACTCCATGAGAGAGCGCGAGAGAAGTCGGAGAGTAGTCGATACCTGGTCCGAACGCTTGGAAACCCAGATCGAAGCAGAGACAGGAGTTGAGTATGCTCGACGAGATTACAAAGAATAGAACTTCACGGGAATAGAACTCAGGAGAGCGTTGAGACTGATGAACAATGCTTGCTTTCACCAGCAATTTGCCTGCATCTTCGATCCTTGCGGAATGCAAGCTGGGATGATCGTTACTGGAGGTGGGTGGCGTAAATTACGGGAAGACGTACTCTGGTTGCAGACTTGAAAAGATCTCCCAAGCTCGATCAGTCTCCTCCGAAGGCTTGTCAGCCCTGTCGCTGCCCGTCTTTGAATTAAAGGTGACATGACGCACCCCCGTCCTATCTTGTTTCTGAAGCAAGATTTTTCCAGCAAGTTTTTTCCAGCAAGTTTTTTCCAGCAAGTTTTTGTCAAGCAAGTTTTTCTTATAACAGTGCAGTATTACTTCTTACACCGAAACTTCAAAAAACCAATTTAACAAGAATCGTTTACACTCATTGCTCTACATTCTACACATGTATGGCAGTTTTGAAACAAGTTTATTTGGCAATAAGTTTAAAGGCAATAAGTCTTATTCAAATTATACGATTCTCTTGTTTGTGTTAGATTTTCATGTGCATTTATTAGAGAAGAACAAATGAGTAGAATGTAGCCAATGGCGCTGGAAGAATTGTAGTGAGATGTATTTCATCTGGGGTGATAAGAAGGCAATGGATGAAGTTACCTAAATGGGCAATTTCATTTAAATGGCGATATTTTTTTTTAAATGGCGTGGAAACAGTTCAGAACGGCAGTTCTAAATCTATACCTATCATAGATGGTTTAGAACGGCCGTTTTGAAATCTATACCTGTCCATGATGGTGAAAATGGCACACAGTCAAATTGGCACTTGGAATACCGCCATTTTAATGAAATTGCCCATCTAAACCCTGTGAAGCGGAGTGAGTAGGAATTTGGCTTGTAGAGAAGCGCTGTTAAGTGTGTAGCTACAATACTTCATAGGGTAAATATGAAGGGACTTAGGGGTTGATTGGCTAAGTTTTTCTAATTTTATTTATAAAAATATGCTAAACATTGGGTGGAAGGGCAAGACAAATGTCGTTGGTTTTTTGACTTCGTTGGATAGAGAAGTTGGGCGGGGAGGCTCTCACCTGGGCATTCTTCCGGCAATGGCAACCAAGGTCATTGCTGTTACATGTGTTCCGCACAAATACATGTATTCCTATTAAAATTGCAATTCTTCTACTATTTGAATTAACAAATTAGTTTGAAATCTTGCACACATTGACACAATTTTTGTACACCTTGTTAGTGTAAGCTAATTTGGGTAAAAAAAAAATCTCAATCTAAAGCGTTTGAGGCAATAAAAGTTGTGTATTATAGTGCAATAAGAATCCAAATATAAATTCTTTCTTCTTATAAGTTTTGTAATTTTTTTTTAGCTTGACACACATTGGTTTAAACCGTATACAAATCTCAAGAAACAAAGGGTAATATCCTCGCTACATCATTGTTGAATGTTGATCTAACAAAATTTTCATTACACTATTTACTCTTCAATTTTCTTCTTTTACATTATATTACTCCCTTTGTAAGCTTTTGATAATATTCATCATTTATCTATAGGATATTGAATATACTAGAAAATGCATGCCTTAGATATCTTTGGCATACAAATATCTAATATAAATACCTAAACAATAATCAAATGCTTCGAATTTGCATACTACCAAATAAGTTGCAAAGATGAATCAAAGTTAGATACTGAGGTCCCTTTAGACTCAAAATAGTTGTACTTCTAATTTTCAATGCTAAGATTATGGAATGTATGTTCTTTTATTTTACAAAAGAAATGCTTACATATCTACGGTAGCCTACAAATTTTGTTGCATTTCTTTAAATTTTATGAAAACTTTCCTATATCTTTTGATCCAATGCATTGAAATATGGCAATTTTGACAAATGAATTAACCTTAGAAAAATCATATTGTCTCACTATTGGTATTTTTTTAAAGGTTTACTGCAAAAAATGTTGTGTGTGCTTTCGTTAGCATTTGCTATCGAATCTACAATAAATGTACACCACAAGTTGCTTCTTCCTACTCATTACAAATTTATAATGCTAAATTGCAAAAGTCCTAATTGTTTTCAATTTGTGATTCAAAAGCTAGGTTCATCAATATTTCCTAATTTAACTATATCATTGATAGAAAACACAAATATTTGCCAAGATGGCAAATTTCATTAAAATGGCACCATTTCGGAACATTGGCACTTTTACAGTTTAGAACGCTTGTTTTGAAATCTACACTTGTCCTAGATGGTTCAAAACAATGGTTTTGAACTCTATAACCGTCCTTGATTGCCAAAATGGCACGCAAAATACCACCATTTTAACGAAATTTTCCATCAAGTCATGTATATAATGAGCCTTTACAATTAGTTTGTCCCCACTCACACCATTATATCTTTATGCCATAGAAGTTTAATGACATGTTGATGATATAAGTCTGTAAAGGAAAGAATAAACTCACATTTCTGTGCATGCTTACTTTATTCTATTTAGTGTCAGTCCAACCAAGCCAATTCAATCAATTTGGTCAAAACTTTGTTCTTAAGACTTAAAAGCTCTAAAAGCAAGCGAGAATAAGATAGGATGGTGAGGGGCCAACGATCAAACATGCTAGTGTATTCTCTCTCTTCCAACTTCTTTAGCATTGCAAGGATGTTCTTTTTTAGAAGGCCAATGAACAAAGCGTTGGAGTATTTTTGTTTATTTGTTGTAAATGTCACTCTTCTTCTTGTTTGGATTGGGAAGAACTTGATGATGAGTATTTCAGGTGTGTGCATATATAGGTATGGACCGTGTGGTATAAGTTGAATAAAGTTGTAGGTGAGTTCTTTGAGTTTTGCAACTTTCAGTTTATAGTTCAAACAATGCAATTTGAAGTCTATATCGATCCTTTACACTTGTCCTAGATGGTTTAGACTGCGTAGTCTAAAAATGTCATATGGAATATTGCCATTTTAACAAAATTTGCCATCAAATCCCGCTATATATATATTTGAAAATTGAAAAAATTCCCTTTATGTTAAATATTTGTACCAAAACAAATAGAAAAAACGGGGTTGCCTACACAATTCATTAGAGAAATTTTCAGCCCTAAAGAGGGGCGTCTAAAGTTGACATGCCATACTATTCTTTGCATGGCCTGTCAACTTCAAAAATGCTCTTGGTGAGCAATCAGAGTCTCTGGCTACTTGTTGGAGCAGTCAAGTTCCGCAGAATTTTTATTTTTATTTTTTTATTTTTAAATATTTTTTTACAATTTATTTATTTATTTTTAATAATTTTTTATTCATAATTCTGGGTTCCTGAGCCGCTACCATTGCAATTTCAGCATGGCGGAAATAGGGGAAAAACAATTTTTTGAACAAAATAAAAGCAAAGTTTAGGGTACCTTGAAGGGTTGTGAAGTAGCTCTCCAGAGGCCTTAAATTTTCTCTAATGCTAGTCCAGATACTTTAATCTCCTGGAAAATTGGACTAGAACTTGGGACTATATAGACAAGCCACACAAAAGGTCCAACAGAAGGAATGGGCATTCTTCGAAGCCTTGACATCTCCACCCTTGAAATTTGTACCCGAGCTACACTCTCCCATTTTCTTAGTCTTGGCTTGTTCTATTTGACGGAAAACTTTTGTGTATCCACATTCCCTTCCATCTCAATTCCATCCCAGCTTGCATTCCCGAGAGGATCGGAGGTGCTCTGAAATTGCTGGTGAAATTAAGCAAGCATTCGTTGATCTATCTCAACGCTCTCCTGAGTTCGATTCCGTGTGATCTCGTCGATCATACTCAACTCCTGCAGGCCTTCGCTTTGCTTTGATCAGAAATTTCAGAGCTTCCAGCTAGGGCAAGAGGGAGCTCGAGTGGTGATCGAGGTGCCAGGTAATCGACTACTCTCCGACTTCTCTCGCGCTCTCTCATGGAGTCATTGCGAGGATCGATATTGTTCACTTGTTCTTGAGGCTTCACTTCCCAACGAGACTGTCAGCGAACATAGAATTGGGCATTTTGGGGTTAGTAGGAACGAATTGCATTGCTGCCCAGGAGTTGTGGGTGTGTGGGAAGTCGGGCAAGGTTATGAGTGAGTGGTTTAGCTAGAACATCCCTGTTGTTGAAAAATATATCTTTCTGTTTGAGACGTACTTGATCTTTATGCTGGTCGGTTTCTTTAACTAGCAGTCAACCGTCTAGAGCACTTTCAAAGCTTCGCTTGTGTGAGAATGCACAGCCTGAGAGGAGTAGTTACTTGGTTTCTACCAATGTTCATTTCGTGAAATTGCAGGACTTCATGCATGTGCTTATCGAGATAGCTAGCCACGATGGCAGCGAAGTGACTGAGACAAGGAGGGGGAGCTGGCTAGGCATGATGAACGTTTTCATACTTTGTGACGTGCCAGTGAAGCAGTTGGTGCAGCTAGCTAGAGATCTCAATCGAAGCTACAGTGAATGGCAGGGATCCACTTGGAAATTCACATCATGCACGGCAGTCAGGCACTGCAGCTCAGAGTTTTGACCCTCTTGATCCCGAATGTTCCGAATAATTCTCTGATCTCAACGTACAAATCCAATTGATCTTACAATCCAACAAGTGCAGGTCAAAAAGTATGAAAAGTGCTGTCAAGTCACCGGGCCCCATGGCTCCCGTAGCTAGATTCAATGCTCTTGAACCTTCCCGTCGCTCTCTCGCTACCAACGTGCCATGTCGATCTGATCAGAAGGAGCATGACAAATGCTTGCAAACTAATCGGCTGACAACTTAGCCATTCAACATAAATTTGTTGATCGACGGTATACCACTGCGGATAGTTAGTTCCACTCTGCTAGTTGGTTTAGCGGACTGCTAGTTTGTACAACAATGCCTGGAACGTCAGTTTCGCGAAATTAATTAAGTGGTGCGATGCCCGCAACAGAAATTGTGACATACATGTACGATGAAATTCGGTTGTAAGCCAGAAGTGCAACTGTAGTTAAGTAGTTACTGGGCAACAAAATAAGTTATATTTCGGAGCTTCAAGTATGTCATTTCGTAATGGGTTGATTGTAAAGAGTCCGTCAAGAGGAACTAAACTACTAGTGGTTTCTGCTGTTTTTTGGTGCGGCATGGACAGGTAGGAGGAAACTGTCAAAAGTGGACCGCAATCTAGCTGTTGTTTTGGTTCTTTCGTGCAGCTGCAAAGGGTTGAAATATATGCCTGTACGTCAATCTATGACGATGGCACCGATATCCGCCGAGCAGAGGAGTGCCGAAGAGATGTCCGGCGAGGTTGTGCAAGCCAACTCACGGGTACAGGTATGAGCATTTCTTTTCATTCAGGAGAGCGTTTACTTTGAAACTTCTTTAGTTTTTCATGCTTGCAAATGCTTGTCTGATGCTCCACTTGCTGGTACCCTGATCGACGGTCAAACGTGTTAGCAAGCGCTGGCCTGCTGAGAATTTCCAGCATGAGAAATTTCTGAGTTTCCAGCCGAGAGTTACTAACCTTCACGAGAAAGATTTTGTAAGTACGTATTTAACTTTATTAATCTTGCCGTGCTCTAACGATACTCTCGCCTCATACCTTGATGATCAAACGGAACAAATGCCATACTGTTAAACGATCGTGCCCGAGTTCAACATATGTACATATATGTTCAACATATATACATGTATGTTCAACGTATGTACATGTATGTTCAACGTATGTACATGTATGTTCAACGTATGTACATGTATGTTCAACGTATGTACATGTATGTTCAACGTATGTACATGTATGTTCAACGTATGTACATGTATGTTCAACGTATGTACATGTATGTTCAACGTATGTACATGTATGTTCAACGTATGTACATGTATGTTCAACGTATGTACATGTATGTTCAACGTATGTATGATCAACATATGTACATATATGTAGGAAATTTAACTTGATCAATGGTTCTGTTAAACATTTTGAAGCATTGTGTTTTTATTTATTTTTCATTATGCCTCAGTTGTACTGGATGTAACATTCAAGTAATCTCTTGAGGATCAGAGGACTTAACATTATTTCTCATCCAATCCCTTTTAGTACAAAACGGATCCTACTAATGACAATAAAGGGGATTTAATTATGTAGCCCCATAATTACTTGTACAAATTTTGAATGGCCCATATTTTTAGGCTACCTAAATTACTTATATTGGATCTCCTCCTTTCTATGCTCCTTAATTTATTTGTAAGTCTTTTATAAATTTTATTTCAAAAGAATAAACTGCTCTCTATATTATGCCGCACGTGGTTTTTAAAATGCGCTAAATGACCTCCCCGGGGTATTTGAGGCTCATTTTTAAGAGCCCTCAACACTTCAAAAAGTCAATATTGCAATGGATACCTTTGCACAAAATCTTAAAATGAAAAATCATAATCATTCATTTTCAAAATCAGATTTTTGATGCTAAAACTAGACTTCAAAAAGAATCTTTCAAAAATATAAACTACTAAAAATATCAATTTGGTAGGGTTTAATTTAACTTCAAAGAATCTTGGACACCACATTTGGATGCTTTGGGCACTTAGGGGTTAAGGTGCCTCTCCTGTAACGCTCCGCAACAAAAGAAATTTCCTACTGTCAGAAATTCAGAATTCAACACTTCATCTTTTGTAGGTCACACCATCCATAGCATTTCTTAACCCTGGAACGCCACGGGTGTCATTTTTGTGGCGATCCAATGACAATACTGTACCATAAAAGGATTTCAAAAGCACTTTTTCATTCACAATTTTCTTGTTGACCTTTCATGGTGGGTTTTGAAGAGTATTCAATTTGAATTTGTAGTCTTGCAAGTGTTTGTCTTCAAGTAAATGAGAAGTTAATAAAAAAAATGGATCATAGAATATATGCTATTTTAGTGTATTTTGGGAAGTTGTTGCTCCTTGCTCTAAACCTAAAATTTCTCCACAAAAATGATATTTTTTTAAATTTGAGTCCAACTATCAATATGAAGGTCATCTATTCTAGATTCTACTCCGATTTGAATTTTGAAATAATTCCTAAAATTGAATATTTTATTGTAATTTGAACTTTGGGTGTGTTTTCAATGTCTATTATTTTCTAATTATAGAATGAAACAGAAGTTGAATTTACACCATGATGTTTGTGATTGTCATTGTAATATACACACATGGTGAAATTTTCGGATTTTTAAAAGAATTTTCTATTTGATGTGATTTTTCTTCACTTTCTCTTTAGAAAATCTCAAAAAAAACAATTTGCCACCAAAAAAATTTAAGTTTTTTACCAAGTACAGAAGACATGTAATTTCATCTCTGAAAATAAATATAAATTTTTTCATAGATATCTAGTTGCAAAATGGTAGCAAAGTGAGTGATAGGCAGTGAGGTTTGAAATCAATGGTCTTGGGTCTGTTATTTAGGGATTAAAGGCTAGTGTCCTCTATCACTCTCAAGAATTCAAGTCTATCACTCAAATTCCAACAAGAAATTAGCTAAAGTCTGTATAATTGCTGGCTTACTATCTAACAATGCAAAGTTAAGGTAAACTAGCCCATTGTGGTCAAAATTTGGAGTCTACCCTCATGCCATTGCTGAAAGTTTTCAAAAAAAATTCCCACATGAAGACGAATGTGAGAAATAGTGAGAACAATTGACATTATATTTTCCAAACAAAGTATGAATTTGTTACATATTTTTTAAGTGATCTGTCCAAAAGAGTCAGTAGACTATCCCATAACCAACAAAAATTGTATCCAATATGCTCTTCTCAAGTGGTCACAATAATTTTTAATGTAGAAGGCCATAAAAAGTCACTTCCTTCAATGATTTACACTGAAAAAGCAAGTGTTCCTAATGAAGTCACTATCACCATTGGTGTCAAGGTAGACATTGATTGTGGCCAAAAAATTGTCATAGGGTCATTAGGTATCCACTATGGGTCATCTGACCACAATGGCTGGTTTACCTTAGTAAGAGCCAACAACACCTACATAGAAGGGGAGAAAGCTCAATAAAATTCAAGGCCGCCAGCAATCTTGGTCCAGTCACAATTAACCTTGAACGCCGCCGAGGACGTTCTATGTCCTTTGAATGACAAAGAATCTTTCCTTACAAGACGGAAGTGCAACTTTTCATCCTCGGTATTAGGAGTAAGAAGGAAAGATCTTCAACAGTTATTTGACTTCCAATGAATGTATTAAGCTTTTTCAAAGTAGATGATGTCACACGGAATCACAATACATGATTTCCATGGCTACCGGTCCGTCCTTCAAGGGTTAAATGATGCTAACTTACAAGGGCTATAAAATGTTACGTCTCAGGCTAGTATTATCAATACCTTAAATGAGGTTGTTTGTTTGTTTATTTGTTTTGTTTTGTTTTGTTTGTAGCATGGACAACTTCCTGACCGTGCGTCCCCCGGCCGCGTGCTTGGTACCGTCGGAAAGCTCTCACCGAGGAGGGGTGCACCGGCTTGGTTTTGTGGCGTTTGGAGCGGTGGTGCAAAAGTTATTGTATTTCAAAGTATTTATTGATTAAAAAATTAGAAAATTACTTTTACTTTGATTTTGGTGGCGTTCTTGGTACTGGGAGTGGAACCGGGAGTGGAACCGGGAGTGGAACTAGGAGTGGATGAAAATTGGGCCAACGGCACAGGGCCACACTAGTTCTTCATGAAGCTTGAATTGAGAAAAATCATGCACTGCTAGAAACCATGGGCAGATCTGGAGTTAGGGTTCAAGTTTCCGACTTTCGCAGGAAGTGAAAGGAAGCTTAAAAAAATTTCAAGTTTACAAAGCCAGCCAACAATGTTGGGTCAGTCACGTCAGAATGCAATTCTGATTCTGGAGCTCATTTGGATTCTCTAGTAAAGAATACAAACTTAAAAATGCTAAAGAATGTTACGTCTCAGACTAGTATTATTCAGGAAGCTTGCATTGAGAAGAACCATGCACCGCTAGAAACCATGGGCAGATCTGGATTTAAGGTTTAGGGTTTCGACTTTTGCAGGAGGTGAAGGTGCGAGAATGTGATCACAAGCTGAGAATCATGTCCACGTCGCATTGCCCTTAGACTCACAGCTCTCAATTTCCTCTGTCGCTGAGAGCAAACCTTGTTCCTCGTCGTCAGTTTCTGGCGCGACAGTGACGAACGTAGGTGCGGGAGTTTCCTTCGTGGTGGACCGCTGGTACAAAACACCGCCAACAATGGTGACAAGCAGTGACGCGAGGCCAACATTTGAGGCGTGCTTGTCCCAAATCACAACATTCACAACCACAGTAAGCAATTTGTTCACCACACCCGTGACCGTGAACGCCGTGGCGGAGATCGCTTTCCTGGCCGCGAATCCGAAGAAGCTAATCGCCACCCCAAACAAGCAGCTCAATCCCACGGCGAACACGCTCACCAGCCCATTCTCCAGCTCCGGCGCGCCCACCATGAGCATCTTGTACTCGCCCATGAGCAACCAGAAAAATGGCGACAACAGAAGCGAAATTAGGTTATTGTAGAAAACAAATCCCCACGTGTTGAGATCAATGTCCGTCACCATTTTCTTCACGTACACCATCTCCGTGCAGATCACCACGAGGTAAGCCACCGCCCAGGAGTACGCTGTGATGGAGAATTGCGAATCAGTCGCGACATAGCCCACAGCGCCTCCGAGGATGACGAAGAGCGAGGCGAACGTGTAGCCCGACGGCAGGGGCTGCTTCCGGAAGAGGGTGTCGGCTACAGCAACAAGGAGAGGCGTCGTGGATCGGAAGACGATGAACGTGTCCACATTCGCGTGCTGAAGGAGATTCGTGTTAGCGAAGATCGCCAAGTAGAAGACGAAAGCCGCCGGGAAGAATTTGCGCGCGGTAGTCCACACAAATTTGTCGTGCGAGATCACACCGGTCCATCCCGCCACCACCACGCCGATCACGGAAGTCAAGTACTGAAGAGCAGTAAGAAGCGCAGGATAAGGGAAATACGTCACAGCGTATTTGTTGATCACCGCCAGCAAACTCGAGCAGAGAGCGTATCCCACTACGACTGTAACGGTCGCGGAGCTCACTCCCGCTATCAGCGACGCCGGCTTCGACATTGCGGCAACCAAAAAAGTCCCAAATCCTCACTACAGCATACTTTCTTTCACTAAACCTCTCTTCTTCCTCTTCTTCTGTCTCGTAACCTCAAATCCTCACGGCACAGAGCTCCGATTCCAAAAGAAAATACCTTTGACTCACATCTCCGACGTCTTGCGACTCCACCACCCACCTGGTCAGGAAGCAAAAACAATGGCCAAAGCAATCTTGTGAGAATGGAATCCCGAAATGTGAAGTCACAGTGGTGTGTAACAAGAGCGCCCGCAGCAAAACGTGGTATTGAAATGCTGCTGCGACATGGACGTGTAGAATGCAAGATTTTATAACAATGCTGTACCTTTCTGAAAGCAAAAGGGGAAAGCGAAAGGGAGGGATTGTCAAAGGAGTGCGGCTTGAAACGCAAACCTGAAGCCAAACGTGACACTTGCTTGCTTGCCGCTCGATCTGCAAGTTAGGAGTTTCGGACTGGCAGAAAACGTTGCAGCGCAGAGATCACGAAAGAGAAGGAGGGCGGGGATGGGGGGCGTTCTTGATGGTGTTTCGCGGGAAGAGAGGGGTGCAGTGATCCCAGAATTACTTTATGGAATTTAGTGCAACATGCTACCTAAGTTATCAGGATTTAGTGCAATATACTACCTCCAAGACAAGCGGGTATCAATTTTGGCTACCTTGATAGTAAATAGTATTAAAAAAAATAGAAAAAAAATACAAAATAGATGCTAATTCTAATGTAGAGGAAGTTGCACATTGGCTACCAACTTCTATTGTTTGTGGCAATCTTGACTAGAATCTAATTTTTTCAAGGATTTTTTCTAATATACTTTTAGCTCCTCAAAATTTTAAGTAGCAATAGAGCAAAATTTAGCCACTTCTGTGAACGTTGGAGAGGTGGACCGTGGAGGACTTCAGTTGCGAAGCGGGATCACTGTTTTGGTAGAGGCATCTATACTTTAAGTTAGTTAGTTTGTTTGTTTGTTTGTTTGTTTTGTTTTGTTTTGTTTGTTTGTTTGTTTGTTACATTGAGATCTCCCAGACCATGCATCCTCCAGAGTCGTGCTTGGTACCGTCAGAAAGCCCTCGGCAAGGAGGGGTGCATGGGCTTGGTTTCGTTGCATTTGGACCCATGATGCGGAAGTTATGGAATTTCAAAGAATTTATGGTCCAAAAAATTAGAAAATTACTTTTACTTTGATTTTGGTATGATCGGAAAGCTTTTGACAAAGAAGGGTGCACGGGCTTGGTTTCATTGCATTTGGACCCAAGGTGTAGAAGTTATTGAATTTCAAAGTTTTTATTATGACTTTAATAATTAGAAAATTGTTTTTGCTTTTGTTTTGGCTATGGCATTGGCACAGGGCTACACTAGTCTATACCTTAAGTTCGGTTGTTTGTTTGTTTTGTTTGTTTTGTTTGTTACGTTGAAATCTCTCGGACCGTGCGTCCCCAGGCCGCGTGCTTGGTACCGTCGGAAAGCCCTCGGCAAGGAGGGGTGCAAGGGCTTGGTTTCCTGGCGTTTAGACCTACGGTACAGAAGTTATTGAATTTCAAAGTATTTATGGAATCAAAAAATTAGAAAAATACTTTTACTTTGATTTTGGTAGCAATCTTGGTACCATCCAAAAGAGCTCGGCGAAGAGGGGTGCATGGGCTTGGTTTCGTGACGTTTGGACCTATTGTACAAAAGTTATTGAATTTCAAAGTTTCCTTTTGTTTTGGCTGTGGCAACGGCATAGGGCCACACTAGTTTCCACTAAGGTAGGATGCTCTAAAAGCAACCATTTAAGGGTTGGTCCGCCTTTTTTGCAAGTTTGCATGAATAGAAATATTTTCACTCATTTTTCAGAGAAAGAAAAATGGATGCCAAATGTAACACAAGTGATTTCATACTTTTTGAAGCATTTTTGAATTAGTTATGAATTTCCTAAGATTTCTATTATAGGTATCTATTTGTGATCCTAGGCCTCTTAAAATGCATGTACTTACAACTTCTGAAGTGATTTGAGGAAATCAAGGTCAATGAGGTTTTGCAATAAAGAATACTTTTTTAATGGATTCAATCAATGACTAAAGTGGTTCATTTAAAGACAACCTCATATCCATTTAATACCATTTTATAGGGTTGACTCGAAGAAGCTGGTTGCTTTTAGAGCAGACTACCTTAATCCCTAAAGGATTTGTTAATTGATGCCCGGGAGCAAAAGTTATGGCACAATAAGCAAAATTGGAGTTTGGCGGGCAGCCCAAAAAAAATCACAAAAACTCAAGTAATTTTTTTTTTAAATTTTCTTCTCAAAGATTATATTTTTGTCTAAATGTGAAGCTTTATTTCATTTAATTTGGACTAATAGTGAGAAAGTTATGGACAGTCTTAGTTTTTTGGGCAATCTAAGCATCTTCTTGAAAAAATAACTTGTAGAATTCGTTTTTCAATGCAATTTTTAGGATTTTTCAAAAAAATTTGTTAAACAAGGTTAGGTTTTCTTGCTAGGACAATCTCACCATTGGAATTATTGTGATTCAACTCCATCTAAAAGGTATTAACAATCTAGATTTTTCTTCAATCTTGAACCCACTTCTACTTAACAATTTTCTAATGAGTGAAAATTAAGTGCTTTTTATCCTAAAATCAAAGTCTATAGTGCAAAAAAATTGAACTAAAAAGACTCAAAGCCAAAAAATTTAATCAAGCAAGGTGCAAAAAAACTTGTTTTCTTCACTTTAAATGCATATATCTTGCAATCTACATGGTCAAAGTTTCTGAAATTTCTTCCACATATTCACATACTAGTCAAGTATAAGATTTTATAGTTGGGTATGCAAGAAAAAATAATTATTTAAAGCTCTTTTCTCTTTGCAATAGAAATGACAGTTTTGAGTGATTTTTGATAAGAAAATCACCTTGGTCCTTTAGGGGTTAATAGCATGTGAGCGCATTTACTATTATAAAACATAAGTTTCTTAAAGAAGATTCATGCACACTTTAGTATGTATTAATTGGAGACTATATAATTAAGTTATGAAATTTCAAAGTATTGTTTGTAGATGTAGCAAAAATCGGACATTGATTCTTTTATCAATGGAATTTGTCCATGTGTTTCGAGAAGAAAAAAAAATCAGACATTAAAGGCTCTCTTAGATTCTTGTGCTTTGATTGATTACGTCTTGTACCATCAACACTTAATTTTTTGTGTTGTTTTTTGGGGCAAATGTATGTAGATGTCTCATTTTGGGTAGTGTTGATAACAAGTGTACATACCTTAGGCAAAAACAATGGAGAGTTGCCAACCTAAGATTTTGAGGACATTGTCAAATTTGCTTTCCAAATGAATTAGGGATGGCAAGAAAACAAGGAGGCCTATTATCTACATTTCTTGGATGTTTTTTTCCAAACTTGTTTTTCTTTTTATATGATTTTCTAATTTCTAGGCATACCACTTTAGAAATTTACAAAAATTACAATTTTAATTGTAAAATTATAATTCCACTTGGGTTTGATTCATGAGACAAGGGCACACCTCTAAAAAATGTGTGCCCTTCTTAAGATTGGAGTCGGCCCAAAGATATTTTGAATGCTAATCCGGGTGGTAATAGGCTTTGTCTATATTAGAGGGTGTCCGGATATTGACCTCCATAAAGTAACTTTTAGAGCTCTATTTGAATTGCCATGAAATTTTACCAAAAATGTACAAGGAGAATATAGTTCTACTATATTTTTATATTTTTATAAATAGAAATATTGTAGAATAGTACTCCTGAAGGTATGTCAACCTTTACATTTTGAAGGGTTTTAGTAAGTACTTGTCAATACCCACCAATTATGTCTCGGAAAAGAGAAAAGATGAATAGTGAATTTCATTTGTTGCGTGGACAAATGGAGATGATACATGTTTCCAAATAACAAAAATCAAGGAGAAAACAGACGGTTAAATTTTTAACTCAACCAGAAAAATAAACTCAAATTTAGTCACTGTATTGATAATACATTAATACCGTACTCAAGAAATAAAAATATGCAACAAATAATATAGATGTTTTTTTCAACCACCATATAATGTTGGCTTGGTTTGGTTTTAGCATTGATGAAGCATTGTAAAGCATTCAAATTTTAGAGATGTTGAGTTTTTCTATACACATGGTCCTGAGACATGGTCACATGATTTAACATTTTAGAGCATTTAACATTTGGCCTTTTTTTGACACATGTAATTGTAGAATCTTGTAGTATGCTGACTTGAGAACATGTGATATAAATTTCAGAAATTTCCACTGCGTGGATTGCAAGATATAAGCATTCAAATTCACTGAAATCATTTTTTTGGCCCTGCAAAAAACAGGGCAGCTGCACTTCACAAGCTCATTCTTCTATGAAAAAATGTCCAAAATGGTGGTGCTTTTCTAGTTTCATTTTCCTTGACATATTGGCCACATGCTTAAAAATTTCCACATCATTTGGAATTGTACTATGACCTACCCAAAAGATACATGATGGTAGTTTTGGCCATTCAATTTTCTTTGCATAATGTAAAATAGAATTTCCATTTTTGTTTAGTGCAATTGACATTGATACCTTATGCAATCTCTCTTAAGCATACCAAATTTAAGTTTTAAAAAAAAAACCCTCCATTTTTGGTTAGTTTTGAAAAAAAAAATCACGATTTTAGATGAAAATTCATAGAAAAACAGTGATGAGTGAAGTTTTTAAATTCGTTTGTGGAGATATGTAAGAAACATCTCTGCGCACATCTTTCTTTCAACAAACATCTCCAAAAAGTTTCACAATTTCCTCCAAAGAGATTTCAGTGGGACATAACCAATGCCCTAATTTTTGAAAATAGATATCTCTTTCTTAAAATTAGGTTTTTGAAAAAGAATTGTACCATCATGCTCAAATGTATAAAATTAATTGTAATGTGAAGGAAAAATGCAAAAATGTAATTATTGTAAAGAGATATCTATTTTCAAAAATAAAGGCATTGGACATGCTCCCACTAAAATCTCTTTGGAGCCGGAATTGTGAAACTTTTTGGAGATACATGTTGAATAAAAGATGTGAGTACAAATATTTCCTACATATCTTTGAAAATGAATTTTAAAAGTTTGTCAATAATGTATTTCTATGAATTTTCATGTAAATCGTGAATTACTTCTTAAATTCATCACAAATGGAATTTTTTTTTTTTTAATTTTAAATTTGGTATGCTTGAGGGGGACATCATAAGGTATCAATGTTAATTGCGCTAAACAAAAATGAGAACTCTATTTTATATTATGCAATGAAAATTGAATGGCCAAAGCTGCCATCATGTATCATTTTAATAGGCCACTATACAACATAGAAGAAAAAAATAGTAAATGAAAAGAAGTAGAATGTAATTCAAAACACAAAATTGTTAAGAATTTAGTTCTGAAAGTGAAAAATGCCAATACAAATAGTTGGAATTTTAACAATCTACATTTTGTGATTTGATTTTTTCTAAAAAAATATTGAAATTGAATTAAATGAAGGACTCCAAAGTTTATTTTAGAAGTAGAAGATTCAGAACTACGAACAAAAACTCCTCATAATTTTCATGTCATTGATCAAAATAGAATGATTAAAAGCTTTCCACACATATAAATTTAGAAATCTAACTTCAAATTTTTGTTTTTGAAAAAAGTGACTTTTTTTATCTGCTTGGACTATCCATTTATAAAAGAAATGTAACATATTAGGCCATAACTTTTGACTCGTATTTTTTCAATGTCATGAAATTTAGTAAATATGAAAGATATTCTTTGTTTATACCTTCCTTTTAAAATTTCAACCTAAAATATGCAAATCATCATTCACATCAACCTACCCAAAATTGCTATAGAGCCAAAAAATGCAATCCGGTCCTTTTGAGGGTTAAAATTAGATTGTCGTTCAATGAAATGTTTTTGGATATAAAAACTAAAGTTTATTTAATGTCACTATTATTTTATTTATGTACTAGCTGTTGGTGCTTGCTATGCTACACCAACTTAACCTCTCAGAGCCCAAGGCCTTTTCTACCTCAAAAAACACCCAAAAATGCCATTTCTAGAGCATTCATCAAAAAAGTTTGAAAAATTGAATTTTTGGGAATGTAATCGTAGGGTCTTGTAGTTAACTTGTGTGAGAATGTGTGGTAAAAATCAAGTGAGGTTTGACCGTACAGATTGCAAGATATTTGCATTCAAAGTCTCTTTTTTTTTTTTTTCTACTATGCCCGAAAATTTCAGATGCCTTTGACCGCCATTTGCTGAATTTTTTTCCACTACAGACCTCCAATTTAAAAATAATTCTTATGGGGAAACATATTAGGATGTGCATGCCAATTTTCAAGGCAATCCAAGAGAATCTCGACATTCAAAAAAATTGGAAAAATGTCAAAAGCTTTGACATCTACAAGTTCCTAAAGCTTCATGTGACCTCCCAATAGGCACAACAATAGCCTCTCTTGCCACCTCTTGCCACCTCTTGCCACCTCTCCTCTCTTGCCACCTTTGCTGCCCCTTGGGAGTCAAAGGCAGGGGCAGCAGATTCCCGAACTGAATTTTTTTTTCAAATGCTCATAACTTTTGGAATATAAGTCGGATTTTGGTGAAATTTATGTGCACGCGAAGCTAATGAGATTTCCTATCTCCCAAAAAAGTTTCAAAAAGTCATGTGAAAAATTGAGGTCACATGAGCTTGCCCAAAGTACCAAGTGTCCCTGAGGGGACACTTGGGCTTTTAGGGGTTAATTGTTGTGAAATCCAAAATCGCTTGTATTGAATAAATTTTTCAAATCATCTAGTAGTAGCAATAGAATTTTGAAATCATAAAAGCTGTAAAAGTGATATTACAAAGGTGATTGCAAACTACTACTCTATTGCTATAATATAATATTGTGTGAAAATATTACTTTTATGTATGCATGATTGAAAAAAAATTTACAAAATATTAAAATTAATTATTTCAAAGTCTTATTGAAATCATTATCATGCATTCTATTCAAATATATTAAAATTTTACTAAAATGTGATACAATAAATGCGTAGCATAGCAAGCATGAGCCCCTATTATTAATAGTAGCATTTCTGCTATTATAGAGGGAGTTATGATTTAGTCATATGATTTTTGGCTTATAGGAAAAGTGATTTTTATTACAAAATAATATAGGCACTCTTGAAAAGGATGGGAACTAAACCTAAAAAAAATTAAGTGATGTGCTTGATAGTCCCTTTTCAATTTTGGCAAAAATAATTGTTTTTCAAATATTATAATTTTAGAAAATTCCAATGATAATTGTCAAAAATCTTGAAATTTGACAACACCAACAGCCGAAGTCATTGGGAATATGTCAATTTTAGACAACAATTAGATCCTACCAAATTCAGCAAGAATTAAATGACCAAGTTTTTTATAAAAAAAACATATCTAACATTAGTAAGAAGGTTCAATGTAAAGTCCAAAGACCATCTACCATCAAGGAATTTTTTGATGGAAACATGAAAGAATTTCTTTATTGAAATCCATTGTCTCTCATAAACCCTCAAAGAATATGGGATAAATTGAAGATGAGAGCATCACAATCCATTGTCAAAAAGTAGTAATTGTGTTCATAGTAGAATTTTAGACCTCATTTTGGCATAAGTACAATAACATTTTTCAAAAAACTTTGAACTAAGAGAAGTTGAGAAATAAATCTTAACTTTCATCTTCAAAAATTTGTTTGTGATTATGAGCCTCTAAACAAAAGTTATGGACAAAATTCAAAGGGGATGTTTGAAAATGTCAAAGAAAATGTCCCTTCCAACTCCTCCCTGAAAATTTATCCATAATTTTTGATTTGAGGATTGAAATCTCAAATTTTATTTATTTTGTTGTTTTTTCCTTTTCTTAATACAATGATCTCTTTTGTTAGGAATTTTGAAGATAAAAGCTAGCTTGATTTTCTACATTAACTTGGTTCAAAGCTTTTTGAAAAAAATTATTCTACTATGCCTAAATGAGGTTTAAAATTCTACTTTGAACATAATTCCTCTTTTTGTTTACTTAACTATGAGTGGTCGTGCTCCTACTAATCCTAACTATATACATATCCCATGTTGTTTTACCTCTTACCATCCAATTTATATAAAGAGCTTGTTTTTTCTCAACTTCACACATATTAATCCCTAAAGGACCAGCTTGCTATTTTTAGCAACATAGCAATTTTGGGCTGGTACCTAAAATTAGAAATTTACATATTTTAGGCCCAAATTGCAATAGAAGTTGTGTTTCATATGAACAAAATTTCATGACATTTGGAAATACAAATCAAAAAATATGGCCCAATATATTTTTTTTTTTACCAGGTGGGCAGTTTGGGCAATTAAAAAAAATTAAAAAATTAGAAACAAAAAATTGAAACTGGTTTTCTAGAGTTATATATGTGTAGAAAGCTTTGAATCATCCCATTTGGATCAATGAGTCAGAAGTTATGAAGAGTTTTTGTTTGTAGGTAGTTATGGATTTCCAACTCTAAATAAAATTTGAAGTCCTTTATTTTACTTAACTTTCAATATTTTTTAAAATAAATAAAATCATAGGATATAAATTGTTTATTACAACTCTGCAACCATTGGGATTGGCATTTTTCAGTTCCATAATTAAGTTGTTGACAATTTAGTATTTTGAATCATTATCTACTTCTTCCTATTTAACTCAAGTATTTTTTTCCTATATATTGTACAATTCCTTTTCATGCATGTAACCAACTTATATAGGAAAATGAATCCAAAAAAGCACCACCATTTGGGACATTTTTTCATAGAAAAGCAAGCGTGTAAAGTGCAGCTGCCTCTTTTTTTACAAGAACCAAAATACTACCTCTGTCCCACTAAAAAGCTCTTGATTTTACATCCTGTTTTTTAGTAGTTTTGAGTATGCATATTAGAAGCTTGCATGGGTCCAATTTTCATTTTGATTGCATTGAACAAATACAATGTTCTTCATGGATTGTGGTGATATTGAATTATACATTTAACAACACGGTCAATGAAATTAGTATAAGAAAAACATGAGATAAAATAAGGAGCTTTTTAGTGGGACAGAGGTAGTAGCAATTATGTGATTTCAAACGCTCATATCTTTCAATCCACATGGTGGAAATGTCTAAATTTTTTTCCACATGTCCCAAGTCAGTGTAAAACAGGATCCTATGTTTACATGTATCAATTTTTTTTTTTTCAAATATTTGGTACTTGTACTAAGAATGGCAGTTTTATAGCGCTTTCGGTGAAAACAAAATCATGGAACTTTCACCCTTCAAGACCCAAGACTTTTTTGGGTTTAATAACATCATTATAGTTCAAAATGTTAGTAAGGTATAAAAATCTCAACCATACATTCTTGCAGTGTGCGTGTTGTAGTAGGGATTTTTTTTCATTTTTAATGAAGTGCCAAAGTGGCAATATTGAATGTTATAGTGGTGCTCCAAATTTCAACACTCATTCACATAATGGATAGAAAATATCGTATTAGAACATATCACATATTCATAATTCAATTTTCATCTACAATCTGTCGATTTCATCCAAGATTTTTTTTGATTTGAAGTTTTCAGGCGATTTTCCACCTTTTTAGTACCCATTTTTTTCTATAGGCATGGTGCCAGGCCATAAAATTTGGTGCAATTTTTGCACCAAATCACCCGAAAAAAACACACTGTGTTGTAGATGATGTGAATCAAATTTGGAGTCATTTGACCATCTAGATTGCAAGATTATAATGTTTTAGTGTAGAAAAAAGATGATAAAATTTTCCTATGAACACATTTGGAGGTGAAGTTTGATATTTGAAACTCTTCAAATGAAAAAAAATTAAACTACAAAGTGATTCAAAATCAACATACAAACACATTGGTGACAAAAAACATCATTGAATTGACTTATTATGTTTGGAAAATGGCTTTCAAATGTCAAAAATAGCAAGAAAAGTTGCAAAAAATAACATCTAAAGCCAAACCTCCTTCTACTAAAATGCTTCTCAGTTACTCATACCTTTTTGGATTGATATGAAATTTTAGCCACACAAACTAGACTAGTATGCGCAACCTTTCCAAAAATATTTATTAGAAACAAACATTGTAAGAAGAAGAAACAAGCTGCGGAAGTTCACTATAATCCAAAAATGTCGGGATTTTGAACTTTGAATTGCTCTCAAACATTCAAAACAACTTGGATTGACATGAAAATTTTTCCACAATAACTAGACATCAAGGGAAACATAATCCAACAAATTTTATTGAAAATAAACATTAGATGAAGGAGATACAAGCCCCCAAAATTGCAGCCATCAATAGCAGTTTGGTGAACTCAACTTGAACGTTGTAACTTTGATTGGCTTACAAAAAATCAGTGAATCTTGGATTGATTTGAAAATTTTACCACACAAACTAGAAAAGAGAGAGCAACTTTTACAACAATTTTTATTGAATTTGGACATGAGATGCAAAAGTTACAACAATTTGAATTGGACTTGAAACTCTGTGAGGCCTTTAAAGGGCCTTTTGGGCGTTGAAAGGTTAAGGGGTTAATAAGTTACTTTTGGAGCTAGACGCCAAATATATTATATAAATTCAGTATCTTGGATGATGAAAATTGCAGCAATTATTATTTTTATTGCTGAACTTAAAAAGTTAAATATTAATACATATTCAGCAGACGGTGCCAAAATTAAACAGGTACTACGGAATTGTTTTTGGAAATAGTGAGAGTTTGGTAGCTAAGATTCCTGGGAAGTGGGAACAGCCACTACAGTAGTGGTGTACTGTACTCCACAATGTACCCTCTGTGTCCGTCGTACGCTCAAGAATTTCTAATGGAACGTAAACCACTCCCAGGATTCCTCCCGTTCATTTTGCAGAGTAGTTCTCAACTGCAATCCACGATTACTTGGATAAAACTGCGTAATTGAGCATTACGGGTTTTTCATCCGGTTCCAACTCTCATCCTCAATTTCTCATCCTTTCTTGCTTGTGATTTACATCAGGCAACTCCTTCGTCGTCGGGGATTGCGGGAAAAAAAGTGCCTCCTCGTCAGGCTCCGCCATCCTCGTCAGCACTTTTTTTCCCGCAATCCCCTCCTCCTCGGGCATTGTCCTGTACGGAAATGGGCGGGGGCTGAAGGGCCGAAAATGCTACTATAGGACACGGCACTCAAAGCAGCAAGAGACGTACTGAGGACGAAAATAGAAAGGAAAGCGCCACTGAGGGGAATCCAGTATAGAAAGCAACTGCAGTCCGGCTTTGCCTTCAATGGCTCGGACTGGGGAGGAGGACCCACGCAAGTGGGAGAGATGGGCTCCTTCCTCGTTACTGCCTCTTCTGACGCAACTGAACTGCTTGGCTTCAGCTGAAATGCGGACGGTTAGAACATCCCCACTCCCAACTCGCCAGGGAGCTACACTGAATAGTGCAATTAGGTTGCCCCACACTAATATCTCGACATTCTACACTATATCAATATCCGAGTTACTATAGAAGGATGCAAAGATGTGGGGAAACATGGGTGCTACATGGATTGGTACACTTGTTCATGACTTAGGGCCTCTTCACACTATGGCCATCCAAGTCGAGAGGCCGTGGGACTGTGCAATATGATTGGTGGAACCGACGGACCCTGCAATATGATTGGTAGAAACAACGGACTCTCGACTTGGACGGCCATAGTGTGAAGAGGCCCTTAGGATCAGAGAATGGCTTTTGCTTCCATCTGGACAAGCTATGAGTCATGAGGTAACATGCGGTAACTTCTCTGGAGTAAGGTAACCTAATTGTCAAGGCAATCCAATTGGACGATTTAGTGTAGACTCTGGATCATAATGAGTTGGTGAGGCAAAGCCATTGAAAAGTTGCCTGGGTTCTAAGCCACAGTGGAGGCATTCCAACTAATTGGACCCTCTCTCCTCTCTGAGCCTTGGGCCGTCAACCTACTGTAAGGATTTGAGCGCCCTACGGTGGCAATGCTCTTACAAGCCGGGCTAATTCCCCTTATGTTAGATCTCATTGTAGGAATTGACCATAAGGCAAAGCTATTTCTAAAATGTAGTTTCTTCCTACTTTCTATAGGAGAGAAAGTGTCATGAAACTCTATAAAGACAATTCCAACTCCTAAAAAATTAAAGATGTATGTAGAATCAAGTGTCAGTCATTCCTTTTTAGGCCAATGCACTAAAATTTCACGAATTTCATTAGATGTTGATTTGGTGCATTAGATTTTGACATTTTGCTTTAGTCAAGCAAAAATTTATGTTAATTTTGAATGTTTTACTAGATTCTACAGAAATTTTGTTGAATTTTGTTGTAAATTGCTTGAAATCACCTAGTTACTATCCAAATATCATAAACATTATGCAAAAGTTGCCAAAATTAAACGACTCAACTAAAAGGAGAAAGGATAAATTTGACAAGTGCCATTTTGGAAAATTGGTTGGAGTTTTTTTATACAAAATGTTGAAATTATCTAAAATATTTTGGAATGCCAATAAAAGCATCTCATGCATCACGTCAACATCAAACTTGAAATTTTATTGAAATTCAACATTTTTGAATGGGGTTTCTACTGGACATGGATGCCTAAAAATCACACATTGTAGAGGAGTTTTGGCCTCCTAAGAGACTGTGAGTTCCTAGACTATGGGAACTCTGCTGGAATGCTGAAACGTTGCCAAATGGCCAGGCTGACGTGGCCAAGTGACTGCCACGTCATTTTTGAATTTTTTTTTTAGATTTTTTTTGAAAAAAAAAATCTGACACACCCTACCGTTGTTCCTTGAATCTGGGCAGACTGAGGAACGGGCCTGAAACAGTCTTCAAAGGCCCCGAAACTCCTCTAATTTGATTTCACAATTTCATTTCTAAAATCCATGTAGAATGTTTGATTTTGTTTTTTTGGACTTTAAAGAACATCCTGCTGTCAAGACTGGGAATCTTCATCTTCAAGGGTCTTCAAAGAATAGGGTTTGGACGAAGAAACCCTATAATAAGAATGCTGTGTTTCCTTTTTCCTCGTCACAGCCTCTGTTGCCCAAAACTTGCATGGCACGGACCTTCGTGCATTTTTTGAGATACGGCGAAGCGGAAATGCTGATTCAATAGCTATTGCTGCAATTCACCAGGAATTGAAATCCAAATCGTGTATGAGACCGAATTCTGTTGCTGTGAGGTCGTCGCGATGTAAACAAAAGCTCTTCATGACCATGCTGGCATGTGCCTCAAGCTCAAGCTAGGGCTTTGCCTCGACTGTCTTTGCCGCAATCTCTCTGCAGAAATTCAAATGCACGGGCCAATGCATATGACACCGATTTCATGGACCCAATTTATTTTTGAGTTTTTGATAGTTTACATTGATCTCTGGTGGCTCTTGACAATGGACGATGAATTTGTCTTTTTGCTTAAGCATGTTTGGTGATTATCCGCGAGGATATGGTGGACGAGCTGTCGTGCTGCGGGACGCTTTTCTGGGTGTACTTGGTCGTGTGCTTCGTGCTGGTGATCTTTGCGGGGATGATGTCGGGTCTCACGCTGGGGCTGATGTCGTTGGGCATTATGGACCTGGAAGTGCTCATCAAGTCTGGTAGCCCTCAAGACAAGCAGCATGCAGGTTTGGTCTTCGAGCTATGGCAAAGCACGGGAATTTTTGGATCATGTAATTGTGCTAACACACAGTGCTGCTACCCTAAATCCTCCTCTGTAGCTTCATGCATGGACCGAGAAGGTAGCCTCAGGGTCTTCGAATCATTAAAGACTTCGCTTCTGCAGAATCATGATGTTGTGGCCCGGAGCTTTTGATGAACCCATTTCTGCAGCATTGGTTGTGCAAGCATGCTCAGCTCTAAAACAGGGCGGCTTGAGAGCTGCTCAGGGGACATCACCCTCTGAAATGTACATCATTATGAGTGTGCTTGTGGCACTCTCCTTAAACTGGGTTTTCGCTGAGCAGCTCTCTACCCCAAGTTGGCATAGATCGTGAACTCAAAGGTATTAGGTAACTCAAAGGTATTAGGTAACTCAAAAGTATTAGGTATTAGGTATCTGGAGCCCGGTTTTGGTAAAAGTTCATATTGAGATATGCAAAACTGGCAAGGATGTATTACAATTAGGGTCCAGATTTTATTAACCTAGCGTAGTTTCAGTGGAGAGGTTATTGTAGGTGATTCAATGGTGAAGCAAGAAAATCTTGGAAAACTGAGTTTCAGAATAGAAACGGAAGAGATGGAAGTGTTTGTGGTTTACTGCCCTTCTCCTAATCTCAAACAGTTGACTCTTCAAACGGTTGATAGTTAGGCTTCATTGAGCTAATTAAGAAGGTATTAAGTATCGATATATTTGTTAGAATGGCAAAATTTCAAGAAATTGGGACGCCTCAGACCGTTCATCTGAAACTCAGACCTAACCAGTACTACTGTAGTTTTTCGAGTTTTCTACACTTCAATGGCTTTCTGAAACACGCCGTTCTATTTTAACGAATATGAAAGTGAGTGTGCTTGTGGCAGATTGAATTTCAAGTTATGGATTGCAGTTTGACACACGGTTTGGGCCTTCCTGTATGCAGAGAAGATACTGCCTGTGGTGAAGAACCAGCACTTGCTGCTCTGCACTTTACTCGTAGGCAACGCACTGGCAATGGAGGTGTGTATCAAGTTGAACATGTGGCCATTTCGAACACACGTAATAATTTTTGAGATTACACGTAATGACATATTCTGTTTCACTCGAAGAGTTATGTAATGTATTGGAAACTTTATATACAGATTGTATTCCAATATCAAAGTAAAAACAACTTACCCTACTACTATCATCGAAATCCTCTTTTATCCATTAAAAATGATTCTAATTCGAGTCACTGTGTTTCTAATGTTTCAAGAGAAGTCCAAACGCTTTGAGATTTTATCCTGTTCACTTCTGGTTATAATACTTACTCTTTTGCTCACTGAAATTTTATTCCTTCGTGACGTTGTGATGTGTAGGCACTTCCTATTTTTCTAGACTCCTTGGTTTCAGCTTGGGGTGCAATTCTCATTTCCGTGACCTTGATCTTGATATTTGGAGAGGTGAGTTAATCAATGCAATCAGTTCATTTATATCGAGCTCTGTCACCTTTTCAAGAGTATGCTTGTGTATAATTAGAGAGGATATGGTGTGGAGCTAGCTATTTCTATGGCAATCTACCATGTTAGCAAATGCACCCATTATATTTCTAACGATGGTCATATTCGTTACGTTTGATTTAACAAAATGGGTGCATTCGGGAAAGGCTCTCAACTAGGAACCAAAGCGGTTTGGGATGCCCGTACGGAACTGTAGTGGTTTATATATCTATTTCTATGTCTCAGATCTATATACATCATGGATTCTAGAGCTTTGAGGATTTAGAAAAGGGCTTTCAACTAGAAATCAGAGCGCTTTGACACCCGTTTAGAACTCGAGTGGTTTGAAATAGTTATTTGAAATCTCGGATCAGTTCCTGTCTTAGATTTTAGAGCTCTGATGTGTGCCTTGCGCAACTGAGCACTTGAAAGCCCTAATCTTCAGCACTTTGAGAGTCACATTTTGGCACACTACAATTCTCTTAACTAACACATATGAGGTTTACTATACCTAGTTAATAACTGTCTCTCGATAATCAAGGGAACAGCTTTGTTAGCATGATGCTACAGATAATTCCCCAGGCCATGTGTTCACAACATGGGCTGGCAATAGGAGCAGCTATGGCACCTGCAGTTCGCGTGCTTGTAATCGCCTTCTTCCCAGTTACATATCCTATTAGCAAGGCATGGCCAATTAACCTCGTAAACTATCATTGATTGAACCAAAATGATGCTATTATTACTCTTCTGCAGTGTGAGAAGTGCATGTCAAAAGAGATCGAATCGAATTGATTACTTATCATAAAATGCGTTACTGGTGCAGTTGTTAGATTTTATTCTTGGACCTGGAGAAACAGCTCTATTTCGGCGTGCTGAACTCAAAACGCTGGTGGCATTCCATGGGAATGAGGCAAGCTACCATGGTTGCTGAGGACATAGTTTGCTCATCGTTAGGAGATCCGATCACTTCTATCATTGTAGAGTAACGCTTGCTGAGATTGAGGAGTCGGCCTTCAAATTATACTGCTTATCGATTACATTTCTTTCCGACAGGCTGGTAAAGGTGGAGAGTTGACACACGACGAGACAACAATTATAGCTGGAGCTCTTGAAATGTCGGAAAAGACTGCAGTTCAAGCAATGACACCCATCAACTCAGTGTTCTCCTTGGATGTGAATGCTAAGCTTGATCTGTGAGTTATTGAGTATTCTGATTGCTGTCCTCTTGTTCCGTGATTGTATTTGTTAATATGGAAGATTTAAGAGCGCCAAAAATGTGACATTCAAGTGCTGAGCTCTCTGAAAACTGGGACTTGTAAGCGCGTAGAGCTGTGAAACTAGGACTTTGAAGTGCTCATATGGTTTTCCCTTGGAATTCTCTTGCTTTCTGATTGGTTGTCTTGTATGTTCAGTGAAACCATGAATCTCATCATGGCGATAGGACACAGTCGAATACCCGTGTATTCCGAAAAAATCAACCATATCATTGGTCTTGTTCTGGTACAACCTTACCCTCTAGAATTGAAATGTAATTCGTCATGCATAGCAAAAGTGGCCTTTTATTTATGCTTTCCTTGTAAAATATTGTAAATAAGCGTGTTCTTATAGTGAAACTATTTTTCATGCTATCATGTAATCAGAGTGATCAACCTCCTATTGAAACAACATCAAGAAAACAAGATTGGGAGGTTGAAGCAACATCCATTGTTGCGTTCTCAATGTTTTCTGAATGTTTCAACTGGTAGTTTGCATTAGTGACAATGCAATTGCAAGGCAAACAAGTAATTTTGAAGTCATTGGTTAGGGATGTATATTCTTTTGTACATATACACAGCTGCAATGAAACACTGTTTCTGAAATTTCTGGGTTCTCTTTCCATTGAGTAAATGTGAAAAGTATGAGGCAATAATTTGGTGAGGTGATGTACTGCTTTTATCCCATAAGGCTGGATGCAGCAACAAGTAAGATGGTCAATTTCGTTAAAATGGCGGCATTCCATTACAACGGCACGTTATTTCAGTTCAGAACGGCCGATCTGAAATCTACACTTGTTGTATATTCTAAAAATCTATGGCTATCCTAGATATCTAAAATCTATACCAATCCTAGATTTTTAGAACGGTCGGTCTGTAATCTATGTATTTCCTAGATGTTAGAAATCTACAAAAGTCTTAGATGTCTGGAATCTATACCTGTTCTAGATGTTCAGAGCGGGTGGTCTGAAAAAATGAATATGGCACAAGGAAAATACGGCACTAAGAATACCGCCATTGTAACGAAATTGGCTATTGAGCTGGAAGTGCAGATCCCAATTTGAAAAGGACCCCCAAAACTTTAGGAAATGTGTTTCATTGCAAATATGTGTGTGGATGCTTTGATTAGCGTTTCTACTGGTACTATTTGACACTCTCCCAGAAGTGCCTTGCCCAGATATAGATCATGTCGAGGCACTTTCCCATCTTTGAAAACATGTTATGTTTTCTACGCTACAAAGCGGGTGTTTAACAGTTCGAAGTTACATGAGGCTGATTGGAGAGTCCTTGTGTCTATTCTCAGGTGAAGAATCTTCTGGGTATCAGACCCCAAGACGAGACACCTGTCAAAAATTGCACAATCCGAAAAATCCCGAGGTAATTTGACGAGCAATGTATCTGCACTGAGAACGCTCTAGCTTTTTCTGTTACCATGTGACGCTTTTCTAATCTTGATTATGCCTAGTGCAGCTTCTGTCACCGTCATATTAGTTGGAATAGCGCCTGTCTGGAACCTCAGATCTATTTCTGTCCTAGTTTTTAGAGCTCTGGCACTTGAATGCCACAATTGTGTCGCTCTGAAAACACGCTAGTCAGCAAAATTGACGATTGTTTACGTTGTGCTTTCTGAGCACATATTAGGAAAGCCTCAAATTGCAGAGCATATTTTGGTGGACAGGGTAGGTGAAGAAATGCCCTTGTATGACATTCTAAATGAATTTCAGAAGGGTCACAGTCACATGGCTGTTGTTGTGAAGTACAACGTGGAAAAGTCGAAGTTCCTGAAACATGACCGTGAACAAACAGTGGATCGTTGGAAGACGGCTAAAATGAAAAAACAATCCCGTCGAAATGACCAGAAGTCAACAAGTAAGAAGCTTGTAAGCATCCCTTCTTTACGAATGTTCCGTGCACCAACAAAGTAAGAATTCGGCTTGTAGTTCTTAAAACTTGATTTTGTTATTGGTTCTCAGGGACTCAAGGATGGAGTCAGTAACTCTTACATCTTGATGCAGACAGTGCTCTAATTAGTGACTACTGGTTGATCTCGAATGTATTTTCCAGCACTAGTTGATAATCCTCTGCTGACACATGTTGAAAAAATCAGCATGAAAACTATAACATTGGGGTTCTCCAACCTCTTGGTTGATTGAAAGGAATGTTTTAATGTTGTTTCGACGAGGGGTTTGCACTAGGCACGCCAATTTCGTTATATTGGCAGCGCGAGTTAGAGCGCCAAATTATGGCATTCATGGTTCACCTGCACAAAGCTTTAGAAACTAGGACTGATGTAGATAAATGTTTCAAAATGAGTCCCTTGAAAAGTGCCAATCTTATCAATATTGGACGATCTGGTGGTGGAAAAGGGAGACATTGCAAAAGTGGGTGCCATAATAGAAACCATGAAGAGGGGAATTGATATGACTTATAACTCAGGTTACCTTGTTGAATGCCTGCTTGCCACCTAACAATTTTAAGATCCCATGAGAATTAAGAAACCGTTTGTACTTTTGTGAGATGCTCTGTAGTGGTCAGATATGTTAGAAATGGCATATTCAGGCTGCCAAAATTGTGAGGTTCAAGTGCACCAAGCTCTAAAAACTGAAAACTAGGATTAGAATAGACCGAAGGTTCCAGATGGCCATTTAGAAATGTGCCATCTAGAAATTTTACCATTTAAACAAGTAGAGCTATTGTTGAATACCTCCTAACGTAAATATTCGTTTTGGCATTTCCTGCTCACACGTACTACTCACCGACAGTGTGTGATTGTTGACATGTCCCAGCATACAAATATTTGGCACTCGACATCCCTGGGAAAACAGGCACCGATTCGGGTGGCCTTGAGTCCAAAGGTGGAGAGGCTGCAGCGGCGGCGGCTACTCTTTTAAATTCAATTCAAGGCACTGATGAGTTGCAGCAGCGAAGCAAGAAGTCAGAGCGTGGATGGGAGCATTCATCCGACAATGTATTGGATATAAAGGAGTCGGTGGACTTCCCGAGCTTTTCCAGTGATGAGGAGGTGACTGGTGTCATCACTATGGAGGATGTCATTGAGGAGCTTCTGCAGGTCTGACCTTTTCCAGTACCCCTCACTTTGCTTGAAATCAGTCTGTCTAAGTCTGCAATCTCATGAATCTCTTGTAGCACTTGCTTATTTGAGGGGTTTGGAAGATTATTCACATGTTGGACAGAATTTTTTCATGATTCAGTAGTGCAAACCCCCTGTTGAAACAGTATTAACAATATGGGAGGTTGAAACAACCTCTCAGAGTTTTCCAACATGTTTCAACAGGGGGTTTGCACTGTGCTACTAAAAGAACAGCGGTGTTTGGCAATATTGGCTGTATGTCACCTTGTCAATCAATTAGGTTTATTATTTCTTGGAAAAGGGTATGGAAATAATGAGAATATCATCCATTCTGAGAAATCTGCATATACCGGGGTTCAGTCCATATCTTAGCCATGTCCTTATTCTGCCTAAGACAATATTTGAAGCTGATTTTTGAAGCTAATGCATGGCTAATCTGTCTTGGCTGCTGAGTGACAGGAGGAAATTCTGGACGAGACAGATGAATATATTGATGTTCATGCCAGGTAAAATCATTTAAGTTAATGTTTATGAGGATCTATAATTTGTGTTCCGAGCTCATAGCTATGCTTTGACCAGTGCATCATGTGAGCTGTTCATTTGACAACTTTGCCATGCAAAATCACATGTTTGATGAGGTGTGGAGGCATGCCTTGTAGCAGTAGTTTCATTAAATTCCTTCTTTGATTTATTTAGAGCTGCTCAGAGCCCATACTGGATTGGATCATTAGGGCAAGTTAACAACTAGAGCATTGGTTCCATTTTTGATGGGGGGGCATAGTGCAGATGGGCATGGCCGTGTTCGGTTTTCAAAGAAAACTTATTGTAACACTAAGGAACAAGCTGGACAGTCAATAACATCTTTTGCAGACCAGAAGAAGACATTTTCAATCTAGGATAACTGTAGTTCCTGCTTATTCCTTTAGTTTTCAAAGTAGACTGAAATTCGACCTCAGAGACGTTCTGTGATGATTAGGGGTTACATAACCATATTCTGCAGCTTTAGAAATGAGAACTGCGTCTTTTGATTTGACAATCCTGTTACCCCCTTTTTTTCACCCTCAATGACCTGCCATGGGTTTCACCAGATCATGATTTTTAAAACTGACATCATGTAATCTGCCTATGTTCAGGATTAAGGTGAACCTGTTGCCACCTGAGGGAAAAGATGTTCCAAAACATTTCCCACCAAAGTCTATCTCCAGGTCTAGCACCTTGCCCAAATCCTTTGAGCCATACCTGGATGATTTTGTCCCAGATTTTGTGAGGTGAAAGCTTTCTGCTTTCAATAACAATTTTGCCCAACTGTAGGTAGTAGTGGTGCAAGGAGGTAGAGAATAGCGGAATGCTTTAAGTTGGTCATTTGTATCCTGCCTTATGATCAGTATAGAGCTTGACACTGTTTCTTGTTGTACTGGAACTAGTGCAGTGATCTAGCAGATGTGTTAATCTTGCTCAAATTTTCCTTCTTTTCTTTTACTGTAATATAAGTAGCACGACATTTGCGAACATAAATTTTGCTTCATTTTATTTTAATGATGTTTTATGATTAGTATGCACAAGGGGTGGGAGTTGATGTAACTGGTGCTTGTAAGTTGTAAAGTACCTGCATCTAAAATGAACAAGATTTGTTTGCTGTGAGGAAGTTTGAGCAGGACCTTGCTTGGAAAGCAAGCAGTACTACAAGGACAGAGAGGTAGGTGCTTTGTTATGGAGCTGTTTTTTGTTACATAGCTGCTTATTTTATGGAGAGGTAGATTTAGTATAAATCAAGGGGTTGTTTTTAGGCATTTAAGTGATGCCTTAAAGCACCAAAAATAATTGGGGAGCACCAAGCCTATAGGAAAAATTTGAAGGAATATTGGATGATGATGTCAAGTTGTTCCAATTTTTGAAATGAATTTGGATAAAATTGTCAATTTAAAATGAAACCCATCCAAATATGTGGATGAAAATATAGTTCTATCCAAAATACATATGAATACTAAAATATTTGGTTACATCATTTTCTTGTATGTTGCCACTTCAACACTTCTCAAAGAAACAAAACAAAACAAAAAACTCTAATATAAATCTGTAATAGTCCTTGAGGTTGGTAGTCCAAATTTATAGATATGTGAAGATGTGTTATAAAGTGCAACCTAGAGGATGATTTTCAAACAAAAGCTGCAAATTAGATCATTTCTTACAAATGGATCTACCATGATTACACTTACTAATATTTATCAATAAAATATAAAAATTTGTTTCAAATTTTTGTGAATGAAATATTAGTGATTTCAAAAGCATATTTTTTTTGTTAGTTTAAAGTCAAAAATTCTATCCATCATGACTTTGAAAATTTTGAATATTATTTATCTATTGAAATCATATGTTGTTTGCTATTTTTTTGATTAAAACAAAATATAGTTGCACTCTTTGAACTATAGTATATTTGCAAATAAGAATCTTAAAATTCCATAATTATTGCATACATGTTTGGAAACTAATATCCCTTATAAGAAATTCTAAAAAAAAGATTGTATGGATGAAATTAGATGTTGTAAGTTGACATATTGTTGCTGGAAAGGATGATATCTGTTCATTTTAGGTTGATTGGGTGACTTATAGTTTAACCTCAAAAGTTTGAAGACCATTTTTTCATCAAAAACACTCAAAATTGTCATTTCTATTGAAAAGTGTTGAAAACTTTAGAAATTATTCACCTTTCAAATCTAACAGAGCATAATCTTATGCTAGACTAGTATAAAAAAGTGTAGAGATTTAAAAAACTTTGACCCTATAGATTCACTTGCAAGAGATTTGCATTTAAAGTGACAAAAACAAGTAATTTTGCACCTTGCATAATTAGATTATAGGATTTTGAGTCTTCTTAACTTAAAAAATTTTGCACAAAAAATTTAAATATTAAAATTATTAATGTTAACAAATTGAATTGACAATCTACAAAAAGAAATTAAAAAAAGACTTGATTTCATTCTTTAAAAACTTATTAATTATTGATAGATACAAGATTGAAGGAAATTGTAAATCATTAATAGCTTTGAGATGAAATAGAAACTCACTAATCCCAACAATGAGATTGTTCTTGCAAGCATAATAAACTTTATAGAAATGGTTTTTTTTGCAAAATTATAAAAACCAAGTTCAAAAACAAATCCAATGTGTTATTTTTTGAAGAAGTTTCTATGTTTGCTTGCAAGCCAAGAAGCTCCATAATTCTCACATCACTAATCCAAAAGAGATGAACAAAAACTTTCTATATAAACAAAAATACAGTCTATGGAATTTAAATTTTTAAATTTTTTCTTAAGTTTTTGTAGTTTTATTTGTTGCCTAATGAACTAAATAAAGTGTTTGTTGTGGCATTACTTTTGTTCACCCAAACCAATTGAAATAAAATTAATATTATTATAAAGCTAACATATTTTTTAATCTTTAGAAAAAACTCAAAAACTCAAGTCAAAGTTTGAGGCCACAAAAGCCTATCTAAATTCCAAAACTCCAAAGGGTACCCTAAGGGGACTTTAGGGGTTAAACTAAAACTATGGATTTTTCCAAGGTATTGTTGTCTATTTAATGTGTTGTGTAGAGTCAATGGTAGGCTTTCCATGACTTTCATTTCTATTTGAAATTAAAAATCACCATCTATATTACTATAACTTTAACAATTAAATTGAAATTTATGCCTTTTTTTGAATTTTTTCTATTTATTATCAAATAATATAAAATAGGATTTTTTCTATTTGTAAAGAATTTGAAAACTTAAAGCCCAAAGGGTTGTAAAGATGTTTATTAGGAACCAATAAGTTCATGTGGAATTCAATCATATAGAGTTTCTACCAATGATAAGCTCCAAATACAATTTGGTCAAGAATTTTGTGTAGAATATTGAATCTCTTATCCTTCTCATATTTTATTTGCACTGCCAAAGAGATAATTCTTCATGGACAATTTCAATACTAAGTCCTTGTAAGAAACACTTGTGTTATTAATAATCACATGTTACACATATATTATATCTTGTATTGTAACCTCTATGTATCTTGTTTTGTATTGAAATATTGCGCTCATGGATCTAAAGTTTGTACTAAAAATGGATGTTTTTTAAATTCTTATTACCTTATTTTCTTGAATTTTGGGTTCTTGATTTTATTAAAATATGAATTTTGCTAATTTTTTATACTTGCGGTTCTTTATTGTTTAGGATTTTTGATTATCTAAAATTGCTAATCTAAAGTGTTACTTTTTGAAGACTGTATTTTTATAACTGGCCTAAATTTTATAGTGTAATAGTCGGCTTGTTTAGTTTATTTATCCTTATTCTTTTTTTGGTAATGGATTTTTTTCACTCTTTTTAAAGTATACAAACACCATCATAAGTATTAATAATGTATAAGAATTTTATTTTAAAATTGCCATTTTTTATTGGCCATTTTGTGGAAAGTATGATCTATAGTGTTATCTTTTGTTGGACTAGCTAGTTTGAGTGAAGAATATTGCATGTGTGATTTAAAAAAATTACTTGGACAAATAGAAATCCCCTTATAAAGGATTAACCTAGTTTATATATAACTTTTGGGCAGAAACCTCGAGTATAAACTTTTGGAAAATAGATTAATTTAAGCATCCTACTAATTTAATATGATATTTTAGAAACAGGTTCTACATTAATGTTTATGACATAAATTGATTTAATATTTACTTTTGATGAATATTTAAATCTAAAGAGCATAGATATTAAATACTATTTGAAGACAACAATCCTTTTAAATGTGGTTGATAAAAAATTTCATCATGAATAAATACTTATAGCATTTCAAAATCAATTAGTGTGGTTAATACTAAATTCCATTGTTAGTGAAGTGTTTCCAATATTACCTCCAATTGCAACAAAATTAACCTTTTTTTTTTTTCCATCACTCTCATTTTTCACATTGAACATATCAATGGCATGTCACTTCAAGATAAACCTCTGTTGTACCAAAAAGATACCACAAAGATACGTGATTTCACCTTCAGCTTTGAAGAGGAATATCTCTTTATTGAAATTAGGTTTTTGCAAACAAACTGTACCATCACGCTTTCACCTACCAAGGTAGTTATAGCAAGAAGAAAAAAAATGCAAAAACCTTATTACAAAAAAGATTATTTATTTTTAGACTAAGGGCAAAATTTTGCCAAAACAAAAATCCTTTTAGAAGAAATTGTGAATTTCTTTTGGAGATGCTTATAGAAGAAAAGATGTGCATATGGAGGTTTCTTGCACACCTCCACAATTGGATTTTAAAAATTCATCATCAATGTTCTTTAATGAATTTTCATGTAAAACCATGAAAATTAATTTTAAAATTCACCAAAAATGGGTTTTAGTTATTCAAAATTGAAATTTGGTATGGTTGATTGGAATTGCATAAGATATCAAAGATAATTATGCAAAACAAAAAATGTCAATTTTGTTTCATATTATACAAAGAAAACTAATTTTCCAAACTGCCATCACTTAGGTTTTTGGTAAACCACTATACATCTCAATCCCAACTACTTCTTTGTTTGTTTTTTCTAACCCAAAAGCGACGCCAATGCCATTTCATGGCGTTTGGATGACTGTGTGTGGTCTACACAAAGATTAGAAGCATTTTTTCATCCACTTTCTTTTCTTTGACCTTCCATTGGCGGATTATGAAGAATCTTCAATTGAGTTTGTAGTCATCCTAGTGTTTGTCTTCAAGTGAATGAAAAGTTAGTTAAAAAAACGGATCACAAAATATGCTATTTTAGTTATTCTGGAAAGTTGTTGCTCTTTGTTTTAAATCTGAAATTTCTCCACAAAAAAGATATTTTCTTGAGTTTGAGCCCAACTATCAAAATGCAGGTCATCTACTCTACTCTAGTTTCTACTCCAATTTAAATTTTGAAAAATTCTTAGTATTGAATATTTGTTGCAATTTGAACTTTGGATGCATTTTCAATGTCTATTATTTTCTAATTATGGAATGATATAGAAATTGAGTTTACATTATGATGTTTGTTTACCATAAGATACACACATGGTGAAACTTTCAGATTTTTTGAAATATTTTTCTATTTGATATGATTTTTCTTCACATTTTCTTCAAAAAATCTCAAAAAAAATAATTTTTCACAAAAAATTCTAAAATTCTTACAAAATATTAAATACATGTAGTTACATCTTTGAAAAATAAATGTAAAAATTTTCATTCATAGCAATTTGCAAAATGATAGAAAGCTGAGTGATAGGCAGTGAGGCTTGAAGTATGTGGTCATGGGTCCGTCCTTTAAGGGCTAAATGCTTTTTTTATTATAATTTTAAATTGTGGAAGGACAAAGCCTACGACCTTGCTTTCAAACTTCAAAATCTTTCTCACTTTAGGCTCTCTTTTGTCACAACAAGTGGATGAAATTTTTTGTTTTTTATTTTTCAAAGATGAAATAATATTTCTTCTATTAATCATGAAAATTCTAGATTTTTTTGTGAAAATTTGAAATTATTTTGTATTTTTGCAAACAATATAAAAAAACTTATTTCAAATAAAAATTAGCTCCAAAAATTTGAAAATTTTACCATAGGTTTCTATCGTAGTAAAGAAAATTTAAAGACTCTATACCATTCTATAATTAGGAAATAGTATTATGTGGTTCAAATCATCTTAGTTCAAATTGCAATAAAATATTCAATTCTAGGAATTTTCGAAAATTTCAAATTAGTTTAGAATTCAAAATATGTTAACTATAATTCTTCAATTGAGGTTGAATTCAAAATAAATCATTTTTATTGTTGAAATTTAGATTCAAAGCAAGGAGCTAGTAGTAGTCAAATACAACAAAAGGTGATTTGTAGCACATACATTTAAGTTCATACAAAAATATGCAAGATCCTTATGATTGTCTTCTTTACTGTATGACAACAAAAAAAGAGATAGAGAACCATTTCAAAAAAACTGGATGAAAACTTGTTATTTTACATCTTCTTCTAACATAGCTTTCATTGTAATCCTGAAGCTAGATTTTGGCTTCATAGGTGTTCCAAAGTTAAGCTTGGATGCTACTCCCTCCGTTTGGAAATAAGGTATCCATTTTTAATGGTGATTGCACTGAGAATGGATACACTATTTCCAAACAGAGGAAGTATAAAGTATCATAGTTTAGGAGTTCTATTGATATACGTCTAGTCTATATCTTTGAAGGTCAAAATTGAGCAAAATTCATGAATCTTGTTTGTTTTGTAAAAATCACTTGAAGATTGAGAATAATTTTATATTTGTCATATCATTTTATGTAATTTCAAATAATTCTAAATTTTCTTGGATGATCTTCAAGATTTATGTATACATAGAATCTATACAACCACAACTAAATGAAATGAAGCTAAGACAAATATGAGAGTTGAAAGGATCTAGACTTATAAAGAATTTTGTGTTTTTCCAATTGTAGAAAATTGAAAGTAATTTGAGAGAACCAATGGAAGTCTTTGGAATTTAATTAATTTCCAAAACAAAGGATATGAAATTTTGGATTGGACTTTAGCTTCAAAAAAACACGAGGGTTGATAGAATTGACAATATCCATAGGGCCAGAATCTTTGGGATTCTTTGGAGTTTCAATATCAACATAAAGTTCAATGGCAACTATTGGTCAATATATGCCTCCAAATCCGGCATAACAAATTCATAATTGCCAAGACTTCTATGGCAAGTGAAGTCTAGAGGCCTTTTATCCTCAGAGGCCGAGCATAAAATTATTTTCTCAATCTTCATTTTACAAGTACCTAGGAGTGTGATGTTTGTGAAGATTTTTCAAAGATGTCTTATAAATAAGGTAGAGCCATCCATTCTTGACCAGTGACCCATTCCCGACCTATAGGTGCATGTATTTTTTACCAAGCTTAGAATGTGTTTTTTTCTCCTTTTCAAGGGTGGAACTAATAAATACATGATACATGTCCCAAGTTGTGAGAAAGAAAGTAGGAAATAATGATTAGGAAAAAGTAATTGAATGACAGGAATTAGAAGAGTCTAGATGTTGGCTATGGGTCCAGTGCACTTTTTGCCTTTCAAAATTCATAGTAATTTTAGTTCAAGTGATAAATTTACCAAATTTTTTGTGATCCTTGTCACATCTATTGATGTACCTCTAAAAAAATATTTGTTTTGCCTTCACTACTCCAGAGCATGTTGGATTCCTTATTTGGTTGGTTATGGGTGGCTCTACCTTAGTTGAAAAAATTTTACATTATTTTAGAAAAAAATTGAAATGATTATAAACTTTTAAAATAAAAGAAAAAAGTTCAAATCAAATGCCATTCACTCTCAATTTTTCGAAAGTACAAAAATCTCTCCAAGTTTATATTATAAGATTGAACATCATGCTACATATATTTTTTTCCTTGTTTCATTCTAAAATTAGAATATCATCACTCCATGGTTGCAAATTCATTTTCAAAATTGCTAGTCAATATTTCCAAAAAACATTCTATATTTTAAGCAAAATTTTGAGTAAATAGCTGAAGAGTATCAATGAAAACTTGATTTTCGATAGAAATATAATGCTTTCCGTTATTCAATATCCATGTCAAAATTCCTGTCGCCAAGGATTCCCAATTCCAAAATAAGGCTTCAAAATCTTCACTCGCCGTCTCTGGTAGCACAAAGAGCACCAGAGCTCTAGTTAATTTTCTTGGAGCCATTATAGTTCAACAAATGTCAAATTTTGAGAATATTCTCCAAAATAAAATTTTCCACTCTACAAAATATTTGAATAGAGATTCACAAGCATCATTTATAGGCCAAATTGTCCATCACAACTGTATGTTACAACTTAACACAATTAGGTAGCTTTGAATCCAGCTTGCACTAAATGCCTATTAACCCCTAAAGTTCCTTGACTATGTTCTCATCAAAAATGCTCCAAAACTGCCATTTCTAGCACAAGTACCAAATTTTTGAATTTTTTTTTTTTGACACATGTAACCATAAGATCTTGTAGTACTCTAGTTTGAGAATGTGTAAAAAAAATTTCAGAAATTTCCACCGTGTCAATTGGAAGATATTAGCATTTGAAGTGGCAAAAGTCCATTTTTTGGCCTTGTAAAAAACTTCACAATATTATGAAAAGAAGTCTAAAATGGTTGTGCTTCTTTGGATTCATTCTTCAGGGCAAGTTGGCTACATGCTTGAAATTTTCTAGATTATTTGGAACTATATAACATATAGGAAAAAAATAGTAAGTAGAAAGAAGTAGAAAATGGTTCAAAACACTAAATTGTTAAAAAGTTAATTATGGAATTGAAAAATGCCAATCCCAATGGTTGCAATGCTTTAATAAACAATCTACATCCTACAATTTTATTTATTTTTGAGTGAAATAAATGACCTCAAAGTTTATTTTAGAGTAGACAATAAGACAATCCATAACTGCTCGCAAACTAAAAATCCTCATAACGTTTGACTCATTGATCAAAATGGAATCATTCAAAGCTTTCCATGTATATATAAATCTAATAAACCAATTTCAAATTTTTATTTTTGAAAAAAGTGATTTTTTGTGATTTGCCCGGATTGACCAAGTTGAGAAACAAACAACATATTAGGCCATAACTTTTGACTTGTATTTCCAAATGTCATGAAACTTGGTGCATATGAAAGATATTCCTTGTCCCCGCCTTCTATAAAAATCCATTCCAAAATATGCAAATCTCCAATCACACGTACGTGCCCAAAATTTCTATGTTGCCAAAAAACGCATATTGGTCCTTTAGGGGTTAATCTTTAAACTACAAAAGAACCCACATGTACCGTACTTGGAATAGACTACTACCATAATTCAAATGAAGTCATTGTCTATGTCTGATTGTCAATTGGTCTCTCAATTGTATGTCTATTGACCCCTAAAGGCCCAAGGCATTTTTTGGCTCCAAAATCATTGAAAAGTGTCATTTCTGCTGCAATGAGTCCTTAAACCAAAACAAACTTTTTATTTAGAATCCAACCATAGGATCTTGTACTTCACTTGTCTTAGATCATGTGATAAAAATTTCATGAAGTTTGGCCATACGGATTAGAAGATATTAGCATTTGAAGTTAGAAAAAGAAGTTTTTTTGAATTGTGGCCTGCAATTTTAGATGACTTTGACAGCCATTTGTGGATTTTCTTGCACTACACACCATAAAGTTAAATTTTTTTATGTTGGACATTTGAGTTGAGAGTCAGGGAAAAAAATTTCAGAATGTCAAAACTTGATTTTTACATATAAAAAAATTGTCAAGTAGAAGCAGGTCTAAAATTGAACAAAACACTAAATTGTTAATAGCTCTTAGGTTTAATTAAATCACCATAATCCCAACGGTGGGATTGTTCTTGCAAAAAACTTAATCTTGTCAAAAAAAAAATTGAAAAAATTTGAAAATTGCATTAAAATTTGAATTCTATAAGATTTTTTTTAAAGATGCTTAGATTGCCCAAAAAACAAGATTGTCCATAACTTTTTTGTTCTAAGTCCAAATAGAATGAAACAAAGCTTCAAATGTAGAAAAAAACATAATCTTTGAGAAAAATAAATAAACAAATAAAAATTTCATTTTTTTCAATTTTTTTTTTGCCCGACAAACTGCTTTAAAGACTCCAGATGCCATAACTTTTGCTCTCAGGCACCAATTGAAAAAAAATTATATTTTTAGAAAGCTAATGTGATTCTCTATCTTCAAAAAAGTTTCAAAAAATCAGGCCAAAATTTTAGGTCACATGAGCCTGCCCAAAAACCCAAGTGTCTCCCAAGGAGACTTTGGGCCTTTAGGGGTTAAGCTAAATACCCATCTTAATATGACACATTGTACATCTGGGGCTCTCATTTGTTTTCAAACTCTAAATTTACTTTCAACTTCGTCCATTTGACTTTTGTTCAGTAATGAATCAATATACTTAGCATAGGTGTTTTCAATACACCTACACTGGGTCAATTTGGCTTCCATTAGCAACACAAGGTCAAATGGGCTTCAGTTCTATCAGAGCATAACGTAATTTCCAACATCATAATATGCAAAATTCTAATACTCAACAGGACCTCCTTCCTTCTGTTTGACAAACAAATAGTTGAGTTCCTTTCTCTCACAAAATCTAGTTGATGTTATCTGCTATTGCATATTTTTCTTCACAAATCCTCCTTCAATTTGACAAATAGTCCATAATTTCTAATCGAGTTTGGTACTTCAATGTCCCTTTTTAGTCAATTTGTCCAATACCACATCTTAACATGTAACATTCAACCATATTCTTATGATTTGTGTAACTTCATCCACTATCTATACTAATTCTCTCATTCCAAGTCAAATTATCTTGCACTTACTAAAAACTCAATTGCATTTCTAACTTTCTAACTTTCCTTCACTTGTTGTGATCAATAAACAAATCAAACTATGTTTTTGAAATGTATTGAAATGGTCAATTTGTCTTTTAATCCATAAAGGACAAAGGAGTGATCTTGGAAATCATCCCTTTTCATTACCATGTGAATCATTGTCTTAAGAAATAGCAAAAGCACTCATTGGAAGTCAAGGCACTATAGAAAACCTTCCCTTTTTTGCAACAAAATTTTGAAGATGAATAGTTGCACTTCTGTCCTACACATGAGATCCCCTGTCATCCATCAGCCACAAAATGCGTCGACGTTTAAGGGTTAATAACCCCTCCTTGGCTATTAGGTCTTTCCTCTCTATAATTAGATTGCACACCGGCTGTGGTCAAATTGTCGAGCAACTTGTCGAGCAAATTGTCGAGCAAATTGTTCAATTGATAACCTAAGTTTGATCCATTTTTGTGCCGCGATCAAACAATTTTACTTGACTTGGAAGTAAGCTTCATGTGGTGGTCAAATTGTCCAGTATTTGTACAAAGTAACTCCATTGGCATGCAGTATGTCAATTTTTTCCAATAGCAGAGTTCCATAAGAGTATGTTTCATTTTCTAAGGAAGAGGTCAAATTGTCAATACATAGTTAACTATTTATGCCATCATCCCTGTTAGGTCAAATTTAGCCAATACCACGGGTTAGCACATAAGCTTGCATCATCCCTGTTAGATCATAATTAGCCAATACCACATGTTAGCAAATAAGCTTGCATCATCCTCGGTAGGTCAAATTTAGTCAATACCATAGATTAGAACATAAGCTTGCATTGTCTTTGTTAGGGCAAATTTAGCCAATACCACAGGTTAACACATATTAAGCTTGCATCATCCCTGTTAGGTCAAATTTAGCTAATAACACAGGTTAGTATATAAGCTTGCATTGTTCCTATTAGGTCAAATTTAGCCAATACCACAAGTTAGTATGTAAGCTTGCATTGTCCCTATCTTTAGGTCAAATTTAGCCAATACCATAGGTTAGTATATGAGCTTGCATTGTTCCTATTAGGTCAAATTTAGCCAATACCACGGGTTAGCATGTAAGTTTGCATTGTCCCTATTAGGTCAAATTTAGCCAATACCACGAGTTAGTATATGAGCTTGCATTGTCCCCAGTAGGTCAAATTTAGCCAATACCACAAATCAGCACATAAGCTTGCACCATTCCTGTTAGGTCAAATTTAGCCAATACCATAGGTTAGTACATAAGCTTGCACCATTCTTGTTAGGTCAAATTTAGCCAATACTAGCATCATAAGAGTACATACATCATGCAATCTTTACCATTGTATTTAAGCAATCTTTAGAGAGAAAATTTGTCATTATAATCACATAATTTTCCAATCATTGGATAATTGTTACACTCTTAGATAAACCAATCATTGACTATTTTTCTATCTCAGATTCAATCAATAATTCACACAACTGTCATCAAAGACAAATTGTCCACTCAAAATAATAATATTAAGCCATTCCTTACAATTGCTTAAAAAAAATCCAATCATTAGCTATTTGAGTCATCAAAGTCTTACAAATTAAAATGGTCCACAACTCTCAATAAAATAAATTGTCTTTTAATGTGATTAAGCCAAATGGTCCATCATAGATGTTTCAATACAATTCTTCAAAATTCTCCCAAATAATACAAATTGCCTCAACAAATACATAATAAAACTATCAATCCCCTAAACTAACAGTAAAAATTCCAATTATTGGCAAAAAAACCAATCAATCAATGGTAAATACAAAGCACATAAAAATAATATATGGATAAATTGTCAAGTTGAAATTCCTGATGATGAAGAACACAAGTACAAAATTTAACAATAGAGACAAGTAAGCTCAAAAAATTGAAAATGCAATGTGACCTATATTCCAAGTAGAAGATAACTCTACAAATCTCAATATCCCAATAACCGCTATGTCAATTTGTTTCTCCTAATTCCGTATCTAATTGTCTAATTGTTCAATTGTCCAGTCTCCAAATCCTAACTACTTTTCCTAGTTGGCTATTAGTATAACTGATTTAACTTATTCTTTAATTCTAGTTTAAAATTCTATATTCTATTTGTCTCTAAAGGACCAATTGTCAAAATTTTCAAAAGTATATATGCATTAATGTGTACAATATTTTGGTTGCAAATTCAACCTCTAGAGTAGACATATCCATTACTATCTATTACTCAATTCTACCCTCATATTCTAGTGGTGTACAATCTTGAATACAAATGTGTTTTGTTGGTACGCAAGGCATAATTGCTAATTGGATGGTATTAGATATGTCTACCTAGTAATTATTGCCTAAAATACACAAGGGCCATATCTTGTGAATATAAGAATATACAATTGATTTTGGATACACCAATATTCAATACTTTGAGAAAATTACAATTTATTCAAACAATGTTTAAAAAATATATTCAAGAAAATTTGGAATCTTCTTTTAATTAATAATTAGATTTAGCAAAACCTAAGATAATTTAATAATATGAACAATACTTATAGTAGGTGCTTATTTAACCCTTAAAGGACCAATATGCAATTTTTGGCTACATAGAAATTTTTAGGCAGGTATGTATGACTAGAGATTTCTATATTTTTGGAACAAATTTTAATAGAAGGTGGGGATGAAGAATATCTTTCATATGCCCTAAATTTCTTGACATTTGGAAATGTGAATAAAAAATTATTGCATGATATGCAGTTTGTTTCTCAACTTGGGTAGTCTGGGCATATCATAAAAAATCACTTTTTTCAAAAGCAAAAATTTGAAATTGGTTTTCAAGAGTTATATATATGTGGGATGCTTTGAATCATTCCATTTTGATCAATAAGTCAAGAGTTATGAGGATTTTTTTTGTTTACGGGCAGTTATAGATTTTCTACCCTAAAAATAAACTTTAAGTCCTTTACCTTATTCAATTTTCAAATTTTAAAAAGATAAATAAAATCTTAGGATGTATGTTGTTTATTAAAACATTGCAACCATTGGGATTGGCATTTTTTCAAAATTCTCAACAATTTAGTATTTTGAATCATTCTCTACTATCGACTACTTACTATTTTTTTCCTATATGTTGTACAGTTCCAAATGATGTGAAAATTTTCAAGCATGCGGCCATCTTGTCTAGGAAAAAAGAATCCAAAGAAGCGCCACCATTTTGGACATTTTTTCACAGAAAAGTAAGCTTATAAAGTGCAGCTGCTCTAATTTTTGCAGGGCCAAAAAAATGATTTTAGTGAACTTGAATGCTTATATCTTGCCATCACGCGGTGGAAACTTCTGAAAATTTTACCACATGTTCCCAAGTCAGCATACTACAAGATACTACATTTAAACGTGTCAAAAAAAAGTTTTTTTTCAAAAATTGGATACTTATTCTACAAATGGCAGTTTTTGAGCATTTTTGATGAAAACATAGTTATGGAATTTTAGGGGTTAAAGTTGTGCATAAAATAAATTTCAATGAATGTGAAGATTTGGCATATAGAGCTAGCAGTATATAAGAATTTTGTGAACATAGCTCTTCACAATTTATTACAAGCTATATTTGTATCTAACAAGGAGTTCATTTTTTATCTTGAATGTCCAATAAGGTATCAAAGAATTGACAAGAACGTTACATATTAAATTAAATTTTAGGTTTTCAAAATGACATGTTCTAATGATGAAAAGAACACAGACTAAATATTCTTTGGTTTGTTATATACAACAGTCCTAAGGAACTGGATCCATTGAAAATTATTCAAATTATTCAAGAAGGTATTAACAAGTTTTGTAAAGTAGGGTATAATTTGATCATTATAGATACTAGCGAGCAAAATAAGCAAGAACTATCACTATTTGAAAAAATGCGACAGTTTGTTGAAGTCATTGTAAGTGTTTTTTACTCATGCAAAAGTTAGCATAAGTTTCATACAAAATATCATATTTACATATATTAAACATTTGCACTTTGTGTTCTTTTCAAACACTTTATCTATATTTTATGATTTTTCAACATTAATTGCTATGATTTGAGGATCTATGATTGCTTACATTTTGGTAATGAATGTAGACCCTAGATAGTATGGTTACATGTGTCCAAATTTTTTTTCAAAATTTGATACTTATTATAAAAATGGCAGTTTTTGAGCGTTTTCAGTGAAAGCATAGTCAAGGAACTTTAGGGATAAATGCTTTTTGGTGTACTTACCTTTTTTCCTTCTCACAAGGAACCTCTTCGAGTGAACAATAGTTATAGAATGGAAAATTGTATTCTCTCGTTTACAGAAAAAATCTTGATTGGTTGTCAAGACACGTCATTACTTTATTCAGCAATTTGCTGAAGTGGACACTGGAAAAAACAAAACAGAACCTAAGCTTGACTTGCAAATAAACCCCCAAATCACAACTGGCCTGATGAATACCAAGATAAAGAAACACACCTGACTTGCAAAAATTCCCCAATTCAAATCCAGCACCTAACTTGAAAAACGCCGCACCTGACTTGAAAAGAAAAGAAAAAACGTAAACCGATGCACAACTGGATTGATGACGAACAAAAAACCCTAATGATGACTTGAAAAATTAAAAACAGCTTCCAATCCCGAATTTGAAATGCCACAACTCACAGGTTTCTGGAGCCAACCGACTGCATGCCGAAATTTGAGAACCGAACGTTCGCAGAACCTTTGGCTGGATGATAGAACTCCAAATTTGAAAACCCCAAAAAGAATACAGGAACTGCGAAGGGGAGAAGTTGGGGATGCTCCACACTGTCTCAAGATTGGCTTCGAAGCTGGAAAATCGGGAACGGTAGGGTCGAGGTTGTGGATATCTAGAGCTATGGCAAGGAAACTAAACCTTGACTTGGCCTTCAATTACACAATGAGAAAGGCAAGGAATCATGAAGATTGTGAATAGGTAAATTAATGGGTGTGAGTATTTGAAGAGTACCCGCAATGTGACCCGGCATCAACTGATTCAGCTGCCTTTGTGGTGCAGTCGGAAACTAGCCAGAATTCAACAATACACAGGATCAGTTGGCGAGAGCTAAAATGAAAAAGAGAATGTTCACAATTGAATGAACGTAAAAGAAAGTTGAAATTGTTCTCAAAATACTCTCATGTCTCCATAATAGTTGCAAAATTTAAGCGCATTAATTTCAAGTATTACGTATTAATTACAAACTTGATAGAATTTGTTCCCCAAGTATGATTTCATTTGAAGCGTAAGCGATTAGGAAACGTACATGCATCCCATAACATTACTGTCCAGATGACGTTTTCTGTGCAAGGAGGGGTGGTGAGGGAGCCCATGTAACGACCATAGCTGTCAATGGGGTACTCAGTGTCGTCTGTCGGCAGCTTGTCAAAGAACTGCACAACCACCACGAGAGCATTTTCATCTTCATTTATGGATAGTTTATGAAAAATTAAATCGTTCAATAGCAGTTAATATAAAGGAAAACATAGAATTGGGAACTTAAAATTGATATCAGGTCCAATGCAGAACATATAATTGCAGTATATGTCTACATGTACATACCTGGTCTAGGAAAGGGTTATCTTCACCGAGCACGAAGAGATAACCAATTACTGCAATCTGGTTAACTCCTGGCGAAACCTCGTGCAAATGCACCTGGTGAAGCTCGAGAGGAAACCTGCCAAATGATAACAGAAAACAATCAGATTAAATACATAGCAGTAGCAGTACATACTAGCTTGACACCTACTAGCAAAAATTCAATCACAAAATTCTCTGTTTAATCAACTTGTGTTGGGGTAGGATTATATTAATATATATATGGTTCAAGATCGATTCGTTTCATTTCATAACAGTCAATATTTCTTAAATCTGGGGATCGCAATTTGACTATACCATGCTCACGTGTAGTTCGCAATTATACGTGTGTTCATCTGGGGTAGTGAAAGTGCTGAGTAAAAGTGCTACTGGTCGACAACGGAGCTAGACAGAACATTGCTTGACACACCTACTAGCAAAAATTCAATCGGAAAATTCTCTGTTTAATCAGCTTGTGGTGGGGTAGGATTATATTGATAATTATATGTGATTCAAGATCTCATACTAATCAATCAGTTTTTCTTAAATTGGGGGATCTTAAATTGGGCAATGCTGGATTTTGAGTGACTGAATTACCGACCCATTACGATCTGGTATTGGACGTATGAAAATTACGAACTCATGGAGGCAATTTCAGTCCTAGAATTCCGTAGAATTTTCACGCCTGCTGCGGCTAGTGTTTGTTTCCAGTGTTTGAATTAGCCCCGTAAATTCTCAAGAAGAGCTTGCACCACGCTTAATCTGAAAATCTTACGAGCAACAACCCAGGAACAACAACATACAATTGGAGAAGTTTAGGGGAAGTAACAATCGAACTACGAAGTCCCAGTGGGAAATTTAACTAGACACAAATTAATTTCTAAGTATGAGCTTCCTATGTTCTGTCTAGAATGGCTAATGGTGCAGACAGTGCCGGTTTATAGCGTTCAATCATCTAGATCTGGAGTGTTTGCGGGAGTGCGTGGAGACATCATGTTCTGGGATATCCTTTACGGGGTAGTTACGGTGATCCCCTGTGAGCAAAAATCCTTCACGGTAAGATGTTCTGACCCAGCTACTGTCGTGCGTTCTCGGACTTTTGGGGCGCTCCACTATAGACAATCTGCACATCGGGCAGGAAGTGCCGCCGCTACTCTTCCACCGACTCATGCAATCTGCATGAAACGTATGTCCACATGCGGTTGTGTGTCTCGTCTTCTCTTTCATTCCGCCTTTACAAATCGGGCAAGAAGAATCCATCGATACCACACATCCTGACGGTGTGCCCTCATCGGAGGTGTGGCCTTCGCTTCCGACAAGATGCTGGCGGCGCTTGTCGTAAAGTCCCGAGGTCGGACGCGGCTTCGCGATGATGACCAGCGATTCCCATTCCACGAGGTTGTCGGCGGTTTCGAAACCTTCGCACCGGTTCTGTGCTGAGTACCATGGACTCACCATCTCCCGCTCAGCTGCCGCGAGAGGGGCCTTGCCCTTGAAAGGTTCTACGGTTTCGGGCTCTAACGGCTCGTTAGGCTTCAAACAGCGCGTGAAGAGGTTGGCGATTCTCGCACGGAAAGAGGTTGGGCGCTCCTTGCGTGCGGTTATGGAGGCGAGCTTGGTTGCGGCAGGTTCTAATGTGGCAAGGGTTGCGTCCTTGGGTGCTGCTTTGCGTCCTTGGTACATCCACATGCAATCGTAGAAGGAGCAAGTGATGGCCTTCACGGTTTGGCCGCAAGCGAGGCAGTGGTTGTCTTTCCACTCTACGACGTTGTAAATGACGTAACCTTTGAGGCAACCGACCTTCTGGCCGTGTGCCTTGCAGGAGCCGTTAGTGCAGTTGCCTTCCACGTTCAAGCCTTTCGACATTGAGAGCCACGGCTCGCCGGCCTTGCTGAAGGGTTTCGTCTTCAAGGAGCTTGCGTTCTCCAAATCGACGAAGAGCGTGCGATATGCTCCATTCCCACCGCGCAGCCGAAGCAGCACGTGCAGGGTGTCTTCTTTCTGGACACCGTAGTCGCCGAGAGTGCGTCTGTCGTCCAACTGGGAACCCCGGATGATGAGTCTCTGGTGGTTCGGGGGGATCCCTTCTTGGGCCTGAATCTTGGTTTTCACATGCTCAATGGTGTCGGTGCTTTCCACGTCGAGCGTGATGGTTTTGCCGGTCTGGGACTTCGCGAATATCTGCGTCTTGGATGCTCTGGAGTCAGTGGCTGGAATCTGCACGCATGTTACCACCCACTCTCGTTATCGTATGTTGAATGGCATGAAGTAAACCATTTTCAGAAGCTCAGAAAACAGGGTAGGGTGGAGGGATACTGGAAACAGCTGCAAATTACTTTTGGAGAACCGAGGCATGTAGTGTGACAAAACCTTAGCAAAATGTATTGTTTACAAATGGCCCTTCCTCCTAACAGTGCGTTGAATTGCATGAACAGATGCGAATTGAACCGGACCAGGTGCCGGACTGCGTTTTCTAGGACCATCTCCTGGACCATCTGTGAGAGCGTAAAAGTTCAATCCATTCTCAAGACTTGGAGATCAAATTAAGTATGCGCTTGCCCCCGGCCCGTACATCAAGCTCCTTTTGTCGACCAGATGTTGAACATCGTAGTAGCCTTGGGCCGGTGTCAGGGTGCGAGCTTTCTACTCTACGCACAACAGCAGCAATTCTCAAATTCTACTTACGGTACGGTAGTACTCCTGAGAGAAATTCTAAGGAGCCCTCAAATCGAGGGGCTGAAATGGAGAGTCTCTTACTAGAGTGCTTGAACCCTGACAGCTTGAAGTATAAGAGTTGTTATCTGGGATTTCAAGACTTACGATCAAAGACTACTGGAGATTTGACCAACACTACTGGAAATCTCAACAACGGACCAAATACTTTGAGACCCAATTCTGGGCGGAGAACACAACGTTGTTTTACATTAAGTTTGAACTACTTTCAAGCTGGTGTCAAGCTACTAAGAATACACTTTACAAGAGAAATCTTATTTAATAAATAATCAGGCATTCAGTATCTCCAAAACTCTAGTCAGACCATCATTCTCGAAAACCGACGAAAAGAAAGGAAGGATTATGGAGTGCACCTGCCCTGCCACGCTCTTAGAATCTGGAAAGTCTTCACCAACTCCCGATGCTAGTCCCACTCTGCAGAGAAGAGGAAGTGTCATAAAGACTCCGTGCATGCAAACTAATGCAGAAAAACGCACAATCGTTCATTGTCACTTAATGCCACAGTGGTGGCGGCCTAAATGTAGGATATGAATTCTTTTTTCGTAAATGCAGTGAATAAAAAATTCTCAAAAAGCCGCAATCAACTGAGAAACAAATAGAACCTAGTAATGCAATATGATTTCTCAGTTAACTGGTGACAGTTGCACAAATGCATTATGATTTCTCAGTTTAGGTTTTGTAGTCACGATTGCTGACTTAATTTGCGATTCCGATCCTCAGTTTACTGTAGCATTGAAAATTGCAGTAACATTAGCAACCGACAATTGTACAGATTAACGCAATCTTTATTGAATTTTCGATCGACGGGTCCTTTGCTCGCAAATCTTTCACGTACTCAGTCATTTCCTACTTATAGAAACATATACAGTATAGCACTTGGCTATCCTAGAGAGTAAAATCTGTCTGACGGAATATACACTTGCAACGGGACTGCCTAGCCTTACTACCGATCGAACGCTTGATTACTTGATAGTACCTTAACTTAATTAAGAGTCAATTAATCGCAATTGGAAGTTTGAACAACACTACGATTCATTCAAATTACCTGGAGAGAAGTAGATGAGCACGTACTCGCCGCGTTTTACTTGCGCAATGAGGGCGCTGATCTGCGATCAATTTGCAATACAATTCAAGCAGTCAATTGCAATTCTCAAGCAATCACTCCTAGGTAAGCATGACCGGCCTGTGTGATCATCTGGTGAATAACATCAATTCTACAAGTCTTAGATACGTATCCAATACTCATGTTCACTCCCATGACAAACCTGAGATATATTATACTTCACATGCAAGGGCTGTAGGTCTTTACATTTATCCTACATGCTCACCCACGTCAACAATCCTAGCCTGTGTTGGATCGATCGGTAAATGAATTGCGTCAACAAATCCTACAATCACGCATACGCTAGCTCATCCTCAGTCACTCTCACAACCAGAGAATTGATGCAAACATTGGATTGTGCAGGGAACGCACCTCACGTACAAACAAGAGCTGCCGAAGCTTCAAGAGATGAAGCGAAGAAAGACCTCGTACGTTGAGGGCCAGCAGGGGATGCGTTTGAAATGTTTAAATAAAAAAGGGCGGGCCGGAGTAAGCTTGAATTCACAAAAAGGCGGGGTAAGTTGATCGGACGACTGCCCCTCGCATGCAATGCAATTAGACTCAAAGAATTTGTGTTCCAGTAAGTTCCTCCATCAAGCTGTGTAGTATGGGAAATTTTATTAAAACGGTGATATTCCTTAAGTCATTTTCCCTCTCATTTCCTTCTTTCAACACCAATTTGGTTAAGTTGGCATATTTCCTCAAACTTGGCGCTTTTACATGTTTGTAGACTGTGAGTTTTGAAATCTATATCAGTCCTAGACTTTAGAACTTTGTGTAGATGAAGGGCGATTGCAAGAAACACTTGCCCTACTTTTTGTCACACGTTCACTGCGGAAGTTGTTTTGTGCCATAAGTATTGCAAAAGTGATTGAATGAACATGAAATTCAAAAGTAAGCTTCCTATAGCAATTTAAAATGTACTTCAATTCTTTCAATTTTTACAAAATTAGTTCAATAGGTGAGATTGAAATTTGAATATACATCACACATGCAGTTTTGGTGTTTTTTAGTACTAGGGTGATGCAAGAAAGACCGGTACTGAAACATTGTCACAAAGCCAGTGCCGAAGCTTCCTTTGCAATAACTTTTGAAGCATGACCCGCATGAACTTGAAATTTTTATTGGAGATTCTTCTTATGAATTTAATCATATCTCATATTTTTCAGAAATTTTCAAAAATCATTTTATATTTAAAAATCATATAAACTAATATGTCACGTTTTGAGTTTTTGGGGGGTTTACTACATATGGAGTCCCCAAATTTAATGATATGGAGCTGAAACTTCTCTGGTCTATTTCCATAGTTGGAAGTCATGTTTCTACCAAGGGGCATTAAAAAATATTTTATTTTATATCCTCTATGTCCATGCAAAGAGGGCTTCCTTATGCGTGCAATTCTGAGCATTGAAGATGGTTTCAACATTATTTTTTTGGTGAAATATCATTATCATGAAGTCTTCTCATGTGGCGTTTTTTTTTTTTTTTAATTTCCCCTATTTTTTACAAATTAAAACATCAAAGTATGTATTTTCTTCAAAATTTCAGCTCATCTTTTTTGTGAATAACTTTTGACTTAGATTTTTTTTTTAGGTCTAAAATTTTGGTGAAATGCTATTTTTAGTGTCATACTAATTATCCATATTTTATTTTATTTTTAAAAATTTGTACGCAAAAGCTCATAGTACTAGGAGTACTAGCCAAAATGGAACAAAAACGGAAGGTCTTTCTTGCAACGACCCACTATCGAGTACCTTTTATAAAGAATTACATCACTAAATTTGGTAAGCTAGCTCTTCTAATAGAAATACACCTTTGCAAAATAGGAATTTCTAAAAACATGTCCCAGTTGTGTTTTTCATTGACCTAAAGTGTATTATATTCAGATTGAATTTATATTGAATTAAAAATATTTTTTTAGTTTTTTGATTTGATCTTCCTTCTTTGCTCTTAGTTGACAACAATGGCTACTTTTAAAATGAAAATTTTAAGTCTATTTTCTAATTTTTAAAAATAAAAATGTAGAAGTCTCATTTTCTAGCATAAATTGCAGCTTGTGGCAAAAAATAGTATTTTAGTGTATACAAAAAGACTCAATAGTATTGATAGGGGCCTATATTGGAGGCAATTTGTCAATGCAAATTATTATTATGGCAACTTAAGTTTTGCCATCCATCCTTGTCATTCAATGATGAACATCAAAAGTTGTCAAAATAGTAGATCTAAAATCCAATTGTTTGTATAAATTCATATTCCATGCCCCCAATAGTACTAACGGTCACTCATAGTACAAAAGTACTAAAACACTGAATCAAAAATGCAACAAATAGTACAATTATTTCTTGGAATTACCCTAAATCGCAATTTTTGGCGCATTGCCCTGCATTGTGCCATTTTAAATGAAATTGTCAATTTTCACCCTTCTTCTTCTGCACCCGATTTTAATGGAATATTGCCATTTTAATGAAATCTTGGATGTAGTATAATAACAATTCCAAACAAGGTTGACATGTGTGAAGTCTGTGCATGTGATCACCACACACCTTATATCATTTTATTAACCAATGGAACAACATTATTTATATCAAGCATGAGATTTTTTTTGGTTTCAAACAATATCAAATCATGCGGACCCCATTCATAACCCCAAAAGGACATAGAGGAGGACAAGTTAATTCAATTCGTGCAAGAGCCTTAAACAAAATTTTTGATAAAAAGGTAGCATCCCAATGTCCCACAAACTTAGCACTTTCATGTTCAAACCGTATGTTCTGAAATCTATACAAATCCTAGACTTTAAAGATTTGTGAAGTTGAATTACAAATTTTGGCGCCCTGAGTTGTGCCAATTTTATTAAAGAAATTGTCCATTTCACCCTTCCTTTTCCGTGCCATTTTAATGGAATACTGCCTTTAATTGTGGTTGTAATGTCTAGAATAATAATCCCAAATGAAGTTGATATGTGCAAATTTTGTGCAAGAAATCACCATGCACCTTATATATTTTTATTAACCTACAAAACAACATTATGTGTATTAAATATGGAATTCTTTTTGGCTTCAAGCATTATCATATCATACCCCATTAACTTGTAAATGACCATTGTCCCTTTGGGGGACCATTGGGATTTCGGGCATGTACCTACGAGCTGAATTTTTGTTGTGATTTCTTAAAACTTTTTTTGAGGATAGAAAAATAATTAAGCTTTGTGGGAGTGTAATTATTATTTCAATCGATGCCTTTTGGTAAAAAAACTTGTGTCCAAGTAAACTCAAAACAGGGGACGAGGGGTAGCAAAAAAATTTTAATTAATTAATTGAATTTATTTTTAATTTATTTTTCTTATAGATTATATTTTTGTTTATCTAGAAAGCTTTGATTTGTTTCATTATGGATTTGTTATGAGAAAGTTATGGACATTCTTGTTTTTTGGGCACTAACTTAGAGCATCTTCCTAAAAAAAATAACTTGTAGAATTCATTTCTGAATGCAATTTTTACAATTTTTCAAAAACAAATTTCTACAAGGTTTAGTTTTTTTGCTAGAACAATCTCACCATTGGGATTAGTGCTTTTTAATTCCATAGAAAACATATGAATATTTTAGATTTTCCTTCTATATTGTACCTACTTCTATCTAACATTTTTTTTAATAATGAAAATTAAGTTTTTTTGGATTTTTTTTTCTCCTAGATTTTCAACTCAATTTTCTACTATAAAGATTTAAAGCTCAAAAATCTATAGTGCAAAAGATTTAAGTTAAAAATGTTCAAAGTCATAAAATCTAGTCCCGCAATGTGCTGAAAAACTTGTTTTTTTCACTTTAAACGCAGATATCTTGAAAATTGTGCGGTCAGAAATTTTGAATTTTTTTTACACATTGTCATACTAGTTAGGTATAAGATCCTATGATTAGATGTGAAAAAAAACAATTTTCAATTTTTTTTACTCTTTGCTATAGAAATGGCAGTTTTGAATGTTTCTTGGCAGAAAAAAGGCCTTGGTCCTTTAGGGGTTAATAACCCCTAAGAAGATGTGCAACTGTGCACATATGCAAGTTAATTCAATTTGTGCAAGAATTTTAAAACAAAATTATGTTAAAATGAGTTAATATTCCAAAAACTTGGTACTTTTACATTTAGACCATAGTACAATATATTTTGAAATTTATACCAATTCTAGACTTTAAAGCAAAAGAAGGAAATGAATAGAAAAATGGCATATGGAATACCACTGTAGTCAAACAAATTATTTTTGGACTTAGTTCCTCGTTTAAGTGTAAATAGGAAATCAATATAAATCTTATAGCTTGTTGAATATAAAAAAAGAGTGAATGACAACTAGACTTTGAAAAAGAACCTTATTAGGATAGAAAATGGCCTAGATGTAAAGTACTACTAGTAACTTTTAGAGATTTTAGGAGCTGTGACAAATCGTCCTAGAAAGATAAATAGTCTTCTTCCTTCATTTTACAATTAGCACATAATATGAACTTCAAGTTGAATAGGAAATTGTGTGACTCAACTTGTAATAATTATATCTTTCAATATAAAATCAATTGTAAGAAAAAAAATAGTTTAAAAGAAATTGTCTATTTACATTTCTTTGTTGTTGTGCCACCGGGTAGGTGTGCACTTAGATGTGATATGTGGGTGATCATTGTAATGTGAGTTGCTTAGATAGACACTTGATCTTGAAGTTGAAAGCAACTGATTATTAAATTGAAGATGAATGTTATTAATATGAAGAACTAGAAGTATCATCATATATGAATTTGGAAGATGTGAATTAGATAGTGAATCCAAAAGTTGGTTTGTATTGCATTGTTGGATAGCAAATGCTTAGATTTTAGATACCATTTACAATTTCAATTATCTATTTAAGTCTTTTTGACCTTCATGTGACCTTAGTTGCTTCAACAAAAGTCCTACTTGGCCTTCCTTCTAAAAAGAACCTCCACTAGAAGAGTTGCCATGGTCTTTTGGCCTTGATAGCTTCTTTCCTTCAACATTTTGGTGCCGCTGCCGGGGAAAGGTCCTGGCTATCGGCGGCTAAAATGTAAAATAGAAAAGGAATCTTATTCTATTGGTTGATAAAATAAAATAAAATAAAATCAAGAATTTCTTAGGAAAAATAGAATATGTAACTTCCTTATGAAAAATCAATTCAAAAGGAATGAAATGTATTTTTCCTACTAGAATTCTTATAAACCCATTTTCCAACCATTTTTGATAAAGATTTCTAAAACTTGGAATTAAATAATAGTGTTTTAAGTATGTATCAAATTTATAAAGAATATCAATTATACTTATATAAAAAGTAGAAATTAAATGGATTATGTCAAGAAATTAGTCAAGAAATAATTAATGAAATTTTAGCTAATGTTTTTCCCAAAAAGGAGGTTTTAGACAAATCTTCTTCTATAATTTGTTATAGTCAATCACATTTACAAGAATTAAGACCAGTATCTAAACCAACCTTGAATCCATTTAGACCATCTTGGTTCAAATATTAGAAATCCAGATTCTAAGAATACCAGAGTTTATATTAACGGAAAAATACAAGGATTAAGGGAGGGGAATTGTTGTCATTTTTTTGGACGTATAGGACATATTAAGAATACGTGTTTTAAGAAACAAGCCTATGATAGTATTGAAAAAATCCGTTTATCCTCGAAAGTTCCACACAACCCACCAAATCCTATCCCTTGTTCATTATCTTTTGATAAAAAACTTCTTGAAACAGCTAAAGGCTTATTGCCCCTAAAAAATCCTGAAATCACTTTAGAAGAATTACTCAAAACTAGAACTATTATTGATACATTAATTTACTTTCACCCAACCAAGAAACAATTGCAAGGAAATAGCTCTAACATATATTAAAAGAATACATGAAAGAATTTCCAATGATTGTAAATGGTTTATTTATTCCCGTGGAAAGTACCGGAAGTTGTGGAAGATTATTATTCTGGACCATGTCTTTTTATGGCCTTTTACAGGCTCTATAAAAATGCATATTTTGGTCAAAGTTTTCAATTAAGTGGAAATTACATTAAAGATAGAAATTTAACACAAAGAATAGAACAATTACCGTTAGATATAAAGAGAATTATTTTTAGCAAAATTTGGAAAAATTTTGAATTTCAAAAAGGATTCTTTGTAAGAAATGGTGAATTACTTTTTGACTTTTCTTTGCACTATTTGATAAGTCAATATAGAAAGTTGAAATCACAAACCAAAAAGCAAGTACCTAAAGCTTATGCTGCTTGGACTGGGAGTAAAACTATAGATAGAATTTATAAATTTACTTATGGTCCAATGAATCCCACAATTACTCCTCTTATCCCAGACTTTGTGTGCAAAGAAAAGGCACATCCATTAAGCCCATCTTTTTATTTAATTTGTCCTACTACTTTTGATTATGTTAGATTATAATTGATTGATAGAACTCAGTCCTATTAAAGTTTTCAAGCAGTTTTTAATAGGTATGTTTGTAAGATTAAAACCTATGGCCTCTTTAAATGACTGGTTCAATTTCTGACCGGGTATTAAGGAGTTTTATTCTTAAATTACAAACAGAAAGTAAACCAAAACATAGAAGAATAGCAGCTACCTATATTAACCCCTAAAGGACCGCTTGTCCCCTTGAGGGACAAAATGGGTCCAGGCAAATTCCTATGGTCTCAATATGAAGTCAGATTTTTTGGTATTTTTGGAGGTTGTGTATTTTTGCGAGAGCTTCATGGATATATAATTTTTATTTTGTTTGATGCCTGGGAGCAAAAGTTATGGCACAATAAGTAAAAGTGGAGTTCGGCGGGCATCACAAAAAAAATCACAGAAAGTCAAAATAATTTTTTTTTCAAATTTTTTTCTCATTGATTATATTTTTGTCTACATGTGAATCTTTGTTTCATTCAATTTGAACTAAAAATGAGAAAGTTATGGACAATCTTATTTTTTCGGGCAATCTAAGCATCTTCTTGAAAAAATAAGTTGTAGAATTCATTTTCGAATGCATTTTTTAGAATTTAAAAAAAAAAATTTTAGACAAGGTTAGATTTTTTTGCTAGAACAATCTCACCATTGGGATTATTGTGATTCAATTCCATCTAAAAGCTATTAACAATTTTGTTTTTTCTCCAATCTTGAACCTACCTCTACTTAACAATTTTTTAATGACTGAAAGTTAAGTGATTTTTTTCCTAAATTTTTTTGGTAGATTCTCAACTCAACCACTTAATATAAATAAGTAGAAAATTTAAGTCTTTAGTGTAAAAATTTTGAACTAAAAAGATTCAAAGCCAAAAAATCTAGTCAAGTGAGGTGCAAAAAAACTTGTGTTCTTCACTTTAAATGCATATGTCTAACAATCTACATGGTCAAAGTTTACAAAATTTCTTCTATGTATTCATATACAAGTGAAATATAAGATCTTACGGTTGGATATGCAAAAAAAAAAACACTTTTTAAAGTTTTTTTCTCTTTGCAATAGAAATGACAGTTTTGGATAGGTTTTGATAAGAAAAACACCTTGGTCCTTTAGGGGTTAACCCTTGTTTTTCACCACCCCAACCTCCTCCTAGTCCCGTAGATCCTAATACCACAGAATTGTCTATTAGCGAATTTCAGAGACTAGTTACTAATTTCACTCCAATTGAATCTCAAAGTGAGATAACAGAATCTAAAATTGAGTTTGAGGTGCATTCTAATATATTTTCTAAACTAGAAGAATCTACAAGAACAGAAACAGCTGTTCAAGGAACTTCCTTAGCAAATATTGCTACGTCTATAGAACAGGAAAATATTTCTTATCCTATAAGTGAAGATTCTATAAGTCAGGTGTTGCATCAATCACCGATTAGTCCACAACAAACATCTACTAGTCCTTTGAGAACACCAACACCAATATCTCCTAGAACTCCAAATCCAGTTGAATATTTATTTTCTACACCAGAGCAGCTTAATCTTTCTACACCACTAGGTGATTTCAGAACTAATGCTGCATAAACTGATTATTTAAGAAATGCCTGGAATGAAGAAAGTCCAAATATACTAGATAGATTAGAAAATTACCTAACACCTATTCGAGAGAGTAGAAGAGCTTCATCCTCTAATTCTGCTCAATTAGAAAGGGCTGATTTAGTGGTCTTAGGTTGGACCACGGTTATAGGCTCTGCAGTCCACAATCTTAGGTCCAAAGTGCAGCTATAGGAGCTAAATTTCACGGATTTAAGGGTTATTGTTTTGTATGGTTTTAGGTGTTTGTTTGCCTTGGTTTTAGGCTTTCTTTTGCATGGTCTTAGGGTCTCTTCTTGAGTTAAATATATATATAAGAATTGGACTTATATTTTGTGTATGTAGGAATTAATTTTGTGTGAGTTTGGCAAGTTTGACCAAAAGTGAAAGCAATAAGAAAATTGGACCATTGGTATACTTCTTACCTGCATACTTTTGTATACTGGAAAAATTTGACCTAGAATACGGAACGTTAGGCATCTGCATGAAACGTGATAGCTACAGATAGACTGGACAATTTGACCAAAATATAAATATAACATAATTAATGAACTATGTGTATTATTTTAAAAGTATTATCTTAGAATGATTAGGTCCTAGAGCATACACTTGCATAAGAAGAATTTGACCAAACCAGAACTATTGACCAGAATATTTGACCTCCCTTAGAACACTAGACAGGACCGGGACTTCATTCATTGTGTCGCATCCATTGGTAATGGACTGTCCACTAAATTTATAACTCTGGGAATAAGAATGTTAAAAAATAAAACATACATACTTAGTTTTAAAAGTGTAAATCTATTTGAAAAATGACACTAGTCACAAAACGATAGACTTAATACACCTTTCCTTCAAACAGAACCCTTGTACTAGTGTTTCCTGGGTTTTGGGAAATAAGACAAAATCCAGACAACATTTTGGCGCCGTGGCTGGGGAAGGTCTCAACTTTTGGTGACTTTGATGTAGGAAAGAAAAAGACAATTTATAAATGAGATAATTGAAAATTGGTTGGAAACCAAATTTATTAGAGTATAATGTACATTCTTTTCTTAATGCATAAAGCCTCTTATGATGAATGGCACATACTCTTTTACAAATAGAAATGAAACCCTTAGAGAATTCCCATCATCCTTTGTTTGATAGTTGTATATGGTATTTGTATAGTATTTACATGTAAAATTTAGAAATAAAATATAATGTATCCTAGTTTAAAAAAAAAAAAATTTGAATGTAAGAAGTGTGTTCATTGCAATGAAGAATTGTAAATGAACTTGAAATGCGTCATTATGGAATTCAAAATATCAAGAATTCAAGAAATTATTGTGATGAGTGCCAAAATTATAAAAGTGAAATCAAACTTCTTCAAGAAATCAAAGGAAGTTTATGTTTGCAACTTCAAGAAAAAGAGCTTGATCATGAAAATAAAATTTATCATTTTCAACAAATTAAAGAAAACTTATGCTTTCAACTTCAAAACCAAGAGGATGAATATAATCAATTGAAAGCAAATTTAAAAAATGTAAGTGAAGAATTCCAATTTTGTAAAGATGATTGGAAAAGATGCAATGCATTGCATATAAAAAAACTTGATGGAAAGATTGAAAATCTAATTATTGCACAAAAAGCAATTGAAAATTTAAAAAGTGACTATAACATTCTTTTGAGTGAACATGAAATCACCAAGCATAATGTTGTTCCTAATTTGGAAAAGAAACTTGAAGTCTCATGTATACAAGTTGAAAGTCTAAAGAAAAAATTAAAAAATATAAAAGATCAATATAAGATTCATATTCAATTTATCTTTCAAGAAAATGCAAGGTTATTTAAAGAAAATGAAGACTATTTGAACACAATAAATAATTTACAAGAAGAACTTTTAGGCTTAAACAATGTCTATACTCAATATGAAGCTAAAAATAGAATATCAAAGGCCAATTATCAAACTCTATTTAAAATGTTATTGAAGATACAAAATAATATAGAGAGCTTTAAAAATGATTTTTGTCATTTTTCACAATTTATCAAAAATACAATGAATTCTTATCAAGCAACATAGAATGCTAAAGAAGAAATGATCATCTTTAAAGATCTAAATATGAAAAATGAAAGAAATGAGTGTTATCAACAATTATGTGAATATAAATCAATGATTGAAAAATTAACACTAGAATGTGCAAATCAACAAGTTATTATTGATGCCAAAGGTCATAGGTATGAAAAGACGGTTGAAGAAATAAATTTTATGAGGATCAAAAATGATAAACTTAGTAGCACTATAAGTGAATTCAATGATAAGCAAAATCTTGCTAAAAATGAATCAACTCAATTTAAAAATCAAATAATATTATTGGAAAAAGAAGCAAATAAATTGGAGAATGAACAACTTGATTTTGATGCCTTACTTACAAATGTTGTGAAAGCCAAAAGAATAAAGACAATACAACTAGTAAAAAATTCAAGAAACATGTTGAAATTTTACAAAAATGAAGTAGAAACTAAAAGTAATCTAAGACTTGAATTTGAACAATCACAAAAAGATGAAAGTAGGTATCTTTGCATCTTATAGAATCAAAATATTGAAAATGATAATAAAGATCATTTTGAAAGAAAAGTCATTATTTTTAAATGTTTTATATTCAAAATGAATCCAAAATGTTTCAAACTAAAATTCAGAATCTATAAAAATATTTTGCATATTCAATGAGAGAAGTTGCAACTTCTCAAATATCAATCATTTATATTTCACAATCACTAACAAGGCAAAAGAGTTTATATTTCTTAACAAAAGTTTATATGCTTATCATCTTGAGATCAAAAATAATAATGGTCTTTGATGGAGATCCAATAATTTGATTTTAGAGTAAACTTTATGCATATTTAAATTTCAAAAATCTACAAAGATTGTATTAAGATGAATGAAAGCATCATGGAAATTAATGAAAATTTATAAATGATATGAATTTGGACTATGTTAAATTATACAAGAATTCTACGGTCAATATGACATCACATCAATTTGCAAATAGATTATTAGAAATGTAGAAATGAAAGATGAGCAAGGATACAAATAGGATTAAAGCAAAAGACATAATTTATTAATATCCAATAAGACAGCAAGAAGAATAAAGGTAATTAACGAGGACGTCAATTATACTGAAGAGGGGGCTATGTAGTCAGACAAATTATTTTTGGACTTAGTTCCTCGTTTAAGTGTAAATAGGAAATCAATATAAATCTTATAGCTTGTTGAATATAAAAAAGGAGTGAATGACAACTAGACTTTGAAAAAGAACCTTATTAGGATAGAAAATGGCCTAGATGTAAAGTACTACTAGTAACTTTTAGAGATTTTAGGAGCTGTGACAAATCGTCCTAGAAAGATAAATAGTCTTCTTCCTTCATTTTACAATTAGCACATAATATGAACTTCAAGTTGAATAGGAAATTGTGTGACTCAACTTGTAATAATTATATCTTTCAATATAAAATCAATTGTAAGAAAAAAAATAGTTTAAAAGAAATTGTCTATTTACATTTCTTTGTTGTTGTGCCACCGGTGTCGTGTTGAGAGGAGTGCGCTTTAGGAATACGCAAAGTATCTGGCTGCAACTGGAACTAGTTAGTCATTGACTTCAAATAATCTTCAAGTCTTCTAGTCTTCAATCTTCTCTTCGTTCTTCGGCCTTCAAACTCCTCCCCGTTGGCCTATCCTATGTTGGCTCTAAACGGGTCAGGATTTGGTCAGGTAGGTAATAAGAACTACAGGCCTCGGACGGGTAAAACGAGACGGCATAATACGAGATGCCGTCCGGATGATGGGCTCCTAAACTTCAAACTCCCGGTGACCAGCTCTAACTAGGCTTTAGCTTTCACCTTGAGAACAAACAGATTTGACCATGTAGGTGATTAAATTCCACCATCTCCACAAACACAAAACAAGGCTAAGCATTGGTTTAATCCAAGCTGCCCGCAACAACAAAAGTTTACAATAAAAGACAAGCCACAAGCCACAACACACAAATTCTCCTCCAACTCCAACTTCAAATCTTCACTCCAACTTCAATTTCAAAGCTAAACTTTGAATGAACGCCACCAATGCTCCACAACTCCAAATAGAATGAGTGATAGCTCTTTGTAAAGCTAATACAATTTTCTATACTTTCATCAAATTTCAATTCATTCAAATACTCTCTCCAATATCTATGATTGCCCAAAGTTTCGGCCTCTAAAAGTGAGGATAGCAGACCCTCTTTTACTTCAACACTCACAACTCACTCATAAATGCTCCAAATACAACAAATGATAGCTATTTGAAAAGCTAAAAAAATTCTTTACAACTTCTCAAAATTCATTGCAAAATAAAAAATTTTCCGTCTTCTATGGTTGGTCAAAGTCTCAGCCCCTTCACAAATCTCCACTCACAACTTCAATTCAAGCAAGAAAAGACCTCTTCCAATCACAACATCATAATATACAACTCCTCCAATTTTCATTGAAAAAACCCCCTCTCCAAAACATAACACAACAACCTCCTAACATTCGGATCCCCCCCTAAACTCACAACGAGAGAGAAGATGAAAAAAAATCACCTTTTTCCCACCTTAACTTCACTCTAACTTCACTCTATCTCTTTATCTTTTACTTTTCCACTCAATCTCCATCTTAACTTATCTCTAACTTCACTCTATCCACTCTATCTACGGAATAAAGAACTAAAATCTACATATATCTAGTAGAGGTAAAAAAAAACTAGAACCCCAATTTCTTGAGACTCAGAAAAAAACCTCTAGTTCGACATAGTATAATCTAAATAAAACACAAAGAAGAATATTGAATGAGATGAAGCCACCTCAAATGATGTCAACTTCTTTATAATGCAAAAAATATTAAAATCTATCTTAGATCATATATATTTACATAATCTACATAATGTCTGCATTTGCAACATGACACCAGGTAGGTGTGCACTTAGATGTGATATGTGGGTGATCATTGTAATGTGAGTTGCTTAGATAGACACTTGATCTTGAAGTTGAAAGCAATTGATTATTAAATTGAAGATGAATGTTATTAATATGAAGAACTAGAAGTATCATCATATATGAATTTGGAAGATGTGAATTAGATAGTGAATCCAAAAGTTGGTTTGTATTGCATTGTTGGATAGCAAATGCTTAGATTTTAGATACCATTTACAATTTCAATTATCTATTTAAGTCTTTTTGACCTTCATGTGACCTTAGTTGCTTCAACAAAAGTCCTACTTGGCCTTCCTTCTAAAAAAAACCTCCACTAGGAGAGTTGCCATGGTCTTTTGGCCTTGATAGCTTCTTCCCTTCAACAACCACCATTTTAACAAAGTTTCCCATTCTAATGCGAGACTTTGAATAGTGTGAGTCTCCAATCATCACAGTAATTTGGATGAATGTGGTCTAATTAGTGTGAAAATTTAGATGAATTCACTACAAAAAAAGAGGGGTATAAATGACTTGTCCACAATGACTGCACCGACAAGAATGACTGCAGAATGACTCCAGAATGACTATTTTGCAGTCATTTTTGTCGGTGCAATCATTGTGGACAAGTCATTTATATCCCTCTTTTTTTGTAGTGATTTTGGATGAATATAGATGAAATTATGTGAAAATCGGATGATAATCATACTATTTGAGGTTGTATGAAAATAGTGTAGATCACATTATTATATTGATTTAATCTGAAATATTATGAACTTCAATCTATATTAGTGTGCTACGCAAAATTGAATAATTTTAGAATTTGTGCAAGCCTTTGTATCATTAGTGCAAGGCACAATAATCAACATTGGTTTGTTATTTTCCTTTCACTGTATTTTTTCATCATTAATTAATCAAAGGTGGTCCAATCCATTTAAAAATTGGGGGTCAAAATGGACCTTAGGACAAAGGTTTTGCAATCTTGACGCTAGAAAGTCATCCATCTTTAGGATCAAAACTAGTAAAAGTAATACTTCCTTAGTGGCCTAAGACTAATTGATTTCCTTGTAATTATGACTATGGAAGTCACAACCTATGCATCATTGTTAGCCACTAAGAGTTATCTTCAATTGGCATGCTTAGTGTGTGAATTTGAAGCCTTAAGTGGAACTAATTGATACCCTAATTTGGGAAAACAAACTGTATGTGGTTCATTCTCCTCTAAATTATGAATGATGTAATTGCAGTCAATGTTGTAAAATTATTGCAAAACTCTTATAAATGTTCAATATTATTGTTGGAGTTCAATTAGTGAAATTGATGTATAAAATTAATGGATTTAGAATGATTTAAGATTTTTGTAAAAGTCCATTAGGTCTAGCACCTATTAATAGTAAATTGTAGCTTTTAACTTAGGAGTCTATTGCTTGAAGGCACATTAGGGGTCCACACTCTACACCGGCCTAAATTCTATAGGATCATTTTGCCTTAACCAATAGAAAACCTCATAGAATTTGGTTTGTCTGTCTAGAAGGAGTAATCCTAACTCGTGCAACAAGATGTTTTGACATGCCTAAGTTTGTAGTATTGTTGGAACATTTTGGAGGATTTTGGAATTTGTATTTCATTGTGTTTGTATTTTCCTTAAATTGCAATTATTTTGGGTGAGCATTATTTAGGTATTGAATGCCATTATGTATAAATCACCAAGCATTGCTTTCAATAAACACTAGAAATCTTGAGCTATGCCACAATTGTTGGGTAGGATCCTCTTGAATGTTGTTTAGTTGCTTCATTTTATTACATGTTCTTATGTCATGCTGAGGTACGTTGGGTTAATAGTTGATAGAAATTAGAAGTGCTAGGAGTCTGATCTTATGCAACCAATGATTATCTCTTTAATCCATAGTGGATTCTATACCACACATTTGTTGCTCAAAGGGGGCTCTACCTACTGCAATATCATACTCCAAGGTTCATCTTTCCCATTCTCTTTTCTATGCTCTGAGGTTCACTAGATATTATGTTGGATGTTCTTGTTGACATAAAAATAAAGGTTGTTATATTTGATGTCACTTAAAATACGTCATCAAAAACATAGCTTTCTTCTAGTTGAAGTTTCATCCACATCCTTCTATAGGAAAAACACCCTTATTCCAATTGTATCCAATATTTAATCTAAAAGTATAAAAACATTCATTTATAGCAATCCTATTTTGTTTTAACTTCTAAAAAAAACATTGTCCTTTTAAAAGACAAATTGAATCTTGGACAGGTACCTATGGTTTTTGAATATTTTTTTAAAGATAGAAGAAATGATTAGCTTCATGGGAATATAATTTTTTTTTCAATTGGTTCTTGGGAACAAAAATCATGCCTAAAGAAGCTCAAAACAAGGGAGACTAGGTAGCTAGAAAAAATTCAAAAATTTGAATTTTTTTTTTTTTTTACAATTTATATTTTTTTCTAAATAGAGATATTTAATTCATTTCATTTGGATAAGTGATGTAAAAGTTATAGAAAGTCTTGTTGTTTGAGCAATTTGAGCATCCTTTTGAAAAAATAATTAGTAGAATTATATTATTTTTTAAATGCAATTCTTATAGTTTTTAAAAAAAAAACACTCCACATGGTTAAGTTTTTTTGATAGAAAAATCTCACAATTGGAATAAATGCTCTTAAATTCCATCTTAGAAATGTTAATAATTTAGATTTTCCTTCTATCTTGTACCTACTTCTATTTAACAATTTTCTTGAGAATGAAAATTGAGGTCTTTTTTAATTTCTTGTTTTTTTAGACACTCTAATCAATTGATTGCCACAAAGATTTAAACCTCAAAATTTTGTAGTGAAAAAAGTTTAAGTTAAAAAGGTTCAAAATCAAATATTCTATACCTGCAATGTGCAAAAATACTTGTCTTTTTAACTTCAAACGCAAATATCTTGCAATATGTGCAGTCAAAGTTACTGAAATTTACTCCCATACATTTTTATACTAATAAGGTGTAAGATCCTATAGTTAGATGTGCAAAAAGAACAAATTTCAAAAAAGTTTATACTTTGCAATAAAAATGGCAGTTCAAGTGTTTTTTGGAAAAAAATAAAGGAATGGTCCTTTAGGGACTAACATTAGAGAAACGTTGGACTCTCAAGAGGGCTGCTAGGATTTGACAAGTTAGTCTATTTTAGGAGCCCTATTGAGCTATTCAAAAGATGGAATCTTTGACAAAAAAAGAGATTTACCTTGTGTAAATAATAGGGCTGACAAAGAGTTTATCTCTGTTTTCTATTTTGTTTCCTATTTCGTAGTTGTTAGAAGAGCCGTTACTTATGATGCCTACTTTATTTAAATACTAATCTTCAAAAATCAATGTTCTGACACTTGGTTATTCCAACCAATCCAACCAGGAGCAGCAATAGGAAAAAAGTTCCTGCGCAACCAAAATAAATGTAATCATGGGGGCCCTTGCGACATTGCTTAGCAACCTTTTAGAGAGTCCAGAATTTTTCTAATGAGACCTTTATAACCCTTGCGTAACCCCTTGTTTACTTCTTCAGTATTCCAAAATTTTAACTTGGACAACTAAAAAAAAACTATATTTTTCTTATCAAACATCATTTCTAAATCTTTGATGGTGCAATTATAGAATAAAATGTCCAATATTACCTTTGTATTGAAAAACGTATTATCTATTGTATATCATGGTTAGGAGTTTTTTGGTATTTGCTTCACTTGTTTGTGATTGCAGGGGTTGTTCTAAGCAAGATTATTTTCTTAGGTTTCTATATTTATTTTAATTTTACTTTCCAAAAATAATAGATATTCTATAATTGAAACAATTAGTATATTTGATATTAAAAATTGAATGGTTTTTAATTTATTTGATAAAAATTTAGTAAGCTTTTAATTTGAACTAAGTCTAATTGATTGGAAAATTTCTAAACATTATGTCTTACTAATATTTTCTATTTGGATTCATATTTCAAAAGATTTAGTTGAAAAAGTTATGTTTTGTCTTAGTTTTGGTTTTCTTTTCTATTGATATTCCTTGGGCAATTAGAAGTTAAGTTTTTTTGTTATTCTATAAATATAAAAACTATTAGTTTGTGAGCTCTACAATGCATACAAATATATAATGTGTCATCAAAAATCCTCATGTGAAGAGAAGTGCACTAAAATACAATGCCTAGCAAGACTTGGACTTACAAAGCAAGTCTAATTTCTCAATTCTTGCATTAAAATTTAAGAAAATAATAAATATAGAAAAATTAATTGCCTTTATAGAAATTTATTTAAATTTAGAATTATATAAAATAAAAGTAAAAGTAAAGTTTTATTATAAACAAATATAAGCCAAAGTTATAATGTATTCAATAATTTTATATATCAAATATATATTATTTATATTTTTAATAATTTGAAATTTGTGCAATATGGCTAGTATTTCAAATCAAGATAGTTCAAATAGTATACACAATAAAGATGTTGACTCTAATTCAGAAAGTGATGATGACATGAATGATGAAGGAATATGGTTGGGATTTTTGGAATCAATTGAAGATACAAGAAAAAGAGCTCTTGAAGGACATTCCATCTCAAGCAAGGTTGGTGGATGTCCAACAGTAGTGGATCCAAACAATAACTTTTCATATTTGTCTCAAACTATTTGTGGGATTTGTAATGGACCTTTGCAATTTCTTTTGCAAGTATTTCATGACAAAGATGATCTTAGAGGAAGTCCCACTCAAGCAACACTTGTATTTATATGTCCTAAAATGACATGCTTGCAAGAAGACCAACATCAACAATGCAAACAATTGGGCAAAAATCCTACCCGAAGCATAAAGGTATTTCGAATTCAATCACCTCACATATACTCTACATTGGAAAATGCAATGCAAAAAGGCACTTCAAATTACTTAGAAGATAAACCAAAATTGTGGCCAGAGATGGAGCTTTTTATTGAGAAAGATGACAATAACAATGCAACAGATTATGAAAATTCTAGTGATGATACAATAGAAGCGAATCCAACTATAAATGATGTACTACAAAATCCTTTAGAAGATCCCATGCAAACTGAGTCAGATGATGAATTTGAAAGTGTCAATTTGAAGGAGATTCAAGATTTATCACCAGATGAACAAGTATGGGAAAAATTCATGGGAACAATTGCAAGGGCACAAGATCAAGTGTTGAGGGTATCCAATTCTCTACAAGCAATGCCTTTATGGCTTTCTCTACAAGGACAACCAAATGATATTAACATTCCTCCATGCACCCATTGTGGCAACCAACGGCAATTTGGATTTCAAATTATGCCCCAACTCCTTAGTTTCTTAGACCTTGATAATGAACCCAATTCTATAGATTGGGGGACCATTGTTATATATACCTGTAAGCATACTTGTTTAACAAGTCCTAGTTTACGTTATTTAGAAGAATTTGTTTGGATTCAATTACATCCCGATTCTTGTCAAAACATAGAAGCTTATAACTCTATACAAGGTAGGACTATTTAAAATTTGGTTTAATTTTAAAAACACTCTCAATGTAGTTTTTGAGCATCACTCACGTTTTATTTTATTTTGAGCATTCATCTTGTATATATTTTTTTACAAATTCAAGCAATTTTTTAATATTTAAAAAAAATTCCTTTACATAGTGCATTTTGAAAAGCACTTCCGTTAGCATCAGCCAAGCCCCTTATGGTCTTGAATCACTTAGGTGTTTGGCGTTTGAGTCACTTGAGGGGCCACATTTGCTTGTGTCATACAAGTGTTTTGCATTTTGATGCAAAGGCGAAACAGAAGCAAGGGCATAGTTAGAATGATGCATTGAGACGGAGACCACCACTCGGAGATGTATAGTCAAGTGGCCTCATTTCTATTCTTTTTTTTCTACTTTGTGTATCTAAACCTAAGCACTTGTAATCAATTGAAACAATTCCATGCGGGATTAACTGCATTGTTAGGATAACATCATTCTAATTATGTGTAGTTTATGTCATCAAAGTTAGTTTGTATTCGGGCTTTGGTGATTTGATCTCAATATGTGCAATGTTGAATCAAGTTGATGTTGTTGCTTCCAAAAACATCATAAGAAACTAGGATTTTCTAGGAAAATATATGCATGTAATCTAGCTTAGGAAGATTAATAAGTCCACTTGTGTAGCCTGTGTAAATTGTATTACAGCTTTGTTTTGGCTTTGCATTTTGAACTAAGATTTTTTTGGCCAATAAATCGGGTTTGGTCATGGAGTGCCTTCATTGAAATAGGGTTGCAAAGGATAGCAAGTGGGACACTCTCAAAGCATCCTCCTAAAGGTCTTGCACTGAGTATGCAACAACTTTTGTTACTTCTTTGTTTAGAAATCATTACATAGATGCTTGTGCTAAGTAGAAAAATTGAAATTATGTAAAATCTTAAGAAAATAAGAGCTTTAATATTTTGATTTGTCAAATACATAAAAATAATGAAAAATATAAAGTAAAATTTGGTACAAGAAAAATCATCAAAATATTTATTTTATGTTTGAAAATGAATGTTGAAAGAAGCTTAATTTTTAAACATGATCTATATGGCATAGAGTTAATTATTTTTAGAACTATTTTTTACAATAAAATAGTTGCAACTCTATTAGAAGAACATCTCTTCTAAATGTCACCTTCAAATTCTTTAGAATAGATACTCAATAGTACTTTTGACCTCAAAATCCTTATATATAATATATTATCAAAAATAAAAAATTTTAATCAAATTTATTTTAGAAATAATATAAAATAGATATGAATTTTAAATATCCATATCCAAATCTAATATGAATATCAACTACATTGGATCATTACTTTCTAAATTGTGTTTGAAAAATGCTCTGGCAAGGGACACGTGATGGAAATATTCCAAATGTTTTTTGTAAGTGCCCCTAAGTTGCACTTTATAACACATCTTTATATTTTTGAAAGTTTGAATAACAAAAATTAATTCCATTATTGTAACCCATTGCCCCCACATTTATATCACAAACTTGCATAAATTTGGGAATTATGCAAATTTGCAAGAGATACTAATAATAATTACAGGAATTCACAAGATTTTAGATCAATCAATACATTACTGTTATACTATTTTTATACAACTTTGAATAGTATAATTGTCATCTAGTTCTATGTACATTCATCCAAATTCATCCAAATTTTACACTAAATAAGTTAGACCGCATTCATCTTAATTAGTCTGATGATTGGATCTTGCACTCTTGCCCTGTTTAAACTCTTTGCACTCTTGTGCTAAAACTCTCACATAGTTAATTAAATTAACTTGCATGTAGACTCTAGGTCCTTTTAGGGAGTATTATTAATGGAGCTCGTATGATTTGATATTGTTTGAAGCCAAAAAATCCCATCCTTAACCCCTAAAGGACCAACATGCGTTTTTGGGCTATATAGAATTTTTGGGCAGGTACGTACGACTAAAGATTTTCATATTTTTGGCTGAAATTTTAATAGAAGGAGGGGGCAAGGAATATCTTTCATATGCACCAAATTTCATGACATTTGAAAATACGAGTCAAAAGTTATGGCCTAATATGTTACTTTTTTCATAACTGGGCAGTCCGGGCAAATTAGAAAAAGTCGCTTTTTCTTAAAACAAAAATTTGAAATTGGTTTTCTAGAGTTATGTACATGTAAAAGGATTTGAATCATCCCCTTTTGATCAATGAGTAAAAGTTATGAAGATTTTTAGTTTGCGGGCAGTTATGGATTTTCTACACTAAAATAACTTTGAAGTCCTTTATCTTACTCAATTTTCAATATTTTTTGAAAAAAACAAAATCAAAGGATGGAGATTATTTATTACAACATTGCCACCATTGGGATTAGCATTTTCAATTCCATAATTAAATTCTTGACAAATTTGTATTTTGAATCATTCTCTATTACTATCTACTTACTATTTTTTTCCTATATGTTGTACAGTTTCAAATGAAGTGAAAATTTTCAAGCATGTAGCCAACTTGTCTAGGAAAAAGAATTCAAAGAAGCACCATCATTTTGGAATTTTTTTTCAAAAAGTGAGCTTGTGAAGTGCTGCTGCCCTGTTTTTTGCAGGGCCAAAAAAATGGTTTTAGTAACTTTGAATGCTTATATCTTGCAATCCACGCGGTGGAAATTCCTGAAATTTTTAACATATGTTCTCAAGTCACCATACTACAAGATCCTACAGTTACATGTGTCAAAAAAAGTTTCTGTTTCAAAATTGGATACTTGTACTAAAAATGACAGTTTTTGAGCGTTTTTGGTGAGAACATAGTCATGGAACTTTAGGGGTTAATCCCTAAAGGCTCATTATTCCTTTGGGGATAAATGGGATTTTGGGCAAGTAACTACCCGCTACATTTTTGCCCTGATTTTTTGAAAATAAAAATTTGATAAGCTTCACGGGAATATAACTGTTTTTTTCAATTAGTGCCCGGGAACAAAACTTATATCCAAATAAGCTCAAAATAGGGATGAGGGGGTAGCAAAAAAATTCAAAAATTTGAATTTGAAATTTTTTTTCTTCATAGATTATATTTTGTCTAGGTGGAAAGCTTTGATTCATTCTATTTGGATTTGTAATGAGAAAGTTCTGAAAAATCTTATTTTTTAAGCAATTAGAGCATCTTCTTGAAAAAATTATTTATTGAATTCATTTTTTACTGCAGTTTTTACAATTTTTTAAAAACAAAAGTTCTACATGGTTTAGTTTGATTGCTAAAAACAATCTCACCATTGGAATTAGTGCATTTTAATTCCATTTTAGAAATATTAATAAATTAGATTTTCTTTCTATCTCGTACCTATTTCTATTTAACAATTTTTTAAAGTATAAAAATTAATTTTTTTTGAACTTTTCTTTTTTTCCCAGACTCTCAACTCACTTCTCCGCTACAAAGATTTAAAGCTCAAAACTTTGTAGTGCTAAAAATGAAATTTAGGAAAGTTCAAAGTAAAAAAATCTAGTCTAAATGGGGATCTTGTAATGTACTGAAAAACTGATTTTTTTCACTTTAATCCCTAAAAGATCATGGGTGCAGATTTTGAACAATGAATGAATAGAAAATGTCCCAAACTTCTTGAAATGCATTTTTTCATCCACCAATCTTTTTGGAAGATTTCTATATTAGTTCTTTAGCATTTGAACGGTTCAAATTATGAAGATTTCGCTTTGTAAACATTCTATAATTCAAAAGGTATTGGGAGGTCTAGCCTCAAGAAGTAACTTTTTTACTTCAAAAAATGACCCTTTAAAAATGACTTGAATAAAAAAATCAAGTAAAAATCTTCAAAAATCACTATGATTTGAATTCTATATTTTGAACTTATAAGAAAAAAAATATTTAAAAGTTATAAATATTCAATGTACTACTAATTTTAGAAGGAATTTCCAACTTTTTGCTTCAAATTTTATTGAAAAATATTGGTATATTTAATTTTTTTTATATAATCGTATGGATGTGATCTATAAATAATATTTTATAAGTATTGTTTGAGAATCATCATTAAAATATTCTCCTAAGTTGCATTTTTTAATAGATTTTCACAATTTTGAAAATCTGGATATTCCTCCAGTCCTTTAATCCCTAAAGTTCTACGACTATGTTTTTATCGAAAACACTCAAAAAATGCTATTTTTAGTACAAATACCAATTTTTGAAATAAGACTTTTTTGACACATGTAACCGTAGGATCCTATAGTGAACTAGTTTTAGAAGATGTGGAAAAAATTTCAAAATTTTCCACCATGCGGATTGGAAGATAATAACATTTGAATTGGCAAAAATCCTTTTTTTGTCCCTGCAAAAAACAAGGCAACTGCACTTCACAATGGCATTTGTATACAAAAATGTCTAAAATGGTGGTGCTTCTTTGAATTCTTTTTCCTAAACAAGTTGGCTGCATGTTTAAAAAATTTCAAGTCATTTGGAATTGTACAACATATACAAAATAAATAATAAGTAGAAAGAAGTAGAGAATGATCTAAAATATTGAATTATTAAGAATTTAATTATGGAGTTGAAAAATGTTAATCCCAGTGGTTGTAATGTTGTAATAAACAACCTACATCCTATAATTTCTTCTTTCCAGAAAATAGTAAAAATTCAGTTAAATAAACAACTTCAAAGTTTATTTTAGAGTAGAGAATCTATAATTGCCCGAAAACTAAAAAACCTCATAACTTTTGACTCATTGGTTGAAATGGATTGATGCAAAGCTTTCTATATATATATAACTCTAGAAAACCAATTTCAAATTTTTATTTTTGAAAAAAGTGATTTTTTTTTATCTGCCCAAACTGCCCAATTACGAAAAAAAATAACATAATTAGCCATAACTTTTTACTCCTATTTCCAAATGTCATGAAATTTAGTGCATATGAAAGATATTCCTTGCGCCCACCTTCTATTAAAATTTCAGCTTAAAGTATAAAAATCTCTAGTCACAAGTATCTGCCCAAAATTTTTATACAACCCAAAATTTCTATACAGTCAAAAAAAGTCACAGTGTTCCAATACTAAGACCGTTTTGAGCCAAAATCGGCAAGTGTTTCTTGCAACTACCCAAATGGTATTTTTTAGTTTCTTTTAAAAGTATTTTTTCTATTTTTTACAAATTAAAATGTCAAAATATGCATTTTCTTGCAATTTTGCACTTTTCTAGTTCTTCTACTTAAAGAATTTTTTTTTGCTTTTCCTTCATAGAATCATAGGGTACTTTCTTTTTATATGTGTATACGTATATACATTTTTCATATTTTTTTTAAAATGTTTTTCTATTTTTATAGTACTCCCAAAAAAATGGTTGAAAACGGCCAAAGTGGAACAAAAACAAGTCATTCCTGCAAGGCTGCAGCGATCCTAAAATGGTGCGGAAGAGGACGGGTACAAATGGACAATTTCATTCAATGGACATGATTTAGGGTGCCAAAAATTGTGATTCATCTACACAAAGTTCTAAAATCTAAGACTGATATAGATTTCAAATCTCACGGTCTATATACATGTAAAAGCGCCAAGTTTGTGGAAATATGCCAACTTAACAAAATTGATGTTGAAAGAAGGAAATGAGAGGGAAAATGGCTTATGGAATACCACCATTTTAAAGAAATTTCTTATAGTACACAGATTCGACTATTCGAGTCTAATCGCATGCGAGAGGCTGTCGTCCCGTCAACCCCGCCTTTTTCTGAATTCCAGCTTACTCCGGCCCGCCCTTTTTTATTTAAACATTCAAACGCATCCCCTGCTGGCCCCCAACGTACGAGGTCTTTCTTCGCTTCATCTCTTGAAGCTTCGGCAGCTCTTGTTTGTACGTGAGGTGCGTTCCCTGCACAATCCAATGTTTGCATCAATTCTCTGGTTGTGAGAATGACTGAGGACGAGCTAGCATACGCGAGATTGTAGCATTTGTTGTTGACGCAATTCATTTACCGATCGATCCAACACAGGCTAGGATTGTTGACGTTAACACGTGAGTGTGAGCATGTAGGATAAATGTAAAGACCTACAGCCCTTGCATGTGAAATATAATATATATATCTCAGGTTTGTCGTAGGAGTGGACATGAGTATTGGATACGTATCTAAGACTTGTAGAATTGATGTTATTCACCAGATGATCACACAGGCCGGTCATGCTTACCTAGGAGTGATTGCTTGAGAATTGCAATTGACTGCTTGAATTGTATTGCAAATTGATCGCAGATCAGCGCCCTCATTGCGCAAGTAAAACGCGGCGAGTACGTGCTCATCTACTTCTCTCCAGGTAATTTGAATGAATCGTAGTGTTGTTCAAACTTCCAATTGCGATTAATTGACTCTTAATTAAGTTAAGGTACTATCAAGTAATCAAGCGTTCGATCGGTAGTAAGGCTAGGCAGTCCCGTTGCAAGTGTATATTCCGTCAGACAGATTTTACTCTCTAGGATAGCCAAGTGCTATACTGTATATGTTTCTATAAGTAGGAAATGACTGAGTACGTGAAAGATTTGCGAGCAAAGGACCCGTCGATCGAAAATTCAATAAAGATTGCGTTAATTTGTACAATTGTCGGTTGCTAATGTTACTGCAATTTTCAATGCTACAGTAAACTGAGGATCGGAATCGCAAATTAAGTCAGCAATCGTGACTACAAAACCTCAACTGAGAAATCATAATGCATTTCTGCAACTGTCACGAGTCAACTGAGAAATCATATTGCATTACTAGGTTCTTTTTGTTTCTCAGTTGCTTGTGGCTTTTTGAGACTTTTTGATTCACTGCATTTACGAAAAAATAATTCATATCCTACATTTAGGCCGCCACCACTGTGGCATGAAGTGACAATGAACGATTGTGCGTTTTCTGCATTATTTAGTTTGCATGCACAGAGTCTTAATGATTCTTGCTCTTCTCTGCAGAGTGGACTAGCATCGGGAGTTGGTGAAGACTTTTCAGATTCTAATAGCGTGGCAGGTCAGGTGCACTCCATAAACCTTACAAGTTTCTTTTCGTCGGTTTTCGAGAATGATGGTCTGACTAGAGTTTGGAGACACTGAATCTTTATTAAATAAGATTTCTCTTGTAAAGTGTATTCTTAATAGCTTGACACCAGCTTGAAAGTAGTTCAAACTTAATGTAAAACAAAGCTGTGTCCTCCGGCCAGAATTGGGTCTCAAAGTATTTGGTCCGTTGATAAAATTTCCAGTAATGTTGCTCATGAAAATCTCCAGTAGTCTCTGATCGTAAGTCTTGAAATACCAGATAACAATTTTATACTTCAAGGTGTCAGGGTTCAAGCACTCTAGTCCGAGACTCTCCATTTCAGCCACTCGATCAATTTGAAGGCTTCTTAGAATTTCTCTCAGGAATACTACCGGACCGTATTTCGACCGTAAACTCTAGTAGAGTTTGAGAATTGCTGCTGTTGTATGTAGAGTAGAAAACTCACACCCTGACACCCCTTACTACGATGCTGAACAACTGGTCGAAATAAGGAGCTTGATGTACGGGCCGGGGTCAAGCGCATGCTTAATTTGATCTCCAATTCTTGAGAATGGATTGAACTTTTACGCTCTCACAGATGGTCCAGGAGAGGGTCCTAGAAACGCAGTCCGGTGGTCCGATTCAATTCACATCTGTTCATGCAATTCAACGCACTGTTAAAAAGGAAGGGCCAAAATTTGTAACCAATACTTTTAGCTAAGGTTTTGTCACACTACGTGCCTTGGTTCTCAAACAGTAATTTGCAACTGTTTCCAGTATCCCTCCACCCTACCCTGTTTTCTGAGCTTCTGAAAATGGTTTACTTCATGCCATTCACCATACGATAACGAGAGTGGGTGGTAACATGCGTGCAGATTCCAGCCATTGACTCCAGAACATCCAAGATGCAGATATTCGCGAAGTCCCAGACCGGCAAAACCATCACGCTCGATGTGGAAAGCACCGACACCATTGAGCATGTGAAAACCAAGATTCAGGCCCGAGAAGGGATTCCCCCGAACCACCAGAGACTCATCATCCGGGGTTCCCAGCTGGAAGACAGACGCACTCTCGGCGACTACGGTGTCCAGAAAGAAGACACCCTGCACGTGCTGCTTCGGCTGCGCGGTGGGAATGGAGCATCTCGCACGCTCTTCGCCGATTTGGAGAACCCAAGCTCCTTGAAGACCGCCAAGCGGTGGAGCTCGATGCCGAAAGGCTTGTATGTGGATGGCAACTGCACCAACGTCTCCTGCAGGGCACACGGCCAGCTGGTCATTTGCCACAAAGGTTACGTCAATTTCGACGTCGTAGAGCGGGAAGACAACCACTGCCCCGCTTGCGGCCAAACCTTGAAGGCCATCACTTGCTCCTTCAACGATTGCATGTGGATGTACCAAGGACGCAAAGACACACCCAAGGACGCAACCCTTGCCACACTCGAACTTGCCGCACCAATGGCTGCACCCAAGGCAACTATCGTCCCAGAGCCCGAAACCAAGCTCGCCTCCATAACCGCACGCAAGGAGCGCCCAACCTCTTCCGGTGCGAGAATCGCCAACCTCTTCACGGGCTGTTTGAAGCCTAACAAGGCCCCAGAGCCCGAAATCCTAAAATCTGTGAAGGGCAAGGCCCCTCTCGCAGCAGCTAAGTGGGAGATTGTAAGTCCATGGTACGCAGCACGGAAGCGGTACGACTCTTTCGAAACCGACGACAACCTCGTGGAATGGGAATCGCTGGTCATCATCGCGAAACCGTGTCCGACCTCGGAACTTAACGACAAGGACCACCAGCATCCAGCTGTCGCCAACGAAGTCCACACCTCCGATGAGGATGAGGAAGACATACCGGTACCGTGAGGATGTGTGTTGCAGGTGGATTCTTCTTGCCCGGTCTGTTTCGTCGGACTGAAACAGAAGACGAGACACACAACCGCGTGTGGACATACTTTTCATGCACATTGCGTGAGTCTGTGGAAGAGTAGCGGCGGCACTTCCTGCCCGATGTGCAGATTGCCTCTGGTGGAGCGCCCGAAAAAGTCCAAGAACGCGCGTCTATAGTTGGGTCGGAACAGCTTACCTGGAAGGATTATTGTTCACAGTGGATCATCGTAACTAAAGGATTTCAGTTCTGAAAGAAAATAGAATGAAACGACATAACAAACGACATTCATCTTCATTAGGGGCATGTACTCACCTGCACCTAAAATGTAACGCATGACACTTGCAAACTCTCAATTCTTGTTCACTCTGCGCTTAATTGTGGTTTGTGACGTGGCATTTGTTGTGGTCATTCATGTATGGGGCTTGCTCATCGAACATCAAAACCTAGGTGACTTTTCAAAAGAATAATAACCATTTCTTGATCATATTTACGTCACTCAGGATTGATTTGTAATATCGACACTCTAAGGATTTCTTGACTTTAACCTTTTTGATGAGCACCCTGGCTCCTTTTTCTTCCAAGGCTTGTTCTGATTTATGATGTTACAATGTAGAGTTCATTAGCCCTTCCTATGCTAGTTCTTCATCTTAATTTTATCATAACCCTAATTTCCATTGCTATTATTGGGACTTATAACCTCAAAGTGATTGTTTCTTGTCATTTGGTTCAAACTTACTAGCTATAGTATTGACTATCAAAGTCCTTATAATTTATAGATGCCATTCTATTTTCTTTTTATCTTTAAATTATTTACAAGAAATTTCCAAGAATGATATAAATCTTTACAATAGAGTTTTTGCTTTGTTTACAATTAATCCCTAAAGTTCCATGATTATGTTCAATCACTAAAAATGCTCAAATATTGCCATTTTTTGGACAAGTACCAAATTATTTCTGAAAAAAAACTTTTTTGACACATGTAACCATAGGACCTTGTAGTATGCTGACTTGAACTATGTGGTAAAATTTTTAGAAATTTCCACCGCGTAGATTGCAAGCTATAAGCATTTAAATTCAATGAAATCATTTTTGTGGCCTTACAAAAAAGAAGATAGCTGCACTTCACAAGCTCACTTTTCTATGAAAAAATGTCCAAATGTGTGGTGCTTCTTTGGATTCTTTTTGTTAGACAAGTTGGAAATATGCTTCAAGAATCTCACATCATTTGGAATTGTACAACATATAGGAAAAAGATAGTAAATAGATAGTAAAAGAAGATGATTGTTAAATACTAAATTGTTAAGAATTTAATTATAAAATTGGAAAATGTCAATCTTAATGTTGCAATTTTGTAATAAACAATCTACATCCTTGGATTTTAGTTTTTTCAAAAATAATGAAAACTAAGTTAGTTAAAGGACTTCAAAGTTTATTTTAGAGTAGAAAATCCATAACTGCCTACAAACAAAAAATCCTCGTAACTTTTGACTCATTGATCAAAATGGAATGATTAAAAGCTTTCCATGCATATTTAACTCTAAAAAACCAATTTCAAATTTTCGTTTTTAAAATATGTGATTTTCTCTAATCTACACGGATTGCTCATTTATGAAAAAAGTAACATATTAGGCCATAACTTTTTACTCATATTTCCAAATGTCATGAAATTTAGTGCATATGAAAGATATTCCATATCCCTACCGCTTTTGCTAAAATTTGGGCCAAAATTATGGAGATCTCTAGTCCAAAATTTCTCTATAGCCAAAAAACGCATATTGGTCCTTTAAGGGTTAAAACTACAATTAAACCACTGAAGGCAAATGTTCCATTTTTTGATCAATTTTTGTCCAAACTATTGTTGTCTAAATAATCATATGTCTTCTATAGCTGCAGTCCGCTCCATTCACAATCAAATTTTTTGGCAATGCAATATTGTTTAATACCAATGCAATGTCTTCACCACCTAATTTCAACCTTAAATTGAAAGATAATCAACAATTTGTTTGTTATTTACATAATTGCCTTTCATAATGTTTAGTAGCAATTAGAGCAATTGCCTTCCTGCGGATGGAATGATGTGGAATATTCTACATCATTTCATCCAAGGGATGAAATGGTGTGAAATATTCTACACCCAAATTAGCTAAATGGCCACGCGTCAATAATGTCAGATTTTTGCTCAGTGCCAAGGTCACAACTGCACAATCGAGTTACTAGGAAATTGAATACCTTCAGTTTAAACAATATACCAAAAAACAGCTTTAAACAAAATGACAATCAATTCATTGAGGTCAATAATTTTAGTGTTTGAATTCCTCACATTGCTTTGTAAGCCATTCATATTTTGTGATTTGGAATTAGAAGACAATTCTTTATGTACACATGGGGTGGTAAGCGGTAGAACAACCCATGTGGATTTGTAATTTAGAATTTGTAGTTTCTCAACCTCTTATAGTTAAGTCTAAAGTAGGAATTGTGTTAAAACTATAATTTTAGACCTCAATTAGGCATAGTAGCTTAACTTTTTTCAAATACTTTGAACGAAAATAAGTTAAAAAATCAAGTAAATTAAGTTTCATCTCCAAAAATTTATTTGAGATTTCAATTTTCCACTCAAAAGTTATGGACAATTTTCATAGAGGGTGTGAAAAGGATTTTTTTTACATTTTCATACATCCTCTCTGAAACTTGTCCATAACTATTGAGTAGAAAATTGAAATCTCAAACAAATTTTTGGAGATGAAACTTAACTTGATTATCCAACTTTTTTTAGTTCAAATTTTTTTGGAAAAAAATATTCCACTATGCCTAAATCATACTACTAAAATCACAACGACCTCTATAATATCACAATTCAATTTTGAATAATATTATAAAAATTTAATTGCTTTCGTAATAGCCATAGGGTACTTTCTACTATATATTATGTATTCTCTTCGTGAAATATTTGAAAACCAAATGGATGTTTCTAAAAAAATTTCAAAGAAACTTTTCAGACAACAAAACTATAGATAAATTCCATGTCGGTATAAAATGTGATATTAAAGAATAAGGAAGCACCAACCGCTAGCGTTGCTCTACATATTCAAATGTGAAGATTTTACTTACATTGTTCACTTGATTGATTTATTCTTATTGCAATGTTTTCATCTTTGCAAAGGTTATTTTGTAAAAATTATGATATAAAGATTTTTTTTAATTACTTTTTGTTGCACTATATAAATTTTCTCAAAGAATATTGTGTGAGGATGTCAATATTTTCATTTAAAGATTATACATACTTTGCTTATCTACATTCTATCACATAAAAAATTGATGAAAGTAGTGTATTTAATGCGTAGCAAAGCAAGCGCCAATTGCTCGTGAGATTTGAAATTATAGTTTTAACACAATTCCTACTTTAGACTTAACTATGAGCGGTTAAGAAATTACAAATTCTAAATTATATATACCACATGGGTTGTTCTACCTCCTACCACTCCATGTGTACATAAAGAGCCTTTCTTTTCTATCAAAAAATTCAAAATAAGTTATTGATGACAGATGGTTAGATTTCATTGGTATAATACTCAATAAATTATTTGGATTTTGACAAACCATCTATCTTTATATTATTTGTTGTTTGTATATTTTGTCCTTGAATTAGCCAAAAAAATAGAGCGCACCATAAATGTACTGCCATTGTCTCGGTCCTGAAGCTTACATTAATAATATGTGAATGAAATTCGTGGATGAGGACTCCGGAGAGTAAAAGGCAGTCTCACTGAATGCTAATGAATGTTATGTTTACTACCAATTCTATCTTAAGTTAAATTCAATAAAATCCATTTTAATTCAAAATCAGATGATTTCTATGCACAAATGAGATTTCTATTGATTTGAAATAACATTATCCAAAATTGATGAAATTATAGTAGTCTGTAGTCGATAAATTGAGTTGTTTCACTTTATTGTGACTCTACTTTAATATGAATATTCTATACTACTAAATAGAATGTTGATTTTTTAATTGAAAAATTGAAAAATTGAGTTCTTTTACAAATTAAAGTGGTAAAATGTTTCTTCAGAAAACACATTCTATTTGATGATGAGTTTTCTTGCCGGCAATCAACTTACACACCCAAAGTTCCAAATTGAGTACCAAATGTGCTCCACTACCAGATGATGTTTTCAAAAGTCACAACCAAGTCTAACTTATATTTGTGAACAAAAAGTTTGATTTGAATATTGGCAACAATGGGCAAGCCTTCAAGTTTGTAGCATTGATCCAATTAGACTCTCCCTAGCAAGAAAGTCGCAACTAGCAAGAGTAAATTCATTGATATGAATGTTTAAGTGGTACTAATTGATTAAATTGATTGGTCTAAAGATATTTTAAATAATGATATTTTTAGATAATGACATTTTTAACAAAATATGTATTTGTGAAGTCTTTTTAATTCCTAAAGGATCAAACGGCATTTTTTTTGGCAACATAGCGATTTGGGGCAGCTCACTAATAACAAAAATTTTGTTTTTTTTCTTTGAAATTTTCACATAACATGTGCCCAAGGAATAGCTTTAAGGCCCAACAATTTCCAAAACTTTTGACTGCATGGTTAAAAAGTTACTGCACGATATGTCATTTTCAATGGTATGCGGATAGCTCAAATTTTTTTTGAAAAATCACTTCTTAAAAAAATAAAAATTTGAAATTGTTTTTCTAGAGTTATATATACATGGAAAGCTTTGAATCATTCCATTTTGATTTATGAGATTAAAATTATGAGGTGTTCTAGTTTGCGGGCAGTTATAGATTCCCTACTCTAAAATAAACTTTGGTGTCCTTTATTTAACTCAATTTTTAATATTTTTTGAAAAAAATAAAATCCTAGGATGTAGATTTTTTATTAAAACATTACAACTCTTGGGATTGGCATTTTTCAATTCCATAATTAAATTCTTAACAATTTAGTGTTTTGAATCATTTTCTACTTTCTACTTACTATTTTTTTCCTACATGTTATACAATTCAAATTTCAAAATGATCTGAATTTTTTTCAAGCATGTATCCAACTTGCTTTGAAAAACAAATCCAAAGAATAATCACCATTTTGGACAGGTTTTTCATATAGATGTGACCTTGTAAAGTGCAGCTGCCCGATTTTCTGCAAGGCCAAAAAAAAGATTTTGTCAATTCAAACGCTAATTTCTTCCAATCTACATGGCAAAAAATTCTGAAACTTTTCAACATCTTCTCAAACAAGCATACTACAAGATCCTATGGTTACATGTATCCAAAAATGTTTTTTTTCTAAAATTTGGTACTTGTATTAGAAATGGCAATTTTGGAGCATTTTTGGTGAAAACATAATCTCTGACCTTTAGGGGTTAGCACACTTAATAATTTATATGAAATATCTAGTGTAGAATTAGGTCAATATTTCTATTGGCAAATAGGCAATTTTTAACTTGAATAGCACTATGGTAGTCAATAAATAAAAGAAATTATTCCCGCACAAGAATTTTTATTGATATAGAAGTTTATTTTAGAACATGCACCAGCATGACAAATCATTGTATTGTACTAGAAATGAAATTATGCACTAGTTAGGTATGGGCACAAATAAGCCAATTAATGAAACCCTACTCTTTGGCATTTTGGGAATTTGGACATGGTCTATTGATTTAATATTTTGGATGTTTTACATCAAATGTGTAGGACAGCTCTTAATCATTGTGATTCATATATGCAACTTTTTTCCAAGTCATTCCAAAAAGAACTTTTAAGATAAACATATTAAAAAAAAGAATTTTCCTCCTCATGTGTTATTTTTTCAATTGTTTTCCACCAAAACGGTTCAAGTTTGTAGGACAAATGTGTTTTACTAAAAGATTTCATAGACAAAATTCTGCCTTTGTATGCAAGACAAATTTTGAAGTTTAGATATTGTAATCTTTTAATCAATAGGGATTTTTCAATCTAATATTTTAGAAGGAGAATATTCCTACAAATTAAATAAAAGGCCTTATCGTTGGATTTGTTAAAAATTGAAAAAATGAAGATTTTAGCCTTGCATCAAGAAAGAGTATTTTGAACCAAATTTGAATCTCAAAACACTAATTTTTTTTTATTAGACTTAAATACTCCTTATGAATGTTGCTCAATGGGGATATTTTTTTGTCTATTTCTTCTCCATCTGCTTGAGAATAAATGTAATAATATAGCCCATATTTTGTGATTGAATGATTTTGCATGCTTGTATATCTTAGCAAAATGTAGGTCTCTTAGGAAAATATGGATCTCTCATTTCATTTGTATGAATTCAAATTTTCTAAATTTGATTGTGGATGGTAAATGATAAGCTTCTTCTTTTTCCAAATGAAAACCAATTATCCACATGATCAAAATCCATTGGTGGGGACAAGTGGTTTGCAATCATTTGCTTAATTTCGGAAAAGATGTCTTAAATTACTATTTTCTTAGCCAACCAGCATTAGTTCAGTTCAATCATGCTTATCGACTACCACTAACAAACTTGTTGTTTGTAACTCGAGACGTGAAGTACCTCCCTTTGAGTTTGAGCAGTGGGTTCCTTCTCTAGCTCCCTTTCTTGGCTCCCATCTTGGCTCTTTGTCCCCACTTTACAAATTGTGGACTAGCTTGGCTCTTGTCTCAGCCTCCTTCTTTCTATTGCTTCCCGTCCTCATTTGTTTTCCTTGCTTGCTTTGTGGCAAGTCTTTTGCAATCCTCAGTTTTCTCCTCGCTTGAAATTGATGAGAGACTCACAAAGAGAGTGCGGTGACAACTTAGACAAAAAAACAAAGTGAAAGTGAGCTTTGGATTGTGGAAGGAGGCGTTTGGGTGTTTTCAGATGCAGGTTGCTATATTGGCAAGTGAATTCAGCTTTATTAAATTGGCAAGAGAGAAAAAAGAATGTTGCAGCCTTCTACCTGAACTTCCTTGCTCACACTTTGTCTCAATGAGAAGAAATTAAAAACAGCAGGAACTGAACAATGCCTTCAATCCTTGCAAGAGGGGCTTGATAAATGATAAAACATAACTCAACAATATTCTAAAAGGAAAACATGCTCAATCAAAAACCTTGCAAGGTTAGATTAACTATGTCCAGAACAACAGATTTTCAACTGAAAAGCGTTGTCCATTCAGTTGTTTCGGATGCGTTGTACTGGACAAAATTCCACTGAAATCTGTTGTCCTAATTTTGTTGTTTCGAACATTTTTCCAAAGTTTTTTTTTTTTTTTTTAACTTAAAAATTAATTTTTTTAGGCTGCCCGGAAAATCCGGGCAGCCCGCCACGTGGGCAAGCCACCTAGGCAACCCGCCACGCAGGCGGGTGAAGCCATGGGCCTTCGAACCTTGGACCTCATGGTTGAGGTCCAAGGTTCATAGCCATTGAACCATGGCCATTACCAAGTGTATTATGTATGAGTAGAAATTTATATATGGAGTTTTTGCATCAGTTTTTATTTTCTTTGTAAAATCAGCAGACTTTGGAGGCTATTTGGACATAGTAAAACAACTTTTTTCAAAAAACTTTCAACTAAAAAAATTTGGGAAATCAAACTAACTTTCACCTCCTAAAATCCGTTTGCAATTAGAAGTCTCCAATCAAAAGTTATGGACAAAAATCAGAGAGGATGTTCGAAAATATCCAAAAAAATGTTTCTTGCTACCCCTCTCTGATTTTTGTCCATAACTTTTGAATGGAGAATTTAAATTGAAAACGGATTTTTGGAGGTGAAATTTAATTTAATTTTCCAACTTTTCTTAGTTGAAAGGTTTTTTGAAAAAGTTGTTTTGCTATGCCAAAATGGCCGCCAAAGTCTACTGAATTGAAAAAACATTGAATTTTTGAATGATTAAGTCAGAAAAATAAAATTCATTATACTTAAAATTCTAATTTTGGTGTTGAACTTTGAATTGCCCAAGGCACAAAATTTTGGTGTCAAAAACATTTTGATAATAAATTAAAAGTTATCAAGTTACTATTTTACATAGTTCATATTTTTTAAAGTTTGTTTTGAAATCTTGTTTTAGCATCACAAATTCAACTTTGAAAATGAATGATTATGATTTTTCTAGTTTTGTGCTAGGGTGTGTATTGCTTATCTTCATTTCTAATGTTGATCACTCTTAGCAATGAGTGTCAAATACATCGAAACTTGGAAAAAACTGTGTGATTGAATGTCTTCCAACTTTGGAGATTTTATTAACAATCTTGTCAAAAGTATGTAAAAAGAATTTCAAACCAATTGTAGTTATTTGTCATCGCTGCCCAAAACCACCCATTTAAAAAGAAAAGACCTTTTCATATATAACTTTTAGTTGCCACTTGGATTGGTCTACGATTTTATAGGCATTGAGCTAGCAATAAAATACATCTTCAGTAAATATTTTACAAGAATCATATCCAATATATATTGCATTGTAAAAGATTCATCCTAAAGTAGAAAATAGAATGAATTAATGCCTTAAGGCCTTATAGATTAATTAATTATTTGACATCAATGTGCGAAGCTTGTCCTATATAATGCTAAAGGTATAAGAACAATCCACAATTTTTCAAAATCTTATAAAATGTATTCTATACTCAGTTGAATCTAAAGATTTTTAAAGATTCTAGGAGATTCTAAAAGATTCCTAAAAGATTTTGAAGATTCCAAAAAGATTCCAAAAAGATTCAAATTCGACAAAAAGTTGTTGATTTGGTTATTGCACTATTCAAATCAACAGAAAATTGGAAGTTGTTTTGTTCGCATTAACAAAAAATTCAAAAATTAGTGAAAATGGACATTCCAATGTACAAAACAACAGAAATCAGTTGATTTTCTGTTGTTCTGGACACAATTTTCTACTAGTGTTGTAGCTGTAGTTGCCACTTCAAGCATAAGTTGGAAAAACAACAAACTTAGTATTCAAGCTCATAAGTTTTTACCAAGACGAAAGCTAGGATCCAACTGCGTTTCTAAATGGCTTCTGTATAACGATTGAATCTTGTGTGGCTTTCTAAAATGCACTTGAAACATTTTGTAAATGCAATACAATAAGTTGCACAGCTTTTGCTGGACTTCATCATCTTGAGAGTTGGAAAAAGAAAATGAGGACAGAAAGCAAAACAATGCCAAGACGGGAGCCAAGCTAGTCCGCAATTTGTAGAGTGGGGACGAGGAGACAAGGATGGGAGTCGAGAAAGGGAGCTAAGGAAGGGCCCCACTGCTCATGCTATATAGGCCCCCCCAAAAATTTGAGGGGGTATTAATGCCTCCTGTCTGCAATACAAAATTTGCTATGCTACTTAAAAAAAATAAAAAAGCCTATACGTAGAGCTTTTGGCCTATGCGCAACTTCTTTAGGATTTCGTGAAATTTGGTGACAATAGCAGACTAATGCCAATTAACTACAAGATTTTTTGTTGACAAGGTGCTCGATTGTCTTGTTGTATTGATCTATTACCTACTAGTATAAAATCCAAAAACCGTAAATTTTTTTGCTAGAGACTAAGTCCCTTGGTTTGATGTATTGTTTCCCCTATCAATGCAAATTAATCGTTTGTTAAAAAAAAAAAGAGATGCTTAAGTCATTAATCATGAGTAGCACAACTAGAGCAATGACATACAATTTTGGATAATTTTTATTTGTTTGCTTTTTTTTTCCAAACATTGTATAAACTAGTGAGAAGAAACAAACCAACACCTCGGGGAGGTCACCAGCTTAGAGGTTTAGTATATATGTGAGATTAAGGGGTATTTTATGGGGGTCTATTTACCTAATATTTCATAATTTTATTTATCCTATTCTTAAAAATATCCTAAATTGCCATATATCATAGCACCTTATATTATTTATAATATACTTCTGAGTCCAATTTTTTGGCCCCTATACTAGATTTAAAAAATAAAACTAAGAAATATCGTATGATTGTTTCTTTATAATAATAATAATTTTTTTATCCTTTTCTTTTTTCTTCTTTTGTCCTTTCTCTTTCAAACCATTTTTTTATGGTTACTGAAAACCAAAATACTATATGTTTGAATAAATGTATTGTGGCCAAACAAATGCACTCACATACTGTAAACAATGCAATCTAGTTCTAAAGATCTGTTGATACAAAGCTAGTTCTACTATCCACTAGCACTTAGTAGTTTGCATTAGAACTATGCTAGATGCATAGAATACCTAAAGAAATACTAGAGTTATTTGTGAAGTCCTTTGAAGTCACCTAAAATTTCATGAATTTTGCTTTAATATATTCTTAATTGCTTACTCCAAATAGTAAAAAGGTATAAAAGAACTAGTGGAGAACTAGGTGGTCTAATATATTAAGTATTAGGTGTATAAGAGCTTAGTGGTCTTCAAATTAGGGTGAAAAGTTTTTTAGCTCCTATAAAACTTTCCATCCAAATTTGAAGACCACCAAGCTCTTACACACCTAATAATCATAGACCAATAAGCTCTTTTATACCTTTCTACTATTTGGAGTGAACAAATAAAATTATATTAAAACAAAATTCATGATAAATTTTTCAAATTCAAAGTGACTTCAAAAGGACTTTACAAATATCTCTCAAGGCATTCATAGCCCTTCATCCAAGGTTCATGGATAACTTGGGACAAGTATTGTGTTCTTCTTCATCTATCTCTCCTAGGACATTAAATACCCACTTTACAAAAAAAATTCCCCCACATATTATTGGCCCCTTATATTTTTTCTGCGTAAAATCTAATATATGTAATTCTACACTCTCTATATTAGATAAAATGTTTTTTAAAATTTTAGGTTCAATAAATATATAGTAATTGTATCCTATCTTAGATCTCATGTGGTTTCTAATATGCGGAATGAGTAACAGTCCAGAGACCAACACAAGAAACTAGAAGAGAAATGAGGTCATAAAAGGGCCGTTCAAGGCTATTCTCCACTATGTTTGGAACAAGTTGTTTCCATCATTGAAATAAAAAAATAAAAAATAAAAAATTGAAAAAAATATATTTTTAGAAAAAAATAAAAAATAAAATTTTTATATAAATTGTTGACTTGGTAGTGTCCTTGTCATGTCAGCAGTTTACATGACATGGGAATATTCCATTGGAACACAATTCCCAAGTTTGGGAGGTTCATGATAACTTGAGGCCCTTCTTTGGCCTCATTTTTCTTCTAATATTTTCAATATTTATTAGTAGAGTATTTTCAAATATTTTTTATATTGTCATAGGGCCATATTTGGAGTCATTTGAAGAATAAATTTTGTTCATTTACTTACAGTTTGTTTTTGCATACTGTACTTGTTACTGATGCTAGTAATGCTAGGTTTGAACCAGATCCAAATGTCCTATTTAATGCAGCCAACAATTATCTCTTCAATCCACGATGGATTCTATACCATGCATCCATTGCTCAAAGATTCCAATTACTGCAACATCTTGCTCTAAGGTTCATCTTTTTTATATTCTTTCCCTATACTTTGAGGTTCATTAGATGTTATGTTGGACTTTCTTTTTGACATAAAAATATAGATTGTTATATTACACGTCCTCTAAAATACGTCACCTAAAATATGGATTTTTTCTAGTAAGGATTTCATCCACATTCCTCTATAGAAAATTGTCGATATTCCAATGATATCCAATATTTTATTCTAAACAATGAAAAACCTTCTTTTATAATGATCTTATTTTTGTTTTAAAGCCCTTTGTAAAATTCCATTACAAAAGTTTTGAGCCCTCTAGAGGGTTGCTCTAGATTGATAGACCAAGCTATTTCTAAGCTTGGCTGTCTGTCAATCTGAAAAAGTCCCCCGGTGAGCAGCCAGAGAGGTTGACTGCTTGCCGAAATAGTCAGATTTTGCATTGTTTTTGTTTTTTGTTTTTTTTAATTGAATTTTTTAAGAGTAAATATTTTTGTTTTATTTCATTTTTATTATTTTTATTTTAGTAAACTTTTAAGTCGTAAAACTCGATTCTTGCACCACTTTCATGAAAATTTCAGCTGCGTGGGAATAGGGAGAAAATTAATTTTTAGCCCCAAAAAATCAAACTTTAGGGTACTTTGGAGGGTTTTGGAGAAGCCCTCCAGAAGCCTGAAGTTTTCTCTAATGATATGGCTCCTAATTTATTTCTACAAGTCCCAAAATTTTAACTTGTTTAAATAAAAAATTTCGTATTTTTTTATCACACATAATTTTAAATTCTTTGATAATGCTAGCTCCAAAGGATGAATAAAAATCATCAATGGACCAAACAATGGACCATTTGATGGTTGTTTTCCAACTTCACCCAATATTTTCAAGCATGGCAAAACATTTTTAGTCTTTTGAAATATTGAGACACACTCAAGCGGATATTCAACATTCTAAAATTAAAATGCTATAGAAAATTTCTTTTTATATGGAAAAAGAATAAAATGTCCAATATTATTCTGGTATTAAAAAATTTATTAGGCGCATGGATAGGCGTTTTTGTGATTGCAAAGGTGGTTTTAAGCAAAAAAAAAAAATTTAGTTTTTCATGTTTGTTTTAATTTTACATTCCAAAATTAAAAAAAACACATCAGTTTCAATCAACTTTTATTACTCCCATATATAGTCTTGTGCAGGATATGTAACTTCAACACAACTTCCAAGGCATTGTTTGGCATTGGCCAATCTAGTGTTCAATGTTGAAATTATGCAAATTGAAAAATGCAATCAGGCACAAACCGGAGGTTGTGCAAGTTTATAAAGGGTAGATGTCGTGATGTGGACTGTCTACTAGTTAACCCCTAATGGTCGAAGGTCTTTTTTTTGCCAAAAAACACTCAAAACTGCCATTTCTATAGCAAAGAGTAAAAAGAGTTGAAAATTGTTTTTTTTGCATATCTAATCATAGGATCTTACACATAACTAGTATGAGAATGTGTGGGAAAAATTTCAAAATTTTTTACCACATAGATTGCAAGATATCTGCGTTCAAAGTGAAAAAAACAAGGTTTTTAACACACTGTAGGACTAGATTTTATGACTAAACATTCTTAACTTAAATATTTTGCACTACGGAGTTTTGAGCTTTAAATCTTTATAATAGAAAACTGAATTGAGGATCAAGGGACAAAAAAAAATCCAAAAAAAATTAATTTTAGTACTAAATTTTCTTTTAAGTAGAAGTAGATACAAGATAGAAGGAAAATCTAAAATCTTAATATATTTTATGTGGAATTAAAAAGCACTAATTCCAGAGGTGAGATTGTTCTAGCAAAGAAACTAAACCTTGTGGAACTTCATTTTTTGAAAAAGTGTTGAAATTGCATTTAGAAATGAATCCTATACGTTATTTTTTTCAGGAAGATGCTTTAAGTGCCCGAAAAACAAAATTGTCCATAACTTTCTCATAACAAATTATCCAAATGAAATGAATCAAAGCTCTCTACATAGACAAAAATATAATCCATAAAAAAAAATTTTGCTGCCCCCTGTGAGCATTTATTTACCCACCCTTGGTAAATAAATGAGCACAACCAGGCTTTAATTTTCGTGTGGATTTCTATATGATCTATGGGTGCCTAACACCAATCCATTGTGCCTTCCAAGAAATGGGTCTTCTTTTCCTATGTTCCTAACATCCACAATATACACGAAAACCAAAGATTTGAATTACTTGATGATTTCTATTCTAACTTCTTAAGTCAAATGAGGTCACGGTGGTTTTGAACTCAAACTAGTTACAATCTAAATTTATCTATCCTAAGTCATAGAGAATCTCATGCCATTTATAAAAACATAAAACTCAACACTAGCCTCTTCTCCTATCAAAAGTTATAGGCGGATGAAGTTTAGCCCTTTCGGGGCTATTTAAACTTCATCCACGATTTAAATGGTGTTTCCTAATTCAATTAGCCTTGAAATTTGAACCCTAATCTTAAAGAATTGAGACCTAACTAAACCCTAAGTTTTGACTTGGATGGATGATTTTAGGTCAACTTCATCCGTTCCTTGACCAAAACTTCATCCTTGAATAATTCCTAGGGTTTGCAGTACTTTCCAAAGTTGAAACCATTTTGGGGTTACTTTAGGGTCACAATTTGACTTCCTAATCCTAACTTCTTCCTTCAATTAGATTAAGGCACCCTAAATCTTTCTACCCTTATTCCTTGAAGTTATAATTAAGCTTTGGTAAATTACAATTGTTAGGGTTTTCAAATTTGTTCCTTCTAGAGGCTAATCTAAGCTTTCCAGAATGTCCTCTTGCTTTCTATTTCATCTATCCCATCAAAAGTTATTGATGGATGAAGTTTGACTGCTAACCAGTGTTCAAAACTTCATCCGTTGATTACTCCTAATCCTAATTTGATAATTAAGTTTTGATTCCACTTTTGAGATTCAGGTTACTTCTAATTATTATTTCCTAATTTAACGTGTCTTATTTATCTTCTAATTATGTTTCATCCAATTTAGGTCCTAAACTTCATCCCTCCGTATCTCACTTGTTTTAATCCCAAATCTGAAGTGTAAGATGGTTTTGGAAAGCCCTAATCCTAACCTACAAGTTTTGAAATCTAAACTTGAGAAAGATTCTAGGTTTGATGCTCTGAATTGGTCTCTAACTTCGGCTAAGTGTTTAGAATTGCTAATCTAAACAATTAAAAAGAAAGGGAAGTGTTTAGTAATTTACCTCAAGTTGGTTTTCATCCATGGTGTTGTAGAGTAGCTTCTTGAGATATTCTTGGTCCGCCATCTTCAGGGCTATCTTAGAATTTTGCTCACCGTTTGAAAATAGGTGTTTAATACAAATTTCCTAATTCTTTCCTACTTCCTTATTTTTCTTTCTATTGCTTCTTTTTGCTTTTGTTACTATTCTACTTCAATTATTTTAACATTCCAAAGGTTGACTAGTCTTGGAATAAAATAATTGAAGTCAACTTCTAACAATAATTGACTCTTCAACTTCTTAATCAATTATTATTCTATCCAAATTTTAATGGTTCTAATTGTCTTTCATGGATTTCCACCTAATCCAATCTCCTTCGCAAATTCCCTTCTAACTATCAAATTGTCACTTCACTCTCTCTAAATGTTCAATGTGGTTTTGAAGTTTCCAAATGTTCTATTTTCTATGGTTTTTTAGTCTCCTTTGGCAATGGAAACGTTGCCAAGGGGGACTCTAACCTCCTACCTTCCCCTTCACTAATTTCTATTTTTAATCGCTTATGAATTCTTCTAAGCAAGGCCAAGGGAGGTGAGTGCTAGTTGTTGGTGTTTTGGAGATGTGCCAATGGTGTTTTTTGCTTTCCACAATTTTTGAGATAGTTTTTGTAGCAAGCTTCAGACTCCAGCATAAAACCCAGACACCCTAGTTCACAACCCAGCTACCCAGTTCACAACCCAGCTACCCAGTTCACGAGCCCAGCACCCCAGCACACGCCCCAGCACGAGGAACCCCGCACGACCCAGTTCAGCCCGCTCAAGGACCCCGCACGTGCCACGTGGCGAGTCGCAGTTCGCCGGACCCCTGCTGCCGTCGGTGACGCGTGGTGGCTCGTGGTTCGTCGAACCCCGCGATCGTTTCTCCAACGTGGAGGGCTTTATGCCGGCCAGTCTAGGGACTGGTCTGGTTTGTATTTCGTTTATTGGGGCTCTCCGGGGCTGGTCTGGTTCGTATTTCATTTACTGGGGGGTCTCCAGGGACTGGTCCTGGTTTGTATCCTTTTGGTGATGGCTACTGGACTTTTATGGAAATAAATTAACAAGAAATCTAGTAGGATTCCAAAGGTTCTAGCCCCCTAGTGATTTTCAACTAATTCTCATAGTGATTTGGTATTTCGATGACAATTTGGGGAAGTCAAAGCTTTGCCGTATTTTTAGTAATCATCAAAATACCATAATACTAAGATTTTGGGAAGCCAAAACTTCACGGTATTTCTAGTAATTGCCAAAATACTAAGACTCTAAGACTTTGGGAAGCCAAAGCTTCGCTGTATTTCTAGTAATTGTCAAAATACTAAGACTCTCAGACTTTGGGGAGCCAAAGCTTCGCTGTATTTCTAGTTTCACAAGAACTTAGGCTCGAACTTAGGACAACAATTTGACAACACGTGGTTAGTATGACTTAGTTAGTACGTCTTTAAAACACGAGTACACGTGAATGGAGAGTAATTAAAACACAAAAGACCTTCAAGGGAAACACTAGAATGCCCCCCAAGGCGGCATACGCCGGGCACAAAGGGGGGGGGATTAGGATTAGTACAAGGATTAGTAAAAAATAAATTCAAATTGCTATGACAAAGGCCAAGTTAGTCAAAAATCCAAAGACAAAGACAATCTTTGAAGGGACCCCAACGTCCTTCAAAAAAAGCTTGAAAATTAGTAACAATGGAGCTTAAAATGATCCAAAAACACACATTTACAACTTTTGACTCAAAAATGGCCAAAAAAGTCCAAACAAATGAATCAACGTGTTTTGAAAGCCAAAATAATGACCCAAGGGGTGTTTGTGAGAGGAAAGTGAGCCCCTTATATGGATTTCCAAGTGTGCTCACCCCCCTCTTTTTTCCTACTAGTAATCTTATCACTTGAGATTTTCATCCTAATCTTCTAATTTTGACTTTCTACGCTGGCCGAAACTCCTAACTTTTAGAGAACAACTCCAAATCACAAATAGATTGCGCCATTGGCTTCAGAAGGCCATTTTTAATCCAAGGTTCCCTAACCCCTTAATTTGACCTCAAGAATGCAATAATACTTAGCGCTAACTGAACACCAAAAAGGGGTATAAACCCAGATTTTGGAGTTTGGCTTTTCTGATAAAAGTAGCTAGCCTAAGTTCTTTAGAAGGTCTAAGGGAGTAAGAAAAGACCCAACTTTGACCCCATTCTGATTCTGTGTGCCCCCGGAGCACAAGTCAACTCCACCGGGTTCTTCAAATTTTGCAATTGTCGGGGAATCTCACCGGTTGGGGCACTTTTGACTATCATAATGCTTTGAAACTTGTTGGAGCATCTTATTAGCATAAAAAAAGTTAGTCTGATTTTTAGTGAGATTTTACCGCAACTTGGGTGATTTATAAGAAATTCCCATCCAGGGTTTTGGCGGTTGACCATTCGAAAAGGCATTTTCTGTAAGTCAGAAAATTCCAAATCTTTTTATGGAACCTCTCATAGAATTCCACAAAATATGTGCAAGCTCATATTCTTACTTTGCACAAAAGTCATAGGAGAATCAAAACCTGTCTTCTCCTTGTGAAATTGGTGACTAGGGAATCTTTTGTGTATGAGGGAATCTTGGCAAGCCGATTTTGCCGTTGGCCTCCAAATGTGAATTCCACCCAAAAACAACATACAGCATCATCTCCAGATTCTCCTCAGGTGTCCGTCTTGCTATTGTAACTCCTGCAGGCCTAACAATTGGGGTTTCTTCTATTTCTTCGATAAAATGGGGAAAGTGAAATCTATTGTCGGGAATGGACATATGACCTCAATGGTATTTTCTCAGACCAAATTTAGACCTAAGAAGTCACCTACACCGTGGTTTGGCGATTCTAGCCCTATTTACTATAAACTCATCTAATCACGCGAAATCCCGATTTTATACCTATTTACAGGTGAGAATTGGGTCTAGTTGAGGGCAACTTATTGATAAGGGACCAAATGCTATATTGTTATGTGACACACCTATTTTGATCTTACACTTTTTTTGGGCTTTTTGTGACTAAAAGTACACTCAAACTTAGTATAAACGAAAAAAAACCCCAATGAGTCCCTGGTGACGAATTGGGACCTCACCCCCCCCGTCCCCTGTTTTGAGCTTATTTGGGCATAACTTTTTTTCTCACGCATCGATTGAAAAAAAACTATATTCCCACAAAGCTTAGCAGTTTTTTTATCTTCCAAAAAAATTTCAAAAAATCACAACAAAATTTCAACTCGTAGGCACCTGCCCAAAATCCCATTTGTCCCCCAAAGGGACAATGGGATCTTTAGGGGTTAAATAAGGCATCTTTGTTTGTTAAAAGGGTGTATTAGCATTGAGCCTTGCTTGTTATGAGTGCTTATTTATCCACCTCTTGGTAAAAAATCGAGCACAACCAAGTTCTAGTGTTTTTGTGTGGATTCTTCAACCTAAGGGTGTCTAATGTCAATCCATTGTGTCTTCCCAGCAATGGATTTTTTCTAAGTTCCTAAATATCCACAATTTGCAAGAAACCCCAAGAAAAAATACAACAAGGTACAACTTATATTATAACTACTTCAAGTCAAATAGGTCATGGTGGTTTTGAGATGGAAATAGTTATAGTCTAAATTTAGCAATCTTTAATGGTAGAATACCTTATGCCATTTCCAAAAACATAAAATTCGACCCTATCTAACCTTGTTAGCAAAAGATATCAATGGATGAAGTTTAACCTTCCCAAGACTATTTAAATTTCATCCATCAATTTGGACTTGTTCCCTATTTTAATTAATCTTGAAATTTGAACCCTAGTTTAAGTATTTAGTTCATGTTTAAGTCCTAAGTTTGGACTTGCATAAACTATTTTAGTTGATTTCATCCATTTCCTAACCTAAATTTCATCCTTTGTTTTCTCCTAGGGTTTTTGGTCTTTCCTTAAGTTTGAACCACTTGTGGGTTATTTGAAATTCCTAATTTTGGTTTCTAATGCTAAATTCTTCTTTTGATTGAGTTTAGTCGCCTCAATCCTTTTTTTTTATTGTTCCTTGATGCTTTAAATAAATTCTAGTCAATTATAATTTTTAGAGTTTTTAGGGTTGTTTCTTGAAAAGGCTAGTTCTAGCTTTCAAAATCTGTTATCTTACTTGAAATTTGACTTATCATCAAAAGTTGTTGATGGATGAAGTTGATCGCTAATTCGTACTCAAAAACTTCATCTACTAATTACTATCAATTTAAATTTCAAAGCTAACTTCTAATTTTACTTTTGGATTCCAATATGTATCTAATTCCTAATTTTTTAACTTTGTTTCTTTTGGTTGCTCTTAGATGTTTTCATCCAATTTAGCCACAAAAGTTCATCCGCCTATATCTCGGTCATTTTGAATCAAATTCCTAAGTGTGATATGTTTTCAAAAACCTCTAGTCTTAATCTACAACCTCCTATAGATAAACTTGGAAAAAAAATTCTAATCTCAACTCTCTGAATTGGTCTTGAACTTTGGCTATTGTGATGATTGCGATATTAGGTAATTGCAAGAAAGACCGTTCTTATTTTTCGTTACGGAGAGAGTGATTTTTTTATAATCTTATCATCTACTATACCTTTTGAAGCATAAGTCCAATGAGAATGAAATTTCAATTGAACATGTCTAACTTGATGGTAATCAAATCCTTTATTATTTAGACATTAAAAACAAATCATTTTGTATTTAAAATCGTTTTTGTTAATTTGTGATGAAATTAGGTTTAGGATTTTTTACTTTGTTAGGGATCATTGGGCAAGAAACACCTTGCAGTTTTTGTAGTGTTTTCTATAATATACATTTTTGGGTGGAGTATTATATAATTAAAAAAACAATTTCAAAAAAATGTAAAAAAGATGTTTAATGCATACACTTTCAAGAAGGTACCTTGAGAAGGAAATACAGAGAAAATTTTTCTAAAGAGGAAAACTAGAAAAAGTACAAAATCTCATGAAAATTGGTATGTTCACATTTTAATTTGTGAAAAATATGAAAATCAATTGAAATTAAATTAAAAAATAGTCATTTGAAAGAACTTTATAATGAAGAGATTTCACTAAAAGAATGATCTTAAAACCATCTTCAATGTTCAGAAATGCGCGTGCAAAAGGATCTCTATTAGAATGCAAGTGGAAGATATAAAATATTTTTAAAATATTTTTAAATTTCCTTTACTAGAAATATGAATTCCTACTATAGAAATAGACCTTAGAAATTTCAGCTCTAGATCATTAATTTTGGATACTCCTTAGTATTAAAAAAACCTAACTTGCAAAGCGTAACAAATTATCTACATCAAAATTTAAATATAAAATGATTTTTCAAAATTCATAAAAACAAAGGATCTGAGTTAGCCATCTCCAATAAAAATTTCAAGTTAACTACTAAGGACTTTATTTATTGTGAAATCGTCAAGCTTCCTCTTTGACCTAAATTTAGCCTTTTAAGTTGAATGTATTCAAAATTTCAAATAAAAACTTTAAATTTCTATTACTTGAAACTCTAAATTATATATCACTATGAAAAATTTCAATTTGTTTTCTGAAAAAATTGAAATTGTTAAATCATTTTTGTTGCAAAAATTGAACATAAATAAGTAAAAATAGCAAAAGCAATCTAATTGATTTGAACTTTTTCAAGAAATATAAGCAACAATGAAGATTAGTGTAAAAACAATTCAGTTGGTTATTTTATTTTTTACATCCAAAATAGCCATAACAAAGACCTTGAAGGCAAATTCGACTATGAAACCAAATTTATCTTCTTATTTAATACATGTATAAAATTTTGATATTTTCTACTAGTAGAAGAATGAATTTTTTGTTTTTCATTTGTTTTTTAATTATTTTGATGGAAAAATCAAATTACTTAGATTGTTTAAAGCTAAAGGTAGAAATCAAATTATATAAATTATAATATATAAATTTTCTTTTACGAAAAGACAAAATGATAAATATAAGTTTATAATTTAAATATAAAATAAAATTTCATAAAAAATATAGCAATGAAAATAATACCATAATAATTTATTTGGATTTTAACATGTAGAGTTTTTAATTGCAATAACTCTTTCAATTTTTAACATTTTTCAAAGTTTTCAAATAAAATAAAAACAAAACTAATCTAGGTTCATCTTCTTAGTTTAAATTAAATTCTCAAAGTAGTTATTTTAAAAGTTACAATCAAGGTTGACCAAGGCGCATCCACTTTTTGGATGCGAGGACCTTTTGAAGTTAATCGGTTCATGCTTCAAAAGTTATAATAACTTAGTCACTTCAAATGTGACACAAAATAGTATCGGACCTTCTTGCAAATATATTTACAAGTCTCCGTTAGAGAAAAATCAACCCTTTGGAGGGCTGCTCCACGGACCCCTTTAGTACTCTGAAATTTTGTTTTAAGGGGCTGAAAAATTAGTTTTTCCCCTATTCCCGCGCAACTGAAATTGTTGTGACAATGGCGCAAGAACTTAGATATTCAAATAAAAATTATTATTATTATTATTATTATTATTATTATTATTGTTATTATTATTATTATTATTATTATTATTATTATTATTATTATTATTATTATTATTATTATTATTATTATTATTATTATTATTATTATTATTATTATTATTATTATTATTTTAATCTTAAAAGAATATTTAAAATAAATAAAAAATCTGTGAATCTGATTGCTCCGACGAGCAGTCGTACACTCTGACTGCTCACCAATGGCACTTTTCCAGGTTGATAGGGCAAGTTGACCTTTAGAGGGCTGATTTTTGCTCTAATGCAAGTTTAACAATTTGGAGCTAAAATTTTCATAATCTATTTGTATAGTAGAAAAGCATATATTGACCAAAGAAAATCTAAAAATATATTATTTTATGTCCTCCACATGAGTGCAAACAACACTCCCATTGCATGCAATTTTTGAACATTGAAGATGGTTTTAAGATCCTTCTTTTGGTAAAATCTCATCACCATCAAGTCTTACCAAATTTCAAATTTTAGTTTTTAAAAAAAAAATTGTTTCATCTATCTTTTACAAATTAAAATGTAAAACTGCAGTGAAAGTACCTAATTTCTTGAGATTTTTGCACTTTTCCAAGTTCTTCTACTAAGAGAATTTTCTATGCTTTTCCTTCCTAGGATAACTTCTTCTTAAAGGTATATACATATTAAACATATTTTTTACATTGTTTTAAAATTGTTATTGTAATTATAAAGTTCTCGCTGAAAAAAAAAGAATACTGAGCAAAACGCTACATAAAACGCATGGCCTTAGTTGCAATGACCCTATTGCCTTATTCAAACTCTTATACTAATTGAATTAATTTGCATACCTTGAGGTTCTTTTAGGGGACTTTATTAATGGGATCTGTGTGATTCAATTTTATCTGAAATTGAAAAAACAACCATGCTCTGAAAGTGATATATTAATAATGTTGTTCTGTAGGTCAATAAAATGATACAAGGTTCGTGGTGATCACAAGCATGGACTTCACCTATATCAACCTTGTTTGGAATAATAATATTCTATTTGTACAACCAAAATTTTGTTAAAATGGTGATATTCTTAAAATGGAAGAGTACAAATGAAATTGGACAATTTTATTAAATGGGCACAATTTAAGGCGTTAAAAATTGTGATTAATCTCCACAAAGCTCTAAAGTCTAGGACTGGTATAGATTTGAGAATGCACGGTCTATATACATGTAAAAGCGCCAAGTTTGTGGAAATATGCCAACTTAACAAAATTGTGTTGAAAAGCAGGAAATGAGCTCTAGGGAAAATGACGACTGTATGGAATACTGTCATTGTAACGAAATTTCCCATACTACCGTAAACAGATTGATGGAGGAACTTACTGGAACACAAATTAGAGTCTAATTGCGTTGCATGCAAGGGGCAGTAGTTCGACCAACTTAAGCCCGCCTTTTTCTGAATTCAAGCTTACTCCGGCCCGCCCTTTTTTATTTAAGGATTTCAAACCCATCCCTGGCTGGAGTGCTGTCCCAGCACTTGGCCCTCAACGTACAAGGCCATATGATCAATTTCGTCACAAAGGCGGCATTCCATTACAATGGCACGTTATTTCAGTTCAGAACGTCCGTTCTGAAATCTACAGCTGTCATACATTCTAAAAATCTACATCTCTCCTAGATATCTAAAATCTATAACAATCCTAGATTTTTAGAACGGTTGATCTGAAATCTTTATTTTCTTAGACGTTTGAAATCTACAACAATCTTAAATGTCTGGAATCTATACCTATTCTAGATGTTCAGAGCAGTCGGTTTGAAAAAATTCCACAAGGAATAAGGCACAAGGAAAATATGGCACTAAGAATACCTAAAACCGCCATTTTAACGAAATTGGCCATCCTTTCTTCGCTTCATTTCTTGAAGCTTGCAGCCGTCTTGTTTGTCTGTGAGGTACGTTCCCTGTACAATCCAATGTTTGCATTATCTGGATGCGGGAGTGAGGATAAGCTAGCATGTGCGTGATTGTAGGTCTGGATTTGTTGTTGGCGCAATTAAGTCACCGATCAATCGAACACAGGCTACGATTGTTGACATTATTACGTGAGTTGAGCAAATGTAAAGACCTACAGCCCTAGCGTGTAATTAAGCCCTTGCATGTGAAGCATACAGTATTTCTCAGGTTTGTCGTGGGAGTGGGAATGAGTATAGGATATGTACGTATCTAAGACTTGCAGATGATTGATGTTATTCACCGGATCACACAGGTCAGGCTAGCTAGGAGTGATTGCTTGACAATTGCAATTGATTGCTTGAATTGCAGATTGATCGTACATCAGCGCCCTCATTGCGCTAGTAAAACGCGGCGAGTACGTATGTGCTCATCCGTGACAGAATTCTCTCCAGGTAATTTGAATGGTTCGTAGTGTTGCTCAAACTTCAAAATGCGAATAGTTGACTCATAATCAAGTTACTGTTCTCTCAATTAAGCGCTCGGTAGGCAGTCCCGTACGTTGCAAGTATTCCATCCGAAGTATTCTACTCTCTAGCTCGGCGAGTGCTATATATGTTTCTATAAGTAGGAAATGAAGTACATGAAGGATTTGCGAGTACAGGACCTGTCGATTGAGAAAGCACTAAATAATGCGTTTGTGCAATTGCCGTTTGCTAATGTTACTGCAATTTTCACTACTGTCGTACGCTGAGAAATTGTAATGCATTACTGCAATCGTCACTACTAAGAACTAAACTGAGAAATCATAATGCATTACTGCAATTGTCACTTAGTTAACTGAGAAATCATATTGCATAACGAGGTTCTTTTTGTTTCTCAGTTGATTGCGGGCTTGCGGCTTTTGATGCGGCTGTTTGAGACTTCTTGATTCACGAAATTGAAGAAAAAAGCATTCATATATCATACATTTAGGCCACCATTACTGTGGCATTCTAAGGTGACTATGAACGATTGTGCGTTTTTAGCATTAGTTTGCATGCACGGAGTCTTCATGATTCTTCCTCTTCTCTGCAGAGTGGGACTAGCACCGGGAGTCGGTGAACACTTTCCAGATTCTAAGAGCGTGGCAGGGCAGGTGCACTCCATAAGCCTTACTTTCTTTTCGTCGGTTTTAGAGAATGATGGTCTGACTAGAGTTTTGGAGAGACTGAATGCCTGATTCTTATTAAATAAGATTTCTCTTGTAAAGTGTATTCTTAATAGCTTGACACCAGCTTGAAAGAAGTTCAAACTTAATGTAAAACAACGTTGTGTTCTCCGGCTAGAATTGGGTCTCAAAAGGTTCGGTCCGTTGTTGAGATTTCCAGTAGTGACATTGCTCCAATCTCCCAGTACTCTGGGATCGTAAGTCTTCAAATTCCCTGGGGTAACAACTTTTATACTTCGGGGTGTCAGCGTTCAAGCATTTTAGTCCGAGACTTTCCATAATTTCAGCCCCTCGATTTGACGGCTCCTTAGAATTTCTCTCAGGAATACTACCCGACAGTACCGTTAGTAGAATTTGAGAATTGCTGCTGTTATACGTAGAGTAGAAAGCTCGCACCCTGACACCGACCCCTTACTACGATGCTCAACATCTGGTCGAAAAAAGGAGCTCGATGTACGGGCCGGGGTCAAGCGCATGCTTAATTTGATCTCCAATTCTTGAGAATGGATTGAACTTTACGCTCTCACAGATGGTCCAGGAGATGGTCCTAGAAAACGCAGTCCGGCACCTCGTCCGGTTCAATTCACATCTATTCATGCGAATCAACGCACTGTTAAAAGGAAGGGCCATTTGTAAGCAATACTTTTTGCTAAGGTTTTGTCACACTACATGCCTTGGTTCTCCAACAGTAATTTGCAACTGTTTCCAGTATCCCTCCACCATACCCTGTTTTCTGAGCTTCTGAAAATGGTCTACTTCATGCCATTCAACATACGATAACGAGAGTGGGTGGTAACATGCGTGCAGACTCCAGCCATTAACTCCAGAACATCCAAGATGCAGATATTCGCGAAGTCCCAGACCGGCAAAACCATCACGCTCGATGTGGAAAGCACCGACACCATTGAGCATGTGAAAACCAAGATTCAGGCCCGAGAAGGGATCCCCCCGAACCACCAGAGACTCATCATCCGGGGTTCCCAATTGGACGACAGACGCACTCTCGGCGACTACGGTGTCCAGAAAGAAGACACCCTGCACGTGCTGCTTCGGCTGCGCGGTGGGAATGGAGCATATCGCACGCTCTTCGCCAATTTGGAGAACACAAGCTCCTTGAAGACCGCCAAGCTGTGGGGCTCGATGCCGAAAGGCTTGTACGTGGATGGCAACTGCACCAACGTCTCCTGCGAGGCACCTGGCCTGGAGGTCGGTTGCCCCAAAGGTTACGTCATTTTCAACGTCGTAGAGGAGAAAGACCACCCCTGCCCCGTTTGCGGCCAACCCGTGAAGGCCATCACTTGCTCCTTCAACGATTGCATGTGGATGTACCAAGGACACAAAGCCGCACCCAAGGACGCAACCCCTGCCACACTCGAACCTGCCGCAACCAAGCTCGCCTCCATAACCGCACGCAAGGGGCGCCCAACCTCTTTCGGTGCGAGAATCGCCAACCTCTTCACGCTCTGTTTGAAGCCTAATAAGGCCCCAGAGCCCGAAACCCTAGAACCTTTGAAGGGCAAGGCCCCTCTCGCGGCAGCTAAGCGGGAGATTGTGAGTCCATGGTACTCAGCACAGAACCGGTACGACTCTTTCGAAACCGCCGACAACCTCGTGGAATGGGAATCGCTGGTCATCATCGCGAAGCCTTGTCCGACCTAGCTCGGGACTTAACGACAAGCGCCACCAGCATCCTGTCGCAAGCGAAGACCACACCTGCGATGAGGAGGACACACCGTCAGGATGTGCGGTATAGGTGGATTCTTCTTGCCCGATCTGTTTCGTCGGACTGAAGCAGAAGACGAGACACACAACCACGTGTGGACATAAGTTTCATGCAGATTGCGTGAGTCTGTGGAAGAGGAGCGGCGGCACTTCCTGCTCGATTTTCAGATTGCTTTCTGGTGGGGCGCCCGAAAAAGTCCGAGAACGCGCGTCTGCTGGGCTCACTACTGTAGCTGGGTCGGAACAGCTTACCTTGAAGGATTATTAATCATCGTAACTAAAGAATTTCAGTTCTGAAAAAAAATAGAGTGAAACGACATAACAAACGACATTCATCTTCATTAGGGGCATGTACACTCACCTGCACCTAAAATGTAACGTCTGAGGGTTTGGTGTGCATGGCGAATGGTCTACTCTCTGTTGGTGCATCCATGATACTTGCAAACTCTCAAATTCTTGTTCACTCTGCGCTTGATTGTGGTTTGTGACGTGGCATTTGTTGTGGTCATTCATGTATGGGTCTTGCTCATTGAACATCAAAACAAGGGTGACTTTTCAAAAGAATAATAGCCATTTCTTCATCATACTTGTCTCACTCCTAATTGATTTGCAATATAGCCACATTCTCAAGGATTTTCATACTTAATCTTCTTGATGAGTACGTTGGATCCTTTTTCCTCCTTGGTACGATTTATGATATTCAAATGTAGAGTTGATTAGCTCTTCCTGTGCAAGTTCTTCATCTCAAATTTTGTTATATATAACCCTCACTTCCATTGCTACTGTTGGGACTCGTATCCTCAAAGTGATTGTCTTCTTTGTCATTCATTCAAACTAGCTATTGTATTGCCTATTGAAGCCTTAATCCCTATTTAACTAATTGTGGACTTATCCATGACTTATGGACAAAACCAGTTTTTTGATGACCCCTCCCAAAACCAAGAAACATCAAAACTGTAGAGGAGCATAGTTGGCTAGCCAACAGATTTAACAAATTGTTATTGAAATTAGTCCATACATTTCAAGAAGTGACACCGCCAGTAATAATTCCAAATCCAATTGCATGATATAGAAGTTGTGACAGCTTACCAACAGAAATGCAAACATATCATTTTGTTAATGAAAATATTACCATCTATTATTTATTTTTCAAAGGTGAATTTATGTACAAGCCCAGAGCTACTGTCGTGGCCCTAAGTGAAGGAATGAAATTCATTCAGTGTAAGCAAAAACCACTCGTGCCTGTTCGAAATTTCCCATCTACACAGATTGATGGAGGAACTTACTAGAACGCAAATAAGTGTCTAAATTGCATGCAAGGGCAGTCGTCCCATCCGCAACCCCGCCTTTTTCTGAATTCAAGCTTACTCCAGCCCGCCTTTTTTATTTAAACATTTCGAACTCATCCCTGCTGGAGTGCTGCCTGCTGGCCCTCAACGAACGAGGCCTTTCTTCGCTTCATCTCGTGAAGCTCGCAGCTCTTCTCTGTGAGGTACGTCCCCTGGAAACTAATGTTGCATTATCCGGATGTGGGAGTGAGGGTGAGCTAGCATATGCAAGATTGTAGGATCTGGTGTTGGCGTAATTACTTTACCGATCGATCGAACTCAGGCTAGGATGGTTGACGTTATCACGTGAGGGTGAGCTTGTAGGACAAATGTAAAGACCTACAGCCCTTTGCGTGTAATTAGGCCCTTGCATGTGAAGCATACAGTATTTCTCAGGTTTGTCGTGGGAGTACTGGGAATGAGTATAAGATACCTAAGACTTGCAGACGATTGATGTTATTCACCGGATCACACAGGTCAGGCTAGGAGTGATTGCTTGACAATTGCAATTGATTGCTTGAATTGCAGATTGATCGCACATCAGCGCCCTCCTTGCGCAAGTACTTAACGTGCAGCGGCGAGTACGTGCTCATCCGTGACTGAATTCTCTCCAGGTAATTTGAATAGTTCGTAGTGTTGTTCAAACTTCAAATTGCGATAATTAAGTTACTGTTCTCTCAATGAAGAGCTCGGTAGGCAGTATCATTGCAAGTACACTGGGAACTTTGAAGACTTTATGCTGGGCTAACTCGTGAAGAGTTAGGCCCCCCTTTTGGCCCATTTTTGTACAAATCCGAGGTGGGGGGTGCGAAACTTTTGCTCCCCCTTTTGGCCCATTTTTGTACGCATTAGGCCTCCATTGACGCTAAAAGTGCGCGGAACTCAGGTTCCTGCGGTCTTCCGAACCTCAGCCCGAACCAGAGATGCACATTAGGCCCCCCTTTAGGTCTGGCATAAAGTGGCAAAAGTTCCCAGTGGTATTCCATCAGAAGAATTCTACTCTCTAGCTCGGCAAGTGCTATATATGTTTCTATAAGTAGGAACTGAAGTACGTGAAAGATTTGCGAGCACAGGACCTGTCGATGGAGAAAGTACTAAATAATGCGTTTGTGCAATTGCCGTTTGCTAATGTTACTGCAATTTTCACTACTGTAGTAAACTGAGAAATTGTAATGCGTTACTGCAATCGTCACTAATAAAATTAATCTGAGAAATCATCACTAATAAACTGAGAAATCCTCTGGTATAACTAGGTTCTTTTTGTTTCTCAGTTGATTGCGGCTTTTGATGCGGCTGTTTGAGACTTTCTAATTCAGGACATTTAAGAAACAAGAATTCATATCCTACATTTAGGCCGCAATTACTGTGGTATTAAGAGACAATGAACGGCTGTGCGTTTTTTGCAATAGTTTGCATGCACGGAGTCTTCATGATTCTTCCTCTTCTCTGCAGAGTGGGACTAGCACCGGGAGTCGGTGAACACTTTCCAGATTCTAAGAGCGTGGCAGGGCAGGTGAACTCCATAAACCTTACTTTCTTTTCGTCGGCTTTCAAGAATAATGGTGCGACTACAGTTTTGGAGCGACTGAATGCCTGATTCTTATTAAATAAGATTTCTCTTGTAAAGTGTATTCTTAATAGCTTGACACCAGCTTGAAAGAAGTTCAAACTTAATGTAAAACAACGTTGTGTTCTCCGGCTAGAATTGGGTCTCAAAAGGTTCGGTCCGTTGTTGAGATTTCCAGTAGTGACATTGCTCCAATCTCCCAGTACTCTGGGATCGTAAGTCTTCAAATCCCCCGGGGTAACAACTTTTATACTTCGGGGTGTCAGCGTTCAAGCATTTTAGTCCGAGACTTTCCATAATTTCAGCCCCTCGATTTGACGGCTCCTTAGAATTTCTCTCAGGAATACTACCCGACTGTACCGTATTAAGTAGAATTTGAGAATTGCTGCTGTTATACGTAGAGTAGAAAGCTCGCACCCTGACACCGACCCCTTACTACGATGCTCAACATCTGGTCGAAAAAAGGAGCTCGATGTACGGGCCGGGGTCAAGCGCATGCTTAATTTGATCTCCAATTCTTGAGAATGGATTGAACTTTACGCTCTCACAGATGGTCCAGGAGATGGTCCTAGAAACGCAGTCCGGCACCTCGTCCGGTTCAATTCACATCTATTCATGCGAATCAACGCACTGTTAAAAGGAAGGGCCATTTGTAAGCAATACTTTTTGCTAAGGTTTTGTCACACTACATGCCTTGGTTCTCCAACAGTAATTTGCAACTGTTTCCAGTATCCCTCCACCATACCCTGTTTTCTGAGCTTCTGAAAATGGTTTACTCTATGCCATTCAACATACGATAACGAGAGTGGGTGGTAACATGCGTGCAGATTCCAGCCACTGACTCTAGAGCATCCAAAATGCAGATATTCGCGAAGTCCCAGACCGGCAAAACCATCACGCTCGATGTGGAAAGCACCGACACCATTGAGCATGTGAAAACCAAGATTCAGGCCCGAGAAGGGATCCCTCCGAACCACCAGAGACTCATCATCCGGGGTTCCCAATTGGACGACAGACGCACTCTCGGCGACTACGGTGTCCAGAAAGAAGACACCCTGCACGTGCTGCTTCGGCTGCGCGGTGGGAATGGAGCATATCGCACGCTCTTCGCCAATTTGGAGAACACAAGCTCCTTGAAGACCGTTAAGCTGTGGGGCTCGAAACCGAAAGGCTTGTACATGGATGGCAACTGCACCAACGTCTCCTGCAAGGCACACGGCCTGAAGGTCGGTTGCCTCAAAGGTTACGTCGTTTTCAACGTCGTGGAGGAGAAAGACAACCCCTGCCCAGCTTGCGGCCAAGCATTGAGGGCCATCACTTGCTCCTTCTACGATTGCATGTGGATGTACCAAGGACGCAAAGCCGCACCCAAGGACGCAACCCTTGCCACACTCGAACTTGCCGCAACCAAGCTCGCCTCCATAGCCGCACGCAAGGAGCGCAAGGAGCGCCCAACCTCTTTCCGTGCGAGAATCGCCAACCTCTTCACCCGCTGTTTGAAGCCTAACGAGCCGTTAGAGCCCGAAACCGTAGAACCTTTCAAGGGCAAGGCCCCTCTCGCGGCAGCTAAGCGGCAGATGGTGAGTCCATGGTACTCAGCACAGAACCGGTGCGAAGGTTTCGAAACCGCCGATAACCTCGTGGAATGGGAATCGCTGGTCATCATCGCGAAGCCGTGTCCGAACTAGCTCGGGACTTAACGACAAGCGCCACCAGCATCCTGTCGCAAGCGAAGACCACACCTGCGATGAGGAGGACACACCGTCAGGATGTGTGGTATAGGAGGATTCTTGCCCGATCTGTTTCGTCGGACTGAAGCAGAAGACGAGACACACAACCGCGTGTGGACATACGTTTCATGCAGATTGCGTGAGTCTGTGGAAGAGGAGGGGCGGCATTTCCTGCTCGATGTGCAGATTGCCTCTGGTGGAGCGCCCAAAAAAGTCCAAGAACGCGCGTCTGCTCGGCTCACTACTGTAGCTGGGTCGGAACAGCTTACCTTGAAGGATTATTAATCATCGTAACTAAAGAATTTCAGTTCTGAAAAAAAATAGAGTGAAACGACATAAAAAATGACATTCATCTTCATCAGGGGCTTGTACTCACCTGCACGTAAAATGTAACGTCTGAGGGTTTGGTGTGCATGGCGAATGGTCTACTCTCTGTTGGTGCATCCATGATACTTGCAAACTCTCAATTCTTGTTCACTCCGCGCTTGATTGTGGTTTGTGACATGGCATTTGTTGTGGTCATTCATGTATGGGTCTTGCTCATTGAACATCAAAACCTAGGTGACTTTTCAAAAGAATATACGGTATTTCTCAGGTTTGTCGTGGGAGTGGGCGCGCATGAGTATAGGATACGTATGTAAGATTTGCAGATGACTGATTTTGTTCACCAGATCACTAAGGTCAGGCTAGGAGTGATTGCTTGGGATGTGATTGCAACTGATTGCTTGAATTGCAGGTTGATCGCAGATCAGCGCCCTCTTTAATTTCGCAAGTACGTACAATGCGTGCTCATCCACTTAATTCTCTCCAGGTAATTTGAATGGTTCGTAGTGTTCTTCAAACTTTGATCGAACTGCGATGATTTAACTCTTAATTAAGTCACAGTTCTCTCAATTAAGCGTTCGGTAGACAGTCCCGTTGCAAGTATTCCGTCAAAAGTAGATTCTACTCTAGCTAGGCAAGTGCTATGTATGTTTATGGCATATTTCGTTAAAATGGCGGTATTCCATTACAATGGCACGTTATTCAGTTCAGGACGGTCATTCTGAAATCTACATTCATAGTACATTCTAAAAATCTATGCTTGTCCTAGATATCTAACATCTATACCAGTCCTAGATTTTTTAGAACGGTCGGTCTGAAATCTATATTGTTCCTAGATTTTTGAAATCTACAAAAAACTTAGATGTCTGGAATCTATATTTGTTCTAGATGTTCAGAACGGGCGGTCTAAAAAAATGGCACGGGGAATATGGCACAAGGAAAATATGGCACTGGGAATACCGCCATTTTATCAAAATTTGCCTTGTTTCTATAAGTAGGAAATGAAGTACGTGAAAGACTTGCAAGCAAAGGACCCGACAACAATGAGAAAGCACTATATATATAATGCGTTTGTGCAATTGTCGTTTGCTAATGTTACAGCAATTTTCAGTACTGTAGTAAACTGAGAAATTGTAATGCGTTACTGCAATCGTCACTACTAAAACTAAACTGAGAAATTGTAATGCGTTACTGCAATCGTCACTACTAAAACTAAACTGAGAAATCATAATGCATTACTGCAATTGCCACTAATTAAGATAACTGAGAAATCATATTGCATTACTACAATTTCGTTAACAAGTTTTTTATTGAAAATTGGTATGAAAATGCATGCACTCGCATAATAAAATGGCGGAGAAAACCAGTCCTGACAAGGAACCCGTTCGACGTCATTATCAATCGTGGACGAACCTGTTTCGTCCAATCCTTTGCCACAAACCTCCTCTCCTTCAACAGATGCCGCCTGTCCTTTACCAGATACCAGTAAGGTCAACTTCGTTAAACAGGTTTGTCTACACAAATCTTAGGCGAAAGACAACCAATCCAAGGCCGGCAGACCCTAGCCGTCACGGATTTCCCTCTGGCTTTTCTTCGCCGAAAAAGAAATGACAGCAAGATGTTTCCACTCTTAGCCGAGTTGTTACCACTCCATGCCAGCGGCCACTCCTGAACATGATGTTTCGCGCGTTTTCAAAGGTACAGCCAATTTAACGAAGTTGACGTGACTAGTTCTGGATTCGGACCAGATATGTAAATTCTCCATAAATGCTAGCAAACCAAGCTTCAAAACTTGAGGGCACTACTAGAAGGACACTAAATAGTTTGTGCACGAAAGCTTCGAAAAGCTTGCAACGCAGCCTTCTATATATTAATTGTGTTGCTATTTGAAATTTGGTTTCCATACCGTGTCCTGCTGGAGAAACTGTGATAGTTGCAACGAATTCTGACCTGATCACTTTCTATGGACACTCAGTTGGAGATTCCGGATGTCGTGGAGCTGATCATCAACAATTTGACGTATAAGAGCACACGGATGCACTTTCACCACCCCAGTGACACACAATTTGGAACTACACGTAAGTAAATTAACACCAAATTAATTCAGATACCCCAATTTAATAAAGATTGATTGATTAGTATGAGATCTTGAATCAAATGTATTAATACAATCCTACCCCAACACAAGCTGATCAAACAAATCCGATTGAATTTTTGCTAGAAGGTGTCAAGTATGTAGAGCTCTGTTTCGCTATGTTGTGATTCGGTTTTTTATTTCGTGATCAATCCAGTTGTGATTCGGGTTTTTTATTTCAAGTCAGGTGCGTTTCTTTATCTAGGTATTCATCCAGTTGTGATTTTGGGGGTTTAATTATTTACAAGTCAAGCTTAGATTCTTTTTTCTTTTTTCCAGTCAGGTGCCCACTTACGGCAAATTGCATATCAAATCCTTCACCTTGCACAAGATTTGATACAAAAGGAGAAAAAGGGAGTACAGTGATGTTATTGTTTCCCTACAAGCCAAATTATGCATGCCATATCCAAAGAGATTGATCAACAATTGCTTCTCAGATAATGCTTTGATTTTTATCTTAATCTTGGAATTCTCCTTGCCATGCAATACAAACTCCCAAACATACCAGAGAAACCTCAGGCCCAATTGATGTCTACTGACTTGTTTTTGGTTTTCGGTACAAGTCAATGTGGTTTGCTGCAAACACGTAGATTCAAAACAACTTACCTCGGACAGCCCTGTATTTTGTTTTGTTTTTTGGTCATTACTTTTGTGTTTTGATTCCAAAAGACTCAAGATTTATACAGTCCAAAATGAATTTCTATGATTTTTTCTTTGATGGTTGGTTGCCTTCAGCTTAAAGATGTATACAATGGTCATATTTTCATTTTTTTTTTTAATTTTAAAGTATTATAGAAAAATTAGCATTTAAATATTTTAGAAAAGCAACAAAAGCAACAACCATCACTTTTGTGCTGGAACCGTGGATCAAATTCATAGATCAAATTCATAGATATCATGACCAACTTCCTTTTCATGTTGAACAAACCTGCATCCCAATTAACTGGTTGCCTCCAGCTCCCGTCCAACTGTCTCCAACTAAGTCCAACTAGGAAGTATAGCACAAGTATTGATTCCCTTTAACCCCTAAAGGACCAAGCACCGTTTTTTGGCAACATAGCGATTTTGGGCAGCTCACTACGGATGGAGTTTTTATTTTTTTTCTTTGAAAATTTTACACAACGTGTGCCCAAGGAGTAGCTTTAAGGCCCAACAATTTTCGTAGCTTTTGACTATACGGTTAAAAAGTTATTGCATGATATGTGAATTTCATTGGACGGCAGGCAGCCCGGGCAGCTCAAAAAACTTCTTTAAAAATGACTTTAAAAAAAAATAAAAATCTGAAATTGGTTCTTTAGATTTATATAGAAGTGTGAAGCTTTGAATCATTCAATGTGGATCTATGAGTCAAAAGTTATGAAGATTTTAAGTTTGAGGGTACGTATGGAGTCTTTCAAAACCATACCTACCCACAAACTTAAAATCCTCATAACTTTTGACTCATAGATCCAAATTGAATGATTCAAAGCTTCAGACTTCTATATAAATCTAAAGAACCAATTTCAGATTTTTATTTTTTTTAAAGTCATTTTTAAAGAAGTTTTTTGAGCTGCCCGGGCTACCCACCGTCCAATGAAAATCACATATCATGCAATAACTTTTTAACCGTATAGTCAAAAGCTACGAAAATTGTTGGGCCTTAAAGCTACTCCTCGGGCACATGTTGTGTAAAATTTTCAAAGAAAAAAAATAAAAACTCCATCCGTAGTGAGCTGCCCAAAATCACTATGTTGCCAAAAAAGGGTGCTTGGTCCTTTAGGGATTAACCCCTAAAGTACCGGAAGGGTCCAAATTTCCAAAATTGTGAAGATCTATGATAAAATGCAACTTAGAAGAATATTTTAATGATGACTCTCAAACAATAGTTATAAAGTGCTATTAATAAATCACATCAAGATGGTTAGATCAACAAAAATACATACCAATATTTTTCAATAAAATTTGAAGCCGGAAGTTGAAAATTCCTTCTAAAACCAATTGTAGATTGAATACATATGATTTTTAAGAGGGTTTTTTCAACAAGTTCAAAATATAGAGTTCTAATTATGGTGATTTTTGAAGATTTTTATTTGATTTTTTGGTTCAAGTCATTTTTAAAGGGTCATTTTGTGAATTAAAAAGGTTACTTTTTGAAGCTCAACCTCCCGATACCTTTTGAATTATAGAATATTTGCAAAGTAAAATCTTCATAATTTGAAGCGTAAAATTGCTAAAGAACTAATATAAAAGTCTTCAAAAAAATTGGTGGATAAAAAAATGCATTTCAGTGAGTTTGGGACATATTTCTGTTCATTTGTTGTTCAAAATCTGCACTCATGGTCCTTTATGGGTTAAGGTAGACTAATCTCCACCTATAGGGATGTCCACCAACAATTGGTGAAACATAAAATCATCATTTTCTACTCACCGAGGCTGGCAAGACAATTGGTAGGATCTTTTTGTTTTGTAGTATTTCTTTTGCCCGCCCAACTCACATGGAAGGAGGCCCTAAGCATTTGAGAATAGTTCCTATAATTAAATTGCTTTAGTTTTGTTGAATCTTCTTGAAAATTGAAAAGTAATTATAGATTCTCTAACTAATCTTATATTATTTAGATACTATGTGATTAACTATGATTGAGTTTTTGAAATGCTCAAAATAGGTATACCAAAAACCAACTCTAGGTTGTCATTCTTACAAGGTTTACATATTAGGGGTAGCTACTAGCTAGGTTTTGCAACAAGGTTAATTTATAGTAGGTTACCTTATTAGATAGTATAAAATAGATCGTAAGCATTAGAGAAAATTTCAGGCCTTTGGGAGGCTGCTCCATAGCCCTCTAAGGTACTCTAAAATTTACATTTTTTTTGCTCAAAAATTTGTTTTTTCTCTATTTCCGCCCAACTAAAACTGCAGCGGCAGTGGCGCAAGAATCCAAAATTCCAAATAAAAATTTATTAAAATAAATAAATAAATAAAATCTTAAAATAATTTTAAAAATTATAAAAATTATAAAAATAAAAATAAAAGTCCGCAAAACTTGGTTGCTCACCAAGAGCATTTTCAAAGTTGATAGGCCATGCAAGAAATAGCATGGTATGTCAACTTCGAACAGCCCTCCAAAGGATTGAAATTTTTTCTAATGCTATTGTCACAAATAAAAGCTATGAAGGTTCATACGTTATAGTTCAGTTATCAATTTCATACTCATTAAGATAACTACACCTAATTTTGACCATGTATCTAAAAACGACCACTACAAATCCTTGCCTAAAATGTACAATTTCTATTAATGAGAGCCTAGGGTTGATTTTGAGTGTACCAATTTTTTTTCATTTTGAAGATTCATAGATTATTCATACAATGTCCAAAAATAATATTTAAAAGAGTCTATAGTCCCTTTTTGACTTCTAACAAGATCCAACAAAAATTTAACAGTTTGATAATGTGATCCAAGCAAAAATACTTATTCAAATGCATCTTGGTATAGTTTTCCTACCTAATATTTACTCAATTATTTTTAGAAAATTTTATAGGTGTCAAATCTAATTTGTTAATATATAAGAGCATTCTCACCAAGGCCCGTCCAATGTGATGCACCAAAGCAGATTGAACGAGCCCTAGATTTGTGAAGGTTAAGGAATGGGCGGTAGACCCCCACTGCCACACAGCCTATTAGCGCCCCTTATAATGAGATGACCCTACTTCCCCGCTCTTCGTGCAAGCCATATGTTATCTTCTCCACGCACTTATTGCTATTGTATTGCAGGGTCTCTTCCTCGCTTTTCAATTGCTGCCTGTTGCTGTTTTTGTTTTGAATTCTAGGATGTAGGAGAGTGATTGGAATCATGGAAGCTTGGCAAGCTAGATTGAATGCATGCACATTATGCACGTTGGATGAGGAGGAGGAGGAAAATTTCAGTATGATTTGGATCTTGAATTGGGTGGAGAAATTGACGATAGTCTTGAATTGTCAAATTCTTTGAGGGGTTCTAGGCTAGGCAAAGCTCCTAACTTTGATAGATAGGGCGGAAATGAATGATAGGATGATGAAGGACTACTTTTGTGACAATCCAGTATTTGGACCTGCATTTGTCGTTGGAAATACCAGTGAAACGATCACTTCTTTTGTCTTATCATAGATAGGGTTTGTTCCTGTGATAGCTACTTTGTTCAAAAGAGTGATGCAGTAGGTTTTTTGGGCTCTCTCTTTACCAAAAAATCACTGCTATTATTTGTATACTTTGATATAGGGTGAGTGCAGATGCAACAGACAAATATTGCCGGACTAGTGACAATACGGCGATGGTTTCACTAAAGCGGTTTTGTGTTGCTATCCAAGCTAATTTCGGGACATACCATTTGAGACAACCAACGCGGATTGACTTTTAGAAACAATTTGCCATCAACTTGGAGCGTAGTTTCCTTGATATATTTGCATCACTAGACTGCATGCATTATGAGTGGAAAAATTGTCTTAAAGCTTGGCAAGGTGATTTTGGAAACAAAGATGGCAAAAAGTCCATCATTCTTGAGGCCATAGCTGATGGAAGTTTGCACATATGGCACGCTTTTTTTGGCTTGGCAAGATTGAACAATAACTTAAATGGTCTTGATTGATCTCCTCTAGTGCAGCGTATGCTCATTGGAGAGGCACAAGACATGCATTTTGAGATAAATGGTTGCACGTATGACCGCTGCTACCTACTCACAGATGGCAAATTTTTGCAATGGTTTTGCTTGTCTAGATCATCCATTTGTTCCAAGATGAAAAACAGAACCACTTTGTAAAGTGACAAGAGGTTGTAAGAAAGGATGTGAAGAAGTGTTTTGGAGTTTTGCAAGCTAGATTTGCAGTCATCTGAAACCCGTGCAGATTGTGGAGTATGGAGGTCATAGCCAATGTCGTATTCATGCGTATCATCTTACACAATATGATTCTTGAGGATAAGAAGGGCTGGGATGGTTTAGAAGACATTCTCACGGATTTACAAGATGTGGTTCTACCCTTGGAGAGAGGTCTCAGCTTTGATGCACTACTTAGTGCCACTAGAGGTATTGAGAATTCTGACATACACTATGGACTTTGGGGTGATTTGATAGAGCATCTTTAGAGTATAAAAGGTGCCAATATATCTTGATTTTATTAATATTGGAAAGTGGTGACGGATTGTTAGACTTTTGCCATTGCATGAGCTGTAATCAAAATTTGTTTTAAGATTTTATATGGTTTTGCTTGCAGCAGCTACAGGCATCAAGAAACGCAAATTTTGCTTCAATTTCTTAACAAGGTTTCAAGTAAGGTATTTGTAGATTTTCTTCTGTCCTATTCCTCTTGTATTCTTAGAATTTATTGATTAACGCATTCATTGTTCTACATTGATCTTGGTATCAAAATACTGGATAAACTCAATTTATCCTGTGATTTTTGGTCTTGATTTATAAGCAAATTGGCAATAGGATATTCTAATTCAATAGGTCAACCATAGGGAGATCTCTACATTGAGTTCTTCAAAATTGTTCTGTATTTTCATTAGTGACATAAGCATCTTGCAAATGCAAATGCAAATACATGATTATATAGACATGTCTTCACAAAATAGTGAAATTGCGTTACCTAATTTCAAGAAAGCTACCTCACAAGCCATCAAAGTCTACAAATATTCCTAAAAAGTATTTTTGTTTATGCACATGGAAGTTCATGAGCCCAATTCCAACAATATTTAATTCAAGAGTAATGCATTCTTGTAGAAAATCTGTTCATATTTATATTGTGTAGAATGTTATTAATTCCTAAAGGACCGAGGGGGTTTTCAAGGAGACATTGTCAAAAATTGTGGTTATTTGGTATCATTACAAAAAAATATGGGGCATCTAGGAGGCTGCTAAGCCTGGACCCCCGTGGTGATATTATGAAACAAACCAAAAAAAATAAATTAGAAATTGGAAATGTGACGTGGTTGAAGGGCCACGTCAACGCGATGTCAATGCCACGTCAGCGTCACATCAGCGTGATATTATTTTTTATTTTTTATATTAAAAAAACAAACAAACTATAGTTTTTTAATTTTTTAATTTTTTTTTTTTCTGTAATTGCACCTTGTGCATGTCAAAAATCACGCACTTGCAGTCTTGTTGAGGCTTGAAATTTTTTGTTATGATTATTCAAAATGAAAATGGAAATTTTTTTTTGAAACTTTAACCATAAATAATTGAAGTAAGCTATTATATTAGAGTGTGGAAAAAATTTTAGCCCATTTGACCTTGCAGATTGAAAGATCATAACATTTGAAGTGAGAAAAAAAACTTTTTTTGCAGTCCAAAAATTTTGTGACAAGCTTGAACATAGGCCAATTGGCCTGTTGCACATCATCAACTAGAATCGGGCCTATAGAAGACCTTTATGCTTTGATAAAAAATTATGGCACAAGAAGGTATTCCAAAAGGCGAGCAGCTTAACTTGTAACATTTCACCATCTCAACCAATAGCGGAGTTTTGAAATTGTGCCCCATTTTGAAATCTTCATCATTGCAGTTGCCACGCAAATCTTGATTCTCGCCATTTGATTTCCATGCAAGAAGTACTTTGCTTTGCATGCCATTCGCTCTGATCACCATGTGCTTTTCTCTGCACCTCATTACTGCACCTCTGAGCTTGATTTGAATGAATTCGCATGCTTGTAGATTTTTTTAGCATTTTTTTCAAGCTCTGTAACAAAAAATACAAAATTATAGTGCAGCCATGTATTTTAAGTAAAATTTTGCTGAAAATCTACTTAAAGGTCATTACTTAAAATCATGTGTCTAGAACTATACTTAAAAACTCACTTAAAACACTCTTTTCTCTTGTAGTATAGTAAGTGTGGATTGTGGTGGTTTCCTGAGTGACTTGCTAGTCCAGATTGACTTCCTGACTAGTTGTGAGGAAGAACTTGCAACCAATTTTTATATCATTTTGTATTTTCTTTGAGTGAAACTTTAGTCATTTTAATTCCTTGAAGGGTAGGATTCAACGCATCCTCCGTAAAGTCCAACAGCGGAACTCTCTGATATAGAGGCTAAACTTCATATACTTATTACTTAAACTAGATCTGGAAGAGGCATAGGATTTGACACTCCTTCCGGTTTTAGATCCCTCAGTCCGGTTAGTGATTTTCGATCTCAGATAGGGAGAGGTACAAGTATAGGACACTCCTCCTTGTTTGGGTGGTTGTACAAGATATTTGTGGTACAACAGAGAGAATATTTGGAATGTGGAGATACTTTTTAGTTTTGCTAGGCCTAGGTTGTTTTCCGCATCCCATTCTGGTAATTTTCTAAGAAACTATTAAACGAAATCCTTTGGGAATGATACACAAGTCACTTGAATAGTGTTTTAGTCATTTTTGAACACTTACAAGAAGAATTGTGTTTCCTTGTGCCATGACGCTTGTGAATTCAAGCAATTTTGACATGGTACAGAGTTGATTAAGCTCTAGATTGGACTATAAGAAGATTCTACTAGTGTAAAATATGGTAATCTATCTAAATTTGACATCAATAATTCCTCGACAACGTACTCCAACCCCACTTCAATAAGCCGGCCATCCATTCAATTGAAATGAGTCTCAAGATCTATACACACATGAAAACTTAGTCACTCTTTAGAAGTGGATGAAAGAAAATCTCTAAGTCAAATGGCACAGTAGTTGTCTGTGTTGAATGCATGCATGATTGCCATTGATTCATGGGGTAGCAAGGGTGCAAAATAGATGAAGTAGACAATTTAAAATAGTATAGAATTCATAAATTGTAGCCGAAAAAATATACAATGTCTGAATGCTAGCTATGCTACGGTTGTTGCACCACCATGAGTTTATTAGGCTGTAGGCAAAAAGATATTGGAACATTCTTCTCATTTCTAGAATTTACTTTTGAAACAGTACCATGCTCATTCACTATCCAAATATCAAAAGTAGACTCCTTGTATGCCCCAAAGGTAACTCTAATCTCTTGTCGAATCTTGTATATTGTCCAAGTTTCCAATTCTTATATGTGAGTGACATTCTTCAAGACACACAATAATTTCACCATTTTTACTAATATGGACAACTTCATTAAAATGGCGGTATTCCAAGTGCCACTTTGACGGTGTGCCATTTTTACCATCTATGACATATGGTACCATCTATGACCTCGACGTGGTACAGAGTTCAAAATGGTACATTTTTGCCATCTATGACCTCAACGTGGTACAGAGTTCAAAATGGCTATTATGAACCATCTAGGATAGGTGTAGACTTAGAATGGCTGTTTTGAATTGCTTTCACACCATTTTAAAAAAATATTGTGAAATTGCCCATTAACTCGTATTATTCAAGAGGCTCCTAGGTTTTGCTTGGAAGCAATCTATGTCTATTGTAGACAAAATTGGCATACAAAATGGATTGGGGTATTTGGAACCTGAACAACAAGGAACTTTGAGCTGCAGCGGTCCTCAAAAATTTAGCATCGCGGATTCTAGTAATTTTTGTATCCCATTTGCTGTACATCAAAGATGCGCATAAGTCTTCAGTGACTTCCTTGTATACAAATATCATTCTTGTCCTTCGCATATTAGAAGCAATGTAGAAGAGTTCTACAAAGACTCCAATAGGCATAAACCATGATAGATTTGTTTGTTTTCTACTTGTAGTAGGGCACATAGAATTTTGAAAATCTTGCCATAACTTGGTCCAAAATGATTTGATTGTGGCCATTTTAGGCAAAGGCCAATTGGAGAATCAAAAGCAGGTAGAGGAATTATTTCAAGTGTGCCCAATCCAGTACCACGTCGAGGTCTATAGAAAGCATTGTAAGAAAAATACAGTCTTCCAAGAGTTGGGAATGTGATCTATTGCCACAAGTTAATTTGCCAATCTCTGAGTGTGTGACAACAATCACCTCCAATATGCTTTGAGGAGTGACTAAATCCTTGTACTCTGATAAACACAGATCTGAACAAACAATAAAATTTATACAAGTTATTTTTAATATAATGATAAGAACCTTTGATGAGGTACAATACTAATTAAAATAATGGTAAGAACCAATCAATCTTTGATGCGGTATGTACTAATAAAAAGAATGGTAAGAATGGATCTATCTCTAATGTGGTATGATACTAAGTGGTATCATTAATAACTTGTGAGATAAGATGTGGGTGATTGCAAGAAAGATCGGTCCTATTTCCCGTTACATTGAGGGGACCCTTTTTGTCATCTGCTATAACTTTTGAAGCAAAAGTCTAATGAGTATGAAATTTTTACTCGAGATGTCAAACTTTTTGGTAATCAGATCCCTTAATTTTTAGAAATAAAAAAAAACATTTTATATTTAAAAATCATTTTTGTTAATTTGTCACACGAGGTGGTTTAGGAGTTTTTACTACGTTAGGAGTATCCAAATTTAATGATCTGGAGCTGAAATTCCCATAGTCTATTTGCATAGTAGAAAAGCATATTCCTATCAAATGGAATCTAAAAATATAGTAATTTGTGTCCTCCACATGAGTGCAAACAATACTCTCATTGCATGCAGTTTCTGAACAATGAAAATGGTTCTAAGCTCAATCTTTTGGTGAAATCTCATCACTACAAACTCTTCCCAAATGGCTAATTTTTAGTTTCTTTTTAAATTGCTTTTCTTATTTTTTACAAATTAAAATGTGAAATTACAAGCAAGTTTCTATTTTTGTCAGATTTTGCACTTTTCTAGTTCTCCTACTTAGAGAATTTCCTATACTTTTGGTACCTTCTTTGTAAAGGTCTATACACTAAATATATTATTTACATTTTTTTAAAATTGTTTTTCTAATTTTAAAGTACTCCCGAAAGAAAAAATGAAACCTGCAAAAAACGCTACACTTTTTGATTGGTCTTTCTTGCAATAACCCATGTGTGTGCAGGTTGAAGAACAATCCTTAAAAGAGCTTTTTTAATGTATTGCAGGGAAAGGAAAAGCCAATTAGAAGCATCTAATTTGAAGTGGTGCATGCTAGCATGCGGCATCTAGTTTTGCATCTAATTAGCATGAACATCTTGGCAAAAAGAGATATAAAAGAATTTAAAAAGTCTTGATTTGAAAAGCAATTAAGAGCTTACAATTTAAAAATTTAGCATCCCGATTAGGCACCGTGCCAACGTGGGGGGAGATAAAATTGATGCCGCATGTATGCATATTGCACTCTCATAGCCAAAATGGAGTTCCCATTATGACTCACTCTAAATTGTAAAACCTTTGCTCGTAAGAATCGTAGTTGCTTGTACCACCATGCTTCTTTGCATCACGTGCATGTCCTCCAATCCTCTTCAGTTGCAAACAAACCCCAAAACCAACCTCAAGCTTCAATGGAATTCAATTGCCTTCACTATTTGGTTCATTGTGTATTAACATTGATTGAATAGTATTTTGTGGCCTCATTTTTATAAGAAACAATGCACTCAACCAATTGGGACCCAAGCAAAAATAGAATACCAAAACATAGGGTTGAGTTACAAAGCGGCAAATTGGCTAAGTGCAAGAATCCGAGTGCCAAAACCTAAGCCAGACAGCTAGTTTAGCAGTTCAATCACCTTCCCCACTCAATAGCTAAGCTTTACCAATGGCACCCTTGATTGTTGATGAAGAATGATCACAGCCGTTCTTGACAACGTATACTATTGTTGCCCACTTCAGCTTTGTCATCATGATTCTTGAGCATGCAAAAAATAATGACGAGCAACGATATGATTCTGCGGCCCTCTACAAGCCCGATTTCTATCCTAATGGTACCAGCTCTTTTAAGCCTTCATATAGAATCTAAATGTTTTTCTTGCTGATATCTCTCAAAAGAGTGTTTTCTACTGCACCATTGCACTAGAATCGACAAACATGATCTGCAAATGAAAAACAAATAAATGATTGATTTCAAAAATCCTATATTGTCAATGTAGAGGCAAAGTTCACAAATTGATGTCTGTTGTGATAACATCCTACTTGTGAGAAGAAAATAATTGAAACAAAGTTGTAAAACCTTTTGCTTTTAGGAGAATCAATTTGTTCGCTTTGCATGAATCATGCTCCAACATCAATCTCCCTAGGATGTTGTCTGAATTCACTAGTTTTACTGAAAATAATTTGGAAGGAAAATGGATTGTTTAGGGAGCTTTCCTCCTTGGAAAGCAGGTTTTTGTATTTTTCTTGTATAATTCTCAATGATCCTCCATAGAAAACAGTATATGATCCAATGCAGCATGACAACATGAGATGGAGAGTATAATTCATTTGTTCAAAAATTCATTGAATAATACAATAATTTGCAGTTCAAAATTGCATAAAATAGAGAGAAATGCATCATTCATAAGTGGCGTTTGCCACTCATGCCTAGTCCTATGTGGACACCATATTCTTCTGTTTCACTATCTGTAAAGCTTTGGGCTTGAACTCCTATCTATTGTCCTACCACATTCCAAATAAATTGACAAGTTGAAAACAACCAACCTCATACGTTGTATGTACAACATCCTAAACGTGAGCCACCTTTATATTTATACCAAGTTGTTAAAGTCCAATACAGTAGAACCTTTCTTAGTGCATAGTGCGGGGATTATGCACTAGGAGAGGTTTATGCATTTGGAGAGGTGCAATACTATTCACTACCTAACGTGGCTTCTAACTACAGGGCCTCTAACCACATGGCTTCTAACTACAAGGCCTCCAATCACTATTCATCAATAAAGGCTTCAAAGTACTATCTCTCTTAGTGCATACTATGCACTAATAGAGTATGCACTAAGAGAGGTTCTATTGTACTTGTACAAAATTATAACTAAATCCTCTATTTTAAAGAAAGAATTATGTCTAAAATTTGGAGTGTTAGTTTTATGTCTTTGTGAGCGTAACATCATTACAATGGAGATGTTGATTCATTAGAAGAGATTTGAGGCCTCCAAGAGAACGCAAGTTATCTTGCATTCTTGCAGCATTTCTAAACTACGAGAATGCAGAAAAGCTGCTGGTTGATCTGGTCAAGAAAGTGCCACATCATTTTCAAAAAAAAAAAAAAAAAATTGGCCTACAATGATATTTGGGAGAGAATTTAAAATAAAATAAAATAAAATTCTGACAGTCCATAATATTGGCTATTTATAGATCTGGCCAAATTAGAAAATGGGCCTGAAACGGCCCTCCAATGCCCTCCAATCTCCCCTAATGAATAACAAATTAAAAGGATCAATCCAATGAATCCCTGCATAATTATACATTCCTATTAGTGTAACATTCAACAATGATGTTGATTAATAACAAATTGAAAGGATCAATCCTACTGAATCCCTGCATAATTTTACTTCCCTATGAGTGTAACATGTGACAAAGAGGTTGCAATTCTAGAATTCTTATTTGTGAAATGAGAACTCTAAAGTTATGTTTGATAGAATAATTCATAAAATAGACACTTAAGCTTCAAAGACAAGAATTTAATAACAAATGAAAATGATAAAAATAGAGGTATATTATTCTATTGACCAACAAAATATCAACAAAAGTACATATGATTAAAACTCAAGTAACAAAATGACAATGAAAGGCAAACTCCTATACATATGATTAAGAGTCAATTATATGTTTTTGGGAATTTTTCCCTAGTGAATGGAATTTTAGAAAGCTTAAAAGGAGAGGGTCAATCCAAACTGTCCTCAAATCCTCAACATAAAGCTCTCTATAATTTCATCAATTTAAGTCGTGAAGCTTGATGCAATTACCTTTAATCTAAACAGCTTTAGTTACAATTGCAAACAGCTACACAATGTAACAACAGAGCATTTGCTACCATCTATTAAGAACATCTCCAAACTCCAATCCCAATATAATAGAAATTTCATGGTCCTCCTTCAATTTTACCAAGACAATATATTTACAAATAAACTACTACTTAGCATTTGAAACGCACATAACCATATAAGCCAATAAAAACTAAAGCCTTCGTTGAATTAGCAAAATACAAGAGTGAGAAAAATCCTAATCCACAAGCAAACATCCATTGGCATATCAAATTCCTAAAACCACAAAGTTCATATCTCTTCAGTAGCACCTTTGATTCAAATTCCCATTCCAATGTAAACGGAAATGAACAACTCTCCTTCAATTAATGAAACGAATGAATTAGATTTCAACTATTGCTCACCAATGTACAACACCTCTGAATAGAAAACCTCAAAGCCTTCACTTGAATGTCAAGCATACTAGATCGACAACAATACTAATTCAAAATTGTTACAATAATAATCTTGCAACTTGGTCTAGAGCAACAGTATGAATAAATGAAACTTCAACACATTCATCTCTTCCGTATCTTGTAGAAAGGGAAGAAATTTTGACAATGTTTGGCTTGATATTCGAGGACTGAGAATTCTTCCTAAATTTGAATGAAGACAAGCAGAAAAGCAAATAGAAAGCCTCCGAACCAACAAGAAATTGGACACTACATCTAGATTGCATGCAAAACATTCTAACAACTTCAATAGCTAAAGCCGAAGCGTCTCTCCTCTCATCAAGATTCCACAAGTGGCAATAAATTTCTGATTGAATTTAAAACCTTGATTGTGTGAATATAGCAAAAAACAACAAGAGTAGAAGAGAAAAGTCATAAGCAACAATCTCATCTAACCTTGAACTGCTTAAATCGTAAATGAGAAAATGCCTATGAGCAATAAAAGATCTTTTCAATTCCTACAATTCCTTTCATTTCTTGTCAATACTAAACCCTATTGATCATATGCTCTTCATAGAAATCAAATAGGCAAAACTTCACATGAAAACACACCTTATGCCATATTTAAATACTTTTGGACTATTCAAAGTCCAGAATTTAAAATCTCCCGATGCATGGTGTTAGGGAATACACCGGGAGATTTCTATACACAATTATGTTTATTTTTGTGAAGGCGTTGGAAGGCTCCCGAGTGGTCCATTGACACACAGCAATATGGATCTCAGGATATACATGAACTACAAATGTGAAGTACATAGCCTTCGAATGGCTGCGTGGTGTTTGTCAAAACATCGGGAGATATCCAGATACATTGAAGTTCATTTTGTTGAGGGTGTTCACATGTCCCAAGAGGTCAATGAGAGCCCATGAACATGCATCTCAGGATATACATAAAATGTAAATACGGATCAGTATATAGCCTGTGATGCATAATGGTAGGCATAACTTCGGGAGATATCCAGATACCTTGAAGTTCAAGCACCTAAGTGTGCTATGAAACCCCCAAGAGGTCAATTGCACTCAAACTTGTATGTCACAAACAATATGAACTTTGAATGATGCTCCATGTTTGAATGCAGGTTCCAAAGGTGGCAAGTGAAGATGAATATTGACAACAGTAAGTGGCAATGAAAAAAAAGTCTTGCAACATTGTAGTAATCCCACAAGAGATCAAGTACAAGAAAAGAAAGAATAGCAAAAGAAAAGAGCGTGGACATTTGCTATGACTACGACATGGGATTTGGAGGGTGCCCTCGAGGAATTGTAACAAGAACCGCACATTCTGATATTTTTGAATAAAATAAACCCATCCTAGTCACAACAGCTTCCACTACCAGCACTAGTAACTTCCGTAAAAGACATAGAGAACCATTTACCAAAGAAATGAACTGTGCCATTATGAAGCCGAACAAAATAAACCATCGGAAAATATTCCGATAGCCCTGCCATGGTCACAGTGAACAAAGGAAAGCATCGAGAAATCTCCCGGTAGTCGTGGTGGACCACAAGACGTTAGTCGATCAGGGGTCCACCTCGTTTGCCCTATTCAAATTCGTTTGGGCAGCCTCTCTGCTTTTCTTAGGAATAGTACGTGATTTTGGGTTCACTTTCTTGGACCAATTGGCGTACAATGCACAAAATGCGTCCACCCAAGTGGGAGGCCTGTTCTTCACAACCCATTTCCCGTACCAACAATTCTGGTACATCAATTCCAAGTTACTTTCAGAATTATCTGGTCGCCAATACTGGAGCATGAACTTCCCATTATTCTCATGCCCTTCCTCTCTGCAGACATTGGACAGTGCTCTTCCTTACCAGACAGCACATACTGAGGGGTCCTCAGGTCTAAGCAGAACCCATGAACCCGGTCGAATATCAACCCAAGGATTAAAGCTTTCCCTTGGCGCCTCATTTGCGGGTCCGTAATAAGGTTCAAATTCCTCTTCTTCTGGAACCATGTCGACAGGGTTGATGGTCGTCCGCTGGCTAACGGATTCCTGCAACCTCCAATCGTACTTTGGCCAAAAGCCTTCCACCAATTCCGAAGGGCAGTCGGGAAGGGACTCCTTGAGCTCCCGCAACACACGTTTCCAGTAATCGACGTACGGCGCAAAGGCGGCCGCAAACCCCTTGCATTTGGACATTCCGTTTCGCCAATACTCAATGTACTTTTCGATTCCTAACAGAATCAAACCCTTGCTTAAGGTCGCTTTCCTTGCTGCCTCCACTGCCTTCTCTTGATTTCCCATGGCTTCCACAACTTTGCTACCCCACATAGGCTTGAAAGGAACAGGCTTAGGGCAACCTCGAGGGAGTGTCGCATGACCCATGCGGTCTTTCTTCCATAGGCATCGAGAAGGTGTATCTGATGGTAGCCACTGTGAATCTACTGCAGACTTTTTGTACTTCATAACGGGGATTCCATCACTATCCACGTAGAATCAAAAAAGGTGCATCTCCCCCAAACCAATTAGTTTAGCCGTGCCACTGCAAAGGTATCCCTTCACAAAGGACTTGAAATCCGCCACCTCTTGGATGAATTCGGGCATGAATGACAATTCCTGAGACTCCATGAACGACTTCATGAGGTCCGCGACAACAAATGTATTCTTGCTCTTTAAAGCCTTCGAGAGGTGGCTAAAATACGCACTCAATATCTTCGTGAGTATGTCCGACTAAAAGGAAACCGACCTGAATTTCCTTGAAGACTCCTCGCGCAGTAAGCAAAGACAAGAATGCCATGAGGTACTGGTTCTTGTTATCCTTGGCGGAGTTGTCAAGCTGAAGATAGAGCTTGCTAGGAAGGGGACTAGATCCACGCCGACCTTCCTGTGGAATCAATTTCAAGGCGTCCATACACTGAGATTTTCCTTTGAGTAGCGCGTCGAACATTGCATTTGCAGGCGGATAGGGAAAGAGGTCGCCTGTCTCCCAAATTGGTGGACCTTCAAGTCACTTGAACAGTCTAGCCAGCGATGAAATGGTAAAGTTTGAGTCCCCCAGCCAGCAGGCTGGTGCATAATGCGCATACGCACCATTGGCATGACCATGAGCCACCATTCCAGTTATACTCATGGGAAGCTGACCCAAACCTTGTGTAGCCTTCGTCGTCACCCGCATTCTTGGAAGAGCCATCTTCCTTGTGTCCATCTTGTCATGAATAACGCACAGTATCTCTTGAGGGTTCCTCCTTGATTCCTCACGCCACAAAGCATACAAACGACGGTAGGATGCTTGATGATTAAGGTGTTCAGTTCGTTGCCTCATGAATTCCACGAAGTCCGAACTCCCTTTTGGTGATTTTAGAATGAATTGCTGCAGTTCGTCGCATTTCGTACACTTCGCAAAAGAGCTACCAACAGGCTTAATCAAGACGTTGTTGAAGTGCTCTTTCTTTATTCTACTAACCGTTGCTTGGCTCACTGGAGGAAGGCCATACTCCACATTCAACTGCGATTTCCGAAAAACAGAAGCACAAGCCGCGGAGGCAGTAACACGATGAGAACTGATAAATGAAAAGGAGCAAAGAGAACAGCAGCAATGAGGACAATCGATTACAGGGATCAACAACGGGATATCTCCCGCTGAGTAGATGAGTGCATTCAAGTCCTACAACGAAATGTATGAAGAGGTATTCAAATGAGAGAACCATCCAAATGAAGTACCCATGGAGTACTGTGTCCTAGAGATGTCCAATAGAGGGAAAACACTTAGTGAAGGCCCTATACAGAAGTTCAACGGGATATATCCCGTTGACGTAGCAGTCCGACAAATCCAACAATAATAAAAAACAACAGAAGGACAGTTCATGGAACGACCTCATTGGCATCCGTATGAACGCGTTTCCAGTTGTTCCCAGCAGGCAGGAACTTTAGCGTGTCCACTCTCCCATTTCCAATGCATCGCATTTGGTGCGGCATCTGGTCAGCAGTGTTGTCGATGATTGCTTTCATTGTACCAGTGACTTGCACCGTTCGAAGTCGAAACCGCTTAACCCCTTTGTTCCCGTGCGTAGATGAAAGAATGCCTTCCTTGTACTTGTCAATGTAATTGTGATAGGTCGACTTTGATATTCCGTGAATAATGTACCACGCTGTGGCACAGACTTCCACTTCTTCCAGCGTAATGTACTTCCGCTTCCGTGTCCACTCCACAGTTTGCAATTGTCCACCAACTGCAATTCCATACTCTCGACGCTCTTCAAATGGTTTCGAGAAGTATCTTTGCCTGACCTTCAGTAATTTTTCATGCGGAAAAAGTTGGCAATAATGAGTATCGCAGCAGTTCTGCGAGCTTATCTTCTGAATTTCGAAGTCCGTCGTCTTCTGCGTGCACTATGTCTCCTTTTCACTGAAGGAGGGTTGACAAACTATGAAACGATAGGGCGCCTTCTGTCTTCCACCCAAATAGGCTAGCGGATCTGGTACATCAGGGAAGGTGAAGAAGTGATCGACTATATCCTTCAAGCACCGACCACTAGAGAACCAGCAATTAGAAAGGGGCCACCGAGCATGGGTCATAATCGTGTCCGGGTTACTCCCGAAAACATCAAGAACTGTCACACCTACGTAGCCTTCACCAAGGGTAGAACTCTGGAAATAATCATCCGCCCTCCAGCAAGTAATTCGACCGGACGATTGAAGAACACCAAAAGAATCTAGTTCATGCACCTCTAGGCCGATCCAATCTTCCTGAGGAATGAATGGGCTTCCATCCACATGCGGATCCGCAATAACCTTCACCACGTCGGCTGCCCTCCACAACATGGTTCTGTTTTGAATTTCCCCCAGCGTACTTAGACCTCTCTGGCAGGGAGAGACCCTAATATGTTGAGCTTCTGGGACAACCAATGAAGGTCTTACGAGAACGAATACCCACGGCTCGACCGGGATCGGCACACCCAGCTACTCGCCGTGAGGACGGGCCTCCACAACCGAACCCACTTCAACTTCTCCAAAATCCGGTAGGGAAAGCCTCACTACGTCACCATTGCTTAGCGGAGCAATCCTTGCAATAGATTCTTGAGAATCAGCGTCCCCGGCTGATTCGCCAACATATGGAGTGATGGCATCATGAAATGAATCAGAGTACAAATCCATTGTCTCTGACGCACTGAATCCACAAACCGTATAGTGGCAGAAACATAATGAAGAGTGAACCTGGAGACGGAGATTCCAGCATATCAATCCACATTGTAATTATGACTGGACTTTGATAGGGAAAGAAGATACGTTGATTTATCCCTTGACCTAGTTATATGTGAAGTTTGCGCCTTCGGCCAAGGTGGAGTGCGGTTGCACTACTATGTTACGAAAAAAAGAATGAATTAGAATACAAATGGAATATTGTCTTTCAAAATATGGAACTTGAGAACCCAACGATCGACAAGATTGGAAGGTCACATCACCGAACAATTTTATTGATCGGTTTAATGCAACGGTACATATTACCATGTACAGTATCCACTGTTGACCAACTGAGATGTTTTCATGGAAACAGCGGGATATTTCCCGCTAAGAACAATGGAATACCTTCCTCTAGGAACAACGGGATATCTCCCGCTGGAAACAACGGGATATCTCCCGCTGAAATCAACGGATGACTTCTATCAGTAAGTTCTTGACAGCGGGATATTTCCGGGTTATGTCAAGAACGACAGACAGGACATTATCAATTGTCGTAACTGCACGGCTCTAGTATACAGCATTCACTACGTATTATAGTCTGTACTCGTAGTCTACGGTCGTATACGGTCGTAGTCTACGGTCGTATACGGAATAACCAGGACCGTCCTTCACTGAAGAAAACGACATTATAAACTGCCATTGCTAGCGGTATGCACAGTGCTGTAAGCGGCGCTGTGCCCAGCAAACGATTTTGCGCACATGCGGCACTACTTTGGCATTGCAAGCACTTATCCTCTTTCACTCATGTGATACGCAACTAATGCTTAAGTATCAAACTCAAAGGACCTGATGTGTAGACAGTCAAATCATTGTAGAAGGTGACCTTCCGGCCATTTTTCACTGCTGGTATCACTTGCCTAATCAATATTCCTTCACAACTTCTATATTACCCTGAAAACACTGAACTGCTCGTGAAAGTCGGAATCGCGGGTAATAAGATTTGAAGAATTCATACCTAGAGAGGAAATGTAAGACTACGACAGATCCGCAAGCTCCATACAACCCATGAGCGCTGCCAATTAACGAAAGATAGGTGTCCAGACTCCTCGACCGCCATTGCTCGTTCACGTGTGCCTGGGAAAAAGAAGGAAACTCGGTTGGGGATTCAGAATATTGTCGGAGGTCCTGTTTCCTGCTTTCACTTGGATAGGGTCCACCTGCATGTTCATTAACACGTGCACTCTTCAAAGCCGTGCACCAATGTGTCCAGGTAGAATCTTAAGATGCGGTCATGCTTGCGGAATGTTGATTGCGTTCTCGTTCGTCTCGATTCCTTCAATGCAGAACTGTTGCACACTCGCACCTGAGTTAATGTGCATGTAATTCGGGTCCTGGGAGATTTTCGAGGGGAAATGTGCGGCATTTGAATTTGAATCTAATCGGGATTCCAGAACCCTGTAGCATTCACTGTGGCTGTCAAGGACCCATTGAAGCTCCAAGCTTGGCATTTCTCGAGAACCGGACTGAACATTTACCACTCTGCCTGGCATTCTTGCGTCCGTAATTGCATGCGGACTACGCCCTTTTTTTCCATTCGTTTGACACAGTTCAATGGGATTTTTCATGCAAAGGAAATAATCCTCAGGCTAGTACGCTGAAGTGATCTTTTTGGTGTTGTCTTGAATAAACCGACTGCCTTTCTAACTTTGAAGATGCCACACCCTGACATTTTCATTCCGGCAATACATCTGTCGTTTACATTCGTGGAGGTCGTTGGATTCACTGTTCAATGCATTTCAACTTCAAATATTCGTAACGAATTCCACCAAGGTCAAAGACATATTAACGAACTCGGCTTACAGTCATGGCAATCCGATTTGGAAAGTAAAAAATTTAACTGAAAACTGTTTCAAGGAATTACCCTTCCTCGACATCATTATAGTCAAGAAGCTCTTACGTGGTCGCTACAAGAGCAGACTAACTTACTCAACCTGTTCAATTATACTAAGCAAACAGATTAATGACTTCACAAAGCACATCCACCAGTCTTCATAGACATTCATAGGACAACATAGAGTTACCATACACTTAATTATTCCATGCCATGTACCTTGCCCGCATTCAATGCTAGGGTTTCAGGGTTTCAGGGTTTAGGTTTAGGGTTTAGGGTAGTGGTGGTTAGGGTTAGGGTTCAGGGTTTCAAGACGTCCAGTTTAAGGTTTGGGTTTCTACATTCAGGTTCATTGAGTTCGAGATTAAGGTTTTCTAACATATTCGGAACAACTATAAACGTACTCCAGTTTAGGGTCAGTGGGTTTGTTTCACTTAATAATGTGAACTTCACTAATTTGTGGTTGCTACATGGCTTGGTGTGATTTCTATTAAACTAAAATCTTCAGTATCCCCTTCTAACATACTTAGTATCGGCTTAGTGGGTGGGTGGGTGGTACAAAAAATATAAAGAAGTTCAACATCTTTTCTTAGTTTGCCCATACATTTTACAGTACCTAAAAACCATGGTATTAGAATTTATCTTTTATAATACCTATGAAGACAAAAATATATATATATATATATATATATATATATATATATATATATATATATATATATATATATATATATATATATATATATATATATATATATATATATATATATATATATATATATATATATATACATTCTAACATATTTAGCATAGGCGTAGTAGGTGGGTGGGTGGGTGGGACAAAAAATAAAAGGAAGTTGAAAAATAATCTTTAATTTCTTTGTCCATACATTTTACAGTATCTAAAACCATAGTATTAGAATTTATCTTTTTCAATATCTATAAAGACAAATATTTATATTTGTTTATAGAGATGAACGGCATGTAATTCCATTTTATTATTCTTTTCCTTCAATCTTCATAAGTTTTAAACTTTTGTTAACCCCTAAAAGCCCAAGGGATTTGGACAAAATACAAATGTGTTATAAAATAAAATTTCTAAAACTTTTTTGAAGTTTGTATTAAAGAAGATAATGTAAAGCACAAAAAGTAGAAAGCATCCGTACAATCAAATTTATAAAATTATTTTTAGATTTATCTAAAATGAATTTTGAAGATATGACTTCAAAAATTCATAAAAAATACAATTTTTGTTTTTAGCATTTGAATTTTTTTTTGATTGGTCAAATTGTGGTTTCTATTGATTTGTGAAAAAATGCATGAGATCTACTAATGAGAACACCAATACTTTTCCCAAATAGTACATTTTTCAACACTAGACAAATTTAGACACTTTGTGCTATTTTCCTATTAATTTTGTTTGACGGTAGCGATTTGAGTTTTGAATATGAATATTGCTAAACAACCCACTTTTTTGAAGAAAAAAATAAAAAGAGCTTGAAAAAAAAAAATTCGCCCAGATTTTTGGGCTACAGTTGGCCTGCGACCATAAAAAGGTCACTTAAGCGCTTACTAGGGGTTAAGAAAATTGTCTCCAAATTTTGTTAAGTATCCAAACCAAAAAAAGGGTTTATGGTCAGTGCTTAGGGTTTAGGGTTTAGGGTTAGGGTTTAGGGTTGAGGATTTTGGTGGTTTAGGGTTTCCAAAATCTGGTTCCCGAAATTGAAGATTGAGGTTGCTGAACATTTTTGCAACTACTATACACATACTCGGGTCTTCTGTTCGGTTTAATGTATCAAAAACAGCTTTTAGTCGAAAGCATTTGGGGAGCCACGTTTCTTTCCAAGATATTTATTTCAGATTTTCTGATTGTGACTGCACATATTTTCTTTATTAAGTATTTTCTTTCTTTCATTTATGAACTTCAAAAAACATGTTATAGTTTTCCAATGTTCAAGGATGCATTTCAATCATTCTTCTACCTCCTTTTGATCAAAGTAAGGATTCTGTTAAATTTGAGATCATTTTGTTGTTGTATACATTAAGGAGGGCTATTATTAAATAATGTGAGCACTTCTATGATTTATTATAGTACTTAATTTTTATAAGTGTTTGAATCTCCTATGTAACTTTTTTTTATGTAGTAAATTATTGGACTGTACTTCTCCAATCTGTTTTGGAAGGAGTGCAAGAATGCAGAAGGATTCATTGGTACTACCTTTTCAAAAATGAAATTAGTTCTCTCATATTTGTTGAATATCCCTCATATATAATCGAGGACATTCACATTGATTAAATGATTTTATTTAAATGTGAACATTATGCTTCATATGTAGCTAGATTGAATATAATTAGATTTTACTCCATTGTATATAATTATTTGGGAACCTTCATGTTCATGAAATTCAATAATGTATTTAGCAATGATGAATTCAAGTTAATAGGACCATCTCCATCATTTTGGGCCTACATTTAAATAATCATATGATGTACATTCAATTCACATCAAGAACTAATAGCCAAAAAGTAGCCAATGAATGTTATACAACTTCAATTTTCCATTTCAAAATACAATCATAAAATTTCATACATAATATGATTATGTCATTTTTACATGCCCATATCATGGCATATGATGCCCTATGAAAATATTAGTATATCGATACTAGAGGCCCATATCATAGCATATGATGCTCTATTATTATATACTATGTCATGGAGGCTCATAGCCTATGATGCAAAAGAATCGAGTACACAAATAAAGTTCTTCTGAATTGATTTACGATCCCAAAGAAAAAGAGTTATGGTGAAGTGCACCCTAAACCACAAAGTAGAACGAAGTCCATTGAATAGTTATGCCTTTGTAGCTAAGTTTCTAGAATTGAAGGTGCCTTGCATCAATAATGGGGAAAAAATTGAAGGTCATAAATGAATCTAATTTGCTTCCCAATGGCCAGTGAGTCTACCACTTGTCCCGTAATAATGTATTTTACTTTCAAATTACTGAAGTCATTTTGACAATATTTTAGTTTAGTGGTGCCCCATATTTTGAACCAATTGAAACCCGAAACCAAATCCTTGATAATTGAGGAAATGAAAATTGAATATGGAATTTCTAAGGGAATGATGGAATTACTAAATGAATGATTAATCCCTCTTTGCCCTTTTTTTTTTCAACTTCGCCAAATGTGCTATAAATTTAATCCTAAACCAATATTTGGATAAGTTGTAAAAAAGGTATGGCACAATAAGCCAAAATTTAGTTCGGGCGGGCAACATAATAAATTCATTTAAAGTGAATTTAAATTTTTTTGAATTAGTCTTCTACAAGATAACGTTTTTGTGTACAAGAAACCCTAACTTCATGCATTGCATTTTCATTAAATATGACGTAGGAAGTTCTGGGTTTTTTTATATGGCCATCTAAACATGTTTTAAAAAAATATAACTTGATGTACCGTTCATTTTTGAATGCAATCCATATTACAGTTTTTCAACAAATAATTCATGATTTAGTCCAATTTGCTTGGTAGAACAATCTCACCATTGCAATTACATTGATTCAATTCCATCTTAGAGTTATTAATGTTTTATTTTTTAATTTCTAAATCTTGGACATACCTTTAATAAATCCTTTCTTGGAAGATGGAAACGATGTGATTTTTCCCTAGTACATTTTTGGTTCCACATTCAGGACTCAATTCCAAAGCATATGAAAAGTTGTCAATGCAGAAGTTTGTTGAAGTGCAAGAATTTGAAGTTAAGAACATTTTAAGTGAAGAACAGTAGTGAGTCATTGAAGTTGAATATAAAACTTATTTTCTTCACCTAAACCTTCCAGAAGACCATGTGCGGTTTCTGTCAAAACCATTCTGGTAAACCTGCCATGTCAGTCTATAGCAAAGAAAGTAAAACTTAAAAAATTATTTCGTGGGCAATCTAACCATAGGATTTAATATTAGACTTGTAACTATAAGAATGTGTCAATGAATTCTTAGAAACTTGACTCCATACATTGCAAGATCTTATTTTTCATTAAATGTGCAGAAATGAAGTTCTTTTGCAATTCACTTGTAATGATTAAATTTTTTGGCTTTGAATGTTTTAACTAAACATTTTAGTACTATTGATTTTGATTTTCTAACTGTTTCAGTTGAATTGTTGGTGGGAACTAATTGGAAAAAAAAATTGAAGTGAAAAACACTTAATTTTCAGTCATTATTTGCAGTGTTCACCCTTGCACAAAATGTGAATTCAGAAAATTAAAAATATGCTTTTTGTACCCAGCGTTTGTTGATGCTGAAAGTAGACTTCCAAAATGAGTATCCCAGAAATACAAAGTAATATTAAGTTAGAGCAGCGGGGTTGCTAGATTTTAATTCAACTCTTTAAAATTTTGGACACCCACATTAGGTGCCTGGGGCATTTAGGGATTAAGGGGTGTGGAAAAATAGATGAATTGCCCCCCTAACTTATTTGAGGGTAACTTCCCCCCTCGCATTAATTTCAATATATTACCACTCCTTGCATAGGAAGTGGGGATCCAATTCATCATGACCCCATCATGACCCCATCTCGCTGCGGGTCAAGTCCTCCCTTGCCTGTTAGATCGGTAATCACAGCGGGCGGCGCGCCTTGATGGCCAAGTTCCCGACCTAGCTATGGGCCTCTCCCGCTAAACTGCTTGTTCACCCCGTTGCTCTCACTGGTCAACATCCTCCTCCGCAGGCTCTCTCCCTTTGGTAATCGTCTTCCTCCACGAAGCGCCTCCTCGTTTTCTGCCGTTGCAACGAGCGGCCCGCTGGAAATCATTCAGTTGGTTGCTTGAATTGCAGGACTTGGGAGAGGAGACCCCGGCGTCCAATTCGTCGTTTTTGCGAGTTTCCGTGGCTTCGAGGGAGGCGTCGGAGTTGCGGCTGTTTGGTTCGCTCGGAGGGAGGCATCGCGATTGAGTTTGCGCCAGAGGTCCACGCTGCAAGGACACGGTAGGGTTTTCCATCTCCTGCTCTGCATTTTTTTCTCTTGTGAAGTTTCCAAGTTGGATCCGTTTGATCGAATGAACCGTGACCAAAAAACCCGAAAGTCTGCTTAGTCACTTGTTTCTCGAAACGAGCGTGAGAGTAGCGACAAAAATTATAGATGATGTTCTTATCTGGATTAAGAGATAACACTTTAGGTGTGACGTAGATTCAGACAATGTAGACAGAAGACGCTCAACCTCCCGCGTTGGTCATTGCGGTGTCGTATTGCAAATGCAGACATTATGTAGATTATGTATATATATATGATTTAGATAGATTTTAATGTTTGTTGCATCATAAAGAAATTGAAGTCATTTGAGGTAGCTTCATCTCATTTGGTATTCTTTTTCTTTGTGTTTTATTTAGATTATCCTATGTTGAATTAGAGGGGTTGTTTTCTGAGTCTCAAGAAATTGGAGCTCTAGTTTTTTTTACCTCTACTAGATATATGTGGATTTTAGTTCTTTATTTCGTAAATAGAGTGGATAGAGTGAAGTTAGAGATAAGATAAGCTGAAGATAGAATGGAAAAGTAAAAGATAAAGAGATAGAGTGAAGTTAGAGTGGAGATTGGTGATAAAAAATAGAGGACTTTTCATCTTCTCTCCAGTTGGGAGTTAAGAGGGGAAACCAATTGTTTTAGGAGTTTTTTTTTTTTGTGTTGTTGTGTTATGTTTTGGAGAGGAGGGTTTTTCAATGAAAATTGGAGGAGTTGTGTATTATGATGTGGTGATTGGAAGAGGTCTTTTCTTGCTTGAATTGAAGTTGTGAGTGGAGATTTGTGCTAGTTTGAGTGGAGGAAGGTCTGCTGCCTTCCAATTGAAGGGGCTGAGACTTTGACCAACCATAGAAGACGGACAGATTTTTATTTTGCAATGAAATTTTGAGAAGTTGTAGAGAATTTTGTTAGCTTTTCAAATAGCTATCATTTGTTGTATTTGGAGCATTTATGAGTGAGTTGTGAGTGTTGAAGTGAAGGAGGGTCTGCTGCCCTCACTTTTAGAGGCCGAAACTTTGGGCAATCATAGATATTGGAGAGAGTATTTGAATGAGTTGAAATTTGGTGAAAGTATATGAAATTGTATTAGCTTTACATAGAGCCATCACTCATTCTATTTGGAGTTGTGGAGCATTGGTGGCGTTCATTCAAAGTTTAGCTTTGAAATTGAAGTTGGAGTGAAGATTTGAAGTTGGAGTTGGAGGATAATTTGTGTGTTGTGGCTTGTGGCTTGTCTTTTATTGTAAACTTTTGTTGTTGTGGGCGGCTTGGGTTAAACCAATGCTTAGCCTCGTTTTGTGTTTGTGGAGACGGTGGGATTTAATCACCCACATGGTCGAATCTGTTTGTTCTTACGGTGAAAGCTAAAAGCCTAGTTAGAGCTGGTCACCGGGAGTTTGAATTTTAGGAGCCCATCATCCGGACGGCATCTCGTGTTATGCTGTCCCGTTTTACCCGTCCGAGGCCCGTGGTTCTTATTACCTACCTGACCGAATCCTGACCCGTTTAGAGCCAATACAGAATAGGCCAACAGGGAGGAGTTTGAAGGCTGAAGAACAAAGAGAAGATTGAAGACTAGAAGACTTAAAGATTATTTGAAGTCAATGACTAACTAGTGCCAGTTGCAGCCAGATACTTTGCGTATTCCCAAAGCGCGCTCCTCTCAACACGACAGCGGCGTGGATTGTGGTCTATTTTTTTGAGGGACGGAATTTCTATCAGTTTCAGTGGTCTATGCGATGAGCTCGAAGCTGCACTGTCTGGCTGAATTTCTGCGCTGTGGGTATTACATATTTACAAGTGAGGAAGTTCGTGTTAATTTGGTCTTTGATTTGTGAGAGTTTCGATTCCGTGCTTGCTGCGAGGGTCTCCATTGTGCCATTTCCGGGTGTCTTGCTTCTTCCGAATTTTAGAGCTCGTTGCGGAGCTTGCTATCCGAAAGCAGAGAGGTTGTGGTCAGCGATCTCAAAACGGGTTCTTGATTTTTAGGAAAATGTTCATTTTTGGAAGTTTTTTTTTTAATTTACACTAACGGCCCCAAAAAATATAGTAGAAAAGAAGCGAAATTTAGCTAGTTTTGGGATCGCTGGTTGTGGTGTGCCCGGTCACTGGATTCTGTGAGGGCATCTATTGGTTGGCTTAGTGGTTGGACGTGTGTTAAGAAAGCACTTTGAAGTGCGCAGGAATTATAGAGGCGGGAGGTCATTGTCAACGAGTACCACCGTATCGTTGGCGTATACGGCACGAGCACACCATCATGGCTACATCATCGGCAGTCGAAGTCACACCAGCATTCTGGAATGACCCGTAAGATTGCAGTCCCCTGAAGTTTTGGGTTCTTGTGGTTGTTTGTGTTAGCTAGAAAGTCAGTATGTTGAGCATTCAAGTCCAGTTTGCATTGATAAATTTCAAAATGCCCTATAGCCGCGCAGGACCAGACAATGCCTTCGGTGGGAATACCGGAGACATTTGCAGGTGCAAACCGTGAGTCCTAATTTCATCATGATTAATCCCGATAAAGACCTGGAGTACAACTGAATTAGTGCTTAATGATATGACTATCGGGAGATTGGGCGATAGTTTCGCAGTATACATAGTACAACAAAGCAGCCGGGAACGAAACAAAGCGGTTTTAGTTTAACAGAAAACGAATAGGAACAGCGAGAGTTCTCCCGATAAAATTGGAAAAAATAATAGAGTTTCGACCGAAATGTTGACACCGCGTTCATAAGATGAAAGCGCTTCCTCGTGCAAACCATAGACAGCACATGAAATTGGCATTGGGATATATCTCGATGTCTAACAGGGCATAACATAAATAAGGTGGAGAGAAGATCAGCGGGATTTCTCAAAATGCTCTTGTTCGAACATAACTGGTAAGAGAACTCGGGAAGGATTGCGTGAATAATGTCGATAGGAGTCGTATGCACTGGGGAGTGAGGACGGTCCGGTAAGACACGAATCCAACGGGAGATCTCCCGATGATTTGAAGAATAAATAATGATCTGTGCAATAGCAAAGGAGAAACGATTACAATATGGAAGGTGTTGCTTATGCCGGCACCTACTGGACATACTCATCGGGAGAACTCCCGCTGAATATGGTAGACGGCCTAAATTAAGAAGTGATGTAGAGCAGGACGGCATTGACGTTCAACGGGAATAATCCCGATGAAAACACAGAGGACGGGATATGAGGTGGACTTCTGAACATTGCGCATGGCATTGCACAGAGAAAATACATCGATCGACTTGCCTGCAGACTTGTCACCCATTATGCTGTACAAGTTTATCGACTCAGTGGTGCACACGTTTGAGTCCATCGGCGACAGCAATCCAGGAGCTGTGTTTCGATGCAACCGGAAAGTTATTGCGTGGGGCCTTCAGTGGATGGACCATGCCGGGGGTGTTGCAATCATATGCCCTAGGCTCTCGTTCGAAGGCAAGGCTCACGCCACGACAGGCTTAGACGTCGTGGAGCTTCAAGGGCTAGATAACTCTACTGTCCTCATCATTGTCCGAGAGATGGTTCCCAAGAAGCAGGAAGCACGGACCTACGGCCTCATCCTTGACTATGCCACCGTGGATCTCCAGATGTGCAAGTCTATGACAATAAAGGGATTTCTAGACAAGCCAGACGGATCTCATTCCTGGACACCAACGGAGATGTCCAACGAATGGGTCGTTATAGACGACAGCCGTGGCGAGTCTAATACGGACATAGTACCAGTCGTTGCTACTGCATCAACGCCTTCTGCCCCAAAGAAGCAGAGGAAGAGGAAAGCCATAGCAGGTGGGCCAGGAGATGAAATTGTGGAGGAAGCAGAGGAGAAGGGCAGGGGTAAGAAGAAAAAAAAGGCCACCCCACTGACTATTGCGCAGGCAGTGAAAATGACAGAGGTTGAGGTCAGCAAGCTCGAGCCCGGTGAAATAAAGGAGATCAACAAGTTGTACAACCAGGTTTTTAAGCCAATGTACAGATGGGACAAGAAGCCACTAGCCAATGCGAAGGGGGAACTCCTACGAGTGCACTACAAGTTCCTCCACAAGGCAAAAGCCGGAGATCTCGTATACAGAGCTATTGACCAGGATCGGCTCAAAGGCATAAAGAATAAGATTCTTGTGGACAACAACTTCCACTCGGAGAACCGGTATATAACCATCTTGCCCTTGAAGAAAGGACCATACGGGCCGAATAATCTAGTAGAGTTTTGGGACACGTGTCCGAGGAAGGAGAGTCTAACCACTAAATCCTACTACTACATTATTGGTGGTCAGTACACTGTTGAAGTGCACAAGGAGTTGATCGAGAAGAAACATATCAGTGAGGCGGATAAGGCCAACGCTTCCACGTTCAACATCATTCCCATATGGACGTCGCATGAAACGAAGAAGAATGATATTGTTCACCTTTCGAGAGCTCTCAACCAGAACCTTACCGGTGAGCAGAAGGAGCAGAGATTCGCACAGCAGCTTGCTCACGCTCGTGTAAAGTGGAAAGACATGGGGACCCCGCACCCATCATACGGAGGACAAGCACACTCAGCAGCGTACCTTGTAAGTTTTATTGAACTTACGCTCGAGTTATGCTTGTACATCGTTTTTTTCCTTCCTGGAAATCAGCGGGAGATATCCCGATGACTGTCCACAACGAGACATATCCTGTTGTCGACAGGATCAGAGTAATATTCCTACTAGAAGGGAGAGATGCAGATGTTATGAAAATGCACTGATCTCTCGCTGGCATTCAGCGGGAATTATCCCGTTCTTCACAGCATAGCCCTGAATCAATCCAGCAACAGGATTTATCCCAATGACAAACACTTTCATTGTCTTCTGATTTCTCAGTAATCCCCAATATAACTCGCATTGTCGGCATTCATGTGCAGGGATTCTATAATGTAATGTCCTCAATCTTCACTGGGTTCCAGAATGCAAACAACCCGGATTTGAAAATCCCGCTACTCTTCATGGAGAAGGATGAAGATTTCAACCGCTGGGTTCAGATTGACAAGGACTTTCTGGCCAGAAAGCTTCCTGACGGGACCGGACCAAAATCAAAGGGTATCCGTAAGCCGCTGGCATACACCGACTTCAAGCCTTTGTGGGGATTGCGAGATGAGGACTTGAACTACTTGGCTAACCAGGTGGAGGAGGGAGTGGTGTGCATGAAGAAAACGGCTATCAACCTCGATGTTGAAGGAATGTTGGTCACTCCAATGGAGGTGGCAGCAGGTCGGGAGAAGAAGGTGAGGGCCATGAAGAACAAGCTCATGTGCCACTACAGGCAGTTCCCGCTTCCGAGCAAGAAGCCAGAATACTCTCCCTACCCAGTAGAAGAATGGGAAGACTTTGTGGTTGCGAAGAAGATTACCCGGGAGCAAGTCGAGTGGTGGACGGATAAGAGCATGGCGACGGAGCTGGGCAAGGAGTGGCTAGAGGGCGTATAAAGACCCTGAACAAGACACACAATCCAAGCAACTGTCCAGAGGCGGTAAAGAAGATGGGGGAGATCTTCATAAATGCACATACAGAGGAGATCTAGAAATATGTTGCCGAGGACTTCGGAAGCGACTATCTGTGCAAGGTCATGGACAAAAAATGCTGGGACATCAGCAAGATTTTGGCAGAAGATTCCGTAAAGGCATGGCGAGGTGAAGCGAAGACCCACATGTATTTCTGGTTTCTCTTTGAAATGACCAGCCGCGGTGCTCGTGCTAAATTCCTGGAGAACCGGAATCTGAACCACGTATTCGATGCCATGGAGTACAAGGATACCGATCGACGCCTTGTGAGAGCCCGTTCACCAGCAGTACTTATAACGGATGGTGCTGGATTTCACGCAATTCTAGCACACCTGGAGAGGCGGCGGCAGGACATGAAAGTTCGGCTCTGGGATTGGCATGTAATTCATTACATGCCGGAGAAAGCGGATGGCTTCCCCCCTCCAGTGACAAGATCGCATTTCACCGTGTACTTGGTCTTGCTCTTTGCCTATGACGAAGTCCACGGTCCGACGAGCAGCTTCCACAATTACTTTTCAAGTAAAATCGAGATTTCTGCTGTGTATTTCTCGAGAGAGTTGGATGAAGTGGATAAGATGTACAGGTGGTCGAATATGCCTTGGTTCTCTATTGCCACGGCGATTGAAATTTTCCTTAACCACATGACCGACAACATGGTCATTGTTAACGTTAATGGCGGTCCGGAAATTACTTCTCTTGCACTGGTAAGCCTTAATTCATTTTCATTCCCATTATTTTTTGTAACTCAATCAATTTCCAGTGCATTGACATTTGCTTCTACAATGGTGTCAGGTCTCCTCGAATAAAGTTATCGAAGTCGTTTATGACTCCGAATCAGAGTCCAAGGCAATTTTGGTTGCCCGGCAGATGTGGGAGCAATTGCATACTACTCAATTCCTTCGTCAGGAGGATGAGGACGAAGAAGAAGAGGAGTGTGGGGGAAAGGAGGGTGGAGGAGAGGAGGGTGGAGGAGAGAAGGGTGGGGTAGAGGAGGGTGGGGGAGAGGAGGGTGGAGGAGAGGAGGGTGGTGGAGATGGCAAAGAGGAAGAGGAGGAGGGACGAGAGGGCGACGAAGAAGAAGAGGAGAGAGAAGAGGGCGAAGAGGGAGGGGGAGAGGCTGGAGGAGTTGGCAAGGATGCTGACATCGTTCCTTCAGATCACCGCCTGTCTTCACAAAGTGAACAGGGAGACGAAGTCGTCGCCGCCGCAGGGGAGGGTGATTCCTCTCATCAGGGAGTGCAGGACGATTCTCCAGACCACCAGACCAAGGAAACGGAGACGGGACGTCAGGACAACGCTTCGGACAAGGAAGACAGTACCTCCCGCACAGAGAGTAATCATGACAATGAGGAAATTCAAACTCCTACTCCTCTAATCACCGCAAGTACCCCTCACGCCGAGGAGGACATGGAGAATGACAAAGAAACTAGTCCAGGCAGAAAGGTCAGTCATTGTACCTTATCATCGAGATATTTCCCGCTGCCAGTTCCGCATTGCGCATTATCATCTGCTGAGAAAATCCTACGTGTTCTAATCGTAGGATAAGACTGCATAGAGACGGAAGCTACGTCCAGCGGACAAGATAGGCACGATAGGGCGGAGGATGGCTTCAAGCTCAGCACTCATTGAGGTCAAGTCAGGTCGGCCCAATGAGTTGAGGACGAAGATGAGACTGGATATCAGCCTCCCTCCTGATGACCCTTCGGTTAGTCGGCCGCATGCCCCTCAGCAGCCTGCAGGGAATGAAGGCCCCAGCGTCTCCTCCCCTACACCGTCCGGAGCAAAGGTTGCTTCGACGCGGACTCCTGAAGCGACAAACGCTGCGTCCATTCTTCTTACCATTGCAGTATAGGGAAGAGCTGCATCTGCGAAGGACACAATCGTTGACATAGTACCCCCAGAGCAGAGTCTTCACATGACGTACCTTCGAGGCCGGAGGAGTGTGTCGGTGCAGCGGGAGATCTTCCGATCCCGGGTGATCATGCTTCTTTTCCTGGACCTCGGCTTTCGAAGGGGAAAAAGCCCAAGTCTGATGCAACGGGAGATATCATGTTGCCTGAGACACCTGTTGTTCCACTATTAGCGGAAATGGCGGATACAATGGCGGACCTCACGCAAATGAGTCCGGATGCGGCTGAATCAAAGGTGAATCCAATGGTTGTTGTACCACACCTGGGACTTACGCATGCTGACATGGTTTCCTTGAAGAGTAGGGTTAAGGATCTTTTGAATTTGCCAGCTTTTCATGCTAGACAGACGCGCCATTTGGCAAATAATAGCCGGTCCAAGTTTCCGGCCGTCTGGGAGGCGCACTCATTTCTTTATCACGACATTTTTCAGATAGCCTCTGACAGTGGACCGGTGGAAACAGAGGAAAGGGCCGAAGGACAATGGGGTCGAAGGAGTGCAAAAGTCGGGGAAGCAGAACGGCCGAGGAAGGAAAAAGCCGTTGTGAGAGGTACTTCATGTGACACCTTCCGTATTTCTAAGGGTTTCATTGAAGTTCTTTTTGCTTTTTCATGGACTTGTCTCTAACTGGGCTTTGCCGTACTTGTCTGCAGATTGTGGTGGACCTTCAACGAAGCAACCAAGCACATTGGAAAAGGTAGCTCGGCGAAAGTATTCTGTGGTCCTTGACTTGAATGGAGTGCTTCTTCACAGGTCATACGAGCGTAATAAACCCCATGTTGAGCGTCACCCGGGTGTCACCACATTTCTTAATTGGCTGCGTTGTAGAGCAGATGTTGCATTCTGGAGTAGTGTTACTCCAAAGAACATGGACAATTTGTTGGACATTGTCCTCGCGGATTGTTCCTTTGGCCGTCGAGATGTCATTTGTCTGTGTCAAGGGGCATGCACAAAGTCCACGTACAGGGCCCCATCTGCACCCAATAAGCCGATCTTCCTGAAAGATCTGACGACATTTGCGAACATGGCCAGTTTGTCCTTCATGGTTCTTTGTTTACACCCAAGATGAATTCTATGTGAGCTGTGATCCCGTATTTGCTTTTCAATTATTGGTCACATGCATAATTTCTGAGCTTCCCCATCATTTTTCAGCTGTCCCGGTATTCCTTGGCAAGGACTCACGACCATGATTATACTTGTAGCTTGTAGTTCAGATGCAAGATAATTATTGCATCTCATGCTTGCTGAGTTTTGTCTATCTCAAGTGACCACATTACAAATTTGTAGGCACACTTCCATGTCATCGATATCCAGTTTGTATACAGTAATGTAAGAGTGTAATTCTACTATATTGGGAGATCTCCCGTTGGGCAAGGGTTCTCCGTCAAGTTCTGTGTCCATTTGAACCTCTTGAGATCTACCATTTACAAGATCTGCGTAATGTGAGTGTCCCTTTTAAGCTTACCGGGAGATCTTTTGTTGTTTGGCGGTTCTCAGTGAAGTGGCTACCCATTCTTAATTCAACGGGAGATCATTACTTGTTTACTTCTGCTCAGTGTAGTGACTGTCCGTAATAAATCATAATGATACCTTTCATTGTTTACTGGCTCTCAGTGGAGTGACTGTCCATTCTAAATTCATCAAGATAACTCCCGTTCTTTGATGGTTCTCAATACAGTGAGTGCCCTTTGGAATAACATCGGGAAATCTCCCGTTCTTTAGAAATTTTGTCCTCCTCTGTCAGACGAGTTAACTTCCTTGCTATTTTCTAATTGTGTAGAAGGCGGCTGTCGTTGTTCTTACAGGTGATTTATGCGTGGAGGGTGGTGTTCTGGATCTTCCGGAAGTAATCGACATTCCCTCTGGTTTCCATGACTTCCTTAGTCAGTTGCTTGAACGGGCTCACTGTGGGTTGTATTCCTCCATGCATTTGTCTACTTTGGAGGTGCTTATGCGGTGTCTTCTCCCGCGAAAGACTTGGAGAGGTTTTCATTTTTTTGCCGATTCGAACATTCCTAACAAGAATAATCCTTATCCACCCCGTGGGGCATTACTAAACTGGATCTTAGGTAGCCCTAGACTACGCAACATTTTTTTGGATCAAGCTATTGCAGTACTTCAGATAGATCCTTTTGAATGGCCACGTTCTCATTTGATAGGTCCCTCTGTAGACGTGAGGGATGATATTGATCTCCTGAAATTAGAAGATCCATGGTATGTACGGAAGGAGCTACTTATAGTTGATAATTCTGTTACGCATTAGTCAAGTTCAGTAGTTTAGATACTATAGGGATTGCCTTTCTTTCTTTTCATGGGCAACTTCTTGATTGTGACCTTCTTTATCGGTGTTAATAAAATGTGGTGACCCTTCCTCACCTTTTCTTTACTTTCAAGTTGCATTCCACCGTGCCAACAGTCCTCTTGTACCGTAAGTTTGAATGCGGGAATTACACCGGGAGAATTCCGGATCCTTATTCTGCAAGGAGATACTAATGGGTTAGATAGTGCTTGCTTACTAGTCTTTGTAATAATCTAAGTTGAATGATATTTGTTTTCATTGTTTTCTTGCAACACTTTAGATCCCAAAGTCTGGGATATGCACTACAACGGCAACTTTCCTGATGAATCTTCTCTACTGTTAGGTAGAATTAATGTACTATGGATGAAATATCTTAGTTATTATGATTCTTTGTCCTCTTCTTGGGTATGAACATGGTCTACTTCATTCTAATCTTCCCACTTTCATAGGCGTTGCAGTCTTCAAAACCAATACAACAGGAGCTCACCCAATGTAGTCTCCCAGGACATAGTCTAAAATTACTCCTAAAGTCCAAAAGTAGTTAAATATGGCATCTTTCCAATTGTTAAAATGTTCAATCCTAAAAAATGGCAATCTCACCTGATGCTTGTGGGGTCTGACAAGCGGGGTGGAAGAAAGAATGTGATGGAGGTTGGAGGGAGAACTCTTGGGCATTGGAGACCTCAGGCTCAAATTCACTGTCCAATCTTTGCCGTAAATTGAAGTCATCCGCTTCAAAGTCATACTCTTGCTCTGCCCGAGCTGATTGCATCTGCTATAAAGTTTTGTTGTACTACCGCTCCTCAACACAGGCACCATTGGCACATTCTTCCGGGTTTTTTTGCCTTATTTCACATTCAGTCGCCTAGATTTTCTTTTGATGACAATTGGCTTCAAGTCAAGCTTCTAGTTTTTCAAGCTCTTCCTCTTAGCATAATCCAATGAATCTGTGCCACAGGAGAGCAACCTTGCTTGTCAAGGGTTGTCATCAACAAAATGAGATTTTGTTCTTCAAAGTCTGATGCCTTGCATAAGGTGGCCGCTACCATGCTATTGGTGGTAGTAGCACGTGCCATTAAGCTAATTACTCGCAATTTCCTTGCCTTGACGATCTCTTTGGCCGCCTTTGTCCCTTGAGGACGTACACCCATCGCCCAATCTGAATCAACTTTTGGAGCACTTTGAATGTCAATCACATCAACATTGGAGGAAGGAGCCGGCCTCTTTGTAGGAGTGCTATTAGGCTTCACAACACTCCAATGATCTCCCAAACGTGGGAAGTTCTAAACCAAGAGCCAACAATGGAAATAGTTGAAGTCTGAATTCTTAGAATGCTTTGTCTTGAACAATTCCTTCGCCATGCACTACAAGTCTGCCTCACTTATTCCACTCTTGTTGATAGCCTTTATTTGCTTGTAAATCGCAATAAATTTGATTACACCACGTTTAATGACACCCCATTTGGATTCCAAAGAAAGAGCTCCCCTATATCCCATGGGCCTGATTGGATCATAGTGATCAAAAATCCTTTTCCAAAATGCATCATGCTTCTGCTGATTCTTGACTATATGATCTTGGCTTACGGAGAGGACACTTCATGTGAGTTGTATTTTTTCACTTTTGCAAAACTTTCTATCCTTTGTTGTGCTCCTTTCTATTGTACCTCCATCTTCACCACCCTTGTGCTTTGGCAATTAGTCATCATATTCTTGCAATGATTTAAGCGGCAAATCAAGCCACCACGACTGCCATTGTGACCCCTATTGCTCCTTGGAAACGACCACGTGAAGCCATGATTGGACAAAAATCCGACGACAAGATTCTCCAAAAGTTGCGGTCGTGCATCACTCAAGCAACCCACAATTATTGAGTGCCGCTTAAATTTTTGATGTGGCCATTCCAAGGGTGACAGTGGGAGTCAAAAAGGTGAAAGGGCCCGCTAGGAGTCATTGAAGCCAGCTCCTACGGGCCTTGGTGGCAGGGAATGCTCCACTACAAGAGAAAGGGGTGTTTCAAGTGAGTTTTTAAGTATAGTCCTAGATACATGATTTTAAGTAATGACCTTTAAGGAGATTTTCAGCAAAATTTTGCTTAAAACACATGTATTTTAAGTAAAATTTTGCTGAAAATCTCTTTAAAGGTCATTACTTCAAATCATGTGTTTAGGAGTATACTTAAAAATTCACTTAAAACATCCCTTTCTTTTGTAGTGCTCTAAATGATTAAGTTGTCCCATAGTCTCACTTATTTTCTAAATTGTCTAATGTCTAAATTTGGATTCTTTTATACCTCCCATTATATCTATTCCGATTACTTGTCTACTTTTGAATGTAGTTCCAATGATAGAATTTCCAATTCTAATTCCAAAACAATGAAAAGATAGAATTATACTTGGTGGGCATGTTTTCGTTTTTCATTGAAAATTTAGAATTGCCCTAATATCTTGCTCAATTGTCAAAAAGACAAAGCACAAAAGCCCATGGCCCGTGTTTCTGACGAGACTCCCAAACATATTGGCACTGTAGACTAATGGGTATACCGGTGTCTCATCAAATTGGCACATTAATAATTTGATATCACTTAATTATCATACAAAATCTAAGTCTTTGGTAAAAACATGAACTTGGCATTAGAAAAAAAGTCAAGCCTCTGGAGGGCCGCTTTACAACGATCAAAAGTCCCCAAAGGTTAATTTTTTTTTTACTTAGAAATTCTTGTTTTAGTCTATTGAATGGTTGTCAAAGGCTCCAAATTCAAGTTTAAATGTTCAATAATAAAAATTAAGGTACTTTGATGCACCTCAATTTGAGTACTGAACACCTTAAAATTGGAATCTAATCAAGTTTAAAGGTGATTGCAAGAAATGCTTGTACTATTGCGTGTTAATTAGTTTTTTGGCTATAATTTTTGCATTTTGACTCCAAATGACTCCAAATTCATAGACAAGGTACTTATGACTATTATACATTTTATTTGATTTTTGAAAATTTTGAAATATTTTTTACTATTTAATAATAGCCTCCAATACTATGTCAAACTTGCCAATTTGGGGGAGTTTAGTACTATTTAGTACTCAAAAAAATGAATTTGGAGTTGAAATATGGAGTAGATGGTCTTCTATAGACTTATAACTACCTTCCATAGCAATTCTAAAAATGCTTAATTTTATGTGGGGTAGAAGTCCACAAAGTGAGCTTCATTCAGCTTGCATTTTGAAGCATATAAAACATGTTTTTGGTGGTTCTTTTGGTGAATGACCATCTCTATAGAGTTTTTAAAATGGCCAATTTTTATTTATTTATTTAAAAGTGTATACATTAGCCATATTTTTTAAATGTCTTTAAATTTATTTTTCAAATTTTTTTGTACTCTTCAAAAAATCACAAGTATTGTTGCATAACACAACAAACAGTAGAGTTGCTTCTTGCAATTACCCTTGATAAAATAAAGCAAATGTCAATGAAGTAAGTCTTCTACATTGCCATCAAATATTTTTTATATAGCAATGTAGAAGACTTACTTCATTGACATTTGGTGAGAATGAAGGATGAAAAGGTTGTTTTATAATGAACTCAATTGTCCATCATAAATTGCCAAAGAATATGGGATAATTTGAAGTTGAGAGATTGACCACTCACATTAGAAAAAATTTCAGCCTTTGAAGGGGCCGCAAGAGCCGGTGCAATAAGAGGAAAAAAAAAAAAAAAAAGTGAAAAAATGAAATCCAACGTGGCATGAGGGGTACCATGTCAGCACCACACTAGACTTGAAATTTTTTAAATATTTTTTTTAATTTTTTTTTTTGTGTTTCATAATTGCACCCCGAGGGTGCCAAAAGTCAGATTCTGATAGCCCCTTTGAGGGCCAGAAATTTTTCTAATGTTGTCAAAACGCAGGAATTGTGTTTAAATTGAATTTCAAGCCTCATTTAGGCATAATAGAACAACTATTTTGAAATAACTTTGAACTAACGAAAGTTGGATACTCATTAGATGATACTTGGGGGTCTTGGAGGGCCGTTTCAGGCCTATTTCCTTATCTGCCCAGATTCAGTGAACGCCGGTATGGGTGTGTCAAAAAAAAAAAAATTCAAAAAATTCAAAAAAAAAAAAAATTTACCAAAATATCATTTTAAGCAAATTTTTTATTTTTTATTTTTTTCATAAAATGACGTGGTAGTCACTTGACCACGTCAGATAGCAGGGGAACTGGGAGCCCTCCAAGACCCCTGAATCTCATCTAATGATTAAGCTAAATTTTATCTCCAAAAATTGATTTGAGGTTTTGAGCCTTGAACTAAAAGTTATGGACAAAATTCAAAGAAAATGTTTGAAAATGTAAAAAAAAATGTCCTATCCAATACCTCTCAGAATATTATCTAAGCCTATAACTTTTTGTTGGAGTTTCAAAACCTCAAATGGATTTTTAGAGATAAATTTAGCTTAACTCCTAAAGGACCATGAGTGCAGATTTTGAACACTGAATGAACAAAAACACATCCTAAACTCACCGAAGTGCATTTTTTCATCCATCAATTTTGTTTGAAAATTCTTACATTAGTTCTTCAACATTTGTACTATTCAAATTATGAAGATTTTGCTTTGCAAATCTATAATTCAAAAGGTATCGAGAGGTCTAGCCTCAAAAAATAACTTTTTCAATTCAAAAAATGACCCTTCAAAAATGACTTGAATCAAAAAATAAAATAAAAATCTTCAAAAAAACTATAATTAGAATTCAATATTTTGAATTTATAGGAAAAAAATCTTTTAAAAATCATAAATATTCAATCTACAATTGATTTTAGAAGGAATTTCCAATTTTGGCTTCAAATCTTATTGAAAAATATTGATATGTATTTTGGTTGATCTAATTGTATGGATGTAATCTATAAATAGCATTTTACAACTATTGTTTGAGAGTCATCATTAAAATATTCTTCTAGCTTCAAAAGCCATTTAATTTAGCTTAATTGAACCTAATTAGACTACTAAGTCAATGTAACAAATTGTACTGGAACACTCTGTTCTCTATTACCTTGATGTAGGTCCTAACATTTTTGACAAAAGTTAGATTGAATGAAATTCACGATACTTAGAATCTCTGTAACCAACTATGACATGGATATTCAGTAGGATGCCACTCAGGAGCAACCCTCTAGAAGCCTCGTTCACTTATTCCAATGGCCTGTACGCTTATGACATTGAAACCAAATGCAAGTCTTGGCATAGAAGCCTCGAACTCTGGTGTAGAAGAAAACTTCAAACACATGGTCCGAGATGACCTTAAACTACCAGGTGATGGTGGAAAGGTACCCAAATCAAATGGCGTGGTTGTGGATTTGATACTTGGTGGTGACAGGTTGTGTTTATTTAATGTAAAAGCAACCTTTCTACCTGACAGAATCCTTGTAGTGTGTTTTTAAACACATTTGTATCAAAAAAACCAAAAAAAATCCAAAAAACCCTTCAAACACAGAACACAGGGGAGTTTTAACCCTTCAAGGACATTGCATCAGGGTGTTTTTTTTGAGCAAAAAATCGCTCAAAAGCAATACAAAATAATCTACTCAATTTCTGTATCATAGTTTGAGAATCCAGAAATCGCGTGTTTGCTACTGGTCACATTTTGGGACAGGATCACTGATTGGAAAAAATTGGTGGCTAGTTCAAAGTTAGCCGATGGAATTGTGCAAAAAACCCGATTGCAATTTGAAAATATCAGCAAAAAACCCGGTGAAAAAATCTCTAAAATTTCTATTTTGAATAAAAAATAGAGGAAATAACCGGATTCTATTCATGAAAAAACGGTTCAATTTGGCAATTGAAGGAAATTGACCGGTAAAACTCAAAAAGTTTCCCAAACCATCACGGGATCGCTCAAATTTGGATGAATGTACATCATTTTGGATGAAAACATGAAATTTCATCCACAAATTGTAAGTTTCATCCATTTTTAAGGATGTAAGTAGCTTCATGCTTCTGGAGAATATTGCTTTCTGTACTGCCTAAATTAAATGAAAAAAAACAAACCTTCATTGCATCAACTGAATCTGGGTGAGGTAACAAGCTGCTACAGGAAATAGAATGACCACTTATTGGTTGAATGTATCTTCGGATCTTTGTGTCACTTTTCCCAACTCTCGGGACGAATGAACAGACACTTCATGTAAAACTCACATGGTTGGACCGTTGGAGTAGATTCTCTCTCTTTATTCCCCCGGTCCCTGCGTCAAGATTGACGACAGCATGATAAGGATCACGCGTGCACACAAATACACAAATGGAACGAGTTCCTGACTAGATTGCGTACCATCGATCATTCGTGGTGGAAGTGTTCCAGTCTGCCCGCTCCCATCTCAAGGAACCGAACCCATCTCACATTCCCACTTGACGTTAGTTACAGTAATCAAAGTTTTCCGGTCCATACAGTGATCAAATTACATGTTCTTGAGTGGGCCGGCTCACAAATAGAATTCCACCAATTCAACGAAATTGACGTTAGTTACAGTTTTCCGGTCCATATAGTGATCAAATTACATTTCAATCAATGAGTACCATACTACCAATGCAAGAGCGAAATTCCTAATTATGGATTTTCTCAAATTTCACAGATCGAATTATTTATGACTTAAGTACCCAGATGAGATTATTAATTCCTAGAATTCAGGAGTCTGATAATCCTTCTCAGTCGTTGATTGTGTTGAGAAGATTATCCACAAGTTTATCTCAGTTTATCCACAAGGAGCTAGGTTTGAAAACCCATTCCAACTCAAACGAGTGACTAGCAGAACAATTCGTACCTCATGCCTTACCTCAGCCACATACAAGATGCATGCTTTATCTACGCCAAATACACGGTTAAATACAATGTTCTTACTCATCTGAACCAAGTACAAGATTCAGGCCTCATCTAAGATTCGAAGCCACATTCATGTAAAGCTAGAACTTGACACTTCGTCAAAGATAGGCTATATCTCCACCAGGTCTTGCAAATGCTGATCCATGTCTTGTGGTCATAAGTTTACCAGGAAGTACGCCAATGCATGACCGCAAGAAATATACTCCGTATTTGACAAGCTAGTGAGGCTATGATCATACTCTCAGCTACTGTAGTACTACAGACAGTGCCCAATAAAAAGTCTGCCACCCTCCCCCCATTGGGTAGCAGTCTTTTGGGGAGGGCACTGTAACCGACGAGTGTACTGTACAGTATTTTCCTGAGTATTTTCCTCATAATCAAAGTATTTCCCATCTAGGCTTTGTAGTATTTTCCTGAGTATTTTCCTCATAATCAAGTATTTCCCATCTGTGCTTTATAGTATTTCCCTGAGTATCATGTCAATGAGTCGACCTTCCCCTTTGAATCTCACTCCAGACCTAAGTATGCTTCTTCGAGCAAGTCCATCGTAGCATGCGACTTAATTTAACTCCATGAAATTGGCAAATTTAGTATAATTGCAGTGTTGCACCAGACTAAAATCTATACGGTCCGTCCTATATAAGTTAGTTCTCGCCTTCTCCGAGGAAAAATCACGTGGCTGTGCGCTTCTCAATTTCTGCATTTGAGAAAGTCCAATCAATTCAATATATCGAAATTGCCCTGAGTTTATATAAATGAGTGGCACCTCCAGCCACTGGAAGTACTACCGTCGTGGTACGGTTCGGGTACTAGCCGTATGTGCGCTCCCTCTACTCAATTACAGTCTGTCACAGTGCATGCACGCAAGCTTTCCTCAAGATTGAGACACTGATCCCTGGTGAGTGTTTGCATATATTTGAATGAAAGCTAGCTCTCCTCAATCGAGGTATTACTAAATCTGTACGTTATGTTTCATCAATACTGCATCGATTTGCAGGTCATCAATATATCCCCAAGCACTTGAGTCGATCGATCGACTTTGTTCGCTGAATCCGGTCAATTCAAAAAGGATCATCATCTGCAATGAAGACCTCAGTTCAAGTTTGGGTTGTTTCTCTAACTGCGGTACTACTGTGCCTGCAATGGACCACCAGAGTATTTGCACAAGGTAAGTTAGATAGCGTAGACAGTCATGCAACTAATTGACTTCGAGTACTATACTTCAAAGAACCCGCACTAGCACCGACGACTGAGAGTACAATTTACTTTTTGCAACTGTTTTGCACAGACCGTCAAAAATTTCTATTAACAATTTTGCAATGGATTAGTAAGATATTGTGCAATTTATTTGCAACGTTTGAGATTGCGTTCATTTTCTGCAACAGTTTAGGCAGATTTATGCATTGCTTGTGTGACCAAGACTTTTGCACCAAGTTTGGACCTTTCTGGTTTCCAATAGACAGTGAGTTTGAAGCAAAGTACGTAACTGCTACAAAACCATTGCAGAATAAATAATGATATACTGTAGTGCCCAAATTCTTTAAAGAGCAGCTTCAGTCCCTCAAATTTTGAAGTCCTAGTTTGTAAAGCTCTTGAACATCCCAAATTTGGCGCTCAGAAACACACAATTGTAACGAGCGAAACCGGGGAAAACAGAGTGGCACCGTGATGGCGATTTGGAACTACTTGAAAGTTCATAACTAGTGGTTGATTACGTGTTATTGAATTGCTTGGTTGCAGAGTTCGATTATACGACTGGGCCGAATGGGCCAGCTCACTGGGGTGATTTGAATACCACTTGGGCAACGTGCAAAACAGGCATGATGCAGTCAACTTTTGCCATCCTTCCTGAGATCATGGTCACCGACAGCGACTTGGACTCGGATTTGGATGCCGACTTCCCGGATAACCCCGTTCCTTCCGTCATCTCCAATAACGGCCGTACAATCGAGGTACTGAATTAATTCTCTCTGCAAAATTACTTAATCCTCTTCAATTCCAAGATCTAAGAAACCAATGGCCAATTTCGTTAAACTGGCATGAAAATCCGGCCCCAAAATATTGTGACATACATGTACTATTTAATGGTCTAAATTCTAGAAATTATTTTTCGGAAGGAGCGTTCTCAAAGGTACCATAGTTTGTGCCACCAATTTAACGAAGTTGACGTGACCAGTTCTGGATTCGGACCAGATATATATATTTTCCATAAATGCGGCCAGCAAACCCAGCTTCAAAACTTGAGAGCACTACTAGAAGGATACCAAATAGTTTGTGCAGAAAAGCTTGAGAAAAGCTTGCAACACAGCTTTCTCCATATTAATTTGTTGCTAATTGAAATTTGTTTAATTCCCAAGGTGTTTTTCTCTTTTGCTGGAGAAATTGTGGTAGTTGCAACAAATTCTGACCTGAACACGTTCTATGGACAGTTGGCGATTCCGGATGCCGTGGAGCTGACTATCAACAATGTGAAGTACAAGAGCACGCAGATGCACTTTCACCACCCCAGTGAACACAGAATTGCGAACTACACGTAAGTAAATTAACACCAAATCAACGTAAGTATTACACGTACAAGTAAATTAACGCCAGAAAGATTGATGGATTAGTACCAGATCTTGAATCATACATAATAATATAATCCTACCCCAACACAAGTTGATTAAACAGAGAATTTTGTGATTGAGTTTTTGCTAGTAGGTGTCAATTTTGTACTGCTACTGCTATGTGTTTAATCTGATTGTTTCTTCTCTGTTATCATTTGGCAGGTTTCCTCTCGAGCTTCACCAGGTGCATTTGCACGAGGTTTCGCCAGGAGTTAACCAGATCGCAGTAATTGGTTATCTCTTCGTGCTCGGTGAAGATAACCCTTTCCTAGACCAGGTACAATGTATACATATACTGCTGTGCTATGGATCTGATATCAAATTTTAAGTTTCCAATTCTGTGTATTACTTTTTATTAACTGCTGTTGAACGATTTAAATTTCCATAAACTATGGATCCACAAATCAAGATGAAATGCTCTCGTGGTGGTTGTGCAGTTCTTTGACAAGCTGCCGTCACTCAAGACTGCCTACCCTATTGACCCAATCTCGCTGCTCGGGAGTCATGGGACCTATGGCCGTTACATGGGCTCCCTTACCACCCCTCCTTGCACAGAAAACGTCACCTGGACAGTCATGTTATGGGATGTACGTTTCCTAATTGTTTTACCGCAAATGACATCATACTTGTGGAACAAGTTCATTCAAGTTATATTTGTAATTAATACGTAATACTTGAAATTAATTGGTTTAAGTTTTGCAATTATTATGTAGACATGAGAGTATTTCGAGAACAGTTTCAACTTTTTATAGGTTCATTTAATTGTGAACATTCTCTTTCCATTTTAGCACCCACCATCTGATCCTGTGTATTGATGAATTCTGGCCAGTTTCCGACTGTATCACAAAGGCAGCTGGATCAGTTGATGGTCGTAGTGCCGGTACTCTTCAAACACTCATAACCATTAATTTACCTATTCATGATTCTTTACATTTTCATTGTGTAATTGAAGGCGAAGTCAAGGTTTAGTTTCCATGCCATAGCTCTAGATATCCACTCTCAGTCGCAAATTTAGAGTCTGTCGCTAAAAGTTGATTCTGAGTATCCAATCGATCCAAGATGTGAAAAATATTAATGGTATTAATTATGAATTTTCCATGATCTTTTCTGTAGCGTTCTGAAAAGAAAGTGTTTGCTTTAATTTGAACTGCAGCATTCCAATGCTCGACCCTCATGTCCCAGCAATGGAAGGAAGATTTACATCAGCACTTGAAAAGACGAAACCAAGGTTTTGTCTTCTCGTTGCACAAGATTGGCAGTAATTGATTTGCAAGGATGTTTGTTTCAAACTTAGTTACTCGTCATTGTTTCAAGCTCTAGATATCCACTAGAAAATAAAATGGGGTTCCATTTCCCATGTTGATTTGGTGTCGGTTCACCCTCATTTTGGGATGAACTGAACATCTTTTGATTGAATGTGTTCTTGATTGTACATGTTTTTTGAATACTCCACTTTGCTTGAGAATTAGGATATGACTGTTGGATGATTTGAATTAAGTGGTGGATGTATACAATGATGGCAAATTTTATTAACATGGTGCCATTTTGCAACTTTGGCACTTTAATAATTCAAACCGCAGAGTCTGAAATCTATATCTATCCTAGATGGTTCAAACCGCACGGTCTGAAAATGGCATATGGAATATTGCAATTTTTATGAAATATGTCATAATAGTGAATAAGTTTAAAACAAACATTCAAAATAAAAAGACACATTTGGAGGAAATTAGTTTTGCAGGTGTACTTCTGAAACAATGTGCACTCAACAATGTTTACCATCAACTTTCTTGAAGCTGCTAAATGGATTAAACATGAGTTTGGAATGACTTAATGAATTCTACTCCACAGATGTAAGTAAACCTGACTTGGAATAACAAAGAGAAGTGAGCAATGGATCCTATTTTTAGACCCATTTCACTCAAACTTTCATTTCACCCAAACTTATCAAAACTTCATGTCAATTTGATTTAAGAATTTCACCTTACCTGCACACAAGTATGGCTGCCGACATGCAGAATGATCCAACATCCTTAACTTAGATTTCTTTGCTTGAAGAAATCCAGGCTGATGATGTTGAAAAAGTTAATGCGCCATGTGCTTCTCCTCGATCTCCCCTCCCTCCTCCCCGTCCCCTCTACACTAGACCCTAACAGTAAAAGAGCAACTGCGCTTCCCTCCTCCCCTCCTCTCCTGGTCCCGTTGACAAGCTCGGTAAGAGAAGGCTGTCTGTACACGTGATTGCGAAATTCGTCCTCGGCTGATGATACAACTTTGAAAGAGAAGCCTAGGGGCTCAACTTTGGGACCAGATGAGTGCGTTCTCTTCCTCCGTCACCTTATTAATTTGTGTGCAAGCTCAAGCTAGCTCCCTGTCTGTGCATGCTCTTGCCCCCCTCCTCACTCATTTCCTAGTGCATTTGAAGTATCAGTGGCTTTGCAGACTACGTGATTATTTGCCATGTTGTAGTGTTGCTGCAGTGAGTGCACCCTCACTCCCATCTCAAGCTCCCTCTCCTTCATGGCCATGGCTGTGGCAATCGACTCTTCATGCTTGGCACTAGATGTCATCCCTGGGATGCAGAGAGAACTAGCTAGACCGCGTAGGAGGAAATGGAAGACGTTTCCAAATCCATAGGTTCAGCATCTACGCCATGATTCTATCTCACGATTCAGAAGTTGGGCGGCAACTGTATTATTCTCAAAGTTCGATTCTCAGATTTTACACCCTTAAAGATTGGGAGCACACCTTCGCGTTGGTGGCGCAGAAAGTGGCACTGGATTGGCAAGCTGACCCAGACGATGATCTGGACGATGCGGCGGTGTTGCACCATCTCCATCAACAGGTTGCAACAGTCGCACTCCTGTCAAGGGTAATTCTCAAAATGACCGCGGCAACGCTGCTACAACTCTTGCCGTAAGCGCCTTGTCAGCATCCATCAACGCCAGGACATGGGAAAACCCCTTTCCTCCTTCCATCGCCATTCCTATCGAATATCTTGTCTCATACTCAGGGATGTCTCGCTCTAAAGGCGTCCGTCGAACAACCATTGAGGCAGCACTCTTTCCATATCATGTACAAGATTCCATGATAGATCTTGATGTATCTCCACTCATAGTTTCAGGTCCCCAAAGGGATAATCACCTCGTGTTTTGGCAAGTGCAAGTGGACGTGGAAGACCTTTTTAGTCGCAGCCTCCCCACTTCCCGCCCTACAAAACGACGGCAAACATCATTCAACCGAATTCTGCAAGTTTCACACTCACCAGTCGTAAAAGACACGTCCCGAGGGAATCCTCATCCACACGCAAAGAGATTCAACGGAGTCCGACACCGACCCGATCGCAAGATTTGGGTAGCCGAGATGAAGCCGCCCAAGCACAAGACCAAGCAAGATGTGGGAACTTCAATTCGGAAGCCAAAGCTGCGCTCGCCGCGGATGCCGCCTTCCACTACTGGCAGGCCTGACCTACTCAACTTTCCTCACGCTTCTCTGCAGTTTCTTTCCGCGAGACCCACGGCACCGGCAGAACTGGACAAGAAAGCCAAGTTGAAATTTGTGATGAAGGAGGCCAAATTATTGCTGGCAGCCATAGCTGCTTCTTCCCCACTCCGCTCCCACCGCACTAAACTGTTTCAGAGTCTGGAACTGTCGGCGTCTCCGAGACGCTGCCCTTCGAGTCCCTTTCAAGAGATTTCATCGCCGTTTTGTTGCAGTGGTCCCGACAAAGTTGACAACATCGTCTCACAATCCCACCGTGGATGCTCCTCGACTCCATCAGCGTCATCTTCACAACTGGGGTGCTGACCAATTTGGAAACCCTAAACTCCATGCAGAATGCAGAGCAGGGATAGGATCGGGCCGAAGGACTCATGTACGCTGGCAGCGCCACCCAACGTTGTGAATTCCAGCGCTTACGAGAGCCAAAGCATGTGGCTGGTCGTCACCTGCTCCGACGTATCCGAGATCGCCAAGCCAAGCCATTTTCAAGAGGAGATTGCGTATGCTTTGCTGGAGCACCAAAGCATCTGAGTATGAGCATCTGATGACATATATTGTATGTATAGGTCGACGGAGGATACTATGGGCAGTACCAATTTCAGTTGCAGCTAATTCGTTGAAAGCAGCACTAGCTGGAGTAATCTGGTTCTTCACATGGCCTTTGAAGAGCACATCATGATTCTTCCACTGTTTCGTTTCCTTCCGGGAATGTGCGTGACTGTGCGTAGCACTCATTTTGAATGGAAAAGTCAGTTCCCAGTTTGACCAGGTGCTTAGGTTGACTTCGTGTGGTCATATGATTATGGGGAGGCAACCCATTCTCGATCACTTAAGGAATTACAGAATCTGGAACTCATTAATTTGGAGCAACTTCATTTTGGTACCAAAATATCTGAAAATTCTAGGAAGGGTCCAAACACTATTGCTGCACATGAGAAAAAATTTTATCGAAAAAATCATCCTCTTACATGCCTGTAATTCCTGAAGCGATCAAAAATGGGTCGTCGATCGGGAATGGGTTGCCTCCCCTAATAGCTATGGATAGCAGAAACTACTTTCAGACTGCTAAGCTAGTTAGTGACCATTGGTGCATAATGGAACCCCGGAGTCACTTTGCTTGAAACCTCCATCCGCTTCACATATGAAACTCTAGTCACGATTCAAACTAACCCCTAAGACCAAGGTGATTTTCCTATTAAAAACCACTCAACACTGTCATTTCTACTGCAAAGAAAAAAGAGCTTTAAAACTCTTATTTTTTTGCATATCAAACTGTAAGATCTTATACGTGACTAGTATAAGAAGACATGGAAAAAATTTCAAAACTTTGACCATGTAGATTGCAAGATATATGCATTTAAAGTGAAGAAAACAAGATTTTTGGCACCTTGCTTGCTTAGATTTTTTGGCTTTGGATCTTTTTAGTTCAACTTTTTTGCACTATTGATTTTGATTTTCTACTTATTTATGTTAAGAAATTGAGTTGAGAATTTACAAAAAAAATTTAGGGAAAAAAGCACTTAATTTTTACTCATTAAAAAATTGTTAAATAGAGGTCAGCAGGTTCAAGATTGAAGAAAAAACTAAATTGTTAACAGCTTTTAGATGGAATTGAATCACAATAATCCTAACAATGAGATTGTTCTAGCAAGAAAATCTAACCTTATCTAATAAAAATTTTGAAAAATTCTAAAAATTGCATTAAAAAATGAATTTTACAAGGGTTTTTTTTCAAGAAAATGCTTAGATTGCCCCAAAAAATAAGATTTTCCATAATTTCTCAATTATTAGTCCAAATTGAATGAAAAAAAGCTTCACATGTAAACAAAAATATAATCTTTGAGAAAAAAAATTGAAAAAAAAATTATTTTGACTTCCTGTGATTTTTTTTGTACAGCCCACCAAACTCCATTTTTGCTTATTGTGCCATAACTTTTGCTCCTGGACATCAATTAAAATAAAAATTATATATTCACAAAGTTCTTGCAGAAATAGACAACTTCAAAAAATTCCAAAAAATGTCACTAAAAATTGAGACCGTAACAACCTGCCCAAATCCAAATTGTCCCTTGAGGGGACAAATGGTCCTTTAGGGGTTAAGCATGCCAATCCTGCAAAGCTCAAATGGCATGTCATTCAAATTGCTTAACCTTGTAATAAGGACGGGCTGGTCTCCATAGAAATCATCCTTTTTGATACAGTGTGCATATCTAAAATCAAAAGTATTCATTTGAGGTCAAATTATTGTGCAAGGCCTCTCTTTTTTGCACAAAATTCCAAAGATGAACAATTGCACTTCTATCCTAATGAGTATACAATATGCAAAGATTCTTTGTCATTCATTGGACACAGTGTGTCTGCGGTGGCAGCGTTACAGGATTAGGGTAGCAATTTCTAAATCTAACACTAGTCATAAACCATTGCTGGGATGTCCCGTTCATTGAGTCATCTTGTTCATTGAGTTGCAATGAGCCATGATACCAAAAATTTTGCGGGCTAAATTGATAATTGGGCATTACGGATTTTTCATCCAAAATTGCTATCTCATCTAAAAAAATCCGTTGCCCACCTGTGGTTAATGCCGAGTAACGCTCTTGTCCTTTGGGCATTCCGTGAAAAAACGGACCTCTTGGTCGGGCTCCGCCCTCCTCATTGGTCCCTTTTTTCAAGGAATGCCCTCAGGCTCCGGCATTACCCTATACATTTATCGACATCTAAAAAACAACCTATGCAAACAAGACACATAGGATTACATAAACTTGTCACTGTGGTGGGTCCGGGTTTTCTGTTGACCAATTTAAAATGACCTTGATAAAATTGCAATGATCCTGATGACAACGAGGCCCGGGTATTAATTATACTATAATTCTGTGATACGAACAAAACTCGGGCCCTGGACGGTGATCAGTTATAATTTATTCGGTATAAATTTTAATTATACTGTGGTCATATAATGATCGATGGTTTGCGATGTGAACAAATGACGATCGTAATGGACACCCTTGCACATAATCTTTAACAAAATAATCTAAAACATTCTTTTTCAAAATCAAATTTTGAAGTTTAAAATAGACTTCACAATATATTTCTTATTTTTTAATAAAAATTTATAATTTTGTAAGATTTTATTTTAACATTTGAAAGTTTTATAAACACTAAAATGTGGTGCCTTGAGCATTTAGTGGTTAACACCTAAATATATTTCTTCATTTCTTCATTTGAAGTTTTGTTAAAATGTGTGATTGGCAAAAATTTGGAAAAATAATTTGGTATTGATTTATAAACATAATTCATAAATTTTGGATTATATATATATACTTTGATTAAAAATTTATATCACCAATCTTAATAAATAAAATTTGAAATATAAAATTGAAAATTCCTTCTATATTTAATTAGATCATAGATATCAAAAAATTTAAAATAAATTTTTTACAATTGATTCATAATTGTAAAATTCTAAATACAATAATTTTTAATTTTTAAATAAAATAATAGGGCTCACCTCTCTATGCGCTACTATGACAAAAGGATTCAAACTATAGAAATTGGAAAATTTAACATATTTATAAATAAATTTATAATTTGCAAATACAATGGTTCAGTTACTTATGCAATTGTTGTTCTGTTTGTTGATAGGCTTTGGTAAGAAATTTATCCCATTAGAAAAGAATTGAGCCCCAAAAGAGGCCACTTTGTATTGCAAAAATATGGGTGGGAAAAGCCTTCACAACTTACTAATTAGGCCAAGAATTCTATAATGAATCAAAAATTTGTCATCATTATTCAATCCATCTCCATGATTTCTTGAATTAGTGGGTGGGAAGAGCCTTCTTAATTCACTAATTGGCCAAGAATTGCATTATAAATTCAAAAATTTGTCATCATTATCCAATCTAACTTCAAGATATCATAAATTTCATGATGGTTTCCTCATGAAGGATTGAGCACATGCCAAGTGGTGGTTGTAATGAATCTATGATTGCTCTCATATTCATGCAATTACATGCAATTAGTACTAAAAGTGGTAAGAAAACTCAAGGCCTCTTTTTGCGTTCAATTCTTTTCTAATGCCTTTTTTAATGGTTCTGTGGTTGGAAAGGCAATTATCTTGGGTATGCAACTCTTGCATTATATGCAGGGGCATTGACATTAAATTGGCTTAGAAGATAACTTTTGTAAAAATATTATCAAACTTTGAAGATTCCCTTTATATGACATTAGACCACTGGTCCATTGGAAAACATAAAAACTAACAAAAATTAAGATAGAGAAACTACAGAATCTCCAAATTAGTCAAAGGAAATTCCAAAAAAGTCCGTTGTAACTAAAAAAAGTGGTGCAAGTTGAAAATAGGCAGAAAAATTGATAAATTTCTCCCATTTTTGGAATTGCACTAATGCTACTAATTTGGACCATTCTCCAAACAACTCTAGTGCACAAATATTTGATGGTCAATGTCCTTTGTATTCAATTCTAAAAATGTCTTGTAATTTAACTCAAAGAAATTCTCAACAAGAGATTTGTTAGTAGTAGGTTTGGTATAGTTATAGGTTAAATTTATCACCTTTGGTTGGTTAAAGGTTGTAATTTGATTTCTATTGCATAGATTGAATTGCTATTAATGTAGACTCTAGAGCATGGCATCCATAGAATCTTTTTCTTCAGGGTGTTCAAACTAGCTTCAATGTTGTCGATCAAGTTGTGGAGAGCCGGTTTCAAATTTAATTTGGAACAATTATATTCGGAAACCTCAAATTTATTTCAGGACAAAAGGAATATAAGATCAGAAAATCTATTGATTTTTTTCAATTTTCGACAAGAATCAACAAAAACTAAGCCGCAATTGAATCCTTAAACCTCAACAAAGACGTTTTTTTGTTTGATGGATGACAAAAAATCTTTCTAATAAGACAGAAGTGCAACTATTCATCCTTAGAATTTTATTGTGAAAAAGGGAAGTCTTCAATAGTAGTTTGACTTCCAATGAGCACTTTTGAATTCTTTTAAGCGAATAAATTATACAATATCCAAAAGGATGATTTCACGATCACTAGTCCATCTTTTAACCTCTAAAGCCCTAAACATGCTTTTTTGAAAATATAGCATTTTGAAGCAGCTCACTATGAATGGAACTTTTATTTTTTTTCTTTGAAATTTTCATACAACATGTACCCAAAGAGTAGCTTTAAGGTCCAACAATTTTCTTAATTTTTGACCACATGGTTAAAAAGTTATTGTATAATATGTCATTTTTATTATTTAGCGAGCAACCTGGGCAGCCCCAAAAAATCTGAAAAATCACCATTTTAAGGAATAAAAATTTGAAATTGGTTTTCTAGATTTATATATAGGCAAGGTTTAGGGAAGTTCTAGATATAAAATCAAAACTAGACTAAATACTATAATGGATACGATACAATCCTATTTTGGTTCTATTCTCTTTTTATGGCTTTTGGCATACTTTTATCTACTTTAAATTGCAAATTCAAAAAAAAGAAATCTACAAGTCCTAAGTGACAAATTGGAAGCTCATAGCAACCAAGCTCCTTTTCTTCCTAATTCATATATCCCACACGCATTGTCTCCCCTACTCCTACCTCACTAGTATAAAGGGGTTTTTTTCCACATGTTGTAACACACTAAATTAAATAAGTGCCTTAATTTGACTTCAACTGTTCAATTTGCCAAAAAATGAAGTGCCTTTTGAAGCTAGTTGCCTGAAAAAATTAGCTTCAAAAGTCACTTCATTTGGCCTAATTTTTTGGATCCTAATTTAAATTAATTAGAAATCAAGGATAAAGTGCATGAGAGTGCCTTAACTTTGATTTTTTAACTCTTTAAAATTCGATTTTTGCCTTTTGAGGCCACTGCCAAGCATGCGACAGTGCAAGTTCCGGTAGGCGGGAATAGGAAAAAAATCATTTTTTTGGCAAAAAAATACATTTTGCAGGGTCCTTGGAGGGCTGTGGAGCAACCTTCCAAAGACCCCATTTTCCTTGTAATGTTAGTTGGAGGCAGCCATTTAATTGGGACGCAAGTTTGTTTGACGTGATAGAGAAGTTGGTTGAGATTTTTTTTTTGGCACCATAGGGTCAAATTGCACCATTTCAAAATATTTGTCTACCTTTTGCTAAATAAAGTAATCTTTTTTTGCCAGAAACTTTCCATTTCTATTAACCCCTACAAGACTAAGGTCATTTTTCTATCACAATTATTCAAAATTGCCATTTTCTTTTGCATTCAAGAAAACAAACACAAAAAACATTTTTTTAGAATGTAACCATAGGATCTTGTACTTTACTTGTATGAAGTTATGTGGTGAAAATTTCATGATGATTGACCATCATCAAGAAAATTAGGGCATGCAAATATGGTATCAATATGGTGCAGTGAAAGACTATCAAGATCATTTGGTGCCAACCTCCATGCAAATTCAGTATTAAACCTGGCATGGAGGTTGGCACCAAATGATCTTGATGGCATTTCAATGCACCATAGCACCAATTTACATGTCTTGAACTTTTTGGTGATATAGATTAAAAGATATTAGCATTCAAAGTTGGAAAAAAAAGTTTTTTTGAATGCTGGCCTACAATTTTGACTAACTTTGATCGCCATTTAGAAAAAGAGTTTGCACTAAAACCTCTGAATTTAAAACCTTGTGTGTTAAAAGATTGTGTAGAAAGTTCAAAAAAAAAGTTTTAAAAAACACACACCTGACCTTCATTCTTTAAAAAATTATTAAATAGAAGTAGATCTTAGGTTGTACGAAAATTGAAAATGTTAATAGCTCTAAGATGGGATTGAAACACAATAATTCCAACAATGGGATTTTTCTACCAAGCAAATTTAAACTTGTTAAACATCTTTTTTGAGTTGTTTTTACAAATTGCATTCAAAAATGAATCCTATAAGTTGTTTTTCAAGAAATTGCTCAAATTGCCCGGAAAACAAGATTGTTCATAACTTTCACATCACAAATCCAAATGAAATGATTCAAGCTTCATGCATAGACAAAATATAACATATTAATCAATAGATTTAAAACTTTAATTTCAAATTTTTGTAGACTTCTTTTTCTACTTGAAAACATGAAAATTATATCTAAAATGTCAAAACTTTTGCTGTTGATCAATAATTGAAATATAAATTATATTCCCTCAAAGATGATTTGTTTTTCCGTCTTATGAGAAAGTTTAAAAAGATTCACCAAAAATTGAAGTCATAGAAGCTTGCCAAAATCCATTTTGTCTCCCAAGGAAAATGGTCCTTTAGGAGATAAAAATGTGGATGAAGCCACCAAATTTAGATGAAAATGTGCATAAATATAATTGAAAAGTGTTTTTTGGTCCACATTAAAAATAGATGAATGTAGAATTGCAATGCTTTCTCAAATTTTAAGTAATTGCTATCTTGGTACTTTTTCAAAAAATAAAAAATGAAGGTTAGTCATGATGAATCATTCACTCAAGGACTCTTTTTTTGACAAAGGCACCAACATTTGATAGTATGAAATTCAGATGGCATTTTAGGATAAATAGTTATTGTGCATTATGGGTAATGACTATAAATTTGATGTGTGGTTTCAGCTGAGAAGTGATGCTTTCAATTGCGGTGATTGCAAGAAACACTTGTTGATTTTTATTGCGTTTTCAAAGTACTCATGCTTATTTTTCTATAAAACTTTAAAGTTAAAAAATAAATTTTCAAAAATTTAAAAATAAAGGCAAATGTATACATTTTTAATAATGAAAGTAGCCATTGACGAAAAAAACATAGGAGTTTCATTAAGTAGGAAAACCAGAAAAGTGTTAAATCTCAAGAAAATAGATATTTCGATATTTAATTTTTTCAATAGGGAAAAAATGAAAAATAGAATTGTTCACTTGTAACAACTCTATGGAGAGTTGTTACACTCTCATGGTCATTCACCAAAAGAACCACAAAAATAATATTTTACATCATTTGAAATGCAAGCAAAAAGATACTCAATTTGTAGACTTCCATGCAACCAAATTCATTTTTCTACAATTAAGTATTTTTAGAATTTTTGTGACAAAACAATAGTTGCTAGTCTACTAAAAGACCATCTCTTCCAATTTTCAACTTCAAACTCGTTTACTTGGATATAAAATAGTACTAAGCCTTCTCCCAATTAACAAGTATACCAAAAATTGGGGGCTATTTATGGATAGTAAAACATTTTGAAAAATGAGAAAAAAATAAGCCAAGATATATAATAGTCATGAATACCATACCTATGAATCTTGCGTCTTTTGGAACCATAACACAAAAGTAATGACCAAAAAACAAAAGCAGCATGCAGGGGGTGTGACAAAAAAACAAGACAAGTGTTAATTCCAATGCCCCTTTGAGAAAACTAGGTCTTTCTACTCTCCAGAATAGCACAAGTGCTATATACAATCCATACTTGCTTATGGAGTTCCGACTGAGGCTACAGATGAGTATTGTAGGTTGGATGACTACTGTAGGTTGGATGAGTCTTTTTAGTTGGAGGCTATGAAGCGATTTGTGAGGACTGTCCGAGGTATTGTCCGTTCTTTTGAATCTACGTATTTGCACCAACCCACTTGACTTGTACCGATATCCAAGAACAAGTAGACACTAACTGGGCCGAGGTTTCTCTGGTATGTTTGGGAGTTTGGGAAACAACATCACTGTGAGTTACTCCATTTTTATTCTCCTTTTGGATAAAATCTTTTTGCAACCTGGTGAAGGATTTGATATGCAATTTGAGGTAAGTGGGCATCTGACTGGAAAAAAACACACCCAGAACCCGAGCTTGACGTGCAAATAAAACCCCAAAACACAACTGGCCGGATGAATACCAAGCTCAAGAAACACACCTGACTTGAATCCGAATCACAAACTGGATTGATCATGACATCCAAAAACCACACCCGACTTGCAAAAAATTCCCAATTCAAATCCAGCACCTAACTTGAAAAACGTCGCACCTGACTTGAAAGAAAACAAAAAAAAACTGAACCGATTCACAACTGGGTTGATGATGGTCGGAAAAAAACAACTAATTATGACTTGAAATTTGAAAATCAAAATAATAACCGATTCCAATCCGGAATTCGAAAAGCCAAAACTCACCGGTTTCTGGAGCCAACCGAATGCATGCCGAAATTGGAGAACCGAGCGATCGCAGAACCTTGGCTGGATGAAAGAACTCCGCATTGGAGAATCCAAGAAGAAGACAGGAATTGCGAAGGGGAGAACTTGGGGATGGTCCACTCTGTCTCAAGATTGGCTTCGAAGCTGGAAAATCCGGAACGGCGGGATCGGTAAATTTGCGGCTGTGGCTTTCTAGAGCTATGGCATGGAAACTAAAATAAACCTTGACTTGGCCTTTAATTGCACAATGAAAAAGGTAAGGAATCATGAAGATTGTGAATAGGTAAATTAATAGGTGTCGGTATTCAAGAGTACATATGATTCAAGTCCGATTCGCTTCACTTCACAGTAATTAATATTTCTAAAATCTGGGGATCGTAATTTGATTACAATATGCTCACGTGTAGTTCGCAATTGTACGTGTGTTCATCTGGGGTCGCGAAAGTGCTACTGATCGACAGCGGAGCTAGACAGAACAGTGCTTGACACCTACGAGCTAGCAAAAATCCAATCTGGTGAAAATTCTCTGTTTGATCAGCTTGTGGTGGGGTAGGATTACATTAACATATGTGATTCAATCTGATCTCATACTAATCAATCAATCTTTCTTAAATTGGGGGATCCTGAATCGGACAACGCTGGATTTTGAGTGACTGAATTACCGACCCATTACGATCTGGTACTGGAACGTATATGAAAGTTACAAACTCATGGAGGCAATTTCAGTCGTGAGATTCCGTAGAATGTGCACACCAGCTGCGGCTATCTATTGCTTGTTCAAGTGTTTGGATGAGCCCCGTGCGTAAGTTCTCGCTCAAGAAGAGCTCGCACTGGACACGTACGCTTCATCTGGAAATCAAGCTTGCGAGCTAGCAACATCCCGGCCGGGAACAACAACATGCATACAATTGGACAAGTTCAGGTGAAGTAACAATCGAACTAAGAAGTCCCAGAACTAGACACAAATTAATTGCTACTTATGAGCCTCCTATGTTCTGTCTAGAATGGCTGATGGTGCAGTCAGTGCCGGTTTATGGCGTTCCATCATCTTGATCGGGAGTGCTTGCGGGAGTGGAGACATCATGTTCTGGAGTGACTGCTGGAGTGGGAGCATCATGTTCTGGAGTGGCCGATGGAGTGGTAACAACTCGGCTAGGAGTGGAAACATCCTGCTGTCCGATTGGAATCGGTTTCTTTTTCGGTAAACAAAACCCGGAGGGAAACCCGTGACGGTTAGGGTCTGCCGGTCTTGGAGTGCTTGTCTTTCGTCTACCAGATGCCTCCAGGCCTTTGCCAGATGCCTCAGCAGGCTGTTCTTCGGACTGCGCACGCATCTCTTCCTTCGGAAGGAGGTGGTGAGGACGAACAGGTTCCTTTCCAGGGCTGGTTTTCTCCGCCATTTTATTCTGCGGACTCTAAATGCATTTTCATCCCAATTTCCAATCAAAAACTTGGCAACGAAAGATAATTGTAGTGATGCATTACGCTTTCTCGGTTTAGTTTTAGTAGTGACGATTGCAGACCTAATGCGTTGCGATTCCTCACTTAACTATAGTACTGTACGGAAATTTTCTGCATTGACAATCATTTAGCAAAAGACGATTGCACAAATTAACGCATTATTAATTTAGTGCTTTCTCAATCGACGCCGGGTCCTTTGAGCCTCGCAATTCTTTGACGTACTTCAATTCCTGCTTATAGAAACATACATAGCACTTGCCGAGCTAGAAGTAGAGTAATTTTGACGGAGCATATACTTGCAACGTTCGGGACTTAATTCACTGAGAGAACAGTAACTTAATTAAGAGTCAATTCCATTCATGAATCGCAATTCAAATTGAATTAAGTTTGAACAACACTATGAACCATTCCAATTACCTGGAGAGAATTGAAGTGGATGAGCACGCACTCGCCGCTTTTGAAATACTTGCGCAATGAGGGCGCTGATCTGCGATCAACCTGCAATTCCAGCAATCAGTCTGCAATTTTCAAGCAATTTTCACTCCTAGCCTGTCGTACCTGTGTGATCGGGTGAATAACACCAATTAACTCTGCAAGTCTTAAAATGATACGTACGTATGCCCACTCCCACGACGAACCTGCCTGCGATATATGTATACTTGGAGGGCTGTAGGTCTTAACGTACATTTAATTAATTATCCTAGCTAGCTACATGCTCACCCCTCACGTGATAACGACAACAATATTCCTAGCCTGTGTTGGATCGATCGGTGAGTAGAGTAGACAACTTAACAAATCCTAGCTCATCCTCACTCCCACATCCGGATACACAATGCACACATTAGATTGTGCAGGGAAGTTAATGCGCGTACCTCACGTACAACGAAACAAGAGCTGCGAGTTTCCAGAGATGAATCGATTTGAAGGGCCTCGTACGCGCGTTGAGAGCCAGCAGCCAGGCAGGAGGGATGCGTTTGAAATGCTGAAACCAGAAAGGGCGGGCCGGAGTAAGCTTGAATTCAGAAAAAGGCGGGGTCAGTTGATTGGACGACCGGCTGCCCCTTGCATGCAATGCGATTCGACTCGACTGAAGAATTGGTGTTCCAGTAGGTTCCTCCAACCCATGGATCAATCTGGGTAGTATGGGAAATTTCGTTAAAAGGGCAGTGTGCCATAATTCATGTGCAGATGAATCACAATTTTTGGCACCTTGCCCTGAATTGTGCCAATTTAACATGATTTTCCATTTACACCCTTCCTCTTCCATGCCCAATTTTAATGTCCAGAATACAATAGAACCTCCCTAAGTAATTGGTATGGGACCGGTTTGACAATATCTTTCATGGAGGTTTATGTGCTTATGGAGGATCGACTTAGGGAGGTTCTATTGGACTACCAATTTAATGAAAGTTTGCTTGTACTAGAATATTAATAATTCCAAACGAGGTTGATATGTGCAAAGTTTGTGCAAGTAATTAATAATCAGTATGCACCTTGTATCTTTTTATCAACCTACGGAACAACATTGTTTGTATCAAGTATGGAATTTTTTTGGCTTTAAGCATTGTCAAATCATATCCCATGAATAACCCCCCAAAAGACGTGCAAGTAATTATGCAAGTGGCTAATTCAATTAGTGCAAGCATTTTAAACCAAAATTTTGTTAAAATGTTGGTATTCTAAAACCTTGGCAATTTTACATTTAGACCATAGTACATTAGTACCATATGTTTTGAAATTTATACCAATTCTAGACTTTAGAAAATTTCAAAATTCCTTCTAAACTCAATTGCAAGCACAATATTATCATTTTTTGAGTGAAATTTGTTGGAGTGGATATGAAATGAGTTGTATTGGCATCGTCAGTTTTTAAGATTTTTGTTTTCTTGAAATCCATGACCTCGTTTTTGCAAATCTAATTTTGAACTAGAGTCAATGCAATTTTGGCTTGGTCAACCACTTGACATAGTTACTTCCACATTTGCAATTTTAGAAAAATATATACTCTATTAATGTAAAACCAACCATTAGACAAAACAACAACTTGGTAAAGGATCTCCACAAATTAGGATGACTTTCATCCAAGCAATAATGAGGATGACACTTGCATTTCAATGTATTTGTTGTCCAATAAGTGGACGTTGAAGCGCTTAGAGGTTAATTGTGCACATCAACCCCATGCATGTTATTCTAATTGTAAATAAGCGCATCTAAAAACGGAATTCTAATTAATCCATTTGCGTGCAAACAACTTACACATAAATCCATAGGCCATTGAGAGCAATGCTACATATTTGATATCATACCAAGTAAAGTGACAATTGTCATGTAGTTGCTTGCATGTAAAGGTGATTGCACAAAACACTTGTATTATTTGTTGTGTTTTGCAATAGCACTCATGATTTTTTCTGGAGTACTTTAAAACTAGAAAAATAATTTTCAAATAACTCAAAAATATGGATGATGTATACACCTCTAAGATGAAGGTAATTACCAAATGAAAATCCTAGAAAAATTCTCTAAATAAGAGAACTAGAAAAATGCCAAAACTCAAGAAAATAGATACTTCAATGTTTAAATTAGTTAAAAATAAGAAAAAGATTTAAATAACTAAATAGAAAATTGGCCATTTTTATGGGCCCCGTCAGGAGACGCGTACGCTTCCCTGACGAGGAACGCCGCTCCGCTGGGGAACTTCGGGATCGGGATTAGGAATTGTGCAGTTTGTCTTCTTTAGATGCATGCTTGCGGTAAGAGCAGGGATTTCTAGATTTGGCACTTCACGTGTGTGAAGTTCGGGAGAGAATCCGTCCTCTCGGCTGCTTGCTAAGGACCTCTGGATTGCCCAAAATCACAATTCCTAAGCGAGCTCGGGAAAGAGCAACACTGAGTCGCCGTGGATCATCGAGAAACCCAATTCCCTGGAACAAAGTTGCACAACATACTTTAGTTGATTTTCACAACCTTGTCTAGAACCCTCTATACCCAAGCTGCACAGTGTGAATGCGAAAGAACCACATACTTAACACAGTATACGCAGCTCTCGCAAATTGCTTCATTGCTTCATAATTAGAATTAGAAATACTTGATGCTCATTGCTCCTGACACAGGCTAGAATGATCAAGTTCTTCTCACGTCCCTGAAAGGAATCCACACTAGCGACCTGAACACCAGATGGGCGTTATTTCCTAATCATGTAACAACTTGTTGCTAAAATGAATATTTGGGTTTGTCAGGACAGTAAACTTGGCATTGATGTACCTCTATCTCCTTGTATAACTGTTGACGTAGAGAGCCATTCCTTAGCCATGTTGTTAACAATGTATGCATGCTGCCCTTCGTAAGGGGTTATCACACCAATCTCTCCAATCATAGAGAGGAAAGACAGACGTCAGTAAAATTATATCCATCAAGTACCGAACATGAATGTTGAATATCACGAAGGTTCAAGTATTAGAAGTTCTTCACTGAAACGCAGAACACAAGAGTCCAAAGCACTAAGCAATTCGAGCGTCCATATACTGTTTCATTGGATTAATTTACTACTCAGTAATTATAAGAAAAAAAATGAGGCAAACCTGAGCTGGAACGACTCCACTCTTAACGATCTTAACAAGAAACATAGTAACAATCTTCTCAACATTTCCAGCTTCTCCTCTGTTCAGGTATGAAGTACTTCTTGCACTAATCTCTTCTTGTCCCATCTGGGTGGCACAAAGCCATCCAAAAAGATTAAAACCTCGTGACCATCAAAGGAGCATCTTGTCCAGAGGACAAAACAACTTCAAGTACCGATAGCCAAAAAATACTAAAACAAGTAGTGGTCCAAAAAGTAAGCCATGCCTTTAACTCAGAATAAAATCTATGTTGCCACTTTACCTGCACATAGAAGAACATAGGTCTATTGGCACGGGCCAGGGAAAATTGATTTGAGGTAACATCTTCTCACTGGTAGTGACTCTATTCTGAAGAGTTCCTTCTTAGAAACTGTTCGATGGAAACTCCGACAGACTCAGATGCATTCGATATTGAACCTGTAAGAGGAAAAACATCAATAAGCACCAAAACAACATGCAAAATCGAATCAAATCAATCAAATACCGCGTACACACTACATTATAAAATTGATGCCCGTCATCAACAACAATACGGTAGATCAGGTATCGAAGAAGTGGCTAAAAATACGACAGTTGATTGCTACGTAAGTACAAGTTCAGCAATAAAGTGGTCAAAAGAGGTAAGGCTCTTAACATAATATCATAAGCAGGGATAAAAAAATCACCTGAAGACGTATAGGCTTCACTCCAAGAAAAACAAGACGCTCAAATAAAGACTGAGCAAGACCAACAAGAGCAGCCTTCTTGCACATGATGCCAGGACCTAACTGGCAATGATCTCCGACCAAAACCAACTGCCAAGCCCCCCCACATTATCAGCATTAGCACTTCGAAATCTCAACCTTATCAATTAGAAATTACACTATCAAGCTCTATCCTCAAAATATCAATCATCAAAACAAACCAACTTCCATAGAACTCAGCAACAAAGCAGGAAGACTAATTAAACAAAAACCACCAGCAGGATATCCTCACCTGTTTGGCTCCAAGAACTAGCGGAATCAAACACTCTGGCTCTGTTGCCTGTGTTCATTCATCTACTAGAACCTGCATTGCAAGCATAAAAGTTCAAGAAATTGTAGCAACACCTCAAGAATTTCAAGAAAAAAAACAGACACAAAATGATTATAATTTGAAGGCATACAGTCAAATAATAAAAGAGATACATACTTCTGCAACCCCAATAGCACTTTCATAGTGACATATGCTTCAAATCCTCTTAAGTAACTGATAGTCTATTAAACGATATGATATGTGCACAACTGACGGAAACAAAATTTGCGTGTCAGGGATCACTCGCTTCCACACAGATTTCACCGTGAAATGTTGGAACCAAGAGCTTGAAATGGCAGGACCAAGCTGCCGAAAGGAGGGTTTCATCAGGTTGAGGTCCATTGATTCTCACGTCAAAAGGGTCAAAGTGAAAATATTCAAATACCTTGGTATCTCCTTATGCACAACAAAGTGCAATTCACCGTCGATAAGGAAATTCACCTCCCAATAAACGCCATACTCATCAGACCCCGTCCGCTCTAACGGCCGTTGCCAGTCCGTCGGCGCTTTGGCGTTACCCCCAGACGTGCAGAGCCCAATCCTCATACCATCCACACTTCCTACAAAGAGTCCCAACAAAATCATCACTCGCACAATCAAAACAATCCAAAATCCAATATGCAAAATCCAAAATGCAATATACGCAAATGCAGAATGCCAATTGCAAAAAAACTAACCAATTGAACGATCCCCGGATACCTGTAGTGGTGCATTTTGGTGCACACATTGTGCGGATCCTGGTGATGGTCGGCCACCTCTTGCACCGCAATGTTGGACGCCATGGTTCGAAAACTCTTTCTCTGCACAATTTCGCTGCTAAGCAGTCTCGCGCTGCTGCTACTGCTATTCCTTCGTCCCTTATTAGATGCCAACCACCGACCGCTCCAAATAGGAGTCGCGTCCCAATTCAGCTCGCTCATTCTACTTGTCTGCTTCCAAGAAGACACAAAAGCATAGAGGCACTGTGTAGGAACAGAGCACAATGCAGACGTGGAAGGGCCAAGGGTTGTCACCATTGCAAACCTCCAACAAACAAGCTAATTCTGGAAAAAAGGTACGATCCGCAACAATTTCATATGGATCGCACGTAGCTAAAGTACGAGCATCGCCATTGCCATCGCCAATTCCTGTATTTTCCAATGCAATTCTCGAGCAGAGACGATTTTCTTTCTAAATCCTAAACCTAATTCTTGCAAGTATGATTCAATCAGACAGGGAATTGAACTTTCTTCCGATGCGAGAAATCTGATTCCAGCAATGTGAGGCCGGTCAATTGTGCGATTGCTCACGAATGCGAGGTTCTGGTGGATTCTAATTGACAGTGAGATCTGTGATCGAGAAATGCATGCGCCTGACTCAATCCTTTGAAAGTAGGTTGTACGATTTGCTGTAGGATTGCAATGGATGAGAAATTCCTTGCAAGCTTGCCTGTGTAACAAGTAAGGGAGGAGGTTCTTAAACCGCTCGAGCTCTAAAATCGCCCACCTCCACAATGTTCGCTGCTTGTACATGTTGCTTTTTGCAATGTACAAGCTGTGGACATTTGAGGAGGTGAGCAATTTTGGAGCCCTCCGAAGCATCAAAAATTTGAACTTCAAAAATTCATAACTAATTCCACAAAGCTCCAAAAAATATGAAACGACTTGGGTTGGATGCCAATTTCATTTTTCTTTGTAGAAAAATTTACTAAAACATATTTCAAGAAGTTCCACCTCCCCAAAATTTAGATTCAGCTCTTAAGTGAGCGCTTTATGGACCTCCTCCCTTAATACACCCTGGCGTATTGAAATGCCAGAGATTATTAGCTAAGCCATCCTATTGTGCCACAATCAATACCTTAAATACCTTAAATGAGGCTATTTGTTTTGTTTTGTTTTGTTTTGTTTTGTTTGTAGCGTGGACAACTTCCTGACCGTGCGTCCCCCGGATGCGTGCTTGGTACCGTCGGAAAGCTCTCGCCGAGGAGGGGTGCACCGGCTTGGTTTCGTGGCGTTTGGAGCGGCGGTGCAAAAGTTATTGAATTTCAAAGTATTTATTGATTAAAAAATTAGAAAATTACTTTTACTTTGATTTTGGTGGCGTTCTTGCTACTGGGAGTGGAACCGAGAGTTAAAAAATTGCTTTTACTTTAATTTTGGTGGCGTTCTTGCTTCTGGGAGTGGAACTGGGAGTGGAACCGGGAGTTAGAAAATTACTTTTGCTTTGATTTTGGTGGCGTTCTTGCTTCTAGGAGTGGAACTGGGAGTGGAACCGAGAGTTAGAAAATTACTTTTCCTTTTAATTTAGTTGTAGCAACGACACAGGGCACACTAGTTCAATTGAAATGAGCCTATTTGTGTCACTTTTGTATCAATAGTGCTGATGTCAAATTCTTAACCCCTAAAGTCCTAAGGCCATTTTTCTCTCAAAAACGACTCAAAACTGTCAATTTTGCTGCGTTCATTTAAGAAAAGAGAAAAATATTTCTCTTAGAACTTGACCATAGGATCTTGTACTTAACTTATCTTCGATCATGTGGTAAAAATTTCATAAATTTTGACCATACAAATTAGAAGATATTAGCATTCAAAGTTGGAAAATTTTGATTTTTTAAACACTAACTTGCAATTTCAGATGACATTGACCACAATTTGTAAAAAAAATTTGCACTACAAACTTTGAATTTAACTTTTTTTATGTTGAATGATTGAGTTGACAATCTAGGAAAAAAATTCCAAAAAAATTCACTTGATTTCACTCTTTAAGAAATTGTTAAGTAGAAGTAGGTCAAAGAATGAAAGAAAAACTAAATTGTCAGTAGCTTTAAGATGGGATTAAAATACTATAATTCCAATGGTGAAATTGTTTTAGCAAGAAAACTTAGCCTTATCCAACAATTCTTTTTGAAAAATTGTAAAAATTGCATTCAGAAATGAATCCTATAAGTTATTTTTTCAAGAGTATGCTTTAATTGCCCAAAAAATAAGATTGTCCATGACTTTCACATAACAAATTTAAATGGAATGAATCAAAGCTTCCCATATAGATAAAAATATAATCTATGAGAAAATCATTTTTAAACTTTTAAAAAAAAATTTGGTGTGAGAAAGATTTTTGCCCGCCGCACCAAAAAAAGGACCATTTGTGCCATAACTTTTGCTTTCGGACTCTGATTGAAATAAAAATTATATTTCCATAAAGTTAATGTGTTTTTCTATCTTCACAATAAGTTTCAGAAAATAATGATGAATATTGAAGCTGTAGTAGCTTGCCCAAAAAACATTTTGTCCTCGGAGGGGACAAGGGGACTTTAGGGGTTAAATGTGCACTACTAATACATAGTGCCACAAATAGGCCACAAATTAATTATGATACAAATAGGATGGTTTTCCTTATATCAAGCGAAAGGTGGATCCTTGTTCAAAACTAACCCCTTAATTTTGTGGTTCTATTGGCTCCTTAATGCTTAAAAAAATAGAAGGAGTAGCTTCAAACTTGATATCAAAATTTTTTGTTAAGGACATTTATTTTTATATACATTTGGTGAACACATCATTATCATATTTGTACACTATGATTGTGAGAGATTTTGAATTGGATAAATATGCTTTGTGATAGACTACATTGATTTGTTGTAATAGTGAGTGTGACACTAACATGCCAAATTCACACTATTTTCATTAGAACATTTTCTGACTAACTCTTAGAAGTTTGACTTTTCATTTTGAATGTCCGTATGCATTTTCTTGCTTTCAATGGAGTTATGCTCATATCTTCCAATCTAAATATTAAGCACTCATTATAAATAGTCTAAAGGGAGTTTACATTGTTGCACATATATAGTTGTTTCCACCATATTAGAGATAAATGCTGTTAATAAAAAAAATGAATCTTAATAATCTATCCAAATTTCTTCAATATGTGATTTTGTAGGTGATTCTCTAGGACCCAAACGACTTGTTAACAACTGTATAGAGATGATCATTTACCAAGGGAACCACCAAAAATATGTTTTATCATGTTTCAAAATGCAAACTAGATGAAGCTTACTTTGTGGACTTCTATACCACACAAAATTAAGTATTTTTAGAATTACTTTAAGTTTATTAACCATAGCTATACTTCTATTAGAAGACCATTTCATCTAAATTTCAACTCCAAAATTGTATTCTAGATATTAAAAATTACTTTTTGGGTACTAAATAACACTAAAAATCCCCAAATTGGCAAGTGTGACATATTATTGGGGGCTATTATTAAATAGTAAAACATTTTTAAAATATTCTAAAAATTTAGAAAAGGTGTACGATAGTCATGAATACCTTGTCTATGAGTTTTGAGTCATTTGGAGTTAAAATGCAAAAGTTGTAGCCAAAAAAAGTAATCAACATGCAACGTGTGACAAAAAATAGTACAAGTGTATCTTGCAATCACTTGTAAATGATATTTTATAGTTGCCCATGATCACAACAATTGAATAGAATCATTGAGCATTATGTCCAATTACCAGACCTTGCGGTTGGTTTAAGTAGTTCCACTGGGTCCTATTTTCTATCACGCGTTCAATGCGGAAGTTGCTTTGTGTTATAAGTATTGCAAAAACAATTGAATGAATAAGAAATTCAGAAGCAAGCTTCCTACAACATAGAGAATGTGTTTGAATTATTTCAATTTTTTCAAAATTAATTCAATAGGTGAGATTGAATTTTCAATATATAGATTTGGTGGTTTTTAGTACTATTTAATACCTTTTTGAAAGAGTTACGTTGTCAAATTTGGTAGGCTAGCTTTTCTAACATAAATACATCTTCTCAAGAGAGGAATTTCCAAAAATATGTTCCAAGATAATGTGTTATCCATTGGCTTAAAGTGTGCTATATTCAAGTTGAATCTATGTTGAACTAAGAAATAGTTTTCACTTCCAACTTTGATCTTCTTTTTTTGCTCTTAGTTGGCAACAATGGCCACTTATAAAATAAAAATTTCTAATGTATTTTCTAATTTAAAAAAATAGAAATATAGAAGTCTCATTTTCTAGCATAAATTGCAACATATGGCTCACAAAAGTATTTCAAGATACTCAAAAAGACTCCATAGTATTAGTAAAGGCCCATATCGCCTATAATCTGTCAATTGAAATTGTTTTGAAGGAAAATTATGTATTGCCATCCATCCTTGCTATTCAAAGATGAACATCACACAATGTCACATTAATAGATTTCAAATCCAATTGACCATCAACATTCATGCTCCATGCCCTCAATAGTACTACAAGTGACTTATTGTACAAAAAGTACTAAAAAGCTAAAAATAAAAAATGCAACAAATAGCACAAGTGTTTCTTGCAATCATCCACTGGACAATGGCATAGAATTTCACCAAATTGTTCTGTCCAAGTATTTGGTTGGATGAATGTTGCCATTAAAAAAAGCAGGGATGTTGATTGAAATCTCCCCTACAACTTAGTCTGTTGTTAACCCCTAAAGTTCCATGACTATGATTTCATCAAAAAAATGCTAAAAAACTGCCATGTTTAAGACTAGTATCAAATTTTTGAATAATAACTTATTGGTCACATGTAACCATAGGATCTTGTAGTATACTGACTTGAGAATATGGGGTAAGAATTTCAGAAATTTTCACTATGTGCATTGCAAGATATAAGTATTCAAATTCACAAATATCATTTTTTTGGCCCTGCAAAAAACAGGGCAGCTGTACTTCACAAGCTCACTTTTCTATTAAAACATGTCCAAAATGGTGGTGCTTCTTTGAATTCTTTTCCTAGACAAATTGGCCACATGCTTGAAAATTTCACATCATTTGGAATTGTACAAAATAAAGGAAAAGAATAGTAAGTATGCAGTAGTAGAGAATGATTCAAAAGTCTAAATTGTTAAAATTTAATTAAGGCATTAGATGACATTTGAAGGCATTGGAGGACTGTGTGAGCGTTTATTTACCCACCCTTAGTAAATAAGCAAACACAACCAAACTCTAATTTTCGTGTGAATTTTTATACAATCTGTGGGTGCCTATCGCCAATCCATTATGTCTTCCAAGCAATGGATTTTCTTTTCCTATGTTCCTAACATCCACAATGTACACAAAAACCAAAAATTTGAACTACTTGATGATATCTCTTCTAACTTTTTCAATAAAAAGAGGTCACGGTGGTTTCGAATTCAACCTAGTTATAGTCCAAATTTAACTGTCTTAAGGCATAGAACATTTTATGCCATTTCTAAAAACACAAAACTTGACTCAAGCCCCTTCTCCTAGCAAAAGTTATGGATGGATGAGGTTTAGCCCTTTCGAGGCTATTTGAACTTCATCCACGATTTAATTGATGTTTCCTCATTCAATTAGATTTGAAAATTGAACCCAAGTTTTAGAGAAGTAAGGCTTGACTAAATTCTAAGTTTTGACTTGGATGTACAATTTTAGGTCCACTTCATCCATTCCTTGACCCAAACTTCATCCTTGAATATTTCCTAGGGTTTGTGGTCTTTTGTGAAGTTCAAACCACTTTTGGATTACCTTAAGGTCCTACTTTGACTTCATAATTCTAACCTTTTCCTTTAATTAGGTTAAAACGACCTAATTCTTTCTACCCTTGTTCCTTGAGGTTTTGATTAAGCTTTGGTAATTTACTATTTTTAGGTTTTTTAGATTTATTCCTTCTAGAAGCTGATCTAAGCTCTCCAACGTGTCCTCTTGATTGATATTCCACTTATCCTATTGAAAGTTATTGATGGATGAAGTTTGATTGATAATCAGTGTTCAAAACTTCCTCCGTTGATTACTCTTAACCCTTAAAGGACCAAGGCCCTTTTTCTGCCCAAAAACACTCAAAACTGCCATTTCTGCAGCAAAAAGTAAAAAACTTTGAAAAATGTTATTTTTTCACATCTAATTGTAGGATCTTACACCTAAATAGTACGAGAGTGTGTGGAAAAAATTTCAAAATTTTTGACCGCACAGATTGCAAGATATTTGCGTTTAATGTGAAAAAAACAATTTTTTCAGCACATTGTGGAACTAGATTTTTTGACTATGAACATTTTAAAATTTATTTTTTTGCACTACAGAGTTTTGAGCTTTTAATGTTTACACTAGAGAATTGAGTTGAGAATCTAGCCAAGAAAAAATAGTTCAAAAAAACTTAATTTTCATTATCAAAAAAAAATGTTAAATAGAAGTAGGTACGAGATAGAAGGAAACTCTAAAATATTCATATATTTTAGGTGAGATTAAAATGTACTAATCCCAACCGTGAGATTGTTCTAGCAAGTAAATTTGACCATGCGAAAAAAAAAAATTTGAAAATTTTGAAAAATTGCATTCAGAAATGAATCCCACAAGTTATTTTTTTCAAAAAGATGCTATAATTGCCCAAAAAACAAGAATGTCCATAACTTTCTCATACAAAAATCCAAATGAAATGAACCAAAGCTTTTTCTAGATAGAAAAAAATATAATCTATGAGAAAAAAAATACTTAAAAAAAAAAAAAAAAAAAAATTGCAAATTTTTTTTGCTGCCCGCCGTCCCTTGTTTTGAGCTTATTTGGTCATAACTTTTGAACCTGGCCACCGATTGTGAAAAAAAATTATAATCCCATGAAGCTAATCAGCTTTTCTACCTCTAAAAAAAGTTTCAAAAAATCAGAAGAAAATTTCAGCCCGTAGGTACCTGCCCAAAAACACATTTGTCCCCCAAAGGGACAATGGTCCTTTAGGGGTTAATCCTAATTTGAAAATTAGTTTCTAGTTTTACTTTTGAGACCTGGATTACTTCTAGTTAATATTTCCTAATTTAACTTGTCTTGTTTATCCTACAATCACTTTTCATCCAAATTAGGTCCTAAACTTCATCCCTCCATTTCTCACTCGTTTTTACTCCAAATCCTAAGTGTGAGATGGTTTTGGAAATCCTTAATTCTAGTCTACAAGTTTTTAAATCTAAACTTGAGAAAAGTTCTAATCTTGATGCTTTGAATCTGTCTTGAACTTTGGCTAAGTGTTAAAAACGCTAAATCTAAACAATTAAAAAGAAGGGAAAGGGTTTAGTAATTTACCTCGAGTTGCCCTTCATTTGCGGTGTTGTAGAGTAGCTCCTTGAGATACTTACGGTCTGCCATTCTTGGGTGCTATTTTAGAATTTTGCTCACCGCTTTGAAGATAGGTGTTTAATACAATTTTCTTAGATTTTTACACTTCTTTTTCTTTCTACTTCTAACCCTTCATATTCTTTTAGGACTTTTCTACTTCAATTATTTAAATATCCCAAAGGTTGACTAGTCTTGGAATAAATAATTGAAGTCAACTCCTAAACAATAATTGACTCTTCAATTCTTATTCTATCCAAGTTTTGATGGTTCGAAGTGTTTTTCCTAGATTTTCACCTAATCCTATCTCTTCCTAAACTCCCTTCCAACTCCTAAATTGTCCATCTCTCTCAATTTTCAACGTGGTTCTATCTCTTGAGGTGTTTGGGAGCTATTATGGTACTTGAGAATTTGGCAATGGAAACGTTGCACCCAAGTTTCTTTCTCTAAAATTCTCCACCCACCAATCCTACTTCTATTTCTTAATTCTAGTTGATTACAAGCAACCTTTCACCTCTTTAGAATTCCAAATGGCATTTTTAAATCCTTGTGGGGTGAGTTCTCTTTGTTAGTACCAAATTTTGTTTTTAGTCTTACATCCAAGGAAATCAAAAATTTTGCCAAGCCTGGACAGGGCCGTTCGGAGCCTGGATGAGGAGCCTGGAGCCTAGCAGCAGCCGGAGCCCAGCAGTAGCCGGGGCTCCCATTTTGCCTCCACGTGCCCGCGCTTGGCTAGCTGCATCCTTCGCCCGCCCGTTCTCTGCCACGTGGCGCGGCGCGAGAGGCCAGACCCCATCAGTCGCCGGTCGTGCTTGTTAAGGGGTGGGGGTGGGGGGTTGTGGCTGGTCGACTCGGGTCTCTGTACTGGTTTGATTTCTCGGGGGTTCTGGACTGGTTTGAACTCGGGTTCTGGACTGGTTTGAATTCGGGTTCTGGACTGGTTTGAACTCGGGGGTCTTTTCCCAAAATTCACGACTAAAACGAACCACCTATTGACATCTAATTTGGCATCACTAAGTGGAACTTTGGTGAGATACTATTGTTTGGAATTTTTGTCAAAAAAAGCTAAACAATTTCAACACTTAAGATCAAAGCTTCGCCGTAGGTGGGAATTTTGCCAAAATGCTAAACAATTCTAACACTTAAGACCAAAGCTTTGCCGTGTGTGGAAATTTTGCCAAAATGCTAAAACAATTCTAACACTTAAGACCAAAGCTTTGTCGTGTTTGGCTAATATCCCAAAACTCTAAAGAAATCTATACTAAGTGAAGTCAACGCTTCGCCGCATGCGAAGGTTTGCAAGAAACTTAGAACAACTTAAGACAAAGGTTGGTTAGTACAATTATACAAGGGCTGAACACAAATGGTTAGTCTATGCTAGAACTCGAATACACGTTAGTGAAGAGGGGTTAGAACACAAAACTCATCAAAAAGCACACTAGAATGCCCCCAAAAGCGGCATACGCCAATATACGGAGGGCGGAATCTAGGAGTAGTACAAAGGTTAGTGAAAACAAACTTCAAGTTACTATAACAAAAAGGCCAAGTTAGTATTTTAGTCAAAAATCCGGAAACAAAGACAATCTTTGAAGGGTCTCCAATGTCCTTCAAAGAAAGCTTAAAAATTAGCAACAATGGAGTTTGAAATGCTCCAAAAACACACGTTTACAACTTTTAGCTCAAAAATGGCCAAAAAAGTCCAAACAAATGGACGTACATGTTTTGAAAGCCAAAATAATGGCCCAAGGGGTGTTTGTGAGAGAAAAGTGAGTATCTTATATACATTTCCTAGGGTGCTCACTCCCCTCTCTTTTCCTACTAGTAATCTTATCACTTGAGAATTTCATCCTAATCTTCTAATTTTTGACTTTCTACGCTGGACCAAACTTCTAATTTTTGGAGAACAACTCCAAATCACGAACGGATTGCGCCATTGGCTTTAGAAGGTCATTTCTAGTCTACAAGTTTTCATACCCTTTAATTTGACCTCAAAAACGCAATAATACTTAGCACTAACTAAACAGCCAAAAGGAATAAAAATCTAGTCTTTGGAATTTGACTTTTCTGAGAAAAATAACTAGCCTAAGTTCTTTAGAAGGTCTAAGGGAGTAAGAAAAGACCCAACTTGGATCCCATTCCAATTCCTTGTGCTCCCGGGGCGCCGGTCAACTCCACCATATTCTTCAAATTTGGCAACTGTTTAGGAATCTTGCCGGTTTTGGCACTTCTGACTATCAGAATGTCTTGAAACTTGTTGGAGCATCTTATTAGCATAAAACAAGCTAGTCTAATTTTTAATGAGATTTTAATGCAACCTAGATGATTTACGAGAAATTCCCATCCAAGGTTTTGGCGGTTGACCATTCGGAAAGGCATCTTCTGTAAGTCAGAAAATTCTGAATCTTTTTATGGAATCTCTCATGGAATTACACAAAACATGTGCAAACTCATATTCTTAATTTGCACAAAGGTCATAGGAGAATCAAATCTTGTCTTCTCCTTTTGAAATCGGAAATTAAGGAATCTTCTACGTCGAGGGGAATCTTGGCAAATCGATTTTGCCGTTGTTCTCCAACATGATTTCCACCCAAGATCAATATATTGCATCCCTAGATTCTTCCCAGGTGTCCCTCTTGCGAGTGTAACTCTTGCAGGCCTAATCAATGGGATTTCTACAATTTCTTCAATAGAATGGGGACAGTGAAACCTATTGTCGGAAATAGACATATGATCTCAACGGTAGTCCCTGAGACCAAATTCGGACCTAAGAAGTCACCTACATCGTGGTTTTGGCGATTCTAGCCCTATTTACTATAAACCAATCTAATCACGTGAAATCCCAGTTTTATACCTATTTACAAACAGAAATTGAGTTTAGTTGAAGGCAACTTACTGATAAGGGACCAAATGCTATATTGGTATGTGACACACCTATTTTGGTCTTACACTCTTTTTTGGGCTTTTTGTGACTAAAAGTACATTCAAACTTACTATACACAAAAAAAAGAAAATAATAAGTTCCGGGTGACGAATTGGGACCTCACATATACTAGGTTTGTTGGAAGATTGTTTGTAAACTATGGCTAATGGAAGGCCAACTGATATTCTTGAAAAATTGTGTGAGATGGCTGGGTTTTCATCAAATGAAGAACTCATGCTCTATGAGGTATACATTTTTCATTGTTAGCTTAACTGATAATTGGACGGCTCTAAATTTCTTCTTGATCAGTCAAGCTGTCTCTTATGGAGGTGATTCTGTATCTTTTGGATATTGTCAATTTTGAAGAAGTACAAACCATGAGACGGGGTTGGTTACTGCAGGAAATTAAGTTCGAGCCAACTGTTATGTGTGAGCACATACAAGAAATCATCTTTCAGAGGGAGTCAGGTTTTTATACCTTTAGCTCATGGTTCTCAGGTTGTACTGAAAAGAGATTCGACCTTGTCCATAGGTTGATACTTCGATGAGAGTTATCTTGCGTTATATTGTATGCCTAGGAATAAGTATTTGAATATTGTATGCCTAGGAATAAGTATTTGATTGAACAATTGTCATGGTTGGGATTTGAAATGCTTTGAGTTGTGGTTTTCAACAACGCTCCAATAACATTATTATTTGTTCAATTGGCAACAATCATACTAAAGTTTTGAGCACTGCTGCGCTCTTTCAAAGCATCTGAAGATGCCATGAGGAGCGTCGAATCCCCTGTGCTGCATTTGTTTCAAACTCTCTTTACGCTGACATTGGGGAACTTGACATTGGATCTGCCTCTCAATTTGAGGCGTATTTTTCTGTTTGTGAACACAATTCATATAATTTTTTTAACATGCACCGATGTCTTAGCATTTAAATAAAATAAATTTCATGTTTTGCAGGCTATGACATTGGATGCAGTGTTGCGCCTCACCTACCAGAGCTTGGGGGTCGTCTATGGAGACTTGGGCACATCTCCTTTGTACGTCTTCAAGAGCACAATTTTCAAAGAAGTGCAGCATCGAGACGACATCATTGGAGCTCTGTCTCTCATTCTCTACACGCTCACCACCATCCCCTTAATCAAGTACATCTCCAACGTACTGAGAGCCAAGGTGAAAGTAAATCAAAATCCTTTGGAATAGTAACCCACCTTTCTGAGTCTGACTTTGGAATCGTGTATCATTTTTAGGGTTTGAAACCTTAAACAAATTTCTTATTTGGAGTCTTGTCTTGCTGCAAGATGTTTGTTTTATGGCTTGAATTCTAGGATTAAGATCGAATGCATATCGGGGTTTAGGTTTGCCGGTCAAGTTATGTGATCGGAGGCTTAATCATATAGTTGTAATGTTTCAAGAAATTGGTAGAAATGAGACCTTGATTTAGGTTTCAAATGCACGGATTTCTGCGTTTTGTAGATTAGGCCAAGTGTTCAATGTCGCTACTCATTGAGTAGGTGATCGCAAGTGATGGTTTGTATTATCTGTAGGATGGCAATGGCGATAGCTTGTAATTTGAAAAGAATTTGCTTGTTCTTGGACAAGACGTAGATCGAACAAATGAGCAAAATGGAGTCCTTTGCACATCTTTTGTAATGTAATTCTTTGGTCTTTGTGGAGTCTGAAAAGTGGACATGTGCATTAATTGCTTGTACAGCTAAGACAAATTGCTGGGGTTTGTTTTTGATTCCTATTAAAACATTAGGGTTTGGGATTTTTAAGAGTAGGATGTCTGTTGATCTTGTCATTCTGTGAACATTTTTTAAATTTAGGAAAGAATTGGTGTGCAGATGGGTTGAGCACAATCCCATGGAAATCTTACTAATCAGAGAGACAACCGTTATTTGGAGCAAGAGCACGGGAAAGCCTTATTACAATGCCGTTGTCTGGATGGACAATCTGCAGGTAAACCAATTTTCTTTCTTTTGTTGTGCAGGGAACAGAGTAGGTTACTCTTTGGGGAAACACTAAAATTTGCATTTTTTTTCTGTTAGGATTTATACTAAACCCTCTCTAATGACACTGCCTCTAGGGGACAAATGGGCTTCTATTAGCACATTCATGCATGTTGATGACTTGACATGTAGAACTTATCAAATCAGATGTTTCTGTGGATACCAATATACACGGAATGTGCAATAACAGTGTAGGTCATTAGAAAGTGATGAGTGTATGTGCTGAATGCATGCTAAGTGTAGTGAGTATGCAGTTTTGTTTCATTCCTTTCTTATTGATTTTTTCTGTGGCTTTGACCATTTATGTAGTTGACTTTGTGACTTTTATCCTTCCAATGTATAAACCTTGGTCTTTTGTCCTGTGGTAGGCAATTGGAGAAACATCATCCTCAAGGTAGTTGCCCGTGGTCGCCAATTTGTAGGCACCTGAAGACATTGTGTACTCAAATGATCCCGAAATTGTTATCAAGGTAGTTTGACCTCCAGTGCAAATCTGTGCCTCATGTTAATCTAAATGTGGTGGAATCACCTCAATAATGATTTTACGCAATTTAGGAGTAACCGTTATATGTCAACTGCATGCTTCTAAGCGTTTGATTAACTTAAGGCCAATTGTGTCATCATTGCAATATTGTATATTTCAAAGCTTTTATGTTGTTTTTTATAACGGCAAGCATATGGTTTATTTTACCTTGTCCAGGTGGATGAGGATTTGATTAGGGGAATAGATACACCTCGAGAATTTATAGACTTGGAGAGAGACTTGCAAAAAGCAGGGATGAAGCTGGCCATGAACTCAATATGACGAGAGGCAATGCACAGCAGGCGTTCCATGGTCTCAGATTCTGAAGCCACAGAAAAAGAAAAGAAGGGAATCAAATTGGACCTAATACACAAATGCCTACTTACCAGAGATTTTCAAGTCAATTGAAGTGATTTAGACCAAAGATTCTGCTAGGCACTCTTGCTTTAACAGATTCTGCATCCTCCATTTTGAGACAGATTTGACGGAATGCAGCGGTTGCACTACTACTAAAGCTTGTTGTATGGGAGCATTTTTACCAACATATTGTTTTGAAGTGAATACGTCAATAAGTTGCAAGAATCCAGCTTGGTGATATATCAGTAGCAATTGTTCTAGTAGCAATAGTTCATCTTTGCATCAGAAAGTATTATGTGGATGGATTAGTGGGTGCTGTAGAAGTGAGGTTTTCATTCCTCCCTTTCTGCAGGAGTGTGCACTCTCCTAGAGATGATTTTTGAGCGAGTATTCTTGGAAATCAATCCAGGTTGTCCAGACAGAATAATTATGCACAGTTATTTGAAATTATTTAGAATTTTTATTTTATTTTTTTGCAATTTATAGAGTGAAAAATAAAAAGTCAAAATTATGAGGTCAAGTTTCAATAAATAAGATTTCAATCAATAAAATCCTAGAATTCATGAAACCTGTGATATGTGATTCTAGTCAAGATGTACATTCTTCCTATAAAAAGAAATGAAACATTTTGACTTTTCACAAAAAGTTTTTTTTTGCATAGAAATTTCATTCAAATAGTAGTAGTTCTAAATATAGTTTATTTTAAGTGAAATTACACATAAAGATGCAATACCTTTAATACAAAAACATGTCCAAATTTCATTTTATAATTCCAACTTATGAGCGATTTATATGGTGGTCAACTACTTTTGGGAGTCACCGTAGCATAGTATTCAAGTTCTCATGTCAATCTTTTTAGTTAAAATAGTCCAGCCCATTTCCGCCATTTGCCTATTTCTATTGTCCTAATTTTGGCCTTATTTTGCCACAACACTCATCCAAAGCCATGCACTTTCCTGACAAAATACGAGCATTAATGTCACAAAGGATTTTTGTGACAATCTTTCATTGGTCCCAGAACGTGCCAATCTTTCATTGGTCCCAGAACGTGCCAATCTTTCATTGGTCCATACCAAGGATTTTTTTTTCACTGTAGAAGCTGTGTTTTGGCAGCACCTAGTAGCATTAAATTTGAAGGGATTTTGAATGCATTTGTTGCTTTCTGTTAGAATTGGCGAAAGTTTGCCAAAAATAACAGCCTTGGTCCATACTTAGGTGCTAATAGATACATGGAAGGGTGGTTATAGGTTGTCAATATGGCGTTCATGACCACTCTATGGGCGGTTTTGTAATTTCAGGACTAAATACTTCAAAAATTCACAAATCTCAGTCTTTGATTGGAAAGTTATAATTCCACTTGGATTGATTTGTGAAACAAGCACACACCTATGAAAAAAAATATTTACCCCTCTTGGAATTGGGCCCAAGATATCCAAATTGCAAGTCAGGGTGGTAATAGCCCAAGAGTCTTGTCTACCTTAATAGATGTTCTGTTGCTATCACAGGTTGTAATATACAGCATCACTTTTGGATCAAGAATGTCAAGGACAAGAAGCTTAAAGTGAAGGGTCCAGTGTGTATGCCTACCAAAGTGCTGCGCATCACCATCCGGAAGTCTCCTTGTGGAGAAGGTATTCTTCTTACTCAACTCCTTTTGTGTAGCTGCAGTGTATTTCTTGTCTCTTTACGTTTGTCCTGCAGTGAGATTATGGGTTTCATATGGAGTTTTATTACATAAATTGTGGTCCTCTGACCAAAGCATGGATGATATCTAATTTTAAAGTAGTCACAAGTGTTAGTAAATTTGAACATGTGAATTCAAAGATGATCTCGGTTTTGGATTTTTGCAATTATGAGGATGATGAGTCCTGAAATTGCAATTAGGTCTAATCGTTGTCAAGTTTTGTTGTAAATGTTTTGCCTCTAGAGATCCCCCATTTGACTGCGTGATTGACAAAGTGAATGATAGTTTAATCGATAAATTTATCAATATTACAAGAATACTATAAATACTGCAAGTAAATATTATCTTAATTTTAGCTAAATAACGTAGTCGTTAATTTAATGTTGAGTCAATGCCAATAAGACAAACAGAATGTAAACACCGTTTACCTTTTTCTTTACATTAACTCTACTTGAGTACAATATGGATCTAATGGATTTGCTAACATATAGGATTTTTTCATTCTACTAGAGTTATCTTTTTGTGTTCTTAATTCTGGGAATTTCTTTCATTATCATCTGTACTTGAGTTATTAACAGACAAAAGTAGGCAGCAAATTTATGTGTCCTTGCTGCGATAAAAGCTGACTTGGCAATTTTGTGACTTTTCAGGTATCAACAACTGGGATAAGTTTGAATTGCGTGATTGATCTGTACAATCCTTTTGAAGTGGTCAAGCACTATTGCGATTGGTGTCAAGTGGTGTCGAGATTAAGGTTACTATTGCTGATGTTCAAGCCAGCATTACATTGTTACTATCTTGGTGGCTGTGATCACATGAGTTCATGAATACATCTCCACAAGAGCATTGATTTTGGGTTCTTTGTATCTGTTTGTAATTTTATTGATGTCAGATGCACGAATCGGGTCGGGGTGTTTTTGTATGTTTGAGTTCATTACGTTCGGCAAATCACTTAAAAAAATTAATATGCAAACATTAGAAAATTAGAAAATTAATATGCAAACTCTTTACCTGGTTTCAAAGAGCCCTCTAGGACTTTAGATGGAGATACATATTTTTTCATTCAAGTTTGGGGTTGGGAGTTGCTTGAATGCATTTTCAATGGATGGGGTTGGAAATTTCCTCATTTGGATTATTCACTTATCTTCATAAGATGATGCTAAATCCAATGATTAGTTTCTATGGTACCAAGAAGATTATCACTTTCAATGATTTAAAGATAAAAACTATTTTCTAAAAGAAAATTTAATCCTTATTATGAATCCAACTTTCTTCAATATGTGATTTTGTTGTTGATTCTCTAGGGCCCATACGTCTTGTTAATTTTAAAATACTTTGCATTAAAAATGAACAAATTAGTAAATATAGAAAAAACAATTGCCTTTATAGAAATTTATTCAAATTTAGAACTATAAAAATAAAAGTAAAAGTAAAAGTAAAACTTCATTATAAATATACATAAGCCAAAGTGAATGTATTCAATGATTTTATATATCAAACATATCTGATTTATGTTTTCAACAGTTTGAACTTTGGGCAATATGGCAAGTACTTCAAATCAAGACAATTCAAAGAGTGTATACAATAAAGATGTTGAATCTAATTCAGAAAGTGATGATAACATGAATGATGAAGGAATATGGTTAGGATTTTTGGAACCAATCGAGTATACCAAAAAAAGAGCTCTTGAAGGACATTCCATCTTTAGCAAGGTTGGTGAGTGTCCAACAGTAGGGGTGGATCCAAACAATAACTTTCCATATTTATCTCAAACTATTTGTGGAATTTGTAATGGTCCTTTGCAATTTCTTTTGCAAGTATTCCATGACAAAGATGATCTTAGAGGAAGTCCCACTCAAGCAACACTTGTATTTATATGCCCTAAAATGACATGCTTGCAAGAAGACCAACATCAACAACACAAACAATTGGGGGAAAATCCTAGCCGAAGTATAAAAGTATTTCGAATTCAATCACCTTGCATGTACTCTACATTGGAAAATACAATACAAAAAGGCACTTCAAATTGCTTAGAAGATAAAACAAAATTGTGGCCAGAGATGGAGCTTTTTATTGAGAAAGATGACAATAACAATGCAACAGAATATGAAAATTCTAGTGATGATACAATAGAAGCGAATTCAACAATAAATGATGTACTACAAAATCCTTTAGAAGATTCCATGCAAATTGAGTCAGATGATGAGTTGGAAAGTGTCAATATGACGGAGACTCAAGACTTATCACCAGATGAACAAGTATGGGAAAAATTTATGGAAACAATTGCAAGGGCACAAAATCAAGTGTTGAGGATATCCAATTCTCTACAAGCAATGCCTTTGTGGCTTTCTCTACAAGGACAACCAAATGATATTAACATTCCTCCATGCACCCATTGTGGCAACCAACAACAATTTGGATTTCAAATTATGCACTAACTCCTTAGTTTTTTAGACCTGGATAATGAACCTAATTCTATAGATTGGGGGACCATTGCTATCTACACTTGTAAGCATGCTTGTTTAACAAGTCCTAGTTTACGTTATGTAGAAGAATTTGTTTGGATTCAGTTACATCCCGATTCTTGTCAAAATATAGAAGCTTATAACTCTATACAAGGTAGGATTATTTAAAGTTTGGTTTAAAAAAAAAAAACTCTCAATGTAGTCTTTGCGCATCACTGATGTTTTCTTATACTTTGAGCACTCATCTTATATATGCTTTTGCAAATTCAACCAATTTCTTTATATTTTAAATGAAAAAATTCTTTGCATAGTGCATTTTGAAAAGCACTTCCATTAGTGTCAACTAAGCCCTTTATGGTCTTGAATCATTTGGGTGTCCATCACTTGAGTCATTTGGAGGTGCAAATCTATTTTCATTGTGTTTTGTGTTTTGTGTTTTAGCGTGGAAGCAAAGCAAATGCGGGGGCATGTCTAGGACAATACATTGTGATACAGACAACTACAAGGAAATGGGAACAAAGAAATGGAAACAAGGAAATACACAAATGCGCTCATTTCTATCCTACTCTTTTCTACTTTGTGTGTCTTAAAGTAAGCACTTGTAATCAACTGAAACAACTCCATGCAAGAGTGATTGCATTGTCAAGATAACACCATTCCAAATGTTGGTGTATAGTTTATGTCATCAAATCAATTTGTATTTGGGTTTTGGTGATTAGATCTCAATTTATGCAACAGAGTTGTTGCTTCCAAGAACATCATCAAAATTTAGGATCTTCTAAGAAGATATCTGCTAGTAATCTAGCTTGGAAAGATTAGTCAGTCCATTTTGGTGATTTTGTTTAGACTCCTTAGAGTGTGAAATTTTATTACGACTTTGTTTTGGCTTTGCAGTTTGAAAGGAATTTTTTTTGCCAATAAATTGGGTTTGGTTATGCAATGCCTTTGATGAAAATGGCTGCAAAGGCTAGCAAGTGGACACTCTCAAGTTGTTACTTTTGTAGGTCTTGCACTCAATATATAACAATTTTTGTCACTTTTTTGCTCCTTGTTGTGAAATCATTAGGTTAGATGCTTGTTCAAATGAGAATGTGTTTTCTTGATCTTTGTAGTACTAAGTAGTAAGTCCTACAAGAGAATGTTGTGAAATGAAGAATGCTCCAAAATTCTTAAAGAACCACGGGCCCAATTTGGACGGTATGCTTTTTAATAACACCATTTATGAGAACTTTCTTTGTTCAAGTTTTTATTTTGGTTTTTTGACTAACACATGCAATGTCCCTCACTTTGTTTTGGTGATAAAAAACTTGTCCCTGTTTGAATTACATTTTCAACAATGTGGTAAATCAAATTGGTCCTTTTAATACTATAAAATTTCAATCCTTTTGGAGTTATTTAGAAGCCATTTACTTCACATGCAATATATATTTGGTGCCCATGTTTTTTGAAGCATTGCAAGGCAAGCTTTTGGAGATCCAATGTTAGGGATAAGAAATCAGAGACCTCAATTTATGAAGTGCATTGATTTCCTCACTTGAAGAGAAAGGGGTGTTTTAAATATAGTCCTAGTAGTATAGTCTAAGGATAATGACCGTTTAGGAGATTTTTGTAAAGTTTTATTGAAAACAGATGTACTTCTAGTAAGATTTTATAAAAAAATCATTACTTTTGGGTCATTACTTATAAGACTATAGAACTATATCACTAGGACTATACTTAATACATCCCTATCTTATGTAGTGTCTTAAACATTGGAGCTAATAATTTAATTTTGAGGAAAAAAAGGTATGTTGGTTATGTATGTATATATGTATATTGTTCAATGTAAAGTTTTGAAATTATTTTTTTGCATACTTTTCTTGTGCATTTTATTCTCTTGGCTATGATCTAATTATTTTTAGAACATTGTTTTTTCCCAAGCATGTGCGCAGGGCCAAAAATCATGTATGAAGTTGATGTTGGATTATAGAGCACTAAGCTCAGTATTTAAAGCAAAGTCTTTCAACCCTTTACATTATGCGGCAATTGGTGGTCATGATGTTTCTATTGTGTGCCTTTTCATATCTAAAAAATAGAGGTGCTAGATTTTGAGTTGGTTTGGAAGGACTTTTGAAACCATGAGTGCCAATTCAGTCTACAATTTACATGATATGCCATGCTTCATTGGTAAAATTTCTAACACACAAGTGACTAATGAGATAACTTAATATGATTTTTTCAGAAACAATTGAAAGTAAGGGGTTGGTAGTATGTTAATCTCTAAAGGACCAACATGCGTTTTCTGGTTACATAGAAATTTTGGGTAGGTACGTGTGACTAGAGATTTTCATATTTTTGGCCCAAATTTTAATAGAAAGAGGAGACAAAGAATATCTTTCATATTCACAAAATTCCATGACATTTGGAAATGCAAATCAAAATTATGGGCCTAATATTTTACTTCTTTTTATAAATGGGCAGTCCTAGCAGATAAAGAAAACTACTCTTTTCAAAATCAAGAATTCAAAATTATTTTTTTAGAGTTATATATATACGGAAAGCTTTGAATCATTCTTTTTTGATCAATAAGTCAAAAGTTATGAGTATTCTTTGTTTGCGGGCAGTTGTGGATTTTCAACTCTAAATTAACCTTGAAGTCCTTTATTTTACTCAATTTTCAATACTTTTGGAAAGGAATACAATTATAGGACGTAGATTGTTTATTACAGCATTTGCCACCATTGGGATTGGTAGTTTTTAGTTCATCAGAAGACATTTTAGGGCCTTGGAAGACTGTGAATTCCCAAAGGGTTCCTTGCATTTCTAGACTACGGGATTAGAGCTGCAATTGCTGGTTGATGTGGCACATACTGAGCCACGTCATTCTTGAAGATTTTTTTTTTTTAATATTTAGAATGATGTTTTTATTTTTATTTTAAATGTTTTTTGATATCCCCTACCACTATTCACAAAGTTGGGCCAAATTGGGGAACGGGCTTGAAACGGCCCTCCGATGCCCTGAAATGTCATCTAATGCCTTAATTAAATTTTAACAATTTAGACTTTTGGATCATTCTCTATTATTGCCTACTTACTATTTTTTTTCCTTTATGTTGTACAATTCCAAATGATGTGAAATTTTCAAGCATGTGGTCAACTTGTCTTGGAAAAAGAATTCAAAGAAGCACCACCATTTTGGACAAGTTTTCATAGAAAAGTGAGCTTGTGAAGTATAGCTGCCCTGTTTTTTGTAGGGCCAAATAAATGATATTTGTGAATTTGAATACTTACGTCTTGCAATCCAAGTGGCGGAAATTTCTGAAATTCTTACCCCATGTTCTCAAGTCACATACTACAAGATCCTATGGTTACATGTGACCAAATTTTCTTTCTTTCAAAAATTTGATACTAGTTCTAAACCTGGCAATTTTTTAGCATTTTTTTGATGAAATCATAGTTATGGAACTTTAGAGGTTAACAACGGACTAAGTTGTAGGAGAGATTTCAATCAACATCCCTGCTTCTTCTAATGGCTACACTCATCCTACCAAATACATGGGCAGAATAGTTTGGTGAAATCTATGCCATTGCCCAGTGGGATGATTGCAAGAAACACTTGTGCTATTTGTTGCATTTTTTATTTTTAGCTTTTTAGTACTTTTTGTACAACAAGTCACTTGTAGTACTATTGAGGGCATGGAGCATGAATGTGGATGGTCAATTGGATTCGAGATCTATTAATGTGACAACGTGGGATGTTTGTCTTTGGGTAGCAAGGATGGATGGCAATATATAATTTTCCTTCAAAACAATTTCAATTGGCAGATTAAAGGCGATATAGGTCTTTATTAATACTATGGAGTCTTTCTGAGTATCTTGAAATACTTTTGTGAGCCATATGTTGCAATTTATGCTAGAAAATGAGACTTTCACAATTCTTTTTTTAAAAATTAGAAAATACATTAGAAATGTTTATTTTATAAGTGGCCATTGTTGCCAACTAAGAGCAAAGAAAGAAGATCAAAGTTGGAATTGAAAAACTATTTCTTAGTTCAATATAGATTCAATTTGAATATAGCACACTTCAAGCCAATGCAAAACACATTATCTTGGAACATATTTTTGAAAATTCCTCTCTCAAGAAGATGTATTTATGTTAGAAAAGCTAGCCTACCAAATTTGACAACGTAACTCTTCCAAAAAGGTATTCAATAGTATTAAAAACCACCAAACCTGTATATTGAAAATTCAATCTCACCTATTGAATTAATTTTGGAAAAATTGAAATACTTCAAACACATTTTCTATGTTGTAGGAAGCTTGCTTCTGAATTTCATATTCATTCAATTGTTTTTGCAATACTTATAACACAAAGCAACTTCTGCATTGAACGTGTGACAAAAAATAGGATAGGTGTTTTTTGCAATCACCTAGTGGCGCTATTTAAACCAACCACAAGGTCTTGGGAATTCGGCATTATGCTCAATGATTCTATTCAATTGTTGTAATCATGGGCAACTATAAAATATCATTTACAAATGATTGCAAGATACACTTGTACTACTTTTTGTCACACATTGCATGTTGATTATTTGTTTTGGCTACAACTTGTGCGTTTTGACTCCAAATGACTCAAAATTCATGGACACAATATTTATGACTATTGTACACCTTGTCTAAATTTTTAGAATAATTATAAAATGTTTTACTATTTAATAATAACCCCTAGTAATATGTCACACTTGCCAATTTGGAGATTTTTAGTGTTATTTAGTACCCAAAAAACAATTTTTTAGTATCCCGAATACAATTTTGGAGTTGAAATTTAGAAAAATAGTCTTCTAATAGAAATATAGCTACGGTTAATAAACTTAATGTAATTCTAAAAATACTTACTTTTATGTGGTGTAGAAGTCCACAAAGTGAACATCATCTAGCTTGCATTTTGAAACATGATAAAACATATTTTTGGTGGTTCTCCTTGGTAAATGATCAACTCCATAGAGTTGTTAAAAATGGCCAATTTTATTTAATTATTTAAATATTTTTCTTATTCTTAACTAATTTAAACATTGAAATATCTATTTTCTTGACATTTGGCGCTTTTCTAGTTCTCCTGTTTAGAGAATTTTTCTAGAATTTTCTTTTGGTGGTTACCTTCATCTTAGAGGTATATACATCATCCATATTTTTGAATTATTTGTAAATTATTTTTCTAGTTTTAAAGTACTCGAGAAAAAATCATGTGTACAATTGCAAAACACAACAAATAATACAAGTGTTTTGTGCAATCATCCTTACATGCAAGCAACTACATGACAATTGTCACTTCAAGTTGGTATGAAAACAAATATGTAGCATTGCTCTCAACGGCCTATGGATTTATATGTGAGTTGTTCGCATGCAAACGGTTCAATTAGAATTCTGTTTTTAGATGTGCTTGTTTATAATTAGAATAACATGCATGGGGTTGATGTGCACGATTAACTCTTAAGCACTCCAACATCGAATTATTGGACAATGAACACATTGAAATGCAAGTGTCATCCTCATTACTGCTTGGATGAAAGTCATCCTAATCTGTGGAGATCCTTTATAAAGCTATTGTTTTGTCTAATGGTTGGTTTTGCATTAATAGAGTATACATTTTTCTAAAATTGCAAATGTGGAAGTAACTATGCCAAGTGGTTGACCAAGCAAAAATTGCATTGACTCTAATTCAAAATTAGATTTGCAAAAATGAAGTCATGGATTTCAAGAACACAAAAATATCAAAAATTGACCATGCCAATACAACGCATTTCATATCCACTCCAACAAATTTCACTCAAAAAATGATAATATTTTGCTTGCAATTGAATTTAGAAGGAATTTTGAAATTTTCTAAAGTCTAGGATTGGTATAAATTTCAAAACATACGGTACTAATGTACTATGGTCTAAATGTAAAATTGCTATGGTTTTTAGAATACCAATATTTTAACAAAATTTTGGTTTAAAATACTTGCACTAATTGAATTAGCTACTTGCATAATTACTTGCACGTCTTTTGGGGGATTATTCATGGGATATGATTTGACAATGCTTAAAGCCAAAAAAATTCCATACTTGATACAAATAATGTTGTTCCGTAGGTTGATAAAAAGATACAAGGTGCATACTGATTATTGATTACTTGCACAAACTTTGCACATATCAACTTGGTTTGGGATTATTAATATTCTAGTACAAGCAAACTTTCATTAAATTGGTAGTCCAATAGAACCTCCCTAAGTCAATCCTCCATAAGCAGATAAACCTCCATAAAAATTCTTGTCAAACCGGTCCTGGACTTGTCCACATAACAAATGTTATAACCAAAAATGACCTTCTATAAGCAAATAAAGTAACAGGCTCTAAAATTGCACAAGCTCTAAAATCACCCACCCTATTCAAATGTACATTGCTTGTACATGTTGCTTTTTCATAGCCTTTAGCAATGTACGAACAATGTACACTTTACGGGGTGGGCGATTTTAGAGCCCTATGCCACTTCAACTTCAAAATTTCATAACTAATTCCAGAAAAATCCAAAAAATATGAAATGAATTGGGTTAGATGCCAATTCCTCTTGTCATTCAAGGAAAATTTACTGAAAATGAATTCAAGAAGCTTTACCTCCCCAAAATTCACTTTCAGCTCTTCAATGGGCGATTTCTGGACCTGTTACCTTAAACCTCGATAAAAGATCTTGTCAAACCGGTCCCAGACCAATTACTTAGGGACGTTCTATTGTATTCAGACATTAAAATTGGGCATGGAAGAGGAAGGGTGCAAATGGACAATCATGTTAAATTGGCACAATTCAGGGCAAGGTGCCAAAAATTGTGATTCATCTGCACACAACTCTAAAAAATAGGACTGGTATAGATTTCAGAAGGCGCAGTCTAAATACTGCATGTAAAAGCACCAAGTTTGTAGAAATATGGTGATGCTGAAAGAAGGAAATGAGTGGAAAAATGGCGAATTATGGCACACTGCCCCTTTAACGAAATTTCCCATACTACCCAGATTGATCCTACTGGAACACCAATTCTTCAGTCGAGTCGAATCGCATTGCATGCAAGGGGCAGCCAGTCGTCCGATCAACTGGCCCCGCCTTTTTCTGAATTCAAGCTTACTCCGGCCCGCCCTTTTTGGTTTCAGCATTTCAAACGCATCCCTCCTGCCTGGCTGCTGGCTCTCAACGCGCGTACGAGGCCCTTCAAATCGATTCATCTCTGGAAACTCGCAGCTCTTGTTTCGTTGTACGTGAGGTACGCGCGTCGACTTCCCTGCACAATCTAATGTTTGCATTGTGTATCCGGATGTGGGAGTGAGGATGAGCTAGCTAGCATATGCGTGATTGTAGGATTTGTTAAGTTGTCTACTCTACTCACCCATCGATCCAACACAGGCTAGGAATATTGTTGTCGTTATCACGTGAGGGGTGGAGCATGTAGCTAGCTAGGATAATTAATTAAATGTACGTTAAGACCTACAGCCCTCCAAGTATATATATATATATCGCAGGCAGGTTTGTCGTGGGAGTGGGCATACGTACGTATCATTTTAAGACTTGCAGAGTTAATTGGTGTTATTCACCCGATCACACAGGTACGTCAGGCTAGGAGTGAAAATTGCTTGAAAATTGCAGACTGATTGCTGGAATTGCAGGTTGATCGCAGATCAGCGCCCTCATTGCGCAAGTACTTGAAAAGCGGCGAGTGCGTGCTCATCCACTTCAATTCTCTCCAGGTAATTGGAATGGTTCATAGTGTTGTTCAAACTTAATTCAATTTGAATTGCGATTCATGAATGGAATTGACTCTTAATTAAGTTACTGTTCTCTCAGTGAATTAAGTCCCGAACGTTGCAAGTATATGCTCCGTCAAAATTACTCTACTTCTAGCTCGGCAAGTGCTATGTATGTTTCTATAAGCAGGAATTGAAGTACGTCAAAGAATTGCGAGGCTCAAAGGACCCGGCGTCGATTGAGAAAGCACTAAATTAATAATGCGTTAATTTGTGCAATCGTCTTTTGCTAAATGATTGTCAATGCAGAAAATTTCCGTACAGTACTATAGTTAAGTGAGGAATCGCAACGCATTAAGTCTGCAATCGTCACTACTAAAACTAAACCGAGAAAACATAATGCATTACTACAATTATCTTTCGTTGCCAAGTTTTTGATTGAAAATTGGGATGAAAATGCATTTAGAGTTCGCAGAATAAAATGGCGGAGAAAACCAGCCCTGGAAAGGAACCTGTTCGTCCTCACCACCTCCTTCCGAAGGAAGAGATGCGTGCGCAGTCCGAAGAAAAGCCTGCTGAGGCATCTGGCAAAGGCCTGGAGGCATCTGGTAGACGAAAGACAAGCACTCCAAGACCGGCAGACCCTAACCGTCACGGGTTTCCCTCCGGGTTTTGTTTACCGAAAAAGAAACCGATTCCAATCCGACAGCAGGATGTTTCCACTCCTAGCCGAGTTGTTACCACTCCATCGGCCACTCCAGAACATGATGCTCCCACTCCAGCAGTCACTCCAGAACATGATGTCTCCACTCCCGCAAGCACTCCCGATCAAGATGATGGAACGCCATAAACCGGCACTGACTGCACCATCAGCCATTCTAGACAGAACATAGGAGGCTCATAAGTAGCAATCAATTTGTGTCTAGTTCTGGGACCTCTTAGTTCGATTGTTACTTCACCTGAAGTTGTCCAATTGTATGCATGTTGTTGTTCCCGGCCGGGATGTTGCTAGCTCGCAAGCTTGATTTCCAGATGAAGCGTACGTGTCCAGTGCAAGCTCTTCTTGAGCGAGAACTTACGCACGGGGCTCATCCAAACACTTGAACAAGCAATAGATAGCCGCAGCTGGTGTGCACATTCTACGGAATCTCACGACTGAAATTGCCTCCATGAGTTTGTAACTTTCATACACGTTCCAATACCAGATCGTAATGGGTCGGGAATTCAGTCACTCAAAATCCAGCGTTGTCCGATTCAAGATCCCCCAATTTGAGAAAGATTGATTGATTAGTATGAGATCAGATTGAATCACATATGTTAATGTAGTCCTACCCCACCACAAGCTGATCAAACAGAGAATTTTCAGATTGGATTTTTGCTAGCTCGTAGGTGTCAAGCACTGTTCTGTCTAGCTCCGCTGTCGATCAGTAGCACTTTCGCGACCCCAGATGAACACACGTCCAATTGCGAACTACACGTGAGCATATTGTAATCAAATTACGATCCCCAGATTTTAGAAATATTAATTACTGTGAAGTGAAGCGAATCGGACTTAAATCATGTATACTCTTCAAATCCGACACCTATTAATTTACCTATTCACAATCTTCATGATTCCTTACCCTTTTCATTGTGCAATTGAAGGCCAAGTCAAGGTTTATATGAGTTTCCATGCCATAGCTCTAGAAATCCACAGCCGCAAATTTACCGATCCCGCCGTTCCCGATTTTCCAGCTTCGAAGCCAATCTTGAGACAGAGTGGACCATCCCCAAGTTCTCCCCTTCGCAATTCCTGTCTTCTTCTTGGATTCTCCAATGCGGAGTTCTTTCATCCAGCCAAGGTTCTGCGAACGCTCGGTTCTCCAATTTCGGCATGCAGTCGGTTGACTCCAGAAACCGGTGAGTTTTGGCTTTTCGAATTCCGGACTGGAATCGGTTATTATTTTTATTTTCAAGTCATAATTAGTTGTTTTTTTCCGACCAACATCAACCCAGTTGTGAATCGGTTCAGTTTTTTTTTGTTTTCTTTCAAGTCAGGTGCGACGTTTTTCAAGTTAGGTGCTGGATTTGAATTGGGGAATTTTTTGCAAGTCGGGTGTGGTTTTTGGATGTCATGATCAATCCAGTTTGTGATTCGGATTCAAGTCAGGTGTGTTTCTTGAGCTTGGTATTCATCCGGCCAGTTGTGATTTGGGGTTTTATTTGCAAGTCAAGCTCGGGTTCTGTGTTTTCTTTTCCAGTCAGGTGCCCACTTACCTCAAATTGCATATCAAATCCTTCACCAGGTTGCAAAAGATTTGATCCAAAAGGAGAATAAAAATGGAGTAACTCACAGTGATGTTGTTTCCCAAACTCCCAAACATACCAGAGAAACCTCGACCCAGTTAATGTCTAAATGCCCAAGGCCTGTTTTGAGCTTCCCGGAATTTGCTCTAAATTGAACAAAGTGCCAACATTTTGATAAGTTGTATCAATTTTTTGAATTGTTACAGTACAAATTCAAACTAGGAAAAGAAAACACAACAATATCACTTATGGAGTGAAAGATTATAATGTTTGACCACGAGGGTGCTAAAACTGCAAAATCTTCTTTACACAAGTCAAATCTAAAAAGTTGGTGACCTAAAAAATATGAGGTTAAAGGGCCTAACTTGTATAACCCCGATCAATTTATGACTTCTTACAATCTACTCCACAACTTTTTTAAATAAATTTTGAATGTGATTTTTTCTCCAAGACCTAATGTATTTGAGGCTCATTTCTAAGAGCTCTAAACACTACGAGAAGTCAAGATTGCAATGAATACCCTTGTACAAAAACTTGAATAGAAAAATCACTATCATTTATTTTCAAGATTGGATTTTTGGTGCTAAAAGTAGACTTAAGAAGAACTTTCTAAAAATATAAACTATTAAAAGTCACAATTTAGTTAGGTTACTTTTATTTAACTTCAAAGTTTTGTAAACACCAGATTTGGGTGCCTTGGGCATTTAGGGGTTAATGTCTACTTGTTTTTGGATATCGGTACCAGTCAAGGGGGTGGGCGCAAATCCGCAGATTCAAAATAACCTACCTCGGACAGCCCTGACAAAACGATTCATAGCCTCCAATGTCGTACTCTCATCCAACCTACAATACTCATCTGGGGCTTCAGTTGGAACTTCATAAGCAAGTATGGCTTACAGTGCATAGCACTTATGCATTTCTGGAGAGTAGAACTGAAGACCTAGTTTTTCCAAAGGGGGATGGGAAGAAGCACTTGTCCTGTTTTTGTCACACCTCTGCATGCTGTTTTGTTTTTGGGTCATTACTTTTGTGTTATGGTTTCAGAAGTCTTAAGATTTATAGGTAAGGTATTCATGACTGTTATATACCATTTCCAATTTCTTTTTCTCATTTTTCAAAATGTTTTAGTATCCATAAATAGCTCTCAATTTGAACCCTTAAAGGTTTTTGACTATGTTTTCACCAAAAATGTTTCAAAACTACCATTTCTAATACAAGTACCAAATTTTAGAAAAGAAACATTTTTGGACACATGTAATCATAGGATCTGGTTGTACACTAGTTCAAGATGTTGTGAATTTTTTTTTAGAAATTCCCACCTTGTGAATTGCAAGATAATAGAGTTTGAATTGACAAAAATCCATTTTTTGTCCATGCAAAAATCCGAGCAACTGCACTTCATAAGGTCACATTTGTATGAAAAAACGTCAAAAATGGTGGTTACTTTTAGATTCATTCTTCAAGGCAAGTTGACTACATGCTTTGAAAATTTGTAGATCATTTGGAACTGTAAAATATATAGGAAAAAAAATAGTAAGTAGGAAGTGTAGAGAGTAATTAAAAATACAAAATTGTTACTGACCATTTATTTAAGGAATTGAAAAATATCAATCCCAATGGTTGTAATGTTGTAATAAACAATACACACCTAATGGCTTTATTTTTTTCCAAAAATATTGAAATTGAGTTAAATAAAGGACCTCAAAGTTTGTTTTAGAATACAGATTTTATAACTACCAATAAACTATCATAAACTAAGAACCCTCATAACTTTTGACTCATCAATTGAAATGGAATGATTCAAAGCTTCCCACCGACCTTTGTTTTTAGCTTTTTGTACCATAACTTTTGCTTCTAGGCACCGATTGAAATAAAAATTATATTCCCAAAAAGCTTATATAGTTTTCTAGCTTCACAAAAAGCTTTACAAAATTATGATGATTATTGAGACCATATGGGCCTACCCAAAGTTGCATTTTGGCCCCCGTAGGACTAATGGACTTTAGGGGTTAAAACGTCCACTGTCACCCAATCTTAAATTTAAAGTATCCAATGTCACTTCCAACCTTAAATTTACGGTATCCAATGTCACTTGGATGCTTGGCACTTTCGGTTGTCTAATATATGGTATATTTGTATTGAAAATTGACATATCTATTATATGCTATGGGGCTAGGTGCTTTTTGGTATTTGCATCACTTGTTTGTGATTGTAGAGGCGTTTTTAAGAAAAGTTGTGTTTTTAGGTTTCTATGTTTGCTTTAATTTTACCTTCCAAAAATAATAGAAAGTCAACACTTTCAATCAACTTTTCTTACTCCCATGTATGGCCTTGTGCAAGATACGTAACTTCAACACTATTTCCAAGGCACTGTTTGGCATTGGCTAATCTAATGCTCAATATGATCTCCATGTTGAAAATTATACTATTTGAAAAATATAATGAAGTTTTCATCATCAATTTTTTTCAGTAAGCAATGTAATAAATCAATCATAATTCAATATAATAAATTGGTTTGTTTGATGAATATTCAAAGTTGAATGGTTCTAAATTTATTTGATAAAAGTGTAGAAAACTCTTGAATTAGGTCTAAATGGATAATTTCTAAGCATCATGTCTATTATTTTTTATTTGGATTCATATTTTAAAAGACTTAGTTGAAAAAATCATGTTTTATACCAGTTTTAGTTTTTTTTTGTTGGTACCTCTTGGGCATTTAGAAGTTAATTTCTTTGTTATTCTACAAATTTGAAAAACCATTGTTGTTACATCAAGCAATTTAGGAGCATTGGATGTCCCGGACGGGCGGACATATTGGACAATTTGAATAAACTGGACAAACAAATTAACTACCTTAAGGTAGTCACATTAAATGGATTAGGGTCATCAGACGTCCAGGATAGGCGGACATATTGGATGGTTTGGACGGACGGCCCTCAACTATGACAACTATGAGAAAAACTATTAGTTTGTGAAGTCTACAATGCGTAAAATGTATTATCAAAAGTTTTCCTGTAAACAAAAGTGCACTAAAGTACAACATTTAGCAAGACTTGGACCTACAAAAAATTTCTAATTGCTTAACTTTGAAATAATTTGCATAAAAAATGAACAAATTAGTAAATATAGAAAAAGCAATTGCCTTTATAAAAGGTGCATCCAACAATAAATGACGTATTACAAAATCCTTTAGAAGATCCCATGCAAACGGAGTTAGATGATGAATTTGAAAGTGTCAATTTGAAGGAGATTCAAGATTTATCACCAGATGAACAAGTATGGGAAAAGTTCATGGAAACAATTGCAAGGGCACAAGATCAAGTGTTGAGGGTATCCAATTCTCTACAAGCAAGGCCTTTATGGCTTTCTCTACAAGGACAACCAAAGGATATTAACATTCCTCCATGCAAGCACCCATTGTGGCAACCAATGGCAATTTGGATTTCAAATTATGCCCCAACTCCTTAGTTTTTTAGACCTGGATAATGAACCCAAGTCTATAGATTGGGGGACCATTGTTATCTACACTTGTAAGCATGCTTGTTTAACAAGTCCTAGTTTATATTATGTAGAAGAATTTGTTTGGATTCAATTACATCCTGATTCTTGTCAAAACATAGAAGCTTATAACTCTATACAAGGTAGAATTATTTAAAGTTTGGTTTAAGAAAAAAAAAACTCTCAATGTAGTTTTTGCGCATCACTGATGTTTTCTTATACTTTGAGCACTCATCTTATATATTTTTTTGCAAATTTAACCAATTTCTTTGTATTTAAAAAAAAAAAATTCTTTGCATAGTGCATTTTGAAAAGCACTTCCATTAGTGTCAACTAAGCCCTTTATGGTCTTGAATCATTTGGGTGTCCGTCACTTGAGTCATTTGGGGGTGCAAATCTACTTTCATTGTGTTTTGTGTTTTGCGTGGAAGCAAAGCAAATGCAGAGGCATGTCTCGGACGATGCATTGTAATAGAGACAACTACAGGAAAATGCACAAATGGACTCATTTCTATCCTGTTCCACTACAAGAGAACAGTGACCAAATTGACACATCCTAATTGACTAAAATGTCCAAATTGACATCATTTTGTCAAAAAAATGTCCAAATTGACAGAAAATTGACAAAATAATGTCCGAACTGACACTGTTCTCCTCTAATGTTCTTTTCTACTTTGTGTGTCTTAAAGTAAGCATCTGTAATCAATTGAAAAAACTCCATGCAAGAGTGATCGCATTGTCGAGATAACGCCATTCCAAATGTTGGTGTATAGTTTATGTCATCAAATCAATTTGTATTTGGGCTTTGGTGATTTGATCTCAATTTGTGCAAAGTTGAATCAATTGATGTTGTTGCTTCCAAGAACATCATCAAACTTTAGGATCTTCTAAGAAGATATCTGCTAGTAATCTAGCTTGGAAAGATTAGTTAGTCCATTTTGGTGATTTTGCTTAGAGTATGAAATTTTATTACAACTTTGTTTTGGCTTTGCAATTTGAAAGGAATTTTTTTTGCCAATGAATTGGGTTTGGTTATGCAATGCCTTTGATGAAAATGGCTGCAAAGGTTGGCAAGTGGACACTCTCAAGTTGTTACTTTTGTAGGTCTTGCACTCAATATATAACAATTTTTGTCACTTTTTTGCTCCTTGTTGTGAAATCATTAGGTTAGATGCTTGTTCAAATGAGAATGTGTTTTCTTGATCTTTGTAGTACTAAGTAGTAAGTCCTACAAGAGAATGTTGTGAAATGAAGAATGCTCCAAAATTCTTAAAGAACCACGGGCCCAATTTGGACGGTATGCTTTTTAATAACACCATTTATGAGAACTTTCTTTGTTCAAGTTTTTATTTTGGATTTTTGACTAACACATGCAATGTCCCTCACTTTGTTTTGGTGATAAAAAACTTGTCCACGTTTGAATTATAATTTCAACAATGTGGTAAATCAAATTGGTCCTTTTAATACTATAAAATTTCAATCCTTTTGGAGTTATTTAGAAGCCATTTACTTCACATGCAATATATATTTGGTGCCCATGTTTTTTGAAGCATTGCAAGGCAAGCTTTTGGAGACCCAATGTTAGGGATAAGAAATCAAAGACCTCAATTTATGAAGTGCATTGATTTCCTCACTTGAAGAGAAAGGGGTGTTTTAAATGTAGTCCTAGTAGTACAGTCTGATAATAATGACCGTTTAGGAGATTTTTTGTAAAGTTTTATTGAAAACAGATGTACTTCTAGTAAGATTTTATAAAGAAATTATTACTTTTGGGTCATTACTTATAGGACTATAGAACTATATCACTAGGACTATACTTAATACATCCCTATCTTATGTAGTGTCTTAAACATTGGAGCTAATAATTTAATTTTGAGGAAAAAAAGGCATGTTGATTATGTATGTATATATGTATATTGTTCAATGTAAAGTTTTGGAATTATTTTTTTGCAAACTTTTCTCGTGCATTTTATTCTCTTGGCTATGATCTAATTATTTTTAGAACATTGTTTTTTCCCAAGCATGTGCGCAGGGCCAAAAATCACTTATGAAGTTGATGTTGGATTATAGAGCACTAAGCTCAATATTTAAAGCAAAGTCTTTCAACCCTTTACATTATGCAGCAATTGGTGGTCATGATGTTTCCATTGTGTGCCTTTTCATATCTAAGTAATAGAGGTGCTAGATTTTTTATTGGTTTGGAAGGACTTTAAAACCATGGCTTCCAATTCAGTGTACAATTTAAATGATGTGCCATGCTTCATTGGTAAAATTTCTAGCATAGAAGTGACTAATGAGATAACTTAATATGATTTTTTCAGAAACAATTGAAAGTAAGGGGTTGGTATTATGTTAATCTCTAAAGGACCAACATGCGTTTTCTGGTTACATAGAAATTTTGGGTAGGTACGTGTGACTAGAGGTTTCCGTATTTTTGGCCCAAATTTTACTAGAAGGAAGAGACAAGGAATATCTTTGATATGCACAAAATTTCATGACATTTGGAAATACGAATCAAAATTATGGGCCTAATATTTTACTTCTTTTTATAAATGGGCAGTCCTTGCAGATAAAGAAAACTACTCTTTTCAAAATCAAAAATTCAAAATTATTTTTTTAGAGTTATATATATACGGAAAGCTTTGAATCATTTTATTTTGATCAATAAGTCAAAAGTTATGAGTATTCTTTGTTTGCGGGCAGTTGTGGATTCTCCACTCTAAATTAACTTTGAAGTCCTTTATCTTACTCAATTTTCAATCATTTTGGAAAAGAATAAAATCATAGGACGTAGATTGTTTATTACAACATTTGCCACCATTGGGATTAGTAGTTTTCAGTTCATTAGAGGACATTTTGGGGCATTGAAAGACAGTGAGTTCCCAAAGAGTTCCTTGCATTTCCAAACTACAGAGTTACAGCTGCAGTAGCTGGCTAATGGTATTCACCCTCATCTTAAAGGTATATGCATTGGGCTTTTTAAAAAAAAAATTATATCTTTTAAATACTCCAGAAAAATAAAAATGAGTACTACAAAAATGCATGAAAATCAACAAGTGTTTCTTCCCTTCACCCCAAATCATTACTTCTCTATTGAAACCAAGGATTGAAATCACAGACATCATCCACAATTCTCTTTGCAGTCTACAACATCATCTAAGTTTCACACTATTTTAATAAACGTTGGTGCCTTGTTAGGAAAGTGTTCCTTGAGCAATCACTAGAAGAATAGTTAGAAGAATAGTGTACTAGTTTCAACAAAACCAACTTGACGTATTTGTTGTGTCCAATGCAAAATTGCATTTTTCACCTTCTTTCAACGCAGATTTTGTGTTGGACACAACAAACACGTCAAGTTGGTTTTGTGTACTAGAAGAAAATTGCATTTTACCTATTAGAAACTACATTTTAATGGTCAAATTTGGGTTTTCACTTGACAAAAATTGCGTTGTACTCAACAAAAAAGTCTGGAATCGGTTTTATTGAGTTTTCCCTTTGTAATGCAAAATTTTGCATTTTAATGTTTCAATACAAAATTTGACAAGTAAAATGCAGAATTTTGTATTAGAATGCAAAATTTTGCGTTACTTTTTGGTTGAGTAAAATGTAGATTTTAACACGTAAAATGCAGTTTTCTTCTAATTGTTGAAACCAACACAATTTCCTTCTAGTGAAATGATCATGACCAACGTTGAGAATATAACACTAAATAAAACCACGAAAAGTAGGAACAACCAAAATATGCAAGAATAAAGAAGTTTCATTTCAAAGTGTGTATGAAATATAGACAAGGAGAGAGAAGATGAATAGTATTTCTACACTATTGGTCAAAAGGATTTTCATCTAATCCGGCTAGTTGACAATTCAACTACAATGAAGAGCATATCAAGATAAAAATATAATTTATCAACCAACCTTTTTATCACATCAAACAAATCTGTATTTGAACTTTTTTAGAGTCATTGCAAGAATGACCACGCAGTTTTGTAATGTTTCCACAATACTTCCTTTTTTTCCCAGGAATATTGTATAATTCGAAATTTAAAAAAAAAAAATACAAACAGTTTATTTAATGTGTAGATCCTTAAGAAAAAAATACAATAAGGAAAAACATAAAAAAATTCTCTAAGTAAGATAACTAGAAAAGTGCAAAGTCTCATGAAAATAGATACTTTCACATTTTAATTTGTAAAAAATAGGAAAAGCAAACTTAAAAAAAAAAATTGGTCATTTGGGAAGAGTTGATGGTGATGAGATATCACCAAAAGAATAATTTTAAGTCCATCTTCAATGTTCAAAAATTTGCACGAAAGGGAGCCCTGTTTTCACGCATGTGGAAGACATAAAATAAAATATTTTTAAGTTTCCTTTGATAAAAGTATGACTTTCTACTATGAAAATAGACCATAGAAATTTCAGTTGCAATTCATTAAATTTGGGCACTCCCCAGTACTAAGAATCCCTAAACCACAAAATGTGACAACTTAGTAAATTAGAAAATTAATTATAAAATCTCTTTTCTTTATCTTTAAAAAATTATAGGTCTTGTCACTATTAAAGGTAGCCTTCTTTAAAAAAATTCAAGTACATCGACTTAACCCCTAAATGCCCAAGGCATCCAAATCTTGTGTTAGCAAAATTTTGAAGTTAAATAAAATCTAAACAAGTCGCTATTTTTAATAGTTTATATTTTTAGAAAGTTTTTTTGAAGTCTACTGTTAGGATCAAAAATTTAATCTTGATAATTAATGATAGTGATTTTTCTATTCAAGTTTTTGTACAAGGGTACCCATTACAACCTTGATTTCTTGTAGTGTTGAGAGCTCTTAGAAATGAGCCTCAAATACACTAGGTCTTGGAGAAAAAATCACATTCAAAATTCATTTAAAAAAGTTGTGGAGTAGATTGTAAGAAGCCATAAATTGATCGGGGTTATACAAGTTAGGCCCTTTAGCCTCATATTTTTTTGGGCAGCAACTTCTCAGATTTGACTTGTGTACAAAAGATTGAAAGATTTTTGCAATTTTGGCCCCCTCATGGTCAAACATTATAATCTTTCACTCTATAAGTGATATTGTTGTGTTTTCTTTTCCTATGAAATTTCTAACATGTTCAATTTGAATTTATATGGTTACAAATCAAAAAAATTGATATAACTTATCAAAATGTTGGCATTTTGTTCAATTTAGAGCAAATTCCAAGAAGCCCAAAACAAGCCTTGGGCATTTAGGGGTTAAAGCTCCAACTTCATATTGCGTCTGTGCTATGTTTGCTGTTATTTGTACATAATTTACTAAGCGGGAAAATCTGCGACCCCATGCTGAAAATTTTTGTTTATGAAAAATAAACTTAAGATGATGGGTGATTGCAAGAAAGATGGGTATTGAAACATTGTCACAAAAGCAGTGCCGAAGCTTCCTTTTGCAATAACTTTTGAAGCATGACTTGCATGAACTTGAAATTTTTTTATTGGAGATTTTTCTTCTAAATTTAATCATATCTTGTATTTTTACAGAAATTTTCAAAAATCATTTTATATTTAAAAATCATATAAACTATCATGTCATGTTTTGGATTTTAAGGGGGTTTATTTCGTATGGAGTCCCCAAATTTAATGATATGGAGCTGAAATTTCTATGGTCTATTTCTATAGTAGGTAGTCATATTTCTACCAAGAAGCATTAAAAAATATTTGATTTTATATCCTCTATGTCTATGCAAAGAGGGCTCCCTTGCGCGCGCAATTCTGAGCACTGAAGATGGTTTCAACATTATTTTTTTGGTGAAATCTCATTATCATGAAGTCTTTTCAAATGCCATTTTTCAGTTTAAAAAAAAATTATTTTCCCTATTTTTTACAAATTAAAACGTCATAAGTATGTATTTTCTTCAAAATTTCAGCTCATCTTTTTTGTGAATAACTTTTGACCTAGATTTGTTTTTAGATCTCAAATTTTGGAGATATGCTATTTTTAGTGTCTTACTAATTATCAGTATTTTATTTTACTTTTAAAAATTTGTATGCAAAAGCTCATAGTACTAGCCAAAATTTGTATGCAAAAGCTCATAGTACTAGGTGGGTGGATGCAAGAAAGACTAGTACTATTTTGCGTTACACTTGACGTTTTCGAATTGTCATAGGCCATAACTTTTTGAGTTTCAAGCAAATGTACTTGAATTTTTTTCTTAAAGGAAGGCTACTTTGATAATGATGAGACTTGCTATTTTTCAAAAAAATAGAAAAAAAATTTATAATTAATTTTGAATTTCCCTAATTTGTCACACTTTGCAATTTAGGGTTTTTTAGTACTGGGGAGCATCCAAAATTAATGATCTAAAGTTAAAATTTCTAGGGTCTATTTCCTTAGTAGGAATTCATGTTTCTACCAAAGGAAATTTAAAAATACTTTATTTTGTATCCTCTACATGCGTGCAAACAGAGCTCCCTTGCGCGCGTATTTCTGAACATTGAAGATGGTTTAAAGATCAGTCTTTTGGTGAAATCCCATTACCATCAACTCTTTCCAAATGGCCAATTTTTAGATTCCTTAAAATCTACTTTTCCTATTTGTTACAAATTAAAATGTGAAAGTATCTATTTTCATGAGATTTTGCACTTTTCTAGTTCTCCTACTTAGAAAAATTTTCTATGCTTTTCCTTCCTAGGGTACCTTCTTCTTAAAGGTTTATATACTAAACATATTTTTCACATTTTTTTAAGATTGTTTTTCTATTTATACAGTACTCCCGAAAAAAACCTGAGTACTGTGGAGAATGCTACAAAAACCGGTCAGTCTTTCTTGCAACCACCTAGGTCTTTCTTGCAATGACCCAGATGCACCAATATCCAATCATTTTAGCAATTATGGAGCAGATTGTATGCAATATGAGGTGGTGGAAAGTTTTTCCATGAAGGAAGATAGGATGTGTATGGGAATTGCAAATTTTCAAAATTTTATTTCTAATATTGGAATTATTGTAAATCTTAGGAATCAAAAAGTCGTCGTCATCAATAGCCAATGTCTAGTTCTTCAATTCCAATTATAGCCAAATTACTTTCTTGCTCACTACTTTAGGGCATGTGTCATGACTTTATTAGTCCCTACCTTGAAAAAGACCAAAAATACACATTCCAAGCTTGAGTTCCAACCGTGGTTGAAAATAGTGCATCTTGCAGATTTGGTATTGGATGTAGTTAATTGATTATTGGTGTATCTCCCTTAGACCCAACAAAGGGCTAATCTAATGGCTCCATTGAGGATACTATTAGGATGTACATTACAGAGAATTTTAGCCCTCTACAGGGCTGCTAGAATGTATGAAAATGTGCATTTAGTAAAAATATCAACCCCAAAAGGTTGTCAAGCAATTTGTAAGTGAGCAATCAGCTAAGATGCCTCGTCAAAATTACGGATTAATAATTTATATTCTATTGTTTAGAAAAAAATTAAAAATCAAAAAAATTAAAAATTCAATGTAATTACACATTCACCAAAACCCTAGTAGCCCTATAGAGGGTCTAGATTTTCTGTAATGAGGTAATTATATTTAAAATTGACCAAATAAAAACATCTTAATATAGTATAGTTTCTTATTTTTAAATTGTTTTAATTTTTGTTGGATCTTATTGAGAATTGCAAAAGAACTGCAAGTTTTCTAAGCTTGTATTTTTTAAACATTGTGTGAATGAACTATGAATTTTTGAAATGCTCAAAATAGATATACCAAAAATAATCTATCATATTTATAAGGTTTATATTTTATGCAAAAATTTATAGAGGTAGGCTTTGTGACAAGGTTTGTTTGTTGTAAATTATATTATTAGATAGTACAAAAGGCTCTGTAAACTACTATAGTACTGTCATGACTAAAAGCTATAAGGATTCATATTTTTTACATTAGCTATCAATCTCATACTCAAAAAGATAACTATACCTAAATTCATGTTACAAAAATCAACCCCTACAAATTCTTGTATAAAATGTAGAATCTCTATCAATTCTAAATTAACCTACTTTGAGCATTTTGAGAATTCATCATTTATTCATATAATGTCCAAAAAAGATCTACAATTGCCTTTTGACTCCCAACAAGATCCAACAAAATATTTAAGAGTTTGATAATGGAATCCATGTAAAAATCACTTATTTGGATGCAACTAGGCGTACTTATCTTATCTAATACTTAATTCTTTTAAGAAAACTTTATTGGTGTCAAAATAATCTTATAGCTTGTTAATATATAATTGGTCCGAAAGTCCCTTATTTTCTTTGTCTAACGTCTAAATTTTTGTTTTCTTCACTCTATTGTATTTAGAAGTGGATTTGAACCACTGACATAAGGATTTTCAGTCCTTTGCTCTAACCACCTGAGCTATCTAAACGGAAATAAAAAAAAAAGGAACTATGTACAGTTCTAATTTGTTGGTTATTCAAAAATTATTAAGTACAAATGCATATCCATCGAATACCTACTTCCAATTTTCAAGGATATTTATATGGATTTAGAAATGAAATGGCTATTATTAATTTAGAAAAAACACTTATTTGTTTATGAAGGGCTTGCAATTTGATCGAATCTATTATTCGTGCAAAAGGCCATTTTTTATTAGTAAATACCGATCCAGAATATAATAAAATAGTTCAACAAATGGCAAAAAGAACCAATCATTGCTATATCAATCATAAATGGATTGGAGGATTTTTGACCAATCGCAAACATATGAAAAATGTACAAAAACACTTTCAGAATTTTTCTGCGCATTCCAAATTTAAAGACGCCTCTATATCGTCGCCCTTTGATTTTTTTCCGCATTTCAGAAAGATGCAAAAATTCAAACTTGCACCTATTCAAACTGCAATGTGCTTCTAATGATAGAATTTCCAAGTAGTAATTCCAAAGCAGTGAAAAAATAGAGTTTTATTTGGTGGGTCCGTTTCCGTTTGATTCCCATCATGGATGCCCTAATATCCTGCTCGATTATCAAAAGGACAGTGTCAAAGCCCATGGCCCGTGGTTCCCACAAGTTGAGACTCCCAAACATACTGATATTGTAGACAGATGGGTATGGTATCTCGCCAACGTGATCACACTGCCTCATTGACATCATTCTCGTCCGAAAACGATCAAAGCTTTTGGCGAAACCGTGAAGAATCATCATTATATATACTACTCTGGCCTGCAGGCTTATGACTTGAAAAATGCCAGACCTGGAAGCCTGGAACTCTGGTGCAGATCGAAGAAAACTTCAAACATAGAATTGAATACAAGCTAAGGCAGTTTTATCCCTAACCTTCAAGGACATTGCATCAATCAGGGCGAAGTAACAAGCTGCTACGTACAGGAAATAGAAGGACCCTCGGTTGGTTATTTCTATTGGTTGTTTCTCCGGATCTTTGTGTCACTTTTCCCAACTCTTGGACTGGATGAACAAGCTTTTCATGTAAACCAACCATTAAGAGCATCACCACCCGGCTTGCAAGCCTGGCAATCCATTTTGCAAGCCGGGGAAGAAGGGTCGTCCCACCCATGGCCTCTTAAGAGGCCATCGCCATCCAATGAGCTACATCCACATTCATGGATCATGTCCTTGCTTTTTGGGAAAGTGGAAAAGTGCTTGTCTCATGCGGTTTGCAAGCCACCCTTTGGCTTGCAAAAGAGCCCGGTTTTGCAAGCCACCGGAAGCTTTTGGCTTGGCCTCTTAACAAGTTCATCCATTATGCAAGACGGTTGAGGCAATTTTGCAAACCTCTCTTAACAAGTCATCAAATATGCAAGACGAGTGGGAATGTTCTAAAACATATGGTTGGAGCGTTCTCAAAGGTACTATAGTTTGTGCCACCAATTTAACGAAGTTGACGTGACCAGTTCTGGATTCGGACCAGATGTATATATTTTCCATAAATGCGGCCAGCAAATCCAGCTTCAAAACTTGAGAGCACTACTAGAAGGATACCAAATAGTTTGTGCAGAAAAGCTTGAGAAAAGCTTGCAACACGGATTTCTCCATATTAATTTGTTGCTAATTGAAATTTGTTTAATTCCCAAGGTGTTTTGCACTTTTGCTGGAGAAATTGTGGTAGTTGCAACAAATTCTGACCTGAGCACGTTCTATGGACAGTTGGCGATTCCGGATGCCGTGGAGCTGACTATCAACAATGTGAAGTACAAGAGCACGCAGATGCACTTCAATCACCCCAGTGAACACACAATTGCGAACTACACGTAAGTAAATTAACACCAAATCAACGTAAGTATTACACGTAAGTAAATTAACGCCAGAAAGATTGATGGATTAGTACCAGATCTTGAATCATACATAATAATATAATCCTACCCCAACACAAGTTGATTAAACAGAGAATTTTGTGATTGAATTTTTGCTAGTAGGTGTCAATTTTGTACTACTACTGCTATGTATTTAATCTGATTGTTTTCTGTTATCATTTGGCAGGTTTCCTCTCGAGCTTCACCAGGTGCATTTGCACGAGGTTTCGCCAGGAGTTAACCAGATCGCAGTAATTGGTTACCTCTTCGTGCTCGGTGAAGATAACCCTTTCCTAGACCAGGTACATGTGTACATATACTGCTGTGCTATGGATCTGATATCAAATTTTAAGTTTCCAATTCTGTGTATTACTTTTTATTAACTGCTGTTGAACGATTTAATATTCCATAAATTATGGATCCACAAATGAAGATGAAATGCTCTCGTGGTGGTTGTGCAGTTCTTTGACAAGCTGCCGTCACTCAAGACTGCCTACCCTATTGACCCAATCTCAAATTTTTTTACGTTCATTTAAACATTCTATTTTTCATTTACCACCCGCCAACTGATCCTGTGTATTGTTGAATTCTGACCAGTTTCCGACTGTATCACAAAGGCAGCTAGATCAGTTGATGGTCGTATTGTCGGTACTCTTCAACTACTCACACCCATTAATTTACCTGTTCACAATCTTTATGATTCCTTACATTTTCATTGTGTAGTTGAAGGCCAAGTCAATATTTCATTTCCTTGCCATAGCTCTAGAATTCCACAGCCGCAAATTTAGAGTCTGTTACTAAAAAGTTGATTCTGAGTAAACTATCCAATGAATCCAAGATGTGGAAAATATTTACTAGGATAAATAAGTATGAATTTTCCATGACCTCTTCTGTAGCATTCTGAAAAGAAAGTGTTTGCTTTAATTTGAACTGCAGCATTCCAATGCTCGACCCTCATGTCCCAGCAATGGAAGGAAGATTTACATCAGCACTTGAAAAGACGAAACCAGAGTTTCTCTTCTTGTTGTACAAGATTGGCAGTAATTGATTCGCAAGGATGCTTGTTTCAAACTTACTCGTCATTCTTTCAAGCTCTAGATATCCACTAGAAAATAAAATGGGGTTCCATTTCCCATGTTGATTTGGTGTCGGTTCACCCTCATTTTGGGATAAACTGAACATCTTTTGATTGATTGAATGACATCTTGATGTACATGTTTTTCTAATATTCCACTTTGTTTGAGAATTAGGATATGACTTGGTTTTCCATCTGCTGATTACAGTAGGGATTTTTGTCATTACTTTACAATGGCCTGTTTAGATTTGAATGCGATGATTCATAGTTCTTGGAATTTTAGGGATCCATTTAAAATTGAATACATGTGGAAAGTACAAGACAATCAGATTCGTTGAGTAGAAGGAAAGGCAGTGCTTGAATCTCATAAGGTGAACCAGCCTATTTCCACCACACCGGCTTCTCAATTCCCTCCTCATATACCCATGTAGTACGACCCTACGGTCTGAAATCTATACCTATCTTAGCTTATTCAAACCACACGGTTTGAAAATGGTATATGGAATATCACCATCCATACTTTAAGTTTGTTTGTTTGTTTTGTTTTGTTTGTTTTGTTACGTTGAGATCTCCTGGACCGTGCGTCCCTTGGCCGCGTGCTTGGTACCATCGGAAAGGGCTCGGCAAGGAGGGGTGCATGGGCTTTGTTTTGTGGCGTTTGGACCTGTGATGTGAAAGTTATTGAATTTTGAAGTTTTTATTGATTCAAAAAATTAGAAAAATACTTTTACTTTTGTTTTGACTGTGGTAACAGGGCACAGTAGTTTTAATGAAATTTGCCATAATGGTAAGTATGTTTGAAACAAACATCCAAAATATAAAAAGACACATTTGGAGGAAATTCGTTTTGCAGATGTACTTCTAAAACAATATACATATTCTTCAAAGTATAAGTTGTCCTTATTTATGGTTGAGTAGACCCTTTAGAACTAGTGATCTTCCATGATTACAAACTCAGCAAAACCTATAAAAGACATTTCAAAATTCTATATGGAAATGTGCAATAGTTGCAAGAAGTGAATAGGAATTGTTTTGCAAAATTTTTGAAGGAGCCTTGTGAAAAGCAAGGTCAAAAGAAGTTTAAGCACTACAAGAAAACAAGGGTATAAATGACTTGACCATAGTGACTGTAAACACAACAATGACTGCAAAATGACTGTTTAATCATAGTCATTTTGCAATCATTTTGCAGGCACAATCATTGTGGTCAAGTCATTTATATCCTTATATTCTTGTAGTGAAGATTTCCGGAAAAAAAATTGAACTTTAGACTTGAATTTTTTCAAATGCTTTCAATTTGACAATAAGGCAAAGTTACTCCCTAAATGTAATTTTTTCCTATTTACATAAAAATGAAAGCATCATTAAACCTGATGAAGGCAATTCTAACTTTGAAAAACTCAAAAATTGATTTCCAATCTTGACACGACATGAAAGTTTAGTCTTATATCCGATGACAAAGCCATATATAGATATACACACAAATGCATATAATTTACAAAGCACACTCATGTCATAATATAATTCAATAACATTTTAGAGATATCTTTGGGAGCCATTGTGACTTGTAGTTAATTTTTTTTAATAAAAAGCAACATGCACTGACCTCTCACCTTCCTTTTATCCTTCCACCTTAGTTTAAAATTTTCAAACATCCCATAACAATATCTAAGTTTAATCTCTAAAGGCCTAATGCCTTTTTTGAGCTTCTTGGAGTTTGTTCAAAATTCTACAAGCTTTGATATTAAGTTTTATGATTTTATTTGAAATTGTAACCGTAGGCAAGTTCAAACTACAATAGATGTGTTATGAATCATACAGGAAAAGAAACACAACAATATCACTTACAAACTGAAAGATTATGATGTTTGATTAAGAAGGTATTAAAACAAAAAAAATGATTTGAAGTCTTGCCTCTTTTTTACATGTCAAAGCAAAAAATGAGATCATGAAAAAAAAGATGCGTCTAAAGGACATAATATGCATAAATGTAATTGATTATCCACTTCTCAAAATCTACTCTACAAATCTATGAAATAAATTTCCAATGTGATTTCCGCCCCCTTTCCTTCCAACAACAAAGATCCAATGTAGTTGAGGCTCATCTCCAAGAACCTCCAATACGAAAAAAATCAAGATTTGCATTGCACACCCTTGTACAAAATCGCCAATAGAAAAATTATTAAAAAAAATAAAATTCAAAAACTGGATTTTGATGCTTAACCCCTAAAGGACCATTGTTTGTTTGGGGGACAAATGGGATTTTGGGCAGGTACCTACAGGCTGAATTCTTGTCGTGATTTTTTGAAATTTTTTTTGAAGATAGAAAAGTTTATAAGCTTTGTGGGAATATTATTTTTTTTCAATCGGTGCTCGAGAACAAAAGTTATGCCCAAATAAGCTCAAAATAAAAGAGAGCAGGCAGCAAAAAAATTTTTGCAGAAAATTTAATTTTAAAAAAAAATATAATTTTCCTTATATATTATATTTTTGCCTATTTGGGAAGCTTTGATTCATTCCATTTGGATTTTTTATGAGAAAGTTATGGACAATCTTGTTTTTTGGGCAATTAGAGCATCTTCTTTAAAACAATAACTTGTAGGATTCATTTTGGAATGCAATTTTTGCAGTTTTTCAAAACTCTGTGGTGCAAAAAATTTAAGTTAAAAATGTTCAAAGTCAAAAAATCTAGTCCCGCAATGTGTTGAAAATCTTGCTTTTTTCACTTTGAATGCAGATATCTTGCAATTTGTGTGGTCAAAAATTCTGAAATTTTTACCACACATTGTCATACTAGTTAGGTATAAGATCTAATGGTTGGATGTGCAAAAAAACAATTTCCGGATTTTTTTACTCTTTGCTTTAGAAATGGCAGTTTTGAGAGTTCTTTGACAGAAAAAAGGCCTTGGTCCTTTAGGGGTTAAAATAAAACGTAAAGAGTATTCAATGAAACAAAAAATATCGAAAATTGTAATTTGGTAAGAATTTATTTAACTTCAAAGTTTAGTCGACATCAAAATATGGTGCCTTGAGCATTTAGGGGTTACAGTTCCAGAATCTCTAAAACCCAATTTCTTTAAGTGACCTTGTTTGTTGGATGTTTAGTCACGGCTAACTGAGGTTCTTCAAGAGCAACGAGAGCTCTAAAATCTAGGGCTGGTATAGATCTTAGGTTTCAGTATGGCGACTGGAAGTGCACCAATTTCAGCCATTTGAACTCACACATGGTGAGATTCTATCGATTTGCGTGTGCACCGGTTCTTGTTTGCAGCAGATTGTCGCTGGAATTGTGTGCCTGCAGGTAATTAGAAAGATGCATAACCCTAATTCGTTGCTTCCATTTCTCACGATTAGCAGGGTAGGAAGATAATGGCGATTGCACAGTACAATGTCTTCCAGAATTCCCGTTTCTTTTGGAGTTTCGCAGTTAGTGAGATCGCTCTCGTCACTTCCGATCAAAGAAACGCGTCGCAATGAATTTGGGTTGAGAAATTGTGAAAGCCATTGTGAATTTGCGTTGAGAAATTTGGGTTGAGAACCTTTGCGTTGAGAAATTGCAATTCACAATTTGGGTTGAAAACATTTGCGGTGGTGCATTTTATTAGAGTCTCTACTGATCCATATCCAAGGAACAGAAAGTGGAGCAGGAGCTTCTCATGACAGGATAATCACAATTCGACCATTCTGCATTTCTTTAGGGTTGACGGAGTTTCGACTCTGTGAAATTGCGCAACTGCTGAATGGTTTTAGTTGTACTTCGTCTGGCGCCTCATTGCGACATGCCTAGAGAGGCTTATCACAAGGTCCTGGCTGGGGAAATGACAATGGCCAGTCGTGGAAGTGGGGGTACTTGTGAATGTACTGCAGGAAGGTGATGTTAGCATCGTATTCGTGGTTTTAACGACGTGGCTCTCTTTTTCCGTAATTCTGTTAAATCACGTGGCAGGGGGATTCCAATTAGGCCTTGAGCTCATCCATTAGTTTTCCCTTTGAGAATATCACGTGATAACGCCACTGGTATGTGCTTCATACCTGGAAATTGAGAAGGCTGTATGAGTAGAAGGGTGAATGTATTGTAAGAGTACGTATTTGAGCTCTGCACCATGTGGATTTTCCCATTGCCAGGAGAAATCTTTCGATTTTGGCCATGAGGTGTAGTTATACGTATATCAAGCTACGCGGATTCTGTGAGGTGTGGTTATGTACGCCAGGGTGCTGCAAGAGTACGTACATGTATGGAGGAGCTTTAGCAACCTAGTCTATATGAACGGTTTCATCAAGCAACCGCCATTCCTCCCCTGTTAATCCCTTCCCTCGCACTCTGTATTGTAACGTTCTGCTTCACGATATCCCTTGTGGCAGATGTTTGGCGAATCTTTTCTATGCTTTTCTTATCCATTTTCTAGGGGTTGCAGGAGGCTTGCAATTTGGATGTTGCATTTGAGAGGATCGGCTTCGCAAGGAGTCGAGATTCGATCCCTCCTGTAATTTGAGATTTTTCTCTTTATTCAGGTTGACATTTTTGCGACTGAAACTTCTCCAGCTCGGTTTTTCGGGGTTCCATATGTTGCTTGGTATTGATCAAATTGCAAAGATTGCGGTTCTATGCGATACTGAACCTTTCATGTTTTACCTGCCTAGATTGTAGACTCTTGCATGTGCATGCTCAAACATGGGCGGTAGGTCTGATTGACAACTGCCGCTCAAGCTATCCTATTCTATATATGAGGTGAAAGTTGTGCCCTTCTTCTTGCTTGAGGCTCAATATGCGGCTAGTTTCATCTTTTGAAAGCTGCACCTCGACGATATGGTGAAGAAGGTCCCACAAAGCACGACTCTTTATCGATGGTGGCCAATAATACAGGTTTGCGGATATTAAACACTCCTTAGTATATGGCATTCAAACTGGCTTTGATGTGTAGATTAAGATGAATATTTGGACTGTTGGCGCAATCGGTGGAATAATACTGTTCTGTACTATCGCAGATACAGATTGCTTGTGGTGGAAAAATCACGTTGTAGGATGAGGACAAAAAACCGCTTCAAATGATGCAGATGTAGAAAGGGGCCTCGGAAGGGACAGTGTCCCAGAGGTTTTTCTGAATCAAAATGCGGCGTTCGAGACCAAGAAAAAGAATCATAAGCATCAGACAGTCAGGAGGCTGGAATAATACTGGGGCATCATCTTCTGTCCCTAGTTATGAGTCTTTCAAAATCCCCACTCCAAGAGGTTTTCCTTCAGAAGAGGTTTCTACCCCTGGAAATAATACTATGGACATGAGCGTCACACGTCGAAAGAGACCTGCCAGTGACGCAGAGCATGTCCAGGAATCCCCTTCATCTGGGGCTCTGCTACAAACTGAGGGGGGCGGGAATAACGAGGGTGACTTTGCCTGCCAGCATTCCCTGGTACTTGTTAACCCTTCAAGGTCGAGAGATGTTGTTTCGTTTTCTGACTTTGCTGTAGACATTGGTTCCTTTCTGCAATGCGACTTAGTGTGTCAATTCCCTTCCCTTGAATGTGATTGATTGAATCTCCAAGGCTTCTTGCAATTCAGATACCCAAACCTTTGTAACTTACTGTGAATGGTCTGTTAGTGGGGATTTGATGAACTGTGGTATTCGGCGAGAGCAGCTGGTTTTAAAGTCAGCCATCCTCTCTTTAAAATGTTGCCTGTAACTGGGTACTGTCACAAGACTCTTGATGACTGCAATTGCTGTCATCTTGTTCAGGATGGAGGCGTGGGTTCTACCAGACCTGGAGTGAAACAGATTGTGGTGAGATTGTCTGGTCTAAGACAGTCCGCAGCCACTTCAGGGGAGTTATTTTCTGTCAATCACGGTGGTGGTATGAATGTCCTTTCTTCCTTGAAATGAACTCGGTTTATATTAAGGATGTCTATATTACATATTAAGACAGATGTGTGTTTTGTTTGTCATTGTACCATAGACGTTTGCAACTTGGGGGCGGGTTGAGTGTTCTTGGTAACGGGGTTTGCACATTGAAGATTTGAAGATTTTATTGATTGTGACTTACATATTGGATGATGTTGATTTTCAAAGTATATATGTCATTCCAAATGAATGAAAATTAAAAATATAGCCAAAAATTGGATTTACCATAGGATGGACCGTTGTAGTTCTGGCAGCAGCACAGGTCATACTGGTAGTATTTGATGGACAAGTGCTCGTTATAATTCTCGAAATTTGTAGTTTTCTGGCAAAGCCCCGCTCCAATTTGCTATATAATATTGGTTAGTGATGCTTGGCAGAACCTGTAAAGGACATGGGAACGGAAACCGAACTCCACCGACCTGTTTGGAGCAACGCCACAGATTGTTCAGAAAGCAGACAGAATAATAATCATTCCATGAATTGCTGCCATCCAGATCTTCAGTCTGCACAGCATGCTAAACCAACTGTCAGAATCCTCCACCAAGCCCTGCAAATTCCTGAGGAGAGAGAGCCAAAGGAGGAGCCCATTGAAACTCCGAAAGAGGACATCCCCGTTCCACCTGTGAATGGAGAGAACTCAGGTCATCTTGTGGCAATCAACAACTTTTTGTCCAATTATTCTTATACTTGTTACTAACGGTCTGTTTCATATCATTCTTGGTGCAGTGAGAAACTCAGTTTATTGCCGTTGTTGTGGTCATGCATGAGATTCTAATTCAGCCACGCGACAACGGCAATAAACTGAGTTGGAAAGTTTTGAGGGTCATATAATGTCATGGAGAAGTCCAGTGTCTTTTGCTAAACAGTGTACCTCTGATTTGATAAGAAACTGAAAATATATATGATGCAGGTGGCTCTTTGAGGACCTTGGCTCCAGTTGCCGAGAATCGATGTGTGCCGGAATCCAGGGATGAGCAGGCGAGGAGTGGGTTGCCAGGACACGATCTTCCAGCTCGAAATTGTTTCTCTTATCCAGCCAATCCCAGCTGGATGCCAAATGCAAATGTATGCAGGAGCTGCCCCAGTACAACATTTCCAACCAACAGCCAAGCTGTGAGTGGTTGCAATGCATGTGCGGGGGGCACCAGATTCACCAGCCCAGACTGTTCCTTTCAACGAGGTGTCCCGAGGTGATCAATTTCACTAGTATTTTCGATTTGATTGTTTAAAAAAAAATACTTCACAATAATCCCACCCGACCGTTTACCAACTATTTTAGTGCTGCTTCAAGTTGTTAATGGCTTAATACTTAAATGGCACTGTGTTGGTGTCACAATGACACTTAAACATTAGCCTTTCAGTGTGTTCCCATCAATCAATTAAAGGAGCACTGAAATAGTTGATAATCGATGGAGAGGAACTTGTGATGGCCTATCATATAGCATCACCCCATTGTTATAGTTGCCTTCAAAGTTCCAGTTTGGATGTGGGCCAGGGCTGTCCGCTATTTCGTAGAGCCTGCATCTCTGAATGAAATGAAGTGCTTCCCCCGTAGAACTGAAGCACCGGCATGTTGCCAGAGAATGAACTTTGAAGGACCAGTTATGTATGCAGCCCAAGCCATGAAGCAGACGAGTGTAGATCTCCGAAGTAGAAACTTGGTTCAGCCTCCACATGGACACACATGTGGAACCGCTCATTGCATGTCTGGTGATGATCATGTGTTGGTATGTCCAGCTCCTTGGGTTCACAAAGGAAGACTCTTTCCCGGTGTCCCGGCCATGTGTGTGGACCAACAAAAGTATGAAGTAAACTGGGCACCACCGGAGAGTGAATGCCAGCCAAAACCAACCGAAGCAAGCTCTCTTCGCGAAATGCCAGACCCCGTATTCCCTCCAGCTCATCATACTCCCAACTTTTCAGCTGATCTGGAAATGGACACTCAACGGCAGCTGGAGGAGCAAATCGCCCATGAAATTTTACTGCTAAGTCAGAAGCTGGCCAATTTGCAAGCACGGTATGGAGCCGGACGTGTTGTCCATGACAACACTAAACCTGCTGTTTTGAGCTGCCCTCAAACGCCTCTTTTATTGGACAATCCAACAACCCAGAGAGATGGCAAGTGCAGCAATGCGCGTGCTCCAAGCATGAATGAAGATCCCAGTCAGCAACGACCTGCAACTTCATCGTCCTCCAGATCTGCCACCCATCGGCAACCGGATTCAACGTGCCAGGTCAGTGAGGTGGTTATTATTTTTTCAAATGTAGGGTAATTTCTACAACCTCAGTCGATTTGGTTGAATATTCTACATTCTTCAGTAATTTTGTAGCATCTTACTATAGTCGATCTTATTTCGACAATTTGTAGCACATCCTGCTAAACTTTCGACTCATTACCCCCAAACGCTCCTTCAATGAAATTTGCCAGAAAAATTCTCTGGCTAAAACTCTTGCCTTCAATACAATTAAATGTGGCAGGTTGAAGAAAGAAAGTTTGGAGGCAGATACGTTGGGCCAAATACAAAAGGAGCACCACCTATCACTTCAAGTAGAGGAAATGACTCAGGGACAACTGTTGCATTCAACAGGAATTATCCAAACTCTAGAGGCTCCTCCGGTCCAGAAAACAGCACTGTAAGAGCAGCTGATGCGACACTAGTACAAAGGTGGGGGAAAGCCCTCAGAGAAACTGTGCAAGCTGGAAAACTAAGCAACAAGTCCAGGGCCTGCACTAGAAAAGGAAGGGAACTTGTGGATGTGTGTTCTTACTCAGATGACATGAAGGAGCATTTGCCCGGGGGAGCCAGTGTGCAAGGATATCCTGATGGAAACAAACGATTTGATTGGGTGAAGACACTCCGATTTGGAGGGGTTAGTGTCCGTGAGACTCAAGGGTGCGCTGATTTCACTTCACAGATGGACAGTAAGCCATCCTCGCCGCGGGAAGAATTCACAGATGTAGATGCTGAGACCTGGTTAAGGGATAGTAGTGAGCATGAAGTAGTCCAAAGTTCAATGAGTAAATCAGTGCAAGCTGGTGGGATCAAATCTCCAGAAGGGCGTGAGGATGCCTGTCCTATCGAAGTAGACGATTCCGAATCGAGACCAAAAAGAAGGCCGGATAGTAGCATTGGAAAACCTGTTTTCAAGAGAGTTGACTCTCCGGAGGAAATGGGGGGTTTGGACTCTAGGCTCGCCCATCATTTAGTAAAAGCAGGTTTGAGAAGGGCACCTTCGTTTTGGAGAGTACCTGGTATAAGACCTGTTCCGAATGCTAATTTGAAGCTGAAGAAGAAGACATTTGGATCTCGAAGTCCAAGAAAAGATGGGGGAAAGCGTTTGCGTCGAAAAACACTGTTTGATCCCAATTCAAATGCTCCCGAAGTTGCGCCTGCAGCAAAAGTGGAAGATAATGTAAGCCAACAATGTGAGTTGAAGGGGGAGCCAACTGACGAGGCCACAGAATGCGCCATGGTTGGAGATTATGAAGCCGAATACGAGACGTTTGTGGAGAACACTTCAGATGTTGGTCAGCGTAATAATAATCTGGACTCTGAAGAATACACTTCAGTGGTGAACAGAGAGGCCCTGACAAGTCAAGAAGATGGACAAACTAAACGCATTTCATTCAGCTGCCAGGAGAAAGCCAGGCTCTCAGAGCTACCTGTAGTGAGTCTCACCAAGAAACCCCCTCACCAAGCAACGAAGAAGACTTTCATTAGGTGTATTGAGTTGGTGGTTGCAACTAAAAAAACAAACCAAGTACTCTCCAAGTTAAACGGACGCAAGGACTCGGAATACAGCTCTCATAGAAGGATAGTAGATTGTTCGGAACGGCCATCTGTTGGGATGGAAAGAGAGAGAACTCATGTCATTGAAGGTAAGCATGCAAGTATAAAGACGAATGGTCATTCTTAGCATCATCATCGTCATCAACCGATTGACAACCATCTACTATGATCTCAATCAACTAGAACCACAGGTGATGAACTCGGGGTGAATGCTTGAGATTGATAATGGTGCAAGCAGTCTGTAATGGCAGAGGACTGAATTGAATTGCCTACTCCCAAGCTGGCAAATTCTGTCGACAAAAAGGAGAAAGTTCTGCCTGGGTATCTATGTGATACCTGCTAGTTGTGATTTTTTCTACTTTGAAGGGATATTCATTAAATTGGCAGTTTTCAGCGACTGTCAAAACTTTGTGCAATTGTACTAAAATCTAGTCCTGTCCTAGTTTTCTAAGGAAGAACTGATTGTGCACCGCAGCTTTGGAAATCGGGAAACTGCCATTTTGATGAATATCTCCATTTTAGATCGATCTGGAGTCCTCTGAGGGGAGATAATTAACCAATTCTTGGACCTTGTGGCTGCAGGTGTTGCCTGCCAGGACGATTCACAGGTGGCTGAGGAGCAAACTATTGGGAAGCCAAAACAATCAGCAGAGAGTTCATGTGCCATGGCTCTAATTGAGACCCAAGGAAACTTAAAAATCGACTTGTGTGAAGACTCCATGGCAGGAGATGGAGGTGTCAAAGAACATTTGGAACGTAGTCCCAAAGTACTGGATAACCGGTCGAGGCCTGAGACCGTTATCGGACATAACCCTCTCCTCCAGACTAAATCAGGACCGTCAAATCTTTGGGGTTGTGACTGTGGATCCTCTTCCTCGTTCCCAACTGCAATCCATCAAGCGACAGCAGAGGTTAATGAACAGCATAATTCTGTAGCTCCTTCCTCTAACCTGGCAAACCCAGATTGTGCTGTGGATCAAGTTTCAAGCTTGGCTTGTATCCTTTCGAGAGTGACGCCGAAGCAAATGGAAGCAGAGCAACTGCAAGCTCGCTTGGAGGAGATTTTTGATGCTTTGGAGAAAGAGAGGCTTGGCCTGCCCAAAATTAAGACAGGCGGTCGCAAGATTGGAGTGATGACTCGGACCAACAGCCCTCGTGATTCAGGGTGTGTGAAGCGAATTGCTGAGCAGTTGAAGAGCAGCACAAAGCTAGACAAAGCCAAAGGAAAGGATGCTCCTGAAGAGGCCTCTGTGACCAGAGGAAGGCCTCATTGGAGTAATATTCAACAACAAAAGCAAGCAGTTGTGTTTTAATGGTGTAGCCCTTGGGCCTTTACTCCACGATTGACACTTGGAGCTAGCCACAGCAATTCATGTGGTTGCATCTGTCCTTTTAATGGTAAGGCTTCTGGCATTGGAGTTGCCAGTGACCTCTTTCCCGTTGGGCCTCAGGCTGTTCTTTTTGCGCAGGGAGCTTGTCAGAGCAAACCATGGTTTGCTCATGAGTCCTACTTGATAACTTGTAAACTATAGAATTTGCAGCAAACATTTAACAGATAAGGTAGGTGACCCATTTCTAGTTGTAACAACGTAATACTTGAAGGATAGCCAGATAAGCGTACACCCAAGCAATGAAGAAAGCCTGGAGATCAGTCATCATTGCTGCCAAGCTTCACTCAAGCTTCAAGTTTGGCAACAGGTTGTACCAGTATTTTTCTAGTTTGATTAATTGGAAATATCTCATTGGAAGAGTGACGTTCAAGCAGTGGTAGAATTCCACTTGATACAAATTCTCAGCTCAATTGCTTTTGATTTTCTGAATAAGGTAATTGCATTTGAATTCTTCAAATAAGCATCTAAGCATGATTCCTATCACTAAGCTGTCCAATTTGCTTTGGATCTTGTTGGGAGTATATTGGGGATCCTATGTTCTCTTTGCATGCATTTTTAGAACATCAAACATATAAGTTTTCAAAGTGTTGAAAGTCAACCCTAAGATCTCTTGAATAGAGGTTGTAGATTTTAGGCAAGAATCTCTAAGGGGTTAGTTTTAGAAATGGATTATGACTAGATTTACTTATTTTACTTGTTTTAGTTTTGTGGATCCAAATTTAAGTTTTTGTGCTGAGGAAAGTTAACTAACCCCTAAAGGTCGGAGACTATATAGTTTGAAGAAAATTGCATTTAACTTGTCAAAAACTGTGTTTTACTTGTCAAATTTGCGTTGTATTTGACAAAAACTGCATTGTACTCAACAAAAAGTGTAGAGTGGATTTTGTTGAGTTCTCCTTTCATAACGCAAAATTTTGCATTCCACCGTTTGAACACAAAATTTGACAAGTAAAACGCAGAATTTTGTATTAGAATGCAAAATTCTAAGTTATGAAGGGAAAACTCAACAAAATCCACCCCCCACTTTTTGTTGAGTACAATGTAGTTTTCTTCTAGTGTATGTTTTCACCAAAAATGCTCCAACACTGTCATTTCTAATACAAGTACCAAATTTTAGGAAAAAAAAAATTTGGACACATGTAACCATAGGATCTTGTAGTAAGCTTGTTTGAAAAGACGTAGAAAATTTTTCAGAATTTTCCACCATGTAGATTGGAAGATATTAGCGCTTGAATTGAAAATCCCAATTTTTTTGGCCCTGCAAAAAATTGGGCAACTGCACTTCACAAGGTCGCACTTTCATGAAAAATGCCCAAAATGGTGGTTACACCTTGGATTCATTCTTGAAAGCAAGTTGGCTATATGCTTGAAAATTTTAGATCATTTGAAATTGTACAACATATAGGGAAAAAATAGTTAGTAGAAAGAAGTAGAGAATGATGAAAAACACTAAATTGTTAAGAATTTAATTATGAAATTGAAAAATGCCAATCCCATTGGTTGCAATGTTGTAATAAGCAATCGACATCCTGCAATTTTTTTTTTTTCAAAAATATTCAAAATTGAGTTAAATAAAGGACTCCAAAGTTTATTTTAAAGTAGGAAATCTATAATTACCTGCAAACTAGAACACCTCATAATTTTTATCTCATAAATCAAAATGGAATAATTCAAAGCTTTCCACATAGAAATCTAGAAAACCAATTTTTATTTTTTTTAAAAGTGATTTTTCAGAAAAAATTTGAGTTGCTCGCCGATCGTTGAAAATGACATATCATGCAATAAGTTTTTAAGCATGTAATGAAAAGTTCTAAAAATTGTTGGGCCTTAAAGCTACTCCTCGAGCACAAGTTATGTGAAAATTTCAAAGAAAAAAAGTAAAAAATTTGTTCATAGCGAGCTGCCCAAAATTGCTTTGTTGCCAAAAAAAGCCAATTGGTCCTTTAGGGGTTAATGCTTTAACTCATGAAGCCCCACTTTGGAGCTTTTTCCTTTTATAGTTGTCCAATGGTACCAATGACAACTTAGATGTGAATCAATTGCAAATAGATGAATCCATCGTGTCATTACAATTGGTACCTTCATTCATGGGGTTGCTGTTTTTGTTGAATACCTTGTGCACTGAAATGTTGATTTGAGTTTAATATGTAATCGAGTTGGTTAAAAAAAGGGTGAATTATTAAAAATATGTTATCAAGTAATATCATACTTTTCTAAAGTAAAATTTGGTGTCAGAAGGATATGAATTCACATGAATCTAGCTAAGAGAATTATTCTAATCTAATTAATCAGAAACACAATGTAGTCACTGTTTGTTTTGTTTTTTCTCCATACTATAATTGAAGGAATCCAAAGTATTCATTCACCAAAAAAGACGTGATTTTAGAGGAACGAATTATTTGTGAAAATCATTGTGGTAATCATTATAATACCACAATGTACCAACTTTTGTATCAAAGAGGCATTTATATGTAAAACCGTTAACTTTTACAAAATTCTATTGGTATTTTCTGTATTCCGGAAGCTAACATGCTCAAAATAGAATGATTTTTTTTGCGTGAGATACGATCTATGAAAAATGGAAGTTTCAAACCAATCGACATAACAGTCAATTGGGATCAACTGCTTCAAACTTCCTGCTCTGCAATTTGCTTGCCAAAATCAAAGAAAATTTAAATGTCACGCAAAAGAAATTAAATAATTTTTTGACTGAAATTGCAAGGAGTAATTACAGTTCCTACATTTCCTACATCCCTCATGGATCTGCATCAAGAAACCAAGCGTTAGAGACATTTCATCTAACACTTCAAGCAAACGAAGTGAAGAAATCACCACGTTACCCACTAAAACCCCGTTTGCTGCCACTTGCACCACTCCGACTGAAACTTGGTCGCCAATAGTTTGTTCAAGGCAACCACTGTAGCACAAAACTAAGTGTCAAAATAAGACACTGCTGGAGCTGGAAATTTGCTTTTGCCTAACATAGCCACCTTTCCCGAGACCACGACTTCTACAATCCTAAACTACATTGTCAAGATTATACGCTGTGCATGAGACTCTGTTCTTCTCACAGTTTCAAATGCACATAAATATTCCTAACTGTGGCGTCCTCGCTTCTCCCTCTCTCGATCCATCCGATCCCTGTCCCTTTCCCTTTCCCTTTCCCTTTCTCTTTCCCTGCCTCCTTCCCTGCCTCCTCTGTCACGGTCTCGGTCCTTCCTTCTATCTCTATCTTCTCTATCCTTGCTACTGTACCTAGGCCTTTCTCGTTCTCGTTCTTCCCTATCTCGCCCCCTGCCTCTGTCCCTGTCACCTATTCGCTCTCGCTCGGCATCACTATCCCTGTCGCGTTCTCGTTCCCTGCTCACTCTTTCTTTCACCCGTGATAAACTTCGGCTGCGGCTGCGCGACCGATTACGTTTTCTGGAATCTTTGGAATCCCTCCTAGAGTCTCTCCGGTCATCTCTCCTGTCGTCTCGCCTATCATCACGCCTGTCCCTTCTGTCTCCTGATGCTTTTTCTGCAACCATTAAGAAAGCAGCTCCTTTAGCCACGAACAACAAGCGACCATAATGAGGAACCATTCTGTGGTGATAACACATTTGGAGGAACTAGACTCGGAAATAGTATAGTCGGGAATTACCTGATGCTCCGGAATTGCCCCGATCAATTCCTGCGTCAGGTCCTTTAGAGTCTCTGTCCCGACTAGGCAGAGCACCAGCGTCTGATAGGCCGCATTCTGCTTCAAGCTTCTTCCTTTGAAGTGCAACCCTCTTCTCGATTTCCTCGGGGTTCTTGATTCCATTTTCTTCCAAAGATTCTCGAAATTCAATCATGGCCACTTCCAACTTTCGCAACTTTTGCCTGCGTCCACTTGAAGTCAGTCTCACAGGACCCTTGTATGTCTTAAATATACAAAACCATATTAATTACTAATCCCAAATGGCACTTCCGAGATCAACTCAAGGTTAGTGACAAATTTACATATCGCAAAATAATGAAAGCTGTGAAAATACGAAGAAGTTTCTTATATTCTGTAAAGTATCTGATCGGTGCAATCGGAAGGTACAGAACACACTGCACAAAGTTCAAAAATCTCCGACGGATACAATCCTAGACACATGCCAAATCTTGATCCAATGCTGTGTAACATCTCATCGATAATCGGAAAAACTCAGAAATAAATCTAGCAGGAGAATCGACTGCTAAAAAAAGTCCCAGAAAACAAACTGCGTAAACACTATACTTGAGAAACAAGAACTGCAGGTCAACATATCCATGGCATCCGTGACTCGAAACTCAAGAGCTAAACAACTGATCCAAGAGCCGATCATCCGAAAGGGGCAAAGGGCTGCCAGTAGTAACATACCGTCTTTCTTCATCTATACTGCTGTCAGCGACAGAATAATCCTGTTTCTCCCCTTTTGTTTCATGATTTCGTACGTCCTCACTCCCATCCGAGGAGTAACCTAGACCCAATCCCTTATCATCTGCATTCTCATTGTCACTACTTCCATCCTCCCGAGTCCACTTGGACGCTGGAAGCACCGGTTCAGCCTTTTCAGACTTCTCGCCGAAAGCTTTCAATCCAGGAAGCGGAATGGGTAACGTTGAAGACACAATTCCACTGGAGCTACCCGGTGTAGCTCCAGTACGCCTGCTTGTAGCCTTTGGTCTCACCTCTTCTGCTGCACTATACCCAGTCCTGGGCTGTGCACCAGAATTTTCATAACCTGCACTTTCATTGTTATCACCATTGTCACTGGCATTCTGTAGAAGCCTCTCAAATCGGCTGACTTCACGCCATCCACTCCCAAGCTCTGTCCGTGCTCCCCTAGTCTCCTCACCTCGCCCTCTTGTTCCGATGTCACTGCCTTCCTTTACTGCCGCTGTACTTGGTTTCGTGTAACCTTGAGCAGCTCTGATATCCTCTTCTTGCTCCTGATTCTTTTGCTTCTCAGCTTCTTCTAAACTCAGCAAACGAGCTACCATTACTTCTCTGCCCCCTCGTGTTGACAGACCATTGTGCTTACAACGCCGTTCCAGCTCAGCTAGAGGCAAACTTGCAAGCTCACGTGCTGCAGCACCTTCTCCCATTGCTAGAGCTGCATCTTGGCCTGCTGTTCCATCAGGTCCTTCAGAGAGATAACCACCTGATTCATTCATTTCGGCTCCAATTCCATTCTCCTTCAATGGTTGATTGTCCCCACAGAGAGTGTGGAAAGGAGCCACTCCTGAGTTCCCTGGTCGCAAGAATGTTGCACGCAAGCCAGTGACAAAAGAATCTGAAAACAAGAACCAGTCGGACCAAACTTGAAGAACTTTCAACACGCGTTCCTGCCAATACCAGTCATGCCACAAGCTCAATTCAGAAAACGAGAAATACGGAAGAAGTTGAAACAAGATTGTTGAGATGGGCAAGGATGTAAAGAGATGCACAAATCCTGGGGGGAAATATAATGCATTCGGAAGAGTTAACAGATGGAGAGCTCATCCTAGAACATCTACGCATCATCTTCACCGGGTTACCTTCAAAGCTTCCGCTGTAATTCGGCCAGTAATATTCCGGTATAGATCATTGAAACTTTCCATTATATCTGGAAGACGTGACTCAAACAGAGTGCGATATGCGGATGCGTTTTTCACAGGAGCACTGCTATTGTGTAGAACATCAGACACTAACATAAGACGAGCCACTTTGCTTGGAATAGGTGTCTCGTTCAGAGTCAAAGATTCAGTCAACACCTCCACAACCTATCACAGGAAGAAAAGTCAATCTGAACGTTAGTTTTCAATACACGAAAAGGTTAGACTATTAACACCATCTTCAGGAAATATCCTCCCCAACAAATACGTCAAAGCCACACAACTTAGAAATAGAATAAACAAAATGAATTTTTACCGCCAGTTTCTCTCGAACAAGCCTCCCACGTTGTCATTTACAATCCAACTATGAGCAATAACTGCATATAATGTCTCCCAGTAAATACTGAAGCTGACGTACCAAACACCTACGCTACTCAGACAGCCCAAAACACATCAGGACTCCTACCTCTCCTGCAGCTTCTGCGTTGTCAAGGGCAAAACCCATAGCTTCACGAATCTGACTTCTTTCCAGTGTCAACGCCCGCAACATATCCTCAAATTCATCGCGCTGACCGTCGGTCAAAGCTCGCTCCTGGTCCATTCTCTAGAGGAAAAAAAGCATGCAATATGAGAAAATTTCAGCTAAATTCTCGAACTGGCAACAATAAGACATGTAAGGTACTTTCTATTTAGCAGAGAGAACTCAAAGTAGTCGGTCATTCAACACAATATTCCCAAGAAAGTTCTTAGGATGCATTCAGGTACAGCAACTTCACCACAATAGCAATATATATTAACTCCACATCCAGAGAAAAGATGTCACAAAAAGAGATCACGAAAAGATGTCCCCCAAATTGTATCAAATCAGTGCTTTCACTTACATCTGAACACGAGACTAATAAACAGACTTTTCCTGGTCTAAGAAACAAAACTTCCACTCTACTTACCCGGCCCCTTCCAGCAGCATAAGTAGTGGCCACAGTCTTCTCGTGATTAGGGCTCTTGCTAAAATCTTGGGCTGGCAAAGCAGGAGGTATCCATCTGCAGGACACGAGCCAGAGTTCCACATTTTGAGACAAACCACATTGACCCCTGAAGAAAGAAGAGCATTATATATGGCGCATACTTGTCCTTGACCCTGGGTCACAACTGAGCAAGATTTACCTTAAGTATTGAAGGTTGTAAGTACAAGAGTTCCTGAGCCACTAAAAACTTATGCCACATTCATGACAAGGACGAAGCATTTGAAGCACCCTGAAATGGAGTATGGGGCTCATTTTCCATCAGTTGCATGTCATGAAATGCTGACGAGGTAACAACATATCCTCACAATTACTAGACCTGAAAACAGTAATCTCGTGATGGAAATCCCAGTAACGAAAGAAAAAAGGCCAGCTTATGCTCCTGTTAGCCCATATTAGTAGAATTAAAAGTTAGCAGACGCAGCATAACGTTACCAACACACTTGTCAGAGATTCGTACTAGCTTAACTGAAATTAGGAGAAATTGGGGGGAACCATCCAGTGTGGAACAGCTAACATACTAAACCTTGGAATCTGCATCAAGCTAAGCCGTTCGCATTTTGGCTGCCAGACTTAAATCCTTACAACTCGTTCGGAGTAAAATGTCAGAAGCTACCAACATGTGCGCGGTCAGACAGATGTCAACCAGTAATGAACACATCTCTCCTCTAAGGAGAGATGTCAAAATCTCATGCCTTTGAGCAGTGAGAGATACGTGTGTCAAGTCGAGGTAAAATTCTCATCGGACTAAAACCAGCAGCAGCACTGATATTTGAATGCAGGCACAATTATATATCCATACTCACCGCCCACTCCCAGTTATCATGATGAAAGGCTCTGTCCGCCATCTTTGAAGCGTATCTCCCTACAAATTCACCGTCACACCCTTGTCATCAGCTAGTTCAGAACTCCCACTGGCTATACACCTACAACTCTCCCTTTTTTGGATAGATATAGAGAATCACTTTAACCTCGAGAGAGATCGGAAGACTCTATATTCTCTGTAAGCTAAACTTAAAGGTCAAAAGCTCCTCCAAGAATGACCTTGTATACAAAAGATACGTTTTTTTTACGATTAGATCAGTGTTTTGTGAAAATTTGAATGTTTGAGCCAGCTGCTGCAATCACCACACACTAAACAATGTAAAAAGAAATTTGAAGATACCTGAGCGAAGGAATAGAGACGCCAAATGTAGTACGTGTGTTCACTCGATGTCAAGTCGAAAAGGAAGTTGAATAGAGGTTTGCCTCGGCCTCTCTCCATAATAGCTTGCTCAAATGCACAACCATCATCAAGGACGAACACTGCAGTCGTATCTATAACATGACGAAGATGATCATCTTCTGGTGGTACCACTTGAATATCTGGCACATTTGGTGTCACAACCTGATTGCAAGGACAAGATTAAACGAGATCAGAAATGCAACACCAAACTACATACACAAATAGTAGGATCTACGATGAACGATGGTCAGAAAATAGAAATTGCAACTCACCAATTCAGCATTCTGCCCAGAAGCGGATGCAATGGATGGACCACCAGGTCCTGACCAGGCAACTGTAGACGCCGTTGCACCCTGAAAAATAGGCACAAATATGGATCAATTCAAGAGTAGTTATCATAAGGTTCTCAAATTAGGTCTAACACATATCCCTGAGTAACTCGATAAAAAAGAAGAAGCACTTGACTAGTGTCAAAAACATGAGATGCCCGACTGAAAGCCGTCTATCCAATAATTCACACCTCATACAGAAAGTAAAAAGTTGAGAATTGTCGAATCCTTGCAGCATACCTCTTTGGCTCGAATAGCCATTTGTCCTGGTGGAGGAGCAGGAAGGGCCTGAGCAGGAAGAGATACTGACTTCCCCCAGCCGATCCTTAGCTCATATTCATACACAATTATACCTACACATTAGAACCCTTCAAGTTAGCGATACAAAGACCTTGATTTACATATTTCAACTTCGTGCGTCGGGTTTCGAATTACGGATTGTGGACTTGGACAAAGTGTTACAACCATTCGAAGTAAGAATACCTTGCATCTCATCTTTAGCTGCCTGCGCTTCATTGCGGTTCATGAATGCAACAAAGCCACAATTCCGCTGCCGCCTGCGCTCTTCATCTGTCCTTGGCCACATGATTTTGACGCTAGCGATGGGCCCAAAACGCCCAAAAGTTCTCAGCAGAAAGTTTTCATCAACCTGTAACAACTCCTCGTAGTTCCGTAAGTCTCCCATTACGAACACAAAATTTAACTGAGTAATAAGACCACCACTACAGAAGCAAAACACCATAAAGGTTGAAAGAGAACGATAGCTGATTCAAAATTTTCGGTCAAAACTCATTCAAAAAAGTAAGCAGTGTCGTGAAGAGTGTGACCTGAGGCGCCAGATTGCCCACATATAGGTTGGTAGTTTGTGGATCTCCCTCATCAAAAGACCCCAATTTATCATCAGGGTCAAGTGGAAAATCATCCATTCCTATATTCATCTGATCAACCTGCTTCCAATGCAAATGAACGATGAGCAATAATTAGTATCAACCCACAAATATCTTCATAAATAGAAGCTTCTACAGAAGACTATGCCTAACACGACATATGTCATTGAAAAAATTTAGGTGCACAGAAAAAACGAACATTCAGACTGTGTAGTACCAAGACAAACATCAGCGCGCTCTGTTTCATCCTCTATGAACCTGATGCACGAGAAGGAAATGGATATGAACGAAAGACTACCATTCCAGAACCTTGAGACCTCCTATCATTTCGGCGGCTCTCACGCTCTGCAGTTCGCTTATCCCGAGCTTCTTGCTCTCGCTTTAGCTCTTCCATAAAATGATCAATATTTCGAGACTTTCCTCGATCTCTGTCTTTGGTCCGATCTTCATCCCTCTGGTCCGACTACAATAATCCAGTCAGCTAAAAGTGACACGTGAAGGAACCAAAAACTACCTCCACGAGAAATGTTTAGACGATGACCAACAGTTAAATATACGAGATTGCGGACAAGGCTCACACAAATCTAATCCCGTGAGTTCTGAAGACAACAGCGCAAACAATGGCAGGTGTCCAGAATGGAAGCAAAATGAATATTCCTCTGTAAAGAAACAGTCTCGAAAATGAGATCCGTAAAAAATCAAGATGTAACGGAATGAATAACAACAATCATCAACTTGAAATGTCCGGGCATTTGCTCGTATAGAAGGATGACTGTCACTTCTCTTGTCCGAAAAAAGATTAATACCAAAAGAAGGACCATATGCATACCCTTTTCTCAGGCTCTTTCTCTTTATTCACCATCGCCGCTAACCCAGGAGGAATAAACGAGGGGACGTATCTGGATAACAGGCAAACAAATTATTAGTAATAGGAACAATTGAGCACTCCGGTCACAAACTACACCTTTGTCACTAAAGCTCATGGCTTATTAATATGTACTGGCTCAAAGAGCTGCTTGGCGATAAAATCCATAGTAACTGCAACAACATATGTATGAGCTAAGTTCGATAACGAAAACGACCGAAGGAGCACAAACCTGCTACCCGGTTTTTTGGAAATTGCAGATGTTGGCGTTTCTTGTTTGGCAGGTGCATCTGCACCAATATCAAGAATCAGTTCGTACTCAAGACTTTAAGCATAAAAGCCGCTCATAAGCAACGGTTCGATATTAACCAGTGCACGCTGACAATATTCTCCATTTTTCTAATTCCACGGGGGAAATGACCGCTGCAAAAAATTTAGGGTTGCAGTGACATATGTCTGTCAATTCCCCATAGCTTACTTGGTGGTGCACCCTCAGAGATAGGTTGTTTGGCATCGGGGTTGATAGTTCCACCACGCACAAACGCTTTTCCGCCAGGAACATCATCTGCTTTGAACGACTCCACAAACTCCTCATAAAGTCGTGCAGCTTCTTCATCAGCTCGCTGCAATACATATCCTCGTTTCGATAAGCGGTAACGAAATAAAAAATTTAGTTTGACAAAAAATATTCAAGCTTCTTCTACCTCTGTTCGGCAAGACGGATAAACCTGGGCTCTCAAAACTGACGTGAATGAAACCACCGGTCATTCACCATCCCAATATCACAAAAGATGCTCGTAAATGAGCCGCAGACTATCTCAAAGCACTATCTTCCACTAAATCTTACCTTCTTTTTAGCTTCTTCTTCGTCTCTGTGTTTCTGGAATGGTGTCTTCTTTTTAACCACTGAGAATGAGAATGATGCCATCTTATCTGGGGTGTCCTACCCCGAAGAATACATACAAAGCACCCAGAGTTGTAGAAAGGTAAACTTATAATGGATGAGGCGAGCGCAGAATCAAAATCTACCGCAATCACATCGCATACCGAACAGGTGCTCAATGGACTCAAAGGTGAGCGAAAACCCTAAATTTCGCTGCACCCCGAGTTTCAGAAAAAAAAACTACTAATCCCTCGAAGCCATAAAACAACGATATCTCCGAAGTCCTTTCAGCTAATTCACCAATACGAAACGATCTCAAACTACTGCCAAATAAATATTCACTCTTTTTTCAAATATTCACTCCCGTTCGATTCCTTTTGGAAATTGAAGCAGAGCGCCAAGTACGAAACTTCAGAAACCCTAAAGAAACGCGGATCGAAGTAGTCCCCGCAACGGAGGTCGAGGAAATAGAGGTGAAATGAAAGTGGACAAACGTCCGGCCATGGCTAAAACCCTAAAACCTCACTTGCAAGAAGCGAGAGAGCAACCGCTATCGGCTTCCCCGCAACACTTCCGTCTCGAGAAGTCATTGAGAGACATACCCTCGTTAGCACAGAGAGCAGACTCTGTGCAACACTAGGACTAACTAAGAAGCACTAACTATTTCCAAATGAAGGATCTGTTTGAAGGAGATCTTGGATGGAAATGTTGATGTTAGGATTATTTAAAGTGGGGAAATTTGGTGGTGGTTTCCAAGTTTTAACTTGCAAGGGAGAATGTAAGTTGCTTAATTTATGGTAATATATTAGTGTGCCATGTGCCGTTGCCACATCCAAAGTAAAAGTAAAAATATATCTTTAGTTTTTTAATTCATAAAAACTTTGAAATTCAATAACTTTTGCATCACAGGTCCAAATGCCACAAAACAAAGCCTGTGCACCCTTCCTTGCCGAGGGCTTTCCAACAATATAAGAAACATGACCGAAGGACCTACGGTCTGGGAGATCAAAACAAACAAACAAACAAACAAACAAACAAACAAACAAACAAACAAACAAACAAACAAACAAACAAACAAACAAACAAACAAACAAACAAACAAACAAACAAACAAACAAACAAACAAACAAACAAACAAACAAACAAACAAACAAACAAACAAACAAACAAACAAACAAACAAACAAACAAACAAACAAACAAACAAACAAACAAACAGACAGCCTAATATAACCCCTCAAGGCCCAAGGCATTTTTTTTTTGTCAAAAAACATCCAAAACTGCCATTTTTTTAGCAAAGAGTGAAAAAAAATTAAAAATGTTTTTTTTGCACATCTAACCATAGGATCTTACACCTAACTAGTATGAGAATGTGAGGAAAAAATTCCAGAATTTTTGACCGCACAGATTGCAAGATATCTACGTTTAAAGTGAAAAAAACAAAAATTTCAGCACACTGTGGGACTGAATTTTTTGACTTTGAACATTTTTAACTTAAAATTTTTATACTATAGAGTTTTGAGCTTTAAATGTTTAAAGTGGAGAATTGAGTTGACAATCTATACAAAAAAAAAACTTCAAAAAAACTTAATTTTCATTATTGAAAAAATTGTTAAGTAGAAGTAGGTATGAGATAGAAGGAAAATCTAAAATATTCATATATTTTAGATGGAATTAAAATGCACTAATCCCAACGGTCAAATTGTTCTAGCAAGTAAACTTAACCATGCAAAAAGAAAAAAATTGAAAAGTTTGGAAAATTGCATTCAGGAATGAATTCTACAAGTTATTTTTTTCATAAAGATGCTCTAACTGCCCGAAAAACAAGAATGTCCATAACTTTCTCATAACAAATCCAAATGAAATGAATCAAAGCTTTTTAGATAGATAAAAATAAAATCTATAAGAAAAAAATACTAAAAAAGAAAAAGAAAAAAAATGTAAATTTTTTTTGCTGCCCACCTTCCCTTGTTTTGAGCTTATTTGGTCATAACTTTTGTTCCCAGGCATTGATTGTGAAAAAATTATAATCCCATGAAGCTAATCAGTTTTCCTACCTCCCAAAAAAGTTTCAAAAAATCAAGAGAAAATTTCAACACGTAGATACCTGCCCAAACACGCATTTGTTCCCCAAAGGGACAATGGGCTTTTAGGGGTTAAGGTATGGATTATTTATGTTGTTTAGAATCTTTTTGATGATTGATTATGGGAGATTGAACTAGTGGTTGGTATTTATTTTCTTTTAGAGTTATAGAGTCCCAGGAGAAACAATCATTATAGTAAGTGAATTCTATATATTGAATCTTATGGTGTTTAAATGGAGTAGATGGGGGGGTATGTTCAATATATTTTAAACACAAAGAATGTCTTACGTCACATTTGTGGGGACAAGGATAATGAAGGGGTCAATTCTTTTTGAAAATCAACTATGAAGGTATTAAATGTTTGAGGTCAGATGTGTGGGGCCAAGGCAATATAGAAGTTAATGAATATGATTGCATAAAATGCCCAAAGTCATGACAATGAGGGGGGCAATTTTTTCTAGCTATTAAAAAGAAGATTAACTATGAAAGCATAGGGTTCAATGTTAGGGTAAAGAAGATGGCAATTTCCTAAAATATTAAGGTGAAGGCTAATTACAAAGGCACAGAATGTCTAATGTCACAATCTTCTTGGCAAGATTCTTGCAAGTGTTAAAGTGAAGACTGACTGCAAATGCATAGAACGTTTGATGTCAAGTTTTTTCTGGCATAAATCCTCAGAAGTCAATTCTTCACTTTGCTTAAGGACATTCCACAAAAATTCATCCAAGAAATCTTTTAATAAAACAATGAATTATAAAAATCTCATGTCAATGGAAATTACCTAGAATTTTTTGTCCAAATACTTTCTCACAACTCTTGCAAAACCTTATTGTTATGAAATTATAAAATGGAGTCTCAAATAAATCAACCTTGAAGTGAATACAAATTTTTTTGGAAAGTCTTCAATGTTCCAAAAGCATGGCATTATTGAGTAGAGTAGATTGATTAGAAGATTGATAGAAACAAGACAAAATATACATGACTAATATTTCAACAACCAAGTTTTGAAGGTAATAAAAAATATATTCTTATAAGATATGAAAGTGAATACAGCTACAACACGAAGGCTTAAAAAGGTCACTTTTTATGTTGAATTTACACTAAAAGGTTGAAGTTCCTATTGCAAGCACAATTCACTCTATTATTATTATCCCAGACATTAGTTGTGGCCACTCATTCAATCTAATGTAGCCCAAATCTCATTTATTTAGTATAATAGGCCATTTCCTAAAGTATTTAGTTTAGGAAATAGCCATTTCTAAAAATACTTTAGGAAATGGCCCATTACACTAAATACTCATTTATTTAGGAAATGGCCATTTTTTAAAGTATTTTTTATGGTTGAATTGCTAGCATGTGAGCCTAGAATCTTGAGCCCATGAATCTAGGCACCTATGTTATCAACACCTTCTATGGTTATAGGGTATCTAGATTACAGGGTACCTAGATAATAAATACATATTTTATAGGCACCTATAATGGTTGTAAGGTATGTACTTAAATCTATGCTGAAGGTTCATAAGCTAGCATTTCTAAACTTATATGCTAGCATTGTTGGATAGTTTGTCTGTTATAAGCTAGTTTAACTTACACCGTATAAAAAAAAATTAGCTATTAGCAAGCCTTAATGACTTTGATAGTCTATTGGCTCATGATGAATTAATATTGTTTTTGGATAGTATATTTAGTACCTTATTGGTACAATTGGCATGCAATGATATAATTTAGCAAAAGAAAAGTGTTGATAGGGAAATAAATAAGCCATACTTTAGATTTGTGAAATCTTCATCTCATGTAAGAATTCATTAGGATTTGTGTTTTTTCCCATGTATGTAGATTTCATTGCGGTACACAATAGTTTCTTTGTAATGATTCAAATTGATGCAGTTAGTAGAAAATGCACATATTGTTATAAATTATATTTTTCTTTTAGAATGCTTATTTTTTTTTCAACTATTGGGAGAAGAAAAGAATAAATTTCACCATTGTATCATTAAATTGTTTAATAATTTTAATTTTTTTTATTCCAATAGAAATTACGATATAAACAATTAGTATTTCACACCAATTGAAGTATTCTGTGAAGTAATTTGGTACATTAGTAATTAATTGTACAATGACTATGAGATTACTACATACAAGGATTTGTTAGAAAATCTATATCTTTATAAGAAATCTCTTAAGATACAAAGATTCTATAGTATAAATTGCATTTGTGATTTGATAATTTATACATACAATAATTGTATTTTATAGAATATTTTTGTTTCCATGGCATCGATGTTAAATATAAATTCTAATAAAAACTTTTAAATGTCAATTACAATTAAATGACTACAACATCTCCATAATACATTCAAAATAAATCTTTAAATAAAAAATGACTCCAAAACAATTCAAGATTTTTGCAATCAAGCATTTGTATTGTCTCAAAAAAAAACATCATATGAAAACAAGGAATCTGTAAAAAAACAATTCAATAAACTCCGCGCCTACTATTTTTATACACAACAAAATTTTGCACAACTTCCATAGAATTTTTTCACTTGGATTTTTTGGCAAATGTATTTTGAAACCAATCTTATCTCTAAGAGCTCCTAAATGAGAAGAAAATGTAGATTTGGATCTTCAAAGGCAAATGAAATGGCTTGAAAAGAATTTAGACAAGAAATCTTGATTTCTGTAGTTTTTATTTATTCTCATCTCTATATGAATTGATTTAGAATCTAGCACAAAATTCATAAAGCAATTGAACATGATAGTCAAGTCACTAAAGAATAGACAAAAATTACTTTTCAACTTGCTTAGATGTACTTCATCAATTTCCTTAGGTTCTATATGAAGCTTTAGAAGACATTCATAATCGTCCAAAGCAATCAACACCATGATATTGAAGCAACTTGAATCAATTAAAGTTTTTTTTATCAGAAAGAATATAGTTAATAGTGTTGTAGATAATACAAACTTATTTGATATCCATTTTTATAATTATTTGTACAAAAATATATATATTTAAGCACTTTAACTTTTAGATGTCACAGTACATTCATTGTTTATTTCAAACAAATTGCAAGTGGATTTACAGTCAATTCACATTAACCACTCGAGCATTGATCCAAAAAAGAGGAACAAAATAACAAATTATTTGTTAGTCTAACTTTTTTATTTTTTTTTTACTATTATATACAAACTTTATGTAATAATAGACTATTACAAATATTTTTTAATAGTATCCCCAGGGGAATTCAAATCCCCATCGTCTTCTTGAAAGAAAAGTGTCCTAGGCCACTATACGATGGGGGCTTAATCTTCATATTTATGTTATTTAATTCTTTATTTACTGTCAATAGTTAATAGTATGCTTGATTTTTTTAATTATAGATAAATAGAAAAATATTTTGATAAAAATGTTAAATAATAATTGACAAAAATGATAATACTTCTGATACTAGCATTGGACAAGCTTCTACATATTTATCAATCAAGTCTTGTTTTGATGTTCTATTTTCCACTAGTCCCGCTAATTGAAGTGGATGTGTACGAGCTATTTTTCGGACCAAAGCTGCAATATGATTAGCTCCAAATAATGCATCAAACCCATTATCTATAAGAATTATACAATAATCAGCATAATTTAGTGGAGCAGCAAAACCGCCACAAACTACATCACCTAATACATCAAATAAAACAACAACTAGTTGTAATATTTCTATCGCTCTAGCAAGATGTTGAAAATGAGTTTTACAAATTGGATGTGATCCTAAACATGATAGTACTTTTACTCTTACATGATTTTTAATAATAAATTTATGAGATTAAATTTAAATTACTAAATGAAAATAATAGAATTTATGAATTTTATAACAAAATTTAATAATTGGAGAGAATCATTTTGGCTTTAATTTGCACCCTATAATAGATTTTGTCAAATTATGTTATTTATTCACGTAGTATTTATTTTTGGACAGATGAATTTTGTCATTTCTTTAATTTTTAATTTTTATTGCTTTGCAGTTAAATTTTTTTATCTTTCTAATGAAATTTCTAAAACTAATTTCAATATAAATAATGTGAAAATAAAACAATAATTAAACTATCTTGTAGCATTTGAAAAAAAAGGCATTAATATGTCCAAGGGATTTAGAATTAATTAACATTTAATCTACAATAAATCTTAAAAGCTTTTTAATTTTTAATTTTTAATTTATTAATAAATATTGGTTAGTGCAAAAAAGCTCTAACCAAGGGCTTAACTATGTGAATATAATCAATGGCTTGAAGTATTTTATTCTCTCTACCCGTAGAGGAAAATTAAACAATCCTACACATTAAGCAATCATGCACATCAAAGTTCAAAGAAGACATGTGTTAAATTGTAAAGTTTCAAGTTCATATTTCAACCTAAACCATTCTAAAACTAAAATACCTTTTTTTTATTGCAAAAAGCAAAAAGCAAATAAATCTTACTTTCGTATATCTAATCATACAATCTTGCACTAGAATAATTTGAAAAGGCTTGAAAATTTTTAACAAAAAAGAATTTTGCAAGTTGCAAGCATTGAAAGTAAAAAAGGTTTAATTTGCATCCTACCATATTAGATCATTATATTTGAATTTTCTTAACATGAGTCTTAGCATAAATTTTTTACACTATGGGTGATTAATTTTAATTTTCCTTACTTAAAAAATTGAATTTAGATTCCAAAATAGAAATTTCAAGAGAAAATAATACACCATATGTTTATTTTAAGAAAATTATTAATCCCTTAATGCCCAAGGGATTTAGACAAAACACAAATGTGATATAAATATAAGTTTTATATTTGTTTTTGAAGTTTGCATCAAAAAAGATAATTTAAGTCACAAAAAATAAAAAGAATCTGTATGGTGAAAATTACAAAAGGATTTTTAGATTCTCTTCAAATGAATTTTGAAGATTTAACTTCAAAAATGTATCAAAAATTTAATTTCTATCTTTAGCATTTGAAATTTGTTTTGATTGGTCATCATTGTGGTTTCTATTGATTTGTGAAACAATGCATAAGACTTAGTAATGAAAACATCAACAGTTCTCTTAAATAGTAAATTTTCTATGCAATACTAGCCCCTAAAGGACTAAGACCCTTTTTCTGCCAAAAAACACTCAAAACTGCCATTTCTATAGCAAAGAGTAAAAAAAATTGAAAATTGTTTTTTTTCACATCTAGCCGTAGGATCTTATACCTAACTAGTATGACAATGTGTGGAAAAAATTTCAGAATTTTTGACCGCACAGATTGCAAGATATTTGTGTCTAAAGTGAAAAAAACAAGTTTTTCAGCACATTGCGGGACTAGATTTTATGACTTTGAACATTTTTAACTTTAATTTTTTGCACTATAGAGTTTTGAGCTTTCAATCTTTATAGTGGAAGTGGAGAATTGAGTTGAGAGTCTAGAGGAAAAAAAAATCCAAAAAAACTTAATTTTCATTATTAAAAAAATTGTTAAGTAGAAGTAGGTACAAGTTAGGAGGAAAATCTAAAATATTAATATCTTTTATATGGAATTAAAATGCACTAATCCCAACGGAGAGATTGTTCTAGCAAAAAAACTAGACCTTGTGGAACTTTTTCTTTTGAAAATTGTAAAAATTGCATTCAAAAATGAATCCTACAAGTTACTTTTTTCAGGAAGATGCTCTAAGTGCCCGAAAAACAAGATTGTCCATAACTTTCTCATAACAAATCCAAATGAAACGAATCAAAGCTTTCCAAATAGACAAAAATATAATCTATAAGAAAAATACAATTTTAAAATTTAAAAAAAAAATTGCAAATTTTTTTTGCTGCCCCACGTCCCTTGTTTTGAGCTTATTTGGGCATAACTTTTTTTGCCGGGCACTAATTGAAAAAAAAAATGTATTCCCATGAAGCTTAGCAGTTTTCCTATATCCAAAAATAGTTTAAAAAAATCATGCCAAAAATCCAGCACATAGTTACCTGTCCAAAATCCCATTTGTCCCCCGAAGGGACAATGGTCCTTCAGGGGCTAGGCAAATTCTAAACACTTTGTTTTGTTTCCCTTATAACTATTGTTTGCCCTTAACAATCTTATAATTGAAGATAAAAATTGAAAGACAATCCAATCTAGTTCGCACGTCAAATATAAATTTTTGAAAAAAAAAATTTTCTGCCCAAAAGTGCTACCTATAGCTGGGTTGCAACTATAAAATGGTTGATTGGGCATTTAGGGGTTAATTAGAAAATAGTAAAAGAAAATAAAAACATTGTCAACCAATATTTCTAAAATTAATTTGGAACATTTTAATCAAAATCCTATGAACTATGTTTCTAATATAAAAATTTTAAATTCTCATACATTTCATACGTTCTCATACTATTCTAGTATACCTATTGTAACAATCATAGATTCAAAAGATTCTGAATCAAATTGGAGGAGACTCGACTTCAATGAACTCTTAAGGTCATATAAACTTTCAATTGTCAATTATGTAGAATTTTTCCATTGCATTTGTTGAATCAAATTGGATGTTCAAAAATATTGCAAGGAAAATGAAATTAACATCATCAAATTGCCCACCTTAAAATGAATGCAATCAAAATATTGAAGGAGGTTTCTAAATTCTAATTTGTAGGATTAGCACTCAAGGGTTCCATCATACATTTGTAGAACTCTAGATTCGTTAATGGAGTATATATATAAACCAATTTACTTTCATATCATGATTGGATTTGAAGTACTCAAATGTTTGCTTATAATTGATCTATGATAAATTTGTGTGCCTTTGTGTATGAATACAATTTAGCTGCACAATGCAACTTTATCTTTGGGAAAGTGAATTGTATTTATATGGAGCACACAACATGTAGTAAATGATTTGTGATTCTATTAAATATCATCATTTTTTCTTCTTTATAGCAAGTAGAATCTTTCCTTAATCAAGCAATGCCACAAGTAAGGTGGACATTTTTTGTTACGTACATATACAATATAGGTTCTAGCCATCGTTGTCACATCAAGTGAGTTTGGATTACCAAACGATTCGAATGAGTGGACGGATTGGACGGGTTGGACAGATAATATAAATACCTTAAAGTAGTTTAAGGATTTGGGAAAACTCACGGCCTTTTACAACCTTGAAATCTCATCTAATATGGATGTTTTTGATTGCGATATATGACTATAATGAGTTGCAAAATCTCAAAATACGACTTGCATAGGAATCTTTGTAGAGACGCGTAATATGACTAGGTCTAGTCATTATCGACTAGTTGCTTGGAAGATGGGTTATATTTGATAGGGGATATAATTAAATATAGTTTGCCAACATGGCATATATGTTGACTATCATTAAAGGCTTGACTTCTCTTAACCTGCCCGAAAAAAGGGAAAAAAGCCTCTGTGTCATGTGACTCCACATAGTCATATTTTCAGCTAATGTGAAATATAACTAAGGTAGGAGGCTCAAAATAGGACACTCTAAGGGCTGATCCCCCTTTTTCATGTAATTCCTTGGACGGGAATATTTTTGGCTCATTTTTCAGACAAAGAAAATTGATGAGGAATCTAACCCAAGTGGTTTTGTATTTTTCCGAGCATTTTTGAATTACTTATAAATTTTCAAACGAATTGGGTAGTAGGTTCCTATTTGTGAGCCTTAGGTCTTTCCTAAACGATTTCCTTATAATTCTAAATAAAAATTGGGAAAGCAAAGAGAATGATTGGCTCTTGCAATTAATAATGTTTTTTTCCTTGATTCATTCAATGACTATAGTGGTCAATTTTAGAACCACCTCATATCCATTTCATAGCCATTTATAGGGGCGGTTCTTAATGCCCTGTCCATTTACAGCCTCCTACTTTACAGTGAGTCATATTTTGGCCGACGTGGCATATGACTTTGTGCAGTCAAAGCAATTGCGGGTTGACAAAGATTAGAGCTTAGCTTAAGTTACTCAATCAACATCTTCAAGCAAAGGAGTCACAAATCAAAAAACAAAATTGGGAAAGTATGTTTGCCAATGAAATAAATTTCAATGTGTGTTAGAAAACAAAGCAAAACAAAAAAATGAAAAGGGGCCATATCTTCTATCTCAAATCGTTTGGATATTGGAAAAAACTCTTCTTCCACATTACTAGTGTGCCATGTGCCATTGCCACAATCAAAAGCAAAAGCAAAAATAATTTTCTAATTCTTTCATTTTTAAGAAACTTTAAAATTCAACAACTTTTACCTTATAGGTCAAAATATCACAAAACAAAGCTTGTGCATCCCTCCTCACATAGAGCTTTCTGTTGGTATCAAAAACGCTATTAGGAGATGCACGTTTCAATATTTGTCCACAGTTCTTGATCTATACAAGGTATTGAGGACATCCACATTTTGGTTCATTTGTTGCTATTTTATGGACTTACGTTTACTTCTTTAGCATTAATGACTTGGCCCAATCATGTTATTATGCATGAATTTTAGCCAAGGCGTCACTGAATAACTACAAGCTTCATTGTGATTGATGGCTACATTTGCAATGCAACACAAAACCTTATAGCCAAAATTGATCCTAGTATCATCCAAGTATCATCCAAATATCACTTAAGTACCATCCAATTTTCATCCAAATATCACTTAAGTACCATCCAATTTTCATCCAAATATCTCCCAAGTATTGTTTTAATAGGATCACATTGCATTGTGCAAATATCATCTAAATTTTGCTAAGTTATCATTTGTATAATACACCAGTATCAAAGAAAGAAAATGTAAGGCAATATACTAGCATGATACATTGACTCAATTTCAATTGCATTATTATAGTAAAAAACCTATAACCACTTCATTGATTTGGCCAAGACAAAATTATAATCACCTAATTAGAGGTAATGCACTGGCAAAATGAAGAATCGGGAGCCATTTATAAGAAGAAAATTGTATTGAAGTCAACACAACCTAGACAACATCATGCATATAGTCTTTGTTGACTCCAACACAGTTTTCTTATAGTGTTTATATGTTGAAGGTGGACTTCTTAGAATTTGCTATGAACAACATGCTAAAGCCAATATGCTTCAGCTCAAAATTTATTGTTGCCCAAGAACTCCCGTAAAATTGGATTCACTTGCCATGCCATTTTTGCGCATAAAATCCCCTCCCTGGATCAACCATCATGATACTTAATGTTGGTGCTTATTCTACCAAACATGATGAAAGAAATGTTATTAGAAAGCAAAAGACATGATTATAATTATACATTAAAATTCCAGAATGTTTTTACAATGTCCATATTGAAAATCGCATCTACATTTGTCATCTACACAAAATAGTGCAATTAGGTTGCTTTGTCAATTAGGTTGCCTTACTTCATATAAATTACTTTATGGATCAATGCTTGTCCACATAGAGGCACATGCAATTCTCCAAACTAGGCCTTGAATTGTTGCACAAACCTATGCCGTACACATGGCTCTAGATTGAATGCATCATTGTACATACTTAGTGAATATGTATATAGTGTGGATTGTCAAGAAATTGGAGCAACCTAATTTCACTAGTTTTGTAGTTTCAAAGCATTGCACTTGAGTGTCACAATCAGTTTGGTTCTTTGGATGAATTTTTTTTGTTTTTAATTTTGCTACTAGAACTTTATAGTTTAGGATTCAACTTCAAAATGTCTACCAATTCATTTTGAATTCTTATAACTTTTGCACATTATATTTCAATTATATTTGAATACGGTTCTTTATAAAGTTATAGTTAAAAATCTACCATAATTTGTTCAAAAAATGAGAGCTCTTCAACATGCAACAATAGTTTTAAGAGAAATTTTCTTTAGGTGATGTATTGTCTTATCCCAATGATCCAAGGGGGGTGTAATTTCAAAATGGGCCAAACATTAGAAGAGATTTGGGGCCTTTGGAGGACCATTTTAGGCATGTTCATCAATCTGGCCCAACCCTGTGAACAGCGGTACGAGCTGTTAGAAAAAAAAAATTTCAAAAAAAAAAAAAAAAATTCCTAAATACCATTTTGAGCAATTTTATTTGTTTGTTTGTTTGTTTATTTTCAAAAATGACATGGCACTATTTTGACCACATTAGCCAGCAATTATCCTGCATTCTTGCAGTCTAGGAATGCAAGAAAACTCATAGTCTTCTAAAGGCCCTAAATCTCCCCTAATGACTGCCAAAAATTTGGGCAATTTTTTTTCTCATTTTTTCTTGAGACTAGATAGAATGTAACCATAGGATCTTAAAGTTTACATTGAAAATGAGCACCTCAAGAGAATTTAGATTATTTGACCTCAAGAAATAGGAGATATTTAAATTTGAAGATTTATTTGGGTCAATGGAAATACAGGCCAATGCACTTTGAAGGAGTGTCGCAACCAGATTTTTGGTTTTTCTTTGCTAACTTAAATATTGGAACGGAAATGGGTAATTAGGATCCAAATCCTGTTAGAGGGGCAGAAGGAAACTGAAGATAGACAATGCTAATCCAGCAAGGAGAAAATTGGATCTGATCCGGTCAGAATGTTAGTATTCAGGAACGGAATCACATCCGGTTCTCATCTTGGATCGGATTAGCATTGAACCGGATTGAAATGGAGCGGACCGGAAAAGGTCATGATGACCTGCCAGGGGTCATAGGACTATATAACGGCTGGTCGTCCCCATTTTCACTCTTTTACTTCCTTCAAGTTCTAGAGCTGACCTTGAGCGCTTTTACGCCTCCGTCTGCGCCAGAGCCGTTGTATGTATGTGTGCTTCAGGTTGGGTACGTCAGAGTGTGTAGGAAAGGTAGAGATCGTGTGGGTTGCAGATTTTGTGTTGTTTTCCGGTTGAGATTGGATGAGAGGAAGTGAGGAACGAGACGTGCGGCTAGGAGAGAGTGAAGTAGCGACCGGTAAGGGTCTACTAGCTGTCCATGTCCATGCCTCAGCTGCGGAAGAGCAAACCGGGAGCGCCTAGTTCCTCCTCAGACGTCAAACTCCGGAAAGTAGTTCCGATCATCCCAACCGAGGAACTGGCGAGGACCGAATGCATGGAGGATCTCAAAGCAATGGGCTATCTGGTGTTGATGGATAAACCCTGGGGGGTTAGGGAAGATCAAATCTGAGGGAGCCCAAGGATCAGACACCCAAGTCAAAGAAGAGTAATCGAAGGCCTGGGCCTGGACAACCCATTCATCTGGATTCATCGCTAGGATCAGATCTTCCGAATCCTATTGCCGGGCAGTGGAGCAAGAACGTTGCTGACATCTTCAACCAACTACCCGCGGAACCCAAGAGTCCTACGCTGGGTGGAGGAGTTGGAGAGTAGGTAAGTAGGTAGATAGGAATGTAATTTTTGTAAGATAGTTAGGACCGGATCAGATGTTGACCCGGTCTGGCTGGTTAGGATTGGACTTAGATGTCTAGCGCGGATTTCTGAGGGCCTTTTTGCCTTGTAATCAAGTTGTATTTAAGTCAGTCCCTACTTGGGAGCTGCAAGTCTTTTCGCCCAAATTTTATGTATGTCTTCTCTTGGCCTCTTGTTGCGTGTCTCTCCCGTACGTGGCAGGGTTGTGTGGTGAGGAGTTAGGAAGGCGCATGCTTGTGCGGGTGTGATTTCTCCCTTCGGTATTCTTGTTTTGATCTTACGTACAAGTGAGCGGGTTGTGAAAGGAGTTGGGAGTGGATTTCAGTTCCTTAGCATTTCTAAGGTTTAGGATTCCGGGCGAGACAGCCATTGTTAGGCTAGGCAGATAGGGAGGGATTCTTTAGTCGCACTAGAACTCATGGCTGGGAAATCCGGTTGAGTGTCCGATCTCCTGAGAGATCTCGTTGCCTTAGTTGGCAAACGGAAGGACTTTAGTTGATGTTGGAACGGACGGATTCACTTGCAATCGCCTGGCTTCGTACAAACGGAACGTGGCGTTGAGGTCATTGTAGTATGAAAGGATCATACGGGGGGTCTTTGTGTGACTGGTGATCTGGAGAGTTCTCTGGATTACTATGAAGGATCAAACCGGATCCGGATTAGTATAGGAAAGTGGAGAATAGAGAAGTGGGTCTTCAGCTACTATAAGTCACAGAAGGAGCGGCGGGCCTGCCACTCTCAAAAGCAAGGGGCGAACCCTCTGATGGCGAAACAAAGGTAAAACTAAACCGAATGGGAGTAAGAGCGGATGTGAGTTGATCAAACCAGATCGAAAACTTGACCAGACCGGAGAAGAAGAAGAGGGTCTGATTGTAGTTTTCGGTGTTGTTGTGTTTCCGGTTAGGGTATTAGGACCGGAAGAGGAAATATAGGTACTGACTAAGCTTAGAGACCAAATAAGGCTAGATACTTCATAGAATCTTGCGGGTTCAATCTTTAGAGTCACTTTGTTATACTTTAAAGTGATTTTTGGTAGTATAACTAAAAAATTTGCTTGCCCTGTGCTGCAATAAGGAGCATATCCTTGTGAGAATATTTTGAAATGGTGTCTTTTTGGTCTCAATGAAAGATAAAAGAGTTGAATATGTACATGAAATTTCACAACATTCCAAGCATTTTTCAATTCATGGTAGAACTTGCAATGCACGGGGGTCACTGAAGTGAGAGTAATGTTTGTATAAATAGAAAGAATGGGACACTTATCATCTCCTTGAATTCCTACTTGGATCTGACTTTTGTGAGGTATATTTAGCTTTTTTATGAGGGCAAAAATCACATTGGTGGATTAACTTTTTTATCCATGCCCAAACCAAATCCCAATAAATGAGGCATAGATTATACTACACCAATTAAATTTGAAAAAATCCACAAGGCGGATTTTAATTTGGACTTTGATGAAACTACTGCCATTGGATTTATAATGCAATTTATTTTTCAGAAATAATTTTTCTTCTTAATAAATTCAAAATTTGTGAAGAGAAAGCTCAAAAAAGAGGGGCAATGACCAATAAACGGTTGCTTGGGACATTAGAAGTTAATGCAACAACAAACTATAACGGTATGAGAGTTTTTGTCTATAAATGGTTACTTACTTTCTTAGCAAGATCCTACTCAAATTTCTTCACATGTTGCTTTTGTCAATGCAAAGCCTCTTCTTTTCATACAAAGACACTAAAGATCCCTCTAGAAGATAAACATCGCCTTAGTCAAGAACATTATGGACCAAATAATGTGAAAAATGAACCTTTTTCTAAAAAAACAACGTGCAAAATCATATGTAGATCAACCTATGTTATTCCTCTCTATGAATCTTTGCTTTCACATTAGCCATAAACTCAACGATTAATTGGATGGTGAATCTTCATCAGTTATGCTCATTTAAGGTGCCATTCTTCAAAAAAAATTGCATTAAGATGTTAAAGCAACCTCATATTATAGAATGTCCCCTACATCAAATGAGAGATTTCTTCAAAATGGAGTCCATTGGAGTAATGGAGGGATGGATGCTTTCACACTACGGGTACTCAAATTTAAATGTAGTCACAAGTTAGTTGATAATTTTGCAACTTTGACACTTCTTTTTGAACTATAGGCATTTTGAAATGATTTTTCTTTTTGTATTCTATATTGAGGTGTAAATTTCTATATATTTCCAACTTTTGGTCATATTAGGAATTAGAAAACTTGAGAAATGGAGCCTTTGTACAGCTTGTTACACTATTAAAATATATAAATGCTTAAAAAAATCAAACTTTTTTTCACAATTTAGTGCTAAAAATCACTCATCTGTACTTGAAGGAAAATAATACAACTTTTTCAACTCAAACGTTTAAAATTCTTTTTTAACTTTCTTTATATAATTAATACATGAAGAAAAATTTCAAACAACATTTTTGGCATTTTGAATCTATAACTTTATTTCTAGATTTTTCAAAAAAATGGATCTAAGATTCATTGAAAAATTTAAGGGACGGGTGTAAAAAAATTCACTTTTCACACATTTTCCTCTTTATATTTGATTTAATTCAATTTCAATTTCTAGTTAGAAGTTATTTTTGAAATGGTTTTAAAAGAGGGTTTTCAATTCCCTAAAGTTTTGCAATGAAATTTTTTCCAATTTTTTCATAAAATGTGTAGCTTTTATTAAATTTCGATTTTTTTGCTCTAAATTTTGAAAAAAAATTCATTATAAAATGTGTTTTAAAATGGTAATTTTAGGAATCATTGTATTATTATTTACAATGTGCACAAGAATATTGTCCTACTTCTAAGACCATTGGAATATCCAAAGCGTCACAAAAACAATTGTATGCTGCAACAATTTAGATTGGGTTCCAAATAAAAAAAGATATGCTTGATATCTTGATTTGAATGCAAAAATTGAAGATGGCTCAAAAGAGCTCATTGTGGTGGTGTCGTGATGTGGTTTATTTACTAGTTAAAGTAGGCATCTTCATAAGTTAAGGATGAGTTAAAAGCTCTTATTAATTATTCCTATCAATCGTCAATTGATCATAACTGGTTGATTAGTAGTTGATGTTAGAATTAAAAGGGGGAGGACTAACCAGCGGCTAGCCTCTTAGGATTGTGGTTGACTATTTAGGGGTAAAAATTGGTAATTAATCTCTCTTGATACTTGGTGGGGGTTGATGAGTAGGATGCACTTGGATACATACTAAATTGTAGTATTGTATATTTGTTGGTGATTTAATACTAAAGGAAGCATTGATGTGAAGTATTTGGATTTGTGTTTTGATAAAGCATTGGATCAAAGCAAATTTTGAATTTTTACCATAATATCGATTTTCAGATCCAAATGTATTCTAATGAAGAAGATGTGAGGCTTCAAAAAAGAAGTGTTTGGAATGTAAGGTAGCCAGGGGATATTTGGTAGTTTCAATCATATTAAATATTTATAATACGGCTATAAAATTTGAAAGATACATTTTTCAACTTATCTACTATTTTTTTATCAAAAACTTGGCTACAATGTTTATAGGACCTACAGATATGCACAAGATGCAACAATGATGTAGAGACCATGGCTTGGCAAAAAAGTCATTTGTGAAAATTTGTCCACTAAAATAAGACAATATCTTAGATTTGGATGAAGATTGATATGTAAATATTTGACAAGCTGGTCTATATTGTAGCAAAGTGCCTAATTCTTCACAAAGATGAATTAAAATCCCATAGAATCCAGAAAAATTTATCCTGTAATTTTGAATGCTAAAATCATAAAATGTATAGTGTGAAAGTTCACAAAAGAAATGCTTATATATCTATGGTAGCCCTGCTATATTTATTATATGTATTTGAACTGTAAAAAAACTATTTCTTTTAACTTTTTGCTTAGGGGCAATTTTTAAAAATCAATTTTTGAGGAAACATGGTGTGATTCCATTCCTTACAAAGTGTAGTATAGAAGAATATAGTGTATGCTTCCATTAGCATTTGTATTTTAATGACAATAATGTATATTGCAAATTGTTCCTATTTGACCGCATGTTTTTTTTTGTACAAATAAAATGACAACACTACTTTGCAATCATTTTATATTCAGGGTGTTTTGAGTGTAAAGTTTGTTGGCGCCTCTTATTTTCCATAGCAAGGGAGCTTCTGTGAACACTTCTATCCACTCATTTTAATGCTAAGGTAGAGCCACGCATTCCCGACCAGTGACCCATTCCCGACCTATAGATGCACATATTTTTAACCAAGCTTAGAATGTTTTCTTTTTTTCCTTTTCAATATTGGAAGTAATAAATACATGACACATGTCCCAAATTGTGAGAAAGAAAGTAGTAAATAATGATTAGGAAAAAAGATATTGAATGATTGGAATTGGAAGAGTCTAGAAGTTGGCCATGGGTCTAAAGCGCTTTTCATCTCCCAAAAATTCATAGTTATTTCAGTTCAAGCGATAAAATTACAAATTTTTTTACAATCCTTGTCATTTCTATTGATGTACCTCTAAAAAATATTTGTTTTGCCTTCTCTACTCCAAATCATGTTGAAATTCCTTATTTGGTCGGTATGGGTGGCTCTACCTTATTTTGCAAGAGTCCTAATGCCTACAATTTGTGAAAAACATGAAGCTCATTGCATAAATCTCTAAAATGATATTCATTTGTTTGCTTTAGAGATGTAGAATGTCCTTTCAAATGTTTTTATTGACAATATTGAAATTCTAAAAAAAATTAAAGTATTTGAATTCTATCTCTATCTTTGTTATTTCACTTTATTTCATGTTTTTTTTATCATCAAATTCTGATATTCACTATTGGGTGAAAGAACACCAAACTAGGTATTGTTTCAGCAAGAAAATTTAGTACTGATTTGTACATTTTTGTACATTTTTTGTACATATTTTTGCTTTTTGTATTGTATGTTCTTCAATATATATTTTTTGGAGGATTGATTGTTAGCCATCCTAGAGTCTACATATATATTGCTTTCGGCACCAAAACATTAGCAAATTTTTTTTGTTCCTATCCATTTTTGGCTGCAGAAAAAAATGCCACATAAGCTCCTTAATTGGAGCAATAAATGTAATTATGTCTATTTATTAGAAAGAATTGTTCACATACCAAATACTCTAACAAAGTATTATAGAATTACTCAAAGTTTAGAGTCTGATTTTTTCAATTTTTTTAACATCTGTAAAGTACTTTTAATTTTTCTAAAGTACCTTTTACAGCTTAGGAAAAACATCCTTTTAGTTCCATGGCCACCAAAAGCCAGAGTTCACAAGGTTACTCACCCATTAAACCAAAATACAAATAAAAAAAATTGAATTCTTTAATCTTAAAAAGTAATCAAACTTCAGTAGTTCCTCAAAATTGGCCAAGAAAAAATGTTATGATGTAATTTTTAGGTGGGCATAGTGTGCTTTCACCCTATTACTTTTGAAAAATGAGAGTACTTTTAAAAATACTTGCAGACCTTCTTATTCACAATATATTAGAGATATTAATTAAGTGGCAACAACTTTCATATGAGATCCACCAATTTTGGTGCTTGTCAATATTTTTTTAGGCTCAAGTTTGAAGCTTTGAGTCTCAATCTACACTTTTGTCCCTTACTTCATGAGTTTGTACCCTTACTAGGCTACCATATTTGGTTCATAATAGTCAATATCTCTAATATGTCATCATGTCTTTTTTCCCCACATACATACCAACCTTATTTCATTCTTTATATACATCTAGTTGTGTCAAATATGAATATTTTTTAACAATGAATGCATTTTTTTGAACATAAAAAGCATCTTGTATATATGAGACATGTTTGAATTCATTCATTATTGAAAATATGGATGTTGAGACAGTTAGGGATTTATTGTATGTCCAAATTATTTAATAAATCCAATATATCCATATTTTGAATTCATTAATCCAAAGATTAAGCCATACGGATCTAGGCTTGAAAATATGTCTATACAATAATGGCTCTCAAGATGAGCTTGTAAAAATTCTTCACCTAGATTATATCATTATGTATTTTTTACATAATGTATATGATAGGATTTTAGACATCCTAGAGTTAGTAGTCAAAATCCATTGGCAACTACAATGAATACACCTTAGAGTTGTGGTAATCTAACAAATATATACTATGTAATTGAATTTTAACATCTCAGTGTTAAATTTGAGGCTCCATAGTATTTAAAATTCAGTAGAATCCATACATGTCATTGCTATGATATGACTTCATAACAAATAAATAATTTTTCAAAATTATTTAATCATATCAATGCTTACAATGTAATCATGTTGACAATAAACCAAAACATCCAATGAAATTTGTAGGTGCCACATGTTTCAAGGCCTTGATTTTTGTTGCCATCTACTTTGAAACATTTCAATTCAAGGTCTCTAAATGCTTTTGTAAGACTTGTTGTATCTTATCTAGTCTTGGATTCCAGATTAAAGTTGTGCGGATATCACATATTACTATTAATAAGGGTACAAGATTTGAAAAAGAGAGAATTTTTTTTCAAATAAAGGTGTCAGTAGAATTGGCTAATTTTTTAAACTTTATACACTTGCCTTCTATCAAGAATGCATTATTTGAACTGAAAGACATTTAAAAAACAATTGTGTTGTGCAAAAGATTTCACTTGCAACCGTGTCCAACAAATTCTATACCCACAATTGATACTTCTATCAAAAATACTTGTTTTAACCCCTAAAGTCCGATTGTCCCCTCGGGGGACAAATCAAATTTCGGGCAGGTACCTATGGGCTGAATTTTTGTCGTGATTTTTTGAAACTTTTTTTGAAGATAGAAAAACTGCTAAGCTTTGTGGGAATATAATTTTTTTTCCAAATGGTGCCCGGTAGCAAAAGTTATACCACAAAAATCCTCAAACCAAACTCGGCGGGCAGCAAAATTCTTTTTGCAAAAAGTCAATTTTTTTTTTTTTTTTTTCTCTAAAAGAATATATTTTTGTCTAAATCTGAAGCTTTGACTCATTCCATTTGGATTTGTTATGAGAAAGTTATGGACAATCTTAGTTTTCGGGCACTTAGAGCATCTTCGTAAAAAAATAACTTGTAGGATTCATTTCAGAATGCAATTTTCACAATTTTTCATAATTTTTTTTTTGAAAATGTTATGTTTTCTTGCTAAAACAATCTCACCATTGGGATTATTGTATTTCAATCCCATCTAAGAGCTATTAACTATTTATTTATTTTTTCAATCTTGGACCTACTTCTACTTAACAATTTTTTAAAGAATGAAGATCAAGTGTTTTTTCTTTGGAATTTTTTTCTTAGACTCTCAACTCACATCTTCAACATAAAAAATTTTAGATTCAAAGTCTATAGTGCAAAAAATTTCCACAAATGGCGGTCAAAGTCATCTGAAATTATAGGCCACAGTTCAAAAAAGCTTTTTTTTCCAACTTCAAATGCTAATATCTTCCAATATGTACGGTCAGACTTCATGAAATTTTTACCACATGATCTTTAACAAGTGAAGTACAAGATTCTACGGTTAGATTCTAAAAAAATGTTTTTTTTGGTATTCTTGGATGAACGCAGCAAAAATGGCAGTTTTGAGCAGTTTTTGACAGAAAAATGGCCTTGGGACTTTAGGGTTTAAGAAAAAGGAGTTGAGTGACAAATAGAAAAAATAAACAAAAATATTCCAAGACTTTGTTTGTTGGATTTTTGTTTGCAAAATTCTAGGAAAAATCCTTGTAGTACCAATAAAGAAGAAAGAGAGAGAGAAAGAGAGTACACTAGCACATGTAATCACTAACCCCGCATTAATCCATCTTACCTCCACTTGCTTTTAGAGCTTTTGAATCTTAAGAGCAAAACTTCAACAAAATTGATCAATTCAATTTGCTTGGATTCACATAGAAGAGAAGATAGCAAGCATGGAAAGAAGTCATTACATAAAAAAGCAGCCCTTTGAAGGGCTGCTGCAGACTGACACGCCAAGCTATTTCAAGCTTGGCCTATCAATTTCAAAAAGGCCCTTGGTGAGCAATCAGCAAAAACGATCAGCTTTTGTACTTTCTCTTTTTTTTTTTTTTTTTTTTTTTAATTTTAATTTTTTCTTTTTAAAATTAAAAGAAAAACTAAATAAATTATTATTATAGTTAATTTTTTACTTGCAAAATTGGGTTCTGGCGCCACTATCATTGCAATTTCTGCTGCGCAAAAATAGGAAAAAAAAGCATTTTTCAGCCTTGTAAAACAAAATTTGAGGGTCTTTCGGAGAGTTGTGGAACAGCCCTCTATAGGGCTAATTTTTTTTCTAATGGTAAATGATTGTTTTTAACTATATAATTATATCACTAGTAAATTACTTATTTAGTTAATTTATATGGCATAAAAAGATGTGGCACAAGTGGGGACAAATTGATGTGAAGGCTCATGCACATGATTTGACAAATTTTGGCACAGAAATGTACGTGGTTGCAAAATGGATATGAAAGGCAATTAGTAAGATTTATCTCCTCCACATGATGCACTTTTCCTCTGTCCAATGTAAGTTATCGAATGAAATGTGACGTTAGCATTACAATTTGAGTCAAATTGAAGAAAAAGTTGTACAAAATTAATTAGATTTTATAGGAAAAGTGTATAGATGCACCTCAAATATTTAAACATTCAATATAGCAATAAGATAAATATTGAAATTCACTACTAGAATGGGAACATGATTGCAAGTCATTGTGGAGGTTTTGAGCAAAATAGAAGCCCACAAAGTTCTTGTAATGAAGACTTCCATGTATACTAATTTAGACAAACAATACTAAACAAAAACATAAACATGAGAAAAAATATTAGCATCATGTAGTTAAAATGAATTTGTATTGACTAACTGCAAAAGCATCTAGCATTGAATAGAAATGATTTTTTTCTAGATATTCTTTCCATAGATGTTATTATAAATGAATTACAATTATTTGCGTTTATAAACTCAAATGCACCTCGATATCATTATTGAGTAAAATTATGTGGAGTAAATTAGTAACTTGGAACATTTATCTATGAACTAAAGATTTATAGGTCTTGCATATAATTGACAATGACTTATGTTTTGGAATTATTATGAAATTACCTATTAATTTTTGAAAAGACAACAAGAATATGACTATCCAATTGGTATATTTTCCACATGCATGTACAATAAACTTTAATATCTATCCTTGTGATAGCATCTCCTAACTTGCATGAAGAAATCATCCTTCAAATCCTTTCTCAAAAATGGTTGCAATCAAGAAAAATGATTTAAAAAATTCATGTAATATATACAATTTCAATATAAATTTTGACATTATTTCAAGATGTTTTGATATTCAATCCTCTATGATATATATATATATACATATATGTATTATATTTCTATTGCAATTATTTAATAAAAATTTAATGCAAAGTTTTTAATATAAAAAACATACATTGGATAGATATAATTGTTTTTAAAGATTCTATTACTATTGAATTTGTATCAAATATTGCATGCTCTATCTACATTTGATCTATGCATGTTGAATCAAGTGTGGAGATTTTTCTTGATGTACGCTAATTCACCATATTTGTTAGTTGGTTTTGATAAGCATGGAAGTATGGGTGGAAATATGTATATTTACATAGTTACTGTGTATGAATGAAATTTTACTAAAGACTTCTAGAATTTTTCTAAATTTGTGCTTTCAGTTTAGCTAATATATTTATATTCTCTTCCAAAAGTCTCTAAAAGTATTGAACGAACAAAATACTAAGAGATTTAGAAATGACTTCTAACAACTCTCCAAGTCCGAAACTCTGGGCAAATTTTGACATTTATTCACTAAAGTCAAAGATTTGGAGTTTGTGCACTTGAATTTTCAAAGGCTAGATAAGATTCAAACAACCCTTATCATTGTCAAAAGATAGGAGGATGTTACAACTACTCTAAAAGAATTCCCCTTTAGAAGCACCACCTATATTTAGGCCCCAAATTGCTCCAATTGTGAAGAACAAGCAATTGGAATAAAAGAGTTATTTGAAGTAATCAATAGCAAAAAAAGTATTTTACGCTTTATCGGGTCATTTAAAAAGACTAAAGTGCCCTTGCAAATGGCATGTGTAGCTATTTTATACTTCCAACTTTTGCAAATTATAGAGTATAGTATGAATGACTAGAAAATAATAAATCCACTTGGTTTAGTTATCTCTCAAGGATTGAGAATGCTAACATTTTACCCAAAACATCATCAATTATCTTTCTCATCACCAAATCCACACCAAATAATTCATGCCATATATAGTCATTTTGTTCTCACATTAGGTCCTTTAAAAACATTGCATGCTCCATCAATATCATATTGAAGAAGCGCATCCTACAATTCATGAAAAAAAAAAGGTTGTTGGTAGAATTTTGAGTTATAAGATCATACTTCAAAATATGTAAATAAATCAATCTTTTAATCTTTTACAATATAAAATGTATTAAATATTAGTGGTTAGAATAATATAACTTATTAGATTCCAATCATGATTATGAGAAACCATTACATAATTTGGTCCAATGTAGTTTGTTGTCTTTGGCAATATAGAATTATTTGAATTTGTACTTCTATCTACTAGAAGTACCAAATGAAGACATTAATAAGATAGAATTTAGTAACATTTATTGTTCATTAGATCAAAAAAATGGATTAAAGAATGGTTATATTAGGTACAATGATTGTATTTTGATTATGTAGAATGTAGGTACCAATGATTGTTTGAAGACTTTTCAGGTGAAGAATACAATCTACACAAGGCCCCTTATATGGAATTCCATCTAAATAAAAGACTATGGATGATGGATGAATGCAAAAGCAGAGTTTTGAAACGTCTACATCTTTGGTGTAGAAGATGGATATTCTTGAAATCTCCAAAATAATATAAACAAATTATGCAAATCAATCTTGGTACAAAATTATTATTAGGTGGTTCTTGAGTGTCAATCTTGTATTCATATCTCCAACAAATTAATCAATTTATCATTATAATCTCTATATACTAAATTCTTTCAAACCATTGAATGTTCCATTGATAGATATCATGGAGTAAAAGAACATTCTGAAATTCATGAAAATGAGTTTTAATGATGGAAGTTTAAGGCAAAACCTTTTATATATCCAGAAATTCAACATAAAAAATAAATAGGTTTGTGAAATTTTCCGTTATTTTATATAAACTTATTATTCATTCGTTTTCAAAAAATTGATGGATAGATTTTTAGTAGGTTTGCCAAAAGAAGTTTTAAAGTGCCAATTGTATTTTAATGGAATATAAGTAGCATATTAAATGGAAGAAACTTTTGTAATTCAAAGATTGGATATAAATTAAAGAGAGATTATAGAAGAAGCATCAAAAAAATGCCAATACCTTTGTCCCTAGTAAGTGAACAATTTAAATGATAATTTTTTGAGGTAGAATTGTGAGCCTCCTCAAGCAAAAATAAAAACATGATAGATCACGTTTTCTCTACAATCATGACAAATGTCTCTTAAATGAGCCCTCATAAATCATAAGAGGTATTGGCAACACCTTTCGGTTGAATAGTTGCATCCATAAACAATTTAACTTCCATGGGTCACCCTTGAGAGCTTGTGGTGATTTGAATTATAAATATAGGTGAAATTTTTTTAGTTTTGAGTGGTTGCACCACAATATACCTATGAAGTAGTTTGTAGTGATTCAAGGCCCAAACATAGGTGGCACTCTATAAAATTGTGGCGTTTTTGAGAAGATGGCCCTTCGTTAGAATACATGTGACATTGTTCAACATTTTAAGAAGGACATGGGTTGAAATTTCTTTAGTCTAAATGAACCTTGGGTGGTCAATTTCCAAATTCTCTGACTTTAAAGCATAAATGTTTAAATTATACCCCCTAATTTTTATCCTTTGCAAAGTATTAGAGGCTACATCTACATCTTACAATATTTGATATTTTTGATCTTTTGGTAGACCGGCTTTGGTAGGCAAGGACATGAACATTATGAATGGATTAAGAGCACAAATTCACAAAATAATAAGGAAGTTTTTAAAAGCTTTTTGTAATACACTATTTGTAAATTGTGACAATGTAGATAATCTCCCTTGGAAATTAAGACTTAAGTCATTGCTTCAAAAATTTTAAGACGCTTGTAATAGCAAAAGATTATATGGAGTCAATTAATAATCTAAAAAACCAATGTTCTAAGCCAATATTGTTTGTCTAAATTTGGTTTAGAATTTTTGAAATATTTAGTATTTGACTCCCTAAATTTGCCTTTTGGTGCATTAGTATAACAAAAAAAATAGATCTAGAATACATGTCAATGACCAAAAATATCCACCATTGGAACAATTTCTAATTTGTCAAACTTTATACATCACTTGAATGAAAGAACTCTCATTTTGATAATATATAATCAATCAGTTTTTATTAAAGCTTTTATTTGTAACCATTTTTTTTCTTTTAATTTTCTATTTATTAAACTTGGTACTTATAGATTTCATTTTGCAAAGTACAAAAAATGGATTCATTCAATTTAAGAATAATTATATAAAGATAATATAATTAAATCATGATTTAAATGCAAAACTTTAAATTTTGAAAAATAATTTGTTTTGACAACGGACTTTCTTTGCATGCATTGATATATGTTTTTATAGCTCAAAATTCCATCAACTAACCTTTTCATAAAATGTGGGATGCGCTTCTTCAACATTTGGAACTAGCAAGAATACCAATGGATTTCACAAATATCAATGGATTTCATGAACATCAAGTGACCAACGTATTTGCTACTCATACTATATTCTACATGATGTTGTAGGAACTTGATGTAAACTAAGTGATTGCTAGTTTGTACAATAATTTTGTCCATTATATAATCTATCAAGGCAAGTGATAACCGTGTCAACAAAGCTTTGCAAAGTCTAGTTAGCTATGAAAAATGGGATTCTTTGATGTATGAGTGGTCAATTGACCAAACATAAATCTCATAATTCATCTGATCTTATACATTTTTGTGATTGAAAAACACCAATAATAAAATGAATAAAAAAACTTGACACTCACTTTAGTTCTATAAAATGACAAAATTATCATTACCAGGCTCTAAATAAGAGTTTCAATGTATTTTGATGTTCATGTCAAAGATGCAACTCTCCATATTATAATAAATTCTTTAATAAAGATCCAATGGATCCAATAGTATCCAATTGATCCTATAAAAAACTCTTCACAACCTCAAGCGATGATTCATGTATTGTGAAGTGAGCATAAAGAGGTTTAAGCTAGTACATTGGCCAATTAGTGAATGAGAATAGTGATATATTAGCAAAGTCAGAATGTTTGTAATATAATTCCTAAAGTAGTACTATAATTCTTAACTCCTGTGACTTGTTTCTACTATTTTACTTAATTTTCTCATTATTTGCTACTACATAATCTAAATTTGTCGTTGTCCACAACCAAACTATCTTGTGCCACTAGCAATGTGGAAGTTCTAATTCAATGTTCAGTTGCAAAAATCCAAATCTTGGTGGGACCTTTCAGTCGCAACTTATCGCTCTCAACCATGCGGCTATAGAGTTCTTAGAAGTATGAAGAAACAACTTGTCACAAAAAAAGACCATATGTTTCATAATGAGGACCAATTCAACATCAAGTAGTGTATAAATAATGAGAACACATAAATGGACATTATCATTGGAATGAAGACTGTTATTTGGAGGTAGTTCCATTAGCCATGCCTTGTAGACATAGGCAGGCAAGGGTTACCTCTTTTTGCCTCCAAAAGGTGGAATTAAGACATGTAGAAGTGAAAAGTGTCTTACCAAGCTTAGGTCTTTCTATAAGTAAAAATGATTTTTTGGGTGCTTTGGTTCAAATTGGCAACAAGTGGTTGCTACAAACCTATCCACAATGGTAATTTATTGGAAGAAGCTTAGTCACCAAAGTATACTTGGTCACCATTGTCTTGGTTTGCGTGAACTTTGGCACATGACCTATTAATAAGCACATAAATGTAATCAAGTTTGAAGATGAGTATGTTGCTAACTTTGATGTGGGTGTCCATCAAAAAAACTTTCTATCCACCAAGCCTATATGTAAACGCCTTTGAGTGTTTGAAAATATACATTGTATTCTTGATGAGCCACGTTTGGTGGCTCTCTATTGTAACAGAAGTGACATCTTTATTAAGCTTTTTTCTGTGGTGAATATGAAAATCATTTGGAAACTCTTGTGCAAACAATCCTCCTTAGTTTTATTTATCAACTTGATCATCAATGTAGAAGCACTAGCAAAGACACCATAGATGAAAAGTCACAAAAAAATTCTGGCAACATTCAAAACATTTTTGTGGTTACTAAGTTATGGAGCTTGAAAAGACATGTGACATACAAAATAGATGTAACATTTAGGCAATTCTTTAAAGACAATTCTTTGTGTTAGCAATAAAAAGACCATGTGGAGACTTCAAAATGAACACAAAAAAAACTATATATAGCAAGTACATGTACAAATTAACTCCAACACATATGTGTCACTGAAACTTTATAAAATTCTAATTTATTTTATCTTCATCTTTTCATAAATGATTTAAGATGTCTTATCTAGGTTGAAAGTGATACATCAAAATACATGGAAAATTTATGTGTCTTTGAGAAGGGGGTGAAGATGATGTGAGATTAATTGACAAATTTTGTTTAGCATGTTTTCACATGTGGTGATTTTGAATGTTTTTGACCAAAATTGTTGAATAAATATATAATTGCATATTAATAATTTAGTTTACTTAATTTTTTTTATATGACCACTTTATTTACAAAAAATAGTTCATTTAATTTTATCACATAGGCTTAGTATGGCAATTGCATTAGAAGAAATTTTAGAGGTGTAAAGGGCCGTTTTAGCCTTGTTCCCTTATTAGAATGAGCAGTACTATTTTCAAAATATTTAATTAATAAAATAATAATAATAAAATATCAAAAAATATTAAAATATTAAAATATTATATATTTTTTAAAAATATTAAAAATTTATAAAATATTATTATCTAAACGTGGTAGTTGCTGTGCCACGTCAGCCAGCTACTGCTGCAAAGTTCCTACAATCCGAGAACTTGGAGGAACTCACAGCCCTTTACACCTCCAAAATCTCCTCTAATGCTTCATTTCAATATTTAGGCTTGGCAAATACTTTACAACTAAATCATTTTTGTAACAATTTAAGGATGCATATTTATTTTGGAATGATGCATTGTTTGCATTTTTGTACTAACTAATCTTGGCCATACCAAATTTATAGAATTTTCTTAAATCTCCAATAACATTGAAAAATATCCAATAAGATTGTAATACATCATAACTTTAGTTGGAAAAACTATTGAAATGAAATAGTTTTTTCAACTAAAGTTATGATATTTAGGATTTTTCTATGCTTTTCTTTTCGATTGTACCTTCTTCTTAATCCCTATATGTCCGACGCACCAAATTTTGGTGTCGACAAAACTTTGAAGTTAAATAAGACCTAATTAAGTTTCTATTTTTAATAGTTTTTATTTTTGACAAATTATTTTTGGAGTCTAGTTTTAGCATCAAAACTTGATTTTGAAAATAAAATGATTATGATTTTTTTGTTTAAGATTTTGTACAGAAGGTACCCATTGCAATCTTGACTTTCCATAGTATTGGGGGCTCTTGGAAATGAGCCTCAAATATAAAAGATCGTAGAGAAAAAATTACATTAAAAATTCATTTAAAAAATTGTAGAGTAGATTTTAGATAAATTGATGGTGGTTGTATTTGTTAGGCCCTGCAACCTCGTATTTTTTTGGTCTTGAATTTTTTAGATTTGACATAGAAAAAGAGAGATCAAAGATTTTCATAGTTTTAATACCTTGATGATCAAACAATATAATCTTTCAATCTTTAAATGATCTTGTTGTGTTTTCTTTTCTTATTTGATTTCTAACATGTCTTGTTTGAATTTGTATGGTTACAATTAAAAAAAAACTGATTCAACTTATCAAAAGGTTGGTTTTTTGTTCAATTTAGAGCAAATTCTAAGAAGCTCAAAATAGGTGGGCATTTAGGGGTTAAAATCATAACATATATACAAATTAGGATTCCACTTTTCTTTGCTCTATGAATGATTGACAAATTATATATTGAAGGTTTGAGATTTGGGAGGTAATCTTTTGTTTAATTGGTTGTCATATGGAGTCTAAAAAAATTAAATCCCAAATAAATTTTTATTAGATTTTAAATTAAACCTCAAAATTTATTATAAAATAATTTTTAAAATTTTTGAGAATTATCAAACCGTCAATAATTTGAGTTTCAAAAAATTCTTCCACTTTCATTGAGTGTTTTTGATAATTAATGGCAAGTTTTCATTGGTGTAGTCATTAATTAAGGCCCAAATGAAGATGAAAGGATAGTCAAAAAAGGCTCCAAAACTATAGTGGCCTCAATTATGACACTTTAATTGTGGCACCTCAAAATTATGATACTTTAATGATGTGCGGGGACTCAACATTTGGAAATCCAACTCTAGTTGTAATGTCTCAAAATCAAGTCTTTGTCTTGCGGTCTCAATCAAAAACAATGTTTGTCAATATTTAAAAGAATGATCCAATATTATCTCTAAAATACAATGAATAGTATAAATTGTGTTTCTTGTCATCTTCTATAACAGATGCCTAATGAAAATTAGTCATAATTAACAACACTAGGAGAAAAAATCCATAATGACATTGAAATGTGCTTAACATTTTATATTCTTCAAACTTTTCCTTTGAAAATGTGTAAGTTATATCATGAAACTATTTGATTTTGCATCATTGGAATTTTGAATTCTAATGCAAGTTGTAATGAAGATGATTTTTGACAATAGTATTAACAATAAATGTGGTAGTTGGTAAGCATGGTGAATGGATGGTTACACTTTGTGGTTTCACCAAAACAAGATATGGTCTCATTTATTGTTGTGGGTATACAATTCAAAATATTTTCACCTACTGGGTCAAAATCAAGGGGACCTAAAAAGCAATGCTAAAACTAATATATAGATTTTTTATTTCAACTACTATCATTGTAAATGCATTGACATCTCACGGTAACAAACAAAACAAATAGCTTAACTTAAGGTATGAATGTTGAATCCTAGTTGGTTCCATTCCATTTTAAAAATGAAATCCCTCTCTCTTATTCTTAAAAATGTATGTGAACCACCGCACTAGTTCACTTTTTAGATTGTAGAAAATATACACATTATGTTTAATTTTGCACGTCCGGAAGTGTTAGTACTCCGGATTAAGCCCTCAGATTAAGTCTTCAGATTAAGCCCTCAAATTAAGCCATGACCATGATTGAGAGAATTTTCTAAGAGATAGGGGTAGGAACTTCAGGAATTTAGAGTGAAGATCTCAAAATGCAATTAGGATCAAACAAAGAAAAAAGTCTAGGTAATAAATAAGGATTTAAAACTAGAAAGACTTTAAGCAAGATTTGATAAAGTAATTAAATTAGGCAAATGATAGAACGTGTAGAAAATGAAAACTAAATCCTACAAATAGAAAAGGACCTTAGAGAAAAAAATTAGAAACCAAAAAGAATACCAAGCATTTAATATTTAAAAGTAGAAACCAAAAAAATAAAAAGCAAAAAATAAATAATGAAGATGAAAATCAAAATCAAAATACTACAAATAGAAAAGGAAGCTAACAGTAAACTGAAAAGCACAAAAAATAATAAATATGAAAAAACACAAAACAAGTTAATAAATTTAAAACTATTACTAGAATACTAGCATAGTGAAAGAACCACTAAAATAGGGTAAAATCAATAAGATGGGAAAAAAACAATAATTTAGGGGGGTTTGCACTAATTTGGCACGTTTTACACTATGTTAGTGCTTTTATAGTAAAATAAAGTGGGCTGAATGAAATTAGTGAAAAAAATCCGTAGGAAGCTTGGGTATACCAAAATTAGGGTTGAAAGTTCTCTATCTCTTTTCTTCCAAGTTTTTGGTATGTGCATGTATTTTAGAGAGCATTTTGAAATATGGGCATTTTAAGTATGAATGATAAAGAATTAAGGTAGGAGTCAATGATTAGACAATTTGTTGAGTAGGTTTTCACCATGAAATGAGGAAGAATGGGTGAAAAATGGAGTTTTCTTAGTTCAAATGGAAAAAAATGCTTGAAAATGAGGAGAAAATTTTGAATGAGATTAGACTGCCAACTTCGACGAATGATTGCGGGAGTATGAAGAATTGGATGGAGCTGAATTCTAGAATAGTGGTGCGCCTCAAAGTCAACTTTCCAAAAATCTATAGCTTGTCCAAATTGAAGCAAGGACAAGGTCTAGGAGATTGATTTAGTGAAAAGAAGTCATCTGTCACTGCCATTGAAAACTGTCAATTTCGACGAGCAATTGAGGAAGATCAATTTGGTGGATGGAGCTGAATTTTGAAGAAGAGATGCGATTTGAAGTAAGCTTTTTGAAAAGCTATAGTTTGCCTAAATTGGAGCAAGGACAAGGTTGGAGCTGCCGGATTACTGCAATGAGGTCTGTTACCTAGCGAGGACTGGTTTATTTTTATCTTATGTTTGTTGGTGCTATGATACATTTAAATTGTAATAATAATTACACTATAACTTTGCCATGCAATGGGTGACTGAATGTTTGTGCTTGAATGTTTTTGAATGGCTTGCATGAATTGCATAATTTGAGGTGAGTGATTGTGTGTTGTATTTTTCATTTAGGGCTAATGTTTAGCCCATTTGAGCCTCTAAATGTATTTTTGAGCTAAACTTTTATTAGAAGATTGCCCTAATCTATGGGAATGCTTGATAAGATGCTTGAAGGATATTAGATAGTATTTGGTGAATCATTGGGTGCTAGAATTCCATTTCAGGCCCCGATTCACTTATTTGGAGGCCCTAAATTGAGATTTTCCATGTGTTTTTGACATAGGAAATCAAATTGTGCATCATCCATTGTATGGATTATTCCCTTCAAAGGTTGTACAATTGTGATTGTGCTAGAATTGTTGTGTAAAAAAATTGCATGTGTTGTAGGGATGACGTGTGCTGAAATTCTCTTTTAGGGCTCAAATTAGCCTATTTTGAATTTCCTAAATGAGAAATTGGTGCAGATTTTGGATATAGTATGAGTTTATGGCTATAGGAGTTCATTGTTTGGAAGGCAATCTAGGTTAGGTGTCTCATGCACGCCCCTCCGGCCAACTCTTGGGTATTTACTTGCTACACACGATGGAAAACCCTCATAATGTAAATGACATGGAGGCATGTTAAATGTTCTAAGAAAATCATAACAATTACCCTTTGAAATAGACATCCTCTTCCCTAGCCTCAGATTAAGTTAAATAAAATACAAATGATTCACAAACTTTGAGCCCCTTAGTTGTCACATTTGACCCAATTTTTTTTAACAATCCCCTTTGAAAAGAGTGTTAAAGTAAAATTGGTAAAGTATTTATCAATGCAGTGTTTTGTCCTTAAAAGCCCAAAACAATTAAAATGCTCCAATCTATCAGCTTTAGATGAAGTAGGATTTCTAAAAGAAGTACAGGTCTAGGTTGCAATAGTCATATACATAATTGAATTTGTAATTTTGTCATATATCTATAATATTTGGTATCGTGATCATATCTAGATCTAGTTGACATGGACCACTAAAATAACTCATAGAATTTTCTTAGAGGGGCAGAATGTGGTCAATGTGGACTTCTATATGACAAATAATTAATTGTTTCTTTAAACCCTTTGAGTTGTAGCAAAAAGATACTAGAAGACCATCTCTTCCAAACTTCAGCTCCAAATTCGTTTATTTGGATACTAATTTGTTACAAAAAAAATAAAATTTGATAAGAGTGACATAAAATCAAGGACTCTTTTTGGATAGTAAATTTTTTTCTAGAAATTCTAAAAATTAGACAAGGCGCATAATAATTATGAGTACCTATGAATTTTGAGTCATTTGGAGCTTGAATACAAAAGTTATGGCCAAAAAACAAATCATCACACAAGGTGTGACACAAAATAGGACAGGTGTATCTTGCAATCATCCTCAACCAGTGAAATGTTGGCATGTGAGTGTTATGAGTAGAAATATCAAGTAAAAGAGATGATAGAATTGAAGAATTTGGAAGGAAATTTCGACTTTGTCCTTTACACACTACCACAAGATGGGGTGTTTTAAGTGACACATGTATTTTGAGTAAATTTATTTCTAGTAAACTTTACAATAAATTTTTACTAAAAATCTCCTTAAAGATCATTACCTTATAATCTCACTCTTAGGACTATACTTAAAACTTCATTCAAAACTTCAATTAAAACATCCAATCTTGTAGTAGTGACAAGATATGAATATATTAATTTAGGCCATTATTTGATTAATAAGCATTATTTATTTTGGTCCTAAAATTTAAATTCCGTTGCACAAATTTCCTAAGAAATAAAATCATAAGCTCCTATATTTACAGCAGAGCACAAAGTTCAACTACAATTAATGAATGTCATTGCTCAAAGGATAAAAGTTACGAAAACATCTCTTGCATTTGTAAAACTAATAACTTGAGCAAATTGGTTAAATCAACAGACCATTTGGTATTTTATTCCTCTTGCTTCTAAAAAAGAACAAAAATAAGAAGGTTTCATACTGGTAGAATTTTTATTGTGGGAGCATACATTTCTAAAATTAAATCTAATTCTAAAATAATTACTAAGGAAAAAACAAGAATGCGCATTTGTGCAAAATAGTACTTGCATAAAAATTAGCCAATCATTGATGTTTAGGGGGTGGTTTTGTTTTTTTGAATAGAAGTTTCATTAAGAAAATGAGCTTTTTCACTTAGGTTACAATTTTTAAATCTAAAGTTAAACTAAGTGTAGAACCAGAAAAAACAAGGCAATAGACCTACTTCAAGGTATGTATCTTTTATTTTTGTCTCTTACTTTCTTTTCTTTAAATTTACAATGTATATTATTGTGTGATCTTTCTTTAATAATGCATATTGCGTAATTTGGAATAGTATAGAATAATCTAATTAAGGGGAATTTTGTTAAAATGGCTCTACTCCACAACTTTGGCACTTTTAAGGTTTAAACCATGCTGTCCTAAATAACTTTTGGAATAATGCCATTTTAACAAAATTCCCTATAATTCAAGATGGTGCTCCAAGAGCTAGGCCGAAATTGCATTATTAAGATTCTTCAATGTATGAGTAATGTAACATTCGTTGATGTGAAATTGAATGCTTGAATGAAATTTCATGAGCACTTTTGGAAACTAATGTCCAAATAAAACTGGTTGCCACTTTGCAAGGAGATACTAAAAAAGTGTCAATCTCAATGGACTTGCTTCTAGCTAGCCTTAGTTAATAAATGGAAGATCATCCACTAAATGAAGAAGATGGTTTTATTTTTCACCTTTCTAAATACGCCTTTTGAGCTATTTCATTTTCATTATTTGTTTTTTATCCGTAATATTTAATAACTAAAAAAAAACAATGTTGATCCATTAATTGTTCCTCAGCTGTGCATACAATTTATGCTAGTTTATGTAGTATGTTTGATTTTAGAGAGCTAGATTTTATTCTACAAAAATCAAAAGCATTTAATAATTAAAAAATGATAATGTTGATCTATGAATTGTACCTTAGCTATGCACGCCGTTTATACTAGTTTATGTAGTATGCTTGATTTTGGAGAGTTAGATTTTATTCCCCAAAAAAACAAAAACAAGATCATTATGTTTGTTAGACTCTAAAGTGAGTTGAAATATTTGTATGTTGTTTAAATAAGGAATTTGTATTGATTGTTTATTGCAATTAGATTGTAATCAAATTGAATCACTTGAAAATCATTTCTAATATTATTATGTTTTTATGGGTGTTGGGAAGATAGCATGTACAAAATTTGCCTACTACAATCAAAAAAAGGGATTAAAACCAGCTTTGATTAGTGGCAATATATTTCAAGCTGATGCATTTGATCAACTCAAATAAAATGCTACAAAGGCCAATATACCTTTTCATGGAAGGTAAAATGAGACATATTTTAATTATTCAATGGAGTACATAACATTCTAGATGGTTTCTTTAATTTACTCTTTTTGCTCTAGGAAACATTAAGATCATTGTAGAATCATTTTAATTGTTGATGTATTCTAAAGAATGTGAAGATTTGTAATATAGAATTAGAAATATTTTCAAAATTTCAAATTGTGGCTCTTAACGGATTATTACAAGCTAAAATTGTATCTAACAAGGATTTCATTTCTTCTTTTTTGTGAATGTTCAAATAGGTATAAAAAAACTGTCAAGAATATTATGTACTAAATTAAATTTTATGTTGTGTAAATGACATGTTCTAGTGATGAAAAGAACTTGGACTAAATATTCTTTTATCTATTATATATAACAGTTATACAAAATCGGATCCATTGAAAAATGACTAAGAAGGAATAAATAAGTTTAGTGATGCAAGCCATATCTTGATCATTATAGATACTAGCAGGCAATATAAGCAATAACTATTACTATTTGAAGAAATGAGTCAATTTGTTGAAGTGAATGTATGTATTTTCTACACGTATATGCTATAATCTTAGTACAAAAATTATCATACTTGCATATATTGAACATTTGCAATTTTTTTTTTCTTTCTAAATCCTTATATGTATTCCATGATTTTGCAACCCATAATCCCTATGATTTGATGATTTATGATTGCTTACATTTTGGTAGTGAACATAGATGCCGGTTCAAGTGGTATTTGTGATAAATAGCAATACTGGACAATCAGCTTTTGATCATGCAAAAGCATTCAAAGATTGTACTTACGTTGGAACTATTATAGTAACAAAGATGGATGAACATGCCAAAGGAGGAGGTGCTCTTAGTGCATAAATTTCATATTCAATCTCATTATGATTTTGAAATTCATTTAAAAAATACTATCATTCAAAAGATGTAATATATTAAGGCAAACTGAAGTTTTTGAAATTTGACTCAATGAGGTTTGATTTTATTCAAATTTTAAATACTTATGATGTATATGCAACTAGTAAAGTCCAATCATATTTGTTAGCACTGGAGAACACTTAGATGACTTAGAGCCTTTTGACACCAAGTGCTTTGTAACTTGTCTCTTAGGTGAATCTTCAAAGTTTAGAATGAAAATTCAAATCTTCAAAGTATATAAGAAAATTCATATATAAAATTCATTTTTTGTAATAAAAAATGACACAAATTTCAATAAAAATGACTTGTTAGTATTATAAAAGAAACAAAATTATGAACTAAATTTCTACGAAGTATTAGATTAGATTCAAGAACTAAAACGTTTTGTTCAAACTTGACTAATGCCAATGCTAAATACTAAGATCTCTTTTACAAAATAATGTTTGTTTTTTATTAATAAAAAATATTTTTCAACTAGTTTTTTTGTACAAATAGAAGAATCATTTATAAAAGCTGATATTTGAGATTTTAGGAAATCTTTAATTTTTGTTTATTTAATTCTATTTTGAACAAGGAATGTATAATTTGTCAAGTTAACTTTAAAGGGAATGATTGAAGAAAAAAGGCCAATAGAATAACAAATTGGATTTGTCAAAAATATGAATAGCAACAATTTTACATTATACATGTATTTTGAGCAAATAGATAATAAGGATCTTGAAGAAATTTTAAGCAAGTTTGTGCAACAAAATCAAAATGAAAAAATGCAAGTTATAAAATCAAAACATCTATCAATGATGGATTCTATAATAAATGTAGGTGATTTTATTGATTTTAGTTTATTTCTTTGAATGATTTTGTAATAAATTTTGGTTGAAGTTTAGTATATAAGTAATTGAAAAAGATTAAACATTGCAATTTTTTGTAGTTCATAATTAATCATGTTATTAATTTTTGATTGTAGAGCTTGATAGTCCCCCGGATAGTCCAAACAACAAGCTAATAAATAAATGCATCAAAAATTCTTCAAGTAGCAAGAAGATCTGGTAATAGTATGGAGGATGTCAAGGAAATGTTAGAGCAAATCAAGCAATGTTTCTCAAAAATTGTAAAAATTACAAGAAAAAATAAAAAATTCTCCCTCTAATAGAGTGTTTGCTACATTTAATCTTCACCGGCCATGTAGGGCTAATTGCCAAAAGTCCCATTGTCTCTTTAGAAGACAAAATGGATTTTGGATAGGTTCCTACCATCTCAGTATTCATCATAATTTTTTGAAAGTTTTGTAAAGATAGAAAAACACATTAGCTTTATGGGAATATAATTTATATCTCAATTAGTGCTTGGAATCAAAAGTTCTAGCACTAAATGCACTTTTTTAGGTGGGGTAGGCAAAATCCCTCTATATGCCTTTTTTTTTAAAATTAAAATTTATTTTCTTATAGATCTACATGGAAACTTTGATTTGTTCTATTTGGATATGTTATTTGAAAATTATGGACAATCATATTTTTTGGGCAATTAGAGCACCTTCTTGAAAACAACTTGTAAGATTCATTTTTAAATTCAGTTTTCACAATTTTTCAAAAAGAAGGTATTACAAAGTTAAGATCTCTTAGTAGAATAATCTCACCATTGAAAATTTGATGTTATAATTCTATCTCAGAGCTATTAACGAAATAGATTTTCCTTCAATCTTGAACCTACTTCTATTTAATAATTTTTCAAATGAGTGAATATTAAGTGTTTTTTCTTTAAAAAAAATATTAAGTGTTTTTTCTTTAGGTTTTCAATTCAATTCTTCATTATAAAAAATTAGAAACTCAAAATCATTAGTGCAAAATTTATCAACTAAGATGATTCAAAGCCAAAAAAACTTAGTCAAGCAAGGTACAAAACCTCTTTTTTCTTCACTTTGAATGCAAATATCTTGCAACCTACGTAGTCAAACTTTCTAAAATTTCTTCACACATTTACGATAGGCACCTCTACATGCGCCACTGATCTTAAACTGCCATCTTCACTCTATGTATATGAGGGCTATTTTTTATTTGAGGATATGTGAGAGCATTTCAACCACTTTGCCTTGCTCCCTCCTCATATTGACCTTTGCTAGGAGGGCACGCAGTGGACATCAACAAAATCAATTATGTACCTATGTGGAAGAAACGCTTTTTGAACCAAGCTTTGTTTCTTAATAACTTTTGCATACAATGTCCAAATGTTGCATTCTTTGGTGCATTGGAAACTCCTTTCACTTGCCATTTTGAATATATAATCATTTGAATAGTCTAATAATAGTAATTAGGTGCTGTAGCAATTAGTGGTGCATTTGGGGGTACCGACTTTATAGACTATACTAGTTTAGTGCAAGATCCTATGGTTAAATATGCAAAAAAAACAAATTTTAAGTTTTTTTGCACTTTGCAATAGAAATGGCAGTTTTTGAGTTTTTTTTGGGATGGAAACAAGGCCTTGGGACTTAGTTTAGGGGTAAAGCTACATGTTCCAGCAAGTAAGGTTTAAGTCAGGTTTTAGGGTTTTAGCCATAACTTCGGTTTGCGTATGTTTAGTTTCTGAAGTTTTGTGCTTGGCGCTTTGCTGTAATTTCGAAAAGAATTGGAACGGGAGTTTTGAAAAAGTGAATGTTTATTTGTCACTAGTTTGAGATCGAAATTTCGCTCACTTTTGAGTGCATTGAGCACCTGTTCGATATGCGCTGTGATTGACGGTATTTGATTCTGCGCTCGCCTCAGGACTTCAAGGCGGTTGGAGAGAGGGAGTTCGAATTTCGCGGTAATTTCAGTAATTTCAGTGACTTTCTGTTCACAATGCGTAGGATTCATACAATTTCTTTCAAAAAATTTCAAATCATTCTAACTTCTCAAATGGTGTTTGGTTGATACTGCAGGCTGGATGCGGAGATCAAAGTTGAAGGAGGGGCCTGTAACCTAGACTGCCATGCAAAGAGCTCTCGTTTTGGGTGCTGAACAGGTATGTTCACACATTTTGGATAACGCGTTCCCGATTTAGAAATCTGCAGAATAATGTAACAATTCGTTGAGGTTTCAAATGTCCATGATATCCAGTGAGAAATTGTTAAGTGGGTAGTCAATTGGTTTTCCTGCTGTAATATTAAGCCTTTTGGAGCTTTTCATGTCCTGGCTTTGCATTTTCTCGTATGGTATCTCAGTTCCGGAGCTTGGTCGTCACATTGACCAGTGGGTGATTTGGAAGGTTTTATTTAGGGGTTTTCTTCTGTGTGTTGGTGCTTCTGTGGATAGGGTGTTCCCGCAATTCAATAGTCTAGAATCTGAGAGAACAATTGCCTAAACTACGAGGCTTTGAAAAGGGGACGAGTAGTGAACTGCTGTATTCGTGAAGATAACGATGAAGGGAGGCCCTTGGAAGGGTGTGGCGACTGTGGGAGCTGCTATAGCGGCAGGACGATTCACGCCGTCGATGGTGTCGTCTGTTTCTTTGGGCAAGTTTTGCAGTCTCTTTGAAAAGCAGCGGGTACGGTGCTCACCCGTCATTTAAATTCACGCTCTCTGTGTTTGAACTGTGCTTTGTAAAAACTATTCGTAATATTCTTGATCTGCCTGAACACCCTCTGTAATTAATGAACAAGGAGTTGAGAAAGGAATCCAGATATTTTTTGTGCAAAAGCTCATTTTATGTTTGCGAAGGCGGCTGTGGCTCGCATTAGAGTTATTTACGTCCTTTCATCCAGCATGTGGACTAATATTGCATGCCTAGCAATAGAATTAATTGCTGCAAAAGTGGGCTGGCTGTTTAATGTCTAAGTGCTCGAGATTCTTTTTGTGCTACAGCGGAATGGGCGCAAACGATATATTTTGGAATGTTATGGAGGCTATGTCTGATGTTATTCTGGATAGTATTTAGGATAATCATTCAGAATTGAATCGATAATGAGAAACGCAAAGTGCATGCAATTTGAATTGTTTTGTTTTTGTTAACCCTGTAATGGCAGAAGGAAACGGCACCTCTGTGTGCATGCTGGAAAAGTCGAATTCTTACAAAATGTCGCCTTTGCCAAGTAGAGCCCACTATCGACTGGTCGTCCTTAAGTGTCCCAATGGTGGCCAGACTGTGCATACCTTCAACGTTTTTCGGGAACAAGTAATTTCACCTCTTCTTCCTTCACATTCCGAGCTGCCTATAATTGTACTTGACAATGTTTTGAGGTGATCGGTGTCGTATGTAAGTTCCTCTCTTCAGGAGCTGGAAAGAAGAATTCAAATAATGAATCCAATAATGAACTGTAGAGGGATCTCAAAGTTGGTATGATCCTTTCTTGTTTCTTTACTGAAGATTAGTAGCTGGGCTTGTGCAGATCCAGGCAGCCATCGCTAATCAGAGGATTGAAAATTGCTACGGAAACTTCTGAAATTATTGTCAAGAAAACTACGAGGGAGAATGACTACTATAGTCAGAAACCAAGTCCAGAGGAATCAGAACCGGAGGAAGGAGAATTGGCAGAATGTAAGCATGTAGTTCATAACTTAAGATGTTGGTACATTTGTATCGCCCAGAATGAAATGGAAAACCTTCTTGAATATATGCTGCTTATGGAATTGTGATGCAGGCCTCATTTATTTCTGTGGCCTGCCCATGTGCAGTGCCAGAGGAGCTGTGCGAGGATCTGGAGGCAGCGGCTTGGAGTGTTGGACTTGATGGTCTCAATGTAGGTATGAGAACGTGGAAATGTTTGCATCATTAATCAGCTTGCTGACCGTTTTCCAGTTTGTCTTGGACATGTATTTAATGCTCCTGTTTTCGTGCAGGTTAGTGATGTACCAAGCAATGCTTGTGTGCTTGGGATAGATCCCGATGCCTCTGGTGCAATTGCCGTCCTGCGGGCTGCTAGTCAAGAGGTAATCCCCATCGATGCTCGTTGCCCACGAACGCTCATTTCTTCCTAATCATGTAGAAATCAAATGTACTTAAATTTTTGGTTCTTCATCTCGTTGATGATAAGACCCATTAAGGCATCGGAAAGCTGATGAATATTTTGTCGGAGGTCCTTCCTGCTTGACGCCGTGTGCTGCAGGTTCTGGACGTTCCATGTGTGAAAGTGCAAATTGGAAAAACCATGAGACGACGGCATGATGCCAGCTCGATTGTTGATCTTGTGAACGGGATCAATGCACCAGAAGGTGTGCATCTTGTGGTCCTGCCTCCGTTCATTTATCTGTAGTCATTTTTCGCTGCAAGTTTGTGTTTTCAATTTTGGTTAGCTGTAGGTTAGGTCTGTACGTCTAAGAGCATTAAAATATGCATTTGAACATGGTTTCTTTTATTAGACTGCCCTTATTTCTATTGGAATTTGAGAGATAATTCCAACGCATCTTAGCATGCTTCTTGGGACTCTTTATGATCGAATTATTAATTTTCGAAGTGCTAATTCTTAAGTAAACCTAGGCTCATGTTCAGATCATGTACATTTGTATGAGTTCACTTTTAGGCCATCGTCATAATTAGGTGTTGTTTCCTATTAGTTGATCTGTTTTACTCTGCTCTAATTAGGGCCTTCTGGTCACTTGCAGGTAGTGTAGCATATGTGGAGCAAGCCATGCCTTTTCCAAAGGATGGAAAGCAGGTAGCTGATGGCATGCACTAATCTACCATGAGTTGCATCCAATCGTATTAGGACCTCTAGGTCTTTATTCTTGGTTTCGATGGACTCTGTTATGTATTTTGTTAATTATGCGCATACATGAATTCGCGAAGCCTGGCGAGAAATGGGTAGATTTTTGTGGAAATATTTGAGCTGCTTGTCTTGCATTTGTCTAAGATGATATTGCTTCATTTGTTGCAGGGTTGGTATGGTTGTGGTTTCGGCTATGGTATGTGGGTTGGAATACTAATGGCCTTAGGCTTCAAAGTGGTGCCTGTGCGAGCTCAAGCATGGAAGAGCGCGATGGGAATATCTGGGAGACAGTATACCAAGGTCTGCGTTCTTTGCCAAATTTCTTTTACTCTCAATCGTCTGTAATAACACTCTGTATGTGCAAATTCCGTGTAATTCTGTCATGTTGTGTACAATCAAGTATGTACACAACATGTGAGTGCATTTAGAAGTAATGTTGGGCAATCAAGTATGACACATGTGAGTGCATCTAGAACCCCGTTTGTCCCCTCGAGGCAGTTTAATAAGAGAGGATGATAGTGTCTATGAAAGTCATTTGAGTTCGATGAAGCTGTCGGAGGCAAGACATAGGAATGTCGTATAACAATGAGATTTTGTCGAATGTTCTTGGATGCAGGATGATAGTAGAATCCTGGCCATGACTCTCTTCCCTGATTTGGGACCTCAGCTGAAGCGCAAAAAGGATCATGGTACGGAAATTCCTCCTTTGAGGCCTAGCTAGAAGAATACCTTTGTCTTGAATTGATTGTTGGTTTACTAAGATATTAGTGTTATCCTTAAACCAAGCACTATTTCAAATTAGGACCAACGCCTATGCGTGGCATTATTCATAAAATACCCTTACTTTTCTCTGAAACACGGTTAGCACCCCCATTTTGAATGAGTTTAAGGATGTTAACTCTAGTGAAATCTGGAATTCTTAATATCTTAAACACAGCTTCGGTTTGTCTATTTTGTTTTTTTCTCCTGCTGCTAGTCACTTTTGAATACAAGCTCAGGTTCTCTATTCTTGAGATATAAACCAAATCAGGGTGAGGGAATAATTTGAACGCTTGATTTTGTAGGTCGTGCAGATGCAATCCTCATTGCAGCATTCGGAAAGGGTTTGTCTCCACCGATAATACTCGATGAGGAGACTGAATTGATACAGCAAGATTGAATAGGGCATGTGCTCCAGGCGCAAAAAACATTGCATTGTTGGATTTAAACATGCCCAATTAACAAATTTTGACGACCACCTGCTCAAGAGTGGCAGAGTTGAAGCAAAGATTTTGGGAAATCGTTTTGCAACTCTTTTGTGTTGCTCTTGCTTGTGAACTTTCCTGTGGTTTACGTAATCAGGAAAGCGAATTGATTGTACGAATGACATTGATGACCGGTAGATGCAAGGTCAAAATGTTTTGAGAGCTGCTCAAAAAAAAGAAAAAAGAAAAAAATGTTCTGAGAGCTTGGAATTGGTTGCAGTATCCATCTGAAAGACACCGTTGCTCTCGTCTTTTCCTGTGCATGCTTACAAAATTGATCTCTTGTACAATTGAAACCATCTTGAACATTTTGGCACGGAGTAGATAAATTATTATTGCCCATTAGAGTCAGCGTCAGTTTGGATGTTTTTGCCTTCACATCATTAAGAGCTAAGGTAGTAGGTCTGATTCGCCTTTTTCATAGGTTTGCATGATCAGAAATATTTTTAGCTCATTTTTTCAGAGAAAGCAAAATAGATGCCAAACGTAACACAAGTGGTTTCATATTTTTTGAAGCATTTTTGAATTAGTTATGAATTTTCAAAGATTTATGTTGTAGGTATCTATTTGTGACCCCTAGGTCTCCCAAAATCCGTCCCCTTGCAACTTCTAAAGTGATTTGAGGAAATGAAGGTCAATGATTGGCTCTTGCAATAGAAAAACAATTTTTCCTTGATGCATTCAATAGCTAAAGTGGTCCATTCAAAGATCACCTCCAATCCATTCTACAACTTATTATACAGCTGGTTTGAAAGAAAGGGTCACTTTTACAACTCACTACCTTACTCATTGACAAGATGTTTTTAGTGAGGATATGAAAGTAGAAAAAGTGTATTTTGTGTTCTTTACATGACTATTTCACCCTCTTCAACATCTCACCTTGTTTTAGATATGGAGTATGAGATTGCATGCAGTCACAATTCTTTGTTTATAATTTAGTCTTGATTAAGGTAGGAGGCTTGAAAACCACTAGGGCATTAGGAACTACCCCTATAATTAACTCTAAAATAGACATGAGGTGGTCCTTAAATTGATCTCTATAGTCATTGCATGGTTTAAGGAAAAAAGTATTAGAGCCAATCATTCTCTTTGCTTTTTTTTTCTGTCTCTTTATAAGTTGCAAGTGCATGGTTTATGCAAGATCTAGGGTGCCTACGACATAACTCATGAAATTCATAAGCAATTCAATAATGTTTTGAAAAATATGAAACCACTTGTGTTATATACTGCATCTATTTCTCTTTATTTGAAATTTGAATTAAAGATATTCCCATTCAAGGAAACACATGAAAAATGCGGATGAGCGCTTAACCCCTAAATGCCCAAGCTTGTTTTGAACCTTTAGGAATTTGCTCTAATTTGAGCAAAAAACCAATATTTTGATTATTTCTTTTGAATTGCAACCGTACAAATTCAAACTAGACATATTAGAAATCATATGGAAAAAAACACACAACAATATCACTTATGAATCAAAAGATTATAATGTTTAACCATGAGGGTGTTAAAACTACAAAAAAAAATTTCTCTTTTTGCATATCACATCTAAAAAATTGGTCACCAAAAAATTTGAGGTTAAAGGGCCTCACAATCAATTTTTGGAATCTTAAAATCTACTCTACATTGTTTTAAAAATGAATTTTGAATGTAATTTTTCTCCAAGATCTAGTGTATTTGAGGCTCATTTTCAAGAGCCCATAACACTACAGAAAGTCAAGATTGCAATGGGTACCCTTGCACAAAATCTTGAGTAGGAAGGTCATAATCAATCATTTTCAAAATCGGATTTTTGATGCTAAAAAAAGAATTTTACAAAAATACAAACTACTAAATATAGCAATTTGGTTAGGTTTTACTAACATGGACACCAAAATTTAGTGCCTCTTGCATTTAGGGGTTGAATTAGTGGTTTTCAAGCCTCCTACCTCATAGGCTCCTCACCCTAATCTCAATGAGACCTACTCTACAATACCCAACAACTCTCAATTGTCTATCATGTTCTGCCATTCAAAAGAATTTTGCATAATATATAATATGATTAACATTTTTTGTCTTGCATAATCAACATTCAATTCCTATACAATAGTAATCAAACACACAAATTTTGGGTTTCAAAAAAGTAAAATTCTATTTTTAGTGAATTGTTTCACTAGTAGAAAATCAAGCCCAATTTGTTGTTTGAATCGAGTTGATCATCAACAGATTTTTGTTCATGAACAAAAATCTGTTGATGAGCAACGCAACCAAAACAACAGATCAAGCCTGGTTTTCTACTAGTGTATTTTCATATAAAATTCATAGTTTTTACATGATAATTGATTGAAAACCATGGGTGATGAACTTTTTTAATTCAATTGCGGCAATATGTAGGAAACATCCATACGCACATCTTTCCTTCAATAAGCATCTCCAAAAAGTTTTAGAATTTTTTCACAAAGGTTTCAGAAGTTGGGGTGACAATGTCCAAATTTTGAAAAATAATTATTTCTTTTGGAAACATGTCATGCGGGGCTTAAAGTGTGATGTAGGTTTTCAAAAATATTCAAAAATTTAGGCAATATGGATGAAAAAATTTTGTGTCATTTTGAAAATTTCACTTATAATATTCCAAACATTTAAACATTCCAAAATGTACTGAATTTATGTCTAAATCTGACCTTCACATAGGGTATTTTAAACCATGTGAGGAGTGATTTAAAAAAAATTGAAACTACTCTCGATTGGCAAAAAATTCTATCTTAGAGCTCATTTCTAAAGTCATGAAAAGGACATAAACTAGGACTTGGAGTCATTTCAAGGTTATAGACTAAAGTGTTCATTTTCATACCAAAATTAATCATTTAGGGCTTTGTATTGCTCTACACAACAGTTGACAATTGTATTGCAAAGGAAAGACATAAATTTGTTTAATTTGGTTTTGTAGTAAAATGAAAAAGTCATTTTGAAAATCAACTGAGTCATAATGATACTTTGTATTAATATAATGAGTCCTTACATGTTTTTAAATGATTTCAAATCATTTCTAGCTAGTAATTTCAAATCCATACACTCATTACCAAAAAGAGTACTTCCTCACCCAAAATGGACAACTATATACAATATGCTAGAAAAGTTGGAAAAATTGTCATCTCAAAGCGACAAAGTTTTCTCTTGGAATATCAATTGAATGGTGGTAGAGTGTTGTCTTAGTGTCTGCTTGGGGTCTTTTCCAAAAACATTAATTGAATGGTGGTAGAAATGTTATCTTAGTATCCGCTTGGGTTTTTCTCTAGGAACATTAATTCAATGGTGGTAGAATTAGTCTTAGTGTCGGCTCGGATTTTTGTCTAAAAACGTTAATTCAATGGTGATAAAATGTTGTCTTAGTGTTGATTTGAGGTTTTCTACTAGAACAATTGGTAGTAGTATGCTACAAGGTGAAGCTTCTGCAACTCTTTGTGCAAGAAATACTTGTCCCCTTATCTTGACCCTCTCCTTGTCCATTTGTATTGTATTATTGTCCCTTTGTCCATTTGCAATGCATCTTTATCCCCTTGTCTCAACTAATTTCAACTCTATTGGTTTCAAATTCCTCACTTTGCTTTTGCTATCCTATTGTTAGCTTGTAGTTTTCTTTTGGAATAGTGTAGGAGCATGTTATAAGGTGAGGCCACATAGTGGGGTAGCACCAACAAGCAAGGAGGGAATCATTGGTCAATTTATAATGTTGAAGATTTAAAATCTATAAGTTTTAAAAATTTTAAAAAGAAAAGAAAAATGAAATAAAAAATGTATAATTTTAAAAATTATAATTAATAAATGATCAAATTTTTAAAAAAATTTGAAGGTTGCACTTTTAAATTTTTAAATTTTTAAATTTTAAATGATTCAATTTGGATACAAATTTTTTATTAATCACCATAATATTTTTATATCTTATTTTATTTTAAATTAATTGAAACGAAATAGTCTTTACTACTATACTAAATTTTATTGCTTTCAAATTAAAATCAAGACAAATAATTCTTAAAGAAATGGATCAATTTGATTAATTGGTGCACAAACTAAAACATCTTCTTCGAAGTACCTTTTGGACAAAAACCATACTTACGATTAGTGGATTAGTGAACCTCCTCATGTCAACCCTACAAGTCAAATCCACTATTTGTTTTGTGATTTGTTTTCTATCCTTGTCTTTTTGTCTCAACTCGCTCCTTCTCTACTCACATTACATTATTGTCCCTTTGTTCCTTCGGGTTGCATTATTGTGAGTCCCCTTGTCCATTTGCATTGCATCTTTTTTCCCTTATCACAACAAATTTCAATTTCCATTTGATTCAAATCCTTCGCTTTGCTTTGCTGTTCTAATGTCCACTTGTGGTTTGCTATTAGAAAAGTATAGGAGTACATTCTATCCTTGTACATGAAACGTGGAAACCATAAGGTTAGATTGTTCCACGTAGTAGAGTAGCACCAACAAGCAAGGTGAAGCTTCTACAACTCTTTATATACAAAACAAGAAAAGCATAGGGTTAGATTGTTCTCCATAGTATAGTAGTGGCTATAGCGCCAATCAGCAAGGTGAAGCTTCTTTAACTTTTTGTGCATGAAATCTTTGTCTTGGCCTTATTTCATCCTTTTCTTTGTCTATTTGAGTCGCATTATTGTCTCCTTGCCAAATTGCACAACATCTTTGTCTTTGTCTCCTTGTGTCAACCAATTTCAATTCCATTTGGTTCAAATCCTTTGCTTTGTTCTTGATGTTGTCATGTTTGCTTGTGGTTTGCTATTGGGATATTGTAGGAATACATTCTCTCTTTGTGCATACTAAACCAGAGAAACCATAAGGTTAGAGTGTTCCATGTAGTGGAGTAGCGTCTACAAGCAAGGAGAGAATCATTTCCAATTCTTTTGCCCGTGAGAAGCAACTCCTATGCTCTTGTGATGGTAGTTTGTTGTTTTAGGATTTAACTACAATCCTCTGTTGTTGTGGTTTCTAGATGTGATACAACTACTTATATTAGTGCACTCATTCATGGTTCATTTATTAGGAGGTGCTAAACAATTTTGAAAGAGATAAAAAAACAAAAGTGCTTGCTAGATTTATGAATATACTACCAGTAAATATTACAAGAGGGAGACATTAGTAGAGCTTTAATTATACAAATGTCTTTTTTACTTTTAGTAAAATTGTTTATAACTAATACATTATACTTTCTATACATATATTGTCCATGCTTTGCTATCTTAAAGAGTTTAGTAGGAAAAGGCTTTTGTTGCGTCCAAAATTCTTGTTCGTGTCTGACTCATATGGATTTTTCTTACTTATTGTCATAGTTCAATTTTCATTTAGGCTGCCTTTTAACTGATTTTTTAGAGTCACATGAATTTTAGAGGATCGACAAAATTCACTATTCAAAGTAGACTATTCAGTAATATTTGGATTCTCTTGGCTTACTTAAATAATAAACAATAAAAGTATTATAAAGCTCTTCTAATTCTTGACTACTTTAGTAAACTTTCTGACTTTATTATGACATAATTTGACCTTAGTATGCAAACCTTACACAAACCTTATGTGCAAGTAACAATCAATCATATTTTTAGATTATTATATTAGTTCATTCACATTTATGCATTATTTTTATTTTTTTATTTTTTTTAAATTGGCAAATATTTTGTACTTCAAAGGATACAAGTATATTTTGTAATTTCTTTCCAAGTTCAAAAAATGACCCTTAAAAAATGACTCGAATAAATAAGTAAAATTAAAATCTTTAAAAATCATGAGAACCAAAATTTAACGTGCTAAATTTAAAGAATTTCTTTTGTGAAATTGAATTTATTCAATTTGTATTCAAATTTTTTTAAATTGATTTTTTTGTTATTAATTTTATTAAAAAGATTGGATAGCAAAGTAGTAGATCTAATTGTACGAGATACAATCTTTGAATTATATTCTACAATTTTTGATTAAAAGTCTTCATCAAATTGTTTCTTCTAAATTTCATTTTCTAATACATCATTCTTCACAATTTTGGAAATTTGGTCTATAAGATATTGAAACTCTAATAGTTTACGATTAACCTATGCCACAAGTAAATTAAGTTGGTGACATAGTAATGGTATAAAGTTGCATTGGTAACACTTCAAAACACTTATTTTATAACAAAGTTGGGGTGGAGTCATTTTAGATATTTCTACCTTATGTCGTATGGTGATTTTTTAGAAGTCTTACAAGTAATTATGACCTAAAATTGTAATTAGACAAGTCTTTTCTATAGCATGATATGTATTTAAAGTCAATAATTGAACCTCTCATGGAGGATTTTGTCATTTCAAAGACAATTTGGATATGCATCTTCACTTTGAAGATTTTCTTATAATTTATGATTTTCACTTCCCTATGAATACAAATAACCTTTAAATCATGACTGTATACATAGTGTATTAGCTTAAATTGACAATTTTAATGCAATCACCTTTACTTATATCCATCTTCTCATTTGGATACCAGCATAAAGTTATGACAATTTTAAAAAATTTAATTCTATACATAAATCTTCTTATTAACCTTCCCACTTGGAATTTTAACCACATTATCCATTTCCATATTACTTTAGTCAAATAGAAGCAATCTTGAAGGTTTCAAAGATGCCATAAATGCATTATAAAATATAGTAACAAGTGACTCTTCATCATGTTAGAGTCTAATTGCCTTACTAAAAAGATTAGCTTTTTCAAAAAAATCCAAATAGAAGTGGTCATTTTATTATCTTTAGGCATGTCCATAATAAAATCAAAAATTGCCATGGAGCGTAAACAACCACAGAATTTGCACAAAAAGCCTAAAATGGACATAATTTATGAAGTTAAAAAGAAACAACTTTTTAACTTTTGTCTTTTAAATCCCTTTCAATATAAAAGATCATATTTCCTTTACTGTTTCAAATTCTTTGAAAATTGGTAGGATTATTCTAGTCTTGCAACAATTTGTATCCAAGATTTTCAACTTTTCTACATTCCTTTGAAAAAGTTCATTTTGATAATTTTGATCAATTTTTTTTAACTACTATGAATTATCTTGAGATAACACATGTTATTTAGATCTTAATGTAATTATGTGGATTGTGTGGCTAGGTATGCAAAAGGAAGCTTTCAAAAATTTGAAGTTCATGTCATTGATTTTTTTCACGTCAAAAGAAATTTCAAAAGCTTTTGGTGAATATTGATTTTTGTAGCACAGATGGAAGATCAATCTATGGCACTTAAAAATGAATAATTATCAAATTATCATAAATAATATTCTGTGGTTGGTATTTTTTCTTCTAATAGTTTATGACAAGAAAAGAGTTAGGACTTGTGTTAATTTACTTTCAAAGAATATTCATATCATCTTTAGAAATCCTTTGACTTTGGTTTAGTTGATTAACTTGGTACAAAAATGAATATGACAAGGGTACAAAATAAGCTTCTACTTTGTGGGCATAGGAAAATAATTGTTGCAACTATGTGGTGACTAAATTAGCTTATTGTAATCACGTTTGCTTTTAATATCAAATTTTTGGTATAGCATGCATAGCAGTGCCTTCAATATACTTCCCTTTGAATTCAACAATGATATATCTATGATGGAGGTTCATTTGCATAGTACTTGAATTGATTTACTTTGTAAATATATTCAAATCATCTTAAGATAACTTTTGACTTTGATATAATTGATTAATCTGGTATGAAAATGAATATGACAAGGATTTTGGATATTAAAAAAAACTTTTATTTTGTGGGAACATGAAAATGACTGGTATGATTTTGTGGTATATGATTGGTATGATTTTGTGGTGTCAAAATTGACTTTTTGTGATCAAATTTGTCTATAGTATCACATTTTATGATATAACGTGCACAGCATTGTCTTCAATATATTTCCCTCTCAATTCAACAATGATATATTTCATTCTTGACTTTGTCACTTTGCAATGACAACTTTTCTAGCATATTGCTTATAGTTGTCTATTTGGGGTGAGGGAGTCCATTTTTTGATAATAAATCAATGGATTTGAAAATGCTAGCAAGAAATTATTTGAAATTATCTAGGAATATGTTAGTATTTATTACATTAGTAAAAAGCATAATTATGACTCAAAGTTGATTTTTATAATGACTTTCCACTTTACTAAAATTTAAAAAAAAAATAAAATTTGATGTTACTCTCTTCTTTGCAACACAGTTGTTGACAATAATGCAAAGCCCTGCATGTACTTAGGATTAGTAGATTAGTGAATGTCCTCATGCAAATCCTACATGTCAATCCTCCTCTTGTTTGTTTGCTCTTTGCCCTCGTTCCCTTATCTCAATTTGCTCCTTTTCCATTTGCAATGCATCCTTGTCTTCTTACTTCAACCCTCCTCTTGTCTATTCATGTCGCAATATTGTCCTTTTGTCCACTTGTGCTGCATCTTTGTCCCCTTGTCTCAATTGATTTCAACTCCATTTGCTTCAAATCTTTTGCTTTGCTTTGAATCCTTTATTTTGCTTTTGTTGTCCAAGTATGTGCTTGGAGGTTTCTATTGGAACAATTGGTAGTAGTATGTTAGAAGGTGAGGCTTCTACAACTCATTGTGCACAAAATCCTTGTTCGCTTATCTCAACCCTCCCCTTGTCTCCTTATTTCAACTCTCTCTTTGTCCATTTGCATTGCATTGTTTTTTCCTTGTCCATTCATTTTGCATCTTTGTCTGCTTTGTTTTTAAATGCCCTAGATTGACACTTCATTTGTGCTAGAAAAATCAACACTCACCAAAAGCTTTTGAAATTTCTTCTAATACAAAAAAATCAATGAAATAAACTTCAAATTTTTTGAAAGTTTCCATTATATGCTTATCTACACAATTATTACATTAACCCCTAAAGTTTCATGACTATGTAATCACCGAAAACGCTCCAAAACTGCCATTTCTAATACAACTACCAAATTTTTGGAAAAAAACAATTCTTGACACATGTAACCGTAGGATCTTGTAGTATGATATTTGAAAACATGTGGTAAAAATTTCAGAAAACACCACCGTGTGGATTATAAGATATAAGCATTCAAAGTCTTAAAAAACATTTTTTCAAGCTTGCAAAAAATCCGGCAGTTGCACTTTGCAAGCTCACTTTTCAATGAAAAAATGCCAATAATGGTGGTGCTTCTTTGAATTCAATTTCCTAAACAAGTTGTCTACATGCTTGAAAAATTTCTAATCATTTAGAATTGTACAACATATAGGAAAAAAATAGTAAGTAGAAAGAAGTAGAAAATGATTCAAAATAATAAATTGTTAAAAATATAATTATGGAATTTAAAAATGCCAATCCCAAAGGTTGTAATGCTGCAATAATCAATCTACATCCTAGGATTTTATTTTTTTCCAAAAATATTGAAAATTGAGCAAAATAAACAACTTTAAAGTTTTTTTTAGAATAGACAATCCATAACTGCCCGCAAACCAAAAAACCTCATAACTTTTGACTCCTTGATTGAAATGGAAAGACTCAAAGCTTTTTAAATATATATAAATGTAGAAAACCAATTTCAAAAAAAAAATCGTAAGAAATGATTTTTTTTTAATCTGCCCAAACTGCCCAATTACGAAAAAAAGTAACATATTAGGTCACAACTTTTGTCTCGTATTTCAAAATGTCATGGAACTTTGTACACATAAAGATATTCCTTGCCCCCACCTTCTATTAAAATTTCAGCCTCAAATATGGATATTTCTAGTCACATGTATCTGCCCAAAATTTCTATATGGCCAAAAAACGCATATTGGTCCTTTAAGGGTTAATATCTAATAAACGGTGTTACCTCAAGAATATATTTATAGTAGCTAGTTAAATAAAATTGATCAAAATTGTCAAAATGAATTTTTTCAAAGGAATGTAGAGAAGTTGAAAATTTTGGATGCAAATGATTACAAGACTAGAATAATCCTAACAATTTTCAAAGAATTTAGAGAAACAAAAGAGATATGAGCTCCTATGTTGAAAGGGATTTAAAAGACAGAAGTTAGAAAGTGTTTTCTTCCAAGTTTTATAATTTATGCCCAGTATAGACTTTTTGTGCAAATTTCGAGGAGGTTTATACTCTATGACAATCTTTGATTTTATTATAGACATATCTAAAGATAATAAAATGAGCAACTTCTATAGTTGGATCTACTCTAGAAAGTTAATGATTTAAGTGTATTTATATACTTGTATAGAAGTGAAAATCGTAAGTTAGAAGTGAAGCTTTAAAGTGAAGATGCAAATGTCATACAAAAGTGTGTATTCAAATTGTCTTCAAAATAACTAAAAATCATCTACTAGAGGCTCTATTACTAACTTTAAATCTATATTATGTCAATATAGAAAAGACTTGTTCTATTATAATTTTTGGTCGTATTTGTCAAACTTCTAAAAAATCGTCATACGACATAAGGTAGAAGTATCTAAAACAACTCCACCCCAATTTTGTTATATAAAAATGTTATGAAGTGTTACCAACACAACTTTAAACCATTACTATGGAATATCCTCAATTTTATTTGTAACATAATATGGTTGTTAACTACTAAAGTCTTTTATAGCCTATTACCTTAATGATGAGGGGCAAACCAAACTTTTGATAATATTTGAAACCCAAAATTGGAAATACCTTCAATTCAAAATTGATATAGATTGAATATTTGTAATTTTCATAAGCTTTTTTCTTTTAGTTTGAATTAAAATCACTTTTAAAAAAAATATTTATTCATTAGAAGAGATTTGAAACCTCCAAGAGTCCGCAAGTTATCCTGCGTTCTCGCAGCGTTCCCACGCTGTAGAAAGCAAGAAAGTTGCTGGGCTGAAGTGGTCGAGAGAGTGCCATGTCATTTTTGAAAAAAAAAATGTTTTTTTGCTTAGAACGATATTTTGGGCAAAAGTCCTTTCTTTTTTTTTTTTCTTGACAAAAAAAATTCTGACAGCCTGTACCGACTGTTCACAAAATTGGAACAGCATTGGGAACCGGCCCTCTAATGCCCTCAAATCTCTTCTAATGAGTATTATTTAAATTGTTTTCAACGAGTCGTTTTTTGAATTAGAAAAGTTATCTTTTGAAGTGAAATTATGGAAATTAATATTTTTCAAATGTAAAAGAAGTAAAGCAAGGATCCACAAACATTTAGAATAGTGGATGAAAAAAACTTATGAACTTGGAACATGTTTGCATTCATTCTATTGTTTAAAAATTTTGACATCCAAATCTTTAAGGGTTGAATGAAAATCTTTGAAGTACAAAATGCTCCGACTTTCATTAATTGCTCTTGAAACATTATGGACCTTAGGAGGTTGGCTTGAATGCACTACACGCTTCTTCCAACTTACACTTGAATTATTTATATTGTAACATTTAGACTAGTAGATAAAAAAACAGCTAGACGAATTAGAAAAATAGGTCTTTTTTTTTCAATTGTATTAGCCAAAATTCTATCTTATCCATTGTTTTTAGCAATTTATGTATGGCAAAGGAAGAACTGAGGTAAGTATGCCTAAAAGTGACAAAATTAAAAACTTAATACTATATATCCAAATTTTACATTTAAAAATCAGATGTTGAACAACAATATATAGTACAATAGTTTTTGGATGTGCAATTGATTTTGGATGTACTTTCTTTATATTATTTTTCATTGCCATGAATTTTATTGTACTATATAATTTCTTTATATATTTGTATTAAAAAAATAAAAAATTATGCTAACACTTTATTATTCTTTAAGCTACATATTGCAATCGATTTTATATTTCTAATTTAGACATGTTGAGTGTTTGATATTGTGACATAATACTATTGACATATTGGGTTGATTATCAATTAAATTGGTGATATCCACTACCTTGTTAGTGTTGAAGGGATATGAATATGAAAAGGTATAAATAAGGCAATGTAAAGGAATAAAGATCTAATCCAATGTGTCATACATGAAGGGACATTTAAAATAATTGTGGTCAAATGAATTAAATAAAAACAATTATGAAGACTACTAATGTCATCTTGAAAGATTGTTATGCTACTCTTTAAGATAAACGGCCCTATAGTTGCTTTAAGATTGACTAAATGAATATTATCACCAATTATATACAAAAAGATCCTTTTCTTTAACTATTATTAATATCTATGCTTGGTAAAAATCTTTTACTGATTAGAAATTGATTTTAAAAGTCTTTTTGAAGATGATTCAAAGATGTATCTATACAACTTTTGAAGGTTGTTTTAAATCTTATCTTTGAAAATCAACAGAAATTGCAAAAAAACTTACTTTTTTTAAGATTGTTTGTAATCAACTTTATTATACAATTATAACTTCTAAGTAAATTGTACTATTTTTAGACTCTACCTATGTACGTCAACTAAAATGAAAGGATTTAAATCAATTATTTTCTTACCCAATTATTTTCTCCAAAAGGTGAATTATTAAGTTATTTTTTTTCAAATCCAAAATTTTTGGTTTAAAAAAATCAAAATATTTTTGCATAATATTAAATGATAACCATTAAAATATAGATCATCAAAGTAGAATGTGTAAAATACAAATAAATAGATGAAAAGTGATTTCTATCCAAAAAATGGCTTCACCATGGATGATATATATTGTCATTGCCATTAACCTCTAAAGCACTAAATATGCTTTTTTGATAACATAGCATTTTGGGGTAGCTCACTATGAGTGGAGTTTTTATTTTTTTTCTTTGAAATTTTCACACAACATTTTCCAGAAGAGTAGCTTTAAGGCCCAAGAATTTTCATAATTCTTGACCGCATGGTTAAAAACTTATTGTATAATATGTTATTTTCAGTGCTCGGCAAGCAACTAAAACAACTCTTATAAGATTACTTTTAAAAATAATAAAAACTTGAAATTGGTTCTCTAGATTTATATATATATATATGGATTGCTTTTAATCATTCCATTTTGATTTATGAGATGAAAATTATGAGGTATTCTAGTTTGCGGCAGTTATAGATTCCCTACTCTAAAATAAACTTTAAAGTCCTTTATTTAACTCTATTTTCAATATTTTTGAAAAAAATAAAAACACTGGGTGTAGATAGGGTATTACAACATTATAACCATTGAGACTGGCATTTTTCAATTCTATAATTAAATTCTTAACAATTTAGTGTTTTGAATCATTCTCTACTTCTTTCTACTTACTATTTTTTTCTATATGTTGTACAATTTCAAATGATCTGAAATTTTTCAAGCATATAGCCAACTTGATTTCAAAAATGAATCTAAAGAGTAACCACCATTTTGGACATTTTTTCATACAAATGTGACTTTGTGAAGTGCAGCTGCCCGTTTTGTTGCAGGGACAAAAAATGGATTTTTCTCAATTCAAACACTAATATCTTGCAATCTACATGGTGAAATATTCTGAAATTTTTTCCACATATTCTGAAACTAGTGCACTACAAGATCTTATGATTACAGGTATCCAAAAATGTTCTTTTTCTAAAGTTTGGTACTTGTATTAGAAATGGCAGTTTTAGAGCGTTTTTGGTGAAAACATAGTTAAAAACCTTTAGGGGTTAAAGAAAATTAAGAATTCTTATTGGAATAATATCATTGTAAACCTTGATTAAGCGCTCTAACGTTCATATTCAAAACACTAAATGGAAGGCTTGCAAGGTCATTGCTAATTCATCCAACTAACTTCTCAATCACCCAAGGTAATATTTGGAAACTAAAAAAATAATCCTTCTTTTGTAATTAGATATTTCTACTTAACCTTTACACTCCTACTAATTTTTTACATTTGACCATGGAGGTACAATTGCTTTGCCAAATCTAATTACAATGAAGAAATATATATTTTGCAAAATTTGAACATTGTCAATCCAGCTTTTAAAATTGTTGTGCCAAAATTCTGAAACTTTTTGGAGATGCTTATTGAAGGAAAGATGTGCGCATGGATGTTTCCTATATATTGCCGTAATTAAATTAAAAAAAATCATCATCAAGGTTTTTCAATGAATTATAGTGTAAAATCATTAAAACTTAAGAAACAATTCACAAAAAATGGAGTTCTCGTTTTTAGAAACCCAAATTTGGTATGCTTGATGGAAATTGCATAAGAATTGAATATTTAATATGCAAGACAAAAAATGTTAATCATATGAGATATTTTGCAATTTTCTTTTCAATGGCAGAATAGGGTGGACGATTGAGAATTGCCAGGTGGAAGCAACCATTTTTTGAAACGTATATTGCTGGTACATTGAAGAAAGAAAAATGTACCTTTGTGTTAGTACTGTACAATACATCTAGTAGGTAGTTACTGAAGAAGAAATGATTGTGAACTATAACAACTTTCTTCTTTCTAATTTGAATATTACTCCGTATCTCAAATCTCAATTCCAATTCCAGAAAAGGTGCCAATTATATGACTTCACACATAGATTGTGAGCTCTTTGCACATCTCAACATGTATTATTCACAACTAAGCTCTAAATTTGACAAAGTGAGGTAGAATGTCCATAAAGCATCCATATAAGAGTTGAAAATAACACTAGTAGAAAAATGCATGTCCGTTTGTGCAGAAAAGTCAACTGGTTTATGTTAAATTGTCCAATTGGTTCGAAGAGCTTGGTTCAGACACCAACCAACAGCTTCCTCTTGATTCCTGCCATATATGATCATGTCCATTGACCTTTGACACATTGGCAAGCATGGACCATGTGACCTGTGAGTTACCATTGACTACGTTTACGCTATGGTGAAATTCTATTTCTGAACTTGTCATTGTTATTTTTGACAGTGTGACCGGTTTTAGAGTACCCTCCAAAGTACCCACTGCAAAGTCCTAATTAAGATTTCACTCTTTCTGGACCACGGACACGTGTCATCCTCTTTCCTTTGCAAGATTTACACATCTATGACCACGTGGGTGATTCTAATTACATTGTTTTTATTGATTCAAGGTGGCAATTTGGGGGATTGGCAACATGAGCTAGAATCCGCTCATTACGCATTCTATTATTGAATTAGGCATTTTGGGTTTAAAATTAGAAAGCTATTGACACTCCCATTTGGTGCAAATTCAAATTAAATGAACGAGTAATATTTTCTGGGCAATCCTACTATCTCTTCATGGACGCAAGGATGACCATTTCTCTACCTCAAGTGAAAGAGAATTTCATCGTTTCAGTTCAGCCACACATGTATAAATTCTCATAACTATGTAACCGAAATGACAACTAAAAACAACAACATACCACCGCACATTAGACACACATGATTTCCCAACACCTTTTCAAAATTGTGAATGTGACCAAAGCAAGAAATAAATGCATTCCAAAATATACCTATTTGCAACATTGCAAGGCTTCAGCCTATTTGAAATCCTGAAGCACTTCTACCAGTGCTTCCACATGATATGCACTACTGCTTTGCAGTTTAAGCAAACCTATATCATGCATGCAAGACCCTCACGTTAAAACACAAAACACTTCAAATGACACATTCTATGCTCCAGGTCGTTTCGTCCTTCACGACCCTGCATAAACTCCAAAGGTTTCCAACTGTTGCCTACGGTAGGGCTTCAATTTCCACCAGTCTATTATTTGGCATCTGCAGGCACAACAAAAACAACATTCACAAAGATTCCTTATATATTGAGATTTTTTTTTTTTTTAAAGTGTAAAAGCAAAATAAATTTACACAAAAAACATCAAAAATGCTAGTCATATACTCATGATTCTCTTCATTTCAAATTAACGCCTGCACCATGCAAGCTTCATTCAATTGCGAACACATCCAACCCATAATCCCACCACCAAGGTTGTATTTAACTGAGTTCTAAGTAAACAATGATGCCCCTCCCCCTTCAATGTATATAACTATATAAATCGTGAACCATATCAACAAGATGTTGAACAACTGGTACATATCCAAATTCACCAAGTTTCCGATGCTCCTCTCAAGTCAAGGTACATAAACATGAAGTTTATAAGCACTTGTCACTTGGAGGCTGTCACTGGGTCTTCAACTAAACAATCATATCATGTATAAATGAGTACCAAAAATGTGTGACGCTTACCTTGCTCAATTACAACCACGGCTAATGCTTTAAAGCCTTACAATCCTTTATTCGATCGCAACTTCTGACGACCGTTATTAAATCCTGACCCCCCTTTTGATATGGGTTCATGAAGTTCCGGAAGAGGCGAGTGAGTATCCTCTGCTACGGCCCTGCCACCATTCCATTCCATACTCAACTGTAAGTATTTCTATAGCATGAATGACAACAATTTCATAAGAGCATGCTTCATGTCACAATTTAGTAACGTTTTGTTATGAAAGGCATATGAGCCTACCAAAGGCAAAAAAAATGATAACAAACATCAATCAATTAAAAGGGAAACATGCGTGACCACAACTAACTAGCTTTAAAATGACTCCTACACAATGACAATTCGATGCGCTTACCTTCTGTGCATCACTAGTTTCCTTTTCCTTGTCTACATATAGCCGATCTGATCTGGATGCATTCTCTTTGTTGTCTCCAAAGTTATATTCGACAGGCTCTTCCCGATTCACATGTTCGATAGGCTCTTTCCGATCCACATGGACTCCCTTTGATATTTGAGCCTACAATTCTGCAATTTTAGATTCAAGGGATTTCACATATTCGTCTTCATTAAGCAAGCCTTTACCGTTGAGTGCCATAGATGTGCTACCATGCTTGCTTCCTGCAACCTCCATGTCTTGAATTGCGGACGGCAAGCATTTTGGCGTTCCGTCTGCTTTCAACTCAACAGCAACCTTCGCATGGGCCTTCTTCATTGCTTTCTTCTTAGTCGCTCTGCCTCCATATCCCTTGTCCCTTTGCATTTCGGTGAATATGTCATCGTAATGTGGAGAAACCCTCTTCTGTTTTCGAAGAGATTCCCTTATGCCTTCCTCATCCAGAGGACCAGTTCTTTCTAGAGTGATCTGGCATCTATTTTGCATGCTTCATCCTCTCTGATTTCTCATTGTGGGAAGGACATGACCTTATTCTCTCAAGTTCAGTCCATATACCTTCATCAAATCCCCTAGGACGAGGAGCTCCAGCATCAATTTTCTTCCACAACGTATTCCTCCACTGCGTAATTGCTTTATGAACAAGTTGTCTGATGAAAATGGGATCCACCGGATCACTGTAATCATAGTTTTGACGCAAATGACGATGTAAAGTCGCCATTTTTGTGGGTGGCTGCTGCCGCACGTCCATCACTGACGGATCGAGAAATCTTGATAGTTTATTTAAGTCTACCCTCTATGCTGGAGCACCGTCTCCGTACGGTTTTCCACTATGGTTCACTTTTAAATAATAGGCCTTCTGTCCCTGCTTCTCTCGACTGCAAATATGGTGTTCCCAACTCTTCTACCTATCCCTCCTTTCCTTGCGCAATGTGGTCTCAGACTTCACCAAGATACCTGCTTCATCTTTAACCTCTTCATGTAATTGAGAGGCACTGCTGCTAGAACCTTCAGTATCTCTGCCTTTGCTTCCTTCGCGGGAATCCTCTGATTGCTCTGATCCTGCCTCAAACAGGAGTAGTAGACTACGGTCATATCCGTTAGAATTCTCTTTAGAACTGCCATAGCGTCCCCTACTTCGCTCTCCAGGTAGAGAACTACGCTGAAGTGGTCGTCAAAAGTTTCCGCTATCAGATTGGTTGCATCGATGCCGCTTTCTCCTTCTTTCACCACTACCTTTCCTTGCTTCCTGCTCCTTCATGGACGAGCTTCTACTCGCTGCCCGTGATGACCAATGCATGTGTGGAGGGTGTTCTGAATCTTGCTCTGCTGACAGGCTCCGATGCTTGCAATATTGCTCTGTGCTCTGTGTAGTTTGTCCCTGTCTTGGACGTTGTACACAAATGACCAGCACTGACAAGTTGTAGGCCGTGAAAGAGAACCAAAAAGTCTGTGAACTCCTCCTCCAAAATAAGACAAGGAGCCCTTCATAAAATTTCACTCTTTGCATATAAAGTTGGTTGTTTCCTAATTACCCATTCACAAAACCAAGAAATTTGAATAACTTTAAGACTTTCATGCTGCAAATGGATGTGAAATCACGTAACTTTACCTCATCTCGTTCCAATGATCCAGATGAACTACTACACGATCTCATGCGCGACGATGTCCCTCCAGATCCATGTTTCCTCGGTGAACTAACCTTCTCCACATCCTTTGACATGCTACTCTTATGAGGTTGCCCTGTCCATGAACTCCTGCGTGGCTGATGTTGTTCATGTTCATTCGGAGACAACAGTTTAGAATCATGCTATAGAACCTTCCCTGCAACTCTCTTTTTTGGATTAATGCGTCTTTTAGAAAAATCTAGGCTTCCATTGTCCATGTGGCCAAAAGGAAGATTGTCCTCATGCTAAAGCAAGTCCCAACCTGTAGGTCCACACATCATTTAAAGAAACACTGATTAGCCTAAGGAACACAGACAGTGGACAAGGTAGTGACCAAATTGTCATGATAATTGAATTCAGGCATTGATGTATCTTTGACAACAAGTGCAGACGTCCCAATCCTTAAACTACCGACAAACACAGAAATCAATATTGCAAGCAAAGTTTGGTGACCTCAAATTTAAACAGGTCCTCATAATAAGAGCTATACTGAACTACATGTAATGATTTGGACACTGATAAATGGCTCCCTGAAAAATTTCGACTGTTCAGGTCTTAGGCTTATTGGAGCTTCCACCTTCACATCACTGGAACTTGCTTTTTACACGTTTACAATCTGAAATATGAGAAGGCAAATACGTTAAGCAATGTCACCTTGCGTTTCATTCCTCTGTGATTAGCAAGCTTAGTCTTGCAGATCATGACAATTGAGGTTTCTAGGGCTAATCCTATCTATTCAAACCATCTCAAAAGCTTTGGGAGTTACACCTACTCTCGTTGACATCAGAACCCTACCTCTTCAGTAAGTGCTAATTCAAGCTCATTTTACAATACAGGAGATCAGCAATTATTAGCAATGCTTGCTCATGAGAAAATTGGAGCCAAGTAATGTAGAGTATCACCCCTTCCAAATGCAGAATGTTGTACAATATAACACAAAAAAAATGTTCAAGATTGGCTTCACATAGGCCGTAATTCCTACACATGCAAGTACCAACTCGACTATTTGGACGTACCATGGCACTCCAAGGAGTATATTGGCCCTCCTAAGTTCTTTCTAACTTCTTATGGTGGATAATTATAACTTGAAATTTGTATCATTAGAAATGCATCCAAAATCATTCTGAATTGGGCACAAGCAAACTTAGATTTAGACAAATGACAATGAAATTAAACCGCTTCATAACGGTTTCTGTGCTAAGACCTGCGATAAGAAAAATTATTTCATTATGCACTAAACACTTTAATGGAAAAATGGAATTACCCTTAGAACTGAGTTTGTCATCGTTTTCTTCTACTACATTCTTTAGTATTAAATGTCATACATCACCATTCACAATTTAATTGACACATAAGACCTATATATATAATGTAAGGAAGTGGTAAAATTATACGGATTTACTAACAAATTGCTTCAGAAAAAAAGAGTAATATAATTCATTCCGTCACCTTCTTTTTCAAACTCACTTCTTCTGGCAGCCTCCTGTCCTCCAGTATATGCAGGTGAATGTGCTGTTTCTCTATGCAGTGAAGGAAGTGGAAATGAATCAGTAATTGGTGGAGTCCGCTTCATTCCCTTCCCTACCCTATCGTTCTGTCCCCGCTATCAATCCGCTTCCTCATTGTGCTTGACCTTTCCGCACCCTGCCCGGTCCCTCCATTTTTCTTGAAGAATGCACATGATTAGGCTTCCTCTTTGTGCTCCATCTTTCAAATGTTTCCTTACCGCATACCATCCTCTTCAACTGCAATACAATGTATTATATGTGGTCTGCAAAAGCCACATATTAAAATTTGTTTAACTCAAAGCTTGGGACAAAGGATAACGGTTTAGGGAATTTGATGAATTCTAATTAAACTCAATAAAAATAGGGCATGGGTACACTGGAATACATGCCCCTTCTACCAAAGCCAACAACAAAATATGTTTTGTCATATGAACAGTAACATCACTGTGGTTTTAGATAAGGATTACCAATTTCGAAATCACTTTCGGATTCTTGCACCATTCACAATGTTCGCTACGTTCTCAATCAGTTCCCTTGGCCCAGGAACTCTGCTGAATCCACGACTACCTGATGAAAATCTGTATGCCAACTAACATTATTACCTCAATTTACACAACAATTGCATCCTTACAAAAACATATTCAAAAATGTGGATTTAAAGAATCATGCTTTACAGAAACTAGTCACTGACAACAAAACTAGAACACCATAATTTCAGGGCTCCAATAGAGTGATTGAGGAAAATAAATGATAACCAGCTTTGCTTTGGCAAATCCTTACTTCAAGAGCTAGACCTATAATGACTTCATATTTTTCAAGTTAGAAACTTCAAGATTAAAAGATAAGAGCTATCACAAGTCTAATTTGTGCATTGGTTTGGAGAGTTTAGGGGAAGAGATGAGCAATCACATACATGAAACTTGAATCCACGTTATTTTGTCTTAACCCGTTTAAAAGTAACACTTTGATTTCATGAAATTGTCTACAATGCCATCAAAATCCACAGCTTAGTAACACGAGAGTTCCATGTTCATAATAAGATGCACGGGTTCTCCATTGGGATTTCACTTAAGTAGCTAGTTTTAGACCTTGAATACTGAACGCCCCATGAAAGCATGATCAAATCTGAAGCAATTCAAGTATTCAACTGAACCCAAGCATAACATTATTAACCAATTGTGGCAAGTGATACAGACCCCTTTAATTAGAATGACTTCAAGAGAATCCTGGGAGGAATCTTAATGAGGTGCCACTAAAACCTAATGGATGAAATTCCTACTTTATAGAATGACATGAAATAAGATAAGTTATTAAAAAGCAGTGAGAAATGTATGCCCAACAATGCTATATTCACTCTTGCTGTCCATCAGATTCAAGCATACTATATATGAATTACCATGCACCACCACATTCAGCTGCAACCTTGAGATTTAACATCACTGGGACAAGTGAATCAATTTTTTAAGATTTCCGGAAAACTCAAAGACTGACATAACTAACTCCACAAACCATCATAGGGATAACAGCATATGACAGCGACTTTGAGCATCACCACACCCAAAATATTCAGGGTGATAGTTGGCAATTCTACAAAGTCTGTATTCCTACACTTGGGCAATCAACAGGTCATTACACAAAAATAAGTTACACATTGTGATTCTAAGAATGTGGATTTGTGGAGCAGCTTTTGACTTAACTGCTACAAACTAGGAGCTATTAAATTTGAACTAGATGATGAATTACTTACGGTAGTGTTGGAAGGCTGCTTTTCAGTGATTCTTACACTTCTGTAAGTGACTTCCTTGTCTAGCTACATGAAAATATTTGCCCAACACAAAAATGAAATGAAAAATAAATTAGTAATCACATACTACTGCAGACAAGAAAATCAACAAAAATCAACTGAATGAGGTGATCCACATTCTTAGAATGACTTCAGCCTTTATTTCGAGCCAACAAAAGACCCAATGGCTTAGATCACATAATCATACATCTCAGAAAGTGGTTAAAGCTCCCACTCGGGGAATTGGCCGGTTTCTATTAAAAATACAAGAGCTTCAGAACACTGTAATTGCAACTTATCATCATAACTGTAGCTTGCAAGCAACCTCACTACGAGATTTTGTGCTCCTTCCATAGAGCCATAGAGCCATAGAGGAGATGCTCTGTAGATGTGAATTAGGTCAATTTTCAAACATGTGACTCTATAGACACATATTTCCTCTATGGTACTGCACTTACATCATGTGGCGATGCAAGTGACCGGAAAGGATTATAAATTGATGTGTCTTAAAGACCTCTTAGGTCCTGAAGGAGCAATGAGTGCTATAACAAGTTGCAAATTACATCACTTAAGAAGACAGATTAAGCCTGCTCTTTAGGAAAATTTCTCCACAAAAACTTGATTCAACTCAATCTAGTAAAGAGAAGCACATTGTTAACTAATTGATCAACCGTAAAAAGACGTAAGCATTGATAAAAAAGGAGCTCTCACAAGTATGCTTACAAGTGATCACGGTACACCTTCTTCAATCCATGATTCCTATGACGCGCAGGTCGGTTTGTAAAATTCCTTTTTTGCTATTGCCACCTGACGAAATCAATGAACTGGATCATGAAACTATAAACCAATAAGGGATGGTGTTGTCAGGTAACATGTACAGAATAGCACTTGTGCAGTCCATTTCCAAGCAGGAAATCAAGTTGCTGCATTAAAACAATAGCAAGAACAAAAAGAATAACAGCAATACCTGGTCTTTGAATTGGTCGACGAGAGTTCTGCTTATCAGACCAGGGCCAATAAGTCCAACCAACAATGGAGTGCCGATCACATTGCCCTAAAATCATGCAATCAAGCAGAACTTCTAGATAAGCTCCCCAATACATACAAAAACGCTAGCCTCACAGTGAAATATAAGAATTACTATATTAAGTTAACGATCCTATGGTCAATCCCCCCCCCCTCTAATCAAAGATCTTTCAGTCAGAAAACATGACTCGTCTCCTGAAGAAACCTAATTGGATTCTCGTCCACGTATACCAGCAGTGCCTCCATCCTCCTCATCTCTCTCAGATCTACACTTTTGGCTGTAAAACATCAACCTTGTTCACCGAAATAGTCCGTTTGATAGTAAAGCTGCGTTCTGGACTTGCAACAAGGGCTAAATAGACTCTCTTATGCAATCACTGTACTTTAACAACCCCAGCTCCTCTTCCTCACATAGCCTCTCATTTAAGGTGAGGCGTCGAGGTTGAGGTGAAAGGTGTCGCATAATATGTTTCAAACTTCCATATGCTTATACGCTTGCTCTAAGTTCTCAGGCTTCAAGTCTAGTGGAAAGATCCACCGTTAGAGAACAAAGTGCACACAAGAGTTGCACGCCAAATTCTTTACTGGATTAAGTTAACTTTTTCATCGATGCTTAAGACTTTCAGGTACTAACTTCACTTACTTTGTTCCATGCTGTCGCCAAGAGGCCTCTTTACAAAATGATTAGCTTTTTCCGTTCAAGTTTTAAGTGATTAGGCTTGCTATCTTTGATGTTTTATAAAAGAACATTAACGCAAAAATAAGCTGACATTTTGTTGACCTTCAGCAATTCAAATCTGGAAACTGGCTAGAGATAATTCATGAGAAAAAATTAAACATCATATGGGATTTGTTACAACAGGTTAGAGTAGATTCATGAGAAAAAATTGAAAATCATATAAGTTCCTTACCGAGGTCTACCAGAAAATTGCTCAAGTGCGAACTGCAACAAAAGCAAGTGCAAGTGCCGCTGCTCTCTCTGCATCCAGTATTGACAGCCAATCCTGCGATGAACTTGTCCACGCCTTCGTTTGGAAACTCACCACCCGTAATCGCAATTGAACAGAGTGATTGAAGAAAATACCAGAGAACCAACTTCGTTGTGGCAAACCCATGCTTCATTAGCTTGACCAAAATAAAAATAGACATTTCACTACAGCTCTCCGACTTTGCAGGAAGACTTCAGCGTTGTCACTGAACTTCCGTCCTTAATCATCGAAAAACCTATGGCCTTCTCAATTTCGAGCCATTCATCAAATGGCAAGTTACTCGTCCATGATGTGTGACAGTGGTTCCGCTTCTTCCTGCACAGCAACTGGAAGATTTATTGACGTAAACCCAAAAAACTTACACAAACAATGGTAGGGTAACCGTAGCCTACGAACTCCGTTAAGTCCGTTTTGTCATTGGTGTCCTCTACAAAAGACTTCAGATGCAACACTCGACTGAAGACTAGTGGCGTGTCAGAGGTGCTTGCGCAGGAAACCATTCTACAGAACCTAGTTGGCAAACAAGTATGTGCAACTCACTAGAAAATTGAAGTCAATAGAAATAAGTTGAGGAACCCGTATATAGACTCACAAGTGACTTTACCACCTACCCAAATAAAATGGCAAGCATTGCCCATAACTTCTCCTGCATGGGGCGCAGTTATACTAGGATTAGTAAGACATTAAGAACTTCGACCTAGAAAACCGTGCCTTTATGTCCACCTGCAGCACCATATTAAGCCAGGGAATTTCACTTTCACAATCTCTTTCTATTCTAGGCTACAATACTTGCAATTCTCATCATTTGCACTTTCATCTAAATACAACTTAACCCTACAATTTGTGAGGGATTAATACTACAAATAGCACATCTTTCCCTGTCCATTGAGCCCAACATCGTGGCACACTAACAACCTCTGATCAGCGGGCAATGGAATTTGCTTAAGAGTGGAAGCCCAAATCAAATGAACTTGAAGAAACACGCTTACTTCTGTCCAGTTGCTACAAACTTTGCACAGCGTCTTCGATTCTCCTCCGCAATTGCACGTGACCCTTGGCCACGGAGTCGGTCTCCAGCTGAAGAGCACATCTTCCAGCAATTAGAAACCAGGTGAGCAAACTCCTCGACTTCTGTTCAATGCTATAGTCTTATAAACGTCTCTAAAAAAAAGCCATGTCTAGACGCTCTTTGTAAAGGACACATGACTGTAGTGTCCTTGTTAGTGATGTTGTACCTAATGATGTAATGTTGGCACTTAAGTTACACTTCATTGTCAATGATCATGAACAAATCATGAACAATAAAGGCTTCATGGCTGTCTCCTACCTCTTAGCCCATCAAATCGCTCATTTATGGAGTGACACGTTAGCCCCATTTAATGCCATCTGAAGTTTGATTTGGATTTGGTACGATGCAGGAGATATTCAGATCAAGCAATTGTCAATCTAAAGGAACGTGAAATGGTAAGAGGTATGTATTTTCCTCAGTAGTCTTCTTTCTTCTTCTTTCTTCTTTTTATGCTTTAGGATATGGTGTTTTGGGGTTGTTCGTCCGAATTTTGGTCTGTAGTTTGTTTCGTAACTTGAACTATGAGGTGCGGGCAAAGTGCTTCTACTTTACTATTGAATGCATGGTCGTATTTTAGGCAACACAAAAACTGCCGGGATACAAACTGTCATGTGAGTGCACGATTATTGTTGGTGATTTCATGACAATTGTTGACATTCAAGATTGGCTTCATTGCCGCTTATTGATTTTGGGGTCTCAGGACTCGTTTTAGTTTCGTGAGGTTCTGAGGCGATTAATCCAGTTCGTGGCAAGGCATTAGATGCAACGTCTTCCTCATTGTAACAATGCAGTCGAAGAATTTTTACAAAGCAGTTTTTGTTGTTAGGTTGCTTCATTGCGTCAGTATTATTGACGAAACTATAGCTATAGGAATGTCAAAAATTGGAGCACTCTAGATTGCTTTTCATAGTATTGCGTCAGAGACTACTCGCTTGTGTTAGAGTGGTCTTCTTCATTGAGATCCTACTTGTGTTCCTTATTGTTATGCAATGGTATTGAATGGTCATTATGAAGCTTTGCTCAACATCTGTCCAAATGAACACGCACTATAGGAAAAAAATTTAATTTTCTCAAAAGTCGTGCCTTGAGAGCTAGACCTAGAGAACACGATGCGAAACAATGCTGCGTGGATTGGCTAAGCTTGTGACATAGAGTCCTGTACTTGGTCAGTTTGTTTTTACGTTGTTGACATTTGCTATTGAGACTTTGCCTCAATGGGCAACTCAATGGACAATGGGGTGCAGAAAAAGTCTCGATCCTTCGCGCTGCACCACTTTTTCCAAAGAAAATAAACATCCGGCATGGACCAATTCAGACGAGGATGAAAGCAAACAACCCAAACTAAAGAAACGTGCATATAACACAATCGAAGAGAGTCCAGTGCTTGCTGCTTGTACTTTGATAACTGATACTTCTCAGTCGATAACTGATACTTCTCAGTCAATCACTGAAGCTTCCAAAGCCTCTTGTGCATCAACGAGATACAAAGGAAGTTTCCAAAGCATGGTGGAGAAATTGTTGGCCAGGACCTCTCAACTGCTTTGTAGCCATGTAGTAGAAAGAGAAAATTTAGGCACAAGTAGCAAGGACCGCATTGCCATGGCTGCACATGTCGCAAATATGACACTGGTGCCTATTTGCTTAGGTGACCTTCTTAAGCAACCGAGCAAGGAATTATAGATTCCTTTACTAGAAAAATGACTTAGATCATATTCTGTAGAGAAAGAAACGGTAGTAGCGACAGTATTCCAGTTTGTTTGTTTTTTAACACAAATGAATCAGAATTTCATTGCAAAAGAACAGTAGTACTATTTTATTTCCCGAGTTTGCCATTGTCATGGTGTACAGAATATGTAATTTGATATTTTTCAATGGTTTCCCTCACTTTGTCAGCTTTCAAGAAACCTCTATGTGCCATTTATGAGGACGCCATATTCTCACCATGCTGTTTGGAATTTCAATTTTCTTCATACGGATCCAATCAATATTATATGTGAAAACGAAACTAAATAGACATTGAAGAGTGCAGCGAGGTTCTTGAATGTAACTACTATTTTGTTACTGCTGCAGAAACACTATCCGACACTACAGGCAAGTAGTGCTAGCTGTTGATCAGAGAGTTTGAGTTGCATTTCCATTTTCAGAAGATCAGAGTTTCACAACAGATACCCAGGTTGGAGCGTAAAGACTTGGAACTTCAAAAGGTAAGTTCAAATTAGTAATTCCTGAAGCACATTAAACATGTAATTTTCTTCTGCAATGCATTGAGCATTGTGACTTTGACATAAAATCACAGTATAATACGTCAATGGAGTCAGATTCAAGTGCCTATTATTGTGATATGAATAATATGGCTTGGTTGATTTCATCATACCTGGATTAATGGTTTAATCAAGGACATTTTCAGAAATTGCCATCTTTTGTCCAGTGTATTATTGTAGTAATGGAACACATTATCTAAAATGTCAAAGTAATTGAAATGGTGCATGTTAAAATACTATGAAATTGTATTTTTGCATTCTCAAGAATGGAAGATCACCTAAAAGAATGCAAGCTAAAATGTCATGTTTGTAATGCAGGATGAGACCACAAGGACATGGGGTTGCATATCACATTGAACGTGCTATTGCAGCCCGGATGGGTTGCCTTGAGTATCCTTGTGCATGTCAGCAATGTCGAGGAGGTAGAGTACGAAGTGTAGAAACTGTTGCAAGGCATCATAGAGAACATAGTCGAGACCCTTTCCTTCCTTATCCAGTGCTAGTATGCTCTATGCCTTATCTTTTTCCATCAATTTTTGAGTCTATTATAATTCCATGACAGTATTTGCAAGAAATGATTGATTCTTAAAATTGGCAAGAAATTAATTATAATAGAACGGTGGAAACTTTAGTTAGTACGTTAATGGAATGCTTAGGAGAGAGACAAAATAAAATGTGTATGGAAATACTAAGATACAGGTGACAAATTTAGGAAAGCTCAGAAGAAGCACCCATTGCACTATTATTAATTTGGATTTCTATCTATATGTGAAAATGATGTAAGTAGTACTCACCAATTTATTGGCAGTAAACAACTAGAAGAGCTTAAATTTGGACAAGCAAATATGTATTGAAGAAGCCCCAGTATAATAGCAACATCTTGAGTGAAATTTCTAAATGAGTTTCATTCCCATGCATAAATAAAACAAGTGTTGGGGTTGTATAGTATTCATTAGTATTGCTTGTGTAGGTATAGGCAGAGTCTTTCCATTATAATATTGGATATCATCTTCCTTTGGTGCTAGTCTAGGATATTTTTGCAAAGGCACAGATGAAGATCCGTAGATAACTGAAATTTTCTGTTTTTGCAAGCAGTGGATGGGAGCAATATACGATGTCCAACATCACCACGAGACGATGCAGAAGAAAATTACATACAAAGAGAGAATTACAGGGAAGTTCCACGCTTTGTGTGGCCGCTCAAAACTGAGGTCAACGTTGACGAATTGGTGCATGAAGCATTTGCAAGTGCAGATGAATTGCATGCGCAAGCTGAGGAAGTAGAGGACATGCCGCCTCTAGATGCATCCGAAACCACAGGACCTAATTTGGACATGAGCAAAGGGGACATGGATCACCTATTGAGGGAGTCCACAACTGCAGTATATGAAAATTGTTCCGTGAATCGCTTGCAAGCCGGTATCATTTTGTTGAACATGTGTAACCTGTTTGGAGTCCCTAACACCTTTTTGGATGAGCTCTTAACGTTTTTAGCTGGGGACTTACTACCAAGATCCAATTGCCTACCACGTAACAGCTATGAGGCCAAGAGAATGGTAATGTGGATGGGCTTAGAGCACCAAGCAATTCATTGCTGCCCTGACGAGCATGTTCTTTACAAAGGAGTTGAAAACAAAGATCTCTTGGAGTGCCCAACCTGCCAACTCCCTTGGTACATAACCGGCTCGAATCAAGTTCCGCGAAAGGTCTTGAGGTATTTTCTTCTTGTTCCACGGCTACAATAACTTTTTTGTTGTCCTGAGGTGGCCAAACTAATGAAGTGGCATGCGACAAACCATTCTACAGATGGTCTCATGCGTTCTGTTATAGACAGTCCGCATTGGGCTTCTGTAGGTGACATCAATCCTTTTTTTGTGACAAAGGATACAAATGTGTACATGGGTTTAGTTGGCGACGGAGTAAACCCTTTTGGAAATCAATCTGTGAAACACAACTCATGGCCACTTCTTGTAGTCTTATACAATCTTCCACCTTGGTTGGCGACACGCAAGTTTTTCATATCATTGACTATGGTGATACCAGGTGAATTCTAAACCATATCATATTCTTATAATTATAAGTTTCACAGGAATTATAGTTTTTCAAATAACCACTATCTTTACATTATGTGAACTGTAGATTTCTTTATAGCTTTGAAACCAATGAACATGGCATGACTGAAATTTTTTGCACAGACTGTTTTTCTAAAGTTTCATTGTTCTTGTACGTTATGAACACCGCATGTAATAATCATTCCTAATGGTTTCTAATGTGCAGGGGAGAAAGCACCTTCTCCACAGGCATTTGATGTTTTTCTTTGCCCTCTCTTGAATGACCTCAAGAGACTCTGGTCTGGTGTTCTGGCTTGGGACGCTTCAATGCCAGAAGGAAGCCAGCAGTTCATTATGAGGGGAATATTATTGTGGACCGTGAATGACTTCCCGGCATATGGTTTGATTTTTGGGCAACAAGTGAAAGGGTACAGGGGTTGCCCCATCTGCACAAGTGAAACATGTGCTGAGCACTCAATAATCTTGAAGAAGATGCTCTATATGGGACATCGCAGGTTCTTTCCAAGGTAACACCGATTCCGTCATGCAAGAGTGGCCTTCAATGGTGAGCAAGAGTGGCGTGAAGCCCCACAGAGACCTCTTGGTATGGAAACAATGAGACGGGGTGAAGAGAGGGAGCTATACATCTCTAATGGAGGAATTGCAGATGGAGATGAGGATCCAGTGAAGAGTCATGGAGTGAAGCGATTAAGTGTCCTTTTTGAACTGCCATAATGGGAGGTATGTTAAAATTGTTTGGCAAGAAACCAACCAATAATTGCCCAATGTGTATTTCAAATTGAATTAGGTAGGATTCATGGCTTTCTGATGAAATAATGTCTCATTGCATTAAATGTCAATCGGTGGATGTTCAATTTGTATGAAACCTTCTTATAATTGAAATTCGTGCGTATTAGTGATACTTTAAATAATGAAAGAATTATTTAGAATGAATCAAAGAGTGTTTTGTAGTTGGCTGTTTGCATTTTTTATTCCTTGTAATCAGTTCAATTATCATTAGTTGTAATTTTTTCTCCATTCATGTTTATAGTTGGAAAAAATATTACTTAGTTGGTGGCACTATTGGATAAACCGAGTATGAATACAATGCCATGTTCAAATCTTCCATGAGCTCAATAAATTATGAATCGGAGGCCTATTATTTGGAAGTGTTTATACTAAGTCAATTACAAGCATTCAATGTTGATGGTTTTTGTATGGTACATTCACAAGACCTTAATTCAATAATAATCAGTTGTAAGTCTTTCATGCTGCATGCCAAAAAAATTCCATGAATACAACAAATTATCATTTGTAGGCCTAAGACTTAGAAGGTTTTCTAAGAGGTCAATTAGTAGCATTCAATGTTGATGATTTTTGTAATTCACACTAAAAAAGGCCTACCTTTGATAATTATCAATTGTAATTGTTTCTGCTTTCAATTGTAATTTGTTAAATTGTGGAAGGTTTAATAATTATTTTGTGAAATTCGGCAATTTTCAAAGGCCACCTTCTGTACTCAGAGGATGAATAGAAGGTCATGGTTAAATTTTGAAGGAGGTCAATTGATTTTGAGTTGTCAGTCTATAACTTAGAAGGATTTCTAGAAAGTCAATTATAAGCGTTCCATGTTGATGATCTATGCATTTCACAATTTGAAAACTTTAATTGAAGAATTTCAAATTGTAACAAGCTTGTGGTTATTGTTGAAGGTTACTTTTAAAAATTTTGTAAGGAAATTTAAATTTTTGATTCAAAATCTCTTGATGGTCTGATGGACACTTGAAACATGTACTGTACTTGTAATGATTTTTTTGGGTACTCCCATTATGCGGCAAGTGCTTACTGTAAGTGTTCGGTATATAGTATACAATTGTAACATTATCTAAAACCCATGGCATTAAATTTGGAATCCAATATGTCTAGAGTGTTGAGGTTAGAAGTTGTGACAAAAATATAGTGGATATAGAAAGGCAGTCCATTTGGCAACTGATCGGCAATGAACTAATCACATCAATTGGACACCATGTTTTCACAAGTTTTTATATGTTACAGTACTACTTATATTCTAATTTATTTGTTGTTTTGGTGTAGAAATTGCCGGTGCGACATTTGGTGGACACTATGCATACAGAAAAAAATGTTTGCGAAAACATTTTGAAGACTTTACTTGGAGAAAAAGACAAACCAGCAACACGTGCGGACATGCAATCAAAGGGCATACGTGAGCATTTGTGGTTGAAGCCACTTCCAAACAACCCTGACAAGTTTTTTATGCCGGATGCCCCTTATGTATTGTCCAACAAGGACCGGTCAACGTTTTTGAAGAATTTAGTATTTGAATAGTTTTATTCTTTTATAAGGAGGTGATTGTGAATAGTATTGGTCAAAGAGGGAGTGGGGTTAATGCTTTTGATGGGAGAAATTTGAAACGGTAGGAATCAGTAAAGTATAGGATACATAAGTGAAACGGTTATTATGGTCCATGGGTATGTGTTTTAATAAGGGTTTCATGTAGCTTATGAAAGTCCTTCAAGAATCCCTTCACCCATATGTGTTTGCATGCCCTATTTATGTAGTCAATGTTATGTGTACTGGAGGTAGATGTTGGCTGGCTTATCTATGCAAAGGGATTAATGTTAAATGGTGCTTTATTTATTCTCCGAAAGTTTAAACAATGGTATGTCTAAGAGGTTTTGACGTGAATTTGTTTTTTGGGGCCTTGGGGGGTGGGTCTTGAATTGCAGGAGGTATGATGCATTCCATTCAAGGAGGACCGCTACCCATGACGTGTTCCGTCGTGAGAATTGCAGGCGTCATGGCTATAGAGGTGTATTGTTTCCTCTTGAGCTATCAGAACCTCCGCCATTTCCAGTGTGGTTAGAATGCCAAGTGCAATTGGAGTTAGACAATAAGGCTTTGCCGTCCCCGTCAGAAGATGTGCAGAACTTATCACAACTACCTTTGGTGCATGCTACTAGATATAGGAGTATGTGGGCTTTTGGCAATCATTTTAGAGTTCAAGATGTGGAGTCACACCTTAAGACTTCTGACTCCGGAGTAGTTGCAACCTTCAGACGCCCTTGTCGTTCTGGGATAGGAGATGTGAATCATATTTTGGCATCCATTGAGTATGTTGGTCATGTTCAAGAGATTGTTGAACTAAACTATGGCGGCTTGTGTGTAGTAGTTTTAATTTGTTCATGGATTAGGTCTAACTATCATGGGAGCACTGCAACAGTCAAAAAAGATAAATGGGGTTTTTCAATTGCTAACTTCCAAAGGATGATATCATTGGGCCCTGATTCTTTTGCTTTTTCCATGAACGTTGAACAGGTATTTTTTTGTGACTCTTTAGACAAACCGGGGTGGAAGGTAATTCTTTACAAAGAAGTCAGAGGAAGGCAAATAGTTGGGAATGTGGGTGCACAAGAAGAAGAGAGAGTTATTTTTCAGATTGGGAGGGACGTCAATTACACCGCCCTTCAACCACCAAGCCATTATTCCTGAAGAAAACTCGGAGGTACCAAGAACAAGTAAGAGGGTGAGAAGGAAAGATCTTCTGGCTTCCTAGATTGAAGAATGAAAACTTGGTTTATGATGGCGATGTAGGGGAAAATTTGGGTCCTTCGTCAAACGAGGAGTGAAATTCTTTTTAAAGAAGGGATACTTGAAGTCATGGTTCCAGGGGAGATTTACTTTTCTTGTTTTGGGAGGAGCGAGGTTGACTTGTAGCCGAAGCATCTAGGATTGAAGGTTGATAGGAGACGTCTGTTTAAGAAATGAAGTAGTTGGAGCAGTTCATTTTCAAAATTTGGATGTGCATGAACTTCAGTGAAGGCATTGAAGTTGATGTGTGGCTTTCTTTGATCTTTTTTTATTAGTTTCAATCAAATTCAAGGAGAGGACGAAGCAGTTTGAACTTGAAGGTAGCAATTTTAATGAAGTGCCAATATTAGACAAGAGGTCTGAGTTGGAGCACAGGACAGCTATTGAAGTTTGGTTTTGAGGTCTATGACCTTTTTTTTCATTTTGTTTTTGCGAGAATGCTCTAAATGGGACACTATTTGAATGAAGGCATTGAAGCCAGTATGTGGCTTCTCTGTTTGTTTGTTTTTTAAATTTCAATAAAATTCAACTTTAAGACAACAGAGTTCCTACTTGAAGGTAGCAGTTTAAATGAAGTGCCGATGTGCTAGAAGAGCTCTAAATTAGAGCAGACAGTAGCATAGGAAGTTTGGTTTCAAGGTCCTTGACCTTTTCTTTTGCTAAATTATTTTTAATGAAATGCTCGTGTTGATTTGTTGCCATGTGGTGATCTTTTTTATTCTAGAAAGCTTCATCAAATGTTAAAAATACTTGGCATGAAACGTGCTCAAACTGTTGAGAGAAAAGAAAAGTTACATTTTGAAAGGCCTAAATTTAGTTTGAAGCAAAGCTGCCTATATGAAGAGAGGACTCTTTGATTGCAAAAGTCCGCAAACCTGTCAAGGAACATAGAAGATTCCACATGTGCATGCCACATAGTCCATAAGCACTCAAAGGTTCTTTCAACAGCTTTGTGTTGATTCAATTTGTGGAAAACTTCCGAACCAACACATGAAATTCTCAAAATTGCCGAATCAACATAAATATGTCATTTCTCTGTTGATTAGGGTATGCTTTCTACTAGTGTATATATAGGGAAATTTCACTTTTTGGAATATTTTTCAATAAATTTTCCTTAAAAGGCAAATGAAATTGGCATCTAACTCAAGTTGTCTCATATTTTTGGGAGTTTTGTGAAATTAGTTATGAATTTTAGAAGTTGGAATGCAATGGTCACTAAAAGCATTCACTTCTTGAAATGTACAAATAGGGTACATTGCTAGTGCAATGAAAAAGCAAAATCTACCTTTACATTGGAGGACACTTTTTGAAACCAAGCACTTTAAGGCTCTCCTACCATACTTAACCTTGAATCTCACTAAATAGATTTATCCAATTAGTGCTACTACAAAACACATGTCATTACAAACATCTACGTGAATGTGTGAAAATCAATACTATGCAATAGATTGACATTTTAAGCTTGTAATACTTACATATTTACAAATAAGATCGGAGCACCCATAGTTGATCACTTAAGTGATTTTCAATTACATCATGAATAGTTGGAGGCAAACAAAATTTCTGCCATATAGGAAGATAGGGAAAATGGGGACTACAAATTTTCCAGAATTTTATTCCCAAAATTGAAAGTACTATGATTTAAGTTGTTCAGATAATAGCCAATGTCTAGACTCTTCCAATTCCGATCATAGAATAACTATTTTCTTGCTCACTACTTCCCGTGCACTTTGGGACATGTGAAATGACCTTATTAGTCCCAACCTTGAAAAGGAGAAAAAAGCACATTCCAAGCTTTGGTTGGAAATAGTGGCACCCTACAGGTTGGGAATGGGTGCTCCCACCTTAGTGTGACTTCGGAAAATTAGTGCAACACGCACTAACAGCTTAGTAATAACCATCCCCTCCTGAAGCTATTTGGCAATCAAGCTGCAGTCTGGTGGTGAATGTAAAAATTGAGCACATGGCATAGAAGCACATTTCACAAGTCTACATGAGGGTGAGGGAGCTCCGAAGCAGACAGGAGAGAGGGAGACGATTCCAGAACTTGAAGGCGACAAGGCGAGCCCCTCACTTGGGTCAGGAAGCTTGCTGCTGCCCATATCCTCTCTTCATCACTGTCAAAATATCACAGCCAACCATGTCAGGGTCTCCGACCTACGCTAGTTTGAAAATAAGGTAACCACCCTTCAAGAGCTGAGCATAACTTAGTTGCTGTAATTTAAGATGTCTAAAATTTTCTGTATTCTTTTCAACACATCACAGAGGATTCCAACGAGCCAACTATGCGCTTTTGTGCAAGATTTTAAAATCAGTGACGCATTTGGGTAGGCGATGCAATGAAGTGCACACAAAGGAGAAAATTAGCATACAACAGGGTTTCTCGGAAACCTATAGGTCCAATGCTTTCAAGAACCTCGTAGATGGAGACGCGAATCTTACCTTCAGGGCACTGTTCAAAAACCCTAATAAATCACAAATCCTAAGGAGCAGAGCAAGTAGGGTTTGCGAAAGGTTGGAAGGACTGCTATCATGCTATGGTCGCAGGCTCTAATAGAAAATCATGAAAAATCCCACCGATTGATCTCATTGAACTATGGATTATATAAATTAACTAAGTCCCTCAGGATAGAATATCATTGATTTCAATACTATTGTAAACAGAACGCCGGGTCTACATGGCAGGTCCTCTAAACCAGTCTTAATGGACTATGCATTAGCATATAACACTGAGAACCCAAAGTGCTACCGATTATTGATCACAACTTATTGCGATGATTAGGGGGTGTCAAAGTTCTGGGAATGCAGGCGATTAGGGTTTTAGAAAACCACTAGAGTCGCATAGCTGAAATCGTGACTCTGACAAATTCCTTTTTTGAATGCAGGTGAAGAGCTATTCGATTGCCAGGTACCTTTTCTGACATTGAATTGTGGCAATGCCAATCTCGTTTTGGAACTTCACAAGATCCCAGTTCAGCGAACCGCCGATACAACCATACAGGGTTGTGAGTGCCGAGTCCAAAGCTTCGGTGAACAAATCCTCCGATGCCTTGAGTTTGGACGAATCGAAATTTCTGTCAAAACACACACACACACAACAAAACACACACAACAAGAATCACTCAAGCGTTCCAGAAGTTCGACGATGTGAATCACCACGATCATGCGATGCGCAATCACCAATTAAAATGGAATCACTCAGCAGGGATTGGAGGCGTACAGATGGAGACGAATGTAAGTGTGACCCAGCTTGCGCCGTCCTCGCGACTTGCTTGCCGGCATCCTCAAACCCTAATTCTAGAAGGAAGGTCTCGCCTGTCAAGCATCTTGCACACAAAAACAATTGTCCGCCAATTGAGTTGCCTGCCAGAAATTGACCGCCTCTTCTTCACCTAAAACCAACAGAAACGTCACTCCCTGACATAAATAGGGATGCCAGAGTGGAAAACTAGAGTTACGCACGAAGAGGCGATTCTTAATCGAGACTTGGATACAAGACTAGATGTTACAACTTTGGAGAAAAGTATCGCATTGGGCCCAATTTGGCAACAAACCTGCAAATCTATCACCTTTGGCCTTAAACCCTAAACCCTAAATCTAATCATGTTATAACCCTAATCATGTTGTGCCAATTTGACAACCTGCAAATCTGTCACCCCAAATCCTAGTAGGGGTATCAGGTTTTTCGACTTGTCCTCCACGAATGGAAAATATATCAGCAACGCAATTTCAACGAGAGGCTTCGAATTTCCTCGAGATTCTGAAGCTCTAAGTTTCAGAATCGCTTATGGCAGGGTGTGAAAACAAACGACAGAGTCTCGTGGCTGAAATTTTGAACTGTGACACCCCGAAAGATTGAACTACTTATAACATTCAGTTACAGTCTGTGGCAACATCTGTAATGCTAAATGCGGTCTCAAATGTACCAAACACGCAAAAATTCGAAATTTAAAGAAGAACCGAAATCGATCACGATTGACTGAATCGTTGCTTACCTAGATGGTCGCAGCGTCCACCATCAGCACAATAGACGAACTCTAAAACCCAAAACCCTAACCCTAAATTTTCCCAACGCACTTGTCCGCAAGAATTTGAAGTGACAAGAAATAGGGTTCGACAGACTCGTCCGTTTCAGTTCTCCAATGTTTGGAAAGACGTTAACCCCTAAAGTCCCAAGGCATTTTTTTTTTTTTTTTTGTCAAAAACGACTCAGAGCTGCCAGTTCTGTTGCGTTCATCTAAGGAAAGACACCTTTTTTTTTTTCCTAATCTAACCGTAGGATCTTGTACTAAACTTTTCTCGAATCATGTTGTAAAAATTTCATAAAGTTTGATTGTAAAGATTAGAAGATATTAGCATACAAAGTTGGAAAATTTTGATTTTTTGAACATTGACTTGCAATTTCAGATGACTTTGACCGCCATTTGTAAAAAAAATTTGCATTGCAGGCTATGAATTAATTTTTTTATTTTGAATGATTGAGTTGAGAATCTAGGAAAAAAAATTCCAAAAAAATACACTTGATTTTCATTCTTTAAAAAATTGTTAAGTAGAAGGTCCAAGATTGAAAGAAAAACTAAATCGTCAATAGCTCTAAGATGGGATTTAAACACTATAATGGTGAGATTGTTTTAGCAAAGCAAACTTAGCCTTGTCAAACAATTTATTTTGAAAAATTGTGAAAATTGCACTTAGAATTGCATTAGAGGAAATTTCAGGCCTCCGAAGGGCTACCTTACAGCCCTCCAAGGTACCCTAAAATTTGCTTTTATTTTGCTCAAAAAGTCGTTTTCCCCCTATTTCCACCTTGCTGAAACTGCAATAGCAATGGCGCAGGAACCCAGAATTCCGAATTAAAAAACATTATTATTATTATTTTAATCTTAAAAAAAAATTTGCGGAAATCAGAGACTCTGACTGCTCACCAAGAGCAATTTCGAAGTTGATAGGCCATGCAAACAATAGCATGGCATGTCAACTTCCGACGGCCCTAAAATGGGCTGAATTTTTCTCTAATGGAGTATAACAAGTTATTTTTCAAGAAGATGCTCTAATTGCCCAAAAATTAAGACTGTCCATAACTTTCACATAACAAATCCAAATGAAATGAATCAAAGCTTCCTATATAGATAAAAATACAATCTATGAGAAAATTATTTTTAAAATCTTTTAAAATTATTTTTGTGTGAAAAGATTTCTTCCCACCGCACCGCAAAAAAAGGACCTTTTGTGCCATAACTTTTGTTTGCGGGCACCAATTGAAATAAAAATTATATTCCCATAGAGCTAATGTGTTTTTCTATCTTCACAAAAAGTTTCAAAAATAATGATAAATATTGAAGCCATAGTAGCCTGCCCAAAATCCATTTTGTCCTCCAAGGGGACAATGGGACTTTAGAAGTTAAATCGTGCCATTGAATGTGGGCCCACCAGGATAAATTGAGGATTCCGGAGGATAAAAATAAAAAAAGCGCCCTATATTTGAGCCATGTCTAGCTAGCCCTTCCATAGCTAATTTGAGTATCTCATTACAAACATAAACTCAGGATTTGCAAAAACAATTTGTGGCAAATAAAAATTTCTTGCATTTTTTTCGGGGTATATTCAACTTGTAGGGCACACATGAATAGAAAAAATCAATCCTAAATTGGGAGTGTCGATAAAGTAGGAAGATCAAAGTGCCTAAAGCCAAGAAAAGCAAATTAAGCTGCCAAATTGTCCAAATTCCAAAATCAAATTTAATTCATCACTCAAGCCAAATCTGACCTAAGCATATGGTGTTGAAGTGAACATCCATGGATTGTTGTGGCCGCAAAGGAAAAGAAATTTTGAGTTTATTAGAGTTGGGTTTGACTTTCCTTCCATATAATGAATAGGGTGAAGCTAGTTTTCAGCAGTAGCTTTGCCTTGTTGTTAAACTAAAGACAACCAAAAAATTCAAGCCGAATGTTTAAGAATGGTTTTTCAGAAGTCTTGATTTTGATTACTCTCTTGCAAATGTTGTGCATTCCCATTTTGAACTGTGGAATTTTTTTTGTGGGCTCTACAAAATTTGGCCAATATTTGTATATAAAAGTCCATTCAAAATTAGCATGAGTAGCTAAAGATTGCTTTGATAGGTACAAAAAATCCCCTTAAGATACATTTTCATAAGGAGACATTAAACCATAGAAAGAATCCATTGGATTGTACTCATACCATATTTTGTTGGATTTGACCTACATAAGTACTCACAAATGTCACTTTCGGAGGGGCCATTCAAAAGTGCATTCATCTCCTATTATCAATGTTTGTAAGCCTTCATGATATCTTTATGAATGAGTTCATTAGTGAGTGGACTAAATGATGAAGGAATGTACACTAATTGGTTATGGTTAGTGTACAATCAAAGATTGACTGACACGTAGGAGATTCTATCATGTCTTTTTTTTTCCTATGCTTTGGTTTGGAATTAGGTCTTTGGGTGGGTCTTTCTCCTAATTATTACGCATTTCTAAATTTTTTGGTATAATAGTTCTAATGTTTTTCAATGTTGCCACTCTAGCTAATATGACAAATGAGCTAGTAGTAGCGGTTAGACATCTATCTAATTTGTTTTCTTTACATCGTAATTGAATAGTGTAGAATTATTTGAATTGAAGAACATTGTAACTTAACAAAATAGGAACTTGAAGTAGAAGGCAACCATGATTGTGTGGCAACAACATTGGAAACTTGTGTTGCTCTTAGTAGGCAGAATTTCAAGATTGCAGTTTAACAAGTAATCCAATATAACTGTGAACAGGGACATGAGGTACGTGAATTTCTTGCCATTTTATGATCATATTTGTTTTCTTACTTTGGTTCTTATAAACTTAGATAACTTCGGGCATTTTGTTCTGGTTAACATTTGTAATAAGTTAGTTTTTTCCACTTACAATTAGAGGTGCATTGTTGTTTGGGACTTAGAGCTCTTGTAGTGTCATTTTGGTTACATAATTGCAAAAATAATGGTTTGTTTATGATGTACTAAATGATACCTGGGTGTTGATTTCGTGCCACTAGTTTTTGTAGACCAATATTTTGTTAGAGTGGGAGCAAAGATTCAAGGTTAGGGAGGGGTTTACAGTGGTGCATATGGATAGGAAGCTACTTTCTATTTGAATTGTTGTCAAAAGTTAGAGCTTTAGGATGTATACCAAATTTGGCTAGAAAATGTAGAGACAGATTTATACCTAAAGAGCATGATTAGATCAAATGCTACCTATATAAATGGCTCTACGCAAGCAACAATTTAACTAGTGTTTGCCAATAATTATTTACTTTTCAATAGCTTTGCCTTGTAGTCTAAATTCTTCTTCCAATGTGGACTATAGCTAGTTGGGAACCAAAATTTTGGACACAAGAACTAGAACTTTGAATTTGGATCCCTTAAATAAAATTGTATAATTCCTATGTTGATATGAAAAATAAATTATAGGCTATTGCAATTCTACAACAATTTTTTTTTTATTGCCAAAGTTGTTATTCAACAAAATCATGAATTCAACCTTCCTCCTATTACTAGGATGGCAAGAAACACTATCTTGTTCTATTTATTGCATTTCATTTGCTTGTCTATCAATATTCTTTGTATTTCAAATATTGTGAATACTATTAGGGCCATTGAATATGAAATTTTGATCATTGATTGGAATTCAAATTTACCGCTCCTACAACACATGAATGTTAATCACTGGATAACATGGATGGATGGTGATAATAAAGTTTTCATTAAAGTATTTAATGTTCACTTAGCAAATTAGAGGCTTATTGGACTCCCACAAGTATAGTACTATAGAGTCTTTAGGTATACCTTGAAATACTGTTTTGAGCCACATTTTGTGATTAACAAAGAAAATGAGACTTCCACACTTTTATTTTTTGAAATTAGATAATGCACTTGAAAATTCTATATTAGAAGTGGACATTGTTGCCAATTGAGAGCAATGAGGGAAACTTGAAGAAAAAGCCAAAATACCATTTTTAATTGTTGAGAAATTCATGCTAAATGTAGCACACTTTAGGCCAATGCAAAACACACTTAGAGCAAGTTGTTGGAAATCCATCTTCTAAAAAGATGTATTCTCATTAGAAAAGGTTATTTATCAAATTTGATAAGCTAATTTGTATGTCACTCATGTGATTTTGCGGATTTTTAGTACTATCTAGTATTCAACAAGATGAGTTAAAACATCCATTTTTGAAAAAATTAAAATAAGTCAAGTACATTTTCTATTGCCATATAAAGCTTGATTCTGGATTTCATGTCCATTGGATCATTTTTGCAATACTTATGGCACAAAACAACTTTTTTGTTGGATGCCAACGCAAAATAGGGTAGGAGTTTCTTGCAACTACCTTACTTCCCATATTTTGGAACCACAAGCTCCATTTCAAAAATTGTAAGATTCACATTGATCATAATTGCTTCCATGCACTTGCTTCCACAATTCAACTTTCACCACAATTATCTTTTATAGACAAGGTCATAGAACAAATCATGTATCCTAGAGTTCCTTTCTGTCAATGACCTGCTAAAAAGAGCCCCTTAGTTCATCATTGTCAAAATTGCACAAGATGCCAATTCCTCATGAACTTTTTTGAAATATTGCAAATTTTTTTCAAAAGATAAAATTTCAAAAAATATGATTTTTCTAAAAAATTCAACTATTTTATAAATTGGAATTTATAAATTAAGAAAAGGGTCTGAAAAGCTTCATAAAATTGAAATTTTTCTAGAAGTTAAAACTTTAAAGAAGCTATTGAAATTTCAAAGCATATGAAGTTCATATAAAATTGAACCAAGTGAAGTAATAAATATCATATAACAAAATCAAGAGAGCTTTTTTATATTTGAATCTAGTGAAGTAATGAATATCTTATAACAAAGTCAAGGGGACTTTTTTTATATGAAGTTCATATGAAATTAAACCTAGTGAAGTAATAAATATTATATAACAGAGTCAAGGGGACTTTTTTATATGTTGTTCCAAGTCGCATCTAATGTCTACCGCAATAATGCAATCCATCATTCTTGGCATTATATATTGGATTCAAGTTTTGTTGTTTGTAATTCATGTGAATCACTAAATTAGTTGGTGTATAAGATCTAAGAAGTATATGAGTCTTGCAAGCTTCATTTGTTGGTGATGCACTCTATGAACACAATGGAAATTCCAACAATTGTAGCTCTTTCAGTGCTTTAAGTACTTTGAATTTGTAGTGACCTCATGTAAGCTTATTGTAGTAATCTATAGAGAGAAGACAAAACAAATGTGAGAGTGTAACTCACCACCCAACTAGAGAAGAGAGCTACTGGGAGATGTTCAACATCTCATGGTGGTCCCATTATATTTAGCTACCAACATCCCATAGTGCTTCAACTACCAATGACCCATGGTGTTTTGGCTACCAATGTCCTTGGTGTATTAACTAACTCAAAGTCTAAAATGGCCGTTTCTTTGGCATCACAACATTGAATGCCAGAGAGTAGCAGCTGGAAACAAACTTACAAGTATTCAAGTAGTGAAGCAAATGATTTCTGTGAGCACTTCCATGGACAAGCTTCTTTGCACCTCTCTCTAGGAACGTGAGTATCCGTAGAAGTCTTCTCAAAGCTCTTGATGGACATGGCTTCCTTCAACACCACCATGGATCCCAACATATGGGATACGCTGCAGCAATACATTCCAGGACTAGAAAATGTGTATATGAGGTTGCTATTGTGGAATTTCTTCCAGCTCTGTGGAATATGCAAGGAGTGGAATACATTAGCACAACAATATGCGGTGTTTTACTGACACAGTTCAAGGCCCAAGCCCAACTCCCATATTATATAGCCTTGATTATAATCACTTAAAATGCATTTTAGTCCAATCTCAAAGGACATAATATGACTTAATGTAAAAAATTCTTGTAGCTTTTTGAACAAGGAATCCAAAAATATAATATATAAGGGAAATGAATATTTTTTGAGGATAAAAATAGCATATGAGTTCTTTTAATACATGTACTATGGGACAAGCTACCCAATTTGGGGGGCTTTTTAATAAAAATCTAATTTTAATTGGAGGGAGCTTTTTGTATAGATTTTTTGAAACTACACTTAGGTGTTTCAATTCTTAATATATATTGTAAAAAAAAATTTAACATATATTAAAAAAAAAATTTAATAAGAACCCAACATTTTCTATATTTAATTTTTTTTTAATTTGGTCTTCACCCAACTCTTTTGGTCTTTTTAATTTGATATAATTTTTACAGAATCCGTTCTCTAAGCCTTTTTAATCTTAATGACCCTTGCGTATAATATAAGAATTGCGTACCCAAGGTTTAGAGACCCTATTTTGTAATAGTGTACCTGATAACCTGCCTAGAAGAACCATATCACACCGCCATTCTGACACTCCAGATTGCATCCGGTCATTGGAGATGGAAGCATTTGCATGTAGAAGTTTCAACTCAATTGAACCCTGACTTTGTTGCGTTTTCTGTGAACGGTTTGGTCTTCCTTTCAATCAGGCATTAGATACAGGAAATCTATGATACTCATATCAAGCAAAGACATGCCGTAATGAGGTTCACCAAAATGCTTGAAGGACCTCGCATTGTAGCCATGGCAAAAGATACCTCTGCCACGCCCTACAAGGTCCAAACCATCATTGACAGCCTCAATATAGATACTACCATATACACCCATTCATTTTGGTCTTGGTCTATGAAGATTGGTTATTCTCAAATTCCTACCATTACTGGCCAGACATTACTGACATGTATGAAGTCTTGTGTGCCGCAAGATGACTATGTGTATACTTGGTGGCAAACAACCAAGATCCAAGTGTATTCTCTGAAAGAAGACAAATAGACTATGCTCAATCCTCCCAAAAATGACGGAGTTGGAGGTGCCTTGGGATGCTGGAACAACCGATTGTTTGTTGTCAGGGAAGATGGAGAATTGTCACTTTTCGTGGGGGAGGTGGACAAATCTAGGTAAGCATAGAAGCAATTTGCTTGCATCCCGGGCAACATGTATTCTTGGGTGGTGTCTTCTGCAAAGCAGTCAATCCTTGCAAGCTTTTGCGATTGATATATGTTCCTTTACATGTTGCTCAGTGGAAACGATGACATGAAGGGCATGCATGATCATTTTGTTTTGTTTGATTTGGCAACCAAGCAGTGGGAGAAGACGAGCTTGTTGGACAACACACAATCTAATTCTGACGATATAGGGCGACTCATAGAGCATGTAGGGACTTTAGGCCGAAGATCGTTGGACCAGGTGTAGTTTTATATCTAGGATAGGGAAATCATCCTTCACCATTCATATTATTCTCCATTCCTTACTTGATGACACATAGTTGTCTACTTTATTGGCATTCAACTCAGAGTGAGATCGAGAGTGAGATACTGCTTGCTATCTTTGACAGAGTCATGACCAATATCAGAATCCTTTACACTCATCACTGTAGCATTTTGAAGTTTTACACACTAAGGGTGTTGTGGAACTACATTGATCATTGTTGGAAGTTCATGATATCCTTCTCGACTCCTTGGCCGGCTTATATTGCTCCAAACATGATCTTGTTGTTGCCTTTCAGTTGTCTGGTATTTGATCCAATATGTGTGTGAGCTTTGACCCTGTCCTTTTGATTGCATCAGTGAGCAACCCTTTATTTATGGTGCAGATTTTTGCTCGTATTAGGCTTGGAACGCTGGTCGTCTACACAATTGTTCAAAAGAAAACAACAACGTAAGTTTGCAAGCCTGCCAAGTACAGCAAGAAACAATCCACTAGAAACTTGGAAGACTTTTATGCAATATATGTGTCGTGCAATTACAAAAGAATTACAGCTCCACTAATCTAAACGACGAAAAATGTCACCTTTTTGCCTCCAACTTAATTGCTTTGTTTCAGCACAGCACATGTTAAATGATGTTTTGTACTACCGCAGATTTGCAATTAATGGTGCCAGTTGCACAAATGAAACCCAACTTGTAGCTATTCTCGCAGTACACTGTCTCATATCAAGAATTAAGAGAGCACACAGGCTGCCGTTCAAAAGACAAAATATATAAACAAATGGAGACAAGTTCAAACTGGATGATATGTGGAAAATATGCATCAGTGATCGATTAAATTGCCAGCAGCTAAAATTGTTTCAGACTATGGGCAATTTCATTAAAATGGCAATATTTCAAGTGCCACTTTGACTTTGTGCCATTTTCACCATCTAGGACAAGTATAGATTTCAAGAACGGCCATTGTAAAGCATCTATGACTGGTATAGATTTAGAATGGCCACTCTGAACTACTTTCACGCCATTTTTACCTATCATTTTTGAACAACTCAAAAATTGTACTTTACACTCATCCTAATTGCTTCCTACTCATGTGTTTGCTCCGACCTTTCACCTTTTACCACATTCATCTTTTATTGCACAAACCATGACTGTATCTTAGGTGCTCTTTCATTCTATGACTCTTTTTAGAAAGAAGCATCATTAATGAGCCCTTAATTTGTCATTGTCAAACAAGGTTGTCTTGTCAGATATGTTCTTAGGTTTCACTGGAGTGTTGGATGTTTGACATCGTGTATTGTATTAGACAAAGTGTCAGACAAACATCACATTCCGTTGAATAAGGATAAAAAACTTTATCCTACATTACACGGATTTGGCCTATGGAGCATGCAAATTGATGTGGAAAGCCTGAACCATGTCAACGTGGGCAATTGCAAGTGGAAATGCATGCGGGTCAAGCTAGGGCAACTGTGGATAGGAACGTGTGCAGGTGGGTGAAAAGGTGACCTCGGGTGAAGGGGCAAGTGCAAGTAGACAAACGTAGGTAGTAAAGGGGTGACTACGGATGGGTGAAGAATGTTTGTAGGCACTACGGGACAAGGAGGGAGTGCATGTGGGCAACCACAGGTGACGAGGTGAGTACATGTGGGTGACAGCAAGTGAGCGGGTGAAGGAGCAAATGTATGTAGGCAACCATGAGTAGGTGAAGAGGCAAGTGCAAGTGGGCCCCACAGGTACAAATGGGTAAAGGAACAATTGTAAGAAAAAAATTCTAATCTGTTTCAAATCCAATCGTCTTCAAAAACTAAAGCAAAAATTAGGTAAAACATGATTTATTTCTTAAATGAATCTTTGCAAATTGCAAACTAATATAAAGGAAGTATTTATTTAAATCTTAGCATTTTACTTTGATTTTATATATCATAGTAAAAAATAATACATGATTACAAAGGGTCTGAGAATTGTAAAATATAGAAGGTGAAGTCTTTATCTATATCTTCACTTTTAGTTTTTTATTTTAAAATTAACATGACAAATGAATCATAACTAGGAGGAATCTAAGAAAATTGCAAAAAATTAAAATTAAAAATCTATACTTGACTTTCCTCCCTTTATTTGAATTTTTAGAATCAAGGTGACAAATAATACTTGAATAGAATGATTCATTGAGAATTACCAAATAAAATGAGGAAAAGTTACTTTAACTTAAGTCTCCACCTGTTAGTTTTTAATTACAAAATCAAATTGACAAATAATTTGTGATTAGGAGGAGTCTAGAAAAATTGCAAGAAATACAATAGGAAAGTTCTTATTTTAATATCCACCCTTTATTTTTGAATTTTTAATTCAATGTGAAAAATAACACATGAGAAGGATGATTCTTTGCAAATTGTAAAACATAAATGGATATGTTCTTTTAATCTCTCCTATGTACATTTGGCCCCTAAATGCCCAAATGCCATTTTTTTGGCAACATAGCGATTTTGGGCAGCTCAGAAGAAATGGAGTTTTTATTTTTTTTCTTTGAAAGTTTTACACACCACTTTCCCAAGAAGTAGCTTCAAGGCCCAATAATTTTCATAACTTTTGACGGCATGGTTAAAAAGTTATTGTATGATATGTGATTTTCAATGCTCGGCGAGCAACTAAAAAATTCTTAAAAAATCACATTTAAAAAAAATAAAAACTTGAAATTGGTTCTCTAGATTTATATATACATGAAAAGCTTTGAATCATTCAATTTTTATTAATGAGATGAAAGTTATGAAGAGTTTTAGTTTGCGGGTAGTTATGGAATCTCTGTTGTAGAATAATCTTTGAAGTCCTTTATTTAACTCAATTTTCAATATTTTTGAAAAAAAAAAAATATTGGGTGTAGATTGTTTATTACAAAATCACAACCGTTGGGATTGGCATTTTTCAATTCCGTAACTAAATTCTTGACAATTTAGTATTTCAAATCATTCTCTACTCTTTCTACTTACTATTTTTTTCCTATATGTTCTACAATTCTAAATGATCTGAATTTTTTCAAGCATGTATCCAACTTGTCTAGAAAAATGAATGCAAAGAATAACCACCATTTTGGACATTTTTTCATACAAATGTGACCTTGTGAAGGGCAGCTGCCCATTTTTTTGCAGGGACAAAAAAAAGGATTTCTGTTAATTCAAACGCTATTATCTTGCAATCTAGAAGGTGGAAATTTTTGAAATTTTTTCAACATCTTCTCAAACCAGTTTACTACAAGATCCTACAGTTACATATGTCCAAAAATGTTTTTTTCTAAAACCTGATACTTGTATTAGAAATGGCAGTTTTGGAGCGTTTTTGGTGAAAACATAGTCAAATACATTTAGGGGTTAAAAGAAAATCAAAGTGACAATTAGTACATAAATAAGATTGTTCATTGGAAATTGCTAAAAATAATTACAAAAGTTCTCAAGTTCTTATTGAAATCACCACCTTTTATTTTTTATTTTAAAAAACAACATGACAAATTTATCATATTTAAGAAATTCCTTAAAATTTGCAAAAAATCATGGAGAATTTTTTAATTAATTTACTAATTAATTCATTTATTTTTATTTTTAAATCAATGTGACTAATAATATGTAGATAGAATGAGTCTTTGAAGATTTTAAAAAATAAATGGAGGAGGTCTTATTTTATAGTTGTATCTATTGTTTTTTATCTATAAACCGAAGTGACAAATAATTCATTTTTAAGAAGAATTATGGAAAAATTGTTTAAAATAAATCAAAAGGTCTTATTTAAATCTCTACCCTCTATTCTTATTATTAGATCAATGTAACAAATTATACATGAGTATAATGATTCTTTGAAGATTACAAAAGAAAATGAATGCAATTTTACTTCAATCTCCACCTTTCATTTGTTATTTTCTAAATCAATATGACAAGTAATTGAAAATTGCAAGAATTGAAAGGAAAGGTTTATATTTAAATGATCATCATTTAGTTTGCATTTATAAAATCAAAGTTAAAATTATTCATGATTAAAAGGAGTCTAGGAAAATTTCAAGAAATAAACAGGAAGTTTTTTATTTTAATAATCACCCTTTATTTTTTATTTTTAAACAAATGTGACAAATAGCACATGAAAATAATATTTTTTTATGAATTGCAAAACATAATTGGGCACATTTTTACTTCAATCTCCACCCTATATATTTTATTCTTAAATCAAAGTGAAAAAAAGTATATGATTGAATAGAATTATTCATTAAACAGTGTGAAAAATAATATTGTACATGAAGGTCAGATTTGTACATAAATTAACTCCTCAACTACATTTTTTGGCTTGAACCTTCATAAATTAAAATTTTTTTCTCTAGAATTTTGAATTTTCTATTTTAAACGATGAAAAATTGAGTCAAGGGTCTTTGAAAAAATATTAAGAAAAAACACATTTAGTTTTCACTCATTAAGAAATTTTTAAATAGAAGTAGGTTCAAAAATGAAGAAAAAACTAAACTATTAATAGCTCTAGGATGGAATTGAAACACACTAATCTTAATGGTGAGATTGTCCTAGCAAAGAGACTTTAACCTTGTGAAACTCATTTTTTTTTAAATTGTGAAAATTGAGTTCAGAAATGAATCCTACAAGTTATTTTTTCAAAAAAATGCTTTGATTGCATAAAAAACAAGATTGTCCATAATTTCCTCATAACTATCCAAATAGAATGAATGAAAGCTTTCCATGTAGATAAAAAATATAATCTATAAGAAACAATTTTTTTAATCTTTTATTTTAATTTTTTTGGGAGTTATTTTTTGCTAGCTGAACTAAAAAAAGGACTTTTTGTGCCATAACTTTTGCTCTTGGGCACCAATTGGACTAAAAATTATATTTTTGGAAAGAAAATATGTCTTTCTATCTTCACCAAAAAATGTATCTTTCTATCTTCACCAAAAAATTCAAAAAATCATAACAAATCTTGAGATCGTAGGAGCTTGCCTAAAACTCATTTTGTCCCTCAAAGGGACAATGGAACTTCAAGGGTTAAGTATTTTTTGGAATGTATAAATATTTAGAATATTACAAGTGAAATGTTCAAAATGTTGTAAAATCTTTTCATCCATATTACCTATATTTTTGAATATTTCTGAAAACCTACATCATATCTTAAGCTCTGCATGATAGGTTTTTCAAAACAAAGAAACCTATAAGTTGCCAAACACAATAAAAATTGGACGCCAAAATCTTGAAACACTAACACCAATAGTTCCAATAGTCTTAAATCCTTTGCGCATGAAAAAGAAACTATTTTGGCACTCAAGTGTTGTATTAGATCTTCAGAGACGGCACAAAAGTTTTTACTTACATCTCCACTTTTTATTTTTATTTTCAAAAATCAACATGATGAATTGTTCAAAATTGAAAGGACTCAAGAATAAGTCCTTAATTAATTCACCACCCTTTATTTTTATTTTTAGATCAACAAGACAAAGAATACATAAATATAGTGGTTTTGTGAAGATTCCAAAAATTGATGGAAGAGATCCTATTTAAAATTACACCCATTATTTTTTATTATAAAATCAAAGCGACACATCATTCACGAGTAGCAATCTAAGAAAATTGGAAAAATAAATGAGAATGTTGGAAAAATAAATGAGAATGGTCTCCGTGCTTCAATCTCCACCCTTTAATTTTTATTTTTATTATCAATATGACAAATCATTTAATATAATTACGAGGGCTCTTAAAAAATAGTTCAAATTAGAAACAAAATTGTTTATTCATATCACTATTATTTATTTCTTAAATCAATGTAACAATTTATTCATGATTAGGAAGATTTTTGAAAATTATGAATACTAAAAGAAGAAAGAATCTTATGTAATTCTCCACCAAACAAATTCTCCACCAAACAAATTTTTAGATCAACTAATTTTTGACAAATGATTAATGAGTAGGATGATTCTTTGAAAATTGCAAAACCTAAATAGATAAGTTCTTGAAATAAAATTTGTTTTCACTACAAAAAATTGAGGGCATTAATGACTGTCTTCAAAGAATGACTACCTAAAAGTCATTCCGAACCTATTTGACTAAGAAACGACTTGGGGGTCCTGAGGTCATTGTGGACAAGTTGTGGTTACAAATGACTACAGAAGTATTATCACCATCCATTTAGGACTTGGATGGACAAATGGATGAGAAAAGTTAGGGGGGTAGGATGACAAAGAAAGTTGGGCTTAAGGAAATAGCTATGCAGCTGCCTTAAGGATAGCGTTGATCCTTGAAACATCTGACATAGACATCTACGTGGACAGTCATTTTGCAGTTAGTCTACATAACTGCATGTAACGAGACCACAGAAAATGCGGCTATTCTTGCTTGATCAATGATGTATGAAACGTACTATTGTTGTATTATATTTCTGAATGTAGATTATGGCGTTTTATGAGTCATGTGAAGGTTTCTGTATGTGAGTGTTGGTGAACTATCATACATCCAACGTGAACATCCATGTGGATAGTCATTTCTGAGTCATCTTGAAGTTACGACAGACCACTACACACTTGACGTGGATAGCCATGTTGGATGTCATTTCAGAGTCATTTAGAAATTGTGATGGAAGATTTGTGCCATTTTGGTGAACTGCCACGTGGCATGTCATTCTGTATTCATTTTGAATTGATGTAGTTTTAGGATTAAAGGCACTCTTCAAGGATGTAGACAATCATTTACCAGTCATTTTTAAGTTGCAACAACATATGAAAAAATGAGTGTAATGTATGGAGAATAGTCATTTTGCAATCTTATACGAATACATTCAAAGTTTCATAGCAATATACCATATACAATATGCCATACACAATACACCATATTTGCCATTATACTGTATGTGTCATATGGCTTACAGAGCCACTTAGTGTGTGGATATGAAGAGATGAAATGACAAGCCCTTTTACAAGTGAGGTAATAAGAGTATCTCCTACAGCCCTCCAAATATCCCCTCTCCTCTAATTTTTGGATGATAAGCAATTGATTCTAGTGTATGTCAGGCTCGGCCTTTACTTTCACCCACCAAATAATCCATATTTGAAGGAGACCTTTGTGTTCACTACATGCTATATTTTCTCTTGGGATTAGCAATTGTCATAGCTTACTTATTGCTTTTGCAAGATTTGTGACTTGTAATTGGTTGGAAGTATATTTTGTAAGTTGTACTGTTGGAGATTCAAGTGGCCATCCCCTTTAAATTAGACAGATCTTGATTGTAAGAACAAATTGTTTGGAGGGCTGCAGGAGATGCTCTAAGAGGCAAGACAAACCATGTGGTACATGTAAAATGCAGGAATTGTATTACAAGAAATATTTTAGACCTCACATTAGAGGAAATTTCAGGCCTTCAGAGGGTTGTTCCATGGCCCTCCAAGGTACCCGGAAATTTGGGTTTTTTTTGCTGAAAACTCGTTTTTCCCCTATTTCCGCCCAGTTGAAATTGCAGCAGCAGTGGCGCAGAAACCAAAAATTTTGAATAAAAAATTATTAAAAAAAAATAAAAAATAAAAAAAATTCACGAAAGCTGACTGCTCATCGCAGTAGTCAACTTGGTGTGACAGACCAAGCTTTTAATAGCTTGGTTTGTCACATTCTAGCAGCCCTATAGAGGGTTCAATTTTTTTCTAATGTTTAGGCATAGCAGATTAACTTTTTTCAAAAAACTTTGAACTGAAAAAAGTTGGGAAAACAAACTCACGTTCATCTTCAAAGAAATATTTTAGACTTCAAGCCTTAAACCAAAATTTTGGACAAATTTGAGGAAGAAATTGGAAAGGATTATTTTCTATGACATTTTATAACATTCTTTCAAACATTAGAGGGGATTCGGAGGCCTTGGGAGACCGTTTCAGGCCCGTTCCCTAATTTGGCTAGATTCAGTGAATGGCGGTTCGGGCGTGTTAGAATTTTTTTTTCAAAAAAAATTACCAAAATATGATCTTAAGCAGAAAAAAAAATTTTAAAAATTTTAAAAATGATGTGGCAGTCGCTGTGCCTTGTCAGCGAGCTACTGCAATTGCATCCCTGCAGTCTGAGAACGTAGGGGAACTTGCAGTCTCCCGAGACCACCAAATCCCTTCTAATGATTTTGTCCATCCAAGTTACATACAACGTACATGAAAATGTGCTATAGATGCAGGGGAAGTATAATGAAAGGTACATAGGATGTTTGGAAATCGCACAATGCATCACAATGTATTATATTTCTACGCTAAAGCAGTAGCAGAGTAGGTGCGCACTAGTCCGAGACATTTTCAACTCATTTTGTAGTCTTCAGGAAGTCATTTTGAAATGGCATCGGAGAAGCAACATTATTGTCTATGTCATGGAAAAACCGGATGTAACGATTGCCTCTGGTTCCATCAAAATACCTTTGTGAATGTATATTGGGACCTCTAGAATGTTGATTTTTGAATAATATGAATTGTCCGGAAGTAGCGTAAAGGTCTACAATGGCTCAAATGGATAGAAATGAACTAGTAGGAGTTTAAATGAACCTTGAAGTTGACTATAACTAAAAAAACAATATATTCCAATAAAGCAAAAAGACCGTTGGAATGCATGATTTTTATTAAGAAAAAGACAGAAGAATTTCATTATATAAAAAGTTTGATTTATTATAAATTAAAATAAAGAGTAGAGATATTAGAAAGATAAAAAAAAGATTTTAAAAGCCTTTTCTGGTACATCCTAGAACTAGGCACTTCTCTTATTTGTTTCCATTCTAGATCTTGTAGTATCTAATACCAATGATTAAATATTTTAACAATACCATCCCTATATATATGGGCAAAATCCATGTCTATATGATATGTACAGTTGTGTCTCTTAAGAAATAAATACAATGTAATTAGTCACAACCAAAAGCAAAATAAAAGCAAATTTTCAAAACGGACTTTGAAGGTCAATAGTTGAGATAGACCCATCTAGTTTGAATTAATGAATTCGAAATACAATCTACACTCTTATTTTAACCACTGCAAGAAATAAAGAAGGATTTTTCTTTCACTACAAAGCGATGTTTGCAAATTATTTGTATAGATTAAATAAATTCAAGTTCAAATCTAAATCTCAAATTAGAATTTTTAAACTCTTTAAAAGATACCATGTATCAAACAAACAAAAGTAATGTAGTATTGAAAAGATTTGAGCCATAAATGAATATTGGAATATCAATAATAAAAGCTTCCATTTCACATACTACATCCTAAAAGTGCTCCTATTTGCTAAGTATCATAACCTCACTCAATTGAAGAGATTGGTTGTGACACTCAAAATCCAAATGTAAATTGCTATCATCTTTTGAAGACATTGCAAAGAAGAGTTGGGTGTTGAAAAACAAAAACTAGATGATCCCATATCATATGACAAGGTTGAAGCTTTATGATCATCTTCCAATGCACAACCACACTCATCATTGTTGCCAATGAGCATGGCTACAATTGTAGACATCGTTGGACGCAACGACGGAATATGGTGTAAACATTGTAATCCGGCCTTCACAACTTGCTGGAAAATGGCATCTCCTACTGATGTCATTTCTTCAAGGCATTTGTCTTTTAGATTTGACAAATTGTTGTTTGTATGTAATTCTCCAGCCTATACATCATCAAAATTTAATTCAATTCTAGGATTCTCAATGCCATTTGTACTTCAAAAATCATTCTTGTAGACATTGCAAGATTCTAAGTTGATATACATTGAAGACTCACCCATTGCACCAAGTATTGTTCGCTTGATGGAGACTTGAGATCAAATTTCTTTCGCCCACTCACAATTTCCAATAGTAGTATACCAAAACTAAATACATCAAGCTTGGAAGAAACTTGACCATAACACAAATATTCAGGTGCCATGTATCCTCTGCACAAATTTACAAAGAACGTAGTGAAGTTCTATAAAAAATATTTCAATCTTTGAACAACTTCAAGAATAGAATAGCACAATACGTAAATTCAAACTAACGGCTTACATGGTCCCAGCAACTTTGGACACATTCATGTGAGTTTCTCCATCATCAAATGATGGAAAAAAGAGCGCTAAACCAAAGTCTGCAATCTTGGGATGGAAGTGCTTGTCAAGGAGGATATTTTCGCCCTTGATGTCTTGATGTATTATGGCCGGTTGCACTTCTTCATGGAGGTATGCCAAACCTCGAGCAATCCCCAAGATGATATTGAACCGAGTTGGCCAATCAAGATGTTTGCTACTTTTTGAATCTCCCCACAACGCATCTGCAAGGTTCTTATTTTCTACAAACTTGTGAACCAAAATCCTTTGGTTTTCTCTTATGCAACATCCCTTCAATTGCACCAAATTGCGATGCTTGATATTGGATACAGTGATGATTTCACTTAGGAAATCTTGGATTCCTTGCTCCAAATTTAATTTGGTCAATTTCTTCACGGCCACATGGCTTCCATCGGGGAGAGTACCCTAATATACATTTGCATTCAAATCACAAGGATTTGAAGAAAAATTCACCATTGCTCCATGATGGCTTGAATAGATTCAAAGATAATGTAATATTACTCTTTGTCTTGTAAAAGTAGTGAGTATCTATTATAACAAAGGAACTGTATACTTGCAAAGAAAAGACCCAAAAGAAAGAATGGCTTTAAATTATGAATCAATGTGAAATAAGAGTTGAATCAAAGATGACAAATGATTATGCTAGAAATTGTTCCCTTGGAATCGAGTTGGAGATATACCTTGTATACTATGCCAAATCCTCCACGTCCCAATTCATTCCTAATATGAAAATCTTGGGTGGCAACTTTTAAGTCCATAAATGAATAGAGGTTGGGCTTCACATCCTTTTTGTCAAGTTCTGCAAAATTCAATAATATTTTCAGAATAAATTATATATCTAAATACAAAGAAGCAAATTCATAGAAGCTTGAAATTATAAATCAAGCTTACCACTTTGGAATTCACGTAGTAGAGAAAATTTCTTCAACCTTGGGATCACAAAGAATGCCACCATAAAGGCAAATACCACTATGGGGCTTGCACTAGCAATGATAGTTATTAGAACTTTGTTTGTCTTTTTGGCAATGTTGGATTCCTCAACTACACATAGTCACATCATATAGTTAGAAGAGACAAACTTCTATATATTTCAAATATAGATTTTCTTTAATTCAGAATTTAAGCACGGATTTTCTAATGTTTCTTCATCAAAAATTCAATGTTTGAATAAACCAAAATCCTATATAAACTTTAAAGAGAAATTAATCTACATAATGGTGAACTTGGGCACAAATTACCTCCTATAGGCGATGTTGCATTGAAACGGCATAGCATTTGTAACACTCTTGAATGGCGACTATGATTTGTGCAAATTGGATTTCCTTCCAAAAAGATTTTATTATTTGACAAAATCCTTGACTCGCTAAAGCATGATGAGGGATCATTGGAAGGATAAAAACTAGTGATATTGTTATACAATAGTGAAATCAACTTGATTGCACTATTTTGACATGAAATGTTTGGTAGATGCAATTCTCCTGTAATATTATTGAAATCCAGAATTCTGCACAAGAGAGGAACAACTTCTTTTGTTTGTCAATATATTTGGACTTTGAATTGAATAAGTCATCAAAATTTTGATATCAATTTGAGTTGTTGACTTGTGGTGCTCTTGGTGGATAAAAATACAAAAAGTTATTGAATGTAATTAAACTCTAAAGCAATTTGATGATTTTAGGCCCAAAATTGCTTCAAAGTATTCAAATCCAGAGCAAAGCTAAAATTTAATCTATATTTATTCACAAACAAATCCAACCATTAATCCTTTAGTTAGCTTGTTAGAGTATACAATCCTAAAATTCTAGAAAAGAAATCTTATCAATTGCACAATCTTGATGATTGGATTTCAAAAATAAGTATTTTCAACTCCTTTTAAATGATTAGGTTTTAGTTTTCAAACTTTTTAAGCAAAAATGTTTAAATCCTCTAACTTGCAATTCTCCATAATATGTTGAAGAAAATAGCTAGAAATACATATAAAAAACTTCAACAAAAAATATTTCCTATTCATACTTGAAAAAAAACAATAAGTATATAGAAGTAGAACATGATTTAAAATACTATTAAAAACACTAATCTTTTTAAAGACATAGTTATGGAATTGAAGAATATCAAATTCCATGATTGTAATATTGTATTAAACGATCTACATCCAACACTTTCATTTTTTTTGAAAAATATTGAAAATAATGACTTCAAAGTTCATTTTAGAATAGAGTTTCCATAACTACCCACACACTAAAACTACTCATAACTTTCATCTTGATAATCAAATTAGAATGATTAAAAGCCTTAAACCTTTTATATAAATCTAGAAAATCAAGTTCAAATTTTAATTTTTTATAAAAATATTTTTTTGAGCTGCCCGAGAGCAATAGAATCTACATGTCCTATAATACTTTCTAAACATGAAGTCAAAAAATATGAAAATTGTTGTGCCTTAATGTCACTCCTTGACCTGTATTGTATGAAAATTTCAAAGAAAAAAAATGAGAAATTCATTTGTAGGAAATAACCCAAAATTGTTATATTGATAAAATACGTCGTTTGGTCTTTTAGAGGTTCAGGTGATGTCTCTATTACGTAACTGCTTTTAAGAAGGCATATCCAAAAATTATTTTAAATGAAGACTTAGTTCATATTTAAATTCCTAATTTAAACAACTAATTTTGAATATTAGGAATCCATGACTCACATTGATTTCTTGATTTGAAACAAATGATTCATTTTGTTCAAAACAACTGAAAAGTAGTTTAATAAAAACAATGTTCAAATGAAAGAATGAAAATCTTACATTTCTTCCAATCTTTGTAATTGTAATAGTCCTTTTGGAAATAATTGAAATTTATTACTGCGCATGGATCTACACACAAGTTGTAAGAATTGGGTGATTTTCATTCTATTTGAATAGTTTGAAGACGATAAAAGTCAAATGTAATGTACAATATTTTCATTGTCTAATGGATAAATAAAAATTTCATAAAAATTAGATATATTTCATACAAGAATGTGTATGTATATGTATATATACATGAATCTTACATCTTTCGAATTGTTGAGATATTAGCACACAAAGGATCTTGTAGGATGCTTGATATATTGTTGAAGTCTAAATTTCTGCACATAAAATTTACAAATAAGTTGTTAAATATTATTACTGTAAAATAAGAAAGATGTAGTAATTGAATTCAATGACAAATGAAAACTAAGTACTCAATCTCTACCTCCTTTCAATTGATAGATTGAATGCAATCATAGATCAAGAAAAAAAGTTAAGTTGGGAACCTGAAAAAAACCTCTAGTGACATCTATATACTTACATGTCTTGAAGAGTCTCGGATTCAAAAAGTTCTACTGGAAACCTCATTATGGAATTATTTTGCGCATATCTGCAAACCATGCCTAGTTGAGTGATATAATTCAAAAATATTTTTGTCTCTATTAGACAGTATAGAATCCAATTTGCAAAAATTATCAACTTATTGAACAATACATCCATATTTATGCTTACAAAGATCCAATGTTCAATAATGAAAATGTTAGAAAGTAACTATAAAGTCAAACTAAACGATAGCAAATGTAATCTTCAACTCACATAGATTTGAACTTAGAATCCGGAGGTTCATTAAAAGAGATATCGGTTATGAAGTTGTTTGATAAATCAATTATTTCCAATAAATCATTATCAAAGAAAACCTCTCCTTTTAACTGATTGTTGCTGGCGTTCCTGCAATCAATCAATCAATCAATTTAGATTCAATCATAACTCGACATAATAAGAAACTTTTGCAAAACTTGGGATCAACCTAGTAATTTGGCTGTGGACATTACTCTCCTCAATTTCTGAAGAAAAATAATTCAAAAAACTTACAGATACTTAAGAGCCCAAAATTCTTCATGATGAATGCTTGTGAACGAGTTCCACGATAAATCTCTGCAATACAGTACAAAGAAACCACAAATAGAGACTTAATTTTTTTGTGGCAAAGTAACTTGAAGTTCACTATTGTGTTATACGGGCAAAGGTGTTATAAGAGCAAAATCTGGAGCACCCAAAATGTCACATTCAAGCGCTCAAAGCTTTGAAATTCTTGACTGCCTATTGGCCAGAGCTTTAAAATCTAGGCATACATTCAAATGTTAGACAATTGAATTTTTAGAAATTGAACTCTACAATAGACCAAACTAAAGTCTCAGAACTCTAAAATCCAAAATAGATATAGATTTGAAATTTACGTTGGCAGTTGTATAGAGATCTAAGGGTGGTTGTCATAACCATTGGTTGATTCTGTGAGCTTTTGAAAAACTCTTTAAAAGGGTGATTGCAAGAAACCACTGTCGATTTTGTTGCGTTTGGCTGATTTTTCCAGGGGTACTTTAAAATTAGAAAACTAATTTTTAAAATATTCAAACAATATGGCCAATGTATACACCTTTAAGATAAACTTTCCCAAGGGAAGAATTTCATACAAAAATTCTCTAAGTAGGAGAACTTGAAAAGTGCTAAGGCACAAGAAAATACATACCTTTATGTTTTAATTAGGAAAATATAGTAAAAGTAAGTAAATACACAAAATCAAAACTAGCCATTTGCAACAGCTCTATGGACACTATAAGAAATCTGCTTTTTTTATGTGTTTTTTTGGATTTTGTTAGACATCTATATTGACATCTAGCTGTTTTTATGTTTTCATGATGTTACATTGGATATTATTGTTGATATAAAAACAACTAGATGTCAATTTAGTTGTTTAACAAAATCCATCACAAAAAATATGGACTTGTCAAAAAAAACATAGGTTTCTTATAGTGGGAGATGGTCATTCACCAAAAAAAACACCAAAATAATGTTTTATGTGTTTTGAAATGCAAGCAGAAAGAAGTTCACTTTGTAGACTTCCACACTACACAAAATTAACTTTTTTTTAAACCCCTTTCTTGGGGAGCTAGAAGTCTACTAGAAGACCATCTCATCCAAATTGCAGCTTAAAATCATTAAAAGAAAAATACTCCATAGTACTAAAACACCCTAAATTGAAAAGTGTGACATTCAATTGGGGTTTATTTTTTGGATAGTAAACTATTTTTAGAAATTATAAAAAAATTAGGAAAGGTATATAACAATCATGAGTACCTTTCCTATAAATCTTGATTCATTTGGAGCTAAAACACAAAAGTTGTAGCCAAAAAACAAATCAACTTACATTGTGTGACGCAAAATAGGACAGGTGTTTCTTGCAATCATCCAAAAATAAAATAAAATATGAATAATTAATGTAATACTATAAATAACATGCCAACAAAATTTGAGCTGTAAAGAAATATGGCTAAAATGTTATTTACAAGATAGTCATTTTTTAAGAATTACACTTTGATGTTTAAATTATTAGAAAATGGAATAACTTTCAAAATGAAAACAAAAATTGGTCATTCTTAAGAACTATATAGTGAGATAAGATTTTTTTTAGAAATATACTGGAAAAGTGCTTTCAAGTATCTAAAAACTAGAGCACCAGAGAGTCCTATTTGTACGAACGTGGAGGACATAAAATAATTTACCTTTTGATTCCTCTACAATAGAACTTACTTGCATATTGTAGAAATAGACCATAAAAATTTAACACTGGACTGTTAGTTTTGACTACTCAAAATCTTCAAAAACCATTAAATCTAACAATGTGACAATTAGAAAACTAGACTTTTCAATATCAGATCATCTTTTTAATTCAATAAACAAATAAAAACATGGTTACAATATAAACATCCATCTCCAATAAAAATTCAAGGTCATCTGATTTATGTTTCAAAAATTACAGCAAATCATAAGCCTGTTATGTTATGTGATTGTGACATAAAAAAAGGATCGATGTTTCTTGCAAACACACTGAAAATGCTCCTATTTCAATTGCAAAACTCAGCACTAGATGAACTCCTTCATGTAATTAATCTAGCCTTCACTATGGTCAAGACACCAATTTTATGGAATTTTGCCACCAATAAAGTAACAATTAAATGATTGAAGGATTGTTCTAATTCCTGTCACAAACGTAAGAAGTTGGCCAAGCATAATAAAATCAAGAGGTATAGGTGCATGTACTAGACTTACAGGCGTTGAAGCCCAGAATTCAACAGAACTCCAGAATTATTGAAACATCCGACATGAGGGTGAAATCCAATACTTATGTTCCCAGTAAAGGAGCAATTTGTAAGTACCCTGAAAGAACATGCCACACTTGAGATCATGCATTAGGAACATTCTAACTAAATTCGTTGCAGAATTTTCTGATGTAAGCTGCTCAATAAATGGTCAAATTGAAAAAATAAACTTCAATTCTTGCAAGTGCATGTAGGCAGATACTAATTTACTTACAGAGATTTCAGAGAACCAAGGGAACAGAAAATGCCTGGTGGGAGAGTTCCAGAGAGCTTGGTTTGATCATAAAGGTGACTAGGCACAAGAGAAAATGAAAACAAAAAACACTTGAAATTAATGGGACAATATAAATATTGAAAGAATCAACAACACATTGAGCAATTGCAGAACATGACATACATGGTAATGTTATAGATCACCCAACATGAATTTGGTAAAGTAGCCCTTTTATGAATTTCTACGCTTGAATTTTTACAACCCCTTTCAAAAAAATTTAGGACTCAATTTTCACAAACATTCTATTTTTGATGCTTGACAAATTATCAATATTTAATTTTATTTAAAAAAAATTATTCCAAAAGTCACTTTAATCACTAGAATAGGCCGTTTTGAGATAGAATAGGCAAGTGTTTCTAACAACAAGCCCGCATGTGTACTTAAAGGTCTACAGTCTAGGATTGAAATGAACTTATGATTTACAAGAAATTTCAGCCCTCAAAAGGGCCTGTGAGTTTTGCACCCCACGGTGCAATTATGGAAAAAATTAAAATTAAAAAATTATTTTTTATTTTTAAAAATTTGGGGGTTGACATGGCACTACTAATTTTCAAAGATTAAAGTACATGTCTTCTTCACTTCAGAAAAAATTTAGATTTTTTTGTGGAAAATTATTTTTTTAAAGAATTTTTGAAGAAAAAGTGAAGAAAATTATAATAAATAGAAAAATATTTTAAAAAATCTGAAAATTTCACCATAAGTGTATATCACAATGACAAACATCATGGTGTAAACTCAATTTCCGTGTCATTCTATAATTAGAAAATAATAGACATTGAAAATTCATCCAATATTTGCAATAAAATATGCAATATTAGGAATTTTTTCAAAATTCAAATTGGAGGTGAAATTAGAGTAGATGACCTTCATTTTGTTAGTTTGACTCAAACTCAAAAAATATCATTTTTGTGGAGAAATATTAAATTTAAAGCAAGGAGCAACAACTTTCCAAAATACTCTAAAATAGCATATTTTGTTATCCGTTATTTTCAATAGCTTCTCATTTCCACGAAGACAAGAATTGGAAAGAGTACAAACTCAACTGGATACTCTTCATAACCCAATGTGAAAGGTCAACAAGGAAAAGGAGGATGAAAAAATGCTTTTGAACTCTCTTGGCTCAACAATATTGTCACTGGAATGCCACGGAATGGCATCCGCGGTGTTCTAGGGTTAAGAGTGTTGCATGCCTCTAAACGTGCTTACAGATATTCAAGATTGGTCAGGTTCAAAATTGCAGCAGGCAGTGCACCAACAAGCCTTGCAGTGTGGATATCCCCTTTATATATTTCCCCATCCCTGAAGATGCACAACAATTAGTCACGAAATGAAAGTCTTTGTCAGAGTCCTTGGGCCTAAAAATATATTCTTCAATTAATCCTTGGACTGAAATGCACATGACTGAACTGAGATCACGGGAGTCCACCGAATTACTGGCTCAAATCCCCACTCCAAGCTCCAATAACTAATATATATGATTTTGCAATTCTGACTGAATTCAATGAAATCAAATTTCCTGCAATCTAAATATCTAATTTACCAAAATCTCACTATTTGTCATGATTATACAAGCCAGAGTAGCTGAGTCAAAAGCTTCAAGCTTTAAGCGATGCAAAGAGAGTTCAAGGCCAGAATTCTTGCGAACTCACACATATAAGGATGCCAAATAGTAAGATGTGACCTGGGTGCTGGGGTTAAACTTAGTGCTGCAAACAAGTCCTTCCCCGGGATTAGCATTGGTTTGACAGGGATGTTCAGTGAATGACCACCCTAGTCCATCAGTTAACAATGAAGAATTGGTGCCTGCTTCTACCCAAGACCACATGATGTTGTGCACGGCATCTCCTGCACAGAGCCAGCAGACACACAAGGTAAATCACTAGATTTCAGGCAGAAGTCCCATTCCAGACACTTAGGCAATGACCCATTAAAGTCTTGCATCAACTCAATCATGACAAACTTTCTTCAACAATTGAAAATTGGGTTACAATAGGTTGAGTTAGTATCCACAATTCATGTCTTACGAAACAATAATGAAGTGATAGTGACCACAGTACAAACTTCTAGCTTGTGAATGTAATTAAATCCATCACAGAAATATTGAAAATTGAGTTAAATAATTGATTTTAAAGTTTTTTTTAGAGTAGAGAATCCATAACTGCCCGCAAACCAAAAACTCTCACAACTTTTGACTCATTGATTGAAATGGAGTGACTCAAAGCTTTTTAAGTATATATAAATGTAGAGAACCAACTTCAAAAAAAAAATTCCGGAAAAAATGATTTTTTTTTATTTGCCCAAATTGCCCAGTTACAAAAAAAAGTAACATATCAGGTCACAACTTTTGACTCGTATTTTGAAATGTCATGAAACTTGGTACACATGAAGATATTCCTTGCCCCCACCTTCTATTAAAATTTCAGCCTCAAATATCGATATCTCTAGTCACACGTACCTACCCAAAATTTCTATACGGCCAAAAAACGCATGTTGGTCCTTTAGGGGTTAAATCCATCACAAAAAGTAGCTTTTCAATTTAGAGCTTGATGTTGTGATGGTTCTAGGAAATATTCAATATTGTGACCACTGTAGGTGAATCAGGTGACATTATGGATGCATTTTCTGTTGGTTTTGGTTGGCTTTGGTACACACTAAAAAAAAATTCATACCTTTTGTAATGGTCTGGTTTACCATAGTTGGTGTATTTGGAAATTGAAGGGCTCTGCGGAGGGGTTTGAACGTTCATCCGCAACGAGTGCAATTTGAAGCGTTCATCGGAAACCTCATTCTATACCAATTCTACGTTTCAGAGCATTGTGGTGTCAATGAGAGCAAATCTAAGCACTGAATTATAGGTTAGTCCTTTCCGCACTTGAACGTTGTCACAATTAATCTGGCAAACTGAGATCTACCAAATGAGGTTTCAAACAGTGAGGGTAAGTAGAATGGTGGACGTACATGCATGTTTATGGTCAATTTCGTTAAAATGGCGGCATTCCGTTACAATGACACGTTATTTCAATTCAGAATGATTGTTTTGAAATCTACACCCATCTACATTCTACAAATCTAGATTTTGTCGTAGATATCTAAAATCTATATCAGTCCTCAATGTCTTAGAATGGTTGATCTGAAATCTACAAAGTTCCTAGATGTTTGAAATCTACAATAGTCTTAGATGCCTGGAATCTATACCTATTCTAGATGTTCAGAACAGGCGGTCTGAAAAAATGGCACAAGGACTATGGCACAAGGAAAATGTGGCACTAAGAATACTACCATTTTAACAAAATTGGCCATGTTTAACAAAATTGGCGATCTGTACACGCGAACTGGACCGAAATTAAGTCCCCAACTGCGTAGATGAGGACAAATGCAGACAAGTCTGCGAAGGTCTGTTAACCCTGGAGCGACAGGCTAAGAACATCGTCACCCATATGATTGCTTCACATGTCCGCAGGTCACATTAGGGCTTGACTGCAGTGCCCCACTGCCCATTGAATACACTGATACCCACCATACCCCAGGTTCTGAGCACAGTCACCGACCCCATTTAATTCATCTGCCAAGTAAGTACCATGGTTGTGCACATTGAACATCTAAGGTGAACTTTTCAGCAATGTGAGACTTGTTGTGCTGTGGGGATTACGGGGTGTGAAGCGTATCAGGTACTCGTAATTCCAGTAGTCGCAGACTTATGGTCCCTGCACACCTGACATATGGAGCGGTGTTAAATCCATATCGGCACACTCAAGTTACTTGTGCACCTGGTTACCGAGCCTGTTACTTATAACTGCCGAACCTACTTTATGCGTGCAATTTGAATAATATTTGGGAATGTCACAAAATATGGCAGGGTTTGACCATTGAAGAGTTTACTAGTGAAATCTAACCATTTCCTAGATTTGAAAGAAGAAGTGGCGTTGCTAACTAAAGGTGTAGTTCCTCCGCCTTTTTCTTTCATACTCACGTGGTAGCTTTCTTGCGTCCCCGCCTTTTTCTTTCTTGTGGCTTGATCTTGCTTGTTGTTCCTGCGACACGGATTCTTGTGCCATCTACGTCTTTTTACTACAATCCTTGAGAGTACAATCTTGATCAGGCCAAACCAATATCCAAACAAGCATTCAATTGGTTCTTTTAGCATTTTGGTTTTGATCCTTGAGAGCGTGATCCATGACAAGTTCAGTTTTAACAAGGGCGGGAGTAAGGGCCATCAACTCTGCGATGTCTAGGTATTGTGTTGTTGCCGTGTTTGAGAACCCTAGTAAGGCAACTATTGTCAAGGGTGCCATCTTTGAATCATATTTCATGGTTAGTGGATAAACATTTAAATATGGAGTAGGCAAAATGATCTAAAGGAATTTAAAGCCTTTACAATATGGCAAATCAACAATTATTGTGCAAAAATCCTTGGTAGCTATTTTTGAAAGCTTACAATGGTACATTACTTTATAACTGGTTTCATTGTTAATCTTCATTCTAGGATGGCATTTTAAAATGAATGATACTTAATTATTATAGATTTTTTTTTTTAAATTTCTTCCAACTCTTAAGAAATGGGGACTAAGCCCTTTTGCAAGCAAGGCAATGGGGCAATTAGGTCATTTTTACTTCATCATCACAATTTAGATTCTATAGTAAATATCTTTGTTCATGACTCTAGTGTAAACTTTAATGAAGTGAAGTACATCATGAGGGAAGGATTTTAAGACACCCAATTATGAAGTAGACTCAATGATTACAAAGGAATTCCTATTAAGTTATAGACTTCTAATAGTGTTATGTGAAATTATACTAAAAAAGACAATATAGGTCATTGCCTCTATTTTCAATTTATTTTTGTTAGATTTCATGTGAATTGTTTTGTGTCATATATTTTATACGGAATATATTGAGTATTTGGATGTCTTGCATTGAATATCTTATATTAATTTTGAACTAAATATTCTAAACAATATTCTAGAATAGGCTCTTTGGAGCTATAAGACAAGATTCAAATTGAACATTGTAGACAATATTCTAAAAGACTAGCATCCAATTTGTAATTTTGTGCAATCAAAGAAATTTCAATATTCCATAAAAAGAAATTAGAACAGTGATAAAAATAGGATGATTTTTTATCTATTCATCGAATATTGATTAAATTCTTTTCATCCATTTGATTTTCAAATTTTCTCTAAAAATCAGTATATAAACTTTGCATTTTCCTTCTCCTCACTCCCATACAATATTGTTGAGCAACAATTTAACTAGTGCTTGTCAACATTTATTTGGTTCTCATTAGTTTTGCTTTGCAATCTAAATTCTTTTTACAATAAGAACTATTGGGCATTTGAATTTGACATAGGAGCTAGAATTTTGAATTTGATTCCCAATAATTAAATTTGTGTATTGCCTACGTTGGCATAAAATATAAATCATAGGCTATTAGAATGCTACTTTCTATTATTTTTTAACCAAAAGCTTCAACTCAGAAACTGTAGGATTTGCACTGATTGAATTGCTTCCTAACTCATGTGCTTGCTCTTACTTCTCACTTTCACCACATTCATCTTTCATAGACATGGTCATTACCCAAAATATGTACCTTGGGTGCCGTTTCATTCTATGATTCCTTTTAGAAAGAAGCAATCCATAATTTGTCATTATGAAATGACATTGATTTGACTTTTAGTGCAATATTGCACAAATAGACACTTTTTTATAAACTTTTTTTTGAAGTACTAGTAATTTTGAAAAAGCTATAAACTCCAAAAAAAAATTGATTTTCCAAAACTTATTTACTGTTTTATGCATTGGAATTTTTTATATTTTAGGAGAAGGGTTTTAAAAGCTTTGTTAAATTGCAATTATTCTAGATGTTAAACTTATAAGATGTTAGAGTATACTAAAATTTCAAAGTATATAAAGTTCATATGAAGTTGCACCTAGTGTAGTATTAAATATCGTATAATACAATAGAATCAATGAATGGAGAGTTTTTGTATGTTGCTTCTACTTGCATCTACTAAGTGTGGTGTACGTTGAGCTTATCAACAATTTGAAATGCATTATCTTTAGGGTCTTGGATTTGAGTTCTATCAATTTGTAATTAATGTAACTAATCATTAAGCTAATAGGTATGCGAGATCTAAGAAGTATATGAGTTGTGCAAGCTTGATCAACAGTTTGAGAATGCATCATTCCTGGTGTATTGGATTCAAGTTTTGTTGGTTTGTGATTATTGTGAATCATTAAACTAGTAGGTATGTGAGATCTAAGAATTATATGAATCGTGCAAGCTTGATCAACAAATTTGAAATGCATCAATCTTGGTGTATTGGATTCAAGATATGTCAGTTCTTGATTCATGTGAATTATTAAATGAGTAGGTATGGGAGACCTAGGAAGTACATGAGTCATGCAAGCTTCAGTTTTTCTAATGAGGCTCTCTATAAACACAGTGGAAATTTTGTCAATTGTAGCTCTTTATGCACACTATTCACTTGGAATTCATGAGTAGATAGTGACCTCATGTTAACTAGTTGTATTAAATTATGGAAAAAAGACAAAACAATCATCCCTCAGAGTGTAACTTGCCACCAATTATTGAATAACGGTATTGAGTGAGATGCTTGGTGGTGCCCTTTTAATTTAGCTACAAATATCCCATAGTGCTTCAACTACCAATGGCCCACAGTATGCTAGATACCAATGTCCCTAGTGTACTAGCTACTTCAAAGTCTATAGACTTTAGTTGAATCAAATTACCGTAAAGTAAGTCATTTTTAACATGTGGTAAAGGGCCTAATTAACATAACCATGAGAATTTGTTCTAAGATGGCCTCTTTGTCAAAGGGACCACTGGGATTACTTTACTAGGATAGGACTTGAGTCCTTTTTTGAAATTTCAAAGTTATAAATTACTTTGATGTTGTTAACCCTTGAAGGACGGACTGGTAGCCGTGGAAATCATGTATTGTGATTCCGTGTGACATCATCTACTTTGAAAAAGCCTAATACATTCATTGGAAGTCAAAGAATTGTTGTAGATCTTTCCTTCCCACTCCTAATACCGAGGATGAAAAGTTGCACTTCTGTCCTGTAGGGAAAGATTCTTTGTCATTCAAAGGACGCAAAACGTCCTCGTCGGCGTTTAAGGGTTAATTTTCTTAAAACTTTATAGATGAATATTATTGCAATGCATCCCTTTAATAAGTTGGAGAAAAAGTTTTTTTGAAAAAAATCCGTAAAGGGATCTAAATCATCAATTTTAGGGCTAACTTAGTATCTCTTTAACAATGAAGTATTTTAAATAGATATTTTTATCCAATTTTTTTATACTACTTAAGAATACAACTATTCAAAAAAGGAAGGAATAGAAAGAAAAGATTGAAAAAATATATATAGAAATGCCCCAAAATTTTTTATCTGCCCATTGTTTTCTAGCAATAGGATTCCCGTTTCCCTCTTGTTCCTAGTACCTATTGATGTCCTAAAAAACTTACCGGTTGCTTGGAATGGAAAGGATTTGTCCTTCATTTTCTCAATGATGATAAGACGGGTCGCACCCTAGATCGTCGAGAGTGGACTCGCCGACTCCTGGAGTAATGTTCCCAAATTTTCATTTGATCTTGCGGTATGCAGTTTTGTAATTCTTTCTTTATTAGGTCAAATAGACCTTCCTGGTGTTTTGCAGTAATGGAGGTCCAAACCAGGACAAGAAGAGCATACAAACATGTTGGAAAATCCCAACCAAAAAGCTTGGTCCTGCTACGCCTTTTCTCAAAAAGCTACGCGGCAGATCTATACTGGACAATACCAAATGCCTAGTCAACAAATCCGGGCCAATGGAGAGGACACAACAATAGCAGCGCAAGTTGAGCCAACTCGACAAGAACATCTCACAGATAAACGAGATGCTGCCCAGACTAAAAGCTCATGGAACTGAAAAAGCGTAGATTAACTGAACGCAGAAACCCTTGAACTTTTGGCGATCATGTTTTTCATACGATTTATCGTTACTCATGTCAGCATTTCCACTTCCGATATTTCCAGGTGTTGTTACCAACAACCTTCTTTGATTTATAGAACGTTCCGCTAATGACACTCAAAAAAAAAAAAGATTTGTTTTGCACTTTGGTGCTCCTTGCTTATTTGGTACTATCAGGGTATCGTAACTGCGGAGCATGCAATTACTGCGTAATTACATATGGTGGGTGCTTTCAAGGTCTCGTGGCTTTGGTGAATCACTTCAGCCCCAATACATTTTTGGGGTCATAAAGCTAGACCAGTGAACTATTACGCTTTCTTCAAAGGATGGTTGCTTCCAAGCCCACCTTCTAGTTGTCATTGCTCGATTAAAAAGATTTCATATCATTAAATCTTAACCTTAAAATAGTATAATCTTTTAATAAATTAATTGATTATTGACAAATCACTGATTTGTTCTAAAATCACACTTAAAACATTCAATTCTAAAAAAAGCTTAAGTAGTGCCTATTATGTGAATAATATATACATTTTTTGTTTTGACACAATCACCATTTGGATTATTTTTTAAATTGAAAAGGTGTTCACATGTTTTTACTTTTTGAATAGTATAGGAAATAAATAAATATTTAAATTGTATCAAAAGAGTCCTTTTCTATTCTATTGCATGATTATCCCCTACGCGGGTCGATGTCCACTTTCTGGACGCACAGGGAAGGGGCGTTGTAACTCGGAGCCTGTTCCACCTTTTCATTTGTCCTTTTTTGTGGAGCCAGTCGAAGTAGTTGTGAACTGGAAATAGGAAACAACTCCCCACAATACGACATCTTTATTTTTGGAAAAATGAGAACGTGCAGAGATGTCAAGAAATGCCAAAATTTTGGTTTGCCCACTGCTCTGACCGAGCGATTGGCCGGAAATGTTTGACTTCTACCTCTTCCTCGGGCAGCGACGCGTTTTGGATCACTTATATGTATGCTTGCATCAGAAGGATAGAATTGTCAGTTCTGGAGCTCTTATGATATTCAGGTTTTATAGAGTATGGCTAAGTGTGAACTAAAAGAGTATGCGGCAAGGCTGAATACGTAAACCACTCCCAGGATTCCTCCCATTCATTTTGCGGGGTGGTTCTCAACTGCAATCCACGATTACTTGGATAAAACTGCGTAATTGAGCATTACGGATTTTTCATCCGGTTCCAACTCTCATCCTCAATTTCTCATCCTTTCTTGCTCGTGATTTATGTTGGGCAACGCCTTTGTTGTCGGGGGTTGTGGGAAAATAAGCGCCTCCTTGTCGGGCTCCGCCCTCCTCGTCAGCAATTTTGTTCCCGCAATCCCCTCCTCCTTGGGCATTGTCCTATACGATAACACTTATCAAATTCCTGGTACATGAGGAGGTTTTGCTAGTAATCGCTTGATAGGAAGAAGCTATGCTGGGATGAGAACAAAAAGGCCTGTACAAGCTCAGAGTTTGAAAACCAAGTGAATTCTCAGCACAAGAAGCATTGGTGGTCTCTATTTTGCATATTGTTGGCATCAAATGGTTTGAGGAACACCCAGAACCCAAAGATTGCGGAGCATCCCTGAGACATCATCTATGTTTCTATTAACCCCTAAGTGCCCAAGGCACCCAAATCTGGTGTTTGCAAAACTTTGAAGTTAAATAAAACCTTATGAAGTTGCTGTTTCTAGTACTTTATATTTTTACAAAGTTTTTCTTGAAGTCTAATTTTAGCATCAAAAATCCAATCTTGAAAATAAATGATAGTGATTTTTCTATTCAAGTTTTTGTACAAAGGTACCCATGGCAATCTTGACTTCCTGTAGTGTTGAGAGTTCTTGAAAATGAGCCTCAAATACACCAGATCTTGGAGAAAAAATCGCATTCAAAATTCATTTACAAAAATTGTAGAGTAGATTTGAAGAAGCCATAAATTGATCTGGGTTATACAAGTTAGGCCCTTTAAGCTCATATTTTTTTGGTCACCAACTTTTTAGATTTGATTTGTGTAAAGAAGATTGAAAGATTTTTGCAGTTTTGTCACCCTCATGGTCAAACATTATAATCTTTCACTCCATAAGTGATATTGTTGTGTTTTCTTTTCCTATGAGATCTCTAACATGTCGAGTTTGAATTTGTATGGTTAAAATTCTAAATACGTTGATACAATTTATCAAAATGTTGGCATTTTGTTCAATTTAGTGCAAATTCCAGGAAGCCCAAAACAGGCCTGGGGCATTTAGGGATTAAAGTTCTCACAATTGATTGAGCATTGTTGTTGGTTCATTGTAAAAGTATAGCCCTTGGTGACTTGGGACATTCTGAACATGTAATGTGTTCTTAGGCATTCATGCAGGTGATGCTTCTGACGAAGCAAAAGCTTTGGTTGAGAGAGCACTTGAAGCTCACATCAAATTCAATGGAAAAACTCGACGCAACATATCCTTGGTTGTCTACGTTCCACAGGGAATAGGAATTAGGAAGCGCTACAACATTCCCAATGCTTTGACTGTTCAAGTTTGATGACATTCCCTTCTTTACATTCCTCATTGACAGCTGCTGTTTTATATTGGCACGGATGATCGTCAATTGCAAGAACATGAGCATCAGCGTCCTTGTCTTAAGGTAAAAGACTCCATTGTGGTCAAATGGCCCATGATGGACACCTAATGACCTCATTGTAGTTTTTCAGACCACAATCAATGCCTTACATGGTAGTTATGGAGGTATTAGTGACCTCAATAGATACTTCCAACTTTTCAGTGTAAAATTCTTTGTAAAAATTGATTTTTTAGGTGTTGCATGTTTGAAAATATTGTGACTACATTGGGTAGGAAGATGACCATATTGGATTTAGATTTTGTTGATCATGAGGTGGCCTACAGCCCACTAAGGCCTGATCACTTAAAAAATTCAGAGCTAATTCATACTTGGTCCAAAAAATATAATTTCAAATGTCCTCATTGTCTCTCACACTTATCTTCGTGTGGGAAAAAATTTGAAAAATTTCAGCAATGACACAAGGGCACACTCCTAATTCTGACCGCAATGGGGTCTTTTATCTTATTCAAAGGCGGCAGTGTCCAACTATGTAAATGGTCAGCAGGGCAGTTTTTTTTGACAAAATCAAGTGTCCCCATCCACATCTTGACACGCAAGTGTAGCACTACCCAAACTTTCCTTCATCTTCAGCTGTGACTGACTGATTGTCATTGCAAGATGTGCAACTCGAATAGGATTTATTATCTGCAATGTCTACAAATTTGGTGGAGTAGTAGACATCATGTGCTATAGTGTGCGTATTTTTGAAAAAAAATTCAAACCTCAAATGTCCTTGAAAAAGGCACGAGCATCAGCATGGAAGACCCTGTCCGTCAAGGTCAACGGCTTCGAATCGGTGGTCAAACATTATATTTTCCAGATCGGTATATGAATTAACACCCAAACTTGCACTCAGGCACACCAGAGACAAAGTATGTGCAAATCATACGGTTCAACACTACATGCACTCTTGCTGTATTGAAATCAGTGCGATTAAAATTTCCTTCTTTTTACACTATTTTCACGCTTGTCCATCATTAGAAAAAAATTCAACCCTTCCAAGGGCCGTCCAAAGTTGACATGCCATGCTATTCTTTGCATGGTCTATCAACTTTGAAATTGCTCTTGATGAGCAGTCAGAGTCTCTGACTGCTCGCCGGAGCAGTCAATTTTTGCAGGATTTTTTTTTTTTTTTTTTTAAATTTAAATTTTTTTAAATTATTATTATTATTATTATTATTATTATTATTATTATTATTATTATTATTATTATTATTATTATTATTATTATTATTATTATTATATTTTATTTTATTTTTATTTTTTTATTCAGAATTCTGGATTCCTGCGCCACTATCGTTGCAATTTCAACAGGACGGAAATAGGGGAAAAACAATGTTTTGAGCAAAATAAAAGCAACTTTTAGGATACCTCCGGAGGGCTACTTCACTAGAATTGTCAAGAGCTCCACAGCCCTCCGAAGGCCTGAAATTTCCTCTAATATGACTTCGACCACTAAAAGGTTATATACACGTATGATTTTTTTGGATTCAATCACATTGTTATTCATTAGAAATTAGACTCCTTTTTGCCCATTGAAAAACCTGATAGGCTGACATTTAAATTGCAGTTGGAAGTTTCGTTAAAAATTTGTGTTTTTTGGATGAATTAAAATATAATAGCATTAATTAACAAGACTTGAAGTTCTAATAAAAAAGGGACTAAATTATTTAGAATTAATAGATTAATATTAGAAAACAATAGATAGAAAGAAGTTACATTGCAAATTTTAGTGCATCTGACCCCTTTTTTGATCCATTTGAGTGTGATTTGACCCCTAGGAGCATTCGGTGGACAAGCTTGTGTGCACTTCTTTCTTGAACCGTGAGTATTTATGGAACTTTGCTCAAAGCTCTTGATGGACATGGCTTCCTCTAATAGCACCATGAATCCCAACATGTGAGGCACGCTATAGCACTACATGGGCCTAAAATTGTATACTTGAGGTTGCCATTGTGGAGTTTCTTCTAGCTCCGTGGCGTACGCAAGGAGTGGAATACATTAGCACAACAATGGCGGTGTTTTACTGAGAAAGTTTAGAAGCCCTACTTTGTGGTACTACACCTGGTAATCTGCCCAGAAGAACAACATCACGCTGGCATTCTGTAGTCGGCAGAATGTATGGCATTCGGAAGTCGGCAGTCTCTTGCTATATGCCCTGGCTTCCCACAGTTGTAGCAATATACTGGTGGCCTTGCTGTGAATTGAGGTCTAGAGTATCCTCGTCCAGGATATCCACGACCTCCTGGATATCCACGTCCTGGGAAGCTTGGGAAGCCTCGAAATGGGTACCCTCTCCCTCGATGAGACTGAGATCGATTTCCACGTCCTTGCGACTGTCGGTTCTCTCGCTTGTGAGTTGCCGCAAGTGCCTCGTCTTCTCCTAACTGTTGTTGACGATGTTGCCTCCTGTGCGATTCTGACATCAAGGAAGCACTGAGTTTCTCAAACGACATGGTTGCATTCAGATGAGTAAGTGTTTGGATCGTACTTTCGTACGATCTCGGTAGTCCATTCAAAACTATTTGATTGACGTTGCGGTCAGATAGCTTCTCCCCCATATTGCCAAGACGATTCTTCAGTTCCCTTGCTCGTTTGATGTATTCCTCTACGGATCCACCTTCAGTCATTTTTAGCGATTGAAGCTGGCCCATCAAAGTGAGGATCTGAGATTGATCCCCCGATTGGAATTGATCCTTCAGCGCTCTCCAACATTGGGCTGAGTCCGAATAGTCTGCAATCAGATCAACCAGATCGTCAGAAACTGAAAGCAGTATGAGTCTGCACGCCAATGCTTTCTTCTTCTTCAGTTGTGCTTCGGTGAATGCATCGCCATCAATGGTGACTGGAAATGCGGCAGGGTTCTGTTCTACTTCAGTAATCCCCCACTGACTTTCTGCCCTTAACATTGCTCTCATTTTCAGAGACCACACATAATAGTTAGCCAAGCCTTTTAGCTTGTCTGCCTCTCTAAAGGTTACACTTGAACCTTCTGCCATTTGCAATCGCTGTCCTGTCGTTTCTATTTATCTAGATCGACCTTCACTCTCTAGTGGTATTCTAGTTCTCCGCTAAGATACTACGGTACCTTTGCTACTACACTCTTCGGACTCTCTTCCTGAGCAAGTGCTGTTCTTCTGTAAGACTATGATTCTACACGCTCTGATACCATGTTGTGAACTCAAGGTTGCTTAAGCGGTGCTCAGGATAAGCACAAGAAGTCAATTAACGAAGTATCAAAGAACAAATATATACACTAAGCACTTGATCGATGAATCTACAGTACTTAATCTATGAAGCAGATGAACGAAGTTCTACAGTCTACAGTTCTACAGTCTCTGTATAGATGATGAAGTTGTATCGACGCTGGAGCAGAAGTTGTATCGACGCTGGAGCGTTTTCCGACACCCTCCTTTGCTCTCAGCGTCACTTCAAGTGTCGAAGATGTCTCGTTACAGGTTGCTTCCAGCGAATACTCTGAAAAATTTGCTGGAGTTTTCGGAAACTCTTTCATTGGTAAGTGATTTGTCTTGTTTTGCTGTATTCAATATGCAATGTTGAAGGACAATAGCATTGACGATTCCCATTGATGATGGCAGGTTCAGCTGATTTGTGTGCTGCTTCTTTGGGTTGTCATCTTGGTGCGACGCTTTTGCGATAAGGTTCTGGACTTTTGTGGGTATGTGTTTGCATTTCTGCAGACAAACTCGGACGTTCCAACTGAAGCAGAGAGTACTGGTCCTGTTGCAGATAGTACTAGGGTTTTTAGAGAGTGCAATTCTAGTGATATTGGAGAGGAGACAGATGAGCAGTATTGGAGAGACCTCTGTGAGAATCCAGACCATTGGTGGGACAACCGATTGTCCAAGAGGAACTCTAGAGCTCCTGACTTCAAACACAATCGTTCAAAAAAGGCTCTGTGGATAGATGGATGGTTTACTCCGAGTTGGGTTAGGAGCAAGTTCTAAGGCTAGATCTAAATGCAGAATGCCTAGACGGTCTCTATTGGTTGCAAACCTGTTGTAAGACAAAGGCTTTGTTAAGTAGTCTGCCTGTTGGTCGGCTGTGGGAACGTAATACACTTGAATTTTCCCTGACTTGGACACTTCTCGGATGTAGTGGTGTTGTATTTCTATATGCTTGGTTCGTGCATGCATTACAGGGTTGTCTACAAGCTTAATACACGATTGATTGTCACTGAAAAGCTCTGTGGGTTTTCCATGATCTAGTCCCAATTCTTCGAGAAGGTGTCTAAAGTATACTATGTCCTTTGCTGCATCAGTCAAGACACGATACTCAAACTCAGTGCTTGAAAGCGATACCATTGGCTGAAGGTTACTACTCCAGCAAATACTTGATGAACCTAGCTTGTGGATGATGCCTGAGACTGATCGTCTAGACTTTGAGTCACGCCCCCAATCGGCGTCTGCAAAACTGTGGAAGTTGTCTGTGTTCTCAGTTGCCATGAACAGACCGTAGTCTCGGGTTCCGCTCAAATAACGGAGTATTCTTTTTGCCGCTTGAAAGTGTGCAATTTCGGGATTTTCAACATATTTGGAGATGCATCCTACTGCGAAGCAGATGTCTGGTCTCGTATGAGTGAGGTATAACAAACTTCCAACTAGTGATCGATAAGCATTTGAATCAGTTGGTGCTGTTCCCATATTCTTGAGTAGTTGTGAATTAGGATCGATTGGAAGCTGTGCTGGGTTACAGTCCTGCATCTGAAATTTTTCAAGTAGTTTGGTGATGTAGCCTTTTTGTCCAATGAAGATGCCATTTGAGTTTCTGTGTATCTCTGCACTTAGATATTTGCTTGCTTGGCCTAAATCAGTCATTTCAAATTCACGTTGGAGCTCAGTCTTTAATGCAATAATTTGTTCGTGATTGTCTCCAGTGATGAGTAAATCATCGACATAGAGGAGCAAGATAGTCATTTTTCCGTTTTGGTTTGAATAATAAAGGTTTGGGTCACTCTCACTGCGAATAAGCCCCTGTTTCAATAACCAAGCATTGATTCTTTCATACCACGCTTTTGGAGCTTGTTTCAAACCACATAAAGCCTTGTCTATTTTACATACTTTTGTGTTGTCCCCTGCGGAAGGAAATCCTGCTGGTATTTCCATGAATACCTCTTCAGTAATTGTGCCGTTCAAGAAAGCTGTAATCACGTCCATTTGTAATAAATTCCAGTTGCGCTGGGCGGTTAGTGCTAATATTAACAAGATGGTAGACCACCGAACAACCGGTGCAAAAATATCTTGATAATCAATACCTTCCTGTTGTTGAAATCCCCTTGCAACTATTCTGGCTTTTAGTTTGTCGATTCCTCCATTCATATTCATTTTTGTCTTGAATATCCACTTTGCAGTGATGGATTTCTTGCCAGGTGGTCGATCAACAACTTGCCATGTCTTATTCTTGAGAATAGAATTGATCTCTCTTTGAATAGCATCTTGCCATCCTTTCTGTTTGATTGCGGTGCTGAAGTCAAGAGTTTCGGCGTTTAATTCTGAAACAAGGGTCCAAAAATCTCTCAACTTTACAGACGGGATTCTATTACGAGTTGGATATCGTCTAACTGGTGGCCCCGCATTTGGGTTTGCAGGCAAGGGTCGTGGTGACTTCTGATTGGGTTTCAACGAAGGTGAAGAATTTGGCAATGATGACTCTGAGGTATCAGGTTCAGTTTGATCGGCAGGGAGAGGAGTATCTAGAATACTGAGGCTCTGTGAGTGGTCAAGCTCCTTGAAATTTTGTAGTTCTGCGGGTTCGACGCCTCCAGTTTCGGCGTTCTGATTTTTAAAGCCTTGATTCTGGGGTTCGGAGGTATGGGGGTCATAATTGTGGACTGGAGGGAAGCTAAATATGTCTTCTGTGGGAGTATGGTCCTGCAAGTAATGGAATCCAACTTTGGATTCATCAAAAACTACGTCTCGACTAATGACAATTTTTCTACTGATGGCGTCATACAATCTGTATCCTTTTGTCTCATTATCGTACCCTAGAAATAGACATCTAAGGGTTTTGCTATCAAGTTTACATTGGTTTTCTTTTGGAACATGTACGTATGCTATGGAACCAAAGATTCTCAAGTTTGAGATGTTTGGTTTTGTACCTGAAAATTTGGCTTTTGGAGTTTGGCCGCCGTTGGCTCTCGTAGGACTCCTATTGATAAGATACATGGCAGTATTGACAGCTTCTGTCCACAAATAGGTTGGGAGTTGACAATCGTGTGAGAGACTTCTTGCTCGTTCCATAATCATTCGATTTCTACGCTCAGAAACCCCGTTTTGCTGAGGGGTGTGTGCTTGAGTGAGTTCTCTATGAATTCCTTGACTTTCACAATATCTGGAGAATTCTTCCGATAGGTATTCGCCTCCTCTATCAGATCGTAATATTTGAATCTTGTTGCCCGTTGAGTTCTCAATCATTTTTGTAAAGATACAAAACTTCGAAAAAGTTTCACTTTTTTGTTTTAAGAAGTACACCCATCCTTTACGAGAGAAATCGTCTGTTAGGACTAGTATATATCTGGAACGTCCTAACGAAACCTACTGCATGGGTCCAATTAAATCAGAGTGAATACGAACACCTGGTTTGTCTGATCGATTGATTGATTTTGCTGGAAAAGGTTCCCGATGCTGTTTACCAGCGAGGCAACATTGACAAATGTGGTGCTCTCGGTCAATATGTGGAATACCGTCAATACCTCCTGATTTTGATAAAACATGAAGCCCTGGAAAATTGAGATGCCCCAGTCGTCTATGCCACAGGGTGGCAATGTCTGGGCGAGAAGCTATTGAGATTAATGCATGTTTGATATTGTTGAAATAATACAACCCGTTTGATGGATCTCTGGTACCGTTGCCAATAATGCAGTCGTAATTATCAAGTATCCAACAATATTTATCGGAGAATACTACCTTGTGTCCACAGTCAGCGATTGCACCAACAGAAATCAGATTTTTCATCATACTTGGAACATACGAAACTGTTTTTAACTTTATTGCTCCAAACTCAGTATGCACGGTTGCATTTCCTGATCCCTTCACAGGATGAGATTCTCCTCCACCCGTTTTAATTTCTCTAATCTCTACTCCCGAGGTACTGGGTTCCTGATCGAATTTGTGATAGTCAGAGGCTATGTGCCCTGATGCACCACTGTCTAAGTACCAAGGTCCATTATCCCATGCAGCATGGTAGTATGGATCATAATACAATTGAGCTAAGTGCGATTCGAAGAACTTAGCGGAATTAGCAAAGTTTGTACCTCCTTGGGAGTTTCTTTCTTGCTGTTGGTTTTGTGGAAGTCGGCAGTCTCTTGCTATATGCCCTGGCTTCCCACAGCTGTAGCAATATATTGGCATACTGCAGATTGCATCCAGCCAATGGAGATGGAAGCGTTTGTCTATAGAGACTCCAACCCATTTGAATCTTGACTTTGTTCCATTTTTTGTGAACAGTTTGGTCTTCTATTCTTTCAGGCATTGGATACATGACAAATATGATATTTATACCCAAGAAAGACATACCGTAGTGAGGGTTATCAAAATGCTTGAAAGACCTCAAGGTATAGCCATGGTAGTGGATACCTCTGCCACGCCCTACCAGGTCAAAACCATCATCGACAGCCTTGATATAGATACCTCCATTGACAGCCATTTGTTACGGGGTTGGACTCATCAAAAGATCTGACCTTCTCGAATTCTTGCCATTACTAGCCAAGGATGGTTGACGTCATGTATGAAGTCTTGTGTGCCGCGGGATAACTGTATACACTTGGTAGCAGACAACCATGATCCAAGTGTATTCTTTGAGGGATGACAAATGGACTAGGCTCAACCTTCCCAAAAATGACGGAGTTGCGGGTGCCTTGGGATGCTGGGACAACCGATTGTTTGTTGTAATGGAAGATGGAGAATTGTCACTTTCTGTGTGGGAGTTGGTAGACGGATCCAGGCAAGTGTGGAAGCACTTTGCTCACATCCTGGCGAGATGTATTCTTGGCTGGTGGCTTCTGCAAAGGAGTCAATCCTTGCAAGCTTTTGCGGTCGGTACGTGCTCATGTGCACATTGCTCAGTAAGCAGTGGGAGAAGACAAGCTTGTGGGACAACACAAAAGCTAATTCTGACGACACACGGCGACTCAGGCAAGCGTGTAGGGACTTCTTCCTGAAGATCACTGGACCAGGTGTAGTTTTTTATCTGGTATAGGGCAATCATCCTTCACCATTCATATTACTCTCCATTCCATACCTGATGAGATACATAATTGTCTACCTTATTGGTTTTCAACGTATTGCTTGCAATCTGTGAGTCAAGACCAATATCAGAATCCTTCATACTCATCACTACTGTAGCATTTTGAAGTTTTACATGTTAAGGGCATCCCATGGGCAACCAAAGTGTATAAGGTGAGAGCACCCATTGTGAACTCTCTCTAAATATTAACACCTAAAACATGAGCATGAATGCTCAGAAAGGAAGGCCTGATAACCCATCATTAAAGGAAGCCATTGAACAAGTGTCACTATGAATCCACCACTTGGTGGCTCATTGTATTAAATTCTGCACATGTGTGCTTTGATTTATGGGTGATCCTGTTGTCAAATATTTATGGATGAATTTTGGAAATGAATCTCTCCATTTGAGTCGACAATTTTCTATTTCACTTCATCACGACCTCTCTTCTTATGGCGACATAACACACAACATATTCCTTCATCCAAATTCTAATCCGTTTTGGGTGCATACTCCAAAGAACTAATTGATGCCTTCCCATATTGAGATCCATCAGTCCCTGCAATCGTGAGTGGGTGAAAATGAAATGCACATACACTGGAATGAACAATTAGAAGTGGTAAGAATCAAAAATCCCCAACACGCGATTAAAGTCAACCAACAAGTATCAACAAATACCTGACATACAGTCTCAAATGGCGGCAGATCAGCGAGCACACCAGCTACTGCCCAGCAACTACTTTGATGGAGCAAGTGTGAAGTCAACGGAGATTGGATCCACCACCGATCTCAGCAGATCCTTGAATCCCCTGCCTACGAATGCCCCCATGCCTGCGTGCTATATATCTTGACTTCCTCAAATCCATCTTCACCATAAGCAAACAGGCTCTTCAACTCTAGCTCTTAGAATTTCAGCATCAGGCCTCTTGCACATCTCAATCCAGTGAGGTGATCTAGTTCGCTACACGTTCAACATGGCCAACGGCGACACTCACGTCATGAAGCTCCACGTAGCAGCAGCGCTGTGCGTAGTGCTGCTGCTGGCATCCGCCGTGATGCCGGCAGCGGCAGCAGGCTGCGACATCTTCCAGTTGGTGCCGTGCATGGCCGCCAGCAAGAATGCCAAAGTCATCCCGTCCAAGCAGTGTTGCGCCAACGTGGCCAAGATGGGCCAGGGCGCCGCGGGAGCAAAGTGTTTGTGCTCGCTGCTCAGTAACTCTCTGGCCAAGTCCCAGGGCGTGGTCCCTGGCATCGCCCTCGGCATCCCCCAGAAGTGTCGCATTGCTGTTCCCAAGGGCTTCGTCTGCCAAGGTACGCAACTGATTCATTCACATTTCCATTCTTCCCCATTTCGACCTTGTCACGAACTGTTCGAACATGTGATCTACTTCAGTGTTGTCGCATCAAGCATTAGCATGCATCTTTGATAGACTGGAATTCGATTTTGGAAAACGAAACCGCAGTTGTTGACGCTTGCGCATTCCATAATGCTAAGGTGCTGCTCGGTTGTTTTGCATTGCTCAAACCGTGAAGGAATCCGCGTCCCAGGAAGCTAAGCGCAAATTGAAGAAGGTTCAAGCTGCATCCGCATTGGTCCATTCTCAAGCTTGCTCAGGATCTCGGAATGATGTCGTAGTTGTGTGCTGGGGTACGATAGACTAGCATCTGAAAGTAGAAGGTTGAATCTCTTGAGGAACTGTAGCGCAGTGTCACTGGTGATTGTGCTTGCGTTGTGGAACTACATCATTAATGGAAATTCATGAAATCCTGAGAACTCAACTCCCTGGTCGGCTCATATTGCCCCAAACATGATCTTGTTGTTGCCTTTCGGTTGTCTGGTATTTGATCCAGAATGTGAGTGAGATTCGGCACTATCCTTTTGATAGCATGAGTGAGCAGCCCTTTACTGATGCAGAGTTTCGCTCTCATAAGGCATGGGACGCTGGCCCTCTGCACAATCGTTCAAAAAAATTCAACAACTTAAGTTTGCGAGCCTACCAAGTACAGCAAGAAACAATCCACTAGAAACTTGGAAGACTTTTCAAGTTATGATAATGCAATTGGTCGATTACAAAAGAATTACAGCTCCGCTGATCTAAGCGACGAAAATGTTACCTTGGCTCCAACTTACAGCATAATCGCTTCATCTCAGCTCATGTTAAACGACATTTAGTATTACCGCTGATCTGCAATTAATGGCGCCAGTTGCTCAAACGAAACCCAAGTACCTGTTATCGCAGCACATCGAGAATCCAGACAACACATACGATGTCGTTTGAAAGACAAGTTCTATAAACGAATAGAGCCAAAACAGGTGACACATGGAAAACTCGCATCAATGAACGATCAAATCGCCAGAAGCTAGAATTATTTGAGACTGCTGAATTTCACAAATGGAGTAACTGACCTTCGCATAGATCGAAATCTATGAAGCCCGGCGCGGGGTTATGCGCCTCCTTGGAACCTTCCCTCAGCAGCAGCAGCTGCTGCAAGGCGGCGCTCTCGCAGTTGGCAAGTAACGTCCTCAAGCAGTGAGGCAAATTGGGTCGCGATGCAGTCACGACCCCTCCCTCCTCCTTGTAAGCGAGCTGGACTGGAACCACCTCTACAAGGGTTGGGTGCGCGACCGGAACGTCGACGAGGAGCAGCAGGAAGATCCGGATTGATGCAGATCTGGACACAGTTAGAAACCCTCGCTGTTCTCCTGCCACATTTTTCTTGCCTCTCACAAGAATAAGGTGCCTCTGGCGCCCGAAAATGATCATCAGAGAAGTATTGCACTCTGTCCTGAGGTTGGTTAACCGACCAAGACGGTCTTTGTGGTGACCTTCCACAGCCAAACAAAGGAGCTTTCCGTTGAGAGTGTCTAAATAAGTTCGCTCCACAAACGGTCACTTGCCGACGTGGGGGCCTTCGACGCTCAGGGGAAGGGTCCTTGTAATGGGGGTACTCCTTGCCGCACCCAAAGTGTCCCGCGGGAGGAGAACGATGGCAATTAGGCAACTGGGAGCCAGCATATGGCAAGTAGTTGCGAATGGGTTGGAGTGCGGGCCTGCCGCAATCGACACCGAAAAGACGAGCTCCGCCGGGTTTCGCCAGCTTCATGAGGCGGGCCAGCTGGTTCCGCGCTTTCGTCAAGTCCTGCGTCAGTGTGGAAATGACGTCCCAAAACTCTTTCCGTGGGCATGCCTGTTCACGTGACCTCCTGCTTGCGTGACACTGCATTCACGCAGCTACTGCTTGTTTGCACGAGCATTTAGTGAAGCTGGTGATCGAGCATTTCGTCATTTCAAACCTGAAGATTGTCCAAGCAAGCAGCTTTCAGTCCTTTTACCTTGACAAATCTTTGTGAAAGCGGCTGCAAAAGAAAGCGTCACTAGCATCCCCCTACAACAACCCTATCCACATTCTTCAATCTTGACCAATAACCTTCAAGACGATTCGAAGCATGTCAAAACCCCGTGATCCAATCTGGTCGTCCGTGCCCTAGGCACATAATAATTTCGTAACCCGTAAAGGCAACTATACATCGAACAACTCAGTTACCAGTCAAAATGTAATTGGCTTTTTTTTCAGGATAGTCCTCAGCTAACAGGGACAAGAGGAAGTGAAGGTTTGATTTGCTCACAATATGATAATCGAGTGAATGGCTTGAAAAGTTTTTCCGAACTGCCGCAGAGCTTCACGTGAAGAAACTCAAATCTCATAGGTTGACAGGATCCAGTCCAACCACCTCTGATCTAGCTTGAGACGAAACCAATTGCTAAATCCTGTTCGCAGTTGATTGATACAGACTTCTGCCACGTCGCTTGACTCCTAGGATGACTTGTATTGGATGTCTCGCTACCTTCCTGCATCGTTAATTGTTCAATGGCGGCTAAGATAATTTGCCGGTGAGGAAACGTGCTCAAAATGACGCTCCCGTCAAAATCTCAGGAACAGTATTCCTTTCAATCTCAAAGCGATTGCTTCGAATTAACCCCGCCAGAGATTGAAGATCCAATTCACCCTAAAAAACTTGTCCTGTCTTAGCATATTTTTAACCCGAGAGTATTTGTCTAAGTCAGGAAAATAATGAGGATCGAAAACTCACAAAATGCTCATAGAGAGAATACAGTTCAAAAATGTCCAGAGTAGGTTTTCATAGAAGGAGGCCCAGAAAGTGAAGGTAAGATCATCACCCAAAAGGGAATTGCGCACCGATGGTTACACCTCAAACAACAGCATCGCACACATTTTCCTTGGAGTGAAACCGTTCTTTCAAAGTTAAGAACCTTCAAAGCGAATATTGCTGGCATGTATCAATCAAAGCAATCACGCCAAACATTAAGCTTACTCGTCTCTGCAGCATTACCTGAGTTCTTTGTCACTGACGTCGGCCATAGGTGGACAAGGATGTAGAGATTCCAAGAGCTGTGGCAAAAAGTAAGTTAGTTGTCAGGAATTATAATTCAAGGGGCCAAAAGATGATAACCTTTGCCGTCTTCAGTATCATCATCTAACAGTTTTAAGAACCAATGCATGAAACGAAAAAAAACCGACTAAGGTCTACGTGTAGAACAAATAGGATCGAAACATGTTGCTAATGCTAATGCATGGAATAATCCTGAAAACAAATGTACTCCAAGGCTTCCATGTAGAGAGATCGTTCCCAAAGACTGTTATCTCTGAATTGCAACTCCTGTCCCAATATAATTGTAAGGCCAAGCGCAAACCACACTAAACAGCATGTCTTCGTTGAGGCCATATCGGCAACTCATCAAGCCTTCTGACGAAATCTCTCTAACCATCTATAAATACTTGTGATTGGAAATAATGAACGAGTAAAGCGTCTACAAGTATATTAAAAAATCTTCCACGGGCGTTAGGCACCAAACAGAACGGTATGTCATGAGAAGGTAGAGGATGGTGCCAGAAAAAGAAAAAATGCCCCTTTTTCTCTTGTTTCAGTTTCAAACTCTTTTAGGTTAGACCCCGGTAATAGTAGGGATCTTTTGGGCACGTAAAATAGATACTGAAGTCTACTATCACTAGGAAAAAGGATAAGGCATCCATAACCGTAACAGATTATGAAGGTAAGCTTCAGAAATAAAGCACAACGAATTGAAATTAATCAAAAGGTAGGTACAACCCGGAGGATGTTTCAAGGACGGAAAATCCTCTGGCGACCATCAGGATAACAACAACTCGATGCCATATACAAAGTATGAGCCTAAGTACCATCGCTATTAGGTGGTTGCAACATTTCGGGGTCAATTTCTAATGTCCGATACGGGGAGGCGTAGTAATGAGACTCCAATTCTTGCAAAGAAGCAGTAACTTCCTCGCCAATGTTGACCAACAGCTTATCTGTGTCTTGGCTTAGCTCTCCGAGCTTGATGATGCGTTGATTGATGCTTCGGTTCAATGACAAAAAGTCGGAAAATACCGCTGACTGTTTCAGTTCCGAAACCAGCTTCAGTAGTGAATCTGCAGCTTGCACCTGCAAAGAGGAGTACATTTCAGCAGTGCAACATCCTAGTTGACCAAAAAATGTTACTCGGATACGAAACAACAACGATTAAGTCCTCACTTGTAAAGCTGCACGCCATCACATCAACTGCAGATCCCGCAACATGACATTCAAGAACAATCCGAGGAAGTCCTAATGTGAGATTGTGATAAAGAGCAACAAACTCACAACGCGAGCTGCGTGGACCTCCATCTGAAACGCTTCTTGCGCATTCCTCACTGGATCATTGATCTGTAAACGCAATCAACGCCGATCAACGACTTGAAGTGCTCACCGCAAGAAGCTTAAGATCATAAGCGTCTGCTAAAAAAACCTTAGAACATAATCAATAGCAATGAATATGGGGTTTCTTGAAAATGACTCCTCCAAAGACTTAAAATCTCTCCAAGAGCGAAGAAGAGGCCGAGTGATCCTCTGGTCAGTTGGTACCAGATTTACAGCGTGCAATTAATAAAAAGGGAAAAGAAAGATCCTCTCACCCTCGCAGCCTTCAGAAGATGAGAAAAGTTATCAAGCAAGCTGCCGATATCCGCATCGGCCCTTTGCAAGAGCGAGCGTTGCCGCTGCGCGGCTTGCGCTGCAGCTGCGGCGGTCGGACCAGCCACGCCTCCCGAGCCGAAATTGCCCACACCTCCGCCCTGAGCACCTGCATTGCTTGGCTTGTTCATCGTCTTCCACTCCTGAACGCCGAAACCCTAACACTCTGATCCAACTGCTAACGCAACCTCCATCTCACCTCCAAAAATTCGTGGACGACTTTCTCTAATTTCCTCTATCAGAAAACTGCGAAAAATTTCACATTGCACGTTCTGGAAATCGCCTCGCCATGAATCGCAAGGCTGCCATAAGCAGCGCTGAAGCACTCGTCAACGTGAAGGTCTGAAACGTACCAAAGAATTAGAAATCAGACTCCCCAGCTTCGTCTCAATGCCGCAACTGTTGGCTGCGCAAACTTGCCATAATCGGAACAATTCAAGCATACATGAATTGGTTTAGTGATGGAAATGATATTTACCGACTGAGAACGTTTTCGTAGTTAGCCCGATTTGAGCAATGAGCGTTCAGGTATGAGAACCTACACGTGAAATCGCACAAATAAGCAATTCAGCATGATTCCTATTTGTTATATTGAAAAGAAATTGGTCTTGTTGGCAGCCAAAAGGGGTTTCTAGATTCTTTTAGAATGCATTTTTTGGACAACATGTGAATAAACTAAGAATTTTCAAAGTGCCAAAAATAGGGTTTAGGATAACCAACCATAGCTCTCATGAATAGTGGAAGTACATTTTAGGTAAGAATCTAAATTGTGTAGTTTTAGCAAGGAGTTAAAATTAGGTATTGTTACATTAGCAACACTTTTCCACATCCTACTATCTCAATGGTTGAATGACAATATATTTTATGAGGTTATTAGCAAATTCAAGAGAAATACAATCCAAGTGGTTCTGTAATTTTTTGACGTTTAAGGAAATATTTTACAAATTTACAAAGTTGAAATATAGATTACTTTATACATAACACTAAACTCACCTTGCATGAATATCCTTGAAGCACTAAATGTCTCACTTCTCATTGGTTGCTTTAATAAATTTGTAGTAGTTTTGACCTCGTAGCGCCTTAGTTATTTCTTGAATTTTTGAATATATTTGCTCGTATCTTCATAAGAATACATATTATCTATCTCAATTTCATCAAAATTTGGCATGTAGAATGTGTTAAAAAGTCAAACATTGATTTGGATGAATGAAAAGCATTTTAGTCTAAAAGCCCATAAAACCTTTTGTTGTTCATCGACCTGAATTGGAATGTCAAAGCACTAAGGGATTTAGTCATGAACTCAAGGTGTTCATTCAAGTTCATTTTTCAGGTGTTGGCAAATGGAAGGAGTCGCAATTGAGTAGATTTACATTAGATGCACCTAAGACCTTCAATCCAAAACCCTAAGCTCTCATGAATAGAAGTTGTACATTCTAGGCAAGAATCTATAGATTTAGATGATTTTAGAAAGCCTTGAATTACAATTCAATGCAATTACCTTTATTCAAAACCTTGCTCAAAAGTCAAGAAGCATTAACAGTCTATTAAGTTAGTCAAGTTCCTAAGAAGTGCAAAAAATTGTTTTTTTCGTACGTATAGTTCTTTTTAAAAGCATTCATCATCCATCCACTATATGCCAATTTGTTTATTGGTGAACTTTTAAATGTGCAAACATTTATTAGATGATTGATGAGTATTTTTCATTAATATTCACTAAGAATATTTCAATAAGGATGTTCTACATGAATTAGTAGTATAGATATTTTTGAGTAATAAAAATTATTCATTATAAATTCCTTAGCTCAAGTATTTAGATTTAATCATTTGGAGTTTCTAATTTCAATGATATAAAACACCTTCAGTCATTATTTAGTCAAATATCTTAAATATCACCTTCTCTAATATCACCTTCTTTATTGATGTACCAAAACCCTTTTGAACAATGCACCAACCCAAAAGAATTTGCTCTTACTATCAAGATACTTGTGTATAAAATAACACCAATCTCTTTTTGAAGTTAGCATGAACTAAAAGATTGTCCATCTGAGGTTTCATGCCAATGCTTTAACCCCTAAAGGACCATTGTCGGCTTGGCGGACATTTGGGATTTCAGGCAGGTACCTACGAGCTGAAATTTTGTTTTGATTATTTGAAACTTTTTTTGAAGATAGAAAAAGTGATAAGCTTTGTGGTAATATAAATTTTTTCACAATCGGTACCCGGGAAAAAAAGTTATGACCAAATAAATCCAAAATAGAGGACAACGGGCAGCAAAAAAAAAGGACAAAAATTTGAATTCTCTTTTTTAATATTTTTTTTCTCATAGATTATATTTTTGTCTATTTGGAAAGCTTTGATTCATTTCATTTGGATTTGTTATGAAAAAGTTATGGACATTCTTGATGCCATATTTAACTACTTTTGGACTTTAGGAGTAATTTTAGACTATGTCTTGGGAGACTACATTGGGAGAGCTCCCGTTGTATTGGTTTTGAAGACCGCAACGCCTATGAAAGTGGGAAGATTAGAATGAAGTAGACCATGTTCATACCCAAGAAGAGGACAAAGAAACATAATAACTAAGATATTTCACCCATAGTACATTAATTCTACCTAACAATAGAGAAGATTCATCGGGAAAGTTGCCGCTGTAGTGCATATCCTAGACTTTGGGATCTAAAGTGTTGCAAGAAAACAATGAAAACAAATATCATTCAACTTAAATTATTACAAAGACTAGTAAGCAAGCACTGTCTAACCCATTAGTATCTCCCTGCAGAATAAAGATCCGGAATTCTCCCGGTGTAATTCCCGCATTCAAACTTACGATACAAGAGGACTGTTGGCATGGTGGAATGGAACTTGAAAGTAAAGAAAAGGTGAAGAAGGGTCACCACATTTTATTAACACCGATAAAGAAGGTCACAATCAAGAAGTTGCCCACGAAAAGAAAGAAAGGCAATCCCTATAGTATCTAAACTACTGAACTTGACTAATGCGTAACAGAATTCCCAACTATAAGTAGCTCCTTCCGTACATACCATGGATCTTCTAATTTCAGGAGATCAATATCATCCCTCACGTCTATAGAGGGACCTATCAAATGAGAACGTGGCCATTCAAGAGGATCTATTTGAAGTACCGCAATAGTTTGGTCCAAAAAAATGTTGCGCAGTCTAGGGCTACCTAAGATCCGGTTTAGTAATGCCCCACGGGGTGGATAAGGATTATTCTTGTTAGGAATGTTCGAACCGGCAAAAAAATGAAACCCTCTCCAAGTCTTTTGCGGGAGAAGAAGCCGCATAAGCACCTCCAAAGTAGACAAATGCATGGAGGAATACAACCCACAGTGAGCCCGTTCAAGCAACTGACTAAGGAAGTCATGGAAACCAGAGGGAACGTCAATTACTTCCGGAAGATCCAGAACACCACCCTCCACGCATAAATCACTTGTAAAAACAACGACAACCGCCTTCTGCACAATCAGAACATAGCAAGGAAGTTAACTTGTCAGACAGAGGAGGACAAAATTTCTAAAGAACGGGAGATTTTTCGATGTTATTCCAAAGGGGACTCACTGTATTTAGAACCTTCAAAGAACGGGAGGTATCCCGATGAATTTAGAATGGACAGTCACTTCACTGAGAGCCAGTAAACAATGAGAGGTATCCCTATGATTTATTACGGACAATCACTACACTGAGCAAAAGTAAACAAGTAATGATCTCCCGTTGAATTAAGAATGGGTAGCCACTTCACTGAGAACCGCCAAACAACAAAAGATCTCCCAGTAAGCTTAAAAGGGACACTCACATTACGTAGATCTTGTAAATGGTAGATCTCAAGAGGTTCAAATGGACACAGAACTTGACAGAGAACCCATGCCCAACGGGAGATCTCCCAATATAGTAGAAATACACTCTTACATTATTGTATACAAACTGGATATCGATGATATGGAAGTGTGCCTACGAATTTGTAATGCGGTCACTTGAGATAGACGAAACTCAGCAAGCATGAGATGCAATAATTATCTTGCATCTGAACTACGAGCTACAAGTACAATCATGGTCGTGAGTCCTTGCCAAGGAATACCGGGACAGCTAAGAAATGACAGGGAAGCTCAGAAATTATGCATGTGACTAATAATTGAAAAGCAAATACGGGATCACAGCTCACATAGAATTCATGTTGGGTGTAAACAAAGAACCATGAAGGAACAACTCGAGTGTGCATATGCAATAAAATGTCAAGAAGTATTACTTCAATCATGATCCATATTTGCTAATATATTGACTATTTGACATTTACAGATTCAGAGAAATGTCTGATCAAGAATTTACAACAGCATTTAGAATTAAAATTACAATTTGTAATCAGACGATTATGAAATATCATTCCAAGAAACTGTTGTCTCCAGCAACAGGAAATATCCCGATGAAGCCCCATGCCAACAGAAATCAGCGACGCTGGATTCTGGTAATGATTCCCCAGCCCAATGTGGATTCTTGATCCACTGCATTCTGCCCGCCTGGAAGGGGATTCACCTTCACATACACCGGCACCGCCTCATTTGAAAGAAGGAGGCCATCAAGCCACGGCATCAATTGCATGCAGAAGTAGTTGTTGAGCAGCTAACCGCGAAAGGACTAAGAAAAAACAGCGTTATAAGGATCGTTCAAGATGTTCTTTTCTGGACTGTCGTCAATGAGAAGAATGTTATCCAATGCGGACAAACTGGCCATGTTCGCAAATATCGTCAGATCTTTCAAGAAGATTGGCTTATTGGGTGCAGATGGGGCCCTGTACGTGGACTTCGTGCATGCCCCTTGACACAGACAAATGACATCTCGACGGCCAAAGGAACAATCCACGAGGACAATGTCCAACAAATTGTCCATGTTTTTTGGAGTAACACTACTCCAGAATGCAACATCTGCTCTACCATGCAGCTAATTAAGAAACGTGGTGACACCCGGGCAACGCTCAACATGGGGATTATTACGCTCGTATGACCTGTGAAGAAGCACTCCATTCAAGTCAAGGACCACAGAATACTTTCGCCGAGCCACCTTTTCCAATGTGCTTGGTTGCTTCGTTGAAGGTCCACCACGATCTGCAGACAAGTACGGTAAAGCCCAATTAGAGACAAGTCCATGAAAAAGCAAAAAGAACTTCAATGAAACCCTTAGAAATACGGAAGGTGTCACATGAAGTACCTCTCACAACGGCTTCTTCCTTCCTCACCCGTTTTGCTTCCCCGACTTTTGCACTCCTTCGACCCCCGTGTCCTTCGGCCCTTTCCTCTATTTCCACCGGTCCACTGTCAAAGGCTATCTGAAAAATGTCGCGATAAAGAAATGAGTGCGCCTCCCAGACGGCCGGAAACTTGGACCGGCTGTTATTCGCCAAATGGTGCGTCTGTCTAGCATGAAAAGCTGGCAAATTCAAAAGATCCTTAACCCTATTCTTCAAGGAAACTATGTCAGCATGCGTATGTCCCGGGTGTGGGACAGCAATCATTGGATTCACCTTCGGTTCAGCCGCATCCGGACTCATTTGTGTGAGGTCCGCCATTGTATCCGCCATAATGGTATCCGTCATTTCCGCGAACGGTGGAACAACAGGTGTCTCAGGCAACGGGATATCTCCCGTTGCATCAGACCTCGGCTCCTTCCCCTTCGAATGCCGAGGTCCAGGAAAAGAAGCATGATCACCCGGGATCGGGAGATCTCTCGCTGCACCGACGCACTGCTCCGGCCTCGAAGGTACGTCATGTGAAGACTCTGCTGTGGGGGGCACTATGTCAACGATTGTGTCCTTTGCAAATGCAGCTCCTCCCTGTACTGCAATGGTAATAAGAATCAACGTAGCGTTTGTCACTTCAGGAGTCCGCATCGAAGCAACCATTGCTCCGGACGGTGTAGGGGAGGAGACGCTGGGGCCTTCATTCCCTGCAGGCTGCTGAGGGGCATGCGGCCGACTAACCGAAGGGTCATCACGAGGGAGGCTGATATCTAGTCTTATCTTCGTCCTCAACTCATTGCGCTGACCTGACTCAACTTCAACAAGTATTGAGCTTGAGGCCATTTTCCGCCCTACCGTGCCTATCTTGTCCGCTGGACGTGGCGTCCGTCTCCATGCAATCTTATCCTACGATTAGAACACGTAGGATTTCCTCAGCAGATGATTATGTGCAATGCGGAATTGGCAGCGGGAAATATCCCGATGATTAGGTACAATGACTGACTTTTCTGCCTGGACTAGTTTCTTTATCATTCTCCATGTCCTCCTCGGCGTGAGGGATACTTGCGGTGATCAGAGGAGTAGGAGTTTGAATTTGCTCATCGTCATGATCACTCTCTGTGCGGGAGGTACTGTCTTCCTTGTCCGAAGCATTGTCCTGACGTCCCGTCTCCGTTTCTATGGTCTGGTGGTCTGGAGAATCGTCCTGCACTCCTTGATGAGAGAAATCATCCTCCTTTGCGGCGGCGACGACTTCGTCTCCATGTTCACTTTGTGAAGACAGGCGGTGATCCAAAGGAACGATGTCAGCATCCTCGCCAACTCCTCCAGCCTCTCCCACTCCCTCTTCGCCCTCTCCTCTCCCCTCCTCGCCGTCTCCTCGTCCCTCCTCTTCTTTTTCGTCGCCCTCTCATCCCTCCTCCTCTTCCTCGTTGCCGTCTCCACCACCCTCCTCTCCCCCACACTCTTCTCCTCTACCCTCCTCTCCTCCACCCTCCTCTTCTTCTTCGTCCTCATCCTCCTCACGAAGGAATTGTGCATTATGCAATTGCTCCCAAATTTGCCGGGCAACTAAAATTGCCTTGGACTCTGATTCGGAGTCATAAACGACTTCGATAACCTTATTCGAGGAGACTTGACAGCATTGTAGAAGCAAATGTCAATGCACTGGAAATTGATTGAGTTACAAAAAATAATGGGAAGGAAAATGAATTAGGGCTTACCATTGCAAGAGAAGTAATTTTCGGACCGCCATTAACGTTAACAATGACCATGTTGTCGGTCATGTGGTTAAGGAAAATTTCATTCGCCGCGGAAATGGAGAACCAAGGCATATTTGACTGCCTGTACAACTTGTCCACTTCATCCAACTCTCTCTCGAAATACACAGTAGACATCTCGATTGCACTCGGGAAGAAATTGTGGAAGCTGCTCGTTGGACCGTGGACTTCTTCGTAGGCAAAGAGCAAGACCAAGTACACGGTGAAATGCAATCCTGTCATTGGAGGGGGGAAGCCATCCGCTTTCTCCGGAATGTAATGAATTACATGCCAATCCCAGAGCCGGACTTTCATGTCCTGTCGCCGCTTCTCCAGGTGTGCTAGAATTGCGTGAAATCCAGCACCATCTGTTATAATTACTGCTGGTGAATGGGCTCTCACAAGGCGTCGATCGGTATCCTTGTACTCCATGGCATTGAATACGCGGTTCAGATTCCGGTTCTCCAAGAATTTAGCACGAGCACCACGGCTAGTCATTTCGAAGAGAAACCAGAAATACATGTGGGTCTTCGCTTCACCTCGCCATGCCTTTACGGAATCTTCTGCCAAAATCTTGCTAATGTCCCAGCATTTCTTGTCCATGACCTTGCACAGATAGTCCCTTCCAAAGTCCTCGGCAACATATTTCTGGATCTCCTCTGTATGTGCATTTATGAAGATCTCCCACATCTTCTTTACCGCCTCTGGACAATTGCTTGGATCGTGTGTCTTGTTCAGGGCCTTCATACGACCCTCTAGCCACTCCTTGCCCAGCTCCGTCGCCATGCTCTTATCCGTCCACCACTCGACTTGCTCCCGAGTAATCTTCTTCGCAGCCACAAACTCTTCCCATTCTTCTGCTGGGTAGGGAGAGTACTCTGGCTTCTTGCTCGGAAGCGGGAACTACCTGTAGTGGCACATGAGCTCGTTCTTCATGGCCCTCACCTTCTTCTCCCGACCTGCTGCCACCCCCACTGGAGTGACCGACATTCCTTCAATATCGAGGTTGATAGCCGTTTTCTTCATGCACACCACTCCCAGCTCCACCTGGTTAGCCAAGTAGTTCAAGTCCTCATCTCGCAATCCCCACAAAGGCTTGAAGTCGGTGTATACCAGCGGCTTACGGACACCCTTTGATTTTGGTCCGGTCCCGTCAAGAAGCTTTCTGGCCAGAAAGTCCTTGTCAATCTGAACCCAGCGGTTGAAGTCTTCATCCTTCTCCATGAAGAGTAGCGGGATTTTCAAATTCGGGTTGTCTGCATTCTTGAACCCAATGAAGATTGAGTACATCACATTATAGAATCCTTGCACATGAATGCCGACAATGCGAGTTATATTGGGGATTACTTGTAAATCAGAAGACAATGAAAGTGTTCGTCATCAGGATAAATCCCGTTGCTGGATTGATTCGGGGCTATGCTGTGAAGAACGGGATAATTCCCGCTGAATGCCAACGAGAGATCAGTGCATTTTCATAACATCTGTATCTCTCCTTCCTAGTAGGAATATTACTCTGATCCTGTCGACAATGGGATATGTCCTGCTGTTGACAGTCATTGGGATATCTCTCGCTGATTTCCAGAAAGGAATAAAACGATGTACGACCATAACTTGGGTGTAAGTTCAGTAAAACTTATAAGGTACGTTGTTGAATACGCTCATCCTCCGTATGACGGGTGCGGGGACCCCATGTCTTTCCACTTCACACGAGCGTGAGCAAGCTGCTGTGCGAATCTCTGCTCCTTCTGCTCACCTGCGATGTTCTGGTTGAGAGCTCTCGAAAAGTGAACGATATCATTCTTCTTTGTTTCATGCGACGCCCATATGGGAATGATATTGAACGTGGAAGCGTCGGCCTTATCTGCCTCACTAATGTGTTTCTTCTCGATCAACTCCTTGTGCGCTTCAACAGTGTGCTGACCACCAATAATGTAGTAGTGGGATTTGGTGGTCAGACTCTCCTTCCTCGGACACTTGTCCTAGAACTCTACTAAATTATTCGGCCCGTATGGTCCTTTCTTCAAGGGCAAGACGGTTATATACCGGTTCTCAAAGTGGAAGTCGTTGTCCACAAGAACCTTATTCTTAATCCCTTTGAGCCGATCCTGGTCAATAGCTCTGTATACAAGATCCCCGGCTTTTGCCTTGTGGAGGAACTTGTAGTGCACCCTCAAAAGTTCCTCCTTCGCATTGGGTAGTGGCTTCTTGTCCCATCTGTACATTGGTTTAAAAACCTGGTTGTATAACTTGTTGATCTCCTTTATTTCACCGGGCTCGAGCTTGCTGACCTCAGCCTCTGTCATTTTCACTACCTGCACAATAGTCAGTGGGGTGGCCTTTTTTTTCTTCTTACCCCTGCCCTTCTCCTCTGCTTCCTCCACAATTTCATCTCCTGGCCCACCCGCTATGGCTTTCCTTTTCCTCTGCTTCTTTGGGGCAGAAGCCGTTGATGCAGTAGCAACGACTGGTACTATGTCCGTATTGGACTCGCCACGGCTGTCGTCTATAACGACCTATTCGTTGGACATCTCCGCTGGTGTCCAGGAATGAGATCCGTCTGGCTTGTCTAGAAATCCCTTGATTGTCATAGACTCGCACATCTGGAGATCCATGGTGGCATAGTCAAGGATGAGGCTATAGGTCCGTGCTTCCTGCTTCTTGGGAACCATCTCTCGGACAATGACGAGGACAATAGAGTTATCTAGCCCTTGAAGCTCCACGATATCTAAGCCTATCGTGGCGTGAGCCTTGCCTTCGAACGAGAGCCTAGGGTATATGATTGCAACACCCCCGGCCTGGTCCATCCACTGAAGGCCCCACGCTGTAACTTTCCGGGTGTATCGAAACACAGCTCCTGGATTGCTCTCGCCGATGTATTGGAACGTGTGCACCACTGAGTCGATAAACTTGTGCAGCCTGATGGGTGACAAGTTTGCAGGCAAGTCAATTGATGTATTTTCTCTGCGCAATGCCATGCTCAATGGTCAGAAGTCCACCTCATATCCCGTCCTCTAAGTTTTCATCGAGATTATTCCCACTGAATGTCAATGCCGTCCTGCTCTACATCGCTTCTTAATTTAGGCCGTCTACCATATTCAGCGAGAGTTCTTCCGATGAGTATGTCCAGTAGGTGTCGGCATAAGCAACACCTTGCATATTATAATCGTTTCTCCTCTGCTATTGCACTGATCATTACTTATGCTTCAAATCATCGGAAGATCTCCCGTTGGATTTGTGTCTTACCGGACCGTCCTCAGTCCCCAGTGCATACAACTCCTATCGACATTATTCACGCAATCCTTCCCGAGTTCTCTTACCAGTCATGTTCAAACAAGAGCATTTTGAGAAATCCCGATGATCTTCTCTCCACGTTATCCATGTTATGTCCTGTCAGACATCGGGATATATCCCGATGCCAATTTCATGTACTGTCTATGGTTTGTGTGGGAGTACGCAATGTCATTATTTAGAAATCCGAATTAGTTTAGGATCAATTCCGTAAATATTTTCGAAATTTTGTAATAGTGGAACCTTGAAACGGAACTTTTAGTAAAAATTAGGTAGCCAGAAAGTTCCGGCTCACAAAAGATTGTAGAAGGAGTAAGGGACGGACTTTTACCGGATCCGGAAACCGGAAAGAGATCCGGATTCCGGCAGACCTACGAACTAGGGGTCCAGCCTACGGAAAATAGGGATCCGTTTGAAAAAGGCGGCGCATTAAATGACTGAACCAACGCGTGTCGGTCACTGGCCGGGTACTTAAACGGATCATCTTCTCATTCTTCTCCCTCTTTCTTCCGCTCGAGGAGGTGTGTGTTTGCAGGTTTGGAGCGCGTTTTCTTGTAGAAGAGTGAAAGAATGGTGAGTTAGGCCAGATAGGGAGAGAAGGAAAGGAGGGTGCCGATTGCACCGGATTAGAGTTCAATGGCGGAAACGTTAGTGCAGGGACAGAAGACAGTTCCGTCTGTCAAACTCTTATACCCGATCATTCCATCAGATCCCGGTGAACGTTTAGAGTTAGAAGAAGATTTGTCCACACTAGGGTGTATAGGGTTCATCCGGAAACCCTGGACGGTGAGGAGTGAGGACTTTCTTCGTGAGCTAGTTTTTGGGGCGCCGAACCAGTTCAAGCCGACACCAAGAGGGCGGTTATTGTCCTGGACGGAAGGGATGTGGGCGGAAACTTACGGGTTAATGCAGTCCGGATCCGGAAGCGCAATCCGGACGGATAAGTTTCATGAGGGGAAATTCAAGAAGCCACCACACCACAAGGAGGGTTTCTCCGTGAGTGACTGTAGCAATGAGCGTCATAGGAGGTTACTGAATTTCCTGATCCCCATAGTATATCCGGAAAAGCCCACGAGAGTTACGGTCACAATCGCGAATACTATTTTCGGAGCGCTGGAGGGCCGGATCGTGAATTGGGCAGGCCTAATTCACCAGAAGGTCAAGAAGATGGCGATGGCGGTCGAGAAGGCAAAGCAGAGTCCCGTCAGTACATACTTGTTCCATTTGTATCATTATTATGATTACATGACCCCACCGGAACAAGTTGCGTATGAGACCGGAATGCAGATCCTGAAATACGGATTCACAGAGGAGTTGAAGCCGACGGGAGAAGCGACCGAAGAAGAAGAAGAGGAGCATCCGAAAACGAAGCCGCTGGAGAAGAAGAAACGGCATAAGTTAATCAATCCGGATTCACGAAGAGCGAGTATGGATGTGCCGGAATTGAATCCGGCCCTGAACCAACTGTCGCTGGAGTATACCGATGTCTCCGACTTCTATGACGCCGGAGCCCGATGGATGGCATAGTGTCGGAAGATGCACGCCGAGATGGCAGGGGTCATCACGGGCGTCGCCAGCGAATTGAACGTTGAGACAGATCAGATCTTCAACGAAATCCGGAAGAGACTTGATCCGGCACTACTCCAAGAGAAGGACAAGGAGATCGCACTACTGAAGGCGGAACGGGATAACTACAAGAACAAGTTTTACTGGACGGAGAGGCAGTCGATCTCAACCCAGAAGAAGGAGACGGATGCCCTGAAGCTCGTCCAAGATTTGAAGGGGTTGGTAGAGCAACCGGAACATTTGATCATCCGGTCCGCGCTCTTCACGAAGAAATTAGATACCAATGGCATCGTCACCGGATCTCGAGTATTGCAGGTCTTGGTCGATTACGAGGCCAAGATGAAGACCGTTCTGGACGAGATAAGGCAGCTGCTGAAACCCCTGGGTGTGGCCAAGGACGAGTTCGGGCCGCTTCCGAATATCTTATAGAATCACCGGTCAAGTACGGAACCGGAACTTCTGGAACGAAAGAAGACCCGGGTTTGAAGTCTCTCTTCAAGCTGCCCCAGGTACCTTCCCTCAGGTCAATTCCCGAAGTGGGGAACCGTGAGTCATTTTAGTCCTTCCTCACAGTCTCCGGCGGAATCCGGAAAGACAGGGCAGAGATTGCCAATCCGGAGAGACCTCTTAGAAGGTATGGGAACGATAAATCCGACAAGGGAGCATCCGGATAAATTCCCCCACATGACGGAACCATCACCAGCACGGGGAACACAGTTGATCGATTTGGAAGATCCGGCTCCAGAGGCGAGACCGGAACTCAGGCCGGAAACCCGGAAGAACATGAAGACGGAAATAGTGGAGGTCGAATTCTCGGATCCGGATGAAGAACTGGAGATGGTAGAACCTGGGAAGCAACTCAAACTCTGGAAGTCAGAGAAACGGAAGCCGGAAGGGAAGAAGCCAGCAAAGCAAGAGATCAAGGACTCTGAATCCGGTGAGTTTGAATCCGCTACTGATTCTGATGAGGATACGGATGAAGAGGAGACGTCTCCTACGACCCGGCAGAATCCGCCTCAGGTTGCCAAGATGACGCCAGCTAAGGGTTCCGGTAAATTAACCAAGCAAGGAGCCGGGAGTTCAAAAAAGTCTTGGAGGACCAAGTAGTTCAAAGGGGATTACTTGTAGTGGTGGATTAGATTTTAGTTAGTTAGGTCCGGAACCGGAATCCTAGTGTGGGTCCGGGTTCCGGAAGTTTAGGGATAAGGACTTTCCGGTTAAATCGGGATTTTCTTGGTGTGTGTGTGAGGTTGCCCTGGTTTTGGGCTGCCCTTTGTTGTTTTTAGGCTGTTGACTTTGGTTTTGATTTGGGTTTTTAAGGGCGGGCAAGTTAGTTGCCCCTCATTCCCTCCTAGTCGATATTCATTTTGTATTTCATTCCTTTTTCGAAATCTAAGCCCTCGGGTATGCAGTTTGGCTTTATCAGTGTATCCGGATTGTGTTACCTTGTGGTCTGGGTGTTAGAAGGAAAGGACGGGTGAGGAGGAATCCGGATTTAGGAGAATACGGTCTAAGTCAAGAATGTGCTATTGTAATGTTGTTGGATTGTTGACTTAGGAGCTGTGCACTGTGTCTTTAAATTACTACTAGAGTAGTCCGGATCTGAGTAGCGGGGAAGCGAGTCCGGTTGTCAAGCCGTGCGGAGGTAAGCGCCCGCCCAAGGAAGTTCCCACCTGTCCGGAAGATCTGCCAACCTTAGAATTCATCCAACCTCTAGAAAGATCGCACTCCCTTACATTTAACTCTGAGAATCTGTCGTTGTAGTCAGGGGAGAAGTGAAGTACTCCTGAGTGACCTGCTTTCCGGATTTACCATCCGGGAGCTGTGAGGATCCGGATCTTCTCATCTTGCTACAACCCTTTGAGTACTTGGGTGTTTTGATTTGTGTTTGTTAGAATTGTAGGAGAACAACGAGTGGTGAGTCCCTACCCCTCTACAAGACCAATAGTGGACCCTCTAATGGTAAAACAGAGGTATAGAAAACCGGATTGGAAGCAGAGACCTAAACCGGATTCCGGATAATTCATGATTTGGATTGTAAAGGAAGCCGGAAAGAGAGAAAGTAAGTAAGAAGAAAAGAAAGATAGAAAAGCCGGATAGCTAGAACATACTACATAGAATCCGGAAATTCCCTGGGACAATATTCCGTGTTATCTTGGCACAATTTTTGTGTTAAGGATACTTACGCCTAGATTGCGCGTACGATAGTTTGCACGAGAAAGCGCTTTCATCTTATGAACGTGGTGTCAACATCTTGGACGAAACTCTATTATTTTTTCCTATTTGTTCGGGAGATCTCCCGCTGTTTTTTTCTCCGTTTATTCGTTTTCTGTTCAATTAAAACCGCTTTGTTTTGTTCCCGTCTGCTTTGTTGTACTATGTGTACTGTGAAACTATCGGCCAATCTCCCGACAGTCATATCATTAAGCACTAATTCAGTTGTACTCCAGGTCTTTATCGGGATTAATCATGATGAAATTAGGACTCAGGGTTTGCACCTGCAAGTGTCTCCAGTGTTCCCACCGAAGGCATTGTTCGGTCTTGAGCGGCTATAGGGCATTTTGAAATTTATTCGTGCAAACTGGACTAGAATGCTTAACATACTGACTTTCTATCTAACACAAACAACCACAAGAATCCAAAACTTCAGGGGACTGCAATCTTACGGGTCATTCCAGAATGCTGGTGTGACTTCAACTGCCGATGATGTAGCCATGATGGTGTGCTCGTGCTGTATACGCCAACGATACGGTGCTACTCGTCGACAATGACCTCCCGCCTCTGTAATTCCTGCGCACTTCAAAGTACTTTCTTAACACACGTCCAACCACTAAGCCAACCAATAGACGCCCTCACAGAATCCAGTGACCGGGCACACCACAACCAGCGATCCCAAAACTGGCTAAATTTTGCTTCATTTCTATTATATTTTTTTTGCCGTTAGTGTAAATTCAAAAAAAATCTTCCAAAAATGAACATTTTCCTAAAAATCGAGAACCCGTTTTGAGATCACTAACCACAACCTCTCTGCTTTTGGAAAGCAAGCTCCGCAACGAGCTCTGAAATCCGGAAGAAGCAAGACACCCAGAAATGGCACAATGAAAACCCTCGCAGCAAGCACGGAATTGATATTCTCACAAATCAAAGACCAAATGAACACGAACTTCCTCACTTGTAAATATGTAATGTCTACAGCGCAAAAATTCAGCTAGACAGTGCAGCTTCGAGCTCATCGCATAGACGATTGAAACTGATTGAAATTTCATCCCTCAAGAAAACAGACCACAATGTACGCCGCAATAACCAACGTGAGAGGTTAAGCGTCTTCTGTCTGCACTGTCTTCATCTACTTCACACCTAAAATGTTCTTTCTTAATCCAGATAAGAGCATCACCTATAATTCTTGTCGCTACTCTCACGCTTGTTTCGAGAAACAAGTGACTAAGCAGAATTTTGGATTATTTGTCAAGGTTCATTCGATGAAACGGATCCAACTTGGAAACTTGACAAGAGAAAACAATCGAGAGCAGCAAATGGAAAACCCTACCGTGTCCTTGCAGCGTGGACCTCTGGTGCAAACTGAATCGCGATGCCTCCCTCCGAGCAAACCAAACAGCCGCAACTCCGACGCCTCCCTCAAAGCCACGGAAACGCGCGGAAATGACGAACTGGACGCCAGGGTCTCCTCTCCCAAGTCTCGCAATTCAAGCAACAAACTGAACGATTTCCAGCGGGCCGCTCGTTGCAACGGGAGAAAACGAGGAGGCGCTTCCTGGAGGAAGACAATTACCAAAGGGAGAGAGCCTGCGGAGGAGGACGCTGACCAATGAGAGCAACGGGATGAACAAGTGGTTTAGCAGAAGAGGCACGTAGCCAGATCGGGAACTTGGCCATCATGGCACGTCGCCCGCTGTGATTACCGATCTAACAGGCAAAGGATGACTTGACCCGCAGCGAGATGGGGTCATGATGAATTGGATCCCCACTCCCTATGCAAGGAGTGGTAATATATTGAAATTAATGCAAAGGGGGGAAGATACCCTCAAATAAGCTAGGGGGGTGATTCATCAATTTTTCCACACCCCTTAACCCCTAAATGCCCAAGGCACACAATGTGGGTGTCCAAAATTTTAAAGAATTGAATTAAAATCTAGCAACCCCGCTGCTCTAACTTATTACTTCGTATTTCTGGGATATTCATTTTGGAAGTCTACTTTCAGCATCAACAAGCGTTGGGTACAAAAAGCATATTTTTAATTTTCTGACTTCACATTTTGTGCAAGGGTGAACACTGCAAATAATGACTGAAAATTAAGTGTTTTTCACTTCAAACTATTTTTCCAAACGCTGGGTAGAAAATTAATGCATTTTTTTAATTTTGCGACTGGAGATTTTGTGCAAGGGTGAACATTGCACATTTAGAATGAAAATTAAGTGTTTTTCACTTCAATTAAGTGCAAATAATGACTGAAAATTAAGTGTTTTTCACTTCAAATTACTTTTCCAACCGCCGGATAGAAAATTAATGCATTTTTTTAATTTTCCGACAGGAGATTTTGTGCAAGGGTGAACATTGCGCATTCAGAATGAAAATCAAGTGTTTTTCACTTCAATTTTTTTTTCCAATTAGTTTTGACCAACAATTCAACTGAAACAATTAGAAAATCAAAATCAATAGTGCTAAAATGTTTAGTTAAAGACATTCAAAGCCAAAAAATTTAATCATTACAAGTGAGTTGCAAAAGAACTTGATTCCTGCACATTTAATGAAAAATAAGATTTTGCAATGTATGGGGTCAAGTTTCTAAGAATTCATTAACACATTCTTATAGTTACAAATCTAGTATTAAATCCTATGGTTAGATTGCCCACAAAATAATTTTTTAAGTTTTCCTTTCTTTGCTATAGACATGGCAGGTTTACCGGAATGGTTTTGACAGAAACAGCACTTGGTCTTCTGGAAGGTTTAGGTGAAGAAAATAAGTTTCATATTCAACTTCAATGACTCACTACTGTTCTTCACTTTAAATGTTCTTAACTTCAAATTCTTGCACTTCAACTAACTTTTGCATTGACAACTTTTCATATGCTTTGGAATTGAGTTCTGAATGTGGAACCAAAAATGTAGGGAAAAATCACATCATTTCCATCTTCCAAAAAAGGATTTATTAAAGGTATGTCGAAGATTCAGCAAATTAAAAAATAAATCATTAATAACTCTAAGATGGAATTGAATCAATGTCATTGCAATGGTGAGATTGTTCTACCAAGCAAATTGGACAAAATCATGAATTATTTGTTGAAAAACTGTAATATGGATTGCATTCAAAAATGAACTGTTCAAGTTATTTTTTTCTAAAACATGTTTAGATGGCCAAATAAAAAAACCCAGAACTTCCTCTGTCATATTTAATGAAAATGCAATGCATCAAGTTAGGCTTTCTTGTTCACAAAAACGTTATCTTCTAGAACACTAATTCAAAAAAATTTAATTCACTTTAAATGAATTTTTTATGTTGCCCGCCCGAACTGGATTTTGGCTTATTGTGCCATACCTTTTTTACAACTTATCCAAATATTAGTTTAGGGTTAAATTTATAGCACATTTGGCGAAGTTGAAAAAAAAAGGGCGTAGAGGGATTAATCATTCATTTAGTAATTCCATCATTCCCTTAGAAATTCCATATTCAATTTTCATTTCCTTAATTATGAAGGATTTGGTTTCGGGTTTCAATTGGTTCAAAATATGGGGCACCACTAAACTAAAATATTGTCAAAATGACTTCAGTAATTTGAAAGTAAAATACATTATTACGGGACAAGTGGTAGACTCACAGGCCATTGGGAAGCAAATTAGATTCATTTAGGACCTTCAATTTTTTTCCCATTATTGACGCAAGGCACCTTCAATTCTAAAAACTTAGCTACAAAGGCATAACTATACAATGGACTTCGTTCTACTTTGTGGTTTAGGGTGCACTTCACCATAACTCTTTTTCTTTGGGATCGTAAATCAATTCAGAAGAACTTTTATTATTTGTGTACTCGATTCTTTTGCATCATAGGCTATGAGCCTCCATGACATAGTATATAGTAATAGAGCATCATATGCTATGATATGGGCCTCCAGTATCGATACACTAATATTTTCATAGGGCATCATATGCTATGATATGGGCATGTAAGAATGACATAATCATATTATGTATGAAATTTTATGATTGTATTTTGAAATGGAAAATTGAAGATGTACAACATTCATTGGCTACTTTTTGGCTATTAGTTCTTGATGTGAATTGTACATCATATAATTATTTAAATGTAGGCCCAAAATGATGGAGATGGTCCTATTAACTTGAATTCATCATTGCTAAATACATTATTGAATTTCATGAACATGAGGGTTCCCGAATAATTATATACAAAGGAGTAAAATCTAATTATATTCAATCTAGCTACATATGAAGCATAATGTTCACATTTAAATAAAATCATTTAATCAATGTGAATGTCCTCGATTATATATGAAGGATATTCAACAAATATGAGAAAACTAATTTCATTTTTGAAAAGGTAGTACCAATGAATCCTTCTGCATTCTTGCACTCCTTCCAAAACAGATTGGAGAAGTACAATCCAATAATTTACTACATAAAAAAAAATTACATAGGAGATTCAAACACTTATAAAAATTAAGTACTATAATAAATCATAGAAGTGCTCACATTATTTAATAATAGCCCTCCTCAATGTATACAACAACAAAATGATCTCAGATTTAACAGAATCCTTACTTTGATCATTAAGGAGGTAGAAGAATGATTGAAATGCATCTTTAAACATTGGAAAACTATAACATGTTTTTTGAAGTTTATGAATGAAAGAAAGAAAATACTTAATAAAGAAAATATGTGCAGTCACAATCAAAAAACTTGAAATAAATATCTTGGAAAGAAACGTGGCTCCTCAAATGCTTTCGATTAAAGCTATTTTTGATACATTAAACCGAACAAAAGACCCGAGTATGTATATAGTAGTTGCAGAAATATTCAGCAACTTCAATCTTCAATTCCTGGAACCAGATTTTGGAAATCCTAAATCACCAAAAACCTCAACCCTCAACCCTAATCCTAAACCCTCGACCCTAAATCCTAAACTTGATCCCAACCCTAAACCCTAAACCCTAAGCACTGACCGTAAACCCTTTTTTTGGTTTGGATACTTAACAAAAATTTGGAGACAATTTTCTTAACCCCTAGTAAGCGCTCGAGTGACCATTTTATGGTCGCAGGCCAACTTCAGCCCAAATTTCTGGGCAAAATTTTTTTTTTTTCAAATTCTTTTTATTTTTTTCTTCAAAAGATTAGGTTGTTTAGCAATATTCATATTCAAAACTCAGATCGCTACGGTCAAACAAAAATTAAAAGGGAAATAGCACAAAGTGTCTAAATTTTTCTAGTGTTGAAAAATGTACTATTTGGGGAAAGTATTGGTGTTCTCATTACTAGATCTCATGCATTTTTTCACAAATCAATAGAAACCACAATTTGACCAATCAAAAAAAAATCAAATGCTAAAAACAAAAATTGTGTTTTTTATGAATTTTTGAAGTTATATCTTCAAAATTCATTTAAGATATATCTAAAAATAATTTTATAAATTTGACCATACGGATGCTTTCTACTTTTTGTGCTTTACATTATCTTCTTTAATGCAAACTTCAAAAAAGTTTTAGAAATTTTATTTTATAACACATTTGTATTTTGTCCAAATCCCTTGGGCTTTTAGGGGTTAACAAAAGTTTAAAACTTATGAAGATTGAAGGAAAAGAATAATAAAATGGAATTACATGCCGGTCATCTCTATAAACAAATATAAATATTTGTCTTTATAGATATTGAAAAAGATAAATTCTAATACTATGGTTTTAGATACTGTAAAATGTATGGACAAAAAAAAAATTTTCAACTTCCTTTTATTTTATTTTATTTTTTGTCCCACCCACCCACCCACCTACTAAGCCTATGCTAAATATGTTAGAATATAAATATATATATATTTGTCTTCATAGGTATTATAAAAGATAAATTCTAATACCATGGTTTTAGGTACTGTAAAATGTATGGGCAAACTAAGAAAAGATGTTCAACTTCCTTATATTTTTTGTACCACCCACCCACCCACTAAGCTGATACTAAGTATGTTAGAAGGGGATACTGAAGATTTTAGTTTAATAGAAATCACACCAAGCCATGTAGCAACCAAAAATTAGTGAAGTTCACATTATTAAGTGAAACAAACCCATTGACCCTAAACTGGAGTACGTTTACAGTTGTTCCGAATATATTAGAAAATCTTAATCTTGAACTCAATGAACCTGAATGTAGAAACCCGAACCTTAAACTGGAAGTCTTGAAATCCTAAACCCTAACCCTAAACCCTAATCCCTAAACCCTAAAACCCTAGCATTGAATGCGGGCAAGGCACATGGTATAGAATAATTAAGTGTATGGTAACTCTATGTTGTCCTATGAATGTCTATGAAGACTGGTGGATGTGCTTTGTGAAGTCATTAATCTATTTGTTTAGTATAATTGAACAGGTTGAGTAAGTTAGTCTTGCTCTTGTAGCGACCACGTAAGAACTTTTTTCTACAATGATGTCGAGGAAGGGTAATTCCTTGAAACAGTTTTCAGTTAAATTTTTTACTTTCCAAATTGGATTGCCATGACTGTAAGCCGAGTTCGTTAATATGTCTTTGAGCTTGGTGGAATTCGTTACAAATATTTGAAGTTGAAATGCATTGAACACTAAATCCAACAACCTCCACAAATGTAAACGACAGATGTATTGCCGGAATGAAAATGTCAGGGTGCGGCATCTTCAAAGTTAGAAAGGTAGTCGGTTTATTCAGGACAGCACCGGAAAGATCACTTCAGCGTGCCAGCTTGAGGATTATTTCCTTTGCATGAAAAATCCCATTGAATTGTGTCAAATGAATGGAAAAAAAAGGAGTAGTTCGCATGCAATTACAGACACAAGAATGCCAGTCAGAGTGGTAAATGTTGAGTACGATTCCCGAGAAATGCCAAGCTTGGAGCTTCAATGGGTCCTTGACAGCCGTAGTAAATGCTGCAGGGTTCTGGAATCCCGATTAGATTCGAATTCAAATGCCGCACGTATCCCCTCGAAAATCTCCCAGGACCCGAATTACGTGCACATTAACTTAGGTGCGACAGTTCTGCATTGAAGGAATCGAGACAAAGGAAAATGCAGTCAACATTTCGCAAACATGATTGCATCTTAAGATTTTACCTGGACACATTGGTGCACGGCTTTGAAGAGTGCACGTGTTAATGAACATGCAGGTGGATCCTATCCAAGTGAAAGCAGGAAACAGGACCTTCGACAATATCTTGAATCTCCAACCGAGTTTCCTTCTTTTTCCCAGGCGCACTTGAACGAGCAGTGGCGGTCGAGGAGTCTGGACACCTATCTTTTGTTAATTGGCAACGCTTATGGATTGTATGGAGCTTGCGGATCTGTCGTAGTCTTGCATTTCCTCTATAGGTATGAATTCTTCAAATCTTATTACCCGCGATTCCGACTTTCACGAGCAGTTCAGTGTTTTCAGGGCAATATAGAAGTTGTGAAGGAATAAATATCGGGCAAGTGATACCAACAGTGAGGAATGGCCGGAAGGTCACCTTCTACAATGATTTGACTGTCCATACATCAAGTCCTTTGAGTTTGATACTTAAGCATTAGTAGCGTATCACATGAGTGCTAACTAGTGAAAGAGGATAAGTGCCTGCAATGCCGAAGTAGTGCAGAATGTGCGCAGAATCGTTTGTTGGGCATAGTACTGTAAGCGGCGCTGTGCATACTGCTAGCAATGGCAGTTTATAATGTTGTTTTCTTCAGTGAAGGACGGTCCTGGTCATTTCGTCAGTGGCGAAAGCAACAAAGTCGTAAGCCATAATAGTGTAATCGTCTGCCTCTTGTACTGTATACGATCATAGACTATAAGTACAGACTATAGTACATAGTGAATGCTGTATATCGGAGCCGTGCAGCTACGACAATTGATAATGCCATGTCTGTTGTTCAAAAAATCGAGAAATATCCCGCTGTCAAGAACTTATTGATAGAAGTCATCCGTTGATTTCAGCGGGAGATATCCCGTTGTTCCCAGAGGGAGGTATCCCATTGTTCTCAGCGAGAGATATCCCGCTGTTTCCATGAAAACATCTCAGTTGGTCAACAATGGATACTGTACATGATAATATGTACCGTTGCATCAAACCGATCAATAAAATTGTTCCGTGATGTGACCTTCCAATCTCGTTGATCGTTGGATTCTCAAGTTCCATATTCCGAAAGACAATATTTCATTTGTATTCTAATTGATTCTTTTTTTCGTAACGTAGTAGTGCAACCCCACTCCACCTCGGCCAAAGGCGCAAACTTCACATATAACTAGGTCAAGGGATAAATCAACGTATCTCCTTTCCATATCGAAGTCCAGTCATAATTACAATGTGGACTGATATTCTGGAATTTTCGTCTCCAGGTTCACTCTTCATTACATTTCTGCCAGAATAAGATTTCTGCATTTAGTGTGTCAGAGACAATGGATTCGTACTCTGATTCATTTCATGATGCCATCACTCCATATTTTGGCGAATCAGCCGAGGACACTGGTTCTCAAGAATCTACTGCAAGGACTGCTCCGCTAAACGATGGTGACATAGTGAGGCTTTCCCTATTGGATTTTGGAGAAGTTGAAGTGGGTTCTGTTATGGAGGCCCGTCCTCACGGCGAGTGGCTGGGTGTGCCGATCCCGATCGAGCCGTGGGTATTTGTTCTTGTAAGGCCTTCATTGGTCGTCCCAGAAGCTCAACATATCAGGGTCTCTCCCTACCAGAGAGGTCTGAGTACGCTGGAGGAAGTTCAAAACAGAACCATATTGTGGAGGGCAGCCGACGTGGTGAAGGTCACTGCGGATCCGCATGTGGATGGAAGCCCATTCATTCCTTAGGAAGATTGAATCGGCCTAGAGGTGCATGAACTAGATTCCTTTGGTGTTCTTCAATCGTCCTGTCGAATTACTTGCTGGAGGGCGGATGATTATTTCCAGAGTTCTACCCTCGGTGAAGGCTATTTAGGTGTGACAGTCCTTGACGTTTTTTGGGGTAACCCAAACACAATTATGACCCATGCTCAGTGGCCCCTTTCCAATTGTTGGTTCCCTAGTGGTCGGTGCTTGAAGGATATAGTCGACCACTTCTTCACCTTCCCTGATGTACCAGATCCGCTAGCCTATTTGGGTGGAAGACAGAAGGCACCCTATCGTTTCATAGTTCGTCAACCCTCCCTCAGTGAAAAGGAGACACAATTCATGCGGAAGACAACGGACTTTGAAATTCAGAAGATAAGCTCGTAGAACTGCTGCGATAGTCATTGCTGCCAACTGTTTCCGTGTGAGAAATCGTTGAAGGTCAGGCAGAGATACTTCTCAAAACCATTTGAAGAGCGTCAAGAGTATGGAATTGTAGTTGGTGGACAATTGCATACTGTGGAGTGGACACGGAAGCGGAAGTACATTACGCTGGAAGAAGTGGAAGTCTGTGCCACAGCGTGGTACATTATTCACGGAATACCGAAGTCAACCTATCACAATTACATTGACAAATACAAGGAAGGCATTCTGTCATCTACGCACGGGAACAAAGGGATTAAGCGGCCTCGACTTCAAACGGTGCAAGTCACTGGTACAATGAAAGCGATCATCGACAACACTGCTGACCAGATGCCGCACCAAATGCGGTGCATTGGAAATGGGAGAGTGGACACGCTTAAGTTCCTGCCTGCTGGGAACAACTGGAAGCGCGTTCATGCTAATGCCAATGAGGTAGTTCCATGAACTGTCCTTCTGTTGATTTTGATTATTGTTGGATTTGTCGGACTGCTATATCAACGGGATATATCTCGTTGAACTTCTGTATAGGGCCTTCACTAAGTGTTTTCCCTTTGCTGGACATCTCCAGGACACAATACTCCATGGATACTTCATTTGGATGGTTCTCTCATTTGAATACCTCTTCATACGTTTCGTTGTAGGACTTGAATCTACTCAACGGGAGATATCCCGTTGTTGATCCCTGTAATTGATTGTCCTCATTGCTGTTGTTCTCTTTGTTCCTGTTCGTTTATCAGTTTTCATCGTGTTACTGCCTCCGCGGCTTGTGCTTCTATTTTTCGGAAATCGCAGTTGAATGTGGAGTATGGCCTTCCTCTAGTGAGCCAAGCAACGATTAGTAGAATAAAGAAAGAGCACTTCAACAACGTCTCGATTAAGCCTGTTGGTAGCTCTTTTGTGAATTGTACGAAATGCAATAAACTGCAGCAGTTCATTCTGAAATCACCAAAAGGGAGTTCGGACTTTGTGGAATTCATGAAGCAACGAACTCAACACCTTAATCATCAAGCATCCTGCCGTCGTCTGTATGCTTCGTGGCATGAGGAATCAAAGAAGAACCCTCAAGAGATACTGTGTGTTATTCATGACAAGATGGACACAAGGAAGACGGCTCTTCCAAGAATGCGGGTGACAACGAAGGCTACACAAGGTTTGGGTCAGCTTTCCATGAGTATAACTGGAATGGTGGCTCATGGTCATGTCGATGGTGCGTATGTGCATTATGCACCAGCCTACTGGCCGGGGGACTCAAACTTCACCATTTCATCGTTGGCTAGACTGTTCAGGCGACTTGAAGGTCCACTAATTCGGGAGACGGGCAACCTCTTTCCCTATCCGCCTGCAAATGCAATGTTCGACGCGCTATTCAAAGGGAAATCTCGGTGTATGGACACCTTGAAATTGATTCCACAGGAACGTCGGCGTGGATCTAGTCCCCTTTTTAACAAGCTCTATCTTCAGCTTGACAACTCCGCCAAGGATAACAAGAACCAGTACCTCATGGCGTTCTTGTCTTTGCTTACTGCGCGAAGAGTCTTCAAAGAAATTCATGTCGGTTTCCTTCTAGTCGGACATACTCACGAAGATATTGATGCGTATTTTAGTCACCTCTCGAAGGCTTTAAAGAGCAAGAATACATTTGTTGTTGCGGACCTCATGAAGTCGTTCATGGAGTCCCAGGAATTGTCATTCATGCCCGAATTCATCCAAGAGGTGGCGGATTTCAAGTTCTTTGTGAAGGGATACCTGTGCAGTGGCACGGCTAAACTAATTGGTTTGGGGGAGATGCACCTTTTTCGGTTCTACGTGGATAGTGATGGAATCCCCGTCATGAAGTACAAAAAGTCTGTAGTAGATTCACAGTGGCTACCATCAGATACACCTTCTCGATGCCTGTAGAAGAAAGACCGTATGAGTCATGCGACACTCCCTCGAGGTTGCCCTAAGCCTATTCCTTTCAAGCCTATGTAGAGTAGCGAAGTTGCGGAAGCCATGGGAAATCAAGAGAAGGCAGTGGAGGCAGCAAGGAATGCAACCTTAAGCAAGGGTTTGATTTTGTTAGGAATCAAGAAGTACATTGAGTATTGGCGAAACGGAATGTCCAAATGCAAGGGGTTTGCGGCCGCCTTTGCGCCGTACGTCAATTACTGGAAACGTGTGTTGCGGGAGCTCAAGGAGTCCCTTCCCGACTGCCCTTCAGAATTGGTGGAAGGCTTTTGGCCAAAGTAGGATTGGAGGTTGCAGGAATCTGTTGGCCAGCGGCCAACCATCAATCCTGTCGACATGGTTCCAGAAGAAGAGGAATTTGAACCTTATTGCGGACCCGCAAATGAGGCTCCAAGGGAAAGCTTTAATCCTTGGGTAGATATTCGACCGGGTTCATAGGTTCTGCTTAGACCTGAGGACCCCTCAGTATGTACTGTCTAGCAAGGAAGAGCATTGTCCAATGTCTGCAGAGAAGAAGGGCATGAGAATAATGGGAAGTTTATGCTCCAGTATTGACGACCAGATAATTCTAAAAGTAACTTGGAATTGATGTACCAGAATTGTTGGTACAGGAAATGGGTTGTGGAGAACATGCCTCCCACTTGAGTGGACGCATCTTGTGCATTGTACGCCAATTGGTCCAAGAAAGTGAACCCAAAATCACGTATTATTCCTAAGAAAAGCAGAGAGGCTGCCTAGACAAATTTGAATAGGGCAAACGAGGTGGACCCCTGATCGACTAACGTCTCGTGGTCCACCACAACTACCGGGAGATTTCCCGATGCTTTCCTTTGTTCACTGTGACCATGGCAGGGCTATCGGGATATCTCCCGATGGTTTATTTTGTTCGGCTTCATAATGGCACAGTTCATTTCTTTGGTAAATGGTTCTCTATGTCTTTTACGGAAGTTATTAGTACTGGCAGTGGAAGCCGTTGTGACTAGGATGGATTTATTTTATTCAAAAATATCAGAATGTGCAGGTCTTGTCACAATTCCTCGAGGGCACCCTCCAAATTCCATGTCGTAGTCGTAGCAAATGTCCATGCTCTTTTCTTTTGCTATTCTTTCTTTTCTTATACTTAATCTCTTGTGGGATTACTACAATGTTGCAAGACTTTTTTTTCATTGCCACTTACTGTTGTCAATATTCATCTTTACTTGCCACCTTTGGAACCTGCATTCAAACATGGAGCATCATTCAAAGTTCATATTGTCCGTGACATACAAGTTTGAGTGCAATTGACCTCTTGGGGGTTTCACAGCACACTTAGGTGCTTGAACTTCAAGGTATCTGGATATCTCCCGAAGTTATGCCTACTATTATGCATCACAGGCTATATACTGATCCGTATTTACATTTTATGTATATCCTGAGATGCATGTTCATGGGCTCTCATTGATCTCTTGGGGCATGTGAACACCCTCAACAAAATGAACTTCAATGTATCTAGATATCTCCCGATGTTTTGACAAACACCACGCAGCCATTCGAAGGCTATGTACTTCACATTTGCAGTTCATGTATATCTTGAGATCCATATTGTTGTGCATCAATGGACCACCCGGGAGCCTTCCAACGCCTTCACAAAAACAAACATAATTGTGTACAGAAATCTCCCGGTGTATTCCCTAACACCGTGCATCGGGAGATTTTAAATTCTGGACTTTGAATAGTCCAAAACTAGTTAAATATGGCATCTTGTTTTTCGGGCAATTAGAGCATCTTTTTGAAAAAAAATAACTTCTAGGATGCATTTCTAATTGCAATTTCTCAAATTTTTCAATTTTTTTTTTTTTGCATGGTTTATATTACTTTCTAGAACAACTTCACCATTGGGATAGTGCATTTTAATTCCATCTAAAATATATGAATATTTTAGATTTTCCTTCTATTTCAAAACTACTTTTACTTAACAATTTTTTAAAGAATGGTATTTAAGTTTGTTTTTTTAAATTTGTTTTTTCCCTAGACTCTCAACTCAATTCTCCACTACAAAGACTTAAGGCTCAAAACTCTGTAGTGCAAAAATTTTAAGTTAAAAATGTTCAAAGTCAAAAAATCTAGTCTCGCAATGTGCTGAAAACTTGTTTTTTTCACTTTAAATGCAGATAGATATCTTGCAATCTGTGCGGTCAAAAATTCTGAAATTTTTTCCACACACTCTCATACTAGTTAGGTATAAGATCCTGCGGTTGGATGTGAAAAAGAAATATTTTTCAATTTTTTTTATTTTTTGTTATAGAAATGGCAGTTTTGAGGGTTTTTTAGCAGAAAAAGGGCCTTGGTATATTAGGGGTTAAAAGGTAATGAGAACAACACTAAGACTATTTGATGTCCAAAGGGCTTTACAAAAAAATACATGCAAACAATTACATATAGATATATATAGAAAAGGTTAATGTATTTGATATTATTTTTGAGATGTCATGAAATCTACAATGCTATTTTCAATACTAAAGTTTCAAAATCAATGTGAGAAATTTTATCTACATTTTTGTGTCCCAAAAAGCATTGAAAAAACTAATGCCAAAAAGACTATCAAAGTAATTGTATAACAAAATGTCAAAAGAATGTTGAAAAAAATTGTATACAAAAGTGTTTCATATTTTTATGACCCATGTAGATTTAGAAGATGAATTTTCACAATAAAAGCTTTTTTTTTGACAACTTTTTTGCCACAATTGAATTAATCGTAAAGTCTATGCAATGAAGGATCAAGAGCTCAAGTTTGTAAAAAGGACCAAGGCTTGAGAAATATGACTATACATAACTCTTTGAAGCATCCAAACTTGGTCTAAAGCACCCAAATTTGGTTTGGTAGAATTTGAATGCTGTATTTCTTTTGTATTATTTTTAATTTAACCTTCTTCTAACAAATTGAGGTTCACATACATCCAAATAAGTTGAAAATGATTGTTTTGTCTATTATTCAACAATGTAACTAGCATAGTCACTTGGTGCTTTATAATAGTTGTACAAAATACTCAATGAATTCATGCACAATTGCACATATGCAAATAAAAGAAAACTGCAAAATTGCAAAAATGAAGATGTGATGTCTAGACTCTTTTCACACCATATTTATGGATTACAAAGTTCTTGAACACAATAACAATAAACCGGACACATATGAGAAGCAGCGATCCCAAAACTGGCTAAATTTCTCTCAGTTTCTACTCAATTTTTCCCAAAAATGAACATTTGGCTAAAAACCCTGAACCCATTCTGAGATCGCTGGTGAGAAGAGTTCTTCTCCTACTCCTTGGCCCAAGTACTCTATTAATAATCACCATTATATACAACAATCTTTCATTGGCACGATGACAAGATAACTCCAGAGTCATGTGGATTTAAGGCACCTGCATCGTGGCGAATCTTGGATCAAAGTCACTTGGCAGCATGATGAGAGCAAAATTCCATGTTTAGACACATGAACGCCCCGAACTTCGGGATATTAAAAAATGTCTACCCAGCCTAACACTATGACTCAGTTCAGCATCTATGGGAGTGCAAACTGGGAACCGTCCATACGGAGTATAATAGTTCCAGAAAAAAACTTAGGTTGATCAATTCAACATCATTCCGCGGATCACTACTAGGCTCTTATCTATACCAACTACTCAAAACAAGGTAACTCTGATCAAAGAACGTAACTCCAACAACAGGATTGAACTAGGCAACAATGGAAAAAACACGGCAAAAGCAAAAGAACAATTGGTAACTTAGTGTGCAAAAAAAATATAGAACATTGACGCAGAACAATCTTTGCACTGCAATTTCAGGAAATTACAGGATTCTGTAGGCGGTATACACTAACATCCCTGCTTGCGGCCAGTCTAAATCTAGACATTGCCATCACCGGAACAATTAGGCAGCGGCAGCCTCCTGGATAGGATACTCAAACGTGACTTCCTTTCCTGTAAGCTTCTTGTACACTCCGGCATAAGTCTCCAACTTGTACTCGGTGCTGTTGCGTTCCTTGGGATCCAAGTACACACGCATGATTCGAGACCCATCCAAACGGTAGCGCTGCCTCTTGCCAACAATCTCCGAGGGGTAAACCAAATCCTCGAGGATAGCCTCATGAACGGACGTCAAGGTCCTGCTCCTTGGCCTGTTGACGGCTGAGCCCTTCTTCGGGGGTCTCATGATGCGCCTGGTGGAGATAACCACAACATCCTGCCAAGAAGTGCACCAAACAAATCAGCATCATTATGACCTCAATAACCACATGAAAAAAGATCCCTAATGGCTGCCATCGATCATCAGCAAACACCTGAACAACAGTTTCCAACTCTCGAACCAAGGTTTTCGTCGAATTGAGTCCTCGGGGAATTGCCCGGTCAAAACAAGGTTCACATATGATCCGATAACGGGAACCCTATACAAGTGACACTTAATTATCTGTCGATGTCGCTGAAAAGAACCATAAACCTCCGATCTCGAAAGACTAATGCCCATCATTAGCAACCTCGGTCAAGTCGAGAGTACGTCATAGACAGATAACGCATGTGGAGAACCAGCACATGCACACATTTGAAAGGCGACCGGCACCAACAGGACCTTCGGAACAATTAGGCGTCATAAACCCTAAGAAAGTCAAACCCTAGAAGGGTAAAACCTCTAAAAATCAGAACACCAATACCTAAAAACGCAGCGAAGCAAGAACAAACCCCAGGAAAAGACGCACCTTGCCACTGAACTTCTTCTCCAGCTCCCTCACAAGCCGGGCATGGATCTTCTGGAATGCCTTGCGCAGGCGGTACGGCACATGGATGATCACGGCCTTACGATTGCCCGAGACATCGACTTCCTTGGCAGAGTTGATGAAGAGGTCGCGAAGCTCGCTCTTGAGTTCGGTGTTGGTCGACTCCAGGTCGAAGAGGGCCTGGGCGACGGACTCCTCGAACTCATCGGGCTCCTGCCCTTTCTCTTTCTGGATCTTCCTGCGCGCGGTGAAGGACATGGCGGCGAAGAAGGCGAGCCAACGAAGGAAGAAGATGGGTTGGGAAGCACCGGACGCCGCTGCCTGCGAAGCACGGGGCGCGCGAGTGAAAGAGGAAGGGACTTGGAGGCGCTAGGTCTCTTTGCTCCCACCGGAAACGACCTGCGGGACTGGGACTCGCCGCTGCCTCGCGTCAGCGGTCGCGGGCGTCGCGAAGTTAGGGTTTCGCCTTTCTCTCTTGCCGCCCTTTGCTGCGGGGTAAACTTGAATAAGTAAATTCGACAGATGGAATGCTTACCCTAATTGTTATAAATTATGGAGTTTCCATATCTAAATTTGACGTTGAAATTTTATTTTAGAAATTCTTTTTTAATCTACCCTTCACAAATGGTAAAGCAATTTTCTAATTGGGAAATTATACTGGCTTAGGCAAAGGTGCCATTTTTCTAACATTACCACTAATTCCAATATATAAAATGTTTAAACATAAAAAATAAAAAAATGTAAAATAATATATATGAATATATGAACATACATTTGAATAGGGTTTTTTCCTTTTTTTTTTCCTTTCATGTGATATTTACATCGCACATAGTGCACGCATGCAATAATTACACTATTGTAATACAATTTTTAAGAAAAAAATTACAATAATCTTTCTATTAATGTAATTCACATGAAAAATACAAAAACTTAATTCCTACCATGTTTTCATCTATTAATATCTACTCAAAAATTAGAACACTCTATCATATACTCCCAAATATAAATTCGTGAAAAATATTAAGAAGCGTTTATATTTGTTGGTAATAGAAGCAATTTAGATGCTTCAATCTAAAGTGCTTAAATTATAGTATTAAAATGCAAGAATATAGAGTTGTTCTTTTCTAGAAGAATGCATCCTAAAAAACTCTCAAAATAGGCAAAACATATCCAAGAAAACTCCCTAGTTCACATAAAATTGCAATTAGAATGCCTTAATTCTTTATTGCAATACAAAAAATCTAAAAAACTCCTAAATTTGGCAAAAAATGAGCGGGCAATTTTCAAAAAAAATGCATTCTCTTAGAAAATGCTAGAAGGGCTAACTTAAGAAAAGCTAGACACATTAAGGGGTATTAGACTTCAAGATGTGCTCCAAGAATGTAGGCAATTGGGAAAATAAGATCTTCTTAGCTCAGTTAACTGCAATGCAACAAAACTATCTAAAACTTAGGGAAATAGGCAAGTAGTTCCCAATTTAAGAGTTGCATTCTCTTTGAAATTGATTAGAAGGACTAAACAAAATGAAAGGAAAGATAGACTTTTAAACTTGTTTTTCAAGAATGGATGCAATTTGGGATCTAACTAAAGTTTACTTCCTTAAAATGTAGCAATTTTTTTTTTAATATTTGGATAGGATCTTCATTCTACAAACAAAACATCTGAGGTCTGCAGCCAAATATATCCACAGTTATCACATTGAATAAATTGTCCTAACTGTCCAATTTGTCCGCTTGTCTAGAACATCCAATGACTTTGACTACTTGTTGTGACTACTTTAAAGTAATTACATTGTCCGTCCGGTTTGTCCAAACTATTTGATATTTCTAGGCATCCGGGACATTTGGTGATCCTAACTTGCCTAGTGTGACAACAATGACTATATCCCTTTCAAGGTTTGCTAAATTATACATCAAGAATCATCTATCATGTTTGCATTTCTGTTTATTCTCTTTTTTTTCTACAAATTTTGAGTTTGTATGATATACCATTATAGAGATTCCAAGGCGGTAGATTACCACCCATGATACATTACAAAATTATTATTGTTGTAGTGTGGTAATTGAAAGCCATTTAGGAATTGGTTTTGTAATCAATACTTCATTTATTTACACGTTAAATTTACTATTCAATTTCCTTATACAATGTAGCGCCAAAGATGTACATGTAGCGGATGTACAAAAGCTATACCTCTAGAAAATGCTTTGGAGATCATTTTGAAAGAGTATCTTTATGTCCCAGATTAACCCCCTCTCACATCAAATGAGTTTTTTTTAGACGTGCGACATTTTATGTCACTAACTCTTTACAACAAGCTTTTGTGCATCCACTACATATACATCCTTGGCGCTACACTGTATTGGAAAATTGAATGGTAAGTTTCATTTATAAATAAATGCAGTATTGATTACAAACTAATTCCTAAACGGCATTCGATTACCACATTGCAACAAATAATAATACTTTTGTAATGTATCATGGGTGGTAATCTATTGCCTAAGAATCTCTATAATGGTATGTCATATAAACTCAAAATTTATAGAAAAGAAAGAAAATTAGCAGTAATACAAACATGATAGATGATCCTTGATGTGTAACTTAGCAAACATTGCATTAGAAGGGATTTGGAGCCAAGAAAGGGCCGTTTCAGGCTTGTTCCCCAATCTGTCCCTATGGTATGGGCTGTCAGAAAAGTATATTTTCAAAAAAAAAAAGAAATTTGCAAATTACATTTTAAGAATAATTTATATATTTGGAAAATCTAATGTGGCCGAAGTTTGGCCATGTCACCCTGCTGTAGTACCACAGTTTCAGCAATTGAGGACCACGCAAAGCTTATGGAAAACTCATGGGAACTTGCAGCCCTTTAAAGGGTCCAAATTCTCTCTAATGAAAGGGATACAGTCATTGTCATTATACCGGGCAAGTTAGAATCACCAAACATCCCAGATAGTCGGACATACCAGACGGGTTGGACAAATTGATTGGGCAATGTAACTACTTTAAAGTAGTCTCATTGAGTGGTCAGGGTCACTAGATGTCCTGGACAAGTGGACCACAGGAAGAACGGGGAGGCGTTACCCTCCCCGGTGTTTATTTCCACATTGAAGCTTCCCCCCCCCCCCCCCCCCCCCCCCCTTGACTTTCTTTAATCGGAAAGTCAAGGGGGGGTAAAGCTTCACTGTGGAAATAAACACCGGGGAGGGTAATGCCTCCCCGTTCTCCCTGTGGACAAATAGGACAGTTTGAATAGACAATTTGTTCACTATGATAATTATGGATAGAATAACCTTGCCAATTGTCACACAGAAGAAATTCAAATCCTTCTTCATAATATAATAGGAAGTTGCAAGCTATGAAACTTGACATGATTATTCAATGCCATATTAACCCCTAAAGTTTCATGACTATGTTTTCACCAAAAATGCTCCAAAACTGCCATTTCTAATACAACTACCAAATTTTTGGAAAAAAACAATTTTTGAAACATGTAACTATATGATCTTTTAGTATGATATTTTGAAAACATGTGGTAAAAATTTCAGAAAATTCCACTGTGTGGATCATAAGATATAAGCATTCAAAGTCTTGAAAACCAGTTTTTCAATCCTGCGAAAAACCGGGCAGCTGCACTTTGCAAGCTCACTTTTCAATGAAAAAATGCCGAAAAGGGTGGTGCTTCTTTGAATTTAGTTTCGTAAACAAGTTGTCTATATGCTTGAAGAATTTCACATCATTTGGAATTGTACAACATATAGGAAAAAAATAGTAAGTAGAAAGAAATAGAAAATGACTCAAAATACTAATTGTTAATATTTTAATCATGGAATTTAAAAATATCAATCCCAACGGTTGTAATGTTGTAATAATCAATTTACATCTTAGGATTTTTTTTTTTTCAAAAAATATTGAAAATGGAGTTAAATAAACAACTTTAAAGATTTTTTTAGAGTATGACAATCCATAACTGCCCGCAAACCAAAAACCCTCATAACTTTTGACTCATTGATTGAAATAGAACGACTCAAAGCTTTTTAAGTATATATAAATGTAGAGAACCAATTTCAAAAAAAAATTCCGGAAAAAATGATTTTTTCTGATCTGCCCAATCTGCCCAATTACAAAAATAAGCAACATATTAGGTCACAACTTTTGACTCGTATTTCAAAATGTCATGAAACTTGGTACACATGAAGACATTCCTCGCCCCCACCTTCTATTAAAATTTCAGCCTCAAATATGGATATCTCTAGTCACACATACCTGCCCAAAATTTCTATACGGCCAAAAAATGCATGTTGGTCCTTTAGGGGTTAAGATTCAATTTTGAAAAAAAAAAAAAAAAAACTTTCTTCTTGCAATTTTTGTTGCAATTTAAATGTAACAAGATTGAAATTTAGTGCAAAAAAGCACCACAGCCATTCCCCGCACAATGTGCGGTGATTGTATGGTGCTGCAAATTCTTGTTCTCAGCCTGTTTCCTGATTTTTGTTCCCTTGTCGCTTTCAAAGTTTTCTCTGGATGAAAATTTTGATGAAGTATCTGTTGTTGGATGAAGGAAGAGTAGGGTTTAAATGGCGGTGGCCATGTACTTGAGGTTTCTCTCAGGTTCAAGGTGGCACCTTTCAATGTGAGGTTTATTGTGTGCGTTATGTGCGGACCATTTGGGTTTCGGTGTGCATTGGTTCTCTTAGCAATGCGTCCATTTTTTAAGCTTGCGGTTGTGCATATTAGGTTTCGCCAAGTAACCAAGGGGGCTTTTTTTGTTGCAAGATTGTGACCACCATTCCCTCCATTGGTATGCTTATTTTCTTTGTAAGGCCTCTAGGAACATTTTTCTTGAAGTGCACCAACAAATGTTTTCTAGGAAGATTTTTGCATGTCATATAGCCATTCTCTTGGTAAGTCATTACTGCCTCTATTTTACATTTGTTGATGTAATCAATTAAAGGTTTAGTTTTCCTCTTGAAGATGTATAGATTTGGTATGTAGGATCCTGTTACATTGATGCAACTCATAATGGACATCCATTCTCTGTTATCTGCAGTTTTTTGTTTGACGAATTTACTTCCTTTTTTTGCAACCATGAATTGCCCTCTATTGCACACACCTCAATTTCATCTGCATTCCAGATGTAGCGGAGGTGGTAGTTTTCAGTGTTGTAAATAGTCTCCAGTAGGTTGTGGAAGAGAGTTCTTTGGATGTCTCCTTGAAAAGTGCCCACCATTTATCACTTGGTAATCCATCTCTAAAGGGGTGTTGTCTTGGCGCATTGTGTAGGATTGTTTGTATGATGTACTTCAACATGTTTAAGGTAATATACAAGGCCACCTCTTGTACTGTGAGGCACCACTTTACCAAAGCTAGCTCCTCTACCTCTATCAAGTAGATTTGTTGTCCTATTTTCTTAGATTTTGTTCTTTCTTTCTACTAGTCTTGTGTGCTAGATGGTAAAATTCCATAGAACTCCCCTACTTGTCTTATAGACATGTTTTTAGATGCCATGACTGCAAGTGCCAACACTAGAAGAAAATGAAGGATTCTGCGACTGCAAAGAGCAACTGTTTTTTGAGTTGTATGACTCATTTGCAACTGGTGCTAATTTGGAGACTATAGTTGCAGTGGACAAGTTGCATGTCAAATTTGTAGTCACAAAATCTTGAGCATCCAACAGCCTACTTGGAACTTCATCGATGAACTTTTCTAACATGGTTGCTGATGTGCGACTCATTTGTAACTCATTTGTAACTTGTAAAATTTGTATATTTTGAAATTCTTATTTCAATGATTTGTAGATTTTAGAATCTCAAATCTAGCTATTTTTTAGATTTTAAGATTTCTAATCTATTTTCTTTTAGACTTTAAAATTTCAAATCTAGCTATTTTAAGATTTTAGAATTACAATCTAGCATTTTTTTAGATTTCAAAAATTGAAATATTGATATTTTATAGATTTCACTTGTTTAATAGTTTTACAAGTTCTAAATTTTTTTGGATTTTAAATATTTTTAAATTTCTACAAATTGCAGAAATTTACAAATTGTAGAAATCTACAAATGGTAGAAAATCTACATACTGTAGAAATCTACAAATTGTCAAAATCTTAAAACTCTATTAACAAAATTTATTACATAATTGTGTACAACAACTTACAAGTCTTATAAGTCTAATCTAATGGTACTCTTGACAATTGATATGGAACAATTGATATAAGACAATCTGGAAACAACTAGAATACAACTAGGATACAACTACAAGACAACTAGGAAACGACTACTATCATTTTATAGTTGCAGTCGCTTCCTAGTCGTTTTCTAATTGTTTCCTAGTTGTTTTTTGCGACTGCAGATTGACATGGTGGATTCCACAGAAAGTAGAATTCTTGACATCCACAATTGTGATGAATATTGGTTGGAAAATAGCTCATATCATAACTCCCTCTATAATATCACAAATGCTACCATTATTAATAGGGGCTCATGCTTGCTATGCTACGCATTCATTGTATCACATATTAGTAAAATTTTGATATATTTCAATAGAATGCATGATAATAATTTCAATAAGTCTTTGATATAATTAATTTTAATACTTTGTAAATATATTTTCAATCATGCATACATAAAAATAATATTTTCACACAATGTTATATTACAGAAATAGAATAGTAGTTTGCAATCACCTCTGTAATATCACATCTACAACTTTTATGATTTCAAAATTCTATTGCTACTACCAAATGATTTGAAAAATTTATTCAATTGAATCGTTTTGGATTTTGCAACAATTAAGTTGTTTATGAAGTTTTTGAAATTTACAAGTTTTTCTTTTCAATTCACCAAGTTTTTAGGTTGCCATTATTCGTAACAATTGAGTCAACTTTTGAATGCATTACAATAAATGTGTATCTTTTACAGTATTCACCATTGCATATATTTCATTCATCGTTCAATAAATTTCTATTGTACATTTCAATATATGCTTACTAATAAACAAAATTATACAAAGATTTTAGTAATTTTTATTTGAAGATTTATTGAAATTTTTGTTCTGCATTTTATCTAATACATAAAAATTCTAATAAAATTCTAATGATGAATGCGTAGCATAGCAAGCGCCAACCGCTAGTTCATTCTAAATTTGAACTCAAGTACAATTCATAATCCTATACTTCATTCTACAATTGCTTTGCAACTATCGCAATTAAAACAATACATATTACTTCATTCTACGACTACTTTGCAACTAAAACAATGTGCTGATGATGTAAAACAATGCCGCAAAACAATGAAGTAAAATTTGGTGCAAATAGAGAGGATTGTAGTTGCAGGATAGTTGTACCAGAACTTAGTTGCAGTTAACCGGTTGTGGCGGACACATTTTTCTTCTAGTGCAAGTGCATGTCTACCTCTTTCCGTTGACTTCTCTTCATGTTCTTGCTTTTGAATTTTATAGGTTGGGGTTTTGTGGTTGCAAATCTAATCCTCTTCCTTGGGGGAATTGTATCTCCAAGAGCTTCCATTTAGAAATCTAGGCATATGCATGCTTCAATAGTTGATGTAGTGTTTACATACTCTAGTAATTGATGTAGGATTTAGGATAGTAATAAAATAAATGGGAGTATTAAACAGAAATAATATATGTAATGTATGTAAATACCTTGTTTCTTGGTGCAGCTCCCAATACTCTTTGAAGCTCCAAACATCTAAATCTCCACAACCTCAACAAGCCACAGCTCCTTGCTTTGTAATCAAAACACACATTTATCAGATTTACCTAAAAATTACGGAAACTCTTGAGCAAAGCTACACAATAAAATAATAACTTGACAATAAGCCCATATAACCTTGACAATAAGTCCAGATTGCTTTTTTGCAATTTCTTACCTTAACCCCTAAAGGACCGGTTGTCCCCTTGGGGGACAATTTGGGTCCGGGCAGGTTCCTACGATCTCAATTTTTAGTAATATTTTTTGGAATTTTTAGAGGTTGTGGGTTTTTGTGAGATCTTTGTGAATATATAATTTTTATTTTAATTGATGCCCGGGAGCAAAAGTTATAGCACAATAAGTAAAATTGGAATTTTGTGGGCAACAGAAAAAAAATCACAAAAAGTCAAAATAATTTTTTTCAAATTTTTCCCTCAAAGATTATATTTTTGTCTACATGTGAAGCTTTGTTTCATTCAATTTGGATTAATAATGAGAAAGTTATGGAAAATCTTAGTTTTTCGGGCAATCTAAGCATCTTCTTGAAAAAATAAGTTGTAGAATTCATTTTTGAATGCAATTTTGAGAATTTTTCAAATTTTTTTGTTAGATAGGCTTAGATTTTCTTGCTAGAACAATCTCACGGTTGGGATTATTGTGATTCAATTCCATCTAAAAGCTATTAACAATTTAGTTTTTTCTTCAATCTTGTATCCACCTCTACTTAACAATTTTTTAATGAGTGAAAACTAAGTGCTTTTTTTCCTAAATTTTTTTGGTAGATTCTCAACTCAACTACTTAACATAAACAAGTAGAAAATCAAAATCAGTCGTGCAAAAAAATTGAAATAAAAAGATTCAAAGCCAAAAAATCTAGTCAAGCAAGGTAGAAAAAAACTTGTTTTCTTCACTTTAAATGCATATATCTTGCAATCTACGTGGTCAAAGTTTCTGAAATTTCTTCCACATATTCATATACTAGTCAAGTATAAGATCTTACGGTTGAATATGCAAAAAAAACCAATTATGTAAACTCTTTTCTCTTTGCAATAGAAATAACATTTTTGAATGTTTTTTGGTAGGAAAATCACCTCAGTCCTTTAGGGGTTAAACTCTTCACTGCAAAGTATCTGGAATTACCTTTTGTAGAGCATTGTATTGTTGTCTCATCCGATACATCATCCATTTTTGAAATCATCCAATCTTAAAATCATCCAATCTTCATCCAAGTTTTACTAATGTTTCATCTGTACCCTGGTGTTTCCATTGTCTCGTTCGCAAAGTTCCAATGTATATGGTTCATATCCGATCATTAGTGATTTTAAAATGTAGTGATTGGAAGTGTACAATCAATAACGGGAGTACTCTATATTTGACTATAGACTTTGGATGTTTTATTTGTAGAATGAAGATCCTATCCAAAATATAAAAAAACTTTGTTAAATTGCAAGGAAATAAGCTTTAGTTAAATCCCTAATTGCATCCATTCTTGAAAAACAAGTTTAAAAGTCTATCTTCCCTTTCATTTTGTTTAGCCTTCTAATCAATTTCAAAGAGAATGCAACTCTTAAATTGAAAACTACTTCCCTATTTCCCTAAAGTTTTAGATAGTATTGCTACTTTGCAGCTAAAGATCTTGTTTCTCAAGTTGCATGCATTCTTGAAGCAAAAGTCTTGAAGTTTAATACCTCTTAGTGTGTCTAGCTTTTTTTGAGTTAGCCCTTCTAGTATTTTATAAGAGAATGCATCTTTTTTGGAAATTGCCTGCTCATTTTTTGCCAAATTTTGGAGATTTCTAGATTTCTTATTATTGCAACAAAGAATTAAGGCATTTTAATTGCAATTTTATGGGAATTTGGGAGTTTTCTTGATATGCTTTGCCTAGTTTTGAGAGTTTTTATAGGATGCATTTTTCTAGAAAAGAATAACTCTATATTCTTGCATTTTAATACTATAAGTTTAGTACTTTAGATGAGAAATGAGAATGACCATTTGAGAATCACAGTGAGTTGAGACTCTTCTGTAGTCTAGGTTTTTGCTATCCTCACAAAACACCCGGGACTATAGTATAGGGGTTCAAAATCTAGGGAATGGTCAAATAGTCTAACGTATTAGTAGCTAAAGTCACTTGTATCTTATAGAAAAAATGGAAAATACACTTATATTCTATTGGCAATTTATCATTATCCTATCAATTCTTTAGATACAATTCCAAGCTAGAAATTGCTTTATAGTCAATTGATCAAATATTTGCATACAAGATCTTCTTACACGTACATCAATCTTATAGTAATCCGATCAACTTGTCCAATTATAATTTCATTACAAATTAAATTATATAAAACAATTTGACATATAGATAATAGAATTCAAATAAAATTTGTTATTATACAATTCAAAGACATAAAAACTCCCCTAAAGTATTTTAGAGCAATATCTTTGTTTTGCCACTTGAGCTTCCAACTCCAAAGTGGCATTCATTGGTTCATTTAATCTTCATAACAATCCATCACGCTTTCAACAACTTCTTGATGGTATAATTCCAACTTCACTAGGATGGAAAGTCCATTTTTATTTCTTGAGATAATTTGTCTAGCCTTTAATCAACACAACTTAATCCACTTCACAAAAAAATCTCAATCACAAATAATTCAACTAAGCACAAACACACAACGAGATCCAATCATTGGATTCTCAAATAATTTGTTAAATTTCCACACAATTCAGAGGATCCAATCACTGGATCTTGATTGTGGATATATACACTCAAAGTTCCTCCAATCACTTAACACATACAAAATACAATTTGTCAAATTCACAAAAATGATCCAATCTTTGGATCAAATACACACAAATTCACATCGGAAAATCTTCACACCAATTTCACAAACAAGTTTCCACACAAGATGCTCACACAAAAATTACGTCCAATCACTAGATTGTAATAAAATTTTGGCAATTTGTCAAGTAATGAGATCCAATCATTGGATTCTCAGACAATTTGTTTAATTATTTCACAATTCAGAGGATCCAATCACTGGATTCTCAGACAATTTGTTTAATTATTTCACAATTCAGAGGATCCAATCACTGGGTCTTGATTGCGAATTATAAAAATGCTCAATTTAGTCCAATTACTGGATCTAAATTTAGAGCTTATAAGACAAATTGCTTATAAGAAATATTATATTGAAGAAGTTCAAAGTACATGAAGACGAGACAACTTGACAAAAGCTATTTGATAACCGAGAGAGTGGGGGCGAGGAAATGACAAATTGTCTGGCTATATACCAAAACTGAAGACAACTATTCAAACCCAAAGTATAAAGTCAATTTGCCTTTTGCAATCCTAAGCCTTCATGGCTTATAGATCCTTTTTAATCTGACAATTTGTCTATATTATTACTCTATTGTGTGAATTATTTGTCAATTTGTCTCTATTTACACTATTCACAACAAATTGTCAAAAATCAAAAATTGTCGGAAACTCCATCCTCCTATGTCTAATTTTAAATTTTAAATAGCTTGAATAGATATTACCTATAGTTTAGACACCTTTAGCACCTCGTTTTGAAACTACCCTCCTATAGTTTAGAATTTTATGCTGCATTACAAGTAATAATCAATGAGCTAAAATTCAAGTTTTACAAGAACATGGAAGTTTTAGATATTTGTAGATACTTTGTTTAATCTTGTGATGGTTTTTGGATGCAAATTTATAAGAACATAGCAATTTTTACACTAGGGTCCTAGCACCTTGGAATCTCTACAATGGTATATCACATTACATAGTTTGTAGATATCCTCTAAAATGATATATCACAAACTCAAAATTTGTAGAAAAGAAAGAGAGCTTAGTAATAATGCAAACGTGATGGATGTTTCTTGATGTATAATTTAGTAGACCTTGAAAGGGGTATATTTGGTTGTAGACCTCGGATGTCCTATTTGCAGAAGGTGTGAACATCCTAGAGTTCGTTCCAAGCTTGACAACATGTTTAGAACTTGTTTTGTGAAAGATCACTTTGGGTACCATTGCAATCAAACTTAATTTTTTTGGTCATTCAATTTATTGAATAATTTCTTCTGCAATCAATTTTACTTGGACAGTTGTGGATGCATTGTAAAATATTAGAATTAACTTGAATACTAACTAAATCAATGGATGATACTAATTTATTGTGAATACTGATTTACAAATTTTGCCTATTCAAAAAAGACAACAATCTATAGGATATATTAATTCAAAAAGTATACATTACATTCTAGACCATGATATTATTCACCCTTGAGGGGAATCTTTAATACATATAAAAAAAAATTATTTAGCTTTGTGGATTCTCTTTTCTTTGCTAGTCATTTGATTTTCCCACCAACGTCTATAGTAGCCTCTTTTAGGTGGCAAAAAAACCACTAGGAAGCAAAATGTACATTTAAAAAATGCTGAATTTCAAGTAAATCTTTGTTTTTGTATTGCAAAAATTATTAAACATTTTGAATTTTTTTTATCCAATTTACCTTTCATCTAGTATCAGCTTCAAAACAATATTGTTGATTGCCACTCTAGGGTAGAAGTATCTATTTCCAACAACAACCTATGATGGCTTTATAGGATGATCTAGTGTTGACAACAGTTAGATGCATTGTTCATTGAAAAAGATTCTTTGTTTATACCTTCTTATCCATTCATCTCTCTTCCCTCTTTGTTTAGAGAGAATTGCCAAAGCTAACTATAATAGGTGAATCTACGAGATTGGTATGGGTTCAAATGAAAAATCCACATTTATATTGAATAAATTATTCATTCTTAGGAAAAATTGTTTTTTTTGCACTCTTCCTTGTCCTTATGTTTGCACACATTGAGCTCAAATTCTCAACAAATTTTTTATATCTTCCAGGCTGAAATGCTTAAGTTATTAGAAACAGGTACCCTCTACCTTAACCATATTCAAACATTTGCAGAAAAGGCCTTGCACACATTTTCAACCATTCTAATAGCAGGACATTAGATCCGTTCCATGACAATAGATAAAAAAATCCAAAAATATCAACCACTAATAAACAGTATCATTGCCCAAGGATGGAAAATAGACCCACTAATTATCATTACAGCAAGAGCTAGAGGAACAATACATACTCCATCAATGAAACTCTTTGAAACCAAACTTAAATTACCCAAAATTGCTCTAAAACAAACTTATAAAGCAATCAATACCATTGCCATATGATTTGCTGGTTCAAATGAATCATATTACATAAAAAAAAAATCCAAAACAACCAACCACTTCCAATGAAATAAGAATTATACAAATATACACTAAAACAAAACCCAAAAATGGAAAGGAATAGTGATGAAAATCACTATTTATTTGTATTACAACCGAGTGCTAGTACTTGTCTTAGGTAGAAAATGGGGTTGGTTGGTTGGAACAACTTTCCTACCTAATGATCACTCACTATTAGCACCAAGCCATGTCTATCACGCTACTGGTCAGACGGGCCTAACGCGATTCGAACTCGGACCACATAGTCATAATATTTAGTTCTTCTTCAAACAACCTCTGAACTCATGGCTTGGTGACCCTCCTCTAATACACTTCACATGCATAATCCATAATTCATCCAACAACCTTAATCTTGGTTACTTTTATTTGGTTACTGGTACTAAAGTGTCTATTCTTGAAAAGAGAGAGTAGTTTTGCATCAATGGCCCCTGATCTGGTGGACATTGGTTCATTGTCATTACGAACAAATACTTTATTCACGTCGGCCTTCTTTAAAGACCGGAGTTCCTATCTATCTGTTTGTTTCATGAAATGGGATCATCAAGGCAAAAATTGTGTTATCTGGTAAAGGCCCCTATTTTGTGCTGTGTCTACGGTACGATGTAGACTTCTCTTAGCTAATTTGAGGTCTCTGGTTGCAAATATGAATTTTTGTGGCAATTAAAAAATTCATGTGTTCCCCCCTAAGATAAATCCACCCTGTTGGTTCCACTTTGCAATATGGATTTAACCCCTAAACGCCTCAATCATTTTCTAGATTTTTGCACATTTTTGCTTATATCTTTGTATATAAATATTATTTATCAAAATTTCATGAATTTGGTCATTAAGGAAGATTATCATTTCTAGATTCAAGTATTACATTGGATGAATGAGAAGTTAATTGGACTAAATAGTGCCTTGAAGCCCTCTGTTCCTTGTCTAGAATATGGATGTTGAAGCGCTTCAAGATTAGCCCTTTAACCCCTATAGGACCATGAGTGCAAATTTTGAACAATGAATGAACGGAAACACATCCTAAACTCACCAAAATGCATTTTTTCATCCATCAATTTTGTTTGAAGATTCTTATATTAGTTCTTTAACATTTGTATGGTTCAGACTATGAAGATTTTGCTTTGCAAATATTCTATATTTCAAAAGGTATTGGGAGGTCTAGCCTCAAAAAATAGCTTTTTCAGTTCAAAAAATGACCCTTCAAAAATGACTTGAATCAAAAAATTAAATAAAAATCTTCAAAAATCAGTATAATTAGAACTCAATATTTTGAGCTTATAGGAAAAAAAATCTCTTAAAAATCATAAATATTCAATCTACAATTGATTTTAGAAGGAATTTTCAATTTCTGGCTTCAAATTTTATTGAAAAATATTGGTATGTATATTTGTTGATCTAACCTTATGGATGTGATCTATAAATAGCATTTTACAACTATTGTTTGAGAGTCATCATTAAAATATTCTTCTAAGTTGCATTTTATAATAGATCTTCACAATTTTGGAAATTTGGGCACCCCTCCGGTCCTTTAGGGATTAAAGACCACTCAACCAATTTTGGGTCAAAATTGCTACATTTACATTTGTAAGGTCAAATTAGTTGTGAATTGAGAGATGAGCCAAACGATGTGGGGAATTTCCAACTCCACCCACAAGAACAAAAATCGGGCCAATTTGAGCCTTCACATGGGCTCAGGGTTGAAATTAGTGACGGTTTTCTGGTTGGAAATACAACATTTGAAAACAGAGATGCATCATAATAAATTGGATTGCGCCATAGTTTGCCACATAATGGATGCCGACCCCCTAAAAAATTCACCACCACATAGTAAACCATTCATCCTGCACCCATCGGTACGGTCAGTTCTTTGACAGGCATTGTTTTGATTCAACCACAAAAGGCATTGCCCACCCCCAAAATCAACCACAGTCCTTAAAGGGTTAACTTCCCCCATTCTAATAACTCTGTGAAAACAAAAAGCAAGATTTCCTCCAAAGGAATGATCTTCCATTTGCTTCAAGAACGTCCAGTTGGCGCCAAATTCACAGATCCACACATCACAGCCGCCAGTGCAGATGCTTGCCCTTGTTATTACTGGGTGATGTAGCGGTTTGGTGATCGGCGTTCAAATTCCTTTAGGGCGCCACTTGTAGGTCCCGCGCCAACTACAATGGGGGCTCTACTACTCTGCGCTCAGTGCTTCAGTAGTTGTTTGTCAATTCCCGCGGAGGTTTAAGCTAGACGATGAAGGAATCTCGCCGCTTCTCTCCGTTGATTGTCCCTTCCTACTCTCAGTTCTGTTCCAGCATTCTTCCTTTTTCTCACAATTTGGACGGTTGAGGTTTTTGCATTTTGCTAGTTGAAGTGAATTGTTTTAGTTTCTGGTGGCTATGGCGCCGGGTACGAAGCCAACTCCTGGAAAGAGCGGCCCTCAACGTTCCATTCAGTCTTTCTTCACCAAAAGCCCTGCGAAGGCTCTTGTAGAGTTGAGTCCTGGCGGGAAGAAGAAGGCGGCGTTGGATGTGGACGCAGTGCAGCAGGAGGAGGAGGAGGAGAAGAAGATCGGGAATGGAAAGGCCAAGTCGGTGAAGAAGTCGACTCCGGGGAAGAGGAAGAGCGATTTGGAGGCAGGGCATGAGGAAAGTCCGCGGACGAATACGAAAGCGGTTTCGAGGAAGCCGAAGCTAGTAATTGGAGCCGGTGCTGATAGTATCGAGGTGGATGATGTTGCTCCAGAAGACGAGGTAACTCCCTTGAAGAGACGACGGTTGAGGAAAGTTCGGGATGATAGTAATTCAGATCCTTTGGCCGTATCGAGTCCAGAGTCTAAGATAGGTCGGAGATTGAAGGTTTATTGGCCGTTAGATAAAGCCTGGTACGAGGGATGCGTGAAAGGTTACGATGCGAGCGAGGAAAAGCATGTTGTGCTGTATGACGACGGAGAAGAAGAAGGCGTGGATATCGTGAGGGAGAAAGTGGAGTGGCTCCCAGAAAGTGAAGAAATGGAGACTGGCACGCGAGCGAAGCGTCGTCGGAGTGATGCAGCAAATTCCAAATCGGGATCAGCTGGAGGTACATCAGCTGCTACGGGGACCAGTGTGGAAGTAGAGAACGGAGACTCATCAAGACGGGGACGAGCTAGGCGGCAAATACAACATGTGGAAGAATCTGACGACGGTGGTGATGATGATGATGATGACGATGAGGACGATGCTGACTTTCATGTTGTCCAGGACTCCAGTGAAGATAAAGAAAGCGAATTGGATGACGAAGACGACGACGAATTGGATGATCCTGAAGGGGAAAGTGATTCTGATGACAAACCGCGGAAACGACCGAAGAAAACACCTTCGAGCGCTGTTAAGAAACCAAGTGCAAGCGGCTCTAAGAAATTTAGCAAGCCAACATTGACCCCTGGCGTAGGATCGGGGGCTTTTAAAAGTCCTTCATTAGCAAAGAGTAGCACCAGGATCAATTCTGGACGGTTGGATTCTTTTCTGGGCGTCTCAAACGATTTTCCATCAAGTGAGTGCCGAATGCTGAAAACGCTGCATCTTCACCTCTACCGTTGGTTCTTAAATTTCCATCGCTATTCTTGCACCTTTCTGCGCATTTCTTATTCTTTATAGACTCACAAATATCCGACGGAATGCACTTGTGCACAGGTGGTAAGTCAGCACTGATCGGAGAAGCAGACGAGCGCTTTGGCAGTCGTGATTCAGAGAAGTTCAAGTTTCTTGGAAAGTAGGTTATTTGAGAAATTTCCTGTCTGCGTATGCTAGTTGTTTCTGTACGCTTGCTACTATGACTTGAACATGCAAATGCGGCATGTAACTAGATCTTTGCGTATTTATTCTGTACATTTGTGTCAGGCAACTCTGCATCTCCATTGTAAGTCCTTTGTTTCACCGTCACCTCTCAAACCCCACTTGAAGGTCCTCTAATATGTGCAGCTCTTGAGCAATTTTGCTCCTGATGCTGTCCTCGGATGATACTTCAACAATGAAGTTAATGCCATGATAGAGAAGAACAGGCTGACCCTGATGCAATGAGTAAAAGAACTGGAGAACTTCTTATTTGATGGCATCTGGATTTGACCGTATTGCTATTTGATTTCTTCTGGCAGGGACCGCAAGGATGCTGCTGGTAGGAAACCCACTGATCCTGATTACAATCCGTGCACGCTTCATCTGCCAGCAGATTTTGTGAAAGCGCTTTCAGGGGGGCAGGTAGGCTACTCTGCGCTCTACTCTGAATTATTTTGAAATATTTCCTCAAGACCTTTGTTATCTTGTTGACGTGCGCTCTTCTTGAATTGAACTGGATTTGCGTGGATTCTCGTGACATGTGCAGCGGCAGTGGTGGATTTTTAAAGCCAAACACATGGATAAGATTGTACTGTTCAAGGTAAACCGTTCTCTTGAGAATTTGCGGGAGTTAGAGACTCTGTACGCAGTATTGCGTAAACTCTTGTGATAATGTAGTTCGTTCTTTAACCCCTAAAGGACCACAAGGCCACCAATGTCTTCTGCAACATAATTTTTTGCACCCTCGGTTCTTTAGGGGTTAACGATATGATGTGATTTTTCCATGAACCACATGTTGTGCTGGTTCTGTTTGTTGATTTCTATTTTGTATTGTGATTTGCAAATAAGTCATTTGTATTGTTTTGTATTGTTTTGGTTAGAGGAAATCCAGAGTGAAGGATCCTGTGTGAAGAAACCTTCCGTTAGACCTTTTGAAATATCATGACGGATTCTTGATGGTTGCTCTGTAGATGGGAAAATTTTATGAGATGTTTGAAATGGACGCACACATTGGTACGAAGGAGTTGGACTTGCAGTATATGAAGGTCTGTGTTCTTTTGATCACCCCTATTTGCATTGTTGACTTTGACAGGACTATTCTAAACATTGCTAATTCAAGCATGAAGCTCTTTAAATAGTCGAGGGATTTTAGCACAAACTCTCTATGTTACTAAGCGAGCGCTGTCCTTCGTATCAGTATCATCTGGCTTGTATCAGCACGTCGAAATAATACCCTACATCATATCACTGTTCCATGTATCGCAGGGAAATCAGCCTCATTGTGGCTTTCCAGAGAAAAACTTCGCGGATTATGCACACAAACTGGCTCGCAAGGTACTGATTGTCACCCAGGTTATACCATGCCTGTCTCACCATGCTGCATCATGGGTTTTGTTGACGTTGTGATTTCTAGTACGGATCTGAGTACAACCTTTGTTGTCAAATCAACCTCAACTTTGATTAGAATTTGGCTTATTAATCATGGTCTCAGCCTTGAGGTGTACCTATATGTATTACTCGTTGTATTTCTATGTAACCTAAAGTTCTCTTTGCAGGGATACCGAGTTCTTGCTGTGGAACAGACAGAGACTCCTGATCAATTGGAGAAGCGTCGGAAAGAAACAGGATCTAAGGACAAGGTATGGCTGGCAACTTATATCCAAATCCTTGTGTCGCAGAAATCAACCGTGGATAATAACACATATGTATTTTAATTGCAGGTTGTGATGCGTGAAGCATGCGCTGTGATCTCAAGAGGCACAATAATTGACGAAGATATTGCTCATATGAGTGGAGAGAGGATGGTCATGTTATCACTTGTTGAGCGTGCGTCAGAGAGTGGACCTTCATCAATAGGTCTTTGCGTGGTGGATGCATCAACAGGCTGCTTCCAGCTGTGTCAGGTGTTCTAACGTTTCTTCTTTTGTGTGTCGTTGATTGTTTCTGCTCTTCCTACTTTCCATTGTCGATTTTGCATCGAGTTATTAAATGCTTGCGTGAGAGCTGATCTTAGTGTTTTGACTTGCAGTTTGAAGACGATGCTGCCAGAATACGCTTAAGTGCTGTGTTGACAGAATTGAGGCCAGTTGAGCTAATAATACCTCGCGGTACCCTTTCTACTGCCACTTCTCGAGTTCTTCGAGATTGCACCAGACAACCACTGGTCAACGAACTAAATCCGGGTGATCTATGGGATTCTGAACAAACTATGAAGGAGGTTGCGAATGTTTACTCTGGTCTTCGGTCTGAGAAAGGAAATGCGGTTACCGAGGAGGAGCTGGTGCCGAAGGTTCTGAGACATGTGAAAGCATTTGGAGAGGAAGGAGAACTCGCATTATCTGCCTTTGGAGCATGTGTCGTCTATCTGCGTCAAGTGTTATTGGATCAAACGTTGTTGGCTGTTGGTCGAATCGATCTCCTCCCGTCGTTCAATTCACTCCTTGATGACCCCGAAAGCAAGGCTCTTGTGGAACAGGAAAAACGAGGAGTGGATGCTGCATTTCATAGGTTTGAACCTCACATGATACTCGATGGTGCTGCCTTAGAAAACTTGGAGGTTTTGGAGAATTCTGATGGCGGCACACATGGGTGAGCTTGACTTCACTTTTGTTTTATGGCTCACACTTAGTATGTAAACTGCAATTGCGTTGTTTGACAGTGTTGATGTTGGATTCATTTGATCGCGAGATATCGATACAAGCGATCCTGTTCATTCAGTGAGACTTCCGCCCTTTGATGTGAAGGATCGCGTAAGGTATTAATGATTCTTTTGGACAGAACATTGCTGGCGAAGCTAGATTATTGTACCACTCCATTTGGTCGCCGATTATTGAGAGGGTGGCTTGCCAGACCCCTACTTCTTGAGGAGTCCATTAAACAACGCCAAGTGGCTGTTAGGGACCTGAAGGTAAGCTGCAGAAGTTCGTCTCCTTTGAAGTATACTGTTCTATTTCCTGTTCTCCAATTTTATATTGACTATGCCACTTATTCATATCACATTTTATCAGGGAGTAGCTTTAGATAACGTGTCGAGATTTAAGAGAGAGCTGGCAGGGGTGCCCGACTTGGAACGCGTACTAGCTCGATTACATGCCAGCAGGTGAGTCCTTACGTCCATAAAGTGTTGACTCATCTTTTGATGTTTCTTTTGTGATGAACATCAATTGCTCTTTTAGCATGTCAGTTATTTAAGAATCTCCGTCCTCTTGGCTTCCTTTACCTTCACTTCAAGAGAAGGTTCCGTACTTGAACTATTACCTTACATATTGCTACGATTCCAGTGCGGGATTTTGTTGTAATTTGGATCTTTCACTCTGCAGTGGAGGAAGTGGAAGAAATGCAGCAAAAGTGGTCCTATATGAGGATGTAGGAAAGAAGCAGGTGCTTCAATTTACAGCGGCGTTGCGTGGGTGCCGATCGATGCTACAAGCCGTTGATCATTTTGATTCTTGTGTCTCGAAACTGACTTCAACTCGCCTGAGGGACCTACTTACATTTGGTACGCAACACATTCTTATTCTTAAAGACGGCATTTGCTACCTGCGACATTGAATCTATCATCCGCTACAAAGTAATATACTGTGCTCCAACGTACTTGACTCTAATTAGGTTGACACGGAAGACCTATTTTTTTGGAATTATAATGACTTGGCGGAGTTTAAGTTGCTTAAATATAGCAGTTGCTTGAATTGGAGATTCAACTGATTAATTAAACTTGGGCTTTCTATCAGGGAAAGGTATGCCAGATATGAAGTCACTCATTGAGCATTTTGAGACGGCATTTGATTGGCCTGAAGCTGAGAACTCAGGTCGAATACTGCCTCGTGAAGGTGTAGATAGTGACTTTGATGCTGCTTCTGCTGTAATCTCAGAAGTAGAGGCCAAGCTTGATGCTTACTTGGAAGAGCAGCGTGCGCACTTTGGCAATTCCACAGAGGTTGTCTCCATGCTGATACTCAGCATTTGCAGTTGCTGGTCTTTTAATTCCTTATTCATCTGTTCACATATGTTGGTTTTGGCGGTTCTCTTTGAACTTTATTCAATGTTTGCTGTGCATTATGATTCTTTACATGACAACTTATCTGGTTGCTTGGAACTTGTGAAACGCAGATTGTTTACTTGACTGTAGGAAAAGAATCTTATCAGATGGAGGTGCCTGAACGATTTCTTGCGAAGGTCCCGCGGGATTTCGATGTGCGCTCGTCCCGGAAGGTTTTCCCAGCAATATATTTTGTCGTATTATTATTTTCATGTGTCCTTGCTCCGTCCATGTTGTGAACTTCGTTTCCGAGATGATTTATATAGCTCTGCTAGTATATTTTACAGTAGTTGTAGTAGACGAAGGTGGGACTAAATGCCTCCCCAGCCGTGCCTAGTGCTGAATGCCTCGAGTGTTATGGCAGGGCTACCGGAGGTATTGGAGTCCAGAAATTAAGAGACTTCAACAAGAGCTGACTGCTGGACTTGAACAGCGAGAAAGTTCTCTTAAGGACATTTTCAGGCATTTGGTGCGCGACTTCTGTAAATATAATTCAACTTGGCTCTCCGCTGTTCAAACCGTCGCAGGTATGGACTGAGCATTCGACGATTTTACGTAATGTTGTACCGTTTTAGGGACATAGTACTATCTTTTGAAAATTTCATCAAGTGAACCTCAGTGTTATCTTGTGCAAGTATGAGATTATTTGTGGAAGATAGTCTTTGTGAAGTTAATCAATGAATGTTCTCGGTTGAATTAACCTGTTCTACGTTTTTGACGAATGGATGCAGAGGTGGATGCGCTTATTAGCATTTCGGCTGCTGGTTTAGATACTGATGGCCCTACATGTACACCTACTTTCTTTGAATGTGGGCTGCAGGCTCCTTGGTTTTATGCTAAGGGCCTTCGCCATCCTACAGCTGGGGCTGCTCTCGCAGCCGGATACTCCTTTGTTCCAAATGATGTAAACCTTGGTGGAGAGCAGCATGCACCTTTTATGTTGCTGACGGGACCAAATATGGGAGGGAAGTCTACCCTTCTTCGACAAGTGTGCCTGGCAGTCATTCTAGCCCAGGTATTTTGTTCCTCTATTGGACCTTGTAGTTCATTGATATTCTTCACTGACCTTCAGTATACTGCAAGGGAATCCTTTTCACCACTTTCCAGATGCACAACTACTAACTTGGGACTACAACTTTTTAGAGATCATATAACCTGGAAGTGGATGGGATAGGTTGGAGCGGATGTGCCAGCTGAGGAGCTGCAGTTGACTCCTGTAGATCAAGTTTTTGTTCGCATGGGAGCTAGGGACAATATTATGGCTGGGCAAAGCACTTTCCTTGTGGAACTTCAAGAAACGGCCACTATGCTGGTAAGATCATAAATGGTTGCACTATAAGAGTTATTTGTTTCTCCCCTGATTCTTGTTGAAGTTTATAATAGTCGCATACAAGGAATATGGTCTGATCATCCTCTTGAACAGCGCTCTGCTACAAAAAATTCTTTGGTGGCTTTAGACGAACTGGGTCGTGGAACTGCAACTTCAGATGGTCAAGCAATTGCGTAAGTTGCTTTTTCTTTCCTTGTGATTTTCAATGATTCATACGGATAGATGGACCTGTGACAGTGATTCCTCCATATTGTGCTCTGAGAAATTGCTACAATGTATTTGCTTGACTGAATCCAAAGAATCCTTAGCAGTAATGAAATGCGGAAGTAATTCCTGACCTGTAGACAGATTATTCATTTTCTGGTCTTTCCCCATTTTTTGCAATATAATGTCTGCTTAAAGTTTTGGGTGTCAGTTGAACTTTGCTATGTCAACTGAAAAAGTATCCTGATTGCAGGCATGCTGTGTTGCGGGAGTTAACCCATGAGATTGGTTGTAGGGGTATATTTTCTACCCATTATCATCGCCTGGCCACGGAACAGGCTACGGACCCTACTGTAAGATTCCTAATATTGCACTGTTCTCATAATTTTTCACTAGTCTCGGAGGGCAATAATATTTCACACTACCGGTGCCTGCAGTTATCATGATGAGATGCTACACAATGACTGGTCAACATAATACTTCTGACGAGTTCCCTTTGTAGGATTTTATCAAATTTTATTGTTCCTATGAGTTCCGAGTTTTCATTTTCAAAGTGCGCCAGGAACTATGTGAAAGTACGCCAGGATTTATTTTACTATCTTCGCTCGCTCTTGACAGAATACAATTATCGTAATGATAGATTTCAACCAAGTCTGATTTCGCCTCCTTATCTAATCTACTTGACGCTTGCAGGTCGGATTGTATCATATGGGATGCAAAGTAGCAAGCTCTAAAGGAGGCTTGGAAGAAGTAACGTTTTTGTACAAAGTGTGCCCTGGTGCTTGTCCAAAGAGCTACGGTGTAAATGTAGCCAGGCTTGCGGGCATGCCAGAATCCATATTACGAAGAGCTAGTTCATGCTCAGCTGAGCTTGAACTTTCGTTTGAGGTGAAAAGAAATAATCAGTCGATGACCGCACTCGAGGATTCAGTCGCTTTTAAGCTTCTCAAGGAATTAGGTCATTCACTCAAGGACGCAGAAGTACATGGAGATGCTTCCAGGATGGAGTCGTTGGAGAGATTGATGCCACTGTGGGCTGAAGCTAAGGAATTACTGCCTGCCTCCGCTTGACATATACAGGAAAGACTCGGACAGACCACAAAGCTGAAATTTTATGTTCCTATGAGTTACGAGTCAAATCAAAACTCCATGACCCTCCCGCCAGCATCTAGTGGGTGGGGGGGATGGTGAATGTTTTCGAGAGCTTACGGTGGGAGCTAAATGAAATGGAAGTACATTTAAGATGCTACTAGTTTCTGACTATTCCCCAAAGATGCAACTTGTTTCTTCCATGTTGTGATTAGACTTCACTCAGCGCTTCATGTTTTTTTTTAAAGGTTCATGAAGAATTCTTGATGGGAAGAAAAGAAAACATCCACATTGTTGTCATTATTTTTTTCACTAAGAATTCACAGAACTCAAATGCATAAAGTCAGCAAGAGCAAGTAATAAATGGTGAATAAAAGTCATATAAAGCTCACTTTATAACATACGGTATGCCCTTTGGATCAAAATAATATTGGTGTTTCCTTGGAAAAAAATACAAAGGAAACATTGGTATTATAATGAGATAGAGGGAGTACTTCAATATTTATTGACATCTAGAAAATTTAGATGGGTCTTGGCATTGAAGAACTTGTGGTCTCAATGTCAATTACAATAGGGTTTTAGGGTTCGGACTTCTCTCAGGGCCCAATCCAATTCCCAAAGGAGGCTTAGGGGTCGTCCCTGGACTATAGTTTTAGGTAATAAAAGAACTCTAATGGTACATGACAAAAGTTTAGGGCTTAAAAGAATTCTAACAATATGCGTATAATTACTGTCGTTGTTGCTAGGCAATTGCTTAAATTATGGTTGGAATTTGTTATCCTACCACTGTTGTTCAGAGCTTGAGGATTCCCCAGTAATTGATCAATGAAATACAGTAAAGGCTTTTACATTGGAGACTTGTGCACCTAATGGTAATCGTTGCTGTCAAAGATGAGTATATTTAGAGATCACGTGATATTGTTGGCTTTGTACAACTTGTGGTTATAAGAAGAGAGCTTCTTGGCTGCCATTGTTTGGCTCCCAACAATGACATTCACTGAAAGTGTTAGTAGCTTCAGTAGTGGCTTTCATTGTAGCCACTTCCTTCGTTGGGAGGTTCTCATTGTTGGACGGAACTAGCCATGCATGAGTCACACATTTTTTGTGAAGGACTTTTGCAATGTTGCAAGTTGTTACCCAACTCAAGGTGGTTGGTAACACTTGTCAATATTGAAAGCTCATCTTCACAATTGGTGATTGGAAACTCATATTCAAATTGCCAGTGGTAGAAAATCATCTGCTTCCAACTTCTGAAACCTACTAAAATGCAAGAGATCTAGCGATCTAAGTTTCGAATGCAAGTGATTCGCCTTCCATCTCTGTTTCCAACTACAAGCATTATTATGTAACAGATTGCAGACCCAGGCGGCCAACAAGTGCACAGCATAAAGCAACAAACACAAGGAAAGTACAACGTGACAGCCATTCAAAAGGGACCATACAAATTTTGTTTCCAGAACCCAGTTTCAATGCTGCAGACCATCGATTTTAACGTGCACATTGGCCACTTACCTCTTGACAAGCACATCAAAGATGGTGAGTCATCTGCATCACTACGATACACGATTTGAGTGAGTTGCAAGCCAGGGTGCTGACAGGGGGAATCCAGTACTACTGCTTTAAGTTGACATACATACTGGTAGTACACAGTAATTCTACAGATAAGGATCCACATGAGTTCAAGAACTTCATATTGTGAAGATGACTTCAGTCTTTGAAGATAATCCCACCCACATTGTAGTTGGACACCATTGATTCCTCCCCCACAATAATGACACAAAAAAGTGTATTGTATTAAAAATATTTGCAAGATATAATTTGCTAATACTAGTGTACACTTGTCCAAGACTGTTCCAAAGAGAGCCAGTTCCAAAGAGTGCCAGTTACCGATTTTGATTTTCACGCATCGTTCATCAGGCGAGAATTATAACCACTTTAGTGTTGCTCATCTTCCTCGAGGGATGCTGCAAAGCAGCATCTGAAACCAAAAGGATGACACTGAAGAAATTTGAGTTGAAGAGCTTATGAAAGAGTCTTGATTAACAGTTGCAGTTAACAAAATTACCTCACCAAGCAAAGTTTCCTAATCAATGCACTGAGCAGGATTTTCTAATCAACAATTGAATTGAAGAGGAAGATGATTTTCTAGCTCTATTCATGTAGACCTCAGAAACTTCAAAATGCTAGAAGCCCCCACATGCTCTCCGAGTCACCCTGTGTCGTCAGAATTAGATTGTGTGTTGTCCCACATGCTCGTCTTCTCCCACTGCTTGGTTGCCAAATCAAGCAGAACAAAATGATCACGCATGCCCTCTCTGTCATCGTTTCTACTGAGCAACGTGTACATGAGCACGTATCGATCGCAAAAGCTTCCTAGGATCGACTCCTTTGCAGAAGCCACCAGCCAAGAATACATCTCGCCCGGGATGCGAGCAAATTGCCTCCACACTTGTCTGGATTCGTCCACCAACTCCCACATGGAAACTGACAATTCTCCATCTTCCATGACAACAAACAATTGGTTGTCCTAGCATCCCAAGGCACCCCCAACTCCGTCATTTTGGGGAGGGTTGAGCGTGGTCCATTTGTCTTCCTTCAAAGAATACACTAGGATCATGGTTGTTTGCCACCCAAATGTACACACAATCATCCTAATGCACACAAGACTTCATACATGGCGGCGATCTCTGGTCAGTAATGGCAGGAATTCGAGAAGGGCAGATCTTCTGAGTTAGAGAACTTAGCGAATAGCTATCAATGGAGGTATCTATTTCAAGGCTGCCGATGATGATTTTGAACTCGTAAGGCGTGGCAGAGGTATCCACTACCATGTCTACAACACAAGGTCTTTCAGGCATTTGGCCGGTAATCCTCACTACGGAAAGTCTTCGCTTGGTATGAGTATCATATACGTCATGCATCCAATCCGTGCAAGAATGGAAGACCAAACCGTTCACAGAAAACGTAACAAAGTGATTCGGTATGTCGGAATTCGAAGTGAGCCATCTTGGAGGGTTGAGTTGGATTGAAAAATCAAGAGGCAAACGCTTCCATCTCCACTGATTGGATGCAGTCTGCAGTGTCAGAATGCCGGCGTAATATGGTTCTTCTGGGCAGGTCACTGGGTACACTATCACAAAGTAGGGCTTCTGAACTCTCTCAGTAAAACATCACCGTTGTGCTGCTAATGCATTCCACTCCTTGCATACTCCACGGAGCTTGAAGAAACTCCACAATGGCAACCTCAGGTACACATTTTCTAGTCCTGGAGTGTATTGCTGCAGTGTGCCCCACAGGTTGGGATCCACGGTGCTATTGGAGGAAGCCATGTCCATCAAGAGCTTTGAGAAGAATTCCACAAATACTCACGTTCCAGGAACGTTTGCTTCACGACCTGCAAATTCGTTTCCAACTGAGTGCTGCTCTTGCAACTCAATGTTGTGATACCAAAGTGGCCATCTTAGAAATGAATTCTTGTTGTTATGTTAATTTGAGCCTTCCATTGAGAAAGTGTTGGAAATGACTTACTTCATGGTGATTTGATTTACGGTAGCCAGAACACCAGGATTCATTGGTAGTTGAAGCACCATGGGATGATGGTAGCTAAACCACCAAGAAACGTTTAATGAAATTGTGCCGCACATATGAATTGCTATACGAGCCACAGTTTATTCGAAGTGTAGAGGATACATAACTTACTTGTCAGCGGGTGGTAATATGAGTTTCCAGTGTGCTGATCAAGGACTCAACCTCGAGCCTTCACTGACGTCGAGCCTCTCCAATTCGTTTTAGAAAGTCGTGTATCCGAGGTAAGTGGAAGATTTTTTTGCCGAATCATTCCATTTTTAAATCTTTACAGGATATTTTCTTGCCGAATCTTTCTCTGTGTTACTGCAATTTATGAAGTGGACAATATGGGTCTGCTACTTTTTAAGTATTCACCTCATTCATATAGAACGTGTTAACATAACGTGTGCTGAAGGTTCTGTTGTGCGTGGATGAGCAATTGCTATTGAATGTATTGGTGGATTCAAAATTTTTATCCCAGCCTTGATATCCAAACGAGAAATTTGGAAGGTAAGAGTCATTTGTAAGAACTTCCAAATCATGTTTCTATTGTTGAAAAATGTAAGGCATGATTCTCCCTCTTCTTGTGCATGTTGCCTGGAGCTTCCTATATGATACTCATATTGTCCTGGAGTATATTTTAACTCCAGTATTATTCTCCTAAATTATGGTCCGAAGTATATTTTAGCTAGGGCATAGAACCAGCCACTTTTAGGCACTTGGACACCGAAGGGTAGAAGCTCAGTAGCTGACTTATTGGTTTAGAAAGTCATTGTTGCTCTCCAGATTCATTTAATTTGAACAACAATCAGTACCGACGTCACATGTGAATATGTTGTTTTTTTTCCTTCTCGCAGGCTGAGAGCAAAGAAGGACCAGGCAACTATGGCACATTACTAACCTTCCGGGAGCTTAGTTGACGGTGTTGCAGCTGCCGTCGTGACTCATGGAAGTAATTTTTCCAGTTTTTTTCTTTGCAATCCTTTAATGTCGAGATGGGAGTATTGTGGCATGTTACATGCTTAATGAAAAGGCTTCTCGTGCTCGTTGCAGTGCCAATTTACAAGCTTCAAACGCGGAGTTGTTGATGTCTTGGCCACAACAGTGGAAACGTACGGTTGTAGTACATCAGTTGGCTTCAGCTTTGAAAAATGTGTGTCAACCAGCAATTCCGAACCATGTTGCCATAGACTTTGTTGCAGCAGGGAAGTTTAATCAATTGCAAGACGGAGATTATACATATGCAGATTCAGAGCTGTACTGTACAGTCGGGTCCAACAATCTTACGATATTTTCAGGTCAGTTTTCACTATAAAGTTCATCAACTTCAAGAAGCTCTAGCATGCTCAAAAATGATCGGACTTTGAACCGCAAATTGCGTTGGACCCGCAATGAAGTGCACTTCAACTTCATAACAAGTGAAAAATGAAAAATTGAAAACCATACAACAATTTGGATTCCTTTTATACACTATCTACCAATTCATAGAGATTCTTTGGAAGATGGTCACAATTTTTTGCATTTAGGTGAAGAAGAAGAAAGAAATCATACAAGCAATTCAAGTGGTATGAGATCAGGTTTATCTCTAAAGCAATTGTGAAGGCTCATTTCTAATATGGTCCATTAAATACTAGTTGTAATTTTCACAAAAGGCGGCAATACTAGATGGTAGATAGTGTATAGAAAGCATCAAACTTTTTGTATGATTTTCAATTCCATATGTGTATTTGCCATGATGATAAAGTAGACTTGAATATGATTCCAACACAATTTATGATTTGAAATTCTGTTCATTTTTGAGCATACACCGGCCTCCCAAAGTTCACCAAATCTCAACAGGCTGCAAAAATCGTAAGATTGTTGTACCCGACTATACATGTGACCTCAGATTTTCAAGTAGAGCAACTAGCACCACTCTAATTTCTCGACAGTCCACACCATAGAAATATTCACTGCATTTGTACAATGACGCATTCAATTCAGAGCCATGTGTATGGCATAGATATGTGCACCAATTTAAGGCTTCGTTCAGAGAGTGGCATACATCTCCATGTGGAACAAGCATTGGTCCATGAGGTAATTTATCTCAGGTAAGGCAACCTAATTTCACTATTTTGTGTAGCTCCTGTAGATGCCGAGAACAGTGTCTTCTATAGCGGTCTTGCTACTGTCTAAAGCCTGCTTCTTTCCATAGTGACTAGCCCATCCTTTTTACTAGTTGTTTGCAGAGGCCATTTTGTCCCCCTGTTTTACTCCAAGGAAAATCTTGGAAACGTTTTTTTTGCTACACATAAATTTTTTGCAACTTTTGAGTTCATAATTGCAATCAAAGGCCCCAAATTAGCTTGGAGAGGTGTTAACAATTGAACAAAGACAACACAAAATAGGGGGTCTTTTTTCTTACATTCACCTTGGGCTTTACCTCCGCAAGAGGCTCATCATACAACTAAAAGCTCGATCCTTTTAACCTAGCTCGATCCTTTTAACGCCACTAGAGCCATTTTTGTGACTTCTAGATGACAATGTTGTGGTCTATACAGAGATTGAAAGCAGCATTTTTTCATCACTTTCTTTTTGTTGACCCTCCATGGTGGGTTATGACACTAGGAGAAAATTGCGTTATATTCTTTCATCACTTTCTTTTTGTTGGCCTTCCATGGTGGGTTATGACACTAGGAGAAAATTGCGTTATATTCTTTCATCACTTTCTTTTTGTTGACCTTCCATGGTGGGTTATGACACTAGGAGAAAAGAAAATTGCGTTACATTCCCTAAAAACGTGTCACCTTGTTTTCGTTGAGTTCCTATTTCAAAACCAAGTGGAAAAGACATCAAACGTAGTTTTTTGCGTTTTCCTACGTTTTTTGCGTTTTGACTACCTTTTTCCTACGTTCTGAAATAGGAATTCAACAAAAACAAGACAAAAAGAAAGACGCATTTTCAAGGAATAACACAGTTTTCTTCTAGTGTGAAGAATCTTCAATTGAATTTGTAGTCTTTCCAATGTTTCTCTTCAAGTGAATGAGAAGTTAGTAAAAAAAGTGGATTACAAATATACTATTTTAGTGTATTTGGGGAATTTGTTGCTCCTTGCTATAAATCTTAAATTTCTTCACAAAAAAATATCTTTTGAGTTTGAGCCGAACTAGCAAAATGAAGGTCATCTACTCTAGTTTCTACTTCAATTTGAATTTTGAAAAAATTCCTAATATTGAATATTTTATTGCAATATGAACTTTGGATGCATTTTCAATGTCTATTATTTTCTAATTATAGACTGATACAGAAATTGAGTTTACACTATAATGTTTGTCACCATAATTTACACACATGGTGAAATTTTCAGATTTCCTAAAATATTCTTGTATTTGATATGATTTTTCTTCACTTTTTCTTCAAAAATTCTCCCAAAAAAACAATTTTTCACAAAAGAATCTAAAAAATTTAGGAAGTATAGAAGACATGTAGTTCCATCTCTGAAAAATAAGTATAATAGTCTTCATTCATATCTAATTGCAAAATGATAGAAAAACTGAGCGCTTGAAATCAGTGGTCATGGGTCCTTCCTTTAAGGGTTGAGGGTTAAACCCTAACCCTCCCTGGCTATGGCGACCTAGGTCACTAAACCCGAGGCTTGCTCTCGCATCCCAGAGTTGTCGCGAGTTGTGCTCCGCTCCGTGTTGTGCAAATTTTCCGCTGGTGTTGGTAGCGGCGATGGCGTGCGTGGGCAGGACCATGTCGAGGTCCTTCCTGTCGACCGCCAGGTCCGCATTGCGAGCTTCCAAGACCAGCGGCAGTGAAGCTATGGGTAGAAGTAGCATGAAAGGTGGTAGCCCCTGCGCTCCGTCGCCTGCTGCACCACCGTCTGCGAGTTCTTTTTCCCACACACGGCGCCCGGCGTCGTACTTTTTCAGGTTCGATTTGCATCATTTCGGTTTGTGTTTTTTGATCGTCAAAGGCTTGGAGTATGATTCCGAGCAACGCGCAGCTTGCTGAATCTTTAATGGCTTTGATTGCATGGTTCTTGGGACTTGATCTATGCGGAAGTTGATTTTATTGGCTCACTCAACTCTTGCGATTGCTCCAGAATTGCAAGTTTTGAGTTACATAGTACTTCGTATTCTTTTCTCGAGAGCTGAAAGAAACTGTTTGGCTTGTTTCGTACAATTTGAATTGCCGGGGGTTGGAGTATCTTCTGCTCTTTTGATTCTTGTTTTTACTTTTTTTTGGAGACAAATGCGACACTTTATTAGTTTGAGAATCCAAAACAATGAAATAAACTCAATGCAAGTTTGCAGTGAACCGCAATTCTTTGTGTTATTTTGAGGTTGAACGAGTTCGTATGAATTTGATTGATTGGAATTATCATATCTGAGATGAGGACACCCAAAATCGCCACTGTTGCTATTGTGCATAGTTCCTATTAGTAGTAATGTAAAGTCCCCATTCAACACTTAGCACAAGTCAAAGCTCGCTTGTATGGTTAATGGAGCCTGTACCCTAGTAGGCTGGTCAAATTTGTTTTATACGGCATTTTAAGAGATTTTAACGCACGCACGAAAGAATGCTTCATTTGGATAACGCATGCTAAAGATATGAAGGTTCAAGTAGATGTTAGAGAACCACTTCTTGGAAAATGTCTACATATTGATCTAGGAAAATGTACACTGGCCTATCAAGCGGGGTGATGTGATGGTTATCGATCGTTTTAATGATTAATTAAAATTTGATTTTGTTTTGGTGTTTGTAGGTTACCAGGAGAGGTGGCGTGCGTGCAATCGCTGTTGCCATTACACAGTGTGACAGCGTCGTCTCGTTTGGTCGCTCAGCTGAGCACAACAGCGGGGGCGCTCTTCCAGGGTATGTCTCCTGATCGGTAGTGTTGTTCTTGCTATAATACTAAGGCGCAGTCAGGGTGACGATGATCATTTTTTTGTGGAATTGTAAATTCCAAACCAATTTGCAGGAATGCCAATCTTAAAGCTTGGCAAGTGCTTGTACATTTTTATCACTTCTAGTGACACCGAGTTTTCTATTCTGGTATGGAAAGCGAATCATACATTTACCTGTAATCACTCGAATCGAGATGGCATGGAAGTCTATCACATGAGCGTAGTTGTAAGCCCGTATATTATGTCGGTCGAGTGCGTGACCATGCGACTGTCTTACGATGCTTTGGAAGAATTTGGACGATCACTTCTTTCGTAGTTGATCTTGAATTTGATATCTGTTTGTTCTATCTAGAGTGATATAATTCGTCATCTCCTACATTTTAGTTCTAGTTGGTCGTTTTTCGCTTCCCTTAGTTTTCTCCTTCCTATGTTAAGTAGTTGACAACAGCTTTACTTATCTAGGTTTACTTGTCGCAAGTGTTCATCAATCTTTCTAGCTCTGTTAAATACCAGCAAGATTGATACGAGGTATTCAGTAAGTAGAAGAATTCTGATGTAGTAAACATCAGAATTTGCGATCTTGAAATTTTGAATTCTCTATACGTGCATTTGAAATCATATTTTTCGTCGAGCTGCTTAAACTTATGATATGGCTAAGTCAGTGTAGTTAAAGGGCTCTTAATAATTTAGGGTTTAGGTTTTAGGAGAACTATTAGGGTTCTCCAATGTTGCTATTTCACTTCTGTGATGTTTCAACATGCTAGTTTATTACTATGTCGATCTTTACTGCTTGCCGGTGAGGTGCAACTATACGGCATGCTTAGTTGAATTCTATGTTGCTTTCGTGGTCTTATGAGAAATTAGATCTTTGGGGGTTCTAAGTGATCGAAACGTTCCGAGGCTCGTGCTTATGAAGAAAGGTTTGAACGTGTGGGTATGCGTGCATCAGATGATGAAGACGACACATAGCGAATTTTTGGGAAATATTTGAGTCATTTACTTGGTACAGTCTTGCACGTGGTGCACAGCGAATAGCTTGTAGTAGACGAATGAAGTCTCAGGAATATTCAAATTACACCCTTTGAACCTGAGACCGTACGACGTGATGAATTGAAGATCTCGGTGCTGTGCGTCGCAGAAGCTTTTCTGACGTCCTTGTTGTCTTTTCAAACATCTATATTTTCCGATCACTGTCACTTTTGCTGAGTGTTCTTTTTGTTGGTCTCTTACCAATTAAACAGTAGTTTTCGTTGTAATATATCCTGCACTCTCATGTGCACCTTGTTAATCGTCTTCGGTTGTGGGTTTCTATTTCTTTCTTTCCGTCTTCTTCTCTAAAAGTGCATTCAGGGTATTGCAATGATACCAGCTTTTGTCGTAGCCCTAAGAAAGCCATGCAATCTGTTTCTGCTTCCCTTATACCCGCACTGTTCTCTAATTTTGCGTAGATGACTGCGATGACACGTGATGGGCGCTTGAATCCACACATTGATGCGGACTTCTACATGACTGTGAGAGTTGTTCCCTTGTGTATTTCTCTAGTTCCTTCCAGTACATGGGTTTCTTTAGTTTTAAGTGGAGAGAATTTCATTCTGCTTTTTGTGGTATTTGCCCGATGTGTGACGACCATTGTAGTTATGTTCTCACAGATTGGGGAATTCTTGAAACTGAGATGTCCTAGGTGAACTTGTTAATTACCATGCAAAACGTCTCGAACTACAGGCATTTTGTGATACATGCTTGCGTGCCTAAAGAACCTTATCAGAACTTTTTCTCCCGGATCTTCCCGTTCTTATGATTTCCCAGTTTTCATTCGCACCATCTCGCTGTTTTTTAGCTTTCAATCTGATCCCGACACGCTTCTTCATAGGATTTGTTGAAGGTGTTTCCATGCTACATGGTGGTGGTGTAGTAATTGAACAGCTTTAATTGAAGGTATTTGTAGATAAGTGAAGCTGTTGTTCTTGCTTCTGTCAGGAGGAGTGTGGCTTATTGACGATAACTGAGGTGCATGACGACCACTTGACCTTCAGGTTGTTGTCTGTGGAGCTTACCTTATTTGTCTCAGTTCTTCAGGGATGGCCCTAATTGCAGGCTGTAGATATGTGATACAGTGTTCATGTGGTTTCTGAAACCATATTAGAGCTGTAGTGATCCTACTGTGCTCGTTTCTTTTTTCCTTAGGAATGTAGGAGATTCACAGGAAGACTTCCATGTGTTCTACTCTTTCACGATTTTATGGATTTAGCTTTTAGCTCAATCCTGTGCTTCCAAAATCTGCATCTGTCAAATTTGTCATTCCAAGATGTTATTGCTCTTACTTCACCAATGTATATGCATTACATCTTAGGAAAGTTTTGAATGGGGCTCATAGTTGAGAAGTGAAGGTCGTGGGTGTTCTTGCTTGTCAGGAGAGCTGTGGATAATTGACGATAGTTGACGTGTCCCGACTGCTTGGAACATTCGAGAACAGTCTGAAGGAGGTTGTTGACGTGCTACATGGCTTGCAGCTCATTTGGGTTCCTTGAAACCAAGGTGAAGGATTGGCTGGGAGTCTTGAAGTCTGCAAATACGTTGCATCCCTCTTACAACTCCTATACATGAATAGGCTGGAGATGCGCAGAGTGAACTTATGCTGCTTAATTTGTAGCATTATTGGGAAGCGTTAGTCAATTCTTAGGCTTTGGGATGACAGTTATCTGAAATGATTCCTGTCCTCTGTCATTTTATTGTCAATTTTGGCTATTTGTTCTGAAGACCGAAATGTCTGCAATGGAATTTTGTGCTATGAATCACGATCGTCTGAATCCGTACGGACATGTCGGCTGGTTTCACAGGATTTTTTTCAACCTCCTTGAATTCAAAATTCTTAACATCATTGAATTTGTATGCTCTTCTTGGTGTGCCTTGTACATGAACTCTCGACACTGCATTGCATGAATCACCTCACTTCAACTTGAGCAATGTGACCTACATTTTTATCTTTTGCAAATAGGGGTATGAAGATTGCCTCATTGGATGAGAGCAAGGTAGAGTCTTAGGAAGTGTACATTTTGTGCCATGTGAGTGCCAAGCTGCTGCTGATTTCAATTTTGAGAAATTTCAAACTTGTCATCAAACTTTGGAGTTCCAAGCCACTTGTCCAGATTTCAAGTGGCTTGGAACTGTAAGCTAAGGTAGTCTGCTCTAAAAGTGATTGTTCTAAATGTGACCTTATCAATGACAGTAATAGATATTTCAAGGAACATGTCATTCATTCCTAGATAGGGGATGCACTTAGAACCCACTCGGTTTATGGACCTCCTTCAACAAACAATAGTAAAAATTGCTTTTTTTACCACAAATTGTTTTTTGAGATTGCTTGGGAATGTATCCTCGCTCTATGGTTTTCACGGGTTTTTTTGAAACATAATTGTGCAAGAAAAAAAAATCTTGTATGCAAGGACTTTACCTCCTAAAGGGATTAAAGCAACAAGTGCCTAAAATGAAGTCCTACCTGATAGGAAATTGAATCTTCATGTGAAATTATCAAATTCTTGGTTAGAATGTGAAGTAGGTGATCAAAGTGACTATTTAGGGGTGCCACTTTTCATGCACATAATTTGTCCTATTAGTATGTATTACAAATTGCATTTACATATAATCATAATTTTTTACATAAGAGGAATATATGAATAAATGTAGTGGACATGCAATGGATTAAAGTTTTCCTTCCTCGTAAGAAGTTGTAATTGGTAACATGCACTACTAGAATAAATTAGTGTAAGCTTGCACTTCTTTTACATATCTTAGAAAGCGTTTTCCCTTCTCCCAACATGAATTAGCTCTCAAGAAATCTGTTTTATAGATTTCTCAATTGGTACTCATGGCCTAATGATTCTAGGCTCTCGTTATGATTTGGATTCCACACATGCATGGAGAACCATACAAAGGTTGAATTGAGTTGGGAGTTTGAGTTGAATTTTTCTACTTGTGTAGAATGCTTTTGACTTAACTACAAGCTATAGGTTGGATAGGAACATTGGTTGAAAAGTTTGCTTTAACATAACATTCAATAGCCAGTGTGCCTCCTACCTCTTGTTGGACAGAATGATGTGGTATATTCCACACCCCCATCAGTAGTTACGAATATAGGTGTCAATATTTGTCAAAGAATGGAAATGCTCTTGGTTGGGTCTATATTTATGTCCAGCATTGGATGAACTTCAAGGATGACGACTGTGGAGTGCAAAACGCAGTGACTTAGAAGGCTACTAAATGTATGCAGGCAATATAATTGTGGAAGGAATTAGTATGCAAGAAGATTAAATTTGAACTTATCCCACACAAAAACCTAATTTTTCATGTTTTCATATGGCCCCATGGACCTTGAACAACTTTACACCTCTACACAACACAATTTCTTTTATTTTCATATGGTAACTTTTTGTTCATCTAGATTTTCATTCACCTAAATTTGCGTCCTTATTGTTCTTCACTTGCACAATATAGGATTCCAAAACTTCTTTGATAAACTTTCAAACATCCAACAGACACCTTTGCATAGGTTCACATAAAAAAGTTGGTTCTACACAGGCAAATATTCACACATTATATATGAATAGATTCCAGCAATCTCAAAATTGAAATGATTTTGTCGAACTTAAATGATCATTCATATCTGGAAAAGCAAATGATAGTGCAATTGGTGCACATTATGGTATGTGCAAATGCAACAGTACTACATTTCCTCTCAGAATTTTTTCAAAATTTTTAATGAAATTAAGAGAACAAATCCTACAAGCTACTACGTATATTCTAAGCTTTTACGATCTCGTAATACTAAGCAAACATAATCAGAACTGGAGTGCCCGGATGAGGCGGCAAGAGCCGAAAATGGATTAAATTCCACATCATGGACCTCGTCCGAGGCACAAGCCCGTGTTTCCCCTTCTCTGTGAACGACTCTGAAGTCAACAATAACCGGTCAAAGACAACTATGAATTGAATGGCATTGTAACATGTGTTGATCAAATCATGCAACTTTCTTCTCATCAGGAATTTGGAGCTCTGGCGGTGGAGGCGCAACAATAGTAATCTCCTGCAGGACAAACCAAGTCACCAACAGTTCATTTGTTCCTCTAGAAGGGGTTTTGATGCCTATCTTACATACGTGAAACTATGAAAGCATACGAGTAATAAAATCTTGGTACCTCCTCATACATCGTGCAACAAATACTTAAATGAGGCAAACATCAACTTTAGAGAAAAAGTTGAGATGTCCTATTCTACTGGGCTCTCGAAGACATCACACCATTCCATGACGGAGACAACCTGGAGCATTTACTGCTAATCATTTCGAGACATAGGTGAATCTCCAAGCAATAAAATGTCTTCCCAGACTCCATGACTAGAGCTTTCCTCAATGGCAGACAAAAGCGTTATCGTACCTGGCTTGTTAAGGGGTGGACGAAGGAAAGACGCCAAGCATGCAATAGATAGCCACAGTCTCCTGGCAGCACTGACTCCGGCCGCTGGTAGCCACTGCCGCACAAAATGTACAAGACGGAACACCACAGTTTAAACAACGTCATATTCTATTAGCTCGCAATGTTTGTTACTACAAAAGCTAAATAGAGATATTGTGAGCAGATTTCTAGTAGAAAACAAGGCCATCGAGATTTGCGTTTCTTGAGAACATGCTTTTGATGTTATTAGCCAGAAGACATGGACAGAAGAATGGAGCAGTATTAAGCTGCGGTTCAAACGTTCTCGAGAGCTTATCAATGTACCCCTTCTGATTTTGCAGTTCCAGAGTACAGCCTTACCCATCCTCAGCTGGGCTCAAAGGTTCGTTCTCTAAATTTGCTGGCACGACATTATTCAAATCGCCTCGTGGCCTCCCCCCGGATACGTAAAGAGGATCACCTTTTCAGTTCGAATAAACAGTCAAGTTAGTACTTGAAGCCAAGTCCAGTATGTCTAACAAAACTGGCAGACGATGTGATCCCATGAAAATGCCTGTTCTTAATTCATTTACTCGATAATACGAAGTCAAATGCCTCATACCTACTAGGGGATGACCCACAGCTGCTAGGTGTATTCGTATTTGATGCGGCCTCCCAGTGTAAATTTGCACCTGCAAGTTGTGCGCATGGGTTTAGTAGCAAGAACACTGATACAATGACTAGGTTACAGAAAGAACGTTTCTTGACTGCTTGCTATGTTGAACACTAACTCACCTCAACTAATGTTTGATTTCCTATAACGTTTCGCCACAACACAGTAACTTTGCTTCGTGACGGCTTCCCACCTGCATAACACATGGATGTGTTAGCAATACGTCAAATCAAACACATAGGTAGTTCTAGATTTTCAATTAAAGCTGTTACTCTGAAGCTTTAGATTATCCAACATCACGACAGCAACCCTGAAACTTCATTAGGCGAATGCTATCTAGCACCATACCTTTTTCTGATGCCATGTATAGTCCGCCTGCAACTCCCGCATATTTCATTTTTCCAATTGGAATTCCTACTACAACCTGTTCACATACCGCACAAATGCTAAAGGTGTGTAGCAACTACAACTCTTTCTGACGGAAACATACAACATCATTTCTCAAAAGTAAGTACGGCTATTCACTAATGCCCACAGCAGCAGCCAATCGAAAATCAAAAAAATATTTTCTGAAATTCACCTCGTCTTGCATAATGATACCACTTGCGAGAGCACAGTAAGTTTTTGATATCCTTCGATCAATTTCATTGTCTCCTTTCTTATTCCTGTCCCAAACGAAATTCAACGATGTAAACCAGCGTTCACAGACTTCGTTCAAGCATGTGCATTTCATAACCTGAGAACCCAAGGCTCCGCACCCAAGGGAGGCACAGCTAACCTGCCAATGCTCGTAGATGTGCCTGCCGCCAAGTCAGCAGCCAGACTTGACTTAGCGGCTGGAGACTTTGCACAAAGTAGAAGTCCTGCGAACGTGGATTCGGGAAAACTAATGAGGTAAGCAATCTAGCCAAGCAGTATCCACCTGCATTAAAACCATCGTTCTCTCATTATATTTAGCTAAAATGACTCCAGTTGCTAACAGCCTCTAAAAAGTTGGTAGCTCCCACTATCACTAGAAATATACAGATACTCATCAGATATATGTGTGCAATCAACAGCATCAATTACCAGTACTTCCGATTGAAAACCTAATGATATGGGTAACCTTCATACTGCCGAACATTCAAGTAGGTCTTCGATTACGTTAACAATTGTGATTTCTCATGTTGTTATTTGAGAAGGTAAAATCAACCTGAGGTTCCTCGACCGAGGCGGTGAACTGGTGCTGGTTTCCAGAGCCTCGCCTCAACAGAAGACGAAACTGACGCTGAGCAGACTTGCAAATGCATCTCTTTCTCTGCAGTGTGCCATTCCAGCTGCTTCAATACGGTTCTTTGCTGGAAAAGCCCTCCTGGTAAGACTTGCAGGCCTGAAGGTTTATTAAAGGCTACCTGAGACACATCACAGCTTCTGTGAATGGGGCTGAACAACCATAAAGGCACATACTATAGAAGAAAACTGTCTCAGTGAAAGATCTGGTCTCCGTCACTAGAACAGCCATTAGAATTCAGAAGCCACCAGACCAACAACGCCTATCAAATTGAAACACACATATAGTACTTACCAGATGATCATCTTCATAAAGAACACCAAGACGATAAGGTACGTCGGGCTCCCGCCATGGAAACCTGTGGTACACTAACAAAGCTCCACCCCTGAAACCATAAAAGAAACTACATTAGCAATCTTAGAGATCACAAGTTCGAGTGCAGGTTACAAAGCCCGAACATGAACTCTGCGATATATACCGAATCCTCTTCTAGCACAACAATCCCCTCAGAAACACATTGGTATCACGAAAGAATTTTGAAGAACCTGAGAGAGTAGTCCGCATCTTTTGTCACGTTTCCATCGACACGAATCTGCTTGTACATTTACACAAAAACAAAAGCAACGAATTAAGTAAGTCCAACACGGTCAACAATAACGACTAAAAGCGAAAATGAAGGAAAGTCGGCGTGAGTACAACCTGACCATTCTGAATTCGTTGCAACCATCTGCAAAACGAGTAGGGGGAAGCATATTCGAAACGAGTCAGGGCAGGCTCTTCACCAAACAGAAGACAGCATATCAGTAAACACATATATTATCATACACTTATACAAAAGGGAACATTATGTGAGGACCAAATTGAGATTAGTACCCCTTCTGTGACGCCGACTCCTTGTACCTCGAGGAGTAATATTCCAACAAGCTTGGGACTGCAATAGAAAAACAGGAAAGCCCTTCACAAACTGGGGAAGTTTTAATCTTCTTCACATCCTTTTCCATCTTTTCTTTTAACATGCAGTGAAAAACATAATTTTAACCAATCAAATCAAAATTCAAATCTGAAAAGTGGAAATTGTTCTTACTGCCAATCACGCAAACTTCAATGCTTCAAAATCGAGTTGACAAAGATTTAAAGCAATTTTTTCAACTTTGATCAAACAAATATTTTTTTTTCACCACATCTCACATTCCTCTTTTAGAGAAAACTTCATCAAAATTACGGAAGTCACAAATTCTTATACATCCAATTTTTGGCTCTGAACGGGCTAAACAGCGACTATGAGGATTCAAGTAACAATGTAGCATTGAAGTGCATCATTCCTAAAAGTGGATATACCTCAGCAATCAGCATAACAACACCAATCACCGACACTGACCCATATCAAATCTTCTTAAACCCTAAGGGAACGCGAATTCACCAAAATATTCTTCTTATTAAGGCAAACAGTCATACAAAATAGGTCATAAGCACCAATCGCCACAGCTACAATCGCCACAAATGCGATCAACAACGAGACGAGCATTAATACCTGGAGAGGACGCAGGATACTTAACAGTGTCAGAGTACAAAATCCCTTCATTGAGCTCTGGCCATGGCTTTCCTATCCACCCTGTGTACTCCATATCCTCACTCCAAATGCTAAATACAATTCAATCGCAATTTCAAAAATTCCTATAAGATTCACAAACCGAAGTATCGTTAAATCTGCAGTAGCAAATTATCGTACAAAGCTTGAAAAGAAGGTGAATTTTGACGAGATGCACGCATGAATTCACTCTAAATTACGACTGAATTGTTATTTTCCTAATTTTTTCTAGCTAACAGGAGAAACGAACCGGATTCACAGTGCCTGCGATCACCGGATCTTCGACTTGATCCGCAATGCATTTGCCTGCAGAGCCTTGATGTAATTTGAAACTGGAATTTGTATTGAGAGTGAAGAAGAGAAGCTGTGCTAGCGAAGAACGATGAGAGCTACGGAGGATTGGGGCGGGTATTGGTGTATTGCTCCCGGTTATAAACTTATCCGAGGTATCAATTGTGTATTAGATAACCGCCGAGCCGCGGTAGCGGTGAGTAGGTTATCATGCAGAACTGCTTGTTCACTTTTTAATTACAACTTTCGGTCTTTATGACTCAAGGGTGGAAGATGTAAATTGAAAGGAGACAAAGTTATGAGTTATCACTTGTGATGGTGATGGCGACAGGTTGCCAATGGCATAGAGTCACAATAGTCTTGAAGAATCAACAACCAGTTATGATTTTCAATCAAACATGAGTATCAATTGCAAAAATTAGATGAAATTTTAAAATGTGAAACAACCAATGCATTGTGTGGACATTCAATTTTTTTAGATTTGGATTAGTCATTTATTGAAGGTATTTAACCCTATAAGGATGCGGCCCCCATGACCAAGGTAGTCATCAAAACTCTCTAATTATTGGCCCAATAGGTGCATCTTCTTTTTGTATAGTTGATAGTGAAGTCATCCATCGGACCATTTTGATTCGCAACATCCTTATGGGTTTAAACTGTTCTTTGGAATCTCCACATGATTCAAATAGTGTTCAGTTTCTGTTCAACTATAAAATAGTAGTTGGTTGGTATTGTAGTAATCTCTACATTTTCATGAGACTAAGGTAACTCACCTTAAATTGCAAGTTAAGCAATTTAGCGTGATTCAGCATGGTTGTCACTAATTTATAGAAAAAAAAATTGTGGGATCCCATTGATAGTCAAAAGGAGATTCTAAATTATTTTAGAATGCATTTTTTAGACACAGTGTGAATAAACTTAGAGTTTCTAAAGTGCTGAGAATAGGTGTATCTGAAAGCAATCATAGAATCATAAAGAAACCATGCATATTAGGCAAGTAACCCTCAAAAGCACAATGCTATAGGACAAGAAGACACAAACCCTAGATTGCTCCTTTGTCAAGTGCTTTGTCAACTTCTTGGCACTTTTATTGCTACCAATCTTGACATACACGCCCTTTGACCTTGTTTTGAATACATTTTAAAAACTACATTTTTTCGTTTCTATGCATAAGATTTGAGGCATTTGTGGTGGTTTGTAATTGAACTCATTTTGGACTCAACTTCAATGGTATATAGATAAAAAAAATTGAGTCAACAATGTGCAAGCTATACAAGTTGTACATCTTAAATATATACATCATCTACATCCGGGATGCAAGGACTTACTAGGATTAAAAGAATGTTGTGTCCCTTATAATAATTATTCATATAAAGTGCCAATGATTTATACACTAAATTGTCTATAAGATATTAAGATCAAAAAGCCAAAATTGAGCTTTATATTTTCATTAGGGAAAAAATGAGCCTTCAAAGGAGGTGTGAGTGTTGTGAATAGTAGGGAATGCTCCTTGGAAAAAATAAAATAAACATATAAATAAAAAATTTGGCTAGTAAACTTTAAGGCCTAATTAATGCAGGACAATTCAATTAATTAACTTAGAAGTTACTTAAAAAATTGAAATAAATAAATAAAATTAAAATAAATACAAAATTATAAAAGTTTGAAATCCGATGTAGGAACAGTGTTACTACATTAGATTGCTATTTTTGAATTATTGTTTCATAATTTTTTAATTTTTTTTTTTTTAATTTTTTTAATTTTTTAATTTTTTAATTTTTTTTGTGGTCACTATACATCATTGATGATGAGCAATGGCCACTGTCCCTCAAAGGAGTTGTGAGTTCTAATGAAGGAAAATTGAAAAGGAAGCAGCCCCTCTGAGAGCTCATTTTTTTTCCTAGTGTAATTTCTAAAGTCTTGTTGTCCATCTTGGAGAACAAAATGAATTCCGATAAGCTCTTATGGTCTTAATAATTGTCTTAGTTTTTGAATTTTTTTGTGAAGAAAAAAAAATATATGAGCCTTTTAGAAATATAATTTTTATTTCAATTTGTGCTTGGGAGCAAAAGTTATGGCACAATAAGTCCAGATTTAAGTTCGGCAAGGGGGGAAAAAAACTCACAAAAACTTTAAATACAAAATTTTAATTTTTTTTCTTATAGATTATATTTTTACCTGCATGGGAAGCTTTGATTCATTCAGTTTGGATTTGTTATAAGACAGTTATAGACACTGTTGTTTTTCAAGCAATCAGAGCATCTTTTTGAAAAATAACTTGTAGGATTCATTTATGAATTCAATTTTCACAATTTTTCAAACAAAAAAGTTTTACAAAGTTAAGATCTCTTGCTGAAACAATCTCACTATTGAAATTATTGTGTTTCAGTTTCATCTCAAAACTATTAACAATATAGTTTTTCTTTCAATCTTGAACCTACTTCTATTTAATTATTTTTTAAAGAATGAAATTTTACTGTCTGGTTTTTTTTTTTTAAATTCCTTGGCTCCCAACTCAATTTTTCAACATAAAAATTAGAAATTCAAATTAGTAGTACAAAGGTTTTAAATCAAAGAAAAATCAAAGCCAATAAATCTAGTTGAGTAAGGTATAAAAAATTTGTTTTCTTCACTTTAAATGCAAATATCTTGCAATCTACATTGTTAAAGTTCTTGAAAGTTCTTCCACATATCTTTACAATAATCTAATATAAGATCTTCTTGTTATACATGCAAAAAAATCATTTATAAATTTTTTTTTAATTGTTCTTTTTTTATGGAAAAAGACCTTGGGACTTTGGTCATTTAAGAATATTTTATTGTTCAATTTTGTTGACAAACACATTCAATGCACTCATAGATTCTAACTTGTGATTAAGAACCAAGGCTTTGCTTTTTCTAGACTACAAGTGGCATTTCATTTAAAAGTTTGAAGTTTCAAATGTTGAAATCTGTCAAGTTATATATTTAAATTTCAAAACTTCCAACTGAAAAAGCAAAAATTTTGAAAACTTGTACATAGAGAGTTTGCAAGGTTGTAAAATTTAGGAGTTTTACAAATCTCCAAAATTTCAAAGTGAATTCAAAATATACAAAATTTTGATTATGATTATTCATATTTGTTAGACAACTTTAGAGTGAATTATAGGAGCATATAGTAAATATTACACATATCAGTCAAAATTATTTCACTTAATAATTCAAAAATAAATTTCAAATGATTTTTTAAATGATTCTCATTTCCCCTATCTAAAATTATTTTATCAATTTTACTCGTCCCCAAAAAGTTTGTTTTTACCTTTTAATTTGATTCAATTAAGAAAGACGTAAATTTGATTTAAAAGTTTTAAAAGTTTATTTAAGCATAGAATGTCAATCATTTTTACTACAAACTACAAAGCTTCCAAATTTTGTTGAATTCTTTATATTTTTGAATTAGTTAAAAAAAATTGACCCATACTAAATTTTAAGAGCCATAATAGATACTTAAAACTCAAGAAAGAATTATAAGGGTTGACAAGAAAATTAAGGATCAAAACATTAACACAATGTCATTGCTAGTATTTTATTTGGTAGAGTTTGTTCTTTTAGTTCTGAAGATCAAACATTTTAAATTTATTGAATATATTTTAATTTGTGCATATGTAAATTGAATAAACAATTATACTTTGTACTACATAATTTATAAAACCAATCCTTGAATTTACTTTAACACTTTTTAATTGAAACTTACAACTCTTAAAATCTCTAGATCATAGAGATTTATAAACCATCATTCCATATGTTGCTTTCATGTTTAAAACTAAATAATTTTTTTATATAAAATTACTGGAAGAGACCAATATTTTTTTGAGGATTTTTAAAGTCTCCATCATTTGAATAAGTATTGCATAATTCTATGAAGTCAATTTCTTATTGATCAAAAAATTGTACAATAGTATGAAGATAGTGTATACTATTATATATGAAAATTCTTTTATTTTGTGGGGATAAAATACATAAATTTACAACATATTGTGTTCAATTTTTTTTATTAAATCAATAAAATATTTTATCAAGAGAAACCAATAAATGATCAAAATAGGACTTGATTGTTTGTAAAATGTGAAATTTTTTGTTCTTAAAGTTTAATTTGTAATTTGTAATTTGCATTAAAGTAAAGAAATTATTCATATTTTAATAGTGATGAAAGTGATGCTCTCTTATATTTGAGATTAGAGTTTAATAATGTGTTGTACTATTAAAAAAAATTATATACTATATAATATTTTGGTTGCTTCAAACATCTAATTTTATTCTTTATATACATATTGAAAACATGTAAAAATTTCTATGGACTTCATAAATGTAAATAAATGTATTCATAACCTGATTTATAAAAAGCCAAAAAACTAAAAGTCTAAATTTCAAAGAAATTCTAATCATTCTATTTGTAAAAAATATGTGGAAATTATTATAATTGTTGAAAAGCCACCAAAAATATTTCAAAATTTATGTATGCAAATCCAAAAGGAATGATATGGATTATGAACTCAAGGACCATTCTAATTTATGAAGTTTATAAAAACAACTATTAAGCAAATAAGGTATCTACAGCTTTCACAATTGGTACGAGGGCTTCAACAAGCTCAAAAAATGACCAATATGAGGGTTTGGATATTGCTTCATTCATGCTCATTGCATTTATATTAAAGACTTCAATTTTAATTACACTTTCTTGTCTTGGGCACAATTTTGAAGAAGCTGAAGATCCCCAAGTTACTCACTTATTATTACAACCACTTTTTTTGGTATTATTTGTTACATGCTTACAAATTTTAAAATCCTTCTTAACATTTGTTTTAATCACATCCTACGTCCATCAAATTCCATTTTTAGGCATAATTCTTGTACTTTCAATTGCATTTATAAATATCTACCTCAAAGCATTTCTATTTGCAACGTTTGTAGTTTATTTTCTTTGAAGAATTATTTTTCAAACATTTAAAATATTCAAATGGTTTGCAATTGATTATAGATTTTTTGAATTGATATTTAATAGGAGCATTATATTTGCTAACTGAATTGTAACAAATAATAATAACAATGGATTCTAGTAAATTTATATTGTATTTCTTGAATGTATTCTTATCATAAAAAAATGATTTAGTATATTTTAATTTCAAATTTATTATATATAATTATTTCAATGTATTAAACAAACAATCTTATTCAAATTCCGCTTCTCAAATGTTTATCAAAATGTATAGATGTTAATAATATTAATACTATAAATAAATTTTTATTTGTAAGATGTATCTTCAAAGTTTGTTTTTTCAAATTACATATAGAATATTAGAAAAATAGAGCATTTTAAAATCGTAATATTAGTTTGTATTTATTGCAATTATCTAATTAATTCATAGAAATATAAAAAAATTACAACAAATTAATATTTTTGTATATTTGAAAATATATACATTCACTTTTCATTTATTATATAGATTTCTTATAAATTAGAAAAGGTAATACTAATAATTTTATATTGAAATTGTCATATTCAAAAAATGACTATTAATTTCTAAATTCAAAATAAAAATAAAAGTATATTTTGATATATTTTGATTTTTAAACAAATTCAAAAACAATTATTTGATCTTTTGAATAAATTCCGTCATATGTGGAAATAAATGATTTAAAATAAATTAAAAAAAAAGTACAAAATAAAATTGCACAATTGAAATGTACCTTGAAACTTTTCAACTTCAGCTTAACCCCTAAAGGACCAAGGCCTTTCTTCTGCCAAAAAACACCCAATACAGCCATTTTTTTAGCAAAGAGTGAAAAAAATTAAAAATGTTTTTCTTGCACATCTAACCATAGGAAATTATACCTGACTAGTATGAGAATGTGTGGAAAAAATTTCAGAACTTTTGACTGCACAAATATCTACGTTTAAAGTAAAAAAAACAAATTTTCAGCACATTATGGGACTGGATTTTTTGACTTCGAACATTTTTAACTTAAAATTTCTATACTATAGAGTTTTGAGTTTTAAATGTTTATAGTGGAGAATTGAGCTAACAATCTACCCAAAAAAAAATTTCAAAAAAACTTAATTTTCATTACTGAAAAAATTGTTTAAATAGAAGTAGGTATGAGATAGAAGGAAAATCTAAAATTTTCATATATTTTGTATGGAATTAAAATGCACTAATCCCAATGGTCAAAATGTTCTAGCAAGTAAACTTAACCATGCAAAAAAAAAAATTGAAAAATTTGAAAAATTGCATTCAGAAATGAATCCTACAAGTTATTATTTTCAAAAGATGCTCTAACTTCCAAAAAACAAGAGTGTCCATAACTTTCTCATAACAAAGCCAAATGAAATAAATCAAAGCTTTCTGGATAGACAAAAATATAATTTGTGAGAAAAAAAATACTAAAAAGAAAAAAAAAAAAGTGCAAATTTTTTTTGCTGCCCGCCGTCCCCTGTTTTGAGCTTATTTGGTCATAACTTTTGTTCCCGGGCACTGATTGTGAAAAAATTATATTCACATGAAGCTAATCATTTTTTCTACCTTCCAAAAAAATTCCAATAAAAACAAGAGAAAATTTCCGCCCGTAGGTACTTGCCCGAAAACGCATTTGTCCCGCAAAGGGACAACGGTCTTTTAGGGGTTAAGGTGACATTTTTTTACACCTTTTTTATTGTTGCATTAGCTCTATTATGATGTTGCGGACCTAAAAGGTATAATTGATGACTTCATTATTAATTGTAGAAACAAAGAATACACATATTTGTCCAATAATCGAAGTAGTTTAATGACTACTTTGGTTATGGGTGGTGACATCCTTCCAAGGTTAATCAATGAAGAGTTGTAGGGGCAATGAAAATTGTCTCTAAAATAACTTTGGTCTCAATACAACATTCAATTGCATGCACTACCTTAGCTTTACAATAGTTGGTATAGAGTATTCTATATTCAATAGTATCCATTAGTAGCTAAAAAGATAGGTGGAGGCTCAATGTGATGAACATGGGGACATAGAAGGAAAGGTAGTGGACATGAATGCTACAAGAAAATGATTATGCAATTAACCCCTAAAGGCCCAAAGTCCCCTCGGAGGACACTTGGGATTTGAAGCAAACTCATGTGACCTCAAATTTTGACCTGATTTTTTGAAACTTTTTTTGAAGATAAGGTATCACATTAGCTTTCTAAAAATATATATATTTTTCAATTGGTGCAAGTGAGCAAAAGCTATATATAAGTAATTCTCCTACCTTTTATGGTTGGGATAGAAAAACTTGGAAAGTAGAAATTTGTGCCATTTGTGGTAGATGCATCACTCAAGCTTTGTGAGAACAAAGCATCATTGTCTAAGATCATTGTCCTCATTCACACCACAGGAGAAGATTTCAATCCTAAGAAGGATTAGAATGATCTCCACTTTGATGGAGGATTGAGATTGGAGGAGAGTATAGTTGGGTTATTTTGAGCTACCGATTCACCTTCAAGAGGTTACTTTGTTCCTCTCCAGGTTGAGATATTCCAATTGGTGTGAATGTTACTCAATGAAGGCGGTTTATTGTTCTTGTCTTGTGTCCCATGCCATGGAACCTTGCACAAGCAGAGTCTCAATGTATATATGCTGATCTAGAAAAGGTCGGAGTCGTTTCTCTGTTAAATGTGGATTGGTTTTGTGGGTGATGATGACAGGGTTTGAGGAGCACACACAGAAGCAGGGCAAGGTGGTGACTGTAGTGGTTCCTCAGATTCATATCTTACAACACCCGGCTTGTGGCGCATTCCTATCCCACTGCGGCTGGAACTCTGTGCTGGTGAGTGTTACAAGTGCCGTGCCGATCATTGCCTGGCCCCAGCAGTTTGAGCAGTGGAAGACTGCCAGGTTCCCTTCCTTTTCACGCCTGCAGAGTCTCTCTTGTTTAGTTTTCATTCTCTCAACCCAATCTAGTCACTCTTCTCTGGTCTTATTTACTCTAAGTGCACTCTAATCCCTGTAGAATAGCACGTCCCCTAGATGTCTCTCATGTTGTGTACAGATCTGAGTGGACAACTCCCCCATGTACGTTAAGTTGGGAATGCATGTTGGGAATCCCATTTGAGATGACTTCATGCCCAACCCAAGATTGTTAGTAGTGATACACCCAAACCTTGGTATTATCCTCAGCCATTATTCACTCGACGACATGTCGTGATGCAACATTGTGATAATTTTTCATTGGTGTTGCTTGTAAGAGTATTAGTGTAGTTGGGGAGGTGGTTTAGAACCCTTTGTATATATGCAAGCATGTCGAGTTGTCACACTTGTCCAATTCAGTATTACATTTGTATGCAAACCAATTGGGAGATAACAGAGTGAGTAAGTGAGTTTTGGAACTGGGTAATTCCGCTTCCTAGGGTTTGGAGAGAGGAAAATACGATGTGATATTAGAAAATGTGATGTTAAAAGAGGTCTGGCTGTACTGGTTTGACCAAGCAATTGAACAGCAAGTTCTTGATATTGGCATCTATTCACGACATTGGTACTTTTCAGGACGGGCATCTTTGAAATGTAAATCCTAGTTTGAGTGAACTTTCTGCTCCTGAGAAATTGACCTTATGGGAGGGTGTGTGCACAGGTATCTGATTGACACAGTGAAGGTGGCGGTAGAGCTGCAGGAAGAGAGGAGGGGCTTTGTGGGTAGAGAGGAGATCCAGAGGGTGGTCCGTCTAGTCATGCATCAGGCGGAAGGCGTGGCCTTCCGCACTCGAGCGGCGGAGCTCAAGCAATCAGCTGCGAAATACGCCCGCAGCAACACACATCTGGACTCGTTTCTTGATGGATTAATCACGACATAAAGCATGAAATTCTGGGCTCAATAACAACAAAGCACGCGAGGTTTTGAAGAATAACTGCATGTGAGCGCCTCCTGAGCTGCGAGGGAGGCTGTGACTTGTGGGTGTTCTTCTTGACCTAGCTAGCTTGCTTGCCATTACCTAACATATTCTCAATGTCTGTAAGTTTGAGCCGTTTGATTGCGTTGAGATCTCAACTTACTTAGAAAGACAAAAAAATGGAACGTGATCTGCTTTTGTGTACATACTTAATTGCGGACATACTTAATGCTCTTGTGTACACATCATCATAACTCCCGCATTCTAAGGGTTAACTTGAATCATCTTTGCTAATAAATCACTACTAGCCGCATTGAGGAAACCTTCCTGCATTGAAATTATTATGTCTACTCAATTGGTCAGTTCCTCTGCAAGCATCGTTTGAGTGATCATCGTTTGAGTGATCATCGTTTGAGTGATCATCGTTTTGCAGATCATGCTTGTCTTCACGAAAGTATGAGGTTCTGAATAAGATAGAGACGCTGAAGATATTTGTCAAATTTCACAAACTAAGGCTTGCTGTGTTCTTAGAGTCTAGTAGTGCGGGACTTTTTAGTTTCTTTCCTTTCTCTTCAGATTTCCAACTGAAGTCGAGACAAAGTCCCAGAGAGAGGAAACGAACTCTGGCCAATCTTTTGAAAGTAACTAGGAAATGCTTTGCACATCCATAGATTTGGTGATATTCATTGAAGTGGGGGAAAATTTGAGCTCAAAAATATGACATTCAAGTGCTTAACCCCTAAATTACCAAGGCATTTTCTGGCAGTGAAACCACTCAAATTGCCATGTCTGCTGCGGTCACCCAATAAACCAAAACAATAATTTTTTTTTAGATTCTAACCATAGCATCTTGTATTTCACTTGTCAAGATTATGTGGTAAAATTTCATGAAGTTTGACATATGGATTGGAAGATATTAGCATTTGAAGTTGGAAAATAAAGTTTTCTTGAATATTGGACTACAATTTCAGATGAATTTGACTGCCATTTGTGGAATTTTTTTCCACTATGGACAATAGGTTAAATTTTTTTTTTGTTTAACATTTGAGTTGAGAATTGGTAAAAAAAAATTTTAAATATCAAAACTTGATTTTCACATATAAAAGAAAGGTTCATAACATTTAGTAACGTTCATTGGCATTGCCTTTGCCTCTATAATAGATGGTGCCAAATATTTGGCACTCAACAGTGTTCATCAGTAGCTAATAAGACAAGTGGAGGATGCAGAGGAAAAGGACTGGGTATAAACACTGTTGAGTGCCGAACATTTGGCACCATCCACTTTGAGCCAAAGGCAGTGCTAGTACTTGCAACTAAATATTATGTAAGTAGAAGTAGGTCCAAGATTAAACAAAACACGTACTGAATTGTTAATAGCTCTAAGATGGAATTGAGGATGGAATTAAAACATCATAACTCCAATGGTGAGACTCTTCTTGCAAACTAACTTCATCCTATAAAAAAAAAAAAAAAAAAAAAAACTGAAATTGTATTTAAAAATGAATTTTATAAGTTGTTTTTTGAAGAAGATGCGTAGACTGTCCAAAAAACAAGATTGTCTATAACTTTCTTATTATCAGTCCAAATAGAATGAATCAAAGCTTCAAATGTAGACAAAGGCATAATCTTTTAGAAAATGAATTACAAATTACAAATTAAAAAATATTTTTTTGTATTTTTTTGATGTTGCCTGGAGAATTGCTTTTAAGAATTTGAATGGCATGACTTTTGCTCCTAGGCACCACTTGGAAAAAAAATTATATATTTTTAGAAAGCTAATGTAATTTTCTACCATCAAAAAAAGTTCAAAAAATTAAGGTCAAAAGTTGAGGTCATACAAGCTTGCCTAAAATCCCAAGTGTCCCTCGAGGGGACTTTGGTTCTTTAGGGATTAAGACTGGTGAACTCTGTTGTAGTGTTAGGACAGCTTCAGCAAAAAATCATATAAAAAGAGCAGCCCTTTGTTTTAAGGCATCAGGGCCAAATCACACCATTTCAAAATAGACATAGATCTATTTTTTCACTAGACAAAAGTAATTCTTTTTTGCCAATAATTTTCCATTTCTATTGAAAATGTAGATGAAGTTATCAAATTTAGATGAAAAAATGTATGAATATGATTGACAAATGTTTTTTGGTCCAAAAGATGGATGAATATAGAATTGCAATCTTGAGGAGGTCACTCCTCTTCATGTTTTGTAACCACGTGCAATAATGGGATATTTTACGGAGATGCTAGCATGTGAGCTTGTGAGCGTGAGCCTGTGAGCCTATGAGCCTATGAGCCTCCATTTTTTAATTCCATTTAGGGTTTGTAAATTTGTCAAGGACCTATGACCGTGGAGTTTGTTGTAAGGATGTTTGGCATGAATGAACAACAAATGAATATGCCACTATACAATTTTGTACCAAAAAATTAAACCAATATATATTCAAGAAATTAAGAACTAGTCAAAATAGATAATGTTTGTAAGCACACGATGAAAATAAATGTAGTCGTTTAAGATGTCTCACTACAAACTACAAAGCACATAAATGTAAAATTGCAATACATCATAATACCATCATAGGGATGACATTTATGAGGTCTAAAATAGAGGGAGCAACAAACGTGGGCTGTAGAAGCTAAATATAGTCTAGCAAGTGGCAGCAAACAAAGGCTCTAAATATTTTAAGCACTAGATCATGAACAATGATTAAGTGATAAATGTAGTTTTAATCAATGGCCTTTATGCAAAATTAAAGGATGAATATGGTCCACCTATTACACTCCACCTTTCTTGCCATTTAATCTTCATAGACATGTCCATTGCTAAAGTTGCCAACATCTAAAGCTTTTCTTCAATCATCTTTGAATGTTCACCATGAGTTTCATAGTGGCACTTCACCTGCTCCAAGAATGGCGTCGTGTGCTTAGAATTTGCAATGGGAAGCTAACACTTTAATTCTAAATGAAAAGCTACCTTCACCTTTTCAACAACTTTAGAGTTCCATTCATCAAGTGCACTTGCAGTCCTATCTGTTGGATTGGAATACTTCTCATAAAAAATTTGTGAGTTGCAACAGCAATGCCTCCTAATTCTTGTTGCGCAAAGTAAATGATGTATAAGAATGAGCAAAATTGCACATGATGACAAAGTTATATATAGTAGAGCAACATTATACTAATTCATATTAACAACAAGAACAAAGTGAAGACCTTAAAAATTGAAAAAAAACATGAAACAAAAAATAAAGCTTTTTATATGAACCTAGTATAAGATTTTATTTAGTGCTTCAACATTCAAATTGAACCAAGTTCTTTCTTTTGACTTTTGCTTGGCTTTAGTTGCAAGAAGATCGTCTGTGGAGACAAGTTTTTCAAAATATGAGAGTGGTTGCCTAGCAATACTTTGAATGCAATAAAGCTTGTGAACATGATTTATAGAAATATGGTTTTTTTGGTCCTCCTAGCAAAACAAGATTTATTATGATAAAATCTGTAAACATCAAACAATAAAAAAGTATAATAGTGACAATTGCAATGGTCCAAAGCAAACAAAAATTTGGAAACTAAAAACTGAAATGAAATTCTAAAAAAATGATATTGAAATATAAGGAATTATAAATTGACTTCATATAATCCTACCAATATAATTGCCCTTGTTGGGTTCCAAAACAATATTTTCAACAGCATAATGCCACATGATAAAAGGCACCCATGATTGTAAATGGTGGTTGCCATCCTACACTAAAAACATCTTGCCAGAAAAAACTTTGAGACCTTCATCATTTTTGAATTTTTTCTCAAATGCAGCATTTGCCTGCACCTAATAAGCACTCCACGATTTAATAATATCATCCGTGACATTTATCATCTTCCCCTTATTGTTTTCCAAGGCCACATAGAAAACTCCATTACCTTCCATATAACCACAAGTAACAAAGTGTGCAGCAAAATTTATGACAACATCCCTCAAAAAAATCCTACCAACTGTCCAAAAAATCATACATAATAAAAAAATATTGATTTTTGATTTTGTCCTTGATGCTTTAAAATTGATTTTGCCCTTGATACCTTAACCTCTCAAAACAAAGAAAACTACAAACATTTGTGCTCTAAGAAAGCCCAATTTTTTTGCATTTGAACAAATTCTAGCATAATTTGCAAACAAATTTGAATCCCAAAATTGTAGCCGTTAATGGCTAGGATTTTAGAAGGCAATTTTTTTTTAACATTTGACCAAATTGTGTTAAATATTGCAAGAAAATTTGAACCTCCAAAACCATAGCCGTTAACAGTTGGATTTTGGAAGGCAAATTTCTTTTAACATTTGACCAAATTGTATTAAATACTACAAGAGAATTTGAACTCCAAAACCCTAGCCGTTAACGGTTGGGGTTTGAGAAGGCAAATTTCTTTTAACATTTGACCAAATTGCATTAAATATTGCAAGAAAATTTGAACCCCCTCAAACCATAGCCGTTAACGGCTGGAGTTTGAAAAGGCAAATTTTTTTTAACATTTGACCAAATTGCATTAAATATTGCAAGAAAATTTGAACCTCCAAAACCATAGCCGTTAACGGCTGGGGTCTAAAATGGCAAATTATTTTAACATTTGACCAAATTGTATTAAGCATTGCAAATGAATTTGAACCTCAAAAACCGTTGCCATTAACGGTTGGGGTTTAAAAAGGCAATATTTTCTTAACATTTGACCAAATTGTACTAAATATTGCAACCATTGCCATTAACGGCAAGAATTTAAGAAGGCAGCTCTTTTTTTTTAACATTTGACCAAACTATATTAAATATTGCAAAACAATTTGAACCCCCAAAACCATTGCCGTTAACGGCTGGGGTTTAAAAAGGCAAACTTTTTTTAACATTTGACTAAATTGTATTAAATATTGCAAGAAAATTTGAACCCCCAAAACCGTTGTTGTTAACAATTTGGATTTAGAAAGGCAAATTCTTTTGACATCTGACCAAATTGTATTAAATATTGCAAAAAAATTTGAACCTCCAAAACCATTGCCGTTAACGGCTGGGGTCTAAAATGGCAAATTATTTTAACATTTGACCAAATTGTATTAAGCATTGTAAATGAATTTGAAACTCAAAAACCGTTGCCGTTAACGGCTGGGGTTTAAAAAGGCAATATTTTCTTAACATTTGACCAAATTGTACTAAATATTGCAACCATTGCCATTAACGGCAAGAATTTAAGAAGGCAGCTCTTTTTTTTTAACATTTGACCAAACTATATTAAATATTGCAAAACAATTTGAACCCCCAAAACCATTGCCGTTAACGGCTGGGGTTTAAAAAGGCAAACTTTTTTTAACATTTGACTAAATTGTATTAAATATTGCAAGAAAATTTGAACCCCCAAAACCGTTGTTGTTAACAGCTTGGATTTAGAAAGGCAAATTCTTTTGACATCTGACCAAATTGTATTAAATATTGCAAAAAAATTTGAACCTCCAAAACCATTGCCGTTAACGGCAGGGGTTCAAGAAGGCAATTTTTTTTTAACATTTGACCAAATTTTAGCATATGTTGCAAGCTATTTGGCAACATCTAAGCAAACTCATGTAGATTTGTAGGCCACTAGTTGTGAGTGCATTTTCAAGAGAAGACAAGCTCTTTATACAAGTGAGGTGGTAGGAGGTAAAACAAACCATGTGGGATATGTAAATTAGGATTACTAGGAGCTCAACCACTCATACCTAGTTACTTAAGTCAAAAGCAGGAATTGTATTCAATGTACGACTTTGGACCTCATTTTGGCTTAGTAAAAAAACTTTTTTAAGAAAATTTTGAACTGAAAAAAGTTAGTAAATGAAGTTAAGTTTTATTTCTAAAAATCCATTTGAGATTTGAAGCCTTAAATCAGAAGTTGTTAACAAAGTTTAGAGAGGGGTTGGAAGGGACATTCTCAAACATCTTCTCTAAGTTTTATCCATAACTTTTTTTTGGAGGCTCAAAATCACAAACGGATTTTTGGAGATGAAAGTGATTTGGATTCACCAACTTTTTTTGTTCTCAAAGATTTTAGACAAAGTTATTCTACTATTACAAAATGAGGTCTAAAGTTCTACATTGAACACAATTCCTGCATTTTGACAATGAGTGGTCAAGCTCTCATTTTTGAATTGTCTTATATTCTTTCCGGATTCATGACGGACAATGAATTTCATTATAAAAACAACCTCTCAATCATTCAATATTACTAAATATGATTGAAGTAATTCCTTCATTCAACCATAAAAAAAAAAATCTTGATAATAGATGATCAAACAATAGTTAATATATGGTTCAATGAATTATTATTGGATTTTTTGGATTTTTGGAAAATCATCATCACATTTATGTGAAAATTTGGTTATTTGGTCCTAGATTTAGCCAAAAAAGATGGCACCTTTTTTTAGCTAACTTAAGTCAAGCTTACTATTTGAATATAGCATTTGTTCAAGATGATTGTGGATGGACTTGGGAGTGGAGTTGATCTTGTAAAACAAGTGCAATCAAGTGGCAACTTTGAGAACTGATTTGTCATGTTTGATCATATGAAAAGGATAAAATCATAGACAATTGTCGCTTGTCATATCTATAATTCCACTTATTGCAAAGTCATGACCATTGTTGTTTGTGATACACATACTGAGGGCACCAAAGGTTAGCTCATTTTTGGCGTTGTCCAAATAGGTCATGGTAGAAAATGGGGTGTCAGATCCAACCTTCCAAGGATTCATGTGTGATAGTGCTCAAGCCAACTTTAATGCAATTTTCATTGTGTATGGGTCACAGGTTCCATTTGTTCTAATGGTAAACCATGAAAGGACTTGCTTATTCCACTAGGAAATAAACATGCACAACGATATAAAGAAGCTAATTGCTAAAGAATTATAAAATTAGCATATCCAACTCTACAAACAATACAAGGATGGAGCATCAACATTTGAAGTGGATAAGATGATTCTAGAAATTAGAGCTTGGGTGGTACTCCTTTGGAGCTGCATTAGAATTAGAAATTTGAAAATTGGAGGATTGATTCGCATTTTGGTATTTTTGATGCCGTCAGTGAGGTGGATTCATGGAAATGGTATTACCTTTAACCTCATTTCTTTTTTCTATTTTTACCCTATATTGTAAATTGAAAACTATTTGAACAATGACTTCATTAATCATCTTTGCAAAAACTGAAAAAAGAAGAACTAACAAATATCCCAATGTGCAACCTCAAAGAAATAGTGCACTACAAACAAATACAAGCTTCCAAAAAATGTAGATCTAACATGTTAATTGCCATGTATGATGATTGGATTTGAACCTTCATACAAATGACCAACCATAGGGCTTGTTCTATGGGGTCCTTTTGGGAAAAAAAACTCCAAAAAGGATTTAAAATTAAAGACAGCTCTGGCATTTTGAAACCAAAAGAAAATTGCAATCGCAATCAACAAGATGCTTGAAGCAAAAGACTTATGCATTCAAATTCTGCACTTAGAGGAAAAAGAGGTTTTTGGATCTAGTAAAAGGAAATTAGATCTTCTAATTGATTTTGAAGGTGGTATTCATCACTTGAACAAAGTTAACTTCTCTCATCCTTGAATTCAAATTAGATTGTCCATTACTAGAATGTAACTTGGAGCTATACAGTTGAGGAGTTTTGAAGCAATCATGCTCCATACCTGATTTGTGGTACAAACGGATTGCGATACATTGGAACACATAGCGAGAATTTCAAACAAGTCAAAGAAAAAATGTCACGCCATTTAGATGTACACATAGGCCAAATGCAAGCTATTGATTTGTAGGCATGGGAAACCCATTGTTGCCCCTACTTACAAAGGGCAAAAGAATGAGTGTAAAGGTACAACAGTTCAAATCAAAAAAATTTGGTTTTGTGCTTATTAAATTGCATGATACGTCATGGTACCTAAGCTTTCTCATATTCTTATCAAGGTAGAAATCCCCGAGGTTGAGCTTGTTCTTACCGATACTAATTTTACTTGTACCAAAATCATTGAGCTTGAATAAGCTGGTTCCACCTACAATCTACTAAACTAATGTCACCTTGACATCTATTCACCTTGCCTAGGATATTTGAGCATGAGCTGCGAATTTATCCTTGACTAACACATGCTGAAAGAATCTCTTCCATTTGGAATGGCAAACAAGTTTGTCAAAGCATAAATTAAAAATCACCACAATATATAGGAAAATGCAAGGAATATTATTGCAAATACGATTAGGGTGAACCTCCTTCCTTGCCCTAGATTTAGTGCTATTTCTTATACTTTTGTTTGGGATTGAACTTCAACAAAAGGTTTATAACATCACACTTTTCAATTTTCCATCTTGTACATGTCTCCATTATGGAAGTATGGATGGGACTCCCATTTAAAGTATGGCATGTATTAAGTAAACTGCAAACACCTTTATTACATCTTTTGTTACTTTTACAAACTAGATTATAAGATAGACACGTTCATCCACATTCATATCATTGCTTGGATGAAGTTAAGAAAGCAATTGTTATTGCCAAAATCATCAAGACGTACAAGTAAGTTAGTTGACAAATATTAGCATGATATGTAGTAGATACGTAGCACTGTTATTTTATCTTCAAAATTTTTAAATTTGAGTAGCAAAATATTATATTCATATTCTTATGTATATTTCTTGCTGCAATAAAATATTTTATTATATACACAATGTTCCACATCCTCTGATATTTTATTTGAATCTATCTTCTTCTCATCCTTAGAATTGCTTCTAAATGATTTGTACTCTCACTTGATTAGCCCACTTTGGAACAGCCTCTTAGAACGTGATATGAATTTCAAAAGATGCAAAAGCCCCACTTTCCTATGATTCTAGATCTAAAATCCACGGTCATGGGTCTTGTGGTAATAGGTTGTATTTTCTAAATATAATAAATTTTATTAAAAAAAAACAATCTTTTAACTTTTTAACCAAAAAATTTAGAAATTACATCATGTTCTAAATTTCTAGGCTCTAGGCTCACACAATCCCCGCTCACCGCTCTTAGGCTCACGCTCACGCGCTCACATGCTAGCGTCGTTGGGATATTTTATAGGGGGGTATTTATCTACTTGCAATTTTTTTTTCCTTCCCTATTTGTAGAAACAAAGCTACTGAGGGGTATACTTCAGGGCTTTTTTTTTCATTTTTGAAGAAGTGCCATAGTGGCAATATAAAATGTTACAGTGGTGCTCCAAATTGCAACATTCATCCACTTATTGGATGTATAGTATGGTTTTCATCCACAATTAGGCGATTTCATTTCATTTTTTTTTTAAATTTCAAAGTTGTCTGGCGATTTCATCCAATTTTTTTGGCATTTTTTATAACCTTTTTTAGCTAGATTTTTTTTTGGTGCAATTTGGCACAAGAAAGCCAAAAAAAAATCCCTGGTATATTTTTGCATCCTATTTTTTTTTTTAAATGGATAGTGGTACTATTTTTTGGCACCCTATTTTTTTTAACTTTGTAGAAGTACACAATTATGAAAACATTCTTTTTCCATTGTGAAATAAAATGTGTAAGTAGCAAGCCTTGCAATGCATTGAATTAGCCACAATAAAGCAAATAACAAAATTTGTAATCCATGAAAGAAGACATTTACAAAACTACTAATACAAACCCTGACCCCTAACTCTAAAGTTGTAAATTGTTGTTAAGCCATTATAGTGCCAGCTCATCCTAGACCCCAAACCACCAAAAATCTGCAAGGGAATTCCCTCCACCGACCAAAATTACACTGAAGAGTACAAGATTGGTGACCAAATCAATCCCGCCTTTAATATTCCAACTGAGCCTACTATAGATGTTTTAGGGAATTTTAAATTTAGTATCCTATTTTCTTTCTACTACGGAAAAAAATGAAGACTTTATCCTATATCCTATTTTATATATATTTGTGCATGGGTCTTTTTTACAATGCTATGGTAGATCAAAAAAAATATAAATTTTTTTTCCACAGATTAAAATTGACCCTACTTTTTATCTCACCTAGTTTTCTAAAAAATCAAGATTGAACTCCCCAAGATTGCAATGCTTTACCAAATTTTAAATGATTGCCATTTTGACACTTTTTCAAAAAATTAAAAAACGGTTGGAAACGAGATGTCAACAAATTTGAGATTTATTAAATGCACCTATAAAGATAATATTAGCAATTGAGCACATTTAAAATTATTAAATATAAATATTATTTCCTGGATCTTATTGGTAAGTGAAAGAAGATTCTAGTGGACTTTAGTATCACTAGTAGAAAACTGTGTCCAGAACAACAACAAACCAATTGATTTCTGTTGTTTTGTACACTGGAATGTCCATTTTCAATGATTTTTGAATTTTTTGTTAATGCGAACAAAACAACTTCCAATTTTCTGTTGATTTGATTAGTGCAATGACCAAATCAACAACTTTTTGTCGAATTTGAATCTTTTTAGAATCTTTTGGGAATCTTTTAGAATCTTTCTAGAATATTTTTAGAATCTCCTAAAATCTTTGAAAATCTTTAGATTCAACTGAGTATAGAATACATTTTATCACTACTAGAAAACTACGTCCAGAACAACAGAAAATCAACTGATTTCTGTTGTTTTGTACACTGGAATGTCCATTTTCACTGATTTTTGAATTTTTTGTTAATGCAAACAAAACAGCTTCTAATTTTCTGTTGATTTGAATAGTGCAATGACCAAATCAACAACTTTTTGTCGAATTTTAATCTTTTTGGAATCTTTTTGGAATCTTTTTGGAATCTTTCAAAATGTTTTTGACACCAAAATTTTGTGCCTTGGGCAATTCGAAGTTCAACACCAAAATTAGAATTTCAAGTATAACGAATTTTATTTTTCTGACTTAATCATTCAAAAATTCAATGTTTTTTCAATTCAGTAGACTTTGGCGGCCATTTTGGCATAGGAAAACAACTTTTTTCAAAAAACTTTCAACTAAGAAAATTTGGGAAATCAAACTAACTTTCACCTCCAAAAATCCGTTTGCAATTTGAAGTCTCCAATCTAAACTTATGGACAAAAATCAGAGAGGATGTTCGGAAATATCCAATGTTTCGAACATCCTCTCTGATTTTTGTCCATAACTTTTGATTGGAGACTTCAAAATGCAAATGGATTTTTGGAGGTGAAAGTTAGTTTGATTTCCCAAATTTTCTTAGTTGAAAGTTTTTTGAAAAAAGTTGTTTTCCTATGTCCAAATGGCCTCCAAAGTCTGCTGATTTTACAAAGAAAATAAAAACTAATGCAAAAACTCTATATATAAATTTCTACTCATGCATGATGCACTTGGTAATGGCCATGGTTCAATGGCTAAGAACCTTGGACCTCAACCATGAGGTCCAAGGTTCAAAGCCCCATGGCTTCACCTGCCCACGTGGCGGGTGTCTAGGTGGGCTGCCCACGTGGCAGGTTACCTAGGTGGCCTGCCCGTGTGGCGGGTTGCCTAGGTGGTCTGCCTGCGTGGCTGGCTGCCTAGGTGGCCTGTCCGCGTGGCGGGTTGCCTAGGTGGCCTGTCCGCGTGGCGGGCTCCCCGGATTTTTTGGGCAGCTTAAAAAAATAATTTTTTAATTAAAAAAAAAAAAAAAAAAAAAAAAAAAAAAAAAAAACACTTTGGAAAAATGTCCGAAACAACAGAATTTGGACAACAGATTTCAGTGTAATTTTGTCCAGTACAACGCGACCGAAACGACTGAATGGACAACGCTTTTTTGTTGAAAATCTGTTGTTGTGGACGTAGTTTTTCTAGTAGTGTATAGGATTTTGAAAAATTGTGGATTGTTCTTATACCTTTAGCATTAAATAGGACAAGCTTCGCACATTGATGTCAAATAATTAATTAATCCATAAGGCCTTAAGGCATTAATTCATTCTATTTTCTACTTTAGGATGAATCTTTTATAATGCAATATATATTGAATATGATTCTTGTAAAATATTTACTGAAGATGTATGTTATTGCTAGCTCAATGCCTATAAAATCTTAGACCAATCCAAGTGGCAACTAAAAGTTATATATGAAAAGGTCTTTTCTTTTTAAATGGGTGGTTTGGGGCAGCCATGACAAATAACTACAATTGGTTTGAAATTCTTTTTACATACTTTCGACAAGATTGTTAATAAAATCTTCAAAGTTGGAAGACATTCAATCACACAATTTTTTCCAAGTTTCGATATATTTGACACTCATTGCCAAGAGTGCTCAACATTAGAAAATGAAGATAAGCAATACACACCTAGCACAAAACTAGAAAAATCATAATCATTCATTTTCAAAGTTGAATTTGTGATGCTAAAACAAGATTTCAAAACAAACTTAAAAAAAATATGAACTATGTAAAATAGTAACTTGATAACTTTAATTTATTATCAAAATGTTTTTGACACCAAAATTTTGTGCCTTGAGCAATTCGAAGTTCAACACCAAAATTAAAATTTTAAGTATAATGAATTTTATTTTTCTGACTTAATCATTCAAAAATTCATTGTTTTTTCAATTCAGTAGACTTTGGCGGCCATTTTGGCATAGCAAAACAACTTTTTCAAAAAACCTTTCAACTAAGAAAAGTTGGAAAATCAAACTAAATTTCACCTCCAAAAATCCGTTTGCAATTTGAAGTCTCCAATCAAAACTTATGGACAAAAATCAGAGAGGGGTAGCAAGAAACATTTTTTTGGATATTTTCGAACATCCTCTCTGATTTTTGTCCATAACTTTTGATTGGAGACTTCAAATTGCAAACGGATTTTTGGAGGTGAAATTTAGTTTGATTTAACAAATTTTCTTAGTTGAAAGTTTTTTGAAAAAAGTTGTTTTACTATGTCCAAATGGCCTCCAAAGTCTGCTGATTTTACAAAGAAAATAAAAACTAATGCAAAAACTCTATATATAAATTTCTACTCATACATTATACACTTGGTAATGGCCATGGGTTCAATGGCTAAGAACCTTGGACCTCAACCTTGAGGTCCAAGGTTTGAAGGCCCATGGCTTCACCCGCCCACGTGGCGGGCTGCCCGGATTTTCCGGGCAGCCTAAAAAAATTAATTTTTTAATTTAAATTTAAAAAAAAAAAAAAAAAACTTTGGAAAAATGTCCGAAACAACAGAATTTGGACAACAGATTTCAATGGAATTTTGTCCGGTACAACTCGTCCGAATCAACTGAATGGACAACGCTTTTTGGTTGAAAATCTGTTGTTCTGGACATAGTTTTTCTACTAGTGTATGTATTATAAGAACATCGATTGAATAGTGATACATTATGTAATTTTCCTTATATTTGAATGCATCCTAGCTTAAAATGACTTGCATTTGGTGTGCTTGGAAAAGTAATGATTCCTTCAATTTAGATATGGTCATTCATAACTGATTGTAAATATAAAAATTATGGAAAGTGTGATATGAGAAGGTGATATAAAATCTTAAAAGGGATCGTTATATGTTTGCATCAATTTGGATGTTACAGAATGACCTATTCTACATATACAAGTAACCATGTATTTTGCAAATGAAATTGGGGTGAGAATTTTTTTATTTATATACCATTGAGATTGCTATGTTAAAAAGTATTGTATATTTCTAATGGCATTTTGTTTGACAGAGCAAGAAATCAAATTTTAAAAAGAGAATACTGTGAAAGCTTTTCAAGTAATTATGTTCTTTTTTACATCCAAAACACCTTCAGTGATGACCTTCAAGTCAAATCACTACCATCAAACTAAATTTAGGCTTTAAATAATTATTTGAATAAATTTTGATTGTTTTTATATATAAATAAACACTTTTTTTAAAATGTGTATTTAACATTTGCATAATATAGATTTTGAAGACTTTGATTTTCAAATATTCAATAATTCAAAGAATTCTAGTAGATCTAGCCTTATTAGACTAGAAAGTACGGAGTAATTTTTTCATTCAAAAAATGACCTTGCAAATTGCAAAGCATTACAAAAAAAATGAGCCCTCAAAGGGGTTGTGAGTTTGTGGCAGTAAAAAACAACAAAGAGTGCCAGTCCAATTTTTCATTTTTTATTTTAAATTTAATTTTTCCGACCGGCTAAAAAATATTTTCAAAAAATACAAAAAATAAAGTAGAATTTCAATAATTACAAAATTATAAAATTTTCAAATCTGATGTGGCATGTATTATGCCATGTCAGATTGCTATTTTTGAAAATATTATTAGATTATTTTTTAATTGTTTTATAGTATTTTTTTATTATATTTTTTCCTTATATTTTCATATTTTTTTATATTTTCATTTTTTTTGCTTGTGACTACTATTCATCATTGATGATGAATAGTGATCACTATTCTTCAAAGGGATTGTGAGTTCTCTTGAGGCAAACATTCACAGGAAGCAACCCCTGTGAGGGCTCATTCCTTTCCTAATGAAGATTTGAATCATAAAGTAAAATATATTTTTTTCAAATTACAATGATTAGAATTTAAAATTTTGAACTTTAAGGAAAAGTAATCTTGTAAAATCACAAAAATTCAATCTTCAATCAGTTTAAAAAAGAATTTTAATTGATCAAATTTTTGGCTTCAAATTAAATTGAAATTTTTTAATAAGTGTACACTTAGTTGATCTAAATATATAAATATGATCTACAAGTCATATTTTACAGCTCTTGTTTGAAAATTGTCATTAAGCTATTATCCTAAGTTGCATTTTGTAATACACCCTCAAAATAATTTTAGAAATTTGGACTACTTCTTGGTCCTTAAAGAACAATCATTCATTGAATACTTTCAATCTTCAACATCCTAATTAGGTTAAAGATATGGGAAGTATAATGCCGTTGGTTGCAACATTATATTGTTTGTACATTTGTCATATGAGGTGCATGAATCGAGGTTATCATTAGAGAAAATCTGGACTCACTACAGGGCTGGTTGGGGTGCGTGCCAGTGTGCAATTAGAGAAAAAATTAGCCGAAAAGCTGCAACAGTCAGTGTAAGATGAGCAGTCAGACAAGGTGCCCCGTCGGACTGCCGTCGGACTGCCGATAAAAATAAAAATAAAAATAAAAATAAAATAAAATTTAAATTTAATTTAATTTATTTTTTTTATTTTTTATTTTTTATTTTTTTTTTCCCTGTATTTGCACTCCTGCCAAAAATCTGGACTCTCCCAAACAGCCCTCTGGAGAGTCCAGATTTTCTGTAATGTGAGATATACATTGGTAACAAAGTTTATTTTGAGAGTGACAAAGATCCAATGATACATAGAATTTTCAATTTGGTTTGTTATTGCACCTTTTAGATATTTGAAAAGATTCAAAATAGTCACATATCAATACCTTAAATGAGGTTGTTTGTTTGTTTGTTTGTTTGTTTGTTTTGTTTTGTTTTGTTTTGTTTGTAGCGTGGACAACTTCCTGACCGTGCTTCCCCCGGCCGCGTGCTTGGTACCGTCGAAAAGCTCTCGCCAAGGAGGGGTGCACCGACTTGGTTTCGTGGCGTTTGGAGCGGTGGTGCAAAAGTTATTGAATTTCAAAGTATTTATTGATTAAAAAATTAAAAAATTACTTTTACTTTGATTTTGGTGGCATTCTTGGTACTGGGAGTGGAACCGGGAGTAGAACTAGGAGTAGAATCGGAAGTAGAACCAGGAGTGGAACCAGGAGTAGATGAAAATTGGGCCAACGGCATAGGGTCACACTAGTTCTACTTGAATGGTGCCATAGTTGAATATGATATGGGTTCAATTTTAATATGACCTCCACATATCATAGTTGTTGAAAATACTATCGGATGGTGCATGTCTTGATACCTTTAAATGTATTGTTCATACCTTAGGAGTCAAATATAATACCACATATATAGTTCTCTGCAGACCCTAAGGAAGAAATATAAAAAATTGTACTTACAATGTGTTTATTAACCCCTAAAGTTCCATTGTCCCCTCAAGCAACAAAATGAATTTTAGATAGGCTCTTAAGTGATTGCAAGAAAGAGTAGTCAATCATTAGAAGGGATTTGGGGCCTTTGGAGGGCAGTTTTAGGCCCGTCCCCCAATCTGGCTAAATTCTATGAATAGTGGTACGGGTTGTCAATTTTTTTTTTTTCAAATATCATTTTTAGCAAATTTTTTTTTTTTTTTTTTTTTCAAAAATGATGTGGCATTGTCTTGGCCACTTCAGCCAACAATTATCTTGCATTCCCGCAATCTGGAAATGCATGATAACTTCCAGTCTTCTAAAGGCCCCAAATCCCTTCTAATGTTTGTCATTTAGGCAAAACTGAGGTTGTCTACTATTGTAACTTTTGAATTATAAATCCAAAGCCAAAAACAATAAATTATTTCTAATGTCTTCATTTTAATTGTATCCCTTTATTTTCAAAAAAAATTAAAAATCATTTTATATTTAAAATTCAATTTCTCTAATTTATCGCAATTTTGAGTTTGTGAATTTTGAATACTATTGAGTGGTTTAAATTAATGAATTTTTGTTGAAATTTCTAAAATACATTTCTATAATAGGCACATATATTCCCACCAAAGGGCATCTAAAAATATATTATTTTACATCTCGGGATCTAAAAATACCTCCGCATGGGGATTTGAAAATTGGGAAGGAATATGTCAATCTTTATTCTGAAGAGATTACTCCTTGTAATTTAAGGTATACACTTGAGTTAAGAGGTTATTTGATGTGGAGCTATTTGCCCTAATTATTGTATTTAATATGATCATATTTTTACATAAAAAGCTACAAGGGGCATATTTCCAATACCGTATTGTTTTTGTAAATTCATTCATGCAGTTTTTAAGTGGGGCTATTTTACATTTCAATAAAAAAATTATGTGTCCAATTGACCAAGTGGTATTTTTAACTCCTAAAGACCAATTATCCATTGAATGAACAACTGAAAAATCTGGGTAGGATCTGAGAAGTTAGTTTGGGTTAGTTGTTTACAAAATTTTGACACAAGATGTGAACATGTATCCCTTTAGTGAGAATATGCTTATTCCTAATTGAGTAGGTATCTAAAACAAAAGTTATGCTGCCTTGAACTTTTTGGTAGTCTGAACAATTTGGGCATCTTTTGGGCATCTTTTATAAATATACACATCAACTTTTGAAATTTGGCATGTATGTAACATTTTCTTCTACTTCAAGCTCTAATAAATATGGAATACAATTATCAAGACAAAATTTAATTTTCAAATCAGAAACTAAGAGGAGTCAAATTTTATAAGCTAATAAGTAGCTAATAAACATTTTTCTTCTAATTCATGCTCTATTATCTTGCAATATGTGAAGTCAAAGTTCTTAAAAATTTTCCCACATACCGTATTCCAAATTTTTGTCTCTTATTTGGATTTCAAATAAAAAAATTCCTCATTGCATAAGAATCATCAAAAAATGACTAGTGTATTGCCAATGCACTTAACCTCCTTATATTACATGTTGATTTAGAATAAGCAAGATTCTATATTTGCTTTGAAATTTTTTCATGAGTAAACCTAAAGTCATATATGTATGAATGACCAAAACCTTCATCTATATGTAGAGCAAAAATTTTACTCTAAGAGGGCGTGAAGTCTGCTGGCCATATTTTGCAAGAATAAAAAAAAGTTTTTTTCCTCACTTCAAACGTTATTATCTTTCAATTAAAGTGGTCAAATGGACTCAAATTTTTTTGACACATTATCTTATTTTCTTAACACACTTTTGTATGGTTGAAAGTCACAAAATAATTAATTTTTAGTTTTGGACAATGCATCAAAAGTGGGCAATTTTGGACTTTTCTTCTTCCAAAACCTAACCCTCCTCTCTTTAGGAATTAATAACAAGTTTACCATCAAACACTTCAAAGTCCTCATTGAAACAATCCTGTAAACATTCCATTCAATATGAGTGTGTTTTACATTTATGGCTTCAAAGAATGAAGTTAAACAACTATAACTCATGTTGTACAGTTATTAGTTTGTTGAATCCACTAAGGTAATTAGGTAAACCTCCCTATTTGTGCAATGTGATATTTTTTGCCACTTATAATCAGTGCTTTACATTTACACTTAATTTTTTTGATATATACACTACTAGTATTGTTGCATAATTTAGTCAACCACCTTTTGTTGTAGATTTTCTTGACTATGTCTATTTTATCATCTACATGAAATTATTAGTCCACATCTATACTCATTGTACTACGAAATATTTGCACAATTTCTATTTGTTAAGGCTAATTTATTAATAAAAATTCCTACTACATGATGTTTTTTTATACCCTAATTTATATATATTAGAATATGTAGCATTTCATGGACCCTGTAGTAATTCTACATATTATATAAGATTTCTTTCCTTTGAATTAAATGGACCCTATCTTTTAGTTCATGTAGTTTTAAAAAAAATTGACAGTGATCTCCCTAGGATTTTTATAGGGTCTACTTCCTAATACAAGCATTAAAGATGGAATTCACCATCTAGGCCCATGGGATTTAGATAGTTGATATATTCCCAAGAGACCTTTCATTCACATCAATCTTTCAAACTAGAATTAACCTTTTTTCTTCTTCTTGCAATTTTTTTTGAGTAATTTGGCCCATGTAGTTGACAAGCTAGTGAAAGTGTTGTTTTTGGTACTTCTACCTTACTCTTGTTTGGTTAGTTATCTTGGGGCATTCCTCCAAATGATCAAGGTAGACATGCCTATGACTACCTTGATTTGCAATCTGAATATCTTGGAGCCAAATCCAAAAGGGATATATATTTTTCAGAGGTATGATCTTGTTTAATGAATCAAACCCAAGTGGATTCAAAAAATTCCAATTAAAATTGTAGTTTTTGTGAATTTTTTATTTTTGAAGTGGTCTGTCCAATAACTCCTAAAGTTCCATGACTACATTTTCAACAAAAATGCTCAAAAATTTATATTTTTAGTACGAGTATCAAATTTTTGAAAAAAATATTTTTTGACACGTATAATTGTAGGATCTTGTAGTACACTAGTTTGAAAAGATGTGGAAAAAATTTCAAAAATCCACCATGTGGATTGCAATATATTAGCATTTGAATTGACAAAAACTTTTTTTTTGTTCCTGCAAAAAATTGGGCAGCCGCACTTCCAAAGGTCACATTTGTATGAAAAAATGTCCAAAAGGGTGGTAATCCTTTAGATTCATTGCTCAAGGCAAGTTGTCTACATGCTTGAAAAATTTCACATCATTTGGAATTGTAAAAGTTATAGGAAAAATTAGGAAGTAGACAGTAGTAGAGAATGATTCAAAATACAGAATTTAATTATGGAATTGAAATATGCTAATTCCATTTGCAATGTTATAATAAACAGTCTACAACCTATAATTTTGTTTTTTTCAAAATTGAATAAGATAAAGGACTTCATAGTATATTTTAGAGCAAAGAATCTATAACACTTGCAAACAAAAATCCCTCATAACTTTTGATTCATTGATAAAAAATGGAATGATTCAAAACTTTTCACATATATGTAACTCTAGAAAACCAATTTCAAAATTTTTTGTTTTTGAAAAATGTGATTTTTTTTTATCTGCTCGGATTGTCCATTTACAAAAAAAATAACATATTAGGCCATAACTTTTTTATCATATTTCCAAATGTCATGAAATTTAGTGCATATGAAAGATACTCATTGTCCCCACCTTGCATTAAAATTTGGGCCCAAAATATGAAAAATCTCTAGTCACATGTACCTACCCAAAATTTCTATATAGCCAAAAAACGCATATTGGTCCTTTAGGGATAATAACAAAATTACCTATAGATTGTAGTCATGAACTTCCTATTAACAATCCATAACCGCCTTTTCATGTATCTATTAGCACTTAAGTATTTGCCAATAAAACATTGAAATGTTACCCCTCATGGCATTAATGCATTGATTTTGTCAGAAAAGTAAATGGGTTTGGATGAGTTATGTATCGAAATTGGGGCCAAAGTAGGATGATGAAAATATGTAGTTGGTGGAGATGGTGTCTTGTCTACTTTAATGGTGATACCACTACCTCGTACTAGTGGAGATGCCCTTAGGAAGTAAGACTTTAATTTCAAACACTTTAATCTTTAAGCACCTGAAACCTTTTTTGGATTTTTACATACTTTTGCTTAATTTGTGTATTTGTATAAGGTAAAACAATCCATTGCAATTAGAATTGATTGTGACCCAACTTTCTTTCATTGGAAAAAAAAAACATTGATTGTAACTCAAATCTCATTTATTAGAAAAAATTGAAATGGGGTCATTCTCTAGGTGTCATTCATGGGTCATTTGATTGCAATGAGCTTACTGTATACAAAATATTGAAATTAAGGTATCCCTCACTAAGTTTTGACATTCTTCACTATATAAATATGAACAGTAATTATAAAAAGAACTAGATGTGTTTCTTGGGTTGGTGCACTAGTTCATAGCTTGGGTTTAGAGAATTCATTAGATGACATTGGAAGGCGTTGGAGGGCCATTTCAAGCCTCTTTCCAAACCTAGCCCGATTTTACAAATAGTCAGACTTGCTATTAGAAATTTTAATTTACTTTAATTTACTTTAATTTACTTTAATTTACTTTACTTTACTTTACTTTAATTTAATTTATTATATTATTTCCAAAAATGACGTGACATAGTTTTGGCCACATCAACAAGTAGTTATTCTACGTTTTTGTAGTTTTAAAACGCAGGATAACTCGCAGTCTCTTAGAAGCCTCAAATGTCATCTAATGGCATGCACCTCCATGAGATAACTTCTCTCCTAAAGGCAACCTAATTGTTAAGGCAACCCAATTTCATCTAATAGTCAAGCGCTGGTTTGGATGAAAAAGTATATGTTGAATGGGGGTCACCGACACGGCACGGCAGTGAAGCCTTTTTTGCCACGATGAAATTCATCAAGTGTACCTCTATTCATTCACATCCCCTTAAAACCCTAAACCCTAATTCGATACTCTCCCCTCCTCTCTCCTTCCAGTTTGCAGTGCGGACCATGGTGATCGTGATGTGAGAAAAAGCTCTGCAGCTGCATCCTGCGATCATGGCGGAAGCTGTGGCGAGGGTAGTGAGCCGGGAGTCTTTCCGGACGGGCGTCATTGCGGTCAAGTGCGGGATGACGGCTATCTGGGACAAGTGGGGAGCTCGGGTGCCCATGACGGTGCTGTGGGTGAACGACAACCACGTGGTGCAGGTCAAGACGGACGAGACCGACGGCCATTTCGCTCTTCAGGTCAGGCATTTCAGATTTTTGAAGGAATTTGGGGAGCATTTTGGAGTATTTTTGGTGGATCTTCGATTTGGTAAAGAAAGAGAATGTGTTGCTGCGAGGGGTATAGGGTTTAGGGATCCTGAATCTTGTTTGCGTTTCCAGATTGGTGCAGGACAGAGGAAGGCGAAGCAATTGACGAAACCTGAATTAGGGCATTTCAAAGCAGCTGGAGTTCCGTTGAAGCAACATCTGGCTGAGTTTCCGGTGACGGAAGATGGAATTTTACCTGTGGGTTCGGAGATTTCCGTCCGGCATTTCAGCCCCGGTCAGTATGTGGACATTGCTGGAATCACCACTGGCAAAGGCTTCCAGGTTGGGACGAATTGCTCCATTTTCTTAAGAATCGATTGGTGCTGTTTGCAAGTTATGAAGCAAATTGGTTGCTGAGGAAGCAATTGATTTTTGTTGTAATACTGTTTCTGATTGTGTTCGCTACAGGGAGGAATGAAACGGTGGGGGTTTGCTGGTATGCCTGCATCTCATGGTGCATCGCTTTCACATCGAAGTTTAGGATCTACTGGTGGACGACAGGATCCTGGCAAGGTACGCCACTATTGCATTTCAATCTTCTGTTCCTCTGTGTAGCGGATGGAACAATAGTAGTGTAAGACCTGCTTTGCAGACCTGGCTTTCTATCCGAAGTTTAGAGACCGTAGTGTATTTATTGAAACAAAAGGTCAATGAGATGAATATGAGATCAATTCCTGCGAGACTACTCGCTCCGCTGTGTATGATTTGTGATTGACGAGAGCACATTGAAACAGAGATTGGGATTTATATCTGTGGGGTCTTCAAAGATTGGGCCTACAGGGAGGAAAACCTGAAGTAGAGGACCAGCAAATAAGCCGTCGCAGATTTCCAAGGAGCATATTTTTCCAGATTCTAGTTGTGAGGTGTTGAGTACCTTCAATCATTGGAATTGTCAGAATTAAATTGAAACACTCAAAAAAGAAATAGAAACTGGTTTTGAAAGCTAAACAAACTTGTGTTTGGTTGTTACTGCAGGTCTTTAAGGGCAAGAAGATGGCAGGGCATATGGGGGCGGTAAGGAGAACGGTGAAGAATGTATGGATCTACAAGGTTGAGCCTGAAAGAGATCTTATGTGGGTCCGGGGTCAGGTATGTTAGCACTTATACTATGACCGGCAAATTCTTGCATATTCGAAGCACACTTAGACGATTTACAATTTGCCGCTTGCATTAATGTAACCTAAGGTTTGTTGTGGAATGGTTACAGGTTCCTGGTCACAAGGGGAATTTTGTGTACATCAGAGATGCCTTTTACAAGAAACCAGATTTCTCAGTTGTTCCTTTTCCCACGTATGAACGAAACGAAGATGACGATCTTTCCCCTCTGATTGCTGATTACGGCGAAGTTGACCCGTATTTAGAAGAGTAGAACCTCTTAGAACCTTGACATGAGTGATTTAGCTTACTACTTCATGTCCCTGGATTTTGATCATTGACGAACATCTCCTCACCAACGCAGACCATGTCCTGAAAGCGGAATTTCTTTCAGAGGCGACTTTTTTCTCTCACTTGTGCAATTCGAGGGTGGCCTAAGAAGATAATGGTTTTCATTGCCCCTGCAGCCTTGGGGAGAAGTGAGATTTCAGGAGTTGCAGTTGTTCAGGCTTCCCCTTGCTTAATTTGCCTTGATTGATTGCGACTCGCAACATTGAGAAAGAAGGGATGGAACATGTCAGAAAACGTTTGAAGCAAGTGCGCTCTTAGCTGGTGAAGGTGAACCACCATTTTGCTGGCCAAGTAAACAGTTGCAGAGGAGCTGGACGGTAGAGCAGTGACCACTTTCCTGACCTCAAATTTCAGTCACACTTGTGTGCGTGAAGCCATCACATTAGAAACGTCGACAGCCTGGATCTGTTTTCTGCAAATGCCAATGCAGTGAGTTATTATAATCATTTATTCTCTTTCTTCACAGTAAAAACAGTACAAGGGAACTGCCTGTTTCTCTGGTTTGAAAGTTGCTGCCTGAAATACCTCATGCCGAATCTAGCAATAACCCAGAATGGATTGAATGGCTCATTATTGTTCTAGTTTTTCATTACTGGCACCGTGGTTGAGACCACTTATTATGCTAGTGTGTTGCACCACAGAAGATAGACTATGCTGAGCTCCTTTTCTCATTGTTTCACTTTGGGGCATGGTTGGAGGACATCGATTGAAGTGATTTCAATCGCATTATGTTAGTTGCTCAGTAACTTCTCAAAGGAGGGTACCAATTCTTATCGCCACCTCTTCATGCTTTGATTGTCAAATACTGTACATCGTCACATTGTTTTCCCTGTGAGGAGGTATTTAGTTTCCGAATTTTTGCCATTGTCCAGGAGGCTTCACTGTGGGATCTTGATTGAATGCCTTCCAGGAGATAGAAGGTACCGTATGTGTAGGTCAGTTTCGTAATAACTCGGGAAAATTTGGAAGATGTTGAAATTTAAAAAATTCTTTACACCTATTTCTAAAAGTCTGAAATAATTGTTTTTGAGAAAAATCAGAAAACGCAACACATTTACGCATGAACAGAAAGAATCAATCCAAAATTAGGAACGTCCTCACAAAGTGCCGAAAACCAAAGAATTTCTATCTGCTTGCCGAAAGTGCCAAAAGCTAAATTATTTTGGCATTGTCCTAGCAAAATTGCCCTGCATGTACGGTTCTCTGACTATAGTAGGACGCTTGGTTTGATGCCTTCCAGGAAATATATGGTAAATAATATAAAAGCACCTAATTGTGACACTTTTTTTGGTACCATAAAAAATTTGATGACATTATTAGCAAGCTCAAGAGAAATGCAATCCAAGTGTTTTTGTATTTTTATTACGCTCTAGCAATATTTTCGGGAGTACAAATTTTGAAATTTGAGAACATAGGGTATCCTATACACAACACTAAATTCACCTTGAAACATGAAATGTTTTTTAGCTTTCATGGTTGCTTCCAAAAACTCCTCCCTTTTATTAAATAGTGGCTTTTGAAAAGTGGTTTTGAGTCATAGAAGTATTCATTCAAGTCTTTTTTTTAGGTGTTGGAGAATGGAAGGTATTGCAATTAGGTGCTTCTACCTATCAAGGTAGGATCACTCAAAACTTAAGCTTGTGTCCAAGAGCACGTCATAGGGTATTGCATGTTATTACAAACTATTGATAAAATTCACAAATTCTTATCTAAAATGACAACCTCTATTCATAAGAGCCTAAATTCTAACTTTGGGTACATATTTGGTTTTATACTTTCAATGTAGGATGGGCATTTGTAGACCCCTTACAAACCAATAAGCCATTCTAGACAAGTTGCAAACAATTATTCAAGTGTCTTGCATAATGTAATGCCCAAAGTGACCATAACAAGTGATTCAAGTGATCACAAGGTGCCCTATTGCCTCCTAGTGATATGTGCTACCATTTTGTAGTTGCTTCCTATCTTTGAGCATAACTTCTTTTAGACTATTTTTTTTTTTTTTTATAGCATAATCAAATGGATTGTTGTTGAATTGGTTACAAATTGAAATTGTTGCCTAACTGTACTGAGAAGTTTTCATGAGTAAAGTTTTGGCCTATTTTGCAAATCAATGAAAATAGAAGTTATTATAGTAGCCAATCAAAAATAAAGAAATACTTTAAATATATTGCCAAAGTGATATTTTGTGAAATCGATTTGATCAAAATCTATAGATATTTTTTCAAATTTCATATATAGATCATTTCTATTAATGATGCATAATACAATCTTTTGATATAATTATAAAAAAAAGAAGCTTAAAAGAAGTATTTTCTAGCATATTCTAGTTTTGTATAAAATTCCTTTGATTGTAAGGGTTTAAGTACCACTTGACTTGGAATAGATAAAATTGTAAGAAAATTGCAAAGGTCCCTCTCTTTCTTTGAGATCTCTAAATAATGTAATTACACCTAATTATAACCTATTTTTAAAACCAATATTTTCAAATTCTTGACTAAAATGTACAACCTCAATTCTTCATAGCATGCAATTTTTAATACACGCCAATATTTTCAATGCTTTGAAAATTTTATAGTTTATTTAAACAATGTCCAAAAAATGCATTCAAAAAAGATCTAAAATCTCTTTTTTTTTACTACAATAAGATTCAATACTGTTTCTTACAATTCAATAATACAAACCATACTCAAAAATTTATTTGAATTTTTCTTGGTTTCTAAAGGTAGGTACTCCCCAAAACAACACAATTTTGGTAGATCATATTTACTATTATTAAATTCATCAAATTTTTATATTTTCTTATTGACAACTAAAAGAAGATTGTAATGCATGGAAAAACATTTCATTTCTTCAACAATGGTAAATATTGGTTAACTGGGTGAAGATGGCGCTTTCGGCTTAGTGGCGCGTTTAGTTTAAACCATACCTTACTCGGAGCGTTTTGGGTAGCGTAAACCAAGACTTCATTTGGAGACGTGAAATTTGCGGACCTGATTTCAGGACGTGGTGACCTTATCCAACTCCGTTGAAGCTCGTCCGTCTTCGAGCGACAACCCTGGTGCAGCATTCCTCACAGAATTCACTCTGCGACAGGAGAGATTTGCTGCGGCATTTTTCCATCAGCTGCTGCAGCCATGGCTTCCACAGCAGCGGCAGCAGCAACAATGGCGACCCAATTCACTTCGATGTCACTGGCGTCCCCATCCAGCGCTTCTTCGCTCACGTCTTCTTTCACGGGCTTGTCGCTGCGGAGGCGCGTGGCCGTGGCGCCCGTGGTGCGGCCAAGGAGCGTCACAGTGCAGGCCAAGGGAGGCTTCATCCCCGCCGAGCATCGATGGATGTACGAGGGAATCGAGAAAATGGGTCCTGTAAGCAGCCTTGGCGCACTCATGGCAATCTTGTGTGTTTGGTTTTGGATAGTCTTATAGTAATATGTCGAGGTTGGCAAGAGCTTGCAGTGAGGAGAATTTGAAATGTAGGAATTTAGATAAGAGGGTGGTAGTTGCTTGTTTCTTGAAAAATTAGGGAACATTGGTTCGCATTTTGTTATGGTTTCTAGGGTGTGTGATATTGTGTGTATGGGTTTTGGACAATCTTAAGGTGAAGATGATCTGATGAGTTTGAAAAGAGCGTGCTTTGAGGAGAATTTGTGATGTAGGAGTTGAGATTGATGGTGGTAGTTGCTTGTTTCTTGAAAATTAGGGGAACATTGGTTCGTATTTTGTTACTGTGTCTAGGGTGTGCGACAATGTCATTGCAGGTTCGTTATGTTTTCTTTGTGGGCTTTTATTTGCAGTGAGATTGGTTTTAATCTTCTATGGATGGGTTTTGGACAAACTTAAGGTGCAGATAATCGGACTATCTTAATAAGTGCGTGCTATGAGGAGAATTTGTAATTTAGGAATTTAGATAGAGGTTGGCATTTGCTTGTTTTATGAAGGATTAGGGGAACATTGGTTCGCATTTTTGTTATCGCTTCTAGGGTGTGCGATAATGTCGTTGCAGGTTCGTTATGTTTTCTTTGTAGGGTTTGATATGCAGTGAGATTAGTTTATCTTTTGAAGGATGTACTGCAATGAAGATAATCTCACAACGTTGAGAAGAGTGTGCTGTGAGGACAACTTGGAGTGTAAGAATTTAGATAGTTGCTTGTGGATGTTTCTTGAATAATGAGAGTATTACGAGGGAAAACAGATCCGTAATTTCTCGTGACTTGCGAGTGTTTGCAGGGATGTCATCGCAGCTTCGTTATAGGGTTTAATTCGCAGTGAGAGTCCAATTGCTTGAAGTCACGATGTCTTGCAAGGACAGACACTCCTTCCTTCTTGTTTTCATCCTTTCTGTGGGCTTTTATAGTAATTAATATATGTTCACCTAAATAAGCATCTGAAAGAGAACTCCAACGCATCTTAGCACCTAGTCTTTGGACACCGTATGAATAAGCTATGGTTTTTTCAAAGTGCTTAGGTGCTTAGCGATGAGAGTTCAATCAGTAACGAAATCTTGGAAACTTTATCTTTACAAATCGTTTTCTTCCCCTATTTTGTCAGTTTGATGTAACCTCTTGCATATGTCTGTTCTCTTTGCTCTCATTTAGTTTTTCAGTTTTGTTTAATGCTGTACACATTTGTGATGGTGTCTGGTGAGAATACATATCAGTCACAATTCCTCTTTGGTATGCGCATGTGCCTGGGAAAATAGACGGTTTACACATTTCTTATGATGCAGGATGTCTGGAACACGACTTATTATCCCAAGGCAGACGATCACAAGAATGTAGAGAAGAAGTGGTACATCGTGGATGCAGCAGATAAGCGCTTGGGTCGCCTGGCCTCTACCATTGCAATTCACATTCGGGGGAAGAATCTTCCTGCCTTCACTCCGTCCATTGACATGGGCGCTTATGTTATAGTGGTTCGTAACCCACTCTTCTTCACTCATTATGACGTATAAGATTATCAGTCGAGAGCCTCGAGGCTTGAGGTGGTGATGGTTTTGGATGTCTGTTTGCATATTTACTTTTAGTTGTCCACTTTGGCGTCAATTTTGACAGCAAAGACTTTTGTATTTTTTTGACATCCCAGCCTTACAGCAGTAAGCTCTCTATTATTGCTAAGGCTCAGTTCTCATTTGGAGTATGCCCTGTCCTTCAGATTAACGCAGAGAAGGTCGGAGTAACAGGGAAGAAGAGGGAGCAGAAGATTTACAGGAGGCATTCAGGCAGACCTGGAGGCATGACAGAGGAGACTTTCGAGAACTTGCAAAAAAGAATTCCAGAGCGAATTGTGGAAAAAGCAGTACGCGGCATGCTTCCTAAGGGTCGGGTAAGTGACTGACAGTGACTACTACTGGATACTAGTCCATGTCGTAGTTTCTACATCCGAAAGAAGGCATCAAGGGTAACGCTCAATATCTGCGAGTATGTGGCTAAGTTGGTGGAATTACCCTAAACAGACTCTTCTGTCGTTCCTGTGCTTTGGATGACCGATCTGCTTTAGAGGACTACAAATGATTTTAGAGTACCTTTAATCTTGAAAGGACGGACACGAGAGAATGGCTTTCTCCTTAAAAAGGGGGGTGAAAAGGTTATCTTTATAGCTGGTTCTGAAAGCAAAAGTGTGTTGGTTGAAACAGTTGGGGAGAAGGCTTTTCACGCACCTGAAGGTGTATAAGGGATCTGAGCACCCTCACGTTGCTCAGCAGCCTGCGGATTTGCCCATTACTGACAAGAGGATCAAAATGGTGCAATAATGCATGAAGACCTTGCAGTTAGAAACCTTACCAGTGATTAGTTTGTAGTTGTAGTTTTAATTCTTTTCCAGAAGAAGTTGGAAATAGTGGTGCAGAATAGCTCCTGTTTTTCTTAGAAACTTTGGAATTGAGAACAGGCACATTCGTACTTATGCAGCATGTGGTGCAATTTTTTGAGGAAGAAATGCAATGCAGAGACTCATTGCAGTACCACTAGCTCGGGTTCCGAAGTTACCTACCTTAAGAGGATTTTCCTGTTGCAAAGTTATGATTATATATTTTTCATGATTTATTGGTTGTTGAGATATCAGTGAAGAATTGCTGCAGCGAAATTTTGGTCTGTCACACGCTGCTGTGGACAAACTGAATACCTTTAATGGAGGTATACAAATAATTGCTTCGAATGTTTCTACAAGAACTAGTTGCATTCTAATTACTACAGTAGTTGTCCATTGAACCCGACAATTCATAAATTATTCTTTTCTCTTAAGAGCTTGAAAATTTACTAGACCAACTGCATTCGTTTTCTATTGGATTTGCTCATTTGTTCGCAGCTATGTTTGTTAAAACACTACCTGAGATCTTTGATCAGTCTATCATCTGGCATGTGACTTGCAGCATATGGAAAAGGAAAAGTGCAACCTCTGGTCGAGAAACACTGAATAAATAGGCAGTTTTTGCTTCTGAGAATAGCCGAATTACAACACAAATCATCGTAACACTGCAAGTGGCAAAGGTGGTACAATAAATTCGTTCTCCGAGAAGCATTTTTCAGGACTGCAGAATGTACTATCTACTCATAAAAATTGAAAATCGCTGTTGAATTTTGCAGCCAGCATTCTGAAATGTATCGCGAGTTCGAGACGACACAGCTTGAGGAAGTACCCAAGGGCGAATAGTGAGCTCAAATCATAATCGTAAAATGCTGTATATACAGAGGACTTCCAATGGACCGAGAAGAATTCTACGGAGTATAAATTACAAGATTGTGTCACTGATAGAATAACATGCGGGTAGCTAAATGGATTGTGAGCATTTAAGGAATTGGGGGCAGCGGCTTGCCCTGTTGTCTTTGCCTTGGAGTGAGGTCACGATTCACGTCGGTTGCAAAAGGGACTGGAGTTTTTCCAGAAGGAACAGTAGTTCTTGGTTTTCAACGTCGCAACATAGCTCGGAGAACCAGTGCGGTGGTATCCAGTTGAGGTCGATTGCGTCTTTAAACCAGAGGTCGGGAAGTTCCTGTAGGATGAATCGTTGCCACAACATCTGAGAAACGAACCTTCGAGAGTGAAGTAAAATATCATTCATAAAAAGTTAGAATCATTTGCAGTGACATTAAATACCTTGATCAACAGAGAACGAATAATTGTCCGAGTCAAAGGGCATGAAATAACAGAACAAATTTCACTCGAGTAAAGCAGTTAGACAGTAGCTCCAATCATGGACACAACAGGAGTCACAGTCACAGTTCCCAACTAAGTTTCCAGACACCACATTAACCATCTGAACAAGGCACACATTCACCCGCAAAACGAAATGAAATTGTACTCTGAACAAATAGAGAACTAGTGATTGATCAGAGCCAAAAGAACACATTTGGCAATATGAAACAACCAAATTTCATTCAAGTAAACTATGAACACAACCGAAGTCAGATGCAAATACAGTTCCCACATACCTAACACTGAGTAAGTCACTCATTCACTAAAAATACAACACCAACGAACGATCAACGATAATGTGAACACACCAATTTAGAGAAAGAATGATGGACTACAGTGGTAACACCACGAAGTGATGCATTAATTAAATGCTCATACATCAGCTCTGGAGCTTCTCGGTGCTCCTACAAATCAAAGGAAACAACAAGTCGTCTCCGAGCTAGAACTGAAGTGGCCCTCATCTGACTCAGTAATGTGTGCACCAGGCTCAAATAAACCAACCTCAGAAGCTAGCGCCATGACATATCTGGGCATCAAAACTGGATCTCAAATCTTCAAGCTGCACGTCATCAGACTACAGAGTGTTTCTACAGAATGACCCAGACCGGTACACAATCGGTCAGGAATAAAAGAATCAAGAATGAGGAAAAAGATTCAAATTCTAGCTCTAGATCGATACCTGCAGATCCTTCACCCAAGGATCCAAGGGCTTGCCAATAGAGTACACAACGAATCCAATCTTCCGCATCGCCTCCACGTCCAGTGCGTTACGACCATCAAAGATAAACGCCGGCTTCTGCATATTGTCATAGATCTTCTGGTAATCCAGTTTCTTGAATTCATCCCACTCGGTAATAATGCAAATGCCGTGCGCATCTTTGCAAGCTTCGTAAGCGTCCCACACGACGCTCACTTGCTTGAACGCAGTCGGCGATTGGGGCTGCAAATGCTGAGGATGATCCCAATCGAACTTGTTCATCGCCAGGTCGCGCTTCATCTGCTCCTCCGTCACTTGAGGGTCGTAGATCGAGAGAAGCGCCTTGTCACCGAGAAGACCATGACAGACATCAATCGCGGGCGTCTCCCTCGTGTCGCCCGTATCTTTCTTGAAAGCAAACCCGAGTATGGCGATCTTCTTCCCGGAAACGGTATTGAACATGGAAGAGACCACACGCTTCACGAATCTGGTCTTCTGATAGTCATTGATTGACACGACCTGCTTCCAGTAGTTGGCGACCTCGGGAAGTCCGTTGCACTCGCAGATGTACACCAAGTTCAAGATATCCTTCTGGAAGCACGAGCCCCCGAAGCCGACGCTAGCATTGAGAAACTTGGGGCCAATGCGCGAGTCCTTCCCCACGGCGTACGCGACCTCGTTCACATCGGCGCCCGTGGACTCGCAGAGAGCAGACATGGCGTTGATGGAAGAGATTCTCTGCGCAAGGAAAGCATTAGCTGCGAGCTTGGAAAGCTCAGCTGACCAGAGGTTGGTGGTGATGATGCGATCCTCCGGCACCCAGTGCGCGTACACAGCCTTGAGAGCCGCGACTGCCTTCTGCCCTCCGGGCGTCATGCGGCCACCAATGAGCACCCTGTCAGGCTTGTCCAGATCCGCAATGGCAGTTCCCTCCGCCAAAAACTCAGGGTTCGACAAGATCTGGAAGTTGATGCCCTTGTTGTTGTTGTTGTGGGTCAAGATCTTCTCGATCGCTTCGGCGGTTTTCACCGGAACCGTTGACTTCTCCACCACGATCTTGTCGCTCTTGGAGACTTCCCCGATCATACGCGCCGCGCTCTCCCAGTAGGTCAGATCTGCGGCTTTCCCCGCGCCCAGGCCGCGCGTCTTGGTTGGGGTGTTGACAGACACGAACACAATGTCCGCCTCCGCGACGTGCTTCTCGACTTCCGTGGAGAAGAAGAGGTTCTTCCCGCGGCAGCTCTTCACGACATCGTCCAACCCGGGCTCGTAAATCGGCAGATCGTCGCTGTTCCACGCAGCAATCCGGGGCTTGCTAATGTCCACCACCACGACCTCGATGTCGGGACACTTGAGCGCTATCATGGCCATTGTCGGCCCACCGACGTAGCCTGCTCCAATGCAGCATATCTTCACCATCTTGGGGCGCCTGTGTCCACAACCCACAACCCACAAAACCCAAATCCAAACGCTCACTCAGATCTGAACCCAAAATGCTCCAATCTCAACCAAAAAACTTCAAATCTGAACTGGGAATTTGGAAAAAACAAAAATGCGCACCACCTTACGAGTGAAATGGACCGCGGCGATGGTGTTGCAGTGCAAGATTGACGAGTTCGAAGTCCCTTCCAAGGCGAATGCGAGGAGGCGAATTGGGAAAGAAGCAGAAGTACTGACGCGGAGTCTCTGTTCCCAGGGGGCTTAATTCTGGACAGGGGAGAGAGCGGGAACTTTAAAGTAGAAAGGCGATCGAGACCGGGAGTGTCGTGACATCGTGAGGAGGTTTGGGACTTTTGGAGGTGGCTAATCTGGGCGTCAGCTTTTGCTTTTTTATGTTGCTTTTTCCTGCACATCTAATGTGTGGGTACCATTGGTTGTGCCGTGTGGTGGGAAACCGGGGACTGCGGAGGTGCTCCTCCTCCGGCCAGGGAGAATTGACCCCTCATTCCCCCATCCAAGGGTAAATGGTAAATGTAAAAAAGTCCCCTATTTGTGCCACATTAGCTTTGTATTTCTTTACCCTGATTTCAAGTATGAATTCAAAATTTTCAATATTTATCATAGGTGGAAAATAAAAAATTCATATATTTTCCCCATGGATAAACTGCAAGGAAAATAGGGGGGGTCCATTCACCCTAGCCCTCTTCTCCTTCAGGTTTTGCTAGCATTTAGGGGTTTGATTACCAAAGGTAAGAATCGTTTTCACACTATGTTCCAACTTCTCTTTACTTGTAGGTCTAGTTTCAAGGTTGTGGATTCTATGGTGATAATTTGGGAAAGCAAATTATAGTCCATATTTACACTATATTATTCCACATGCAAATTCATTTAACTCCTAAAAGACCAAGGTGATTTTCCTATCAAAAACCACTCAAAATTGTCATTTCTATTGCAAAGAGAAAAGAGCTTTAAATTTTTTATTTTTTTTGCATATCCAATCATAAGATCTTATAATTGACTAGGATATGAATACGTGGAAGAAATTTTAGAAACTTTGACCGTGCAGATTGCAAGATATATGCATTTAAAGTAAAGAAAACAAGTTTTTTTGCACCTTGATTGATTAAATTTTTTGGATTTGAATCTTTTTAGTTCAAATTTTTTGTATTACTGATTTTGATTTTCTACTTAGTTATATTAACCCCTAAAGTTTCATGACTATGTAATCACCAAAAACGCTCCAAAACTGCCATTTCTAATACAACTACCAAATTTTTGGAAAAAAGCAATTTTTGACACATGTAATCGTAGGATCTTGTAGTATGATATTTTGAAAACATGTGGTAAGAATTTCAGAAAATTCCACCGTGTGGATCATAAGATATAAGCATTCAAAGTCTTGAAAACCATTTTTTCAATCCTGCAAAAAATTGGGCAGCTGCACTTTGCAAGCTCACTTTTCAATGAAAAAATGCCGATAAAGGTGGTGCTTCTTTGAATTCAGTTTCCTAAACAAGTTGTCTATATGCTTGAAAAATTTCACATCATTTGGAATTGTACAACATATAGGAAAAAAATAGTAAGTAGAAAGAAGTAGAAAATGATTCAAAATACTAAATTGTTAAAAATTTAATTATGGAATTTAAAAATGCCAATCCCAACGGTTATAATGTTTTAATAATCAATCGACATCCTAGGATTTTATTTTTTTCCAAAAATATTGAAAATTGAGTTAAATAAACGACTTTAAAGTGTTTTTTAGAGTAGAGAATCTATAACTGCCCACAATTCAAAAACCCTCATAACTTTTGACTCATTGATTGAAATAGAATGACTCAAAGCTTTTTAAGTACATATAAATGTAGAGAACCAATTTCAAAAAAAATTCCGGAAAAAATGATTTTTTCTGATCTGCCCAAATTGCCCAGTTACAAAAAAAAATAACATATTAGGTCACAACTTTTGACTCGTATTTCAAAATGTCTTGAAACTTGGTACACATAAAGATATTCCTCGCCCCCACCTTCTGTTAAAATTTCAGCCTCAAATATGGATATCTCTAGTCACACGTACTTGCCCAAAATTTCTATACGGCCAAAAAACGCATGTTGGTCCTTTAGGGGTTAAGTAGTTAAGCTGAGAATCTACCAAAAAAATTTAGAAAAAAAAGCACTTAATTTTCACTCATTTAAAAATTGTTAAGTAGAGGTGGGTTCAAGACTAAGGAATAAACTAAATTGTTAATAGCTTTTAGAAGGAATTGAATCACAATAATCAAATTTGTTCTAACAATTTTTTTGAAAAGTCTAAAAATTGCATTCAAAATTGAATTCTACAAGGGTTTTTTTCAAGAAGATACTTAGATTGCCCGAAAAACTAAAATTGTCCATAATTTTCACATTATTAGTCTAAATGAAATGAAACAAAGCTTCACATGTAGAAAAAAATTATAATCTTTGAGAAAAAAATTTGAAAAAAAATTGGTTTGATTTTCTATGATTTTTTTGTGCTGCCTGTTAAATTCCATTTTTGCTTATTGTACCATAACTTTTGCTCTAAGACATCAATTAAAATAAAAATTATATATTTACAAAGATCTTGCAAAATTACACAGCTCTAAAAAATCTCAAGAAAAATCATTAGAAATTGAGACAGTAGGAGTTTATCCGGACCCAAATTGTCCCCCAAGGAAACAAATGGTCCTATAGGAGTTAATCATATTTATTGAAAAATTATTATTATGAAGATCATTGTTACTATAATCAAATAACTACCTTAGTAAGGACAGTAAATGTACCATTCATCACCAATATACGAGTGATGAAATTTAACAATGACAACAAAAACAATAAATCCTTCTGGGGTCTTTGTAGAAAAGACATTTTTACGTCATTTGTCTATTCCTCACTTTATTCATTTTATTTGGGATAGAATTTGCATAGGCTAATATCCTCAGTACCAACTAAAATATTCCTTTTACATTGATGCTTGCTCTTCTAATATCTTGTTGCCTTCATGTACTAAATTTTTTACAATTTTCAACTTTTCAAAAGTGTTTTGCAATGAAATATCATAGGAAATTTTTGTTCTATTGCAAAAATAACCTAGGTCATGATAGAAAGATGAAAAAGATAGGTTTTGCACCTATAAATGACAAATCTAGAATTGAAAGTGATCCAACTAATTGTATCACATTTATATAAATAGCTAAAATTTGATACGTTTTTAAATTTCACGTTAATTAAGAGTCTGTCCACTCAAGGTCCCATGTCAGATTGTAAAAGATTATGAAAATAAAGTCATATAGTTTATCTATCAGCTTAGTATCCTTGTGCTCTTACTATCCTCTTAGCCTTTGATGTAGCCCTTTGAACAAATAGAGTTTAACTAACTACAAGCTCTATTCAACAAAAGAATTTTGTTTTATTTTATTTTCAATTATCATCTTTAATAGAAATTTAGTAGTGAATATTAGAGTTATTCAAGAGTATGAGACCTTACCATTCAAGAATGTTAGATCTAACCGTATCTATTATTGTAAGTTTCTTAACCCCTAAAGGACCAAGGCCTTTTTTCTGCCAAAAGATACTGAAAACTGTCATTTCTATAGCAAGGAGTTAAAAAAAAATTTAATTGTTTTTTTTCCACATCTAACCATAGGATCTTACACCTAACTCGCACGAAAAAACGTGGAAAAAATTTCAGAATTTTTGACCGGACAGATTGCAAGATATATGCATTTGAAGTGGAAAAAACAAATTTCAGCTTATTGCGGGACTAGATTTTTTGACTTTGAACATTTTTAACATAAGATTTTTGCACTACAGAGTTTTGAGCTTTAAATCTTTGTAGTGGAGAATTGAGTTCAAAGTCTAGGAAAAAAAAAACACTCAATTATTATTCTTTAAAAACTTATTAAGTAGAAGTAGATACAAGATAGAAAGAAAATCTAAAATATTCATATATTTTAGATGGAATTAAAATGCACTAGTTCCAACGGTGAAATTGTTCTAGCAAGTAAACTAAACCAAGCTACAAAAAAAAAATTAAAAAATTTGAAAAATTGCATTCAAAAATGAATCCTACAAGTTATTTTTTTTCAAAAAGATGCTCTAACCGCCCCAAAAACAAGAATGTCCATAACTTTCTCATAACAAATTCAAATGAACTGAATCAAAGCTTTTTAGATAGGAAAAATTATAATCTATGAGATGAAAAATAAAAAAATAAAAAAATTGCAAATTTTTTTTGCTGCCCCCCGTCCCTTGTTTTGAGCTTATTTGGGCATAACTTTTGGTCCCGGGCACCGATTGTGAAAAAAACTATATTCCCACAAAGCTTATTGGCTTTTTACCACCAAAAAAAGTTTCTAAAAATTAGGAGAAAATTTCAACTCATAGGTACCTGCCCAAAAACGCATTTGTCCTTTGAAGCAACAATGGTCCTTTAGGGGTTAATTACCAAATTGGACACACTCATTTTTCTTTTCAACAAAATAATAGACTTTTAATAGATTTGTAGAATGTCGTACTAAAAATCATCCCTTCTTCATTTTCTCCAATTCTCATATTGTTGTATTAACATGTACAAATTTTCATAGCCTTATTATTGAAATTAGTTTAAGTAAGGCGCTATGATTGGCTCTAGTTCTTCCATTTCCTTTTTAATCTCTTTACCAAGCTCAACCTTCAAAATTCGTTTGTTTTTTCCAATATAAATGTGACATTTTCTATTCTTTTACAAATCAAAACTATAAAATACCTCATGAAAGTTTGTATATTGAAGTTTGGTCACTGAGATATAAAATCATGACAAAGACCATAGGAAAAATTTTAGGACCTTCAAAAAGTTATTGAGGTGATCAAACAACAATAACTTTTGAGCTAGTCAAAACTAGCCAACTTTGAGAGCAATTTCAACGTTGTGAGGCAAACCAACTCAAGAAATGTACTACTAATTTTTTTGGGGTATAAGATTAGTTTTTGATACGATTATCATTAGAAGAGTAAAAAATAAAATAAATAGACACAAAAATATTTGAATTTGGACTTCAAATAGTCAAAACAGACCCATTTGTAATGGTCTCCACAAATCAAGTAAAAGATAGAAAAACCATAAAAATGATAAGGCAAATTTCTTATGTAATTATAATTACCATTATTTCTTTTGGTTTTGAGCACATTGGTATATTGAAAAGCTCGTCTAACCTAGGTTGTCTCAAGCTCTAGTACTTTAGCTTGGTGCTCCATGACCACCTTGTTTAGGGTTGAATTCTACAATTTGCAAATTTAGTTGTTGTAACTATTATTGGTTGGCTAGATACGAGACTAGATACAATCAAAGTCTTGCATCACAAAGTTTAGAATCTATGGTTTGTCAATAGTTATCATGACTTGTGATTATCGTTGTTTCATGGGTTCGCACGTTAATATACAATTTAGCGCATCATGGCAATGCATTACTTTATAATTTATTGCATCGTTAGGATGCATTACTTGCAAGTAAAAAATTCAACGTAACCCAACCCAATCCATGTTTTCTATGTCAACATTGATGTTACATTGGACATTTTAGTTGTTGGATTGGATCTTTTGTCAACTAAAACGTCCAATGTAACATCAATGTTGACATTAAAACATAGGTATGTTGCATTGGACGTCACTAAAATCTGTCAGGAAGAATCAGGGCTTGTCACCTAAAATACGGATTTCTTATAGTGCAAAAAAATTTGTCTAGAAATTGTAGCTTCTTTCTATGGCAATTTACAAAAAATGTTTGATACACACAACTACTAGCCACATCAAATTTGGAATTGTGATGAAAGCGAAGCTCAAGCTAGGAAGTACGGTGGAGGTTTTGTCATTATTAAGTGAGGTTGCAAGAATGTGCGCATCGTCACACCTAACCATAGGAAGTGGTTATTAGTGCTAGTTTGCATTGATGCAAAATGGGAGAAAATTCCTAGCTTTTATATCTTTAGAGGAAAGAAGAGAACCAAAAAATTTCTACTCAAAATAGGTGAAAGAGGAGTTGTCATGGCCATTGAAAGTAAAGCATGGATGAATAATTTTCTATTTAGAGAGTAGATGGTCCACTTCCTATGCAATGTATTCAAATTATATAGAATACCTCCATCTTGTAGAACCTTCTCATTACTAGATGGGCATAAGTCCCATGTAACTTTGGACGTTTTAAAGTTAGCCAAGGCAAGAGGCTTAAATCTTTTTACTTTTCCATCACATACTTTGTATGCCTTACAACCGCTTGACATTACCTGCTTCAAGCCTTCAAGTTTTTTTTCAGAGCTTATAGGAAAAAGTAGACTACAAATCATACAAGTCAGATGCTAGAAAAAGAAGACCTTGCCCAATGGATCTCAAATGGCTCAAAAGAGCTTTGACTTCAAATAACATTGCATATTTCCAATCAATCTAGTTGTTGTGAATTCAAAGATGGGTCCCAGTGAGGTGCATCACAAGAAGAAAGGATCAGCAGGACATGGTGACACTGAAGACATCCCCAACAATGTGCAATCGGAATACCAGGTCAAAACTTGTTAAATACAAGAAATCATGGAAGATGATTCACTAGACATTCCAATTTGCACACAATACTACGTGGATATAGATGGTAATCAGGAAGAAACTTATGGCAAAGGAAAAGGACTAGCAAGTTATAGTGGAGACAAGGAATAAGGACTGCAGTCATGGCACAGGATGGGAAAAGGCCGTTCAGACAACATCAATAAATCTGCATATATGGAAGAAGGTACAAGAGGAGCGGCAGTTCAGAAAGGAGGTCGAATGGATCACTCTTTGTATGTTTTATACCCCCCCCCCGTGCAAAGAGGGGGTATTTTTTGGGGGGCTATTTACCCCCAAGGCCTCATTAAAAGGGCCCCTATAATTATATAACTCGGCAAAATGGCTTATATTATGATATCCTATCATTACTTATACTACCCATGTTAATGCAATTTTTTGGAGGCTTTTTTTTTATAAAGTAAAAAAGGGAATCAAAAACAAAGTAAAAGCAAAAAGTTTAGAAGAAAATAGAAAGAATACATGCATGCAAATTAATTTTGTTCCATGTGTTTTCTTGTGCGTTTTCAAACAACTTGGTTCAAGCATTTCAACACTTCAAATTTTGACGTGGTATAAAATTTATAGTTCTTTTTCACACCTTATTTTTGGGCAAAGAAACTTTGGTTGGTGAAACAATTTTCTTTTTCTTTTGCACCCTTTTTTTTTTGTCAATGCACTTTGGTTATTGCCCGGGTTATTGTGAATTTTTAGAAAAGAATTCACACCCTATTTTTTGATCAAGGCAACTCAATTCTTATAAATTCTTTTTTCCTTTTTCGCACCCTATGTTTATTGGCAAAGCACACTGGGTGGTGTTAGAAGGGTCTTTCTTTTTTGCATCCTATTTTTTTGGCAAGGCAAATTGGGTGGTATTAGAAGGTTCTTTCTTTTTTGCACCCTACTTTTTGGGATGACACTTTTGTTTGTGTGAAATTTTTGTGCATGGTTGACATCCTAAATTTATTTATTTTTTGACTTGAAAATCTATTTGTAAATTTATGAGAATTTTAAAACATTAAAAACTATTCAGACATGTGGACCTTAGAAAATCACCTATAAGAATAATATATTGAAGAAAGTTGCATCTATTCTGAAGATTAATTTTATTTATATTAATAGTCTTTATCTCTAAATCATTGAAAGTGACAATCTTCTTGGTACCATAAAAAATAATCAATGGATTTAGCATCATCTTATGAAGATATTAAGGGAATAATCTGAACAAGAAAATTTCCAATCCCATCCAATGAAAATGCATTCAAGCAACTTTCAACCCCAAAACTTGGATGAAAAACTATGTATCTCCATCTAAAGTCCTCAAGGGTTCCTTTGAAATTGTCTAAAGCACACAAACTATTAGTCTTAGCGCCACTTTCGGATAAAGAGTTCACATATTAATTTTCATCAACACATCATATATTCAAATTCCTCCTATCTTACCAAGCAAAATTCAATTACAGAGTCCAACATACTCTTTACAGTCATCAACATCATAAGGTACCAATATCATAGCAAGTACTGATCTCATTAAAGTAATTTGCCAAATGTAATGAACTGAAGCATCCGGACACAAAAAGACCATACCCCATTTGTTTATCTGACATCAATAAAGTTACAAACATATACAAAGAACCCCAAAATCAATGCTCATGTGGAGATGTATTCATGAACTCATGTGATTCCGCATGTGATCACAACCACCAAGATAATTACAATCAGCTCTGTACACCCAACTGGTTTGACCCACTAGTACACCCAGCTATAATAGATGGATCCTACTAAATACAATATAGATCTCCAAATGACCAGCTGCTAAATTAGATGTACAAAAGTGGATGGACCACATTTATAGGCTACCTAACTTTTAATGCATTTCACCTTTTAAATGTCCACTACTTTAATTGTAAATCCTTTACAATTTTTATCTCAAAAGAATAAAACCTTACCTATCTTCGGTCGCACGTCGTTTTTAAAATGCGCTAAGTGATCCACCCGGGGGAAGGAGGCAATACAAGTATTTCAGAGTTTCTTAAACTGCTACGTTTTGAGTTACCAATGTGGAAAAAATGAGGTAATGAAGCTCAAATAGATTATCACCTCTCTATACTTCTAATAGAGGAGGAACATGTGAAAGAGCTTGAGGAGCTGTCCGCAAGAAAAGAAGATGCAAACAAGCGGGACAAACGGAGGTTAATTAGAGAGAGAGGCAATCAAATAGCAGATGGAAGAGCAAAAACAAGAGAAGCAGATAGCCAAGGAAGCTTATGCCCAGCTAGCAAAAAGCCAAAAAAAACATAGAGAGCAATGGAGCACCAAGAATGTCAGAGCATGCGGAGAAAAACTACATGCAGCAATACAATCAAATGCCCCCATTGTTGGCTACAAAGCACTATATTATGGCTTTGTGCCCCCAATCTGCAAAGACAATTAAAAAATGGCCGTACAGCGCTGAAGAGCGAAGAAAAGAGGTGAGTCTATTGGATACTTACTCCCCTTCGCAAGAAATAGTGCCACATATAAAGTATGGCAACATGGGTTTCCAAAACGTCCAGCAATTTTCAACATATTTGCAGTTCATGATGCAGCAGACTCAAGTGGTCCAGAGCGTTGGCACTTTGTATCAAAGAACAACATTCGGCTCTACAGGAAGACCAACACTTCCAATTAGTTATTACAGGTCCAATATTTAGCTTTGTGCATGCAAGATGAACGCTCTGAAATCAATTGACAAGCAAGAAGAGTAAGGATGCTAACCGGTGTGTAGCAGGAACATTGGCAAAGTGGCAAGGCGACCATGCTCTTGACATCATCTGTAGGAGAGAGTAGGTAGTGTGTGCATTAGGAGGAAGGGCTTCAAAATGTACTTTCAATTTTGCTTACTCACAGGAAAGGGGGAGATGGCAATACCTGGGTGAACGCGCTTGGACAATGGAGATGTTGATCACTATTAGACGCTTGAGAGGATTGCCAATGAGTAGTCCTTTTGCTTGGGTGTAGCATTCCCTACCGATCTTATGATGCAGGCATTCAGGCGTACTGCAAAGTGAAGTAGAAATGGAGGGCTGCCGTGAGATAAAAAGGGTACAAGAAGGCTGTGGCCGACAAAGCGTGCCAAGCTGCGGGCAATGGATTGCGTCCTTGCAGAGGACTGCAGCTCCAATTTCACTCCTCAAACCTCGTTGTTGCTGCAGGCTTTGGCGCCAATGTCCTCCAGTTTTCCAAATTTGAAAGTGTGCAACGTTTTCACCTTGACATGCACTGCACTAGAGCAATTGGCAAACAACTAAGTTTGCCACTCGGGTGGAGTTGAATGTTGTGCCTGCTCAATTTTGGCACTACCATAAGTAACTTCCTGTAAGGCTAGGACAATTTCAGGCATCTCTTATTGTGGTTCATAACTGCCAGGCGTTTGCCTAGCCGCACATCACTCTATTTATTTTCATGCAAAGAAAGTGGATTTCAGAAGAGCCACCTCAGTATAGTTAAGACGCGTTAGGCTCTATAGTCTACAGGTTGTGAATGCACTTGGCGTAGTTTTGGACTTCATGTGGATGCTTTCAGAACTTTTATGAACATTATGAACATCATCTTAATTGCTCTGTGCACTAACTTGCTCTATCTACATTGTATCCATTATTCTTGAAGTCTAGGAGCATATATAACGCCCTAGACACTTGCCACTTTTTAAGATCACAATTAATTCATTCTCACTACAAAAATTTTGATTAAATTCTCTAGTGCAATGAGGGCCACTTCTCTTCCAACAAAAAAAAAATTAGAATCTTACATGCCTATTTGTCCATAGATAGTTGCTTTTTAAGCCTTCTACCTTACTCAAGACTGCTCTTGTAGAGCAAATTGAGTCCAGATGACAAAAGTTGTTAGAACAAAAGATTTGGACCACTTTTGCACATGCACATAAGGCAGGGTATCACACCCGCTACTTCTTGCTACAAAAATGAATTTGTATTTAATAATTTAACAATTCTATCTAAGCACTAAGAATGAATTTATATTATAACAATTTAACAATTCTATCTAAGCACTGAGAATTAATTTGTATTGTAAAAATTTAATGATTCTATCCAAGCACTAAGAATGAAAGAATCTATTGTCCAAAATTTTGGTGAATTTTTAAAACTCTTTTAAACAACTACTTTCCACTTAAGAAATTAATCCTTTTATTAAATCTAATGTTATATATTTTTGCTGTTTTACGAAATAAAAGTAAGGTAGGAGGTCCATAAACCAATTTAGTTCTAGATGCATCTTCTATCTAGGAAAGTGTGACAGTTTTCTTTAATATCTATAATTGTCATTGATGAAGGAAGTACTCTTATAGGGATGATTTAAAGAACCTCCTATCCCAATATTCCAATGCAAGAAAATACTAATTTTTATTTCAAATGAACATAAAAAAGGTTAACCATGCACTTTCTAGTGAGTGACAATAAAAGTGGAGGTTGAAAAGTTGAAAGGCTAAAAGGTTGCTAAGGTTGCCTAAAATTGCTATCATCACTTTATGTACACTAGGGTCTCATTCATTTACAAATTGCCTTTGTAACCATTCATTTTCCTTTGCTCAATATGAAATTGAGTTAACATTTTTGGTTTTGCACAATTGTCATAGATATATTATGCAATCCCGATCAAGCATACCAAAATTCAATTTTAAAAAAGCAAATCTCCATTTTTGGTGAATTTTTTCTTTAATTTTCATCATTTTACATAAAAATTCGTTGAAAAACATTGGTGATGAATTTTTTTGATTTATTTGCAAAGATATGTAGGAAATATCCACCCGCGCATACTCCTTCAACAAGCATCTTCAATTTTTTTTACAATTTCTTCTATAGAGATTTCAGTGGAGGCATGACAATGCCATAATTTTTGAAAATAGATTTTTCTTTAATGAAATTTGATTTTTGCAAACAAATTATACCATCATGCTCAAATGTATAAAATGAGGCAGAGTGTGATGGTCAAATAGCAAAATCTAATTAAGATGTAAAGATATCTATTTTACAAGGTTTGGTTACATGATGTTTCACATTGAATTCTTCCTAGACTATATTTTGTTACTTAATGGGGAGTTTTTAAATGTAAAGGATGTGCATATAGATGTTTTCTACATATCTATGCAATCAAATTAAAAAAATTCATCACCAATTGTTTTTAATAGAATATTATATAAGACCATGAAAATTGACTTTAAAAATTCATCAAAAATAGAATTTTGCTATTTTGAAAATGAAATTTGGTGTGTTTGATTGAGACTGCATAAGAATTGAATATTAATTATGCAACACAAAAATGTTGACTTTATTCAATTTATGCAAGATTTTCAAATGGTATAGAAAGGCAATTTGTAAATGAATGAGGCCCTGTTGTACATCTCCAAAATCAATGTGTATGTATGTTGAAGAAACGATTTTGGAACATTTACCAAAAAACACAACCCTTCATAACTTTTGCATACAGTGTCCAAATGTTGTGTTCTTTGGTGCGTTAGAACCTCCTTTGACTTGCCAACAACAAAAAAATATGAAAATTTTGACCAGTCTTATATTAATAACGAGGCACAGTAGCAAAAAATGGCGTGTTTAGCTAATCAAAAAGGTGAAATTAGGTTGCCTTCTCAATTAGGTTGCCTTACCAGAGATAGTTTATCCTATGGATCAATGTATTCCATATGGAGGTGCATGCCCCTCTAACTAGGCCTTGAACAAATCTATGCCATACACATGGCTTTGAATTGAATGCATCATTGTACAAAAGTAGTGAATATTTCTATAGTGTGGATTGTTGAGAAAATATGTGGGGCAACCTAATTTCACTACTTTGTGTACACTAAATAGTGCAATTAGGTTGCCACAGACTAATATCTTGACATTCACAGTATATCCGTATCAAAGTTACTGTAGAAGGGTGAAGTGATGTGGGAAAACATGTGTGCTACATGGGTTGGTACCAATTGATTCTTGGCTCATGCCTCCATGTGGACAAGCCATGAGTCATGAGGTAACATGAGGTAACTTCTCTTGGGTAAGGCAACCTAATTGTCAAGGCAACCCAATTTCACTATTTTGTGTAGTGAAAGATCTAGCCTGGTCTCTACTTCATGTGCACAAACCACAGGCTTACACCTGGGTAGTGCAAATATACTATTGGTTCTCTTCTGGATCCACGGCTCGGGATCCATGCTCTTCATGTGACCATCTAACCGCCCACAAACGGACCTGAAGAATCTACCCTGGCATTACATAACGCCAGTTCACTTTTTCCTATCAAGACGCAAAGAATATCCATAGCTCTGCCTGAGAATCTCAATAATGCAGTTAAATAGTTGCCATCAAAGGTGGGCCCAGCAGGGTAAATTGGGTTCTTGAGGATAAAAGTAAAAAAAAAAACCTTATATTTGAGCCGGGTCTAGGGCTACTTCCTAGCCCCCCTTGCTAATTTAGGGGCCTCTGATTGCAAATATGAAATCAAAATTTGCAAAAAACTTTTTTGTGGCAAATAAAAATTTTGTGCATTTTCCCAGGGTAAATTTGGTCCGCAGGGCCTACCTTTGATGGCATGATTTAACGTTCTGCATACAGTTGAGTCAATAATAAATTAATAATGCATAATGTAGCACCTTCAGAACTACAGTTCTCAACAGCACTCAAATAAGTACCGTGCAAAATTATCACAAAATTTGAGTACAAAATTTTAGTGAGAATGTGCTTCACCACTGAACAGCAGCACCGAGGGATTATCTTACTTGAATGTTTCATGCACGCCCTGAGAAAACTGTACGTTCCACGGTTCACAATAGATTCCATGGACATTGCAGAGTGTGCAGCCAAACATGTACTGTGCCTCTTGTCTTCCTATCCATGTAAGCAGTACGTTCATTGTGTCGTAATAAGGTAACTGACCTTAATTAAATCGCACAGTTAAGCAATTCAGCATGGTTTTCACTATTATATTGGAAAAAAATTTGAGGGGTCTTGTTGGTAGTCAAAAGGAGATTCTAGATTCTCTTAGAATGCATTTTTTGAACACCATGTGAATAAACTACGAATTTCCAAAGTGTTGAGAATAGGTGTACCCAAAAGCGATCATAGAGTCATATGAATAGTGGGAGTACATTTTAGGCAAGAATATCTACTGTGCGATTTTAGGAAGCGTGCGATTTCAGGTGTAGCTACCTTACAAGATTTTACCCAAGGTTACGATACCATGTCGGTGGTGCTTAACTAATTGACACGTTAGGAGAGCTTCTCCACCTGGTAGAGGAAAATTCAGACCAGGGAAACAGAGTTGTCAAATGACAGCAGTTCTCAGATGAACCTCAAACTACAAGTCTACAACTCGACACAACCTTGGCCATCATAAGATTCATCAAACGGTAAATGTCCATCAGAAAAGCATGGGCATATGCAAAGTATAGCGAACTAGGCCAGTTACACTACCAGTATGTGAATGATAATGCAACCCGGGAAGTAAGAATGATGTACAGTAGCAAGCTACGAATAGCAAGAATGTGTCATTCACAGGATTACCAACCACCAGGCCTAGGTAAGAGAAAGACTCACACCAGCTACAAACATTAACCTTCATCTTCTTTTTACATTCTGTTATCTACACCTGCACTAGCACTTGAGCAGACAGAGATGATCAAATATGTCACCAAATTTGAGTGCAAATTGAAGAAATCCTAGTTGAGCGGACACAGATGATCAAATATGTCACCAAATTTGAGTGCACATAGAAGAAATCCTAATTGAACGGACAGAGATGATCAAATATGTCACCAAATTTGAGTGCAAATTGAAGAAATCCTACCTAAACTATCAGAGGAAGTCAGAGCACTCAAAAAGAAACAGAGGTTTTACTAGTTCCGTGTATAGTGGCTCTCGTAGAGTGTCCCCCCTGCACCTACTTGTAGATGTAAGTGGGACCCGGTATGACAGGCCCTTAATTCACGCCAACTCGAAGACGGGTTGGATTTATTTCTCTTACTCTCGTAGACGAACTCGTCGCGGACCCGTCTTCTCCTCACTAGGAAGGAGCTGCAAACGCTTGGAGCGGAGGACATCATCCAAAGAACTATGTTGCACATGAACTAGAAACTTCTTGCCCATGCGTAATATGTCCGGGGAGCTTGGAAATTCCACCACAACGTCTTCCTTCCGATTCAAGATCTTTGGTCCTCGAGAAAATTGACGGATGATTTTCTTCGCAGAGCACCCATGTTTACTGCCAAGAGTAAACAATGCCGACCACCGCACTTGATGGTCAACTAACCTGCGCACCTTCTGGAAGTTGTCACAACATCGGTAGTAGGTCAAAAGACAGGAGCCCAAAGCGGTGAAGTAAGAAACAATGGCCTCGTCTGAGGCACTAATCATGGAAGTCAGCACAGTCGGCAGAGCTTTACTCGGCTGCAGAATGCCCTTCTTCCTCAACTTTGCAGTGACGATCTCCATAGGGGCAAGCAGTTGCAAGGGTATGACCGTGTCCTCCTTCACTCTGGGTTGAGCCCTCTCAACAGCTTTGGCCTTCTTTTCAAACGAAGTCTCTTCCTCCAGGTATCTCTGAAGAAGCCTTGTCAGGCGCTGGTGAGCACGGAGGATCGATTCGGGCACACCAGTGCTGGGGGCATCAAAAAAAATCTCCTCCTCTTTATCAAGTAACCGCTGAATCGCCTCTCTGGTCTGCCCTCTCTCTACCTGCTCAAGCACAAATTTACTCCCTAATTCTTGTGCTTTTTTGTGCATGGCTTGGTTGGCAGTTTCCCACGACTGAAGCTCCTTTTTGGTTTTCTTCAACCCAAACGCCCAAGACTGCACCGCCAAGTCCTTCAATTCATTGTGCCACGTCTCCGTGCGAACCTCCACCATTCTTTGAGCACGGATCTTGCTTCGCCTCCGTTTCTCAATTTCTTTGGAAAATCTTCTCCGGGTTTTATTATCCAAGAGGCCAGCTATTCTTGTCCCAAGGAACACCACAGAGCCACTTTGTATGTGAACGTGAGACGACAGACCAACTTCCAAGTGAAGCTCAGTCCTCAAAAAGTGAGCTATTCGGTGCTTGATGTTGTCCACGTCCTCCCTTGAGCCTCTCACTCCCACTAGAAACTCTTTTCCGTGACGCATATAGTGCAAACCAACATGGTCCTGTTTCTTATCTTGGAATGGACTGGAACTCATCTCTGCTTCAGGAGCTACCTGCGATTGTGGAAATTCCATCTTGACCGATGACCTTGGCAGCAGCAAAGAATTTGGTCCAACAAGCAGGAGTTGGTAAATACCTTTCTTGTAATAGAACACGTACTTCGGTGTTTCTGGAATCCTAACACGTGGAAGTCTAATGGGAGATGTTGAACGGATGCTTGTACGAGAGGATGGGTGCAGGGTATACACATATTGCCTCCCATGAGCTCGATCTCCAACTCCCCTCCTGTTCATTCCTGCCTCGCCCAACCTCAACATGTTAGCCAAACCCTTACCCTAATCCATGGGTTGCAATTTCGTCGGCCACGTGCATTGCTAGGACCACCAGAAGGTACTCTACGGAGTTGTTTTCTAAGGAGTCAACATTCAAATAACATACCTCGGTTAAATGTCCAAGCATATGTGTCTTCTTCTTGAGCTTCACTGGAAGAGACAATATCGTCATTTAACGATGTGCTCACAGTCGTTGAGTCCCTGGACTGTTCTGTACAAAAAATAAAAAATAACCAAGAGTCAGAGTTCTTAAACCAGAAAGGAGGGTGCAAAAAGTCCCGGTAACCAAAGATGTCATCATCGATGGTTGCACCCAAAACTTTCAAACTGAATTTTTTTTTTCAATTCTCAACCAAACTCTTTAAGTGACATCTCCTTGGAAAGCTACTGAAAATTTGCTTCTAATGAGCTATAATATACAGTACAGAGGGCCAACAAACAGTTTGTTTTGTGAAAATTGAGTTTTCTTGCTCGTTTATGAGTTAAATCGTGCAAGCAATAACTTGCTGGAAAGCTATAAACAATACTCCGTACACTTCTAACAAGCCATCACTCATGCTCTGACTCTCAGCTAGCAGCGACTGATTAGAGATTGCTGCCCAGGGTTTCATATGACGTTCTCAAGGCTTCTTGTACCCAACGTTCAGGTTCAACAAAGATGATCACAAATGTAAAAGATGCATTCCAACCACACATTTCTGGGTTAAATCATGTGAGTGATGGCTTGTTAAAAATCTATCAACAATGCGCTTGTTGGAGAGCTCTGAACAATGCGCTCCTAGAGGCCATTAACCTTGTACAAAAACTTATTCCACGCTCCCCATCTTAACCTAAATCATCTGAAATCGTACCAGAAATCGCACCAGAAATTTAAAAAACGACATCAATTTACTGCGATATTTGGTAAGCGCATTGCATACCTCCTGCGCTTCGAAATCGTGTGAAGGAATAGACAAAGAAGAATCTGCGACGGGATCGAAGTAAAGATTGCGAGTCGTTCTTTTCTCGTGGCAAGCAAGGCTGTCATTCAACCACATTGCGAGTGGCCGTGGCACACGGATTCCCCAGTTATCCCAGATCGCCATCGCCCCGCCCTTCATCGCTATGACGCCCCTTCGACTCACGCCCGCCATGCTTGCTCCAATTCAGCCAGCCACGACCATAAATACAAATTTCGGCACAGCAATACAGAGATCGAAGTCCCATAAACCCGAACAGGATTCCAGGGTTCCAGGGTTTAGGGTTTTAGGGGTTGCAATCGAACGAAGAAATACTGGATGATAAAATGGAGACGTTCATCCATTGGGGTGAGGCTGCTAGGTGTGCATGGACCATTTGCAACAAATCTTTGAGTTGCTCGGCTACCGTAGTGGTTGCATCGTTGAATCCCCATTTTTTAATCAGAAATTCAGTATTTGCTGCTGGAGTTCAATTCTTGAGGTGGGTAATTTTGGTGCGTTTCGGCTTGCGCTGTCAAATGAGTACTTGCTACTCCAATTTGTGTCGTTACTAGAGAAGTTTGATTGTTGGAGTGCCGTAAGTAATGTTATTGTAGTTGATACAGTCATGAGCAAAAAATTTCAAAGTTTAGCCACTTCAAAATTTATCTTGTTTTAACCCCTTTTTTCTTGCTCATTATAGTCTGGTGATTGCAAATTGAAATTGTCCTCTCGGCATCAACTTTGGCCATTTGCTGTTCATTTCCAGACATCTTGCTGTTGGCTTTCAAAGGGCTCCGCTAAACCCTAAGTATAAATAGGCATAGAGGAGTTTGAGAACAACCAATGCAATTTATTTCTGCGCTGTTTGTAGCCATTTATTTTCATCTGCCTGTTGAGAATCTAGTCGCTGTTTTCTGGGTTCCTATGATTGTGGCTTTTTCTTACCCCGCAGAGGAACAAATTTTTCTTTTTATCAGTTTCGAGTAGGCCATATCTGAATCATATGCTTTTCGCAATATGATCAATTGAATTGGTTACTTTCAAACCATGAATAATTGAGGGCTGGTTGAGTGAGTTTGAGCTTTTCTTATTGTTTGGAAGTATAATGTGCTGGGTGCAGATTATATAAAGAAATGTCTGTCTCCACCAAGAAGGGCAGTGGTGATTTAAGCTCAGCAGTAATTGACTTAGCCTTGGCATCAGAAGAAGGAGATGGAGATGGACCTGGTTCCACACCCGAATCGTTGTTCTACGTGCTTCCGTACGTGGGTCTGAGGGAGCTCCTAGTCCTGGAGACCGTCAGTCGACAGCTACGAGATGCAATTCGAGGTGATGTGCTCCTATGGCAGCAGTTGCATGTGGATTCGCCTTTGAACAAGAAATTCAAGGATGTGGAGCTTGCGAGGTTGGCAAGTCGGGCTTCAGGTCGTCTTCAGTCACTCGACTTGGTCAATTGTACGAGGGTCTCGGAGGAGGCCGTTGAGGCTGTTGTTGCATCCAATCCTGAACTTGTAAAGGTACTCACAGTATATCCTTTTTGGTAGTCCTTTTCTCAGGCTCTCTAGAATGACCTCATTTGGTAGCCTGAAAACGAATTCTGTGTCCAAAGAGTTCAACCCTAAGTTGGCACTTCCTTATCTGTGAGAGTTGAAATGAACCATTCAGGAAGCTTCAAGCAAGGCAACAAATGTACAAAACCGTACACTACATTATTTTTGAACAATTGAAATTTGTTGTGAAAACTATTAAATACATGGCTATCAGCTTCCGAAGTGGACTTCTTGTATTTCTATTTGGGCCTTTTGAGTTAAATTTAGTGAAGCGAATGGGGAGTATTACAGTTTGGCAGCATAGTTTGGGACATGTGACTTGAGTAGTAATGTTTCTCACATGGTTCCCGGTTGTACATAATACCAATTACTCATGAAACATGGGAATGTCTTATTGGAAGCCATTTCCAGCACATGATTTCTCCTCTCATTGCGGGCATGACTCTTGTTGGAAGGGTCATAATGTGATGTTTGGCTTGGTTTCAGCTGAGTCTTCCTGGCTGCACCAAGGTGAGTCCGGAGGCCATCCTCCGAATGGTGAAGAAGCAAACCGAGGGTCGTTCCCCGGAAGCCCCTGCTTTCACTCAGCTCCGCATCCGCGGCATCTATGGCATCACCACCGAGACTCTGGAAGCTCTCCATTCCATGATGATGCCCATCAGTGAACGCCGTTCCTCCGGCCCCCCAACTTCTCCCCAATTTTACAAGAACGGGGAGCCCTCTTCCGCTATCGAGGAGTCCCGCAGCGTCGACTTGGAGGTGTGCCCCAAATGCGGGACGGCGCGGATGGTGTACGATTGCCCTCGCCCGGCGTGCCAGCTGCGCAGTCAGCTCCCCCTCCGGCAATGCCGAGGCTGCTACTCGTGCATCGCTCGCTGTGAGGAGTGTGGGACTTGTATAGACGGGGATGATTATGAAGAGACGTTTTGTTTGGAGATTCTGTGCCAGGCGTGTTGGCTGCTCTTGCCCAAGTGCGCCGAATGCAACCGCGCAGGATGCAGTCGACATGTGGAGGGTCTGGGGATGGACGTCGTCACCCATGGCGCCAGCTTCACGTGCGACTCTTGCCAAGCCATCGAGCCCGGGGAGTCGGGGCCAGAATTTGATTGATCTCGGTAATAGAAGTAAGTAATCAGGCCAAGTCTGAAACTTTTCGAGGCAGTTGTGTTGACTAGTGAGAAGAAGGTTAATGTAAGCCATTTGCCTTTCTGCTCCATTTGAGATCTTTTGAGATCTTTGATTGTTACTAGATTATCATTGAGATTCAAGGAAACCGCTTGGCATTGTGTCCAATTAACCTTCTTGAGCCCTCCCGGTTCTTGAACGTTACGTAGTCCTTTAGTTTCGGGAACGATTGGGGTGTAGATATGTAACATTGCGCTATTTAGATTTGACATCGTGAAACTTAGTTTGTGTGTATAAATATGTAAATGAAATGTGCAATAATTTCTTTGCGTTCAAAAAGATTGGGTCACAAATGTACTGTGCTTTCTTCTGGTTGTGTAGATTTTTCAGTTTTGCTTCTGTCAGAAGTAACTTCTTTGTGATCAATTGTAGTGACCAAAATACTTGCCCGTTTGGTGGAGTTGTTGTCGTTTATCATTGCAACGTCTAACCCCTAGAGTTGGAAGGATAGGGCTTGTAGATTCTTTGGACTGAAAATGTATTAGCGAAGTTCCGAATGTGACTTGGTTTTGAAAGCCGACTGCTTTCTGTTTCTCTCATGATTTCAAGTTTCAGACTTAGGTGCTGTTCAACAGATGCACTTTTGATTGCTTGTTTTGTCGATCGATCGTTGAATTTCGTAGTTCGACTGTGTTTCGGGGGCCCAATATTGGCATGGCATGCAAGTTGAGTCTCTGAAGGAAGTCTCATCGCTGTAGTACTGTGCTATTAGTATTTAAGTCACACCACTGGTTATCTTCGCTTGAATCCACCTGAAGCTCTATACTCGAATCCACTTGAATCACTTCACTTACGTCTTTGTCAATTCTACGCCGATTAATCAATTAGAAAGCATCAAAATTGAGAGTGTACCCGTACATAAATCATTCGAAAGCTTTATCCCCTCATGTATTTGGAGTGACAGATTTCAGTGAAACTGGCGCAGGTTAATCTCAGAGCTTTAGCCTTTGAAGCTCCGGCACTTCGACATTACGACTTCGGCGCTCAGAAACATGACCATGCATCAAAACAGACATTGATGACTAAAGTAGAAAATGATCTACTAGCGACCGAATCAAATCCCCAGCAATATATATACGGATCGTGAACCCACCTACAATCTTGCAACTTGCCATGATTGTACCCTAAGCTTCTTTCCAAAGCTAGTGAGATCGATGAATTACTTGCTTACGCACTGCCCATCGATCTACGCCGCGCATGTGCATTCATTCCAATGTCAATTTCGCAAAATTGACATGATTAAGACAGAGCATCAAAATTGAGACAGTCAACTGCACAAACCTTTAAGAACCAGGATTGAAATACGGTACAATCACATTTCAGGGCTTAGGGTTAAACAATGTCCCGAAATTTTGCCTGTGTATAGAACGAAATTGACAAGTGCTGGAAAATGAAGAGAAATGTTCCCAGTCACTTGTCAAGTCGTTGTAGCTGAACCAAAAATTTCGAATAAAAAATTATTAAAATAAAAAAAAAATAAAAAAAAATAAAAAATCGCGAAAGTTGACTGCTCTCCGCAGCATTCAGCTTGGTGTGACAAACCAAGCTTTTAATAGCTTGGTTTGTCACAGTCTAGCAGCCCTCTAGAGGGTTCAGTTTTTCTCTAATGGGCGGTTCCGCTTGAATGGAAAATAATATTAGAAGTGGATGAAAATTAGAGAATTCATCACAAGGAATCCAGAATAGAAATAGAAGTAAAACAAAAATAAAAAGTTAACTTAAAAAGTCAAAGTCAAAGAATTTAGTGAAGAAGTTTGAAACATCAATTAGTGGTCAAACTTTATTTGTGGATAACTTTTGCAAGGAAGGTTTCAATTTCAGTTATTGTAATTTAAAAAAATAACAAATATAAAAAAAAGGCCAAAAGAGTAGTAAATAGTAATCAGGCATTTTAAAACAAATCTAAAGAACAACTAAAGAACAAGATAAAGGTGGAAACATTTAGGGAATATTTCAAGGTTTTCTATACTAATTTAAGTTTAGAAAATAGCTTAATATTGAAGGAGTTAACTTAAGATGAAGTTTTTATAAAGACAGAATGATTATATCCACGAAATTTGAGATAATTAAATGATTCAATAGAATTTAAAATAGAATTGAAAGTCAAAACCAAAATTAGAAGTTAATTTGGAAAATTAAATCAAGAAAATTTATTGGATGAAAGTTTTGATTTAGTTTAGGACAACTTTGGATGAAAGTTTTGGCTTAGTTTAGGACAACTTTGGATGAAAGTCATCAATATTAGAGCAAACCAAATCATATAAAAGTAGAAATAAACTTAAAATCAACACAAAAATTCAAAAATCATTTACTTAATTAGATTAATAGAAAATGATGGATAAAATTTTATAGTTCAGTTTAGAAGCCAAACTTCCGAAGTGCATACCTCTTAGGGAAAGAGTCCAAATTAGACAAACTTTACTACAAAAGAAAGGACATAAAAGCCCTAAAGCTTAGACTAGGTAGAAATTGAACTTGACTAACTTTTGTTGGTCTTTAGTTTTTTCTTGCCTTAGCAAAAACTAGCCAATATAACTAATTTTCAATTGATTTGTTTAAGAATTGCACTCAGACAAATTAAGAAATAGGAAAATCAACAACTATCCATTGCTTGGAAGACGTAATGGAATGGCATACTAGACACCCAACTAAGTAATCAACTACAACGTGAAATAAAACCCGGTTGTGTACACTTTATCTTAAGAGTGAAAATAAAGCATCCGTACCATCCATCCCACCATCCACAAAGCTAGGGTGAATTGCACCCTTGCTTAACTTGATTTTATCCCTTGGAAAAAACCAAGAACTTTTTATTGCCAAGCATGACAAAAATTGTAAATTTTGAATTCATATTTGCAATCATAGGCTACAGATTAGCTAGGTAATGTGCTGAAGATAAATTAATCAAGCGCGAAATAGGGGGGCTTTTTTCATGTGTACCCTTGCACAAGATTCGAGAGGACAAACAAGGGTCAAATTCACCCTGCCCATCCACAAGGGTTTATTCATCAACTCAACCATCAGTAATTTTGACAATTTAGAGAAGTAGCTACTTATTTCTTCAATATTTATATGATACTTGAGTGATACTTAGTGATATCTATTCAAAACTAGGTGATATCTATTCAAAACTAGGTGATATCTATTCAAAACTAGATGATACTTAGGTAATATTTGGCTATTGGTCTTAAAAAAAAGCAATCATCATTCTAGTTAAATTGACAAGAAAAAATGAAATTTTTTTTCACAAACAAACTCGTAAACAAAAACATCCAACATCTTTTGGTTGTAGCATGCTGAAAAATCGAGTATAAAAAAAAATCTACCACTCTCTGATATATAATAGATTCCTGGTATGTATAGTACAATCAACTCTAGCTCATTTACAAATTTTTAATTTAGTGTTCACTAAAAAGTTCAACAACTTTAGGAAGCTCTAGTATGCTCAAAAGTGAACTCATTTTGAAACTACAAATTGCATTGAAATTGCAATGAAGTGCACTTCAAGTTCATAACAAGTGAAAAATGAATAATTGAAAATCATACAACAATTTGGATTCCTTTTATACATTATCTACCATTTTATAGAATTTTTTTGGAAGATAGACAGTCACAATTTTTTTGCATTTGGATGAAGAAGAAGAAAGAAATCATACAAGCAATTCAAGTGGTATAAAATTCAATATCTCTACAACAATTGTGAAGGTTCATTTCTTATATGTACCATTGAATATAAATTGTAATTTTCACAAATGTTGGCAACCCTAGATAGTACGTAGTGTATAGAAAACATCAAACTCTTTGTATGATTTTCAATTACATATGTGTATTTGTAATGATGATAAAATAGACTTCAGTGCAATTCCAACACAATTCAAAATTCAAAATTTTGTTCATTTTTGAGCGCGGACAGGCCCCAAAGTTCTCTTAATCTTAGGAGGATCCAAAAGTTTGTAATTTAGCTGAACCAGATTGTGCATTACTTGAGTAGCCATCCTAAAAGGAGTGCTCCATTGCAATCTACCCTATACTATATAGTCTGGTCCTGTACAGTTAGGTCTAATTCATTTACAAACTATCGATTTGAAGCATTCAATTTTTTCTTACAATGTGTAATATAATTGGTATATTTTGATAAGCATAATTGTCGTTGCATCCTTACACAATCCCAATCTAGCATACCAAATTTTGATTTCAAAAAAGTAAAATTCCATTTTTGGTGAATTTTCGAAGTCAATATTTATGGTTTTGCATAATGTTTTATTGAAAACAATTGGTGATGAATTTTTTAAGTTTGATCATGGATATATGTAAAGAACATCTCTACTCACATCTTTCCCTTCGCAAGCATCTCCCAAAAAGTCTTACAATTTCTTCTATAGAGGTTTTAATGTTGAAGTGTCAATGCACAAATGTTGTAAAAATAGATATCTCTTATTATAATTAGATTTTTCTATTTTCCTTTCTTGTGGCAACTAATTTTGTACATTTGAACATGATAGTACATTCACTTTGACAAAATCTAGTTAAAATATAAATACATCTATTTCACAAAGTTTGGTCACAAGAAGCTTCATATTGAGCCCTTACTAGGAATGTACTTTGTATATTTTTGTTACTTAATGGGGTGTTTTTTAATACAGAAGATGTGGGTATGGATGTTCCCTACACATCTATGCAATCAAATTAAAAAAATTCATCACCAATTGTTTCAGTATAATATTATGTAAACCCATGAAAATTGACTTCAAAAATTCACCAAAAATGGAATTTTTCTTTTTTGAAACTAAAAATTGGTATGCTTAATTGTGATTGCATAAGAATTGGGTTTTAAATATGCAAGACAAAAAATTCCAATTTTTTTCTATACTATGCAATAAAAGATGGAATGGCTCAAATCGGCAGTTTGTAAATGAGCTGTACCTGACTGTACAATAGGGGCAGGTATTTGAGCATCAGAAACATGCTAGCAGGAATCTAATTCGTTGACGTGAATACAAATGGCGATACTAGTGGAGGAGCCCTTTGACAAATCTGCTGAGAAAGAAAATAAAATTTCCCAATTGGAATGCCTCTGGCTCATCAACTCCGTACATCCATATAGTTGGCATAATCGTCTACATGCTGAAGAATCGATCTTACTGTGGACAGTACACTCAACAAGTGAGAAATTTAAATGCTTACGAGGACAAAGAAACCAATTTACACAAACCAATTCACAGTACAGTATATTAGTATTTGTTCACGTCAGCGTCCATGTAGGATTTCTCTTTTAAAATTCTTCCATTGCACTTGTCATAATGAATAATATCGAATGTTCCAGACAGACAACACCATCCTAACAATAACACAACAGGGATTATCTTCGTTCGTACAAGCCCTCCTGCTCCCAAACATCAACAAGAAAGTCCACCATTTCCTGCAAAACAACAACAGATTGCAAAGGAACCACAGATTCAGCTCAGATACTTATCCCTTATCCAAAATACGTACCTAAACGTACACAATCCTAAATTGAGAATCTAATTTCAATTCAAGTACAAATACAATCAGCACTCTAAAAACTCATATAACTTTTTCATACAGTGTTCACAACTACATTCAATCTTTTGTTGCGGAACCCTCGTAAGAATAGCCAACAAATCTGAACAAAATTTGAGATAATCCGACGACAGAAATCATGCTCATACGGTTTGATCGTTTGGACATTTTTGTGTACGCATACTACATATCGTCGACACAACAGAAATCCACAAGTGACGATTCATAATTTATTCATACAATGCTCAAGAAATACAGCATAATTGGATTTGGAATCCTTGTAAAGTGACCAACGGGACCCAACGAAATTCCCAACAGCAAAATCCACAATTAATATTCATTTTTAACATAATGAATGGCAGTATGAGCAAGAGGCTTACCGGTAAAGGGATGGGCTGCACAAACGGTCTACTTGTGGCCAGGAGATCTTCATAAGTGGTACTCCAACTGATGGCTGGCTCTCGAGGTTCTCGCGGTGGTGGGGGTCGGGGTTGAGTCCCCACCCACACACGTCGTTGCTCGTTCCATAGAGCTAGAGCTGCACACAATCACCAACATTTTTGCCAAGATTAAGCTTCTTCTAACGTACTTCTACTAATGTCATGATCCTATTACCCTACTACTACAAAAGCAGACTTCAAATTCCCCCAACACACAAGGCTTTTCCAGTAACACAAAAAGCATGTAAGCATTAGTTTGTGTGATGTTTGAACAAGCAAGCAAGCAGTCAAAGAGGTGTCTCTAACCTTGGTTTGAGTAGGCGGCGGTACCGGCCATGTTGCCGGGCGTTTGCAGGGCCGGGAAGTTTTGGAAGGAGCGCGGACTCAGCGTGCTGTGATTCTCCAGCTCATTGGAGCTGGTCGTCCACCAGTCGCGCGGGGGCTTGGCAGTATGGCCGCGCACACGAACTCGCCGCTTGGACGATCGCGGTCGCCGCACACCCGGTCGGTCAGACGGCGTCGGAGGCGGAGGCTTGGCACAAGCTCCTAAGCAAGCACTGCTCTGTTACAAAACGCAACCGCACCACAAAACACACCCAGTTCCACACCCCGGCTCTTTCATAAGGAACATTGTTCTTCCACAACAACAAAAATAGTCCAAAAATACTGGGATTCCAACAAGCTCATCATCATCATCATCATCCCGGTACTCAACTCGGCATTCTCTTGAAAAAAATTTACCTCAGAATAGTTCAGGCAAATGTTGTGGTTCAGTTATAAGAAGTAACACCTCGCAAACGGTTAGTCAAAATAGATATCATATGAAGAACCTAAAAAAATTCATCTTCTTCATTTCCACGCCTGGGTTCCACTATAATGAAAAGCAAAACACTCATAGCCTATCATCGTCCTGGTACTCAACTCGGCATTTTCCTAATCAGGAATTGCTCAGAAGAGTTTTGACAAATGTTGTGGTTCAGTTATACCATGAACAACTTTGGAAGCTGTCTGTCAATTAGTTCTATTTTGAAGAAATCCAAAGAAAACTACTTCTTCATTCCACACCCCGGCTCTATATAGGAAACGCTCCTCAAAACATTGATATTTGAACACAGCATCATCGTCATTCTGGTCCTCAGCATTTCAAATCTAAAAACGTACAACTCAGAGTATTACCGCAGATTGAGGAACTCCACATTTCGTGGTTTAATACTACAACTTAAATAAGACATAATGTAGCTCAGAATTTTTTTTCTTAGACCTTTTGTAAAACCTCATCAGAGAATGGAATATCTCTTCCCAAGAATCTTTGGTAAGTAATCTTTGAAAACGATTCCAATTAAAGTGAAATCTAAGACCTCAGTAGAAAGATTCCACTTTTCGTAAGAGGCAAAGTGGTTAGAACTGGAGAATAATTGTTACGGAACTTTGCAAACTGCCAGTCGAACTAAAGTTGACTTGAAGAAAACAAAAAACGTACTTTTCTTCATTTCCACACCCCAGCTCTCTCATTAGACAACGTTGGACAATGATATCACGCCACTACTAAACATGCCATTTTGCAAATCAGGAATACCGCAAAAGGTCTCTGATTGAGGAGCTCCAGAAAATGTAAAATTTCAGTATTATAATGTAATTTTAAAAATAAATATTCGGTTCAAACTGCATTTAATTTGGGATTACACTGAATACATGAAAAGCACAAAACCCAGTTCCTTGAAAAGATTGCCCTAGGGCGTTCAAGCGAGTAGCATAAGTGGATTTTAGTTCGAAATAAGATTACTGTAATGATGAATGTAATTGAGCGATGGAGATTCACAGAACAGTCTAAATGAGATGAAACACGCACCCCATACATGCAAAATCCTATGGCCCCCGTTCTGAGGTGGTGAAGATGCTGATGCGCATTTGGACCACGAATAAGAATCAGCTTCGTTGTAAGAAACGACCCAAACAACTGAACTGCGCCACAATAATACTCGCAACTTTTTGCATCCCTTCTGCCCCTTGTAGTACCCACCTGCTCACAAACCACACACTTTCTCTTTTGAGTATCGCAGTAAATCCATAGCAACTAAGTCCCAGACCACACTCACCATTGGAAAGCAACAAGCTCACAACCTAAAACATGCCCAAATCGTACATTCACAAAAACATTCACAGCAAACATTCCTAACCCCAAATATTAAGACATAAGGAGTATTAGGGCTAAAACACTGTTGCTAATTCAATAATGGCTGTCCTCCATTCGTTACTATTGTGATTACTACCCACCCCTATCATACAAATTAGGTTCCCACCACCAGTACAAAATTTTCTCTAATGCAAACTTTATGCCGGTTCATCAAGAGTATCACAAATCTAGCTTTGCAGAGAGCGAAGCTGTAAGAAGAACAACAAGGATGCAAGCCGAACACACGCACTCCAAGCGTGATTACCAAGGAGACAAAAGGCGGAGTTGAAGAGGATTGGAATAGACAGAGGAAAAAACTCTTACGGGTATTCCGAAGTGCAGCCGTCGTGTATAACCGATCACCAGCACCGTCGCCTTTCTAGTGCATGGATTGCTAGCCAGACAACCAGCTTGAATGAAACCCGTAAGACACCAGGCAACCCGGGCAACCAGCAGAACAGCAACAACCTCAAAAAGCCCCCAAAGCAGAAACCCCAGCAATAAGGCTTCAAATAGGGCAGCGAACGAAGATGATGAAGAAGAAGCACTCCAAACCCCACACAAAGCTCTCCCACTACTCTCAAAACGTGTCAAGCTTAGTTCAAAAACTTGTCTCTCAACGGGACACAAAGGTTCCCAGCAACTCCAAACTAAGCTTACGACGACTGCTTAGAGGAAGAAGCTGTAGCTCTGGACAGCAAGCAAGAGAGACGAGCATCGAGAGAAGTGTGGAGAAGATTTGGGGTTGCATAGAGAGAGACCCGGGCTGTAGGGCAGAAAAGCTGGCAAGGGGCACTAGTGAGGCCTGCAGGCCAGGAACATAGTGTCAGACGGAGTCCCAGAAAAACAGGCCCCTGTACAAATGGCAGGACGACCGGTATACTCCTCCTTCTGCTAGTACTGCGGATGTGCAGCCTGTTCAGGGCTACAGAGCCTGCAGTGAAGCTGGCCACGGCATCTCCATAGCTGGCAACGTCATTACCAAAGAATAAAATGGCTTCCTTTTTCATTTGTCAGAATCGTGGCAGTGCTGGACTGGCTGGCATCCTTGATGGAATCCAGGGCACTGGATGAACTCCTGCACCGAAGCTGAGCCCCAAACCTCGGCTCCTGGTGCTAAGCTTTTGGGGTTTGTGGAGAATGAGTGTTGGGCACATGCTGCGCGTGGGGCGAAGGGAGTGCCGAAGGGAAGCAGTTCTGGTGATGTTGAAGAAGTGGTGCGGACGCTTGTGGCCGTTCTTTAGAGTGCTCACTTTAGTTGAAAAGAATTAGGGTTTGGTGCGCATCTTTGGTTTAGTGGAATCGATGAGATTCATTGTCGTTGGAGCTTTTGGTAATGTCTGGTGTTCGTTTGGAGTTCGTGATTTTCCGTGCAAGATTTCACTACCTATGACTTTCTAAATTTTGCCCTGTGCAATTTTGAGCCGACAATCTCGTCTCGAGAAGACCTAAGCTTAGTCCTGTGGGGAGTTTTGGAGTGTAGGAACGGAGTCGCCTCTGTATTTGGGAATCGAAAGCTTTCACACTTACACATGGACAAGTTCACAGAGAAGCAAACGATCTCTTTCTCTACAATTTGTTTCAACAACATTCTGTCAAATGCTTCTTTTGGTTTCGTGATGGAGACTGTTGTCGCCGTTTTGAAATGAGCATCGTCAACGGATTCCATCGTTTTTCAAGTGCTTGCTGGACTGTGTGTTGACAGAAGTGCTGATGCTTGCAATTTTGCTTGCCAAAGTTCAGCAAGGACCCAGCCATTCCTCACTAGGTTCGGAGATGTGAGTGCCGTCTTCATCCAAACAATGTTTGAACTGCAACAGAGTTACACGGATGCATCAAACCCTAGATTCACTGCCAACAACTGAAGCGCCAGTATTGTCCCAGTTTCGTCTCCCTCGAAACTCGCAACCTGCACTGCCCATCTCTCAACACAGAACACTCTGCCACAATATTCTATATTAAACAATTTCGCTCGTGCAACCAACTGTAGCATCCTGCTTGAAAATCAATCCAAATTTCAATACCCACCTAGTCACCTACTCTTCTCGCAGTTGAATCTTCTCCAAGACGGAAGTGGAGATTGGGGACGCAGCGTCCGCCATAGCCGAATTTTTCATCCCATGAAACCCATGCCCAGAATGGAGAAAAAATCGATAGACATCATCCAAAGTGGATGGAATCCATCAACTACATATGAAATTAGTCTATTTTGGATGAGATTCATCAACAGGGTGCTTGAAGGTGCCCTATGAAAACCCAGATTCTGCACCGCGGCGAGTCCTCTTGGTGGCTGGCGTGCGTGGGTAAAGGATCCCGAATCTCCGACTCCGCTGAATCCGAAAAATCCGACGGAATCTGCACCTACCTGCAGCTGATTCTGAATCTCAAGTTTGAATCTCCACAGACTCCTCGCAATTTAGTCTTCTGTGTCGTTGCTTTTCTTATAGTCGATTTGGTTAAACAGGGTTGATTGATTGATTGATTTCCGCCTCTGCTCTTTGTTGCTGGAGATCGCACAATTCATTTTCTTCCGTCGAAAACTCTCTTTCGTTCCATCCGTCGGTACAATTCTCCGTGAGGTTTTGAGGGATTTAGTTCTTGATATGGAGAATCGAGACGAGTTCTGTTATTGCGTAAGGTTTTTGGGTTTGAGTTTTAATTTCTGAACCTGTTTCGCTGCAGCAATTGTTAGCTTTTATCGATTTGATTTTTTTTTGTAATAATGTTTGTGACATATTGTAACATTACAGACGGGGGAGGGGGTTGGGGGTTGTTTTCCATGTTCAGCATTACGTGGTAGTCATCGTTTGGATTGAATTGTTGCTTTCTGCCTTTTGCGGCACTGTTGCCGGAATTTCGATTTTAGCAGGTTTTGTAAACTACATTTCTGAACTTGATTAGCTACAACAATCGTCGGAGTTTGTTGGTTTGTTTCTTTATTTTTTCGTTTTTTATCTGTGGCCTGTAAGTAATATTAAGGACACCGTGATATGAGTATTTCAAGTTCAGCATTACGTTGTATTCCTGTTCTTTTGGTTCCAGTTGTTGCTCTCTGGCTCTTGCTGTACTACCGTAGCGGGAATTCCAATTGCTGCTTTTTCTTCCTGACAGAATCGTGCATTTTGAGCGGAGTTTTGTAATTATTTTTCATGAATCTCCTTGTTCAAGAAATGCAGATGAGCTGACTTTCAGTCTTTGCCACCTCTGTGCCGTAGTTAACTGAATTGGGGTTCGCACTGTGTGCCATTTTGGTAAGAGTACCACAAACACTGACAAATAATGTCAAATAAATGTGCTATATGTGTTATGGGCTATTCTTTGACACTTTCTTTTGAACATATGGGCACGTGAGCAGGTGCGCAGGACGAATATGTCGTACTTTGTGCCGCCGTGCAATTATGGGATGGTGGAACATGATTTGAGCCGGTCTGGACAGTGTCATCAGCTCAATTTCCCGTTCCTGGAGCGCCACAATCTCAAGACTGTCATTTACCTTTCCTACGATGAGCCTTCCCAACCATTGTAAACAATTTCACTGTTACATAAGCATGAATTTTGCTTATCCAAATAATCCTGCTTTTTCACATTAACGCTGCTAAGTGCTGGCAGTGTATTTGAATATTCCATGCTGTTGCATGGCAGGTTCTTTGTGTTTAGAATTGTATGTACTTGTATATTCAAACTCTTTACGTTGAGTCTGGACGTGGATGCAGCTTAAGTTTTTTGGAGGATCAAGGAATTGACTTGATTCGGCCCTCACCAGAGCTGGCCGAGATTCATGGTCAAGCCAGCTCCATGTCCGAGGCGGAAGTGCTTTCTGCTTTGCAGGTGGGCGTCCACGCAGCATTATTTTAGCAAGTTTGAGGATGTCATATGGGGACTTTCGGTTGTCCAATTTTAATTACTTTCTCATTAGCATGTGCAATGTCCTTCACTGATCCTAGTGATATAAAAGTTGACCCTGTTTTCATTTATTATTTTTCGCAATATGATCAATCAGATTGATCATTTAAAGCCATGAATCCTTGGTCCTTGTGAGGGTTGAAATGCTCATGCTGTGATAGAGTATCCTTTTTTGCAGTCGCCTTTGGTTTTAGATTGTTGTGAGATTATTGAATTTTCTGACTATTGGTAGGAGCAACAGCTAATGTCAAAAGAAAGATTATGTCGTTTTTTGCACAGGTGATTTTGTCATCGCAGTACTATCCTCTTCATGTAATGTGCAACTTTGGTCATCACCGCACAGGTAGGCTTCGAACTGCTTACAGAAGAGAAACTTAAACTCCTGAGGGACTGTTGGGCTCGGCGTGTGAAGCACAAATTGTTGGGCAGAAGTATGCTAGTAGAGGGTTTCCATGGATCATTTGGAGCTGAAATTTAGGGCCAAGGGCTTAGGGTTTGGAGTTCCATTGTAGTGCATTGACTATTGGTGCATTAGATTTCGTCTCATTTGAATTCCGACTCTTTTCTGTTGTCAAAACCCTCTGGCAGGGACTGTGATAGGGTGCTTGAGAAAGCTGCAAGGGTGGAATTTGACGGCCATTTTCGAGGAGTACAGGCGGTACGCCGGCAGCAAGGTCCGCTTCCTCAATGAGCAGGTGCCCACTTTTCTTCCTCTTTTCTCTCAATTTCTATCTTCGAAACCCTATGACACCGGATGCCAATTATTTCGCAGACAGGGTTTTCAGCAAAATTAGATTGTTCACGGAACTCCAAGACTGCATCATAAAGAGAATATACCCCATGGTTCGTGGAAAGGCTTCCTCATTATACATAGGAAGTCTTTCATATAATCACTTTGACAACAAGGAGACTTCCCCATGAATTTTGAGGAAGATTCTCTTTGTGATGCTGTCCAAAGTTCTTTTAACAATCTAAAGATAAGTTGCCCATTGTGTTACGAGTGGTGTTAAAAAAGTGAATTTACTCCAATGGTGCACCTAAATTCATTCCTAAGACTCTTGCTAACATCACTCGTTTCACCAAGTGCAAACATACCCTGTTAATAGTTGCCATCTGGAATCTTGTTACGAATAGTGTGGGTTTTGAGAATGGATAGCTATATTTTTTGACTAAGTTGTTGAATTCTTGTGGAATGATTGCAGTTTATTGAGCTCTTCGACACAGATCTTGTTCGCATCCCTGTCGATCATCCATCCTGGTTGTAAGGCGCTTCACGAAGACCACGGTGACACATCGAGTTTCAACTCTCTCACAGCCAGTGCACGCAGCTGGTAAGACATTCGGAACCCCATAATACTTCGTGTTCCTAACATCTGAGGGCTACTTTAGATTGCACAGGTCAAAGCAACAAGCTTGAGTTAACAAGCTTAAATTTTTACGAATGTCTTGTGCAATCACAGGGCCTGCCAGAGAACACTCTTAAATAATCTATTGCACTTCTAACACCTTATGATAACGATGTTTTCATTGTAAAAAGTGTCTAATCCGTCTCAAAGAGGTAAGATAGGAGCACCCAATGGCGTCAGTGTACCTAATGGCGTCAGAAACTACGTAAGGCATTGATTTCAGATCTTAAATGTAGGTAGACCATAGATAGCTTACCATTTAGGTCAAAAAAAATAAGCTATCTATGGTCTACTACATTTAAGTTCTGAAATTTTCATCATGTGTAGAATTTGATGCCATTGGGTACACTGACGCCATTGGGTGCTCCTACCTTAGCTTGGAACCTTGCTATCCCTAGTACTTTTAAAATGCCACATATGAGCTATGTGAAGTGTCAAATCTTCATGCTTGTTCTTGTGACTAGGACTACACTATTTACCCTATTAGGGAGGGCATGTAAATTAGTGTCACGTACTCTAACAGGATAAACCAATGGTGTGTGACGTTGCTTTTGAAACCAAATAGGCAAAATGAATAATAAATTATTGTTGCACTAATCAAATGTACGATATCTTGTATTTCTCTAGTTTGTTGCCTCGTCTTTCACAATTTATAGTGGCCCTACGTTCTCTGGTTTTGAAATTGTCTAGGAACTCATCATTCCATGAACTTTCTAACTCAACTCCAAACACAGGGCAATCACTTGTTATGACCTTTTTTTGGTGCCCGTGTTTGCAGGCTCTTGGAGTAGCAGTAGCATGTCACTTATTTAGCCTTCGCCTTGTGCGTCAACAAATGAGCGCACAAGAATACTATTCATCACGTGAAAGCATTTTGGAAACTAGTTTTCAAGTGTCTTAGTTTAATAATATGAAAATCTCACCAAGAGATTTTCACCTTTGGGGGAACTGTTATTATGTCGTTCTCTGTATTGCTTGTTTATCAATGCTTTTATCTGTTTGGATTGCTGTATGCTTGAACTATTATTGCACTTTGGTCATTCCACCTTTACATGATTTCACAATGATTGGACTGTGCATAAAACTGTGGAATATTTTGTAAACTAATGAAGGATGTGCAATCATGGTTTGGCTCTTTCACTATCCCCTCGAAAACACCAGGCACTCTGAACGGTTGTGCAGGGGTCAAAATTAGCCTGAGGTCACCTTCAACAAATAATAATTAAATTTTTTTGAAGCTGAATGATTTTGGAAATTAATACATCACTTAGCCAAAGACAAGGAAAATCCAAGGAAAATTAAACATAGAGAAAGTCAAAATGTTGCTTGTCCGTGGAATCTGAATTCATTCTTCTAACTTTACAACAAACTAAGCAAGGAACTCTATGAAAAGTAATGAATTCATTGAAAGTCATGACTATCACTTTTGTATGCAATGAAGAAAACCGTTCAACTTCCAAGCTTATTTGAACGTTGTTGAAAGTTAAGAAAAATCTAACTAATAGTTGCCAAGTATATCTCATTAATAAAAAAAATGAATTCCTTGCTAAACTAGTCCTTCCAATTTTAAATAATTCCTTTGACAAAAATGTATCAAAGGTGACTTCAAGCTACAATATTAAAATTGCCAACCATGCCAACCATGCCAACCATGTCCCATAAAGATACACAAATACACATAATTATGCAAATATTCATACAATATATACATTAATTACAATTACATGGATATGAATATATCAAATATTAACATTATTCCATACTGTTTGGAACTCCTAAACTCTAAATTATGGAATAAATCAATAAGTGAAGCATACTTGAGAAAGTAAATCAATTAAAAAATGCTCTTGTGTAACTCTTCATGGTCTCCTTTCACTTAGCAAGTGGATGCATCTTTTACTTGCGCCCTCCAAATCCGTTTTGTTTTTTCATTTCTAATGAGGTGCCAAAGTGGTGATACGGAATGTTATAGTGGTGCTCCAAATTTCAAAATTCATCCACATATTGGGTAGATAATATCATATTAGCACATATTAACATATCCAGAATTCAATTTTCATCCACAATCTAGCGATTTCATCTAAGATTTTATTTTTGTTCGAAGTTTTCTTGGCGATTTTCCACCTTTTTAGTACCATTTTTTCTTATGTGATGTCAGGCCATAAATTTGGCACAATTGCCAGAAAAAAAAATGCTACTCCAAATTGCTTCACTGTGTTTTGTAGCCTTGAAAATGAAGGAGAGTTCACACTATTGGTGATGTTGAGAGATCTCTTGATTGAATTAGTCCCCCCATGGTTAAATTAGGGGTCATCTTTATTATAAAGTAACTACACCTAATTGCGTCTAAATTAGCAATTGAGCAGTGTTTCTATTATTAAATGCTTAAATTTTTGTTGGATCTTGTTGGAAGTCAAAAGCATCTTTTACATTCTCCTCGTGCATTTTTTAGAGACCATGTGGATAAATTATGACTTTTTTAAAGTGTTGAAAATAGGTGTACACAAAACCAACCCTAGGCTCTCATGAATAGGAACAGTACATTTTGAGCAAGAATTTGTATAAGTCAAATTTTAAATTCTAAAGGATTGGGATGTTTTTCTAGAAAAAAAGTCAAAAATTGCCATTTTTTAGTGTATTTCCCAAAATTGAAAATAAAACCTTTTTTATGAACTTAAACCATAAAAAGTTGTAGTTGACTATTGACTATGACAATGTCTTTAAAAAAATTAATCCCATTTTGACTACGTGGATTAAAAGATTTTATTGTCTAAAGTGAAGGAAAAAAATTTATTCTTGCGAAATAGGGTCAATAAACTTTGAGCCCTCTTGAAGTAAATTTTGTTGTTGATGAATGTGCTTCTCTTTATAATTGAGTTCTAAATCTTGTTAGGTATACTCATATAAAATTTCAGAAGCAACTAAGGAGTCTGGCTTATTCTAAATCACCATGCACTGCAAGGAGGTTAAGTGAACCAACAATACACTAGTCATTTTTTGATGATTACTTGTGCTATGAGGTTTTTTTTGAAATCCAAAGGGTGAAAAATTAGAGACAAACATTTGGAATATGCAGAAAATTTTGTAGAACCTTGACTTTATCAATTGCAATATAATAGGGTTTGAAGTTAGGATAAAATATTTCTTTTTAAAATCGCTTAAACACAGCTGACAATGTTTGACTCCTTTTAAAATGTGATTTGAAAACTAATATTTATTTTTGTATTTATAATGTTAAGCCATGTGTTACTAGTCACATACATGACAGTATTAAAAGTTGATGAGGGTTTTAGCAAAACATCCTTGAAAGATGTCCAATTTGCTCAAATTGCTCAAATTTTTTCAGGAAGCATAACTTTTGATTTGACCATCTGATTCAAATTTTTTTAAATTTCCAAGAAGGGCATGAATGTTTCCAACTTGCGTCAAAAGTTTAAGAACATCCATTAAAATTGACTTTGTATGCTCCTATCCAAGTTTTCAAGTGTATATTGAACAATGATTGGTCCTTAAAGGTTAAAAAAGGTCATAATTGGGGTGCAATTACTATAGCAATTCAATAAAAATGCAATATTAGAAATAGAGGATATCCTTCCCTATGGCCGCAAGTAAGCATTGAAATCAATTCCATTAGGTTGAAGTACCAATAAACACTATTTTTCTATCCCTATTAGGTAGGTAATTCAAATGATATCAATTCTAAACAAAAAAATGCACTAAATTAATGAATGATAGAGACATTTTTAAAGAGTTATAATTATTTAATACTTTGTATAATTTAGTCTAAGCGTTTAGGGATTTAAAATTAGAAACATACTCAAATCTTTATTTGAAAAATTCTAGGTATAAGGTAATTGCACTCAATTGTGACCTCTTTTTAAATTGATCCTTATAAATTCTTCCCTAAATTATGCATTCAACATTCATGAGAGTCAAGTAGACAATTTTTTATTGATAGAGCAACTCGTTCATTAGAATGCATGCAAGTCTATGGAAAATGATAAGATTGAATCATCCATATGTGTATGTATATCAATAATATTGTCTATTATAAATATGTCATCTAAGTATAGGCAAATCTAGTAATTTTTCGAAGAAGGTTTTGGCAATTTCATTCGATTTTCCACCTGTTTTTTAGTATTTATTCCTAAATAAAGGCTCAAAATCCTAGGATGGATTTTTATTGATTTGGGATAGGTTCCTATGATGTTAGATTTCATTGAGATGTTTTGAAACCTTTTTGAAGGTAAGGAAATGTATCGTCTATTAGAAGGTATAATTTTTATTTCATTTGGTGCATAGAAATAAAGTTATGCCATCTTTTTTTGAAAAAAGAATGTATAGGATATATTTTTGAACTCAATTTTGACAATTTTTCAAAATAAAAACTTCTGTGCGGGGTATAAATTACTTACTACGATAGTCTCACCATTAGGATTTAAATGTTTCAATTTCATTTAGAATTTAGTTTTCCCTTCCATCCTTAGTATCTACTTCTACTCAACAATTTTTTTGAAGGACAAATACAATTAGTGTTTTTAGAATTTTATTTTCCTAAAATTTCAACTTAATTTCCCACCACAAAGATGTCAATCCCAAAACTTTGTAGAGCAAAAATATCTAGTTATAAGGATTCAAAGTTTAAAAACTAGTAAAATAAGACACAAAAAAAAAATTATTTTCTTTTGAATACTAATATCTTATAATCTATATAGTCAAAGTGTTTGAATATTTTTTCCATCCATTCTCATTTTAGTCTAATGTAAGATCCTACCATTGAATATGGTAGTTTTGTTTCATTATATCTCTTCGCACTAGAAATGTCAATGTCAAAGTCTTTTTTGGTGAAACATAGTCATAAAATGATAGGGGTTAAAGTAGCTTGTACCAATTTAAAGTAAGATTGTTAGGAAAATTTGCCAATTTTTTTGCTAGAGCTGAAGATTGATTTAAGGTACACAGCTATTTATAGCTCTTTAAAAATCTGTTATATTTTTTCAAAATTTATTTATAATGTGTCTTAAAATTACATACTCCATCAATCTAAAACCTCCTTTTTTGAATCCAAACAAGATCCACTAAAACATATTGCCTTTCAATAATAGGAATGGAATCATTATCAAAACCACATTATTCCAAATATAGGATAGAGGTGACTCTTCTTTGCCAAATATTTGTTTTTTCCCGGAAAATAAGGTTCCACAAATCTTAAGTGAGTTATAACTTTATGCCAATAATAGTTTTCATTGTTCATGATTTTTATTTTTGGAAAAAAAATTCCTAAAAATTCAGCATTTTGACGTTAAATTTTAGACCAACCCTGCCATTCAACTCTAGTATCCGAATGGTTTTGGGACTCCTCTTCATGATGGCCATAAAGGACACTAAATTTGTCTCACAAAGTATGACCAACAAGGTGAATTTTAAGTTTTACGGGATAAATATTAAAAAAAAGCCCCCTAATTGATGGCGTGTTTATCCTATTTTCTTCTTCACTGTAGCTAATTTGGGGCCTCTGATTGCAGTCAAAATTTGCAAAAAAAATTCTTGTGTGAAAAATAAAAAATTCCTGCGTTTTTCCCCCGGGATAAATTCACCCTGCTAGTCCCACTTCGTCGGACGGGTTTAGCGTCCTGCGATATGCATGCCTTCTCTCGCTCGCGAGGACAGTACGAATGTTTTCTGCATCGTCTGCGGCGTCCAAGCCTTGAACCTTTCGCAACGTGCAGCACTGGCGATGTCCCCTCCCCGCTTCTCTTCCCTTTCTCTCACCCCCTTCGTCTCATCGCCATCTCCACAACGACCTAGCTGCCAATATTATTATTGATCTCAGAATCTCATCAAACTATCCGCAGCTTCATGCCCTGCTTGCAAAACCAACGGCCATCGCAGACAGAGTCGATTGTTTTTGGTGGAGCATTGACTCGCTTCGATGAGGTCCAACCACCGGGGAGGCTCCAGTGGTGCAACCCTGCTGCTTCAGCCGCCGCCGAAGAGCAACATGAAGAACGACAGCATGACCAGCGTCGTCATGCTCATGGTGTCCTTGTTTGCGGTCTCCTACATTGCGGGCAGGTGCAATTGCTTGCTAGCTAGGGTTTGTAGCCCTAGAAATCTTTCTCGTTCGTTCGCATTGAGAGTGTGTAGTGGTAGAAGCGCATTTCTGTTGTGGATATTGGAGTTTCGGAGTTTTTTTAAGGGTGGAGGGGAATGGGAAGTGGTGGTTCGGAGGTGCGTTTCTTGGTTTGGAATGTTCGCGGAATTCTAGATTGGGAGCAGGTGTGCTTGTTAGTGTTTGTAACCCTAGAATGGCCTCTCTTGTTGGTTCGAATTGAGAATGTTTAGTGGTAGACGCGCATTCCGTTGTGGGTATTGGAGTTTGGGAGTTTTGTAAGGGTGGAGGGGATGGGAAGTGGTGATTTGGAGGGGTGTTTCTTGGGTTGGAATTTTAGGGTTTCGAGGTGAACTGGATTGGCTTCTGTACAGATCAAATTGTTTTGAGGGGGCATTTTCTCAGCTACTTTTCTTAGATCTGATTTGTAACGAGATTGCATTTCTTGTATCAGTTCAGACATTCTGAATCTTGTATGAAAAAAATAGTCTTTTTTTTATTGATTGATTACTTTTCCCGGCTAGATCTGCTTCGAGATCTTGGCTTGGAGAAGTGTGAAAGTATTAAATTACCCACAAGCACTAGAAAGTGACTCCTTAAGTGCTAAGTACAGTTACTATTGTTTGAATGATTCAATTTTTACATACTCTAACGATGGAAACGAGAAATTCATCTCCTGGAGGTTGTGAATTCTAGGCATATATTTTGGCCTGAGTATCCACCGGGCCAGTGCTGCTCAGGGGACACCGCCCCTGAAATCTACACCTCCGGTACATTCTCTCCGTAGAGCATATACTGGGTGTCTCTTGAGCAGCACTCTACCCATTACTGAAACATGCCACTTCGAAGCGGAAGCTTGTGATTGGTTGACTTTCCAGCTTCATTTGATCGTCAATACTACAGATCTTTGAGCAAGTGTGGCATTTTGATCGTTATGGAAAATGTTCTAGGGTTTTAGGCACATTCTGTCTGTCCTCTGCTTATTAGGGTTCTGGGGATCATCTCATGGCTGATATCAATGGAGCTTGTATTTGACACTTTGCAACTTTGAGTTTCAGGCTGTGGCAGGATGCTGAAATACGGGCCCAGTTGATAAGCATTGATCCGAGCATGGGACGTCAGGTCTCTTTTGAAACCCTCCGCCTGCATTCGTCTTCTTTTGATCCTATTTTCCTTCACCATGAAGTGCAAAGTTTGATATTCAAGATGTTACATTTAATATTATGTCCCTTATTGATGTACGGTTTTTCATATCCTTATTGCAGGCGCATGATCCTATTTCCGTGGATGAAACGCTGAGGTTAATCGATTGCAAGTAAGGATCGTCCAACTCTTTCCATGCTCGAATACCAGTAGCTGGAAGTCCCTTCGAGAGCAACACTTTAAATCCATTGTGTATTTGTAGACCCTAATGGATCAAGGGTTCATGGTTTGAAAGTGACCAATTTGATTAATCATAGTGTGAAAATATTAGAGTTCAGATGGGGCCAAATTTTGGATCACCAGAATCAGAGACCAGCATTGCACGTGTTGGTCAAACGAGACATAAAATTAAACAAAAGGAAGTCCCCACGTGACCTTTTTAGTACTGCGAATCTCGGCCTCTTGGTCCCTTCGGGGTTAATACCCTAGTCCAGATTTGAGGCGAGCACAGCATACAGCTTATGAAGACCTTGACTCTGCAATAGAGGGACTCATTGAAATTTTTTTACAGGGAACAACAGAAGAAGCTAACGGATGCAGGACTGGAGTTGGCTGCAGCAAGGAGTCAAGGCTATAAGCCCATCAACAAAACACTCTTGGATGGTCGCAAGTCTGTGGTCGTGGGCATCTTCACTGGTTATGGTGGCCAGTCCCGCCGCACGGCCTCCCGGAAGAATTGGATACCCAGTGGTAATACAATATGACTTCCTCTCCCACTTTTTATTCCGAAATTTAATTTTATCTTAATGTTCGTCTCTTTATTCATTCATTTCTTACAATTGAAGTCACGGAACTCCCCTGACATTTTCGACGAGTTCGCTAGAAATGGATTCAGTAACCAGGATGTCGATGAATTTTACGGTTTTGAAACTCATCTACATCTTGGCCGCTGAATCCTTTTCAGAGATCTTGCTAACATGTCGGGGGAGCTGCCGTGACTCTTTCTTTAATTGAAGAGGGTGTGCTAGCAACTGTGAGTGGTAGTCTTTTGAGTACCAATCTGTGCAAGCATTTGTCTCCGTTGATTGCTGTCAACCAATTAAACTTGACGTCAGAGGAAATTAATGAAACATGGCATTTGATCCTTCCCTCTGTATTTCTTGCGATTTCAGGTGCTGCTCTGAAGGAACTTGAAAATGACAAGGGCATTATCATTCGCTTTGTTATTGGACGCAGGTTGGTTCCTGTAACCTTTTTGTATGAGCACCCCACTGGAAGGTTTTTTTCTTCCTCCACCTATTTAAATATCTCTGATCTTTTCTAAGATATATTCGTTTAAGTCCATCCGTAGTTTCATCTGATATTTTTACTTTGATCTCGTAGAAGTAAGTCTATTTGATAATCTACTCTATACTTCTAGATCGATTGAACTCCTTTGAACTCGATTTGTCAATCATTTAATGTTGGAGATATGCAATATAGAGATGCAGAGGTTGGAAATTGATATTGAGTTCCTCTAGCTCTTAATGTTACTTCAGATACACTGTGAAATATATCCCATTGGACTAAGTGAAACCTGCAAATCTTACTGTCGACTCGACAGAGCAAGTTCGAGTCAAATAGGCATTGGAAATTTAAGTTCATCACAATTAGACCAAAGTTTAGTTTCATCCTGTATTCGACTCAATCTTCTTCTCTGAAGGTTGCCGTGATTTGGTTCCTGCCTTTTCTATTTTGTGGATGAGTCACCGACGATAATGACTGTCGATATTGGTACTATGAGAGACTGAAGTTTCTGTTTCGATAAGCTCATTTGGTATGCTCTTGAGCTAGGAATTTATGTCAAGATATCTGGCTGTTGTTCATTTAGATAGATCACTGGCTGTTGTTCATTCGGATTACGTCGGATTAGACGAGTGGCAATGCATATTGCCGTGTACAATTAAATCCCACCTTGATGGACGCTAGTTTTGTCACTGCTACGCAATCGATGGCGCATTTGAAAACTCTAAGCTTGGATTGGATACAGTTCAAACAAAGGAGTTATGTTGGACCGACAAATTGATCAAGAAAGCAATGAAACAGGGGATTTTCTTTTTTTGGTACTTGATTTCTAACTGTTTTCCCTTGCATTCCACTTTTCTGTATAGTTCTTGGTTCTCTTTGGGCATTTGCTCTTTACTTCCACGTCTCAAGCCAAACAATCTATGACAATAATTTCTGTGACTTCCCTCCTAGTTGGTTTATATCTAGGATACAATCCCAAGGTCTTTCTCTTTTGACTGATCAGCTTCTTCATCCTTGACAATTTTGAACTGACAAATTCTGCTGGGTCAATTTACATGGTGGTATTAATTTCTATAGGACGATCATGTCGAAAGCGATGATAACTTGACGCAGAAATCTAGGCTCTTCTTCAGTAAAGCGGCCAGCACCTGGGACGCAGATTTTTATGTGAAGATGGATGATAGTATTGGTCTGAATATAGGTGAGATGATTTCCTTCCGTATCACGGTTACAAATTGATCCGAAGCCCCTTCATTTTCTGTACTTATTAAACGAGTGTCACGTCGGAGGTGCTCATTTACTCTCGTGTAAATGAGCATGGTAGTATTCTTAACTTTGGCGAAATCGCACAAACTTGGTGATCATGATTAAAGGATTACAAGAAGTAAGTAGCATAGTTTTGATGCCCAACAGAATCCTCAAACCGGCCAGCTGAACCCCGAATCTATATGTGTACTAGATTTTTGAGCTATGGGCACTTGAATATAGCATTTTGGGGACTCTAAGACTTGCCCATCTTAAAAATATGACCATCTTGAATTAGATTTTGGACGCCCACCCAAAGTTTTTGGCACTCAGAAATGTGCAAATTTAACGAATATAAGTCTCAACTGACGTAGCGCTAGTACTAATCATGTCATGTGCTTGTTGGCATGGAGCAGATATGATGGCAAGCATGCTATCCAGTCATCGAGACAAGCCCAGAGTGTACGTGGGTTGCATGAAGTCTGGGATGGTTGTAAATGACCCGTAAGTAATTCAGGGCATCCTGTTTGAGAATTTATCGGTGTTAACAAGACATCATACCTTAGTCTTTTTTTTAAGTTTTTGAGTTTTTTTGTTTCTGTCCAAGTGTAATTTTGTGCCAATATTGTCAAATGTCACTATTATCTTATCGTTTCGTCTTCTGAATAATTACATTGTAGACTTCAGTTACCACATTTGAAAAAAGAGTTGTAGTTTTTTTCCATGACTTGCATAGTTTATTGATAGCAATAAGTTTTAGTATACCCCTTTTTTTCCATGACTTGTTGCTTTATTGATAGCAACAAATTTAGGCATTTGAGGATTCTTCTTACCGGGACTGGGTGCTGTGAAGACATCTACTATTGTTGCTTGTATTACCTGTAGTCGTTTAGAAGCTCGTCTGTCGAGGACGCTTAATTTTGTGGTCACTATGATGCAGGAATGCACAATGGTATGAGCCTGACTGGTGGAAATTTGGAGAGCAGAAGTCAGAGTAAGTGTAGATGTTCAAGTTTACATGTGATCCATGAATTCTACCATATTATTAAATATGTTCAACATCTTTTAACCCCCTTGTAGTGGCCATCTTTAGGAGTTGAAATAAATCGTTTTGAATGCATCAAGGGAGGTGACAAAATGTACCTATTGAAGAAGATATCATTCCCTACAACAATAATTGACTATAAGCTTCCAAAGCGTACTTTTTAACTTAAAAGTGGTCACCTGGGAGTCGAATGATTTGACATTTCGCTAATCTATTACTTTTCCTGTCAATGTACGTTATTAATAATATAATTCTTTATTTGTCCTTTAGTAGTGGAGCAAATGTACACCTCTGGCAGTTTCAATCTTATCAAATTGATCTGAAGTACTTTCCCTTGTGGACCAGATACCATCGGCATGCTGCTGGTCAAGTTTATGGTCTTTCGAGATCATTGGCACTGTATATCTCGATTAATAGGTAGGTATCAATATGTCCATTTTAAATGATTCGCTTGGCTCCACTTTTCTACTTGTTATTATTCTCCATATTACATTGGTGTTTTCTATTCTAACTAAACATGTGATGCTTATTTTCTTGCAGTGCTTATCTCAAAGAGTACAAGAATGAGGATGTAGCGGTTGGAACATGGGTGTTAGGCTTGGATACCGAGCACGTTGATGACCGGAACCTGTGCTGTTCTCCAAATCCTGGTCTTTTTCTTATCCGATTCTTTTTATTGGTAATGCGTTCGCATTTGGTTAATGCAGAATGCGTTAGCTTTTGGTTAATTCCTCGACATCAACCCAAAACTAACGCGTTATACATTACGGGCTAAGGATGCATGGTTCTAAAGTGACCAATTTGATTGATTATATTTTGAAATTATAGTTCAGATGTGCCAAAGGTTACATCATCAGGATCAGTGAAAGGACATTGCATATGTTGGTCAAAATTCATATAAAATTGGATGAAAGAAAGTACCCTCGTGATATTTTCAAAACTGCTAATACAACATGAGGCTCAATTTGGGTCTCTTGATCCTAATGAAATTTGTTCTTTTGAAGTAATTTGATTCTCAGTTCCATTTTAATCGTTCCAATTTTCGTTCCTGACATCTTTCTAATTGTGCTTCCTTGCAACGTGGAGTTTTGATAATGCTTACAGGTGCTGTCTGTTGGCTTCACTAATGGTGAGTTTGTTCCGTCTTACTCGACTCATCCCAATTTTGGACTTTTGGTGCATTGATGACCTTTTCATATAGGAGACCTGATTCAGAAGTGAATTAGACCAATTGGCTGAATTTACATACTAGGAGATGTTCCAACTTGTCAATAGTGACCTTGTTTTGTTCTTTGTTTTTTGTAGATGAGTGAAGAGGTCCGAGCTCTGTGATTCTAAGCAAAGTGCCCTTCGAACGCCTTCAAGAAACTGACATCTGATGCTGATACCAAGTGGCTGGTATGTATCGATCAACTTCAACTTTCACATTGGCATTGAGAATGTACGCCAGCTCTACATTAGAACTTGTGTTGGTCTACGTATAAAACCTTGAACCCTTATACCCTTATACCTCAAAGTAATGCATTCTTGATGCGTTGGAATAATCCTCCTTACTTGTTACTAAGAATATTATAATATGGCCTTTCTACTAAGAGGAATTATGCTCAGCCCTTATAGTGTTGCAGTTGGATGCGGTTACCTTAGCTTCTCATGGAATAAGGAGTTTGCGGTCTTGCAGGCCTTGTTTCGTATTCGAGAGTTTGGGGGCAGTCACCTGCTTGGCGCACGTTTGGTGCAAGCCCACAAACAGACCAAGCAACAGTCGCAGAGTAGGCTGCAAATGGGACAATTTGAGAATGCAGGTTGAGTATATATTTTTTTCCAGATCTCTCCTAGGCGGTTTAGGGTGCAGTTATTTGTGTGTTCATTTTGTATTTTAACGAAGCTCAGTTTTGAACGAGTTTCAAATTTATTGCTAGAAGCTCCCCCTATTCATTCTTTCTTTGGCCTACACTTTCTTCCCGCTTCGGTGATGTTGGTATACATCCTTATGCAATTTCGCTTATGTCATTTAGTATCACCAACTTGTTCAACGAATTCTAATGACCCAAGTAGTGGATTGGACGAACGAAAGCTTACATCTCCTGGGAATATACTTCTTGAATGGACCTGATTCATCAGTGCTGATGGAACTGTAATTGCTTGTGTACATTTTTCTCCCAAGGGTGTGTGCATACCTTTGCCATTTATGGATGTTGTAGGAATGTGTAGGATGTGAGGCCCCACTATCTCGGTGGTCAAATGACAGTATTTTTTTCTTATAAGATCACAAGCAAACTCAATAAAAATCTAATCCAAGCTGTTTCATAATTTGCTTGTGCTTAGGTAATATTTTACAAATTTTTGAAGTTGAAAACATAAGTTCAAATTGCACCCTCTTCTACATTTTCAAAGAGAAAATGTTACATGTTAAATGTTAAAAGTCTTTCTTTTTGTGAAAATACCTTGCTATGTGTTAAAAGTTAATCAATTAAATATATATTATATGCTAATGGGCAGAAAATTTAATGTTTATTTGTTACATGTCATAATATTGCATTTGTTATTAGGTAGTAGAAGATTGATTATGACTTCTAACCTCATATTCTTCAAATTAAAAATCTTCTAATGACTATAAATTTTATTTTAACACTCGAATTGGCAATATTCGTTAATTTGTGAACTAATACAATCCACAATCTCTCAACTCCTACATTTGTAAATTGAAGATTGCATTGCTCAAAGGATTTTAGTTATTAACCCCTAAATGCCCAAGGCTTTTTTTGAGCTTCTAGGAATTTGCTCTAAATTGAACAAAAATTCAACATTTTGATAAGCTGTGTCAATATTTTTTATTTGTAATTGTACAAATTCAAACTAGACAAAGGAAAAGAATACACAACATGCAATATTATGTATGGATTGAAAGATTAAAATGTTTGATCATGAAGGCGTTAAAACTGTGAAAGTGACTTGAAGTCTTTCAATCCTCTTTTCACATGGCAAATCTAAAAAATTGGTCATCAAAAAAATATGAGATTAAAGGACATAATATGCATAACTCCAATCAATTTACGGCTTTTCAAAATCTCTTCTACAAATTTTTTACATGAATTTCTAGTGTGAATTTTTTTTTGAGATTTGGTGTATTTGAGGTTTTTTCTATACTACAGAAAGTCAAGATTGCAATGGACACCCTTGCACAAATTCTTGAATAGAAAATTCATAATCAATCATCTTCAAAATCGCGTTTTTGATGCTAAGACTAGACTACAAATCTAAAAAAATCTAAATTACAAAAAAATCAAAATTTGATTAGGTTTTATTTAACTTCAAAGTATTGTCAACACCAAAATTTGGTGCCTCGAGCCTATAGGTATTAGTTTACAATTTTATGAACCAAAGATTGAAAAAGTCGTAATTTCAAGATATGAACATATTCCAAATATCTATCATAGAGTTTGCAAATTATATAATCTTCTATGCTTGGCATTGGTTATTTTTTCTTGGTTAGAATCAAGCTCAAAAGTTTTTTTTGGTTAGAATTAACCTCAAATACTTGTTCTTTATGTTTTAGTCATAGTCATTAGATGATATTCGGGGGTCTTAGAGGGCCGTTTCAGGCCCGTTCCATGATCTGCCCAGATTTAGTGAACGCCAGTACGGGGATATCAGAAAAAAAATTTCAAAAAAAAATAACAGCTTTTTAGATACTTCCCTGATAGATTCAGAGTAGATTCTCCCTCTCTTTCAAAATTCATACTCAAAAACTTAGGACTAAAAATCAATATTTTGAACATATCAATCAATTTGTAGAAAGCGGCCAAGAAATTAAACTCCATGTTGAAGTTTACTATAAGTATTGTAATATTGAGATAACGAGATGAAGACAATCCTCAAAGAACTTAAAGATAATCCACATGTATCTAATATGAAAGGCTTAAATCACTTAGTCGTAAATCAAGCCTAATGAGAATCAATATCAGTACAATAACACAGGTCTTGGTAACCAAAAAAAATTTTTGGATTAAAATCACAAATTCCATTATGAATCAATCTCAAACTGTAAGCAAAAAAATGGGAGTAAAATCATAAATTCCTTTATGAAGAAGTCTCAGGCTGTAATCAACACATACATTTTGAACAGGGACTGTCCAAACATCTTGTTCTACGGCAAAAACACCCGCAACCCTAATCCTGAATGGACCTCAAATAAGCAACAACAGTCAACATTGCACCTATAAATTTTAGAAGTGCAAAGAATAATTTGAGCAAAGTCTTTGAAGGGACCAAGCTTAACATGTTGCAAACAAACAATAAATTTAACCGCCCATAGTGTCTTTTGGAGATTTTTTGAAAAAAATATCCTCGAGAGGTGATACTCCTCACATGTACCCATGCCAATAAGCAAACCATTAGTATGCAAAAAGACGTGTACAAGGTGTCTTCAGAATACCACTACTTGTTATCGTATATTCACAAGAGAAAACTTTTCACACAAAGCCACAAACAACACTAAAATGTAAGGCAAAACTTAAAGAATGTTTTCAGTTTTGCTGCGGAACTACTCAGCACCTGTTGGCCACTGTTCTGAGACCCAAGCACCATTTTCAATATCACCGTAACAGAGCTACTTCTTGAAATCTGACTACAAGCTTTACACAGCGATGAATCAATTTCGCACAACACACAAACAATAGCCAAAAAAGCTCAATGTGAGTGTGCCGTAAGTGCCCAGTGCAAGCTAAGAGTTGCGCTCTTGGGGTTTGGAGGCGCAGAACACTAATGCACATTTAAGCAACCGGTAACCAGTCCTCATAAGCAGTGTTTTAAAATTTGAGTTAGGGCACAGGCCTCCCTTAAGCCGTCACTCCTTTTTTAAATTTCAGTCACACAGAGAGAAGTTACTCAATGGTACTATTAATTGCCGTGTTATGAATCCAAAGAGAAACAAGGTCTCAATGACCTCCTTTTGGTCCAGCTCAATCAAGAATATGGTAAATTGATAGGTAACTTGTTTCTTAGTAAGAGATCTCGTTTTAGAAAAAAGAATAGAATAATTTTCTATAAAATAAAGCATATATATCAACTAGATATATAGAAATACTTACAGAATTACATGTATAAAAATAGTGATAAGTTATCAACACTATATTTTTTCCAAATAGTAGTAGACTTTTTCAATCTAGGAGCAAAACCTAGAGTAGAAGTCTAAAAAAGAAAAAAAAAGAAAAAAAAAGAAAAAAAAAAAAAAAAAAAAAAAAAAAAATTACCAAAATATCATTTTAAGCAAAAAAAAAAAAAAAAAAAATGACATGGCAATTGCTGTGCTACGTCAGCCAGCTATTGCTGCTGCGTTCCCGCAGTCTGGGAATGCAGCAGACAGCAGGGGAACTCAAAGCCCTCCAAGACCCTCGAATCTCATCTAATGGTAGCTTCAGGAGACATTGTGAATAAACTAAATTGTACTTAACCTATTGATATTTTGCAAATCTCTTAACTTTTGGATTGATGTATTTACTATTATTTTAGTTTTAGTTTTAGTTTTTTCTAATCATTTGAGCTTTTGGATATATTGTGTATCTTTAAATTTAAGTACATTGATATGGTATTTGTCCTTGATATTGAGCTTTGCCATACTTTACAAAAATCCTTTATAAATCCAATAGTCTTAAGGGATTTTGATCATCTTGATTCATTTGTAGATTGACATTTTTGTAAATTTGCAAATTTCTAAAACCTTTGATTTGAACCATTACAAGATTCCAAACTTCTAATTTACAAATGGTAATATCTTTAGTGAATCATTGCTTTGGGGAAGTTGGATTATTAGTCTTTGTACATTTTTACATTAAAATACAAATGATGTATAAAAATTTGACTTCTCATCTCATTCATTCAAAAAACATTCAACCTTCTCATTGTAGAAGCTACATGTTTCAATTCCAAAGCAAGTAAAACTTTGGCAATAAGAGATGAATATTTTTGTTCAAATTTAGATTTGAAGTGTTGTAATGCATTTTTCAAGTTGGGTATTTCTAACCACAAATGAGTCACAACATATCCTCATCAATGACATGTAATAAGTATTGCACAAAACATCCATATAGTTTTCTGGTACTTTGGCACTACACAAACTAGCTAATAAGGTTGGTGCCAACATTTTTGTTGGACGACTTTGTCTACCCATTTGCCTAAATAATCTCCTTTCTTGCAATGCTCTATAGTATTCCATTGTATCCATCTCTTCAACTTCAGATTCACTTTCGTAGACAGGTTCTTAGTTGCTTGCTATAGAAGTGGAACCAACTTCTGAGCTACAAGGTGTTGTGCAAGAGTTGAAGCTAAATATTCAAGTTGATTTTCTTGATTCCAAGCTATACAAAAATGCCTATTTCGCAAGCCTCTAAGAAATCATTGTAATGGTTGTGTCTTTTGAGCTTTATAATCAGGCAACCAAGACCTTTGAAAGTCATTGAAATTAAGAACATATTCACATAGTAGACCAACGTGTTGGATACAAAAATGTAATGACTATTTGTTGGCATGCCATTGAAACAAACCCGTGATGGGTCAAAAAGTTCATAAAATTCATTTGAAGCTTTCGCTATCCAATGTAATGCAAAAATCCGTCTTGAAAATTTGCTTGTGTTCTTGATTTCAAAGACTCTGAATGTAAATCTTGTATTGATGACTCCACTCGTTCTTACCTTGCAAGTAAATGTTGCAACAAAGTCCTCGTCAAAGTCACAATATGGATGGAAGCTTGTCTAGATGGAATATTGGAATTGGGTGCAATGGATAAGTTGGTTGCACCAAAGCTTCCACCTAATAGTGTTGCTTCTATATGTGTCAATGGTACATTAGGGTGAGGAGTTGTAGAATCATCACTTGATTTGGAACTTCATCATCTTTGGCATCCACAAACGGGAATGATGCTGTAACTTCCCACCATGAACTTGCATACTGGGTACGGCTTCTTATTTTGTAGCCATTTGTGAAGGCATGATCAACAATATAAGTAGTTGCATGAAGTGAGGACTAAATTTGTGGGGTGGTCTATACAAATGTTGTATTGGAATACATCATTCTCCTCAATTGCTTAGGCACCACCAAAAATCATTGGGTTGCTTTCCTCCATGGGTGCCAATCTTGCAAGGGATTTGAAATTAATTACTCAATGAACACTAAAAGCTCAATTTCTATTGCAAACTTGCAACTGGTGTCAATAATTGGAATACATGTAGGCATTGCCTTGAATGACTAATATATCTTTTATTGAACTTCAAATATCACTTGAACTACCCCGAACTTATAATAAGTACTTGCACTTCCACTTCTTCCAATTGGTCATACGCTCATACTCATCTCACATCCATGGTATGACTCAATATTTCATAGTAAAAGCAAGTAGTTGTGTCCAAGGATGTTGCAAAGGGTCAAATTTATTGCTTGAGAAGAAGGATGGTGCCTTGTTTGAGGGATGCATGCAGCGTTGCAAGTCATATTCACTATAACTGATGCCTAGGCTTATGCTTCGAGCACCAAACACAAACATCAAAGCATTGTTGTTGTGGAGGTCTAGAAATACAACACCATAAATATTGTGGAAACGTCTCATCCATGAGCACATTTCTCAATCTCTCAACTAAACATTTCCAATTAGAAACATTTAGAATTTTCAATTAAACATTTCCAATTAGAAACATTTAGAATTTTCAATTAAACATTTCCAATTAGAAACATTTAGAGTACATTACAGTAGAATAGTGTTTACCATAAATTTCTTAGTTATTCACACCTTTGGTATTTTCTAAGTTCTATGAATGAACTTGGAATGCAAACACTTTTGGGATGAATATGTGAATGAAGCTATTGACATACATTTCCTAGTTTTTTTGTTTCCGGGGCCGGGTTGCCTGTATCAGCCCAGCCTGGGCTAACACTTTAACCCCTAAAGGCTCAAGGCCTTTTTTTGCCCAAAAACATTCAAAACTACCATTTTTATAGCAAAGAGTAAAAAAATTCGAAAATTGTTTTGTTGGCACATTGAACTGAAGGATCTTACACCTAACTAGTATGACAATGTGTGGAAAAAATTTCAGAAATTTTGACTGCATAGATTGCAAGATATCTACATTTATAGTGGAAAAACAAGTTTTTGAGCACATTGTGGGACTAGATTTTTTGACTTTGAACATTTTAAACTTAAATGTTTTGCACTACAAAGTTTTGAGCTTTAAATCTTTATAGTGTAGAATTGAATTGAGAGTCTAGCAAAAAAAAAACACTCAAAAAAAATTAATTTTTATTACTGAAAAAATTGTTAAGTAGAAGTAGGTACGAGATAGAAGGAAAATCTAAAATATTAACATCTTATATATGGAATTAGAATGCACTAATCCCAATGGTGAGATTGTTCTAGCAAAAAAAGAAAAACGCTTGGAACTTTTTTTTTGAAAAATTATGAAAATTGCTTTCAGAAATAAATCCTACAAATTATTTTTTTCAGAAAGATGCCCTAAGTGCCCAAAAAATAAGATTGTCCATAATTTTCTTATAAAAAATCCAAATGGAATGAATTAAAGCTTTCCAAATAGACAAAAATATAATATATTTGGAAATCTATAATCTTTAGAAAAGAAACTCAAAAAAAAATTCAAATTTTTGCAAAATTTTTTTGCTGCCCCTTCTCCCTTGTTTTGAGCTTATTTGGGTATAACTTTTGTTCCCGGGCACCGATTGAAAAAAAAATTACATTCCCACAAAGCTTATCAATTTTTCTATCTTCAAAAAAAGTTTCAAAAAATCAAGAAAATAATTCAGCCCATATGAACCTGCCCAAAATCTCATTTGTCCCCCAAAGGAACAGTGGTCCTTTATGGGTTAAAAAAAACATAAAATTCAATACTTTTTTGGACTTATTTTCAAGCATTCATCAGTGTCGTTAACAATACCAGTCAAAGTTCATCCATTCAAATGAATTGTCGTGAATAAACAACATCGGATGAACTTCATTGTGAAATGAGGCCCAAGGATAACTGGCTAATACCCTGCCCTGAACCGGTTATTGGTAGCACGGGACCCGGCCCGTGCTATCCAACGGCTTCCGGATGAGCACGATAACTACACTGACACACTTGGGGTTTCCGTCCGTCACAGGCTTTTATCGCACCTGTACAATTGCTCCCGTTTGCGCAAAGTTTCCGGTCCTTGATTTGTGGATCGGATCGGCACATTGCATCGACCGCCCTCGCTGCCTCTCACAGTCTCGCAACCCATGCTTTCTTTGCAGAGTTGGGAACCGGCCAATTTGACTCAGCATCGGTCGTTTTCCCGTAGAATATTCCGTTGGGGACTGCGATTGTTCGATGCAGCTGCGACAAGTTGCTCTTTTACTTTTATGACGGCACACTGGCACAGAACGGACTGCAAGAACTTTATAAAGACATCAGCCTTCCTCCTTTCAGCATCACATTGTGCATGTTTTGAGCTTCTGTTGAAATTTCCGATCGCGTTTGCGCTCTTCTCTTTGCGAACTACAGGGCTGGTGTCGGATGCTAGCTGTTGGTTGCAAGGATACTGCGAATTTGCGACCGGTAAGTTGAGATAATTTTTTCTAATCGATGAGTATTGTTTATATGATTTGACTTGTGTTGTGTTTCTAAGAAAATTATTTTTTGTTTCGTTTCGATGAGATCAAGCAACTGCTGAGGTGTGTGTAGTTGCTCTTGGCGCGGCAGAGTTTGAGTTAGTTTATGCAAACGGTGTAATTTTCTTTCGCACGCTGTTTGCAATCTTGAGCTCTCTAGCTACGTCATATTCTCTGGACAAAATATTCTTCTTCTTTCTGTTTCTTGATTGTGGACATCCTCCTGGAGTGCAGGTTTTGTGACCTGTCTCAGCTAGCTTCATCAGCACGAATTTCTAAGGGTCAAAGAGTGTAATCTTCATCTCCGCTCTTTGTTTCCGAGCCTGAGAAGATGGCCTCTCTGTTGATTGCTACGCCTTTTGTGCACTCGAACGCTTTGAAGAGTAGCGCAAAGATTGCCGATGTGCGAGGGTTCCATGGTCAGAAGTCGTCACGAATTGCGTGTCAACAGGCCCCTGTTTCAGCAGCACGTAGAGATGATTCTAAAATCACAGCAGAGCGCCAAGATGGAGTCACCGTTCGCCAATCTCTAAGCAGTCCACTCTTGAATCTGTCGCCCGCGGACTTGATCGCTGCATTTTTGGAGGAGGAGATACACGAAGAAGCGCAGCAAGCCGATGTAGCGCAAACAGTCCTGCAATTAGAACCAATTTCGGAGGTGCAGCAAGTGTCGCGTCGCCGATCGGAGCGTGTGATCTTCACCGCGGAGAAAGCTCGACTCCTGAGGAAGGAGAATCGTGCGACACAGACGTTTCACGACAAGTGGTACCATTCCGCCATCGCCAGCAAGCTCGCTACTCCCGAGTAGTTTTGCAATGCTCAGCTTTCGGTTTCACAAGTTTGTATATATATACAGTCTTTCAGATGTGGATCTTAGTAGTCCATTAACAGGTTGGCGGATCGTCGACAGTTACTACATACCAACATTTTTTGAGCAGACAGGAACTTGTCTCTCCCAAAATTAGAAGCACACGAAACATTGAATCCTGGATAAACACTATCCATTTCTCAGTGCACTGTTGCTCTTAGAAATTCATTAGAAGGTCAAACACTGCATCGAAGACCTCGTCAAAATTAAAATTGTACAAGAAGATTAGCCTAGAGTTGAGCATCCACTTTCTGTTAAGTTAGTATCAGAAAGCAAAGATATGCGCATCGACCCTGCTAATAGTGTCTTCAGACACTTCTTGTGTATTTGTTTCCATTGAATACAAACACTCTGCTTCTGTAGAAGCTTAACTCAGTACACCGACGTGGTGTGTTAACGAATTCTACGGTTTGCCCTGTTCAATTAACTCCGCCAGATCTTCCAAATTTTCGGAGTTAGTGCTTTTAATTTTGTGAAGTGATTCACTGAATGGAGTCGGGAAACTGCCTGTTTGGACGCTGCCTGTTTAACTGATAGATTAGTTTTTAGAGCAGATCTCCGCTGTAGATGTCATTTGAAAAGAGTACCTGTTAATAAAGCAACTTGTTATTTCACCTATATGGTTATTTAGTATGATTTAGACTATTTATCACAAGGACATATTGTAGTTGTGACGCTCTGAAATTTGTGGTGTGCAATGCTCTTGTTATTAGATCAGGCATCTTAATTCTCATGTCGGCTAAGTTATTCACCCATACTAAATATCCAATTTGGTGTAGTCCCAAGGATCAAGTAGTAGTAAGAACTAAATTCTTAGTTTCAATGTTAAAAAAGCAAGAAGAGTGTTGCACAAAAATAAACATATTACACATTTTTATTTCAATTAGCGAGAATTTGATTGGGTTGAAATTCCATTTCACTAATTAGTTTAAATTATTGATGAATGCAATCTAATTATTGTGCATATTTGGAAGAATTGAAAAGTTGGATGAAAATCACACTCTTAAAATAGTATGAAACTAGTGAAGACAATGTTCTATGGATTTTAATTTTAAAAAAAAAGTGAACTACCATATTAATAGGCTTCACATATTTGCATAGTTCACAAATCATTGCAAATTAGTTGTATGAGGCACACTATTTAATTCAATTTTTTTTTTTATTGAAATTTCCAAATTTCCAAAAAATAGAACAATACTTTTTTTTTAAGTCTAAATCCTCCCAACTATATGAATCAAAATTTTTTTCTATTAACTATTGAACACTTAGTTTATTCCATAGAATGTCAACAATACACATCACATTGAACAACGTGAGTTCAAATTATTGACAACTATGGTTTTGTTTTTGTTTTTTAATTGACCTAAGTTCTTAATCATTTCTTATCATTAGCAGCTTACATTCCTATAAACTTCAAAGATCCTTGACGACCAAGCTGATTACACAACTTTCAAATTATGTAATCTATGTCAAACCAACAACTCCATAACTTATAAATGGGATTTCTCCAACCAAGGCCTTCTTGCTTGAACACCATGAAAGGCGAGGACAAGGGCAAAGCCTTCTTTACATTAGTAAAATGAACCAAGGTCCTCTAGTTGCTCTAAAAGTCAAAACCAATGAGAATCAATAACTCAATCTTTTTTGTGGAATCTTATAAACCATCACTATTTCATTCCAACCTTTGCCAATCTCTATTTTAAACACTCTTTCAAACTGCGGAGTTCTATGATCATCCTCACCATTGCAATGATAAATTTATTAGAGCTTTTTCAAAGCTCTAATTGGCAAATATGGTATATTAAATAAAACCAAATTACTTACAAATAAAGCAAATTAACTACTATGAATTCAAATTAATACATTACAATAGAATTAAGTTTGTAAAAAAAATGCCACAAACAGTATTGAAGTTATACTTTAGATAACTATAAATAGTTTCTTAAATAAAAAAAAGAAATGAATAAATAATCTTTAAATTGACAAGGAATTAATACTTTGAAACAAGATTTTAAAATACTTTTTTTTACTTTAAGTGATTGTTTCACCCTAATATGATCCAAACATATTAAACCTAGGATATTTAGAACTGAGCTTAAGACAAACCAAAATTTTTAAAGGAATAAATAATGAAATGAAATGAAGATTGTATTATTTTATTATTAGAATCTAAAAGTAAAATAAAATTACAAGGAAATCAACCGGTTATGGGACCTCACAACCGGTTCAATTCAACCCAATGTATCTTCGGTACCAAGCTTCCACATAGATTTACCAAACTCATGATTATTTGGACTTTTACTTAAAAGTCAATCATTATGGATTATATGGATTTCTCGTAATAGTAAGGTGTTTGCTAATGCTTCTTGGCCTAGAGGTAACTGTCAACAAGCATTGTAAAAAGCACTCTTAGATGCGGGCCGAGCTATGCAAATGAAGGCATTGTGTAGTGCTTGCAATCATCCCCATATATCTGATAAGTTCCATAATAGGTTTGAGCATGTCTAGCTTCAATCTCCCATCTTGGCTTATAGGAGGGGTGATGAAAAGGTGTTCTGAAACAAGGTGCGCCCGCCTGGGTACTCTTTCTTTTAGCGATCTTTTGGTTCTTTCTTCGGGCCGTTCTTGTTTGGTTCCTTTGTCTAGCTATTAAGGCTTGGCTGTTGTTCTTTGTTTTCTTTTTAATGCAATGGGTCTCCCATTTGTTCAAAAAGAAAAAGAAGTAAAATAAATATAAAAGTTTTTAATAATAAATCTCAAATTTATTAAAATATCTATTATAAAAAAAAAGGATAAATGATACATTTTCTAACTTAATTTATACCTTAAGTTAGGCTATTTGTTTATTTTGTTTTGTTTTGTTTGTTACATTGACATTGAGATCTCCAAAACCATGCCTCTTCATGTCACGTTCTTGGTATTTTCAAAAAGTTTTCTACAAGGAGGGGTGCACAAGCTTTGTTTTGTGGCGTTCCGACTTGTAAAAGAAAAGATATTGATTTTAAAAAAAACTAAGAATTAAAAAATTTTAAAAATACATTTACTTTCATTCTGGCTGTAGCAACGGCACAAGGCACACAATTAAAATGATGCAAAACAAGTTTGATAGTCTTGTAAAGAATAATTTTATATATCAACTCATATATTGATATAATTGACAAAAAGGACATTGGCTAAAAAGCTGAAAACCACATGAATTCATTTTAATCTTTGAATCTAAAAGTTTTTTTTTTTAAGAAGTAAAATGGGTCTACAAAAATCATACAAAAAAAAATATTTTTTTTATTGTTCTTGGAATATTTTTAAATGATGTTTCTTAAGAGCATTGGGATATTTTAAATGTTGATTTTTAAGGGCATTATACTTATTGGGTGCCATAAAATATCCTTTGGATGCACATGTCTATGAGATTTACATATGTGTGCCTCCCCCGACAATTGATGAAAGGCTAGGCAATGATAGAAAACGAATTGTTGGATTAGAAGTGGAATATGCAAACTTGCAACAAAGACCTCATATTATTGCACCATTGAAGTCTTGGAGAATGTTTAAATTGATGATCTACGCATTCAATCTAATAGCTAGCCATGTTGTGATCATTAATCATACTTAGCGTCCTCATGTTTTGCACATAACCTTGCTATGGGTTTTGCTTTGAGTCTTCTTAATTCATGCCAATCTTAGAAACATATCAGAGTTTTTCTTAAAAAAAGAATGTTTTCCCTTTGTTCCAATGTCCCACTACAAACCTCCAAAAAGCTTCCCCATGAGGGATTAATTATATTTATAGTCTTGTACCATTGATATACGCTTTCAAAAACTAGCAACCCATCCCTTAAATCTATGCAAAATCTTCAACTTAGGCACGGTTGTTTAGACATTCAAAATCCATGAGGAAAGTATCCTATTTGAGCATAGATTGCAAATGCTGCAAGCTCCATCATTCTTGATGATTTAAAGGTTGATGGCAACAATGGGATTTTAAAAACCTCTATTTCAACTAAAATACCTACAAGACGAAAACTTAGCCCACTTCTTGAACAAATCTTCAGAGTGCCGAAGTGATCACCAAATCCATTGTCAACACGGCAAGTGCAAGGTATCTCATATGGGCAAGGCCAAAATTTCAAGGAGAGGAATGTTCCTTGATCTCTTGACTTGCTCCCATGAGGTCATTCAACACAGCCAATGCTTACTCAACAGTTGAAATCATGAAATGGAGCTTTTTAGTGGGACACAAAATGTGCTTGATTTGGAGGGTTTTTAGTGGGACAGAGGGAGTAAAAAAAAAACAAGAGAAAAAGGATTGGAGTTATTTCTCTATATAAAGAAGAGAAAAGAAGAAGTAAAAATAGAAGGACACTGCAGTTGGTAATCTGTCCCCAGCTCCCCGCTTGACCAGCAAGGAAAGTTTCCTCGGCGTGTGACCCCACAAAAAAGAGGAGCGCTCTGTGCAAAATTGCAAATGTGTTATGTTCCAAATAGGCATGTTTTTTTGCTTCCACTTTAGCCCCGAATGATAACTAAAAAGTGGATTCGTAGCGGAGGTGCTTGCGAAACTCAACTCAACAATAGCAGTGTTGCGCTTTTTAGAATGAAGGTCACGAGGAAGAGCATGGCCATCGCAACTAGACGCGTTGAAATTAAAGGACAGTTTTAAAAAAGAGATCGAACACTTTGATATTTGCAGGTTGATCTCCGTCCTTGAGGAGGTGAAAGTGATCTGCGGTGTCTGTGCCTTCGATCTGCACCCAAACTGAACTTAAAGACCGATTGCAGACATCGCGGTGACAAACCAAAACCTTGTCCTCACACGTGGTGGGTTACGAGTCAGTTGCTTGCATCCCGGGCTTTGCATCGACGTCTCTGCAAACACAGTGACCATCACGTTGTAGCAATGTTACGTTTGCATTGAATATGTGATCGAATTGTACAGTCAATCGATCGGCTCTCCATCACGGTAATGATGTGATTTCCTTGATTCAAGGAAAACTCTGCCACTGAAATTCACAAAGACGTGGAATTGGTGGGCCACGTCAAGACTCAAGATCTCCTTCGCCTCACATCTTTCGAACGTTAAGGAAACTGCGGAGCCATTTCGCCGCGGAGCCCGGTGGTCCAGCGAGCAGACTTCGGCTCCTGCCACACATGGGAGCAGAAGACGTTGGACCCAGCAATAGGGGTAATCACACCTTCTAGTTTCCATGAAGGTTGAGAAGATGTGGAGAGGAAAGTGGAGCCAATGAGAGCTCATTCTCCATGAAGAAGGTGTGACATCTCTTCTTGCTTCCTGTGGAGGAAGAAACTAGAGAACTTATTTGTCGTCTCACTTTTCACTAAAAAAAATATTGCTTAAACTTCTTCACGTCCGTTCTTGTCTTGCGGAGCAAGAGAACAACCCTTCTCAACCTTCACTGAAAGGAGCCGGTGCAAACCACGGCAAGCCAACTATGCCACGCCACGCCCCTCTTCTCAACCTTCATGGAAGGAGATGAAGGAGCCGTGACTACCCCTAATGAATGATGCTTGGTTGACGCCATTGATCTTCAGGTGATATGCTCAATGTAAGTGTGCAATTGGTGTTAAGATGGATCATGAATGTAGGTGCACCTTGGGTCTGGATTCATCTTGTTAACACAACTTTATGTAGTCTTCCTTGGTTCTTGTTTGTCCTTGTGGTTTCTTTCGGTTCTTTTGCTCGGTTCTTATGCTTGCTTTGTCTTCATTGTCCAGTCGTGTGGCTTGGGTGTTTTGTACTTGGTTCCTTTCATTTTAATGGAGTGGGTTCTCCCATTTGTTCAAAAAAACAAAAAACAAAAAAACAACTTTATGTGGAAACATATTCTAAAGAGTACATTCATAACAAGGGTGATGAAAAAATGACTTTTGGATTGAAGAAGAGTATGTTTTAGATGAAACTAGTATGAAGATGAATGTATCCACCCTTAAAATAATCTTTGAGAAGGTTATTGAGCATGTTGTCAAATTCTTCTATTGCGTCACAAATGCCCGCTTAACCCCCTAAAGGACTGAGGCCCTTTCTCTACCAAAAAACACTCAAAACTGCCATTTCTATAGTAAAAAGTAAAAAAAAAATTTCTTTTTCACATTTAAACATAGGATCTTACACCTAACTAGTATGAGAGTGTGTGAAAAAAATTTCAAAATTTTTGACAACACAGGTTGCGAGATATCTATATTAAAGTGAAAAAAAAAGAAGTTTTTTAGCACATTGCGGGACTAGAATTTTTGACTTTTAACTTAAAATTTTTGCACTATAGAGTTTTGAGCTTTAAATCATTGTTGTGGAGAATTGAGTTGAGAGTCTAGGGGAAAAAAAATTCAAAAAAAATTAATTATCATTCTTTAAAAAATTATTAAATAGAAGTAGATACAAGATAGAAGGAAAATCTAAAATATTCATATATTTTAGAAGGAATTAAAATGCACTAATTCCATTGGTGAGATTGTTTTAGCAAGTAATATAAACCATGCAAAAGAAAAAAAACAAAAAAATTTGAAAAATTGCATTCAAAAATGCATCCTAGAAGTTAATTTTTTCAAGAAGATGTTCTAATTGCCCAAAAAACAAGAATGTCCATAAGTCTCTCATACCAAATCCAAATGAAATGAATCAAAGCTTTACAAATATAAAAAAACATGATCTATGAGAAACAAAATATAAAAAAAAAATTCAAATTTTTGTCCATATTGTTTTTGCTACCCGGGTTGCCCGCCATCTCCTGTTTTGAGCTTATTTGGTTATAACCTTTTTTCCCGGGCACCGATTGTGAAAAAAATTATCTTACCACTAAGCTTATTGGTTTTCTATCTTCCAAATTTGGAAAGAATGTACTTAGGGTAGTGTAGGATTGTGCATACATTGACTTTTCATGTACACCAGCTCTTCAATAGGTCCAAAGTACTTTCTTATCATTATTTAGAGTATACTTATATTCTTGAATTAGAATGCATCTTTGGGATACATGTATATAATTACATCTATATCAAAATGGAATGCTTGCCAAAGTGCAATTAAATCTAAAGAACCAAGACATCCAAATTGGGCATAATGCTGTTTCTACAATTTTAATTAACTCATTTGGAATTTTTTTCAATATATATAATTTATCTTTACAAATTATCATAATATAAGTTTTATGCCACATTTAACTACTTCTAAACTTTTGAAAGTCCAGAATTAATAATGATCATCGAGAGAAAAAAACTCAATCATCAGGAGATAATGCAAAACATCATGATATCTATAGAAGATCAGTACAAAACATCTGGAGATCTATACCAACACCTACAGATCTTCCAAAGTTACCATCGTGAGATCTCATGATGTTTTGTCCAAAATTCATTCCAAAGTCCAAAAGTCGTTAAATATGGCATTTTTACATCATTAAATACATAAACAATTAATTGGTCATTTTTGGACTATGGATCACTAGTACGAATTGGATATTAACAGAGGAATAATTCTACCCTTTTAGTTGGCGTAATTAATCTTGGAATGCCAGCCTAGTATAGGTGAAAATTATCTTTTTCAGTTCCATATGAATCATTTGCTTTACCCCCCACCCTACCCTCCCGCCAAGAGCACTCATTACAAGTCAAATTGTTGTACAAGACTAGTCTTTTTCATATAAAACTTCAAAGATGAACATAAAAAGATTCTTTGTTACCCATTGGACACTTACTGACTAAAGCTAATGAAAGTAAGTGCCACCAAGAGTGCGTATGTTTGTGTGGAGGGAGAGCCTTATAACACATGTGCCCATTGTGTAAATTTTGATAAGAAATGTACATTCTAGTTACAAATACATTGTTGAAAGGACCATCACCATTGTGTAGTGCCCTCTAGAAAATAAGGTAATCCCTGTGACTATATTGCATGATGATTTTTGCAAATTGTACAATATATATTCAAAGTTAGATTTTTCAAGATGTCTAGAGCTTTCTATTAATGCAAAAAATTGACCCATAACTTGCTCATGATTTAGTACTGACCATTGCATTTTCCAATTTGTGCAAAAAATTCAAAGAAGTTACCTTACTTTCTAGAGGGCACTATAAAGTAACAGGCTCTGAAATTGCACAAGCTTTAAACCCGCCCACATCTTCAAATGTACAATATGTATACATGTTGCTTTTTCATAGCCTTTAGCAATGTACAAATGCTGTACATTTTAGGAGGGGCGATTTTAGAGCCCTATGACATTTCAACTTCAAAACTTTATAACTAATTCCACAAAGCTCCAAAAATTATGAAACAACTTGGGTTAGATGCCAATTCCACTTCTCTATCAAGGAAAATTTACTGAAAATTATTTCAAGAAGCTTTGCCTCCCCCAAATTCACTTTCAGCTCTTAATTGGGTGATTTCTGGACCTGTTACCTTACCAGCCAATTGCCAGCTTAAAAAGAGACTGGCGTCAGCAATAGCCTTCATGTACACCGGGCTCGGTGGACGCAACCCATACCCACCAAGGCCCGCACACTCTAACCCCGCCAAGCTAACGCAGGCAAGAAGACGACTGACACTCAAGGGCACCGGACGGCACTCTGAAAATGTTGCCACGCCATTGCAGTCCTTCGTAAACCACTCATGGGACTTCTCCCATTCATTCTGCGGGGAAGTTTCTCTGCCGTAATGCCCGATTACGTGGGCAAACCCGTGTAATCGGGGATTACGGATTTTTCATCCGGCTTCAATTTATCATCCGGGTTTTCATTGAATTTTGCTTGTGCTTTACGTCGGGCAATACCCTTATCGTCGGGCATTGCACCAAATATTCGGCCCTCCTCGTTGGGCTCTGCCCTCCTTGTCGGCCAATTATTTGGCACAATGCCCTCCTCTGCGGGCATTGCCCTATATGATTGTCCTCGGAAATAAAAAACCCGGTTCATGACAACGTATTAGCCAATTATCCTTGAGCCTCATGTCACAATGAAGTTCATCCGATGTTGCTCATTCATGACAATTCATTTGAATGGATGAACTTTGACTGGTAATTATTGTTTAACGATACCAATGAATGCTTGAAAATATGTCAAAAAAAAACATTGAATTTTACGTTTACTTAAAAGCGTCAGCCCAGGCTGGGCCAAGATTGGCGACCCGGACCCTAGAAACAAAAAAGAACTAGGAAATGTAGGTCAATAGCCTCATTCACAGATTCATCCCAAAAATATTCATCCCCACTTTTCATCTAGGTGTTGGATGATCGATGGCCGGTGAATTGGTAACGGCATCATTGAATCTCAAAAAATGAGTTGAAAACAGGACAAACTTTTACTTCTCCTTCAAAATAGAATGTAAGGCTTGTAAAAGTTTTAACTCAATTTTGTGAAAAGTTTACTTTAACCTCTACCTCTTTTACTTTATAATCAAATGCTACCTCAATGATTGTCAAATTGTAATATATATATTCACTATTGTCTGAGGGAATATATTTCACTTTGTAAATTATTTAATTATTTTATGTTTTACAAAAAGTATTCCCCATTGAGTTTCTTCATAGATTTGTATAGAAGGCCCGAGAAATTTGAAGGTTTTGATTTTGCACCAATTAGTATACATCTTGTTTATGTAATAACAATAAACAAAATTTGTCTCTAAACTAATTAATAATATTGTCATTTTGTTCACATATGATTTACAATATTTTATAAGTAGCCTCTTCAAACAATCAATTTTTGCTCAATATAGTATAAGGTACGTGAAAAAAAAAATGCACATTCAAACCTTGCATTTTTAGTACAATTAGTTTGGTATAAACTCTAAAGACCACCAAAATACAAACATTGAAGTTGATGCATATTTGCAATTGTTGAAGTATATATAGAAAGGTCGCCATTTTTGAGCATTTCAATGGGCAAGTTAAGCTTTTGTCTAACTTTCATTTACTAATTATCATGAAATTTGTGCAAACAAAGAAGTACTTTCTTCTAAGTAAGCTCTTGAGAGACCATGACTTCTTCTGAAAACACCATGATTCTGAGCTATGGAGCAATCTTCAAGACCACATTAGTCTAGATCATATGTTTTCAAAGATGACATATCAAGGGCTCTACCGGCTGCACAGTGTGTGCAAGGAGTGGAATAGCATAGGAAAGCAACAACTAGGCTTTTCTGATGCTTTCCAAAATCCCTTTTTTGTGATTGTTTATCCAATATTTGGCACACGAATACCATATCATGTAGGCATTTTATCACTACATATTGCATTAGGCCAGTGGAGATGGAAGCCTCTACATATCAATTGTCTTCTTTCACACCCTTACCTTGCCCCTCTATATGTTCCGTTTTTTATGAATGGTTTGGTCTTCTTTTTAGGTGTTGACATTTCTGTGTATGATATTCATACCAAGAAAAGCTACTGGTATCAAAATCTTAAAGAGAACATGGCTGAAACGAGGACTGAAAGACCTCGAGTTGTAGCCATGGCAGTGGATACCTCGGTTACGCCCTTCCGGAACAAGATGATCCTCGGCGGTCCTACAACCAATACTCGTATCTTTTGTGGAAATGAGTCTAAAAGTAAACCTTTCCAAATACCTACAATTACTACCAAAACATGGCTATCATATTGTCTGAAGTCTTGTTTGCAACGCAATGACCATGTATACATTTGGTGGCAGACAATGATGATTTAAATGTACTCGTTGAAGGAAGACTAGTGGACTGATTTCCACCCTCTTGAAACTAGTGGAGATCATGGAGGTGCATTGGGAGCTTGGAACAATTGGTTGTTGTTGTCGTGAAAGATGGCCATGTGTGGGAATTGGTGGACAAATCCAAGCAAGTGTAGAGGCAATTTGCACGCATGCCGGAGAGATGTATACTTGGCTAGTACCAAATGCTAATCATGATTCAATTCTTGTCTTTGCAAGCTTTTACAGTTACTTTGTCCTCATGTCACTAGTAGAAAACGCAAGAATTTTCACAGAATTATGTTGATTTGGTCGCGTTGTCCCAGTCACTGTTTTGTTGATTTCAACAAAACTCTGTTAATTTTAATAAATTTCTGTTGAAATCAACAAAACAATGACTGGGACAACTCGACCAAATCAACAAAAATTTGTTACAATTCTGCATTTTCTACTAGTGTGTATACATCAGAAGATAGAATGGCAGTCAACTTAGCTGGCATAAGTGATAATTATGTTATGTTCAATTTGAAGTAAAAACAATGGGAGAAGATGAGCTTAAGGGACAAGCTAGACGGAGAAACAGATTGTCATCTTAAATACACTAGATGGCCCAAATATGACAACCCAAATTTGGAGAAGAGGAAGCGTAACTGTGGTCGTATGAATTTGAGCATAAATGAAGAGTCTGTTGGGGATAGTTCTACTATCTAGATAGGCCATGAGGGCTTAGGTAACGGGTGTTATCTTTAGTGCCTCCTTTTAGAGGTAGACTCTATGACATGAACTCATAACCAACAAATTGTGGCCCGTATCTATTAATACATATATTTCTTAAAAATTTAGCACCCTATTGGAACTAGGATACATTTTATATTCTTAGGTCATTTGTGATAATGAATCCTACAATGAACAATTTCATAGTGAACATTAAGGGGGCATTGTATTTGGAATTTGAGGTTGGAGGGTTGGAGGTGCTATGGATTTATGTGATATTAGTGTATTTGGGGGCATATAGTAAGTGGTACCCAAAAATGGTATGAGTTTTGTGCTGAGTTGGTAATTGTGGTGGATGTATAGTTTTGTGTGTTTTGACTTTTGATGTATTATTTTTTTATAATTAGGCTTATTGATGTGTAGTCTTCACCACCTTGTTTTGTGTATATTGTCTCAATGGTGATATATTGAAAATTGGAGATTTTATATAAATTTGTACCATTCATGGTCCTTGTTGGATGGTCTCCATCTATTGTTGTAATATTGTCCAATCTATTGTATGTCATGATTAAAGTCTACTAAAAATATTATGATGCATATTGGTTTTGTATTTATGATAATAATGATTTGTGTTTGGATTGTTGTTATGAGGTGAAGGTCCTCATGGTGGCTTGACATGTGTTGTGTCTCTTGCAAACTGCCACGGGTTTTCTAGTATAGTTGCACCACTTCCGTTTTAAAACTTTATAGTGGTGGATCTATTTTTTATTTTTAATAAAGACTTGGTATTGGTTCCATAGCCATTGGATTTGGATATAAGGTATTATATGCATATGTTAATCAGAATTGTCATATAATTTTGTGCTTTCTGATGTTGTATGTATTGTGTATTTGGTTGTTTTAATGTCTTTGTCATAATTACATTTTTTGGTAGAGATGTGTATATAGGTTAGGTTCACGTATGGGTTTACATGTTTTGTTTCTTAGTGCTATAATTAATGGAAGTTTTGGAAGATGATATTGGTAAAGTACGTTTTTTACTTTTGTATATAGTATTCTTTTAGTATTTTAATGTTATATTGTGTGGTTTCTTGTTGGTTGTGTGGAAATAGAAATTATTCTAGTATTCATTTTGTATATGTGACTTTGCTTGGTAGTATTCATTTACATAGGTATTGAGTTGTAATTTGTTGGATATCGTGTATATTTTTCTTATGTTGTATTGTGAACCACCATAATGGTTCATTTTTTACTAAATGAAAAATATAAATATTATGTGTGAAATTACAGGCCCAAATGTATGAGCACTCTAAATAAAAATACAACCACTAGTTAGGAAGTTTCTTAGTATATAGGAATAGAAATATAGGGAGGTTATGGCGAAGTGTTAAAAAAAGCAATCAGAAGAAAACAAGGAAAAATTCTAGGTGAGAATGAAGATATAAAACTAAAAAAACATCAAGCAAAATTTGGTAGAGTAACCAATTAGACTAATGCTAAAATGATGATAAATCAAAATCAAAATATTACTAAGTAGAAAAATGAAAGTAGAATTAAATAGAAAATAAAAAAGATAACAAATACAAAAAATACAAAACAAAACACAAAAACAAAAAATTATAGATAAAAATTGGAATTATAACTAAATTGCCAACTAAACAAAAAGGAAATTAAATTAAAAATAAATTAGAACCATCAAAAATATGAATTAAGAAAAAATTAAAAAAAGTTAGTTTAATTAAAGCTAGAACAGTGAGGAAAAACACTAAAATAGGGGTAGAAACACTAAAATACTGTACTTGTAGGTCAGTTTTGTAAATAACTTGGGAATATTTGGAAGATGTCAAAATTTTAAAAATTATTTACAACTATTTCTAAAATATGAAATAATTGTTTTTGAAAAAATTAGAAAAAACAACACTTTATGCATGAGTAGAAAGAATCAATGCAAAATTAGGATTGTCCTCATAAAGTGCTAAAAATAAAAAAATTCCTATTTCCCTGACGAATTGTCAAACTAAAAAAACAAAATTATTTCGGCAGGACAGTGCCAAAACTGCCCTACACGTATGGTAGGGATTTTACAATAATTTAGAAGATTTTATAGTAATATAGGGAGTTTTATACTAAAATAACACAATTAACACTAAGTTAGCATAATTTACTCTAAACTAGCAAATTTACAATAATTTAATGCAGTTTGCACTAATTTGGCATTCGTTACATTAATTTAGCAAATTAGGGGTGGATGAAAGTAGTTATAAACATTAGTTTGTTAGGGAGTTTGACTATAGGAAAATTAGGACTTGAAGCCCTTTCTCTTTCAAGTTTTGATATGTGTTTGGACAGCATGTTTTTTTTGAGAATTGTAAGTATTTTATGGACATTCTAAGCATAAATGATAGAGATTGTGGGAAGAAATCATGTAGTACAATTTGTTGAGTAGGTTCACTTGTTTCTATGAGGAAAATGGGTGAAAAATGGAACCTTTTCTAGGCTTTGATTGAAAATTGACTTCGGATGATGGACAAAATTAGGGATATTTGAGACTGGAATGGACTGCTAATTTTGGCACGCAGTTGCGGAAGATCGGTGAGGCATATGGAGCTGAAACTTGGGAAGGGTTAGCTTTCCAAAAATCTATGAATTGCCCAGTTTGAAGCAAGGATAAAATTAGGGCGACCCATTTGTGAGAAGAGGTTAGTTGCCGCATCAATTGAGACTGCCAACTTTGACAGGCAATTGCGGAAGATTGACAAGTCAAGTGAGCTAAAATTTAAAAAGAATGTATCTTGAAGAGTCAGCTTTCCAAAAAAATATGACTCACCCAATTCTAAGCAAAGATGAAGTCAAGGCAACCCATTTTGTGCAAAGAAGTCAACAGTTGTATCAATTGAAGATTGTCAATATTGGCAGACAATAGCAGAGGAAGGACGAAATAAGGTGAAATTTGGAGAGTTGGTGTGCCTTGAATTAAGCTGGCTTTTAAAAAAGCCTAGGATCGTCCCATTTGGAGCAAGGACAATGTGGTATCAGCTGTTTTGTGGAAGAGGTTTTGCTATCTCTAAGAGGAAGCACAATTTGAGACTTTTGTGTAGTTCCTTATAATTTTAATGGAATAATTGCAGTGTTTATTGCACATTGTTATGAGAATTGTTGTAGGTGCAATGCATATTGAATTTAGGACATATTGTGTGATTGAAAGTGCATGATGAATAAGTTCATTTATTAAAGTTCTAGGACAAGTGCGGAGTGCTGCCTAAATTGGGCTTAAATTAGGAATAAGGTGTTTGAATGATGAAATGGAATGTTAACCTCTAAAGGACCAAACGGTGTTTTTTGACAACATATCAATTTTGGGCAATTCACTAAAAATGAAAATTTTATTTCTATTCTTCAAAAATTTCACACAACGTCTGCCCAAGGAGTGGCTTTAAAGCCCAATAATTTTCAAAATTTTTGACTACGTGGTTTAAAAGTTATTGGATAATATGTCATTTTCAACGGTCGGCGGGCAGCTCAATTTTTTTTTTAAATCAATTTTAAAAAAAATAAAAATTTGAAATTGGTTCTTTCGATTTATAGAAATGTGTAAAGCTTTGAATTATTTCATTTTGATTTATAAGATGAACATTATGAGGTGTTTTAGTTTGCGGGCAGTTATGGATTCCCTACTTTAAAATAAACTTTGAAGTCCTTTTTTTAACTCAATTTTTAATATTTTTTGAAAAAAAAAGAAGCATAGGATGTATATTGTTTATTGAAACATTACAATCGTTGGGTGGACATTTTTCAATTCCATAGTTTAATTCTTAACAATTTCTTGTTTTGAATCTTTCTGTACTTCTTTTTACAACCTATTTTTTTCCTATATGTTGTACAATTCCAAATGATTTGATATTTTTCAAGCATGTAAAAAACTTGCTTTGAAGAATTAATCCAAAGAGTAATCACCATTTGGGGCATTTTTTCCATTTAAATGTAACCTTGTGAAGTGCAGCTGCCCAGTTTTTCGCAGGGCTAAAAAAAGGGTTTTTGTCGATTCAAATGCTAATATCTTACAATCTACAAGGTGGAAAATTTTGAATTTTTTTCTGCATACTCTCAAACAAGTTTACTACAAGATCCTATGGTTACATGTGTCCAAAAAAGTTTTTTTCTAAAATTTGATACTTATACTAAAAATGGCAAATTTGAAGTGTTTTTGTTAGATGATATTTGGGGGTCTTGGAGGGCCGTTTCAGGCCTGTTCCTTGATCTACCCAGATTCAGTGAATGCCGGTATGGATGTGTTAGAATTTTTTTTTCCAAAAAAGAAAAAAAGAAAAAAAGAAAACGTTTTTTTATCAAAATATCATTTTAAGCAAATTTTTTATTTTTTATTTTTTTTTCAAAAAATGACGTGGCAGTCGCTCGACCACGTCAACCAGCTGCTGCTGTTGCGTTCCTGCAGTCTGGGAACGCAGCAGACAGCAAGGGAACTCAGAGCCTTCTAAGACCCCCGAATCTCATCTAATGTGGTGAAAACATAGTCTCCGACCTTTAGGAGTTAACCCCTAAAGTTCCATGACTGTATTCTCACTGAAAACGCTCAAAAATTGCCATTTTTAATACAAATATCCAATTTTTGAAAAAAACTTTTTTTAACACATGTAATCATAGGATCTTGTAATATGCTGACTTGAGAACATAGGTTAAAAATTTCAGGAATTTCCACTGCGTGGATTGCAAGATATAAGCATTCAAATTTACTAAAATCATTTTTTTGGTTTTGCAAAAAACAATGCAGCAGCACTTCATAAGCTCAATTTTTGATGAAAAATTTCCAAAATGATGGTGCTTCTTTGGATTCTTTTTTCTAGACAAGATGGCTATATGCTTGAAAATTTTCACTTCATTTGGAATTGTACAACATGTAGGAAAAAATAGTAAATAGATAATAGTAGAGAATGATTCAAAATACAAAATTGTCAAGAATTTAATAATAGAATTGAAAAATGCTAATTCCAATGGTGGCAAGGTTGTAATAAATAATCTACATCCTAGGATTTTATTTTTTTCAAAAAGTACTGAAAATTGAGTAAGATATAGAATTTCAAAGTTTATTTTAGAGTACAAAATCCATAACTACCCGCAAACTTAAAATTTCATAAATTTTGACTCATTGATCAAAATGGGATGATTCAATGCTTTTTACCTATATAACTCTGGAAAACTAATTTCAAATTTTTGTTTTCTAAAAAAGTGATTTTTTCAAATTTGCCCAAACTGCCCAGTTACAAAAAAAAATAACATATTAGGCCATAACTTTTGACTCCTATTTCCAAATGTCATGAAATTTGGTGTAGATGAAAGATATTCCTTGCTCCCACCTTTAATTAAAATTTCAGCCAAAAATATGGAAATTTCTAGTTGTACATACCTGCCCAAAAATTCTATACGACCAAAAAACGCATGTTGGTCCTGTAGGGGTTAATAGGCTTGAAATGAATGGAAAAATGTTTTAGTGTTGGATCCCCGGTTGGATCTAAGAATTTAGTGAGGTGCATGGTTGGATTTAGGTGTTTGAAGTGAGTGAGTGACTTATGTTGTGATTAGTTTTTAGGGTGCAATTTCGCTCATTTAGGATCCAAATTTAGCATCTTTGTTGTGATTTAGATTTTGGTGGGGGGGAGCTAACTTCCAAGAACATGGAGGAAGATGATTTTGTAATTTTAAGACATATACTTTGGATGATTTAAGGATACTGCCCTTCTTTCATTAAAATTCATTTAATAAAAAATTTAGTAAAAGCACCATAGAGTCCATTGCTTGGAGGCACTTAGGATCCATATACTCCCCACTAGCTCAACTCTAGATTATTTTTTTGTCTGGCGATGAAAATACCTCACAAATTTTTTTTGACCTAGTACAATGTCTATAGGATGATTTGATTGTTTTGTATATATGTGCTTAGGTGCAGGAGGGTATCTTGCTATAAATGTCACTCTACAGAGATGAACTTTCTAGAATTCTCAAAAAGCCATATTATAGTTATTCATTGATTGTTCATTGAGTGTGTATGCTTATACTTCTCTAATGTCTTATAGGTTAAATGTCTAAAATGCAAAAGATGATATTTGGTTTTGAAACCTCTTGGTAGAAAGTACTACATGTAAAAAGACATGCACGGATCCTTGGGTGTTTTAAAAGGTAGTCTAAATCCCTTATCACACTGGTTGAAAATTTTGTTATCAAATTTGTATTCAATCTTTTGTGATGGAACTTTAGGAGTTAACCATTGGTCAACCAATTATTGCGTGTAAGATCTCATTTTGTAGGCATTTAGTAATTGCCCTAAACCATGTGTGGCCCTTTGTTTCGCCTCCTAGAGCTTCATCTCCTTCAATTAGGAAATTTTCAAAGAGATGCAAAAATAAGAATGAACAGTGCCGATTGATCCCTTTAGTCATTTCATTTGTCTTTTGATTGATGATTGTATGGAACTATGGATGGAGGGGGAACTACTATTTGTAGTTGTTTTGTTGGTCCCAAATAGCATTCCAAAACCAAATGTGACCAATTTGCAACAGCACAAAGTGCAATAGGAAGATCATTTTGGGATAAAAAAATAAGGAATTTCAAAGTTTATTCTACCAAAAAATGTGGGTATCTGTGGAAGTCTTCTCAAAGCTCTTGATAAACTCATGACTTCCTCCAACAACACCTTGGATCCTCAACTGTGGGGTATGCTGCAGTACCACATTTGGCCTAAAATATCTGTATTTGAGGTTGCCACAGTGGGAGTTCTTCCATGGCCAGGCTGGGGTATGCAAGGTGTGGAATAGATTAGCACATCAAAGGCGGTACTTTACTAAAAGAGTTTAGAAGTCCTACTTAGTTTGTGATTGCATAGCATGTAACATATCCAACAGTGCCATATATACTACCATGTCGGCACTCTGACACTGCATATTGATCAGGCCAGTGTAAATGGAAACCTTTGCCTGTGGATTCAACTGAGCTCGACCCATGGTTTGATCCTTTTTCTGTGAACTGTTGGGTCTTACGGATCGGAGAGCAGAACCATGTCGTACACGATGCTATTGCCAAGAGAAGATACTTTATAAGGTCTGGTCTGAAGAGTTCACATCCGGAAAACCTCGAGTTCTAGCCGTGGTTGTTATGCCCTTCAGGTTGAAGATTATCCTCGGCCGGCATAACACCAATATCCTTATACCCATCCTAATTTTTGAATGCCCAGGATTGTATGTACAATGGGCCCTGGGAGGTGACATCTTTCCGAATTCGAATACCTACCTTCACTGGCAAATATGAGATGGCCATCAAATTTGAAGTCGTGTTTGCAATGCGAATGGGCGGGAGCGTTTGGCGCAAATAACCATGATCCAAGTGTGTTTGTTGAAGGTTATGCATTTTTTGAAGCCGTATGAACTACGATTTCACAATGTGAAGTCCACGGAGATTAATTAGATATCTAGCTACTCAATTACACCATCTCAATAAAATTGTTGAATCCAAGGATCCAATGCTATCGTAGCAGAGTATATATCCTCACTGCCTCACATTGATCTTCACAACAAGCAACCAATCTCCCTATCATTCCAGTAGAATTTCAGCATCAAGCTTCAATATTGTTGGTCTCGTGAGGGTGGTGATCGAGTTTGTTTGCTGCAGGTACAATTCCATCGATCGACATGGGCAGCGGCGACCACAACCACGGCACCATGAAGCTCTAGGTCGCGGCTGCGCTGTGCTTGGTGCTGCTAGTGGCGTCTGCCGTGACGCCGGCGGTGGCGGCGGCCGGCTGCGTCATCTTCCAGTTGGTGCCGTGCATCGCCGGCAGCAAAAACGCCCGCGTGGTGCCGTCCCAGCAGTGTTGTGCGAACGTGGCCAAGATGGGCGCCGGCGCGGTGGGCGCGAAGTGTTTGTGTTCGCTGCTCAGCAGCTCGCTGGCCAAGTCGCAGGGCGTCGTCCCTCGCATCGCGCTGGGTATTCACCAGAAGTGCCGCGCGCATTGCGGTGCCCAAGGGCTTCGTCTGCCAAGGTAAGAACTCAATTCTACATGACCTCACATTCTGATTTCCATTCTACTACGGAGTCACAAAAATTGTTCTCAGACTTGTGCTATTTTCATTGTTGCCTAATTACATGTGCATTGACAAGCATCTTGAATAGGGTTGAAGTTTGAAGCAAGAACCTCAGTTGCTGATTTATGCATGGATGCGAATTTAGTATGCAGAGGTGCTCTTTAGTTGTTCCGATCTGAATTGTTCAATGTGCAGGAATCCGTGTTCCCGGAAGCTGAGCGAAGATTGTTGCAGCGCCAACGAAGTTACAAGCGGCGCCCAATCGATCGTCAGTGCTCGATCAAGTCTCGAATTTGCTCAGGAGCACTGATTGCATGATATATCGTAGAACTTGTGCATGTGCTGGTGTATGATGGAGTAGCACTCACAAGGTTGAATCTCATTTCTGAGATTGTAGGAATTGGTGATTGCATTGTGTAATTCTCTTTAATTGCTGCAAAATCATGATGAGCTTTGACTCTCCGATCGGATTATATCAGTTGCCCCAATTGTAGTGCATGTGATCTTGTTGACAATAGCTTTCGGGTTGTCTGGCATGCACTTAATTGAGATTCAGTATGACATTTGGCTTTACCGTGATCGCCGGTTGTACAGGTAAATGACTTTCCACGAGAAAGGAAGATATCTGAACAGAAGTTCCTTTGAAATTAGCCATCGATTGCTTTTTATATGTTGACTGAATCTTTCATGCATGGTTCGCACCTGTCGATGATTTGGGCATTGGGGTGACATTCAGCAAATGCATTCATGGTCGACGTACATGGACGATGTGCAGTGAATCTTGAGTCTCGTACAAAAACCATGCCCAGTGCCCCAGTCACTGGGTGGCAATCGAAGGTTGAACTCATTTTGATAATGTCGTTGAACTATCCAAGTTGTAACTGAAAATAACTTCAATGGTTGGACTGATTCCATGGTTCCACCAAGCACAGCCTTCCTCGGCAAATGAAACGCACCCTTCCTCTCCAGCATGTCGAGAGGAAGTGGGAAATCCCAAACAGGAAACAATCCTTTAATTGTTGCAGAACTCCCTCCATCGCGCTGAAAATTGTGGTTTTAAAATTAAGCCATGGCTGCTACCATGCGGAACACCTGGCTCCGGTGCAAAGATGAGCCCCTTGTTCTAGAACTTTTCAAACATTGAGGGTATTCCATCACGTCAGGAATTGGCGTCGATCGATGCTCACCACGAACTGCATGTGGCGACAGAATGTCAAAAGTAGTGAGCATACCCCTAAGTTAGGAGGGTAAGTTACAATTCCGTCTCGTAATCCAACATTGCCTAGCTACACTGGTTGCTGGTGAAAAGCGACTTCTTTGCCTTACTCTGACAAATTCATTTTTACAAATCCTCTTGACCGTAAGAGCGCATTTGGATTTCTCCATCCCGAGGGAAATGGCTTACGGAGGGACCCGTACCCAGTGAATCAAAGTACGTACTCTAGGTTGGGCAGTTGGAAGTGATGAAAACCAAGCATTCCCAAACAAAATTTCAGGTAAACCTAAGTCAACCAACAAGAGTATTTACCAATATTTACCTGACCTGCACTCTCAAATGGTGGCAGAGCAGCCACCCACCAGCGACTACTTTGATGGAGCCAATGTGAAGTCCATGGAGATTAATTGGATACTGACACCATGTCAACAGATCTAAGCAATGAATCGCCTCCCTAATACGCGCAAACTATATATCCTCACTTCCTTGCATCATTTCTTCACCACAACCACTCTCTCACACTCAGAATTTCAGCTTCAGCTTTTAATTAATTGTTGCACTTCCATGAAGTGTTTGTATTCGCTGCTCAGCAGCTCGCTGGTCAAGTCGCAGGGCGTGCATGGTCCCTCGCGTCGCAATCCCCAGAAGTGCCGCATTGCGGTGCCCGAGGGCTTCGTCTGCCAAGGCAAATACCCAACTAATTTCCATTTAGCATTCTAGTTCATCATGAAACTGTTAATTATCACACTTGAGCTATTTTCATTATTGAGTCGATCATCGCATATGATTTGACAATCATCTGGAATATATGCGCTGGAAGTTTGAAGCACGAGCCTCAGGCGCTGGTTTCAATTCAGAGTGCATGTTTCGCAATTCTAAAGCACGGTGCTGCTTGGTTGTTTTGTGTTGTAACCTGCAGGAATACGTGTTCCCGGAAGCTGAGCACAAGTTGTAGCTACGAAGATAAACTCCAAGTTGTAATCGGCATTCAGTTGCTCAAGTTGATGCCGTTGTTGTGTGATGGATTGTGATCGATACGATGGCGTAGCATCTGGAAGTAGAAGGTCGAATTATTCTCTGAGACTGTAGGAATTGTTTGAGGCGCAGTCTGGTGATGGTGCTTGCATTAATTGTGGAATTGTGGCGATTCAGGATGAGGGATCGCACTTCATGAATTCACCAGAGAAAACACTTACAGTCGAGAGCATGTACAAAGCGGGTTCAGCATGTACAAAGCCGTGTTCAAGCACAGCTTTAAATTGTCGGCAACTGAAATGCTGCAACGTATTCTAAACAAATCCGTTGGTATTCACAGAATTTATTATACTACCAAGAGAAACCTACATCTGGCACGTATGCCCCCTGTTGTAATTAGGAGAAGCCAGTGTCAACAAAAGGAAAGGTTTGATCGCTTTGGCAGCATCTAATATCCCCAGAACTGAGTCCTGATCTCTTCATCAATCTTCTCCTTAGATTGAGGATTCTTCGCGAAGTACTCATCAACCGTCATTGTTTTATAAGCAGCCTGGAACAAGATCAAAAAAACCTTGATAGCCTTAGTAACTGCCTCAGCCTTAGAGAGAGGGCGGCTCCTTATAAACGATTTATGTAGAGAATAAGAGTGAGTAGATGCATTAAAAATAGATTCTACTAAGCAACCACTGTAGCTGTAAACATTAAAACCCCTTTTCCAGATAATGAAAAGATTCAAGTGTCCTTTACGTATGCAAATGTGAACTTTCCATTCATACAGCTTTGCCTAGTTTCCAGTGCTAGTAGGACGGCAATTAGACAATACACACCCTTAAAACTACTTCATACTTGGATTCTATTACATATACTAGATTGAAAATATGCCCAGACAAAAAGCTGCATCTCCAAAAGGTGGCCACTAACATTATGCACTGTCTAACTTCAAGAAATGACCATATTTAAGATTAAGTAATGATGAACACCTTGATAATAAAAAAAAGTTTTAAAATTCAATATTTGGGAAGTCATCACATCTTGTTTGAAGTTTGAAGTTGTAGTTTCCCATTTTATTTGTAAAGGTCGGTGAGAGAGAAAGTGAATCTAACTATATAGAGATATTAAAAATTTCTAATCTCTGTATTCTTTGTGTTCGGAAATAATAGAATTGCAAAAACAAAAGAGAAGAACAGTCAAGCCACCATGAGCGACTGGACACAAACAAAGTAGCTCAAAATTTCTCATCTTCAAATTAAGAAATGATTCAAGGTGTTTAGGGGTTAATGGAAATACCTTCTGCTCCTGAACGCTCGCAATTTCCTTGTCAAGAGCAACGATTTTTTTCTTCGAGTCCTCCTCTTGTTCTGCAGCCTTGGCCATCTGCTCACTCACAAACACAACCATGTGGTTGGTTAAGTAGAATACTCCCTATGAGATGAAACAAATCAAAATCGGGCAAAGAAACCCATATGAAGAAAGGACACCACAAGAGATGCTGAAAGAAAAAGATACCTCAGAAACAACACACCGAGTACATGGTTTCTTCATCTTCAAAATCACTGGAATTTTGCATTTTCTTACTAATAGGAGTATACCGCTTATTCAATTCAGCATTTACTGAATACTGGATTTCAGATTGAGTGATTAATCGTTCAAAAGCTTCTTGATGATGACGCCAAGGTAGTAAACCAGAAAAGTATATTCCTTGTATAATATTCTATTCTGATGTTACTTTAAATCATGACTGACATAAATAGAAGGAACGATGTACTGCTGTAAAATAGGTAGTGTAAATGCTTACCAAAGCTTCATGCTTAACCTTATAGTCTGCGGTGACATCATCCTTGTACTCTGGCACCTCCTTTTCAAGGGCTGCAATACTACAACAAATCAGACCCACTAATACTCACCAAATTATTATCTCCTAGAATGTAAAAATACCCATCAAATTGCACCAGAAACAGCTTCTGGATGATTTCTATACTGCATTCATGGCATAGGAGGAACTTACAGCTTACGGATTGCTGGAAAATGTTCACTATAGACGGACCTAGCTTTCCCTTGTAAAAGTCCCAGTTGATGTTGGTAGGTTTCTGTACATTGAATATAATCAGCTTCAACATGCTTGATGAATCTAAAGCATCCAAAGGGACCAAAGAGAGTGTCTGCTGACTGAAAGCCTTCATCACTTTCAAAAATGAAATTCTTCTCTTCCGACACTTATAGATAAAGCAAGTGGGAATACTCAAAAATAAATATATTCAGATACAAGCAACCATCTATTTTCTAATCACAAATCGTCCGGTTCATCAACTGTGAGCCTTATTTCCATTTTCATGTAAATCGAAATTATCGAGTAAAACCTGATTTTCTTTCAACAGCTTCAAATCAACCAAATATCCAGCTTCACAAAACCCTCAATTTCTCTGCCACGCACGACATGGGGAATCAACCTCCACGTCCTCTGTATTGACAGGTATTCCGCAATTCAACAATTTCAAGATTAAAGAACACACTCTCTAATGAAGTCATTGTGTATACCAAAGTAACTTCAATCAACAACCAGACAGTACTTAATCCCCCAGAATTCCTTTTCAAATTACAAATTTTGAGGAGTGCTGTGATACACTAATTAAAAGTTCATCGAGGTATTCACGTAATTATTACCAAAAGTTTTTAAATGAAAGACTCTAGCCCTCGAAAACCAAATTCAAACACGGGCGTAGCCCACGTCACAGAAACCCTAAAACAAGGGTATCATCACACAGGGTCTCAGATTCAACCAGTGCTCCAGAAAAATCTTCTCTCCAAAATGCATTCTCAAGGATCCCGGAAATAAGCAAACTCGCACGAAAATCGATCTACCCAATTTTCCGAAATTCCTCAAAAGAGTCTCGCAATTACGTTAAATACTAGCATGTTCAATAGTACAAGCACATTCAGATTCTATTTAAGAAAATTTTAAGAGAGGAAGGGCAAAGGTAAACATAGAGAACTACTTACGATGTTGAATTTCTCGTTGATAGTGGCCGCGACATCGTCATAAGCACGGTGCAGAGCAGCGAGCTCCCGCTTCCCGGCGTCGGAGACCACCACCTTCTGCAGGTAATCCCAGTCGATGGCCTTCGCCTTCTGCGCTGCCTTGCCCCCGCTCATGGTGGACTGCCAAACCCTAAGCCGAGGTCCAAATCGAAAGCTCGAAACGGAATTGCAAAATCGACGAGTTGCAAAAATGCAAGTGTAGCGAGAGTGTCACAGTGTCCTCTCTCGACCCGTTAATGGATGGATGTAATATACTTCATCGGTCATTAGGCTTTGGATGAATGCGATTTATTGATGTGGTGTTTTAGAAATAGCCCATAAGCAAAAAAAACTATAACCAATAAGAACGGATTGCATAAACTACAAGGTTAACACAGTTATTTACAATAACTTTATGAGCTTTCCAAAGAGGTTTTATTTGTTTATTTTTCATCTTGTGGGATAAATATAAAGCTTGCTTGTATTTTGTAATTGGTTAATTTTTCTAATTTCATAACCTCTTCTAGGGAATGAGGGGTCCTTCATTCCAAATATGATTTCAGATTTTCCAAATTATGTAAGAAATTATTAATAGTAAATATAAATTTTTGTATTTTTCACTCTGAAAAGCACTCAAAATAATATGCTAATGGATCTAGTTTTATTTATTTTTGGGTGATTGCAAGAAATACTTGTGCTATTTGTTGCGTTTTTTTATTTTCAGCCTTGTAGTACTATTTGTACTACAAGTCACCTTTAATATTGGGGCAATGAATTATAAAACTTGAATAATTGATTGGATTTCATGAGCCAGGGTGCAAGTTTGACAAACATCCTAGATGTTTTCCAAAGTTGGAAATGTCTTCGGTGAATGAGGACTTTTGCATAAGACTTTTTAGTGCATGCTTTGTCATTTTTACTTGTTTTAATTTTAGGAGATTTGTCAAAGTCAACCATATATACATGCCTAAAATTGTCCATATAAGTTTTGTGGCAACATAGGAAACGAAGAAAAAATGATGAGAATTTTGGAGTAGTCATTGGTGAATGCTTCAAAACATTATTTGCTAGTTTATTTGCTAGTTTGATAAATATATAAGTTTTGTGGCAACATAGGAAACTAAGAAAAAATGATGAGAATTTTGGAGTAGTCATTGGTGAATGCTTCAAAACATTATTTGCTAGTTTATTTGCTAGTTTGATAAATATATAAGCAGTTGTACACTTTGGGAGGCACAAGGAATTTGTTAAAATTTTTGAATACAAAGGTTGTAGGAGGATGTAAATATAATTTAGGAAAACTCAAATTCCGTTTTATAACGTGGTAAACAAAGAAAAGATATTTACTCCATCAAAACATTTCCAAAGCAAAAATATTAACCCATGAAAACCAAATGTTTGTTTAACAATCTCACTATTAGAATTGAAATGTTTCAATTCTATTTTAGAATCATAAATGATTAAATTTCCTTTTCCATCATGTATTGCCTACTTCATTTTCAAAAGAATGAAAATCAAATCTTTATTTTTTGAGTTTTTCCCTATAGATACTGATCTCTCTTCTCCTTCATAAAAGTTTGGACCTTAGAATTATGTATAGCAAAATTTGTAAGTTAACCCCTAAATGCCCAAACACCATTTTTTGGCAATATAGCGATTTTAAACAGCTCACTCTGAATGGAGTTTTTAATTTTTTTCTTGAAATTTTCACACAACATTTTTCCAAATAATATCTTTAAGGCCCAACAATTTTTATAACTTTTGACAACATGGTTAAAAAGTTATTGTATGATATGTGATTTTGAATGCTTGGCGGGCAGCTAAAAAAATTCTTAAAATTCACTTTTTGAAGAAATGAAAATTTGAAATTGGTCCTAGGGAGATCACTCCTTGTAATTTAAGGTATACACCTGAGTTAAGAGGGTATTTAATGTGGGGCTATTTACTTTAATTATTGTATTTTAAATGAGTATGTTTTTACATAAAAAGCTAGGAGGGGCATATTTTCAATATCCTAGGGTTTTTCTAAATTCATTCATGTGGTTTTCTAAGTGGGGATATCTTACATATAAAATTTAAGTGTCCAATTGACCACATGGTATTTTTTAACCCTTGAAGACCAATTGTCTGTTGAATAAATCCTTGAAAATCTGGGTAGGATCTAAGAAGTCAATTTGGATCAGTTGTTTACAAAATTTTGATACAAGGTGTGAATATGTACCCCTTTAGTGAGTGTATAAATTTTTTTCTAATTGAATACCCAAAACAAAAGTTATATCGCCTTGAATTTTTTTGGTAGCCCGAGCAATTTGAGTATCTCTTAGGCACATTTTGCAAAAATGCTCATCAACTTTTGAAATTTGGCATGTATGTAACTAATAAAATATGGAATACAATTATGAAAAAAAAAATTAGTTATCAAATTATTAACTAAGAGGAGTCAAATTTTATTAGCCATATTGGGATGGCTTCAAAGATAAACATTTTTGTCCACTTCAAGCCCTATTATTTTGCAATTTGTGAACTCAAAGTTCTAGAAATTTCCCCACATACATATTCCAAATTTTTGTCTCTAATTTTTCTTGTTTGGATTTGAAATAAAAAAATTTCCTCACTGCACAAGAAACCACCAAAAAATGACTAGTGTATTGCCAATATACTTAACCTCCTTACATTGCAAGTTGATTTAGAGTAAGCTAGATTCTATATGTGTTTACAAAAATTTTCATGACTAAACCTAAGAGCATATATATATACAAGGACAAATCTTCATCTTTGTATAGAGCAAAACTTTCACTCTAGGAGGGCTCAAAATCTATTGGCTATATTTTGCAAGAGTAAAAAATTAAAATAAAATTCTCACTTCAAATGTTATAATCTTCCAATCCACGTGGTCAGTGGGGCTAAAAATTTTCGCACACATTGCCTTTTTTGTTTAGTATTCTTTTTATGGTTCAAATTCAAAAAAACTCATTAAATTTTAATTTGGACAGTGCATTAAAAATAGGCAGTTTTAGACTCTCTTCTTCCCAATTACCCTTTGGCCTTTAGGGATTAATTTCAAGTCTACCATTGAACACTTCAAAATCCCCATTAAAATTGTCTTGTAAACAATCCATTTAACATGAGTCTATTGAACGTTTATGGCTTCAAAAAATGAAGTTAAACAAACTTTAAGTTCTATCCTCATGTTGTATTAGTGTGACCCTATGCCGTTGGCCCAATTTTCATCTACTCCCGGTTCCACCCCTGGTTCTACTTCCGATTCTACTCCCAGTTCTACTCCCGGTTCCACTCCCTGTACCAAGAACGCCACCAAAATCAAAGTAAAAGTAATTTTTTAATTTTTTAATCAATAATTACTTTGAAATTCAATAACTTTTGCACCACCGCTCCAAACGCCATGAAACCAAGCCGGTGCACCCTTCCTCGGCAAGAGCTTTCCGACGGTACCAAGCACGCGGCCGGGGGATGCACGGTCAGGAAGTTGTCCATGCTACAAACAAAACAAAACAAAACAAAACAAACAGCCTGATTTAAGGTATTGATAGTTATTCATTTGTTGAACCCTCTAAGCTAATTTGTGCAATGTGACATTTTCTGCCACTTATGTCAGTCCCGTAAGCTTGTACTTATTTTTTTGATATATACACTACTAATACATAGCATAATTTCAGTCAACCACCCTTCATTGTAGATTTTCTTGACTATGTCCATTATTTTCTTGACTATGTCCATTATTTTCTTGACTATGTCCATTTTATCATCTACATGAAATTATTTGTCTTCATCTATATTCATCGTACTATAAAAAATTTGCATAGCCTTTATTTGTTAAGGCTAATTTAATAATAAAAATCCTATTACGTGATGAGTTTTTTATCCTATTATATATATAAGAATGTATATATAAAAATAGTGGCTTTGTCAATTCAAATGCAATCCAATCCACAAGGTGGAAAATTCTGAAATTTTCCATACATCTTTTCAAACAAGCTTACTACAAGATTCTATGGTTATAAAAATGTTTTGTTCCTAAAACTTGGTACTTGTATTAGGTATGGCAGTTTTAGAGCGTTTTTGGTAAACAATAGTCAAATACATTTAAGGGTTAAGACATTAGAAGTGATTTGAGGCTTCCAAGAACCCGCGAGTTATCCTGCGTTCCTAGACTATGGAAATACAGGAAAGCTGTTGGTTGATGTGGTCAAGACAATGCCACATCATTTTTTGAAAAAATAAAAAGATAAAAAATAAAAAAATTGGCTTGAAATGATATTTGGGAGAACTTTTTTTTTTTTTTTAAGCTTTTTTTTTTATTTGAAAAAAAAAATTCTAACAACCCGTACCAATTGATCACAGATTTGGCCAGATTAGAGAACAGGCCTAAAATGGCTCTCCAGTGCCCTCAAATCTCTTCTAATGGGCATTAGATGACATTGGAGGGCCGTTTTAGGCTCGTTTCCAAATCTGGCCCAATTATGTGAACAACGATACGGTTTGTCAAATTTTATTTTTCTAAATTTTTCTTTTCTTTTCAAATGTCATTTTAAGAAGTTTTTTAAAAATGACATGGCACGGTGCCAGCCACATCAGCCAGCTATTGCAATTGTGATCCCACAGTCTGAAAACGCAGGGAATTGTGCGAAAACTCATGGTCTTCCAATGCCCTCAAATGTCATCTAATGATTCAAATTCTAAAAAACTAATTATGCAAGGTACCTTGAGTAATTTCCTTTTCACTTTGAATATTGATATCTTGCAATGTATTTAGTTTGAAAAGGAACTTATTTATTTAGAAATTTTTCAGAATAAATAAGTTTCTGAAACTTATTTATTCTGAATGTATTTTTCAGAGACTTATTTATTTTAGAAAAAATTCCACCCTTTCTCATACAAGTTTAATGCAAGATCCCATGGTTGATTATGCAAAAACAACAGCTCTTCTTCATCTTCACACTAGTCTTTTTAGTACACTAATCTTTGCACTAATAAAGATAAATTTAGAGTGTTTTAAGGTCAAATTTAGTGATGAGCCAGTAGAGTTAACAAAGTTGTATACCAAGACTGAATGAAAATCATCATATATTCAATGTTGGACAAAATTGGTTGACCATTAATTATGTCGCTATTTGACTTTTGCATCTTTATAGGATTAAACGAGTAATAGTTTGTTAATTAAAGAAAGAGAAACCTCAAAACAAACCATCAAATTCAAAAAACTCCTAACTTTTATAATATCTATTGTAATTACATGAGACAAAGCTTCACAAGTAGATTATGATGATTAGCATCCATTTTAAAATACTTATGCAAAAAATTCAAATTATGAAGTCAATAGAGCTTTCTTGAGTTTTAAAAAAATCCAAGTGGACTCTTTAGTCCTTTAGGGGTTAATGAAAATCTTGTAAAACCCAAATCACTACTATAATATGCAAACATGAAACCATTATAAATCCAAAAATATTAGTCTATCAATTTTGCCTATATATAAAGAACACAAATACCCCAAATATCAACAAACATAGGAAGGTGAAACCTTTTCAAACATAAGGGAATCATTAAGCAAATCCGCTCCAATGTAATAATATAAATGTAAATAAATGAAGGTTTATACTGACGAACAAAACCGAGTAAAGATTTGAACTTTTTCATTCAAACAACCATACCATTAGCATTAATGATCAAATTCCAAAAGTTGATATACGAAAGTTGGAGTGTGCAACATGTAACATATTACTACTGAAGTTTAACGAGAAAATTAGTTGTGATGTGAAAGAAAATTAATTTCAAATTTAGCCATGTTAAAACTTGATTTTGTACACAATAATCTGGAACAATTTTATATTTTGTCCGTTTTTTTTTTTAATTCTAAGAAAAAAAATTCTACTCTAGCGTATTGGTATATATCATTTCAGATTGTTGTACACAAAAATTGAAGGAAGTTTACATTACTGAAATTAAAAATATCAACAATTTGACAAACATGCAAGTTATGTTGTTTTTCATAATATTTAAATTTCTTTTTAAAATTGAGAGCACAGGATTGCATTAGCCATTGTAGAAAGAGTATAGGTTGCAATATGGACAATTGTTATATTTGAATGCCCTTGCATTTGAAATATTTTTTGAAATGGACAGTTTGTTCAATTTATTTTTCATAGCTGTGTAATGCGTTTTAGTTAGATTCAAATTTTTGTCTAAATACTAGAGTTCATAATGCACATAACTGATCCCAAAAATCTAAAAAACTTAAAATTATCATTGCCAATATCATCAAAAAACTACCAATTTTATGAAGGCCAATGTAGTTTTTGGCAATCCTCATGTGACCTCCAAACCTCAAATCTAGATTTAACAACTCTAGAAGAAGGCCACTTACAGCCCTCTAAAGATCCCGGAGATTGAATTTTTTTGCTTAACAAATTGATTTTTCCATTCCCGTTTACCTTCACATCTCTAATTTATAAGGTTCATAGGTTCATACAAATACAACATTGAAGTTGTGAATTCATACCTACGTACTATAATCATACATATTACGTATATTTTTACGCATTGAATCAGTGCGTAAACAATGCCTATTAGTAATATACAATTGTTGTATTGATATCAGTACAATTCAGGTGCATTTGGGATACGACATTTGTATAATTAAAGTATATAAATTGTATACTTTTAATAATGATATCAACGACACTGATTCAGTGCATAAAAATACACATAATATATACAATTATAATACGTAGGCATGAATTCACGACTTCAGTATGATATCTATTGAAAAATCGTCCTCCCTCAAGTTTGAGATGCACTCACAATGTCAAATGCTCATCAATGACTCAAAATTTGAGTAGAATATGATTAATAATTAAGATTAAGACCTTTTAATAAACCTTAACCCTAATTATTAAACACTTTCTACTTGGATGCACCTTCCACTCTATCCAACTTGTAGAAAAAATGTAAATGTTCCAAAACAATCAAGAATTTTTTCTTAAAGCAATGTGAAGGACTTATTTTGTGAACATTTGGTAAAAATGAAGGGTGAAGAGGTTGAATAGAGAAACCAATAGAGAAATCAAAAGTCCATCATGAATTCTCAAAGGCTATGGAATAATTTGAAGATAGACCATTCAATCATTGTCATTTGTAGGAATTATGTTAAAAGTCAAATTTCAGACTTCATTTAGGTATACTAGAAAAACTTTGAACTGAGTTAATGTGGTTAATCAAGATAACTTTCATTTTAAAAAATCCATTTGAAATTTTGAGACTCTAATTAAAAGTTGTAGACAAAATTTAAAGAAGGTCTTTAAAAATGTCTAAAAGGATGTCTCTTTCAACACCTCCCTAAAGTTTGGTCATAAGTTTTAGTATGAGTTTCAAAATTTCAATTCGATTTTTGAAGATGAAAGTTAGCTTGATTCCCCATATTAACTTAGTTCAAAGTTTTTTGAAAAGTGTTATTTAACTATGCTTAAATGAATTTTGAAATTTGACTTTTAACACAATTCCTGCATTTGACTTAACTATGAGCGGTTGAGCTCTTATTAATCCTTATTTACATACTCCCATATGGATTCTTCTACCTACTACTACCTCACTTGTATAGAGAGGTTCCTCTTTTCATCTCCAAACTCACAAAATAAAGTAAGTACCTAAGTAGTTATTGAAGCTAGTTGTCTTCCAAAGCAACTAGCTTCAAAAGCCACTTAAATTTGCTTAACCCCTTAAGTTCCAACACCATGTTTTCATCGAAAATGCTCAAAAACTGCCACTTTTAGTACAAGTACCCAATTTTTTTTCTTAAAACTTTTTTGACACATCTAATCATAGGGTATTGTAGTATGCTGACTTGAAAACATGTAGTAAAAATTTTAGAAATTTCCACTACTTGGATTGCAAGATATAAGCATTCAAGTTCATTGAAATCATTTTTTTGGCCCTGCGAAAAATATGGCAGCTGCACTTCACAAGCTCACTTTCCGATGGAAATATGTCCAAAATGATGGTGCTTCTTTGGATTCTTTTTCCTAGACAAGTTGGCTACATACTCACAAAATTTCACTTCATTTGGAATTGTACAACATATAGGAAAAAAATAGTAAGTAGATAGTAGTAGAGAATGATTCAAAATACTAAATAGTCAAAAATTTAAGTATAGAATTGAAAAATGCCAATCCCAATGGTTGCAATGTTTTAATAAACAATCTACATCCTAAGATTTTATTTTTTTCAAAGAGTATTGAAAATTAAGTAAGATAAAGGACTTTAAGTTTATTTTATCCATAACTGCTCGCAAACTAAAACTCTTCATAACTTTTGACTCATTGATCAAAATGGGATGATTTAAAGCTTTCCACATATATACAATTCTAGAAAACTAATTTCAAATTCTTGTTTTTGAAAAAAGCAATTTTTTTTTATCTGCCCTAGTTGCCCAAACACCAAAAAAAGTAACATATGAGTCCATAACTTTTGATTCATATTTCCAAATGTCAGGAAATTTAGTGCATATGAAAGATATTCCTCGCGCCCACCTTTTTCTAAAGTTTCAGCCTAAAATATGAAAAATCTCGAATCACACGTACCTGCCCCAAATTTCTATATAGCCAAAAAATGCATGCCGGTCCTTTAGAGGTTAATTAAACTTGATTGGACAATTTCATTTTTCATTTTTCATTATAAAATCTTGTACAATGTTGGCCTTATGTATTTCGAAAGTCTGACTAAGCTAGTGATTTTCATGAAAGTCCCACTCTTCCTGACAATTTTTGCAAAAGTTAGATCATTGGACTATGCATTTCAGACAAATTTCATAGGATATTTGCTTTATTTTTAATAGCTTGAATTGTCACTCTAGAAGGGCCCTCTTAGAGGCCCTTGATTTCTTCTACGGTTTGTGTGTTTCAAATTTTTAGGAAAGAGTAGTTCTCAAACAATTTATTTCCTGTGCACTTGTGCTCGTACATCATGGTTCAATTTTCTTTACCAAATCATCCTAAATTTATAAAATTATTAGTCCATATAGTAAATTTATTTTTTTAAATTGATGGTCAATATTTCAAAAAAGTTTACACATTTTTAAGTGATTTAGAAATGAATATCCAAAGAATATCAATGAAAAAAAAATTATCTATAGATATCTATTGCCAATTGGATTCTAATATCCGTATGAAAATCCACATTGTCAAGGTCTTCTAGGCTAAAAATGGGGCTCTAAAATTTTCAATTCTCAATGGACATCACTAGTAGCACAGAGAACATTACAACCACTTAGTTCTTTTTGGATTAGTAATGTAAAGGTTATAAAGAGTCTTGCTATGCAAGCATTTAAGGCATTACATTAGAGAAAAAATGGGACCTCTACAGGGCTGCCAAAGCCAGACCAACAAGTTGAACTTTTGTTAAATTAAAAAAATTAAAAAAAATTAAAAAATATAAAATAAAAAGTCATCCATGTCAACTTGCTAGAATAGAGTTTGGTGACCCTACAGAGACACCATTCTTTTCTAGTGATTATTAAAAAATCACATGTAGGATTTTTTTTTAACTCAATTTTTACATTTTTTATAAACAAAAAGGTCCACAAACCACAATGTATAGGTTATTTGCTATAACAATCTCACCATTATGATTGATGTAATTCAAATTCCATTTTAGAACTATTATTAGTTTAATTTCCTTAACATCTTGTATCTACTTCATTTTTAAAGAATGAAAAATCAAATTTTTATTTTTTGAATTTTTTCTCTACATTTTGAACTCACTATTTCTTCAAAAAAGATTTAAACTTCAAAATTAAACAGTTAAAAAATTTTACTTTTAAAAGGATTCAAATTCTGAAAACCAAGTTTTGCAAGGTGCCAAAAATATATATTCATTTTCACTTTGAATATTCATATCTTATAATGTACTTGATCAAAGTTTCCAAAAACATTTCCACCCATTCTCATGCAAAGTCAATGCACGATCCCAATATCCCACAGTTGATTCTGCAATAGCAACAAATTTATATGAGATTTTTTTGTTTTTTTTACTGAAAATGATAGTTTTGGAGTGAACTTTAGTGAAATACAGTCATGAACCGGCCTGTTTGTGTCAACAAAGTTGTTCTCCAAAATTGAATGAAAATATGCATTATACAATATATGCCAGTGCTTGGCTCTTGGTTCCTAACATGATTAAACCAGGCGTAATTTGTTGATTAAAGCAAGAGGAAACCTAAAGCCCAGCCATCAATTTGACAAACCTGATTGTAAAAAAAAGTCCATACCTTAAGTTTGGATGTTTGTTTGTTTTGTTTGTTTTGTTACGTTGAGATCTCCTGGACTGTGCGTCCCTCGGCTGCATGCTTGGTACTGTTGGAAAGCTCTCGGCAAGGAGGGGTGCACGGGTTTTGCTTCGTGGTGTTTGGACCCATGGTGAGCAAGTTATTGAATTTCAAAGTACTTATGGATCAAAAAATTAGAAAATTACTTTTATTTGGATTTCGGTCGTGTTATAGGTACCGCTGGAACGCTCTTGGCTAGGAGGGGTGGACAAGCTTTGATTTGTGGCGTTTGGAGCGACGGTGAGAAAGATATTGAATTTCAAAGTTTTTATTATGAATTAAAAAATTAAAAAATTATTTTTACTATGATTTTGGCTGTGGCAACGGCACAGGGCACACTAGTCCTTGTGAAATTTAGATTACTAATAAGCAAATTAAAATGAATCCATAGCATAAACCAGAAACGTCCACCTGCCCATACAGACTCAAAGAACACAGATATGGGTAATTTCATTAAAATGGCAGTATTCCAAGCGCCACTTTGATGGTGTGCAATTTTCACCATTTAGGACAGATATAGATTTAGAACAACCGTTTTGATTTCTGAACAGTTTCCATGCCATTTTAAAAATATCGCCATTTTAATGAAATTGCCCACAGCTATCCTAAATTTCAAGAAACACAGAATGGTGAATTGAAACCCTCCAAAACTAACCGGAATCATTGAGCACATCAAAACCACAACAAGGTTATAATAGAAAAGTATGTAAATAAATGCTTATGGACAATTATGAAAACGCAATAAACTTACTGTATATTATATATGCATATGAATTCAAAATATTAACATATACATATATTGTAATAAAGCTAAGCCCTTCTCTGCGAGAGGCTTTGCATATACATATTTAAAATATGAACACAGACTTAGTAGTCAAGTTGCTACTCTATGAGAGACTTTTCCGTGCAACAGAGGCTTGCTAGTTGTTGCTAGTCTAGTAACTAAAGCCAGGTCCTACTCAAACTTTCTCACATGCAGTTTTTGTCGAGGCAAAGCCTCCCTTTGGCCTAGAGCTACAAAATAAGTATCCTGTTGAGCATTCCAATTACAGTCACTTCTTAAGGGAATCGATCTTGGTCACTTGTAGTTTGTGTCCATCATCGAGTTTAATTCCACTCGAAAGTGCAAAGGGTAAGTATGTTTAAAAGTAGAAATTGTGCAATATACAGGGATGTTTGTCATGGGCAACGTTAAGGGACATTTTATACCGGCTTAACCCTGACCGGCATTTTGGAATATCCTACATACTTGCCCCAACTATCATTGCCTCTTAACACAATTATGGTTCACACGCAAACCATTGGATTTGTAATTAATATCACTGTCTCTAAGCACTCAGAATAAGTAACTGTACACTTCTCTTCTTCATCCAAACCAGATTTCATGGTACAGTAGTCTTGGGATTGCTTTCAAGTTTCAATGCATTCATCGGCCAGGTTTGGCCAATCACTGGATAATTGGAAGGATGCTGAAGTTTTTGTTGGTTTGCGTTGCTGGGGGACCCAGAAGAGCAGCTTCAACGTCGAACTGGGGGTGCGCAATAAGACCAGGAGGAGCGAGCGCTCCAGCAAGGTTGGCGATGACGGGGTTTGCCACGACGACCGGCAAGTGAGCTGCGGCTGGGAGTGCAACTGCAGCTGCTCCGGGAGCTGCTCCATTTGGCTGCTGGGCTGCTCCCAGTTGGGCTGGGACTGGGACTGCAACTGCGGCTGCTCCATTCGGCACCAAGCCTCCAGGCTGTTGCTCAGGTTGCTGGGCCGCTCCCCTGCCGTTTGGGTTGCCTTCCTCTCCGTTTGCATTCACATGAGCCATCGTATCCTCTTCGTACAATGCTCTTGCTGTTGTTACAAAGGGCACTGATAGGGTGTACATCCAATAATTAGAGAAGTTAGAAAAATTCTCCTTCTTCGATCTACCGTCTATATCAGAAATCTAATATCGTTACCTGCTTTATGTCGATCACCAAGCAACCACTACACGAATGGGCGAATGACGTGACCCATCTCAACAAGTACACACTGTAAGTAGTGACAGATCGAACATCCAAAGGCGTTGGGTGGCCCCAACAGCATTCAGCTTCCTCTCACACACATTAGAGAAAATTTCACATTGGGAGGGCCGTTTCAGGGCTGATCCTCATGTTGGGAACATTTTTGAAAAAATAAATAAATTTTTTTTACTATTTTTGGATTTTTTATTACAAAAATATTTTTTTAATATTACGCTGACGTGGCAGTGTCTTGCCACGCCAGCAGTCTATGTGGCATGGGAACATGCAATGGGAGCAAAGCTCACAAGCCTGGGAGCTCCAGGATAACTGGAGGCCCTCCCTTGGCCTCATTTCTGTTGTCATGATGACTTTGGTCACAGATCGAATCCAAAACTCCCCACAATTGCCACTGGTGCTAAATCACACAATCCAATTTGCGGCAGGTGGCGAGGAGGACGGTTTGCACCCCAGTGAACGTCCTCAATGGTCAGTTAATTCAGAAGTCGTTGAAAACGAAGCCAAGCCAAGCTAAGCCCCCCTTCAGATCGAAATCATCTAGATATCGAAATTCGACGTATGTGGTCGAAAATAAGATGGTGAAAAACAGCAGATGATGGACCACACCACTTGCCTAGTGGAAAACAACAGATTATGGAAAACAGCAAACAGCAGATGGTCGAACACAGGAAGACCGGGGAGGCGTTACCCTCCCTGGTGTTTATTTTCACAGTGCAGCAGCTTCACCCCCCTTCACTTTCTTTAAACGGAAAGTCAAGGGGGGTGAAGCTGCACTGCGGAAATAAATACCGGGGAGGGTAACGCCTCCCCGGTCTCCCTGTGGAAAACATCACTTGGTGGAAAACAGTAGATAATGGAAAACAACAAATGGTGGAAAACAGCAGATAATGGAAAAAAAACAGAGATGGTGGAAAACAGTTTATGTTCAAAAACACCAAATGGTCGAATTCAAGGTCACTTCAAAAATCGCGACTCACAATGGGAAATACTGATCAAGCTAAGATCGACCCCGGTTGTCCAGCACATCCTACAGTCCGTCTAAAAATCTGATCCAAAACTAAAAGTCTAAAATGCCTCTATGTCGATCGAATAATTAGAGCTACACGCACCTGCAAGTAGTACAAGTTCTGAGAGAAGAATTGCACAGAAACCATGCCAAGCTCTAAAGCGCAATTCGTAGGAGAATTGCTCTCAAAGAACGACCATCCAGTACTAGCTTACTCAAGAGTAAGTTAGAGATGAGCCTTAACTTGACGTGTCGATGCTATTTATTGGGCTAGAACGTAGAATCCGGACCCCTCCCCCTGGAGGATATCTCAGGCGGTCAGGTACTGCTGACGAAAGTGCTGGCCAATCGTCGGTCACCCCTCCCCTGCAGGATATCTCAGACAGTCAAGTACTGCTGACGAAAGTGCTGGCCAATCGTCGGGCACCCCTCCCCCTGCAGGATATCTCAGACAGTCAAGTACTGCTGACGAAAGTGCTGGCCAATTCAGGCACCAAAGCTGCTCATCACGAAATCCCTCTGGTACTGAATTTCAGAATAATTGAAAATCTACACCTTGAGTACATGGTCCCTCGGCAGCTGTCCCGTCTGTCCGACCACTTCGCGCTTTCAAATTAAAAGTGCTGCGCCAGTCTTCTATGAGTTGAACTTATCGTGGGTGTTCAGTCCAGAGTTGAACAGAACAGTCCAGAACAGTCCAGAGTTGAACTTATCGTGGGTGTTCAAAGGCTGACCCGCGAGTTGGGGACGGAATTTGACGTAGGTGTTCCTCTTCGATCAAAGTAGGCAAATCCTGCCGTTTTCAACGTACCCACGCCCCATCAACCAACTCTGACTGAGGCCCCCACGTACTGTAGTGACCCATCTGATCGAATTCGCGGCTGCATACTTCCATATCCTATTCACGAGATATCAACGATGTTGATCTAAGTATATTGATGTTTGTCGAAAAGGCTCTGGATTCTCGTGGGAGGTAATACACTCTGGAACAGTTGGATAGTGCGACCCTGGTATGCAACTCCTATGTAATGTGGCCCTGATTGTAATCACTTATAATGCATTTTAGTCCAGTCTCAAGGGATATGATTTTCTTTAATGTAGAAGATTCTTGTAACCTTTTTAATAAGGAATCCAAAAACTGTAATTATATATATGAAAATATGAAATGAATATTCTTTGGGGACAAAATAGTAATTAAAAAACTAATTATATGAATTTTTTAATACACGTATCTTGGGACAAGCTATCCAATCTTTTGGACATTTAAAAAAAAAAATTAATTTCAATTTGGGGGAGCTTCATTTTTGAAACTATGCATAGGTGTTTCAATTCTTCATATATATTGCGAGTTTTTTTTTTTAATATGTATGCAATTCAACATTTTCTACATTTAATTTTCTTTTAACCCCTAAAGGACCAAATGGCATTTTTTGGCAACATAGCAATTTTGGGCAGCTCACTACAAATGGACTTTTTTATTTTTTCTTTGAAGCTTTCACACAACATGTGCCCAAGGAGTAGCTTTAAGGTTCAACAATTTTCAAAACTTTTGAGTATATGGTTTAAAAGTTATTGGATGATATGTCATTTTTAACGATCAACTTGCAGATCAAAAATTCCTGAAAAATCACTTTTAAGGAAATTAAAAGTTGAAATTGATTTTCTAGATTTATATATATATATATACGTGTGTGTGTGTAAAGCTTTAACCCCTAAAGGACCGGTTGTCCCCTCGGGGGACAATATGGGTCCGGGCAGGTTCCTACGATCTCAATTTTTTGTAATATTTTTTGGGATTTTTTGAGGTTGTGTATTTTTGCGAGACCTTTGCAAATATATAATTTTTATTTTAATTGATGCTCGGGAGCAAAAGTTATGGCACAATAAGTAAAATTGGAATTTTGAGGGCAGCCCAAAAAAATCACAAAAAGTCAATATAATTTTTTTTCAAGTTTTTTCCTCAAAGATTATATATTTGTCTACATGTAAAGCTTTGTTTCATTCAATTTGGACTAATAAGGAGAAAGTTATGGAAAATCTTAGTTTTTCGACAATTTGAGCATCTTCTTGAAAAAATAAGTTGTAGAATTCATTTTTGAATGCAATTTTGAGAATTTTTCAAATTTTTTTGTTAGATAGGGTTAGATTTTCTTGCTAGAACAATCTCACTGTTGGGATTATTGTGATTCAATTCCATCTAAAAGCTATGAACAATTTAGTTTTTTCTTCAATCTTGTATCCACCTCTACTTAACAATTTTTTAATGAGTGAAATTTAAGTTCTTTTTTTCCTAAATTACTTTGGTAGATTCTCAACTCAACTACTTAATGTAAATAAGTAGAAAATCGAAATCAGTAGTGCAAAAAATTTGAACTAAAAAGATTCAAAGCCAAAAAATCTAGTCAAGCAAGGTGGAAAAAAAGTTGTTTTCTTCACTTTAAATGCATATATCTTGCAATCTACGTGGTCAAAGTTTCTGAAATTTCTTCCACATATTCATATACTAGTCAAGTATAAGATCTTATGGTTGGATATGCAAAAAAAAACAATTTTTCAAACTCTTTCCTCCTTGCAATAGAGATGACAGTTTTGAATGGTTTTTGGTAGGAAAATCACCTTGGTCCTTTAGGGGTTAAATTATCCCACTTTGATTTATGAAATGAAAATTATAAGATGTTCTAGTTTGCGGGCAGTTATGGATTCCCTTACTCTAAAATAAATTTACCACAAGATCCTACAGTTACATGTGTCCAAAATTTTTCTTTTTCTAAAATTTGGTGTTTGTACTAGAAATGGCAGTTTTGGAGTCTTTTTGGTGAAAACGTAATCTCTGGCCTCTAGGGGTTAATTTGGCCTTCACCTAACCTTTTGGTCTTTTTAATTTCATATAACTTTTACAAACCGTCCTCTAAGCTGTTTTAATGCCGATGACCTTTGCATATAATACATGAGTGTATTCGGGAGTGCAAAACGAGGCCATTTTCCAAGGCAAGAACTGAAACCACGTATGACTCACTCGCTCAATTCATCAGGCAAGGTTTGGTAGACTATATCTAAATACATTAGATGATATTTGGAGGTCTTGAAGGGCTGTTTCAGGCCTGTTCCCTTATCTGCCCAGATACAGTGAACGCCGGTACGGGTGTGTCAAATTTTTTTTTTTTCAAAAAATAAAAAATAACCAAAATATCATTTTAACCCCTAAAGGCCCAAGGCCTTTTTTCTGCCAAAAATCACCCAAGACTGCCATTTTTTAGCAAAGAGCGAAGAAAAAATTAAAAATGTTTTTTTGCACATCTAACCATAGGATCTTACACCTAACTAGTATAAGAATGTGTGGAAAAAAATTTAGAATTTTTGACCGCATAGATTGCAAGATATCTATGTTTAAAGTGAAAAAAACAAGGTTTTCAACACATTGTGAGATTCGATTTTTTGACTTTGAACATTTTTAGCTTAAAATTTTTGCACTACAGTGTTTTGAGCTTTAAATGTTTATAGTAGGGAATTGAATTGACGATCTACCAAAAAAAAAAAATTCAAAAAAACTTAATTTTCATTATTTAAAAAAGTGTTAAGTAGAATTAGGTATAAGATAGAAGGAAAATCTAAAATATTCATATATTTTAGATGGAATTAAAATGCACTAATTCCAATGGTGAGATTTTTCTAGCAAGTAAACTAAACCATGCCAAAAAAAAAATTTGAAAAATTTGAAAAATTTCATTAAAAAATGAGTCCTACAAGTTATTTTTTTCAAAAAGATGCTCTAACTGCTCGAAAAACAAGAATGTCTTTAACTTTCTCATAATATATCCAAATGAAATGAATCAAAGCTTTCCAGATAGACAAAAATATAATCTATAGGAAAAAAAATTCAAAAAAAAAAATATATATTTTTTGCAAAATTTTTTTTGCTGCCCGCTCTCCCTTGTTTTGAGCTTATTTGGGCATAACTTTTTTTCTCGGGCACTGATTGAAAAAAAAATTATACTCCCACAAAGCTTATCAATTTTTCTATCTTCTAAAAAAGTTTCAAAAAATCAGGACAAAATTTCAGCCCGTAGATACTTGCCCGAAATCCCACTTGTCCGTTGAACGAACACTTGGGCCTTTAGGAGTTAAGCACAAAAAAAAATGACGTGACAATTGCTTGACCACGTTAGCCAGCTGTTGCTGCGTTCCCGTAGTCTGGGAACGCAACAAACAGAAGGGGAACTCGGAGCCCTCCAAGACCCCCGAATCTCATCTATTGGCTTGTACCACCTCCACTCAGAAGCACCTTGCGAAATTCAACTCCTCCTAGGGTCAGTTGCTGCAGATCTGTAGACCTGTTAATATAGCGTCATCACTGGGTCCCGTTGATATCACTCTGTTTGAGCATGAAGACAATTCATATCAATTATAAAATATGCTAAAAAATCTGAAAATTTCTCTACAGGCCTGTGTATATTAAAGTTAGAGTGTAACATCATGGGAGTAGAAATACTCAATCTGAAAGCACTTCATTTACCAATAATCTGCATGTCCAACAAACATCAAATATCGATGCTAGCTAGCGCAACTCAACTCTCAGGTAATGCCCAAATCAGTGTCCAAAATTACTGTGATAGAAAAACAAAAAATTCGTCATCACCAAATTTGAACATCTTCAAATTTGGAAATCGCCATGCACACAAGGAATTGGGAGTCCGACACTGAAAGTGTTTGAACTGTTTCAGCAAATCCTTCACCTGAAATTCCACAAATAGGTAGTAGTGAAAGCACTTTATCAATGATCTGACAGCGCTCAATGTGGAGCAAACATCAAACATCTAAACTAGCAACGTACACCCAACATCCAAACACCTTCACATCAAACATCCTCTCAGCCAAGTGAACCAAGCATACCGACCATGGACTTTAAGTTTCCGCACAAGAAGTGTTCGGAGTTTCAAGAGCTAGAAGTGAGCGTAGTTTCGGGGATTTAGGTGATCATATCGCTGGCAGGGATTGATAGAAGCAGAACGATACGAACACAACTAGGATCTGACAAATGAAAAATGGAATTTTTCGTGGGGAGATGCCATAAAAATCCCATTTTCCATGGCATATTCATGTCATGAATTACATGTTCACATAGTGACTCGATCACTGGTTCACACATGGCCCGAACAATGGTTCAATTCTCACACTGGCCGAAGAAGGGGCAGCACCGGACTCTATTCCTGAGCTATTCAAATCAATTTGGGAGTGCATGCAGTCCTGCGAAAATGCTCCTATATAGCTGAGAACAGCCTTTCAATCGAGTGAGTGAGTAAAGGGTGGAGTGTGGGAGGACTAATGAAAGAAAGATACTACCAGATCAGACGTTTCTTACTCCCCTCGAGTGACGCGCTTAGTATGAGCGAGGAGAGTGAATCTAGTGAATTTATAAATATGCATGTACGCAAGGCAAAGCCATGTCTCATGAATACCGTGTTCGAATACCCAACACAGCTGCGAAATGTGCATCACAGGGTACCGATGTACGTGATAACCACTCTCAATGTGTAAGCTTGTACGTTAAAGATTTTATTTGTGTCCGCAAGGGACCGCTGACTCACTGACTCGCTGCTGATCGACCTGGTAAAGGAGAATACGTTACTTACTTGAAATAGCTGAGAGAAAGTCATTCAATTCAATTTTGAAAGAGCAGATTGTACCTCAGATCTGAGCATCTTACTTTCTTCACTTGGATTGAGCGTGAGGTATTAGAATCGGGATTCCATAATGATTCAATTTTTGAAATATTTGATGCGAAGAACAAGAAGTTAGGGTTTCAAGAAGAAACGGGTTCAGGTTTTGCGTGATGTCCCAACGACTTTACCATCCATCTGACATTCACTGGATGATACAAGATTGTCCGCTTTGGAATTTGATTTTGAGTGAGGGCCGCGCCAACGCGAGCGCCCCCCGCTGCCACAAATTACGACATATGTTCTTCATTTCCTGTGGGAAGATACCAGAGTCGCCCCGCCCAAGGTGCAGTGGACAAGGCACGTCTAAGCAAACCTGCGTCTGGATCATGGGTTGCTCCGCCCAGATATGTGTACCGAGATACTTCAGTTCGAGGCTTTGTAGTGGTGCCCTAACTGACGAGGAGTCGAAACGCATGGGATATCTGCTTTGCAACATCAGGAGCTTGCCGCTCTACCTTGAACCCTAGAACGTGAACGAAAGACAGTAGAGAAGTGCAAATCAACGCTTCTTCATATATCCAATTCCATCACCAGCACAGATTCACTGAGCTCAGAGATTCAGAGCGGCCTGGCCGGAGTATAGACACACATTTACAGTGATGGGTAAACTCAACTTCGAGATGTGGGAGATCAAGGCATTGCAATTGAAGCTTCCTCGAATACAGCAGGAATTGTGACAAGGTGACGACAGTAGCATCCAACATCGCTTCCTGTGAGAACGCGGGTGGGCTGTTTGGGCTGTTTAGGGTTTAAGGTGATCAAGGAAACAGAGCATATTTGGGAAATCATAGGAATCAAGATTACAATCGTAGTTCTGGGTTGCGAAATCACGGCACGCTCAGCTGATATTTCACTGGATGTTCATTCTGGAACCCTAAATTTTTCGGCCACAAAAGAATTGCCACTTGTGAACGTGACCATAAGCTAGCGATCCGGTACAAATTTCCGCCCCAGTGAACAACTTGTGCATTCGAGTTACAGCACATCTCATTTGCTTGGGCAACACTTTCTCTCCTAGAGGCAGTGATGTATTGGCTCTCCCTCCACATCGATTTCTAGGAATTGTTGCTGGTCATTTTCCAATCTGTATCTAATAAAAACAATTAGTTAGACCCTTTTAGATACAATTTGAAATCGAGTTTTTAAAATCTTGCTCGACTCAATGTAGAGGTAGAAAAAAATGGGTAACTCCAGTTTGAAAGATCACCATGAATGGAGCCTTTGTTGGGAATAGCTCAATTGTCTAAACCTCATGGACTTAGATGGCAATTCCATCCTTGATGCAACTGTTAGGGGTACACCCTGTAAAGAATCAACATGTTCCTTTCCCTAAGAAATTCTTAGGTATGTATATAATGATGAGGTCATTTGCCCCCATCCATAGTTGGCTGGACTATGGTGATAAGCACCCTCATAACAACCTCGCCGGTGTGCCAAGGCCAAAGTCACATCTAAAGGTATAATTAGGTTGATTTATGATTTGGTTGGTTCTAAATCCTATTTGATCTTGGTGTTGTTTTGGAATAGTGTAGCTTCTTATAGTGCTAGTCTATCACACTAACTTGGTTATGATTTCTAGTGTCAACCCTTTTTTTTAATCTTCCAATATTGATATTTAAGAAGATGTTTTTCTTTATAGCCTCTTAATCCCTAAACCGGCGCCCAAGTGATCATATTTTGTTGGTTGTACTTCTTTTGAAAGGCTGCCCTTACAACAAAAACAATTCTTTTGAAGACTAGAGAGTTATGAAGAATGAATAAATTATTTCTAGCATGTAGTTCAAAAAGTTGTTGTTCCATAACCAATTTTTTTTTGGATTTAGACAAAATTCTATCTTGAATAAGCTTTCAAACTCAAACACTTCAAAAAATGTTCATTGCAATATGTTTTGAAGAAGAGACCTAGCCAATGAGAGGCTATCCCAAGAAAAAATATTTTATCTAGAACAAGTGGGCAAGGGGTGATTGGTTGGAGCAAGTAGTTGATGGGCTTGATTAGGTCAAAGTTTGTTTTCGTAATGTACCTCTATTGATTATAATACTTTGTAAATAATCTTCCATTGCTTCAATATTTCAATTGTGAATATTGGCATGCATATTTTCAACTATTCAATGTAGCATTCAATCAAAAAGGCAAAGTTTCATCAAACTATTTATTCATGAAAATTTTGAAAATATAGCCCTCCAAAGTCATTCTATTTAAGAAAAAATAAAACTACTATATTTTCAAAATCTAAACTTTAAATGCAAACGTTCAAAAATCTTTAGAGTCAAATTCTTTAAAATTTAAACCGTTTACTGATTTGATAGTAATGAATAAGTTCCTATAATATATATTTTGTCAAATTTCCGGGGCAAGGATGGAAAATTGCCGAGATGGAGCTAGGAATAAAGAAAGACTAATGCCAGTTGCATTAGGGCATGTTTTTTTTAGTAGATCCATCATTATGCCTTTGGCATGCTGGGTGTGGTTGCATTGGAGTTGCTCTTTGATGGTTCAAAATCTTGAGTGGAGCTGGATGAGTAGGTGCCACTAGATATCGACCAATGCCGTGGCACCATAAGGTAAAAAGATAACCTTAACCCGTCCTCGATCCTTCTTAGTGAATAATTTGATTTTTGTAGATGGAATTGAATGCTCACCAACCCAAGTAAGACTAAAAAGCTCAACAATCATTCTATCTTTGGAGGAACCTGGCAAATATATTTGAATATAATTCATTTAATATTATAGAAGGCATTGTTGAGACAACTAATACAACTTCAATAGAAGAACCTTTGCATAAAAAGGGCATACTTTATAAGGGTGATTACAAGAAATACATGTCCTATTTTCTGTCATGCATTCAGTGCGGAAGTTGTTTTGTGCCATAAGTATTGCAAAAATGATTGAATGAACATGAAATTCTGAAATAAGCTTCCTATAACACTAGAAAATATACTTGACTTATTTTAATTTTTTAAAATTAATTCAAAAGGAGATACATTTTTAAAATATATGTCACACATAAGGTTTTGGTGTTTTCTAGTACTATTAAGTACCTTTTTTGAAGAATTACAGCACCAAATTTGGTTGGCTAGTACTTCTAATATAAATACACCTTTTTAAGAGAGGCACTTCCAAAAACATGTTCCAAGTGTGTTTTGCATTGGCCTAACGTGTGATGTATTCAGGTTGAATTTATGTTGAAATAAAAATGGTTTTTGAGTTTTAGCTTTGATATTCCTTCTTTGCTCTAAGTTGGCAACAATGGCCACTTTTAAAATAAATTTTCCAAGTGCATGTTCTATTTTTAAAATTTGAAATGTGAAAGTCTCATTTTTAACATAAATTGCAATTGGTGGCTAAAAATAGTATTTCAAGGTACACATAAAGATTCAATGGTACTAGCAGAGGCTGTAGCACCTTCAATCAGGCAATCAATAGATTATTTATATGGAGAATCATGTATTGTTATCAATCCTTGCCAACCAATGATGAATATCACATGCTATTAAAATAGTAGATCTAAAATCCAATCAATTATCCAAGTTTCATAATTCATTGCCCCAATAGTACTGAAGGTGACTTGTAGAATAAACTGTACTACAAGGCTGGAAATAAAAAAACGTAACAAGTAGTACAAGTATTTCTTGCAATCATCCAAAAATAAATAAAACTAGATCCATTAACGTATTGTTTTGAGTGTTTTTCAAAGTGAAAAATACAGGAATTTATATTTACCACTAATGATTGCATTTAAAAAGTCTGAAATCATATTTGGAATGAAGGAACCCTCATTTTCTAGAGAGGTTATGAAACTAGAAAAATTAACCAACTACAAAATACAAACAAGTTTTATATTTATCCCACAAGATGAAAAATAGAGTTATTGTAAATAGCTCTGTTAACCTTGTAGTTTATGCAAGTCCATTCAATTCTCTTAACATGCCTCACATTTGCAATATTTCTCAATTCTAGTATCTAAACAATGAAAGTCAAAGATATATCTTATTAGAATCCTTTAAGGCATTCAAATGAAGCCCTCCTTTCTTAAAAACATAGTTCCATGTTCACCCAACCCTACTTTTCCTTGTAGTTCCCATTTACTAACGTCATGACATAGGTTGGAAAATTTAAAAATTGACCACCTACATGTGAAGTCTCAATTATACTTAAATAAAGAATAGTATCCAAAGCTAATGCAATCTACATAATTTACAAAGATTTGAAATCAAATTGAAACCATTTTATGGTCATCTAGGTATTGAACGATTAATATATATCTAAGAATCTTCTAATGCACACTGGACAAAAATGACTTTAGAATTTTTCAGGATAAAATCTAATTTCTATATATATAAAATAGACTCTCAATTAGCTTAAACTACAAAAAACTAAAATTAATAATATTTCATTGTTGGTTTTGTACTTTTGTTTAGAGGAAAAAATCATTTTGAATGTCAAAATCAATCTTTAAAAAATTAAAGGAAAAAAATTGATACAACATACTATTGTATCATAGACACATTAAAATTTAATATAATACAATAGCTAACAAAAAAATCATAAAAGTAAATAATATTACTTAAACTCAATGATGTAGATATACCAAATTTTTGAAATGAGATTTTTAGGATTTTAAGATGGTTCAAATGATATCTAATTTTTTATAATGTTTTAAACTTTTTTGAAGGTAAGGGAAATTACAGAAATTTTGAACCTTCTGGAGGGCTGTTCTAAATTGACAAAATGACAGACCAAGCTATTTCCAAATTTGGTCTGTCAATCTCAAAAAGTCTTCTAGTGAACAGTCAAAGAGGTTGACTACTTGCCAAAACAGTCAAATTTTGCACTTTTATTTTTTTTATTTTTTTAAAAGATTAATTAATTAATTAATTATTTTAATAAATTTTTAACTCGTAAAACTTAGTTCCGTGCCACTATCACTACAATTTCAACTGAGCGGGAATAGGGAAAAAATGAATTTTTCAACCTCCAAAAATCAAATTTCAGGGTACTTTGGAAGGTTGTGGAGCAGCCATTTGGAGACCTAAAATTTTCTCTAATGATGTGCTAGCTATTTTTATATATAATTTTTTATTTTCAATAGATACTTGGTAGAAAAATTATCCCTTCTAAACCAAAAACATTTGAGTCTGAGCAACAAAAAGAACTTGTAAAAACTTGAATTTTTTTGAAGTTATTTCTTTATAGAGTATATTTATGTCTATATGGAAGCTTTGATTAATTAAATTTGGACTAGTGATGTAAAGGTTATGAAGAGTCTTGTTTTATAGGCAATTATAGCATCTTTTCTAAAAATTAATATATATAATTTGTTTTTGAACTTCACTTGTGCAGTTTTTAAAATAAAAAGGTTCCAATAATGTGTGCAATATTAGCTATAACAATCTCACAATTAGAATTGAAATTTTTCAATTCCATTTTAGAACTTCTAATGATTTAATTTCTTACCACCTATAATCTAGTTCATTTGTCAAAAAACGGATTAAAATCAGTTTTTTATTTTTTGAATTTCTTCCCCTAGATTTTGAACTCATAACTTTAGGTTTGAACTTCAAATTTTTGCATAACAAATTTCTTAAGTTAAGAGGATTCAAAGTCTAAAAATCTAGAACAAGATGCAAAAATTGGCTCCTAAATTTTTGACTTTGAATATTTGGATATTTTACAATATGCTTTGTCAAAGTTTTTGAAAAAAATTCAGCCTTTCTCATATAAGTTTAATCCAAGATCTCACAATTGATTACAAAAGCAATAATTTTTTCCATCTTTATTCTTGCACTAAAATGATAGTTTTAGAGTTGCTTTTTGGTGAAACATAGTGATGAACCTTTGGAGACTAACAAAGTTGGACACCAAGATTGAATGAAAATCATCCAAAATTCAATATTGGCAAAAATCACCCAAAAGTTAGTTGATCATTATTTATGTCACTATTTGACTTTTGCTTCTTTGTAGGATGATACCAAGCATAGTTTATTGAGTAGCATGAGAAACCTCAAACCTAGCCATTAAATTCAAAATTCTCATCACTTTTGCAATATTCATTGGAATGATGTGAAACAAAGCTTCACACATAGATTAAGATGATTAGCGTTCATCCTAAAAAAATTTATACAAATTTCCAATTATGAAGTCAATAGAGCTTACCCAAGTTTTCAAAAAACCAAAGTAGGCTCCTTAGTCCTTTAGTGGTTAACAATGAAATCCTTGTAAATCCCAGCCTGCTCACTACCTAACATGCAAACAGGAACCCATCAGAAAACCATCAACCATCAATTTTCCAATTCTATCCATATACAAGAACACATATACCCCAAATATCAAGAAATATATGATGGTGAAACTTTCCCAAACAAATAGGAATCATTAAGCAAAACCATAACAAGGTAAAAAGAAAATTTATGTAATTGAAGGGTTATGTAAACACAAGACTTCATATACATATATTGAACATATATTTTCAAAAAATAAGCACACACTACTGAATAAGCCAGGTGCTACTCCATGAGCAGCTCTTCTCCTGCACCATAGGCTTGCTAATTGTTGCTAAGGGTAAGTACGTTTAATAGTAGGATTTGTGCAATATACCGAATGATGTTTGTCCTGGACAACGTTAAGTTACACTTTGTACTCTTAACCGCTTCACCCCCTCTTCAGTGACGGGCATTTTGGAATACACTACATCGATCCTTGCCCCCCACTGTCATTACCTCTACTACGCGTATCTCATATGCAAACCATTTGACCTGTAATCTCACTCCACGCACGCAGATTAAGTAAGCAAGCGTACGAGTTTTCTTCTTGATCCAAGCCAGATGACGAATTCACTGCTTCCAATGCATTCATAGGCCACGTTTAGCCAATCACTGGATAATTGGAAGGATGTTGAAGTCTCTGTTGTTTTGCATTGGTGGGAGACCCAGAAGAGCAGCTTCAACGTCGAAATGGGGGTGCACAACAAGACCCGGAGGAGCAAGCGGCACCGCCACGTGAGCTGCGGCTAGGACTGCAACTGCGGCTGCTCCATTTGGCACCAAGCCTGGCTGTTGCTCAGGTTGCTGGGCCGCTCCCCGGCCATTTGGGTTGCCCTCCTCCCCGTTTGCGTTCACTTGGACCATCGTAACCTCTTCGTAGTTCGTACAGTGCTCTTGCTGTTGTGACAACGGCACTGATCGGGTGCACATCCAAAAATTAGGAAAAATTAGAAAATTAGAAAAAATTCTCCTTCTTCCATCAGAAACCAAATATCGTTAATTACCCAGGTTATCGATCGCTAAGCTAAAGGCCGGCGAACCACTACAAGACTGGGCGTCACTTCTCACCAAGTACACTACTCGTAGTGACAGAACGTCGAAAGTCGCTGGGTGGCCCAAAAACCATTGATGCGCTTGCTCACGCAGTGAGTTTGATCACACAATCCTAAACTCCCTGCACTTGCCACGGGTAAATCACATGATTCCAAAATTTCCCCACACTCGCGGCAGGTTGTGAGCGGGTTGGTGAGCTAGCTAGAAGAGACGGCTTTGCTCCCACTAAACGTCTAGTCACTTCAGAAATCGTTGAAAACCAAGTCAACTACAGGAATCGCAACAAGACAAGCTAATTAAGCCACCTTCGACTCAAAAATTAATCTTCTACGGCTCCAAATCACCTTCGGCTCAATATCACCTATTGTAGTACGGCTCGAAATCAGCTTTGGCTTTGGCTCAAAATCTGCTTCGGCTTGAAATTACCTTTGACTTGAAATCTGCTTCAATCGGCTCGAAATCAGCTTTGGCTTCGGCTCAAAATCTGCTTCGGCTTGAAATCTGCTTCAATCGGCTCGAAATCAGCTTCGGCTCGAAATCAGCTCTGGCTTGAAATCACCTTCGGCTTGAAATCACCTTCGGCTCAAAATCGAATTTCGACCGTTATTGGTCGGAAGTCAAATGATTGAAATCAAAGTTACTTCCAATATTGTCACTCACAATGGGAATTGGGAAATACTGATCAAGCTATCATCGAGTCCCGCGCCAGTCCATAATATCCTACAGTCCGTCCAGAACGTACCCGGGTTCAGAACTATGATGCCTCATCGTGGATCATAAATTACTGGTATAAGTACCTTCAAGCAGTGCTAATAAGTTCTTCAGCATCCAGTATATAGCCTGAAACAATCAATGACAGGAGCAAACGCACAGAAATGAAAGCGAGATCTAAAGCGCAGTTCGTCGGAATAACTAATTCTCCCAAAGATCAATCTCCCTAGCCGTCACTCGATCAAGAGTGAGAGCAATTGCGAATGACCCTGACTCATCGATCAGGTATGGATGCTATTTATTTACAGCCCTTCAGAAAAAAAAGACAAAGACAAATTTTGTATTGTCATGATTGCACGCTTGACCATTCCTACAACATTACTTTGTCATGACTCTCTTTTACTAAAGAATTGGTTCTCTGGCCTTTGTCTGTCGTCCCCTGTCCTCTAGCTGGATAGTCTGGAGTTGCACGGCTTCTATTACTGTAGAGTTCGTTCTCTGGAGTTTGTACGCCTCATCAAAACATTGAGGCAGTGGTCCCTATCTGCATCGTTGACAAGAATACATCTACAGAGGCCAAAATCATATTATATTCCAGCTTCCACCGACCACAATTCTGGAATTGACGAGTACCTCCTCTCATATCTTGGGAAGGATCTTTCCAGGGATGGGGTCGAGCTTATAGTTGTATGACGAGCCTCTTGCGAAGGCCACTTTGCCCCCCGTTTTACCCCTGGGAAAACAGAGGAACGTTTTTGCAAATTCGGAGTTCATATTTGTAATCAAAGGCCCCAAATTAGCGCTAGGAGAGGTGTTAGCAATTGAACAAAGACGGTATTTTTTTTATATTCACCCTGATCTTTACCAGTACCCCGCATCTTGAGAAGATGCATGGGAGGGTGTATACATGTAGAATGTTATGAAATCAGGTGTCGATGCTATTTATGTATTGAAAGTGATTGACAGTAATAAGTTACTGTAATCCTTTCAGAGCCTTCAGTTGCTTGTCCCACGGAGATCCAAGCCTGGACATGTGGAACAGAGGTGGAGACGATTAGAAAAAGCGATGTCGGAACTCGACCCTGCGGTTAGTTTGATCAAACTCCTAGATGTCCGAACTAGGGGTGTCTCCACGCCAAACGCCAGTGTGGATGAAATCCAGAACTCCTAGATGTCCAACCTACTTACGGATGCCTCTACCAGGTACAGTACAATAGTGTACACTGTGCCGTTGCCACAGCCAAAATCATAGTAAAAATTATCTTCTAATTTAACTTCTAATTCATAATTAAAAGACTTTTGAAATTCAGTGTCTTTTATGTGGTCATTCCAAACGTGGCGAAACAAAGCCTATCCACCCCTCCTTGCCAAGAGCTTTACAACAGTACCAAAAACGTGATCAAATTCAAATTCAAAGTATTTTTCTAATTTTTTGGTTCATAAAAAACTTTGAAATTCAATATCTTTCCCACCTTAGTCCAAATGCCACGAAACCAAGCCCGTGCACCCCTCCTCGCCAAGAGCGTTCCAATGGTATCAAGCACATGGCCAAAGGACGCATAGTCCAAGAGATCTCAACGTAATAAAACAAACAAAACAAACAAACGAACAATCAAACTTAAGGTATGGACTAGTGTAGTCCATACAGTAGGTCCAAACGCCACGAAACCAAGCCCTTTTTGATGGTACCAAGATTGCCACCAAAATCAAAGTAAAAGTATTTTTCTAATTTTTTGATTCCATAAATACTTTGAAATTCAATAACTTCCGCATCGTGGATCCAAACGCCATGAAACCAAGCCCTTGCACCCCTCCTCGCCAAGAGCTTTTTGACGGCACCAAGCACACGGTCCAAGAGATCTCAACATAACAAAACAAAACAAACAAACAGCCAAACTTAAGGTATGGATATGTACATCTCGTAGCAAGCCACCTATTTGACAACCTCCAATAGTTTTCCACTCACTTGAATGGACAATCAGACAAGGGTATTTTCCACAACATTAAATGATGCGCATGAGCAAGTGCCATCCAAGAACAAAAACATTCATACATGGGAGATACATAGTCCCCAGACGAACCAATGAAATTTTTATTGGCAAATAACCACCAAAATCTCACCTAATTTCCGAGCTGTCTCCCATTACACTAGATCAAAAATATAAAAAATAGGATGAAATTATCAAAATTGCCAAATCATCTCTAAGAAATATGAGATTTGTCAAAATTTGGATAACGTTTACTATTTCCAGAGAATTATATTGTGGATGAGTGAACGATGGCACCCAATCAAAATGGAACGATTTGTCCGAATTGCTTGCATTTTGGGCTGCGTGTCAGGTGCTTCCACCAAGAAAACCAAAAAAAATTCACTGTAGTGTCAAAAATATATAAAAAACCAAAAATTCACTGTATTCAACCTTCACGTGCTTTCGCAGGCACCAACACTCAATTGCAATGACCCACCTGACTCGCTGCTGGATCAATTCATTTCCGAATCGATGCATACCGAAATACCGACGAAAGATATCTTATATTAATATAAACATCATATGGGTCTGATCAAACATGTCTGAACTTTGACTCTCTCATTAAGCACTCAAACGCACTCAAACGCACACTAGCTTAAGCTTAACATTGCACGACACGTTCTGGGGCTTCTCTCCTTGCTGCAAGATGTTCTGCTGTGACCTTCCATTCTACAGTGACGTGATGGGTTGTGAAGTAGGCATCCAATGAAAACGTTCGGGTTACCGTGGATTGAGGGGAGCCAAATGGGACCCGGAGCAACAATGTTATACAATCACATCTTGACTTCTAACGCTTGGACCCATATTCATTTCATGATTGGTTTCTAATTTTCAAAAGCTCTAATTATACTTTATAAAAATGTTCAAAGTTGAAAAAAGAGGGTAGCCCACAGATAATACTTGACTCACCTTGAATGAACATCTTTGAAGCACAACATGTCTCAGAAACCCCTCATCTCCCATTGTTTACTTTGGGAAAATTGCAAGTTGTTTTGAATCATGGAGGTATTCATTCAAGACTATTTTCTTAAGTATTGTCAAACAGAAGGTGTTGTTGATACTTGAAAATAATCAATGGCCAATGCAACAAGGATTCCATTTGTAGCGTATTTTTGCTAAAGACAAATATTTCGTTAGAATGGCAATATTCTACAAACTTGGCATTTGTAGGTTAACACCATGTGGTTTGAAATGTAAACCAATCCTGTATTTTAGACCATGTTATCTGAAATCTATACTAATCCTCAAAAATAGATGGAAAAATGGCAGAAGAATACTGCCATTTTGATAGAGTATCCGTTTAAGTTGCAATTAAGGGAGAAAAAATTGTTTGCTAATTGATATTCTCCAGTTTCAATTGGATGGAATTGCCAGAAGTCATCAGTCAATTATTTTCAATTCAAAACAAGATGATAAGTCTATATGCGGATGAAAGATTATACATTTGGATGAATAATTGAAGTCTCATCCAAAACTATACATGTGACGTGGGTACCTCAAAATGTGCCACTAAACTTAAATCACCATCTTCACTTTGTGTAAATCTCCAAAAATAATTATGTACTCGCATAGGAAAAACTCCACATAAATAGGTACATAACCAAAGCCAGGTCCTGCTCAAACTTCCTCACGTGCAGTTATCGGTGATTCAAAGCTTCTTCCCTTGATCCAGAGCTAAAAAATAAAAATTCTCTTTGAGCATTCCATCTACTCTTCTTATGGGAATCGATCTAAGTCACTTGTAGTTTGTGTCCATCATAGAATTCATTTCCACCCAAGAAAGCACAAAGGGAAAGTATGTTTTAAAGTAGAAACTGTGCAATATACAATGAATTTTGTCAAGGGCAACCATAAGTTAAACTTTAACACCTTAACCCTGACCACTTCTTCAATGACCGGCATTTCAGAATATCCTACAAACTTGCCACACTGTCATTGCCCTTAGCACACTCATCTCAAATGCAAACCATTTGACCTGTAATATCACTATCTACAAGTACTCAGATTAAGCTGTAATTCAGTGTCCGGAAGTGTAAGTTACACTTCTTCTTGATCCAAACCAGATGACAAATTCACTGCTTCAAATGCATTGATTTCGTAGGTCAAGTTTGGCCTATCACTGGATCCAGGCATGTATGTCAAAGTTTCTGTTGCTTTTTGTTGCTGAGGGACCTAGAAGAGCACCTTCAACGTCAAACTGGAACTGCGGGTGCATAAGAAAACCCGGAGGAGCAAGCGCTCCCGCCACCGCCAGATTGACGATGACGGGGTTTGCCACGACGACCGCCATGTGAGCAGCGGCTGGGAGTGCAACGACTGCTGCTCCATTTGGCACCAAGCCTGGCTGTTGCTCAGGCTGCTGGGCCACTCCCAAGCCGTTCGGGTTGCCTTCCTCCGCGTTTGCATTCACTTGGGCCATCGTATCCTCGTCGTACAATGCTCTTGAAATTGCTGTCGTTACAACAGCACTGATTAGAAAAATTCTCCTTCGATCTACAGTATCAGAAATCAAATAACGTTACCTGGTTTATCGATCGCCAAGCAACCACTACACGAATGGGTGACTGACGTCCTTCTCACCAAGTACACACTGTTAGTAGTGACAGACCGGCCAAAGGCGTTGGGTGGCCCCAAAGCATTCAGCTTCCTCTCACACAATGAGTTTGGTCTCAGAATCCAAAACTCCCCACATTTTCAACAGCCAGGCTTGGTGCCAAATGGAGCATTAATAAATCGCACAATCCAAAATTGTCCACGAATTGAAAATCGACGTACGTGGTCAAAAATCAGAGAAGGTGGGAAAAACGAAAAAACAGAGATGGGGAAAACACCACTTGGAGCAAAATAGCGAACGGTGGAAAACACTAGCGATGGTGGAAAAGAGCAGATGATGAAAACACTAGAATGATGGAAAACACCAGAGACGGAGGAAAACACCAGAGACGGTGGAAAACACCAGAGATGGAGGAAAACACCAGAGACGGTGGGAAACAGCACCTGGTGTAAAACAGCGAATTATGGAAAACACCAGAAATGGTAGGAAACACTAGCGATGGTGAAAAACAGCAGATGATGGAATACTCCAGAGTGACTGAAAACACCAGAGATGGAGGAAAACACCAAAGATGATGCAAAACACCAGAGACGGTGGAAAACACCAAAGATGGTGCAAAACACCAGAGACGGAGGAAAACACCAGAGATGGAGGAAAACACCAGAGACGGTGGGAAACAGCACCTGGTGTAAAACAGCGAATTATGGAAAACACCAGAAATGGTAGGAAACACTAGCGATGGTGAAAAACAGCAGATGATGGAATACTCCAGAGTGACTGAAAACACCAGAGATGGAGGAAAACACCAAAGATGATGCAAAACACCAGAGACGGTGGAAAACACCAAAGATGGTGCAAAACACCAGAGACGGAGGAAAACACCAGAGATGGAGGAAAACACCAGAGACGGTGGGAAACAGCACCTGGTGTAAAACAGCGAATTATGGAAAACACCAGAAATGGTAGGAAACACTAGCGATGGTGAAAAACAGCAGATGATGGAATACTCCAGAGTGACTGAAAACACCAGAGATGGAGGAAAACACCAAAGATGATGCAAAACACCAGAGACGGTGGAAAACACCAAAGATGGTGCAAAACACCAGAGACGGAGGAAAACACCAGAGATGGAGGAAAACACCAGAGACGGTGGGAAACAGCACCTGGTGTAAAACAGCGAATTATGGAAAACACCAGAAATGGTAGGAAACACTAGCGATGGTGAAAAACAGCAGATGATGGAATACTCCAGAGTGACTGAAAACACCAGAGATGGAGGAAAACACCAAAGATGATGCAAAACACCAGAGACGGTGGAAAACACCAAAGATGGTGCAAAACACCAGAGACGGAGGAAAACACCAGAGATGGAGGAAAACACCAGAGACGGTGGGAAACAGCACCTGGTGTAAAACAGCGAATTATGGAAAACACCAGAAATGGTAGGAAACACTAGCGATGGTGAAAAACAGCAGATGATGGAATACTCCAGAGTGACTGAAAACACCAGAGATGGAGGAAAACACCAAAGATGATGCAAAACACCAGAGACGGTGGAAAACACCAGAGATGGAGGAAAACACCAGAGACGGTGGGAAACAGCACCTGGTGTAAAACAGCGAATTATGGAAAACACCAGAAATGGTAGGAAACACTAGCGATGGTGAAAAACAGCAGATGATGGAATACTCCAGAGTGACTGAAAACACCAGAGATGGAGGAAAACACCAAAGATGATGCAAAACACCAGAGACGGTGGAAAACACCAAAGATGGTGCAAAACACCAGAGACGGTGGAAAACAGCACTTCGTGGAAAACAACGAATAATGGAAAACAGTGAATAGCGGAAAGTAACAGATGGTCAAGAACACCACTTGGTGGAAAAGAGCAGATAATGAAAAAACACCAGATGGTGGAAAACAGCAGATGGTTGAATTTAAGGTCACTTCCAAAATCGCCAGTCCCCATGAGATCGAAATACTGATATATCAAGCTAAGATCGAGTCCCTGTTGTCCAGCATATCCTACAATCCGTCCAGAAACGGGATCCAGAATAGTGATTGCTTCTAGCTTAGCTAGCTGATAACAGAGGAATTGAATTAAAGGCATTTCAATCGAGGCGAGCGATTGGGTAAAGTGAGGAGTGTACATGTGAGGACTCAGATGTCGAAAGAAAGCGAGAAGCGCAGCAACAATGCGTACTACCAGATCAGACATCGTCTCTACTCCCCGCGAGCTCGCTAGCACAATGAAGTCACTGGCCTAGCTAGGGTGGTCTTATATTTGTGAAGCCCCATGAAGAGCAACTGTGGTGACCAACAATTCCACCAATCATCGGTGAGCGTGGGCATCGGTGAACGTGACATCGGTGACCGTGACATCGGTGACCGTGGGCATCGGTGAACGACACCGGTGACTTCACGTGAAAAGTCTAGCAACTGCCTCTTTGTCTGTGGGATGGGAACCCATTGGAGAATATTGGCGAGCGTGATTGAGAACATTGACGGGGGTGGGAACGCGTACGTGTACTCAAAGAGGGCAGAATTCTAGGCTTTTCGTGAATTCTTGCGTACATAGATCTCAGAACGGGTCCAGGGTTTTTAGTCTGATATTCATTTTTGGAAGATTTTTTTAAAATTTACTCTGAGGGCAAAAAAAATAAAGTAGAAACCGAGCGAACTTTAGCCAGTTTTGGGGTCGCTGCTTGGGTCACACCGCACTGGGCGGGTAGCAGGAGAGTCTGGGCCTGCAGTCAGCTGAGCTGCTCCAATTCTCCAATTTCTCTTGGCCAAGGTGGTACGCAACAGGTGTGCAATATTTTTTTATAAGGTCAGGTTGTAAGTTATGGCAAGTCTAGAGTAGAGTACCTCAGGGTTTGCTTTTGGTTTAGTTTTTTTGATTTATTTGAGGCATAGCCGAAAGCGATCACTTCAGTGGTGTAAGCGAAGTGAAGGTAAGTAAGGTAACTGACCTTAAATCGCACAATTAAGCAATTCAGCATGATTTAGCATGGTTTTCACTATTATATTGGGAAAAAAATTTGTGGGCTCCCATTGGTAGTCAAAAGGGGATTTAGATTCTCTTAGAATATATTTTTTGGACACTGTGTGAATAAACTACAAATTTCCAAAGTATTGAGAATAGGTATACCCAAAAGCAATTATAGAGTTACATCACTCACATTAATAGTGGGAGTACATTTTAGACAAGAATATCCACTGTGCAAATTTAGGTGTAGTTACCGTACATCTCAAACCAATAGAATAAGCATTTCAGCATGGTTCCAATATTATATTGCAAAGAATTTTTATAGGTAGCCAAAAGGAAATTTTAGATTCTCTTAAGAATGCATTTTGTGGACATTGTTTGAATAAACTATGAATTTTCAAGATAAGTACACCAAAAACCGACAGAATAAGCAATTTAGCATGGTTTTATTATGGCAGGTAGATCTAGAGTAGCTCAATCAGGGTTCTGTTTGTTTTTTTAACAAATGTGCAAAAATTTTAATTGGATCAGGTTGCCTACGGCAAGCAGAGTAGCTCGATCAGGGTAATATTTGTTTTTCAACAGGTGTGCAATATTTTAATTTGGTCAGATTGCCCATGGCAGGTAGAGTGACTCAGGGTTTCATTTTTTCATTTCCGATTTGTTTGCATTAGTAGATTTCAACAGATTTCAATAGATATCAACAGATTTTTGTTCAAATCAACAAAAAAGTGACCGAAATCAACGTGACCAATTCAACAAAAAAACTGAATTTTCTACTAGTGTTGAGGCATTGCTGCAAGCCATCTTCAGTGGAGTAAGCGCAGGTAAGTAAAGTAGGATGCTCTAAAAGCAACCATTTAAGGGCTGGTCCGCCTTTTTCATAGGTTTGCATGAATAGATATATTTTTCACTCATTTTTCAGAGAAAGAAAAATGGATGAAGAATGTAACACAATTGTTTTCATATTTTTTGAAGCATTTTTGAAATAGTTATGAATTTCTTAAGATTTTGTTGTATATACGTATTTGTGACCCTCGGTCTTCCAAAATGAGTCCACTTACAACTTCTAAAGTGATTTGAGGAAATCAAGGCCAATGACTGGCTCTTGCAATAACAAATATTTTTTGAGGGGGGTCAATCAATGACTAAAGTGGTACATTTAAAGACCAATTCATATCTATTCAGTACCATTTGGTAGGGTTGATTTGAAGAAGCCGGTCGCTTTTACAGCATCCTATCTTATACCGAAACCAATAGAATATGTATTTTAGCATGGTTTCATTGTTATATTCGAATTTTTTTTTGTGGGTAGTCAAAAGGGGATTCTAGATTCTCTTAGAATGCATTTTTCAGACACCATATAAATAAGCTATGACTTTTCAAAGTGTTAGAAATAGATGTGCTTCTAAACCTGGCATTAGAATCTCATAAATAGTGGGAGTAGATTTTAGGCTAGCATTTGTAACTGTCGGTTTTACAAAGGTATTGGTTTTAAGTGTGGTTACCTTATTCACATCTATAGATATGGAAAAGCATGCAAGATGTGGATGACTCATTTACTTGTGTACACAGAACTTTTTACACATTCAAAAAGAACCATATCATTCTAAGATTCTGTAGCAATTCAATGATTTCATTCATTCAAAAAGGGATAACATTTTATCACACATTAGAGTTAATCATAAAGTGAGTGTGCGCGGGACTAGGAGTTGAGTTCATGAAAAATATAAAACCTAACGTACTAGAGCACCAAAACTCCAGGTCTGATGGAGTTTGGTGCCGTGTTTTTTCTATACTATTTTTAGTTAAATTGTCCTCTGTCACCCAGCTACAAATACATGACCATTGTAAGATTAACCCCTTAGATACCAAGGCAGTTTCTGGCTCCAAAACCAATGAAAACTGCCATTTCTGCTGCAATCACACCCTAAACCAAAAAAAAAAGAAATGGAATCTAACCGTAAGATCTTAAACTTCACTTGTCTTAGATCATGTGGTAAAAACTTCATGAAGTTTGACTGTACAAATTGGAAGATATTAGCATTTGAAGTTGGAAAAAGAAGTTTTTTTGAACTATGGCCTGCAATTTCAGATGACTTTGACGGCCATTTGTGGATTATTTTTGCACTATACACCACAAAGTTAAAAAATTTTGTGTTGCGAATTTGAGTTGAGAGTTAGGGAAAAAAATTTCAGAATGTCAAAACTTGATTTTCACATATAAAAAATTGTTAAGTAGAAGTAGGTCCAAAATTGAATGAAATACTAAATTGTTAATAGCTCTTAGGTGGACTTAAAACACCATAATCCTAATGGTGGGATTGTTTTCGCAAACAAATTCAACCTTGTCGAAAAAAAGAAAATTGAAAAAAACTGAAAATTGCATTCGCAAATGAAGTCTATAAGGGTTTTTTTGTGTAGACACTTAGATTGCTTGAAAAACAAGATTGTCCATAACTTTCTCATTTTGAGTCCAAATAGAATGAATCAAAGCTTCAAATGTATACAAAAACATAATCTTTGAGGAAAAAAGTTCAAAAAAAAAAATTTAATTTTTTTAAGTTTTGTTTTTCTACCCAACAAACTGCTTTTTGGACTTCAGGTGGCATAACTTTTGCTCCCAGGCACCGATTGAAAAAAAAAATTATATTTTCAAAAAGCTAATATGTTTTCCTATCTTCCAAAAAAGTTTCAAAAAATCAGGTCAAAATTTTAGGTCGCACGAGGCTGCTCGAAATCCCAAGTGTCCCCTAAGGGGACTTTGGTAGTTGAGGGGTTAACTATTGCCTTGAAATTTTTGTTTTGAACTATTTCTACTCAAAATAAAAATGTTTAGACACAAGTTTGGGCAAGTTGATCATGGGAAAAAAAAGTTTATTGTGGTGCATATATTATTATATTTCATACTAGTTAGAAATCTAAGTTTTACTGGTTAAATGAAGTATAATAGAACTTCTCTAAAGCAATGACCTCTCTAAAGTGGTAGAGCATTGATTGCCTGGTCCACACTAGGCCTAATCCAAGAATAACACATCACGGATTTGCCTTGATATTCTTGAGCATGGGGACTTGAGCCCGATCCTGGGGCTATCACTTTACAAAAGTTCTATACAAAATAGTGAAATCAGATTGCCCCACACTAATTTCTTGACAATCCACACTATAGAAATATTCATTGCTTTTGTACAATGATGCATGCAATTCAGAGCCATGTGTTAGTTATATGGCATGGATGTGTGCACTAGTTCAAGGCTTGGTTCATAGAGTGGCATGCGCCTCCATGTGGACAAGCATTCACTTGATCCATGAGGTAATTTATCTCAAGTAAGGCAACCTAATTTCACTATTTTGTGTACCGTATGTATGAAGTTGACAAACACATATAAATTCTACAAATCTTCCATATAATAATCACGTCCATTTAGGCCCTCTGGTCTGAGCGAACTACAATGTTCACAAAACTGAACTTACTGATCTGCCCGTTGTCGTTAAGGCTGCGCACATGATTACATGTGAGGGCTTGGTGAGACATCCAACATGATTAGGCGGGCCCCCATCCCGAACTGCTTTGTAGGTTCATGGAAATTGCTCTTCCGCCCTTTGATAACCAGCTCAAGTGAGAAAAAGAAAAACCCCATCTGTGCCGAAGGATACAAACGAGAAGGTTGCCGAAGAATGCAAATGAAGACAAAAACGATACAAACAAAGAGATCTGCTAAGATTGGCGTTGCTTTCCTCACCTCGGGTAAAACACGCAATAAGAAAACCATGAGGGCGCAGGTCTCATATTTGGTGCGCTTCGCTTGTGAGGACTTGGTGAAGGCAAACTTGCATTTCTGCATCCTCACCTGCGATGTCGCACGACCTCCGTTGGCTCCATGTGCGCAGCAGTGAAAACATTTTGTGCTAATTATAGCTTTTTTGCTACACAAAAATTGTTGTGACTAATTGTTCTTTTTTTTTTTTTGAAAAAATGTAAAATATTGAACCAGTTTTTCTACACTGGCTTTGAGGTAGGAGCGCGATTTTTAGGTTTACATTTGATGTCACCTCACCCTAGTGTCATTTTACATGGATAGTTTAACGTCTCACGAAATCAATATGAGATTTGGCCTTGATGAAAGATAAAAAAAAACATCCAACTTTACATCTGTAAGAAAATCGTAGCCATCTTTGCTACTCAACCATTTTTGGGGCAGAAAAAAGCTAAGGCTACCCCACCCAAAACGTTTTCATTGGTGCGCAGGCATTTTGTGGCAAGGCCAGGAGCGTGTGGGGGCGATCTGGCGGTGATGACGTCATCCGGTGTCTGTGTCACTTTCACTCATGCACGCCCCAGGAATCCCGCGCTTTTTTTTTTTTTTAACCCTTAAAGGACGAAGGGGTGACCCTGGAAATCATCCTGTTTCATTACCGTGTGACATCATTTACATTAAAAAATTCAAAAGTATCTATTGGAAGTCAAGCTACTATAGAAGATTTTCCCTTTTCACAATAAACTTTGAGGATGAATAGTTGCACTTCTGTCCTGTAGAGTTTAATCCTTTGTCATCCATCAGCCATTCTATGGCCTCCTCAATGTTTAGGGGTTAAGCAAATGAAATCCTGTGCCTTCTTGGAAGGTTCAGTTCCGAGTCCTATACTTGTCCTCAAACGTTGGAGGAACGGCTCTTGGCATGGGTTACGCCTGTGGCCTCTCCAGTGGCTCAGTCTGGCAACGTATTCTTTCGTAAACCACTCGCAGGACTTCTCCTGTTCATTCTGCGGGGAAGTTTCTGCACTGTAATGCCCGATTACGTGGGCAAACCCGCGTAATTGGGGATTACCGATTTTTCATCCGACTCCAATTTATTATCAGGGTTTTCATTGAATTTTGCTTGTGCTTTATGTCAGGTAATACCCTTATCGTCGGGCATTGCGCCAAATAATCGGCCCTCCTCGTTGGCCAATTATTTGGCGCAATGCCCTCCTCTACGAGCATTGCCCTATACTAAAGTCCTGAAGTTGCGTGGGTGTGGTGTTTTATTTCAAGTTTCTTAATGCATTTCAATTGCATCGCTTTCAGGAAGGAGGAATGAAAGAAGAAAGAAAGAGGGTAAGGTAAACCAGCTCATCATAGCAGGCAAAAGACCCATTAAAGACACCTAGGGAAAGACCCATCCACCATAGACACTTAGGAAAAGAATCACGGACACCTTGGAAAAGCCCCATCCATTACAAAGGCACCTAGGATCATAGACACGTAGGGATAGACCCATTACAAATACATGGGATAAGACTCATCACAAATACCTAAGAAATGGCCCATCCAAGTCTTGCATGAACTCAAAACACTTTTCTCAAAAAATCAGATCGGGGCTACATGAGGTTGAATTAGTGGCCACAGTCAATGTCTTAGATGACAATGATAAAATGATTAATTTCTAAAGGCCATAAATAATATTTTGCACCCCAAACGCTCTAAAATTGCCATTTCTAGTATAACTACCAAGTTTTAGAAAAAAAACATTTTTGGACACATGTAACCTTAGAATCTTGTTAGTGTAGTAAATTCTTTTGAAAAGATGGAGAAAAAATTTTGAAATTTTTACTATGTAAATTGCAAGATACTAGCATTTGGATTGACAAAACCCCTTTACAATGTACATTGCAACCATTGGGATTGGCATTTTTCAATTCTATAATTAAATTCCTGACAGTTTAGTATTTTGAATCATTTTCTACTACTATCTATTTACTATTTTTTTCCTGTATATTGTACAATTCCAAATGAAGTGAAATTTTTCAAGCATGTAGTCAACTTGTCTAGGAAAAATAATCCAAATAAGAACCATCATTTTGGACATTTTTTCATCAAAAAGTGAGCTTGTGAAGTTCAATTGTCTTGTTTTTTGCTGGGCCAAGAAAATTATTTCAGGGAATTTGAATGCTTATATCTTGCAATCCACACGGTGAAATTTTCTGAAATTTTTACCACATGTTTTCAAGTCAGCATACTTCAAGATCCTACACTTATTTGTGTCAAAAATATTTTTTTTCCAAAAATTAGATATTTGTACTAAAATTGGCAATTTTTGAACATTTTGGTAAAAACATAGTCATGGAACTTTAATAGGGGTTAAGAATTTCATTATGGAATTGAAAAATGTCCATCCCAACGGTTGAAATGTGGTAATAAACAATCTACATCTTGTGCTTTTTATTTTTTTTCAAAAAATACTAAAAATTGAGTTAAATAAAAGACTTTTAGAGTAGAGAATCCATAACTGTATGCAAATTAGAACACCTCTTTACTTTTATCTCATCAATCAAAATGGAATGATTCAAAGCTTTCCGCATATAAATAAATCTAGAAATTCAATTTCAAATTTTATTTTTTTAAAAGTGATTTTTCAGAAAAAAATTGAGCTGCCTACTAACCGTTGAAAATGACATATCATCCAATAATTTTTTTACCATGTGGTAAAAAGTTATGAAAATTGTTGAGCCTTGAAGCTATTCTTTGACATATACTGTGTGAAAATTTCAAAGAAAAAAAATAATGAGCTGTTCATTCATAATGAGCTGCCCAAAATCGCTATGTTGCCAAAAAATTGTCATTTGACCAAAAAAACGCCTTTAGGGAGTAATGACTACAACAAGAACTTCCATCTTCTAAGTATATTAAGTTCTTTATAGGAAGTGACTTCTTCACGCCTTCATATTGTAGCCATGATAGGAAGTATTGACCCCTTTGGATAAGTAAGATGACTATACACTTCTTATTAGTTTTGAGATAGTCTAGAAATTCTGTGGGGGCCAAATGGAGAGCACACTTCAAAAGTTCATAACAAATTCATACTATGTAAATAAAACAAAATTCAACTTACTCTCCCCCTTTCTCACATTTGTCTTTGTGTAGATTTTACTTTTTAATTCCTAAAGGCCCAAGGCCGTTTTTTTGTTAAAAAACACTTAAAAGTGCCATTTCTGATGTGTTCGTCAAATAAAACAAAATAAAAAATTCATAATAGAATATAACCATAGATTTTTATATTTTATTTGTCTAAAACTATGTGGTAAGAATTTTATGAAGTTTGAACTTATAAATTGGAAGATATTAGCATTCAAATTTGGTAAAATGAGTTTTTTTGAATACTATCTTGGAATTTCAATTGACTTTGACCGTTGTTTGTAGAAATTTTTTGCACAACAAACTTTGAATTTTAAAAAATTTATATTGGAAAATTGAGTTGAAAGTCCAGGAAAATAATTTTAAAAAAAAACATTTGATTTGTATTCTTTAAAATTTGTTAAATAGAATTAGATCCAAGACTGAAAGAAAAAATAAATCATTAATAGCTCTTAGATGGGATTGAAACACAATAGTTCCAACGGTAGATTTCTTTAGCAAGAAAATTTAATCTTGTCAAACAATTTCTTTGAAAGTAGTAAAAATTGCATTTAGAAATCAATCCTATAAGTTATTTTTTCAAAAAGATGCTCAGATTGCCCGAAAAACAAGATTGTTCATAAGTTTCACGTCACTAATCTAAATGGAATGAATCAAAGCTTCACAGGTAGACAAAAATGTGATATATAAGAAAAGAAAACCAAAATTTAACTTCAATGTTTTGTGGATTTTTTTCTATCGGTTGAGTGAAAATTTGGACGTTTTGTGGTATGAATTTTGCTCTCGAGCACCAATTGAAATTAAATTTATATTCCCACAAAGGTAAACAGTTTTATCTTATGAGAAAGTTTCAAAAAGTTTCACTAAAAATTGAGGTCGTAGGAACCTATCCAAAGTCCAAATTGTCCCCCGAGGGGACAATGGGCCTTTAGGTGTTAAATTTCAAATAATGCCAACATGACAAACTAGTCATTCTCCCTAAAATGGGTTGGTTTACCTTAGTGATATTAAACAACTCCACTAATAATAATATTTAGTACGAACCACACTAAGTGATTTATTAATACTATAAGTTTTTACTCTTAATCAATCTTTTTATCATCCATGTTTACAAATATTTTTTGTTTTTAAATAGTATAGATATTTGTGGTCTTGGTAAAAATACTCACCAAAATAAAAACTTATTAAGGTGGTTACACTAAATATCATTATTCAGAGGGGAGTGAAGTGTAGTATAGTTTCTGCTACAACTTGAAAAATTGAAAAACTCCTATATTTGATTTATGGTCCTATATTTTATTAATTATAGAGACATGATAAATGTTTTTGGTTCATCGTTTCTACACTATTATTAATGTCCATTGCAAAATATCTAGATTTTCCAACTTTCCAAGCCTATTTAGCATTTGATATGATTTTTCTTCCATTTTTTCTCAGAAAACTATAGTAATTTTAGTTTAAAGCCCTCAAGTTCCAAGCGTCTCCTTTAGAGATACTTAAAGATTTAGGCTAGTTTCTATCACCTCAATTTTTGGCATGAGATTCTTGAAACTATTTATTGAGATCGGATAATATAATAGCTTTATAGGGATATAATTATTTTTTCAATCAAAGCTTAGGAGCAAAAATTATGCCATAGAAAGGTAAATATAGTCAAGAGTGTGCAACCAAAAAATAAATAAAAATTGAAATAAAACTATTTAAAAAATACATTTCTTATAAATCATATTTTTGTCTATATGTGAAGATTTGATTCATTCCACTTAGATAAGTGATGTAAAAGGTATAGAGTATCTTATTTTGCAGGCAATCCTAATATCTTTTTGAAAAAGTATTATACTTGATCTGTTCATTAATTCCATTTTCACAACTTTGAAGAAAATTAAATTCCACGAGGTTTAGGTATCTGCCTAGAGCAATCTTACCATTGGGATTAGCATGTTTTAATTCTATCTTAACACTATTAACAATCTAGATTTCCTCTTATGGTCCCTAAATCAGCTAGACAATTTTTGAAGAATGAAAGTCGAGTGTATGTGTTCTGAATTTGTTTTCACAAACTTTTAGTTCAATTCTCAAACATAATTTTTTTTAATTAAAAATCTATATTACAAAAATTTTAAGCTAAAAAAATTCAACATCTTTTAATCTTGCTTGCAAGGAACAAAAAAACTCAATTTCTTCTCTTCACATTTATATTTTGCATTCTATAGTCAATCTTTCTAAAATTTCTACCACACATTCTCATACTAGTTTAGTGCAAGATTCTAAAGTTGAATACTCCAAAAAAAAATATAAAAAATTCAAATTAGTATCTATACATTGAAAATGACAATTTTGAATGTTTATTTTTACAAAAAATAGCCATTTGAATTAATCTTTTATATTATATTATTCACCTAGGTTGATTTTATTCATGAGTAAAAAGATTGAGGTTCAAAAATATTCCATCTTCATCACTTACTAAAATTTCAACAAATATAATGTCAAGTTTTGATAACTAGCCTTTGATAAGTTTTAAATCTTTAATATAAACTCTAGAGATTACAACATTGGTAGTTGTTTTCAAATAAGATCAACATACTTTATTTTAGGACTTGATGATTTCAAGAGTTGGCTAGACGCTAAAATTTTACTATACAATCTTATATAATATATGAATTTAAAATTTTAAAGTCAATTTAGACCTTAAATATCATGCAAACTGGACAAAATACAAATGTTTTGCACATTACAGGTTCTAATTCTTTTTAAAATTTTGAAATGAAGTTATAGATGTTGAGCATCAAGATTAAAAATATTGCATCCAGTCAAATTTAAAAATATTTTTTCATCAATTTTGAAATTTATGCTCCAGTAATGCATAGTTTTCATTTTCAACATTTGAAAACTATGTACATAGTTCCATTTTCAACATTTGAAAATTCCTTGATTTTATAAATTTTTAGTTTCAATTGGTTGTGAGTAAAGTAAAAAAAAACCAACAACAAAAATATAAACATTTTCTTCCAATAGTAAATTTTCTAATCCTAGTCAAATATTGAGCACCTTGTATTTTACAAAAAAATATTTGACCATGCACTAACTTAGAATAAAGAGTAGAAAAGTATGCAATCTTAACAACAAATGAAAATCAAAACTTTGATGTTTTTTCAATTGGAATAAATGCTCCAAAATTGAGTAGACACTATAATATCCTATTTATTGGAGGGGTTTGAAATTTTGGTATACTTTTGTTGGTATTATAATTAGTTACTTTCAAAGTTCACATAATCTGCCCATTGTTGTAGAATGTAAGAAATTAGTTTTAAATTTTTCTTTGTAATATGAATATTTTATAAAATTGAATCTTTCACCATACCTGATTTTATGCAGTTCTTTTCAAGTTGAGCTCAAATAATGAAGTACCAAGTTTAATTCCTATTCCAATTTGAAATCTTAAAAAATTTCTTAAATTTTACATTTTCTTGTAATTTAAAGTTAATTAAAGAGTTCTAACTACAACCATTTTGACTGTACAAGTATTTGGTGAAGCAAAATGTTAGTTTACTTATTAATAAGAATTTTCAATGTAAGATAGATCTATATTATAAATTTTGTACAAGTTTTGGACTTCATTCTATATAAAATTTGAAGACTCATAAAAGACATGAAATTCAATTATAGAAATGAACACTAATTATATTCTAGTTGTGTAAACTGGCAAAATACCTTGCAGAGAGGAAGACATCCAAGGTGGGTTTTTTTGGCTTTTTGGTGCTAGATTGCACCAAAAAAAAATAATTTGGCTAAAAAATGGTAAAAAATTGTGCTGTTTTTTGCCAGAAAACTTTGAGTTAAGAAAAAATCTTGGATGAAATTGCCAAATTATAGATGAAAACATAATTATATACATGTGATATGTGCTAATGTGATATTTTCTATCCAATATGTGGATGAATGTTAAAATTTTGAGCACCACTATAACATTTTATATCGCCACTTTGGCACTTCATAAAAAATAAATAAAGACGCCTTGTAAGACATCTATTCCTTAACCCTTGAAGTTCCATGACTATGTTTTCACCAAAAAACGCTCAAAAATTGCCATTTTTAGTACAAATATCCAATTTATGAAAAAAAACTTTTCTTAACATATGTAATTGTAGGATCTTGTAGTATGCTGACTTGTAAACATGTAATAAAAATTTCAAAAATTTCCACCGCATATACTGCAAGATACAAGCATTCAAATTCACTGAAACCATTTTTTTGGCCTTGCAAAAAACAGGGCAGTAGCACTTCGCAAGCTCACTTTTTGATGAAAAAATGTGCAAAATGATGGTGCTTCTTTGGATTTTTTTTCCTAGACAAGTTGGCTACATGCTTGAAGAATTTTACTTCATTTGGATTTGTACAACATATAGGAAAAAAATAGTAAGTAGATAGTATTACACAGGAAGAACGGGGAGGCGTTACCCTCCCCGGTGTTTATTTCTGCAGTTCAGCTTCACCCCCCCTTGACTTTCTTTAAACGGAAAGTCAAGGGGGGGTGAAGCTGCACTGCAAAAATAAATACCAGGGAGGGTAACGCCTCCCTGTTCTCCCTGTGTTAGGAAATGATTCAAAATACTAAATTGCTAAGGATTTAATTACAGAATTGTAAAAAGCCGACCCCAAAGGTTAAAATGTTATAATAAATAATCTACATCCTAAGATTTTATTTTTTTTGAAAAAATATTGAAAATGGAGTAAGATAAAGGACTTCAAAATTTATTTTTAGAGTAGAGAATCCATAACTGCCCGCAAACTAAAAACCTTCAAAAGGCTTTTGACTCATTGATAAAAATGGAATGATTAAAATCTTTTTACGTATATAGAACTTTAGAAAACCAATTTCAGATTTTTATTTTTGAAAAAACTGATTTTTTTTTATCTGCCAAAATTGCCTAGTTACAAAAAAAAGTAACATATTAGGCCATAACTTTTGACTCACATTTCCAAATGTCATGAAATTTAGTTCAAATGAAAGATATTCCTTGTCCACAACTTCTACTAAAATTTGGGCCAAAAGCATAGAAATCTCCAATCAGATTTACCTGCCCAAAATCTCTATGTAGCCAAAAAATGCATGTTGGTCCTTTAGGGGTTAAATGAGTTCTTTATTTTGTATTTGTTTTTATATTTTGTTTCTTCCAATGAAATCTCCGGAATTGTGCGTCTTTCCATCATGTTCTTGGTATTGTTGGAAAACTCTCTATGAAGAAGGGTACATAGGCTTTGCTTTGTGGCATTTGCACCTATGGTGTGGAAATTATTATATTTTGAAATTTTTATGAATTAAAAAATTAGAAAATTACTCTTATTTTTATTTCGACTGTGGCAACAACCCAGGGCACACTGGTTAATTTGAATATACAATCTTAGGGTTTATTATAGAGAGGTTCAATTTCAGTCCATGATTATATTATTCATTGAAATTAGATAATTTTTATTTGGACATAATCAAGTCTTCTCATGAAAAATTTAAGATTTAAAATCAAAATATACTTATCTCTTCAAAATCATTATAAACAAACTTGGAATGTTATTTGAAATCATAGTTTAAATCAGAATAGACATTCATGTACAGTACAACACAAAAGCATAAATCCTTAAAGGAACATTCAAGCTAAGACTGATGGAAAGGTAGGGTACATACAATAATCTCATGAGTATAAGAGCCTCCTACTACACTAAATAGGGATATTATGGGGACCAAATAATTAAGGGGACCTTTCTTTAGAAATTACACATGTTTGAAACAAGATGTACAACCTCACGTAGATATTTATATAGTGTGGAATGTCAATTAATTAGGATGGGTCCCCTTAATACCCCTATTCAGTATAGAAGAAATGTTGATTGTATAGACTAGAGAAAAGAATTCTATATGGCAAACTTGATCACCAAGGAATCAAATTGGAATATCTTTGTAGCCAGTCTATGGAAAGCCACCGTTGCTATTGAGTTGTAGAGTTCAAAATTTAATTAATACTAGTGTGACCCCGTGCCGTTAGTCCAATTTTCATCTACTCCCGGTTCCACTCTTGGTTCTACTTCCGATTCTACTCCCAGTTCTACTCCCGGTTCCACTCCTAGTACCAAGAACGCCACCAAAATCAAAGTAAAAGTAATTTTCTAATTTTTTAATCAATAAATACTTTGAAATTCAATAACTTTTGCACCACCGCTCCAAACGCCACGAAACCAAGCCGGTGCATCCCTCCTCGGCGAGAGCTTTCCGACAGAACCAAGCACGCGGCCAGGAGATGCATGGTGTGAGAGATCTCAATGTGACAAACAAAACAAAACAAAACAAAACAAAACAAAACAAAACAAACAAACAAACAAACAAACAAACAAACAAACAAACAAACAAACAAACAAACAAACAAACAAACAAACAAACAAACAAACAAACAAACAAACAAACAAACAAACAAACAGCCAGCCTCATTTAAGGTATTGATGATTGACAAATATCCCTTCGTGATTGAGAATTCATTCAAAGAAAGAACAAAGAACAAAATATCCCACCTTTGCCGTGGAATTTACATAATTCTCCTCATTATTTCCTTTTACTATGAAATAATGACTAAAGTTCTTTGACTATGTTTTACCAACATTAGAGGAGATTTGAGCCTCCAGAAGATCGTTTTAGGACTGCTCTTGATGCTAGAAACAGCGCACTGCTGTCAAAAAAAAAAGTTATTAAAATTTAAAAAAGGAAAAGGAAAAGTGTTTAAAATGTTAAAAGAATAATAATAAATAAATAAATAAAATTTTTGACGTGGCATTCGCTTGGCCACGTCAGACTGGCCACTTGGCAGCGTCCCAGTGTTCCTGCAGAGTTCCCATAGTTCGAGAACTTGCAGTCTCTTAAAGGCCCGAATCTCCTCTAATGAAAAACACTCAAAATGGTTGTTTTGATGGCAAAGGCCCTCTAAAAATGACAATTGAAATCTTGTTGCATCTAAATATAAGATCTAGTGGCAAACTACTTCATTATGTTGTAGTAAAAGAATAGAAGGTTTAGACCTCATAGATTGCGAGAATATAGTGTTTGAAGTTGAAAAAAAGTTTTTGGGGGCATCCAAATTTTAGGCATCACTAGTTTGGAGAAGCTTTTGCGCAAGTTAATTTCACTTTTTTGTTTGAACTTTTTTTTGTTTGTTGTTTGTGATAAAAATTGGTCACATATTAAAAGAATTTTAAAAGATTTCAAATTTGAGAATATGTACCAAAAATTCGAAAAGGGAACTAGCTTCAAGAAAAGTCTCACACAAAGTCTTTTTTTCAACAATTTATGGCTTACATATATAGTAATTTCTTCAAAATGTAAACAATGGAGTTCTAGATTTTAGCTAGCTTTAGAAGAGGAAATAATAATAACAAAATTCGCCCAAAATTCCAAACTTTATCAAGCTTGATCAATTTGTGTACAAGCTGAAGTGAAGGGGCAATTGGGCTTATTGGACCTAGCACGGGAGGAAACTAGGTCAAGGTTAGTGAAGCCCGACTCATCAAAAACCACTAACAATAGATAATATTCTCCTAAATTTTAAAGATGTTCCCCTTTCCCTTGATTTTGAAGATGTTCTTCACTCTATGAATTATAATTCTAGAATATTCAACATTAAATTTCAATCATATCTAAATATAAGGCAACAATCTCCCATAGCTTGTAAAGCCGCATATATAGTGCGTTCTAGGAGGAAAAGAGAAGATCTTCATACAAGTGGGGTGGTAAGAAATAAAACAACCCATGTAGGATATATAAATTACAATTAATAGGAGCTCAATTGCTCATAGTTAAGTGAAAAGTAGGAATCTGTTCTCATTAGAATTTCAGACGTCATTTTATCATAGTATAATAACTTTTTTCAGAAATAGTTTGAACGAAGAAAAGTTATTGAATTAGTCTAAATGTCATCTCCAATAAACTGCTTCAAATTTTGAGTCTTCAATCAAAAGTTGTAAACAAATTAGAGATAAGGGTTGGAAGGAATATTTTCATTGACATTTTCAAACATTCTCTCTGCAATTTGTCCATGATTTTTTTTAGAGGGTCAAAATCACAAGCAATTTTTAGAGATGAAAGTTAGCTTGATTTTCCAACTTTTTTTAGTTCAATTTTTTTGGAAAAAGTTATTTTACTATGTCAAAATAAGGTCTGAAATTCTACTTTGAACATAATTTCTATGTTTTGATAGTGAGCAGTTAAGCTCTCATCTTCAATTATCTCGGACCTTTAAGGAATTATGACAGACAATGGATTTGATTATAAAAATGATATCTCCATCCTTCATTCCTACAAATGTCCAATAACATTTTCCCCCACAACTCCTACGGACATATTGTAAAAAAATTAGAAAGAGCGGCAAAGTCCTCTTTGTCTCCAAATCCAAAAAACATTTCAAAAACATAGTGAATTTATATATAGAGAGAGATATTAATATATATAATTGATCCGTCATGGTATGAGCTACATTGAATTTGGGTGAATTTTTATCACTTTTTAAGTGTACTTCATTTAAGTTTGTAACCTCCTAAGTGTTTATATTTCCAACCTTGGTGCCCGCCTTGGTGTGAATGTATCTAAGTAGATCTGTGCAACTTTTGAACTACAAGTACTTGTATTTATATTGTTTTGACTTTTATTAGAAGATATTTTAATAATAGAAACTTTTTCAAAAATTAAAATAACAAACAAATAGTTGTTGTTAGTTGTTACTTGCCAAGATGATATTTACATAGTTTTATAAATATTAAAATGATAATTTATAAATCTCATGCTAGTGCAAATTGGTATAAATCTTTCAATGCAACTAGAGGTTGGCGCTTGCTATACTACGTATTCATCATTAGAATTTTATTAGAATTTTTATGTATTGGATAAAATGCAGAACAAAAACTTCAATAAATCTTCAAATAAAAATTACTAAATCTTTTTATAATTTTGTTTATAAGTAAGCATGTATTGAAATGCACAATAGAAATTTACTGAATGATGAATGAAATATATGCAATGGTGAATACTGTAAAAGATACACATTCATTGTAATGCATTCAAAAGTTGATTCACTTGTTACGAAATACGAACAATGGCAACCCAAAAACTTAGTGAATTGAAAAGCAAAACTTGTAAATTTCAAAATCTTCATGAATAACTTAATTGTTGTGAAATCCAAAATCGCCTCAATTAAATAAATTTTTCAAATCATTTGGTAGTAGCAATAGAATTTTGAAATCATAAAAGCTGTAAAAGTGATATTATAGAGGTCATTGCAAACTACTACTCTGTTTCTGTAATATAACATTGTGTGAAAATATTATTTTTATGTATGCATGATTGAAAATATTTTTACAAAACATTAAAATTAATTATTTCAAGGACTTATTGAAATCGTTATCATGCATTCTATTCAAATATATCAAAATTTTACTAATATGTGATACATTGAATGTGTAGCATAGCAAGCATGAGCCCCTATTATAAATGGTAGCATTTGTGATATTACAGAAGGAATTATGATTTTAGTAGTATGATTGATGATTGAAGGACTCCAATTCTATTAGTTGTTCTATTCAATTTCTTATAAGTGTCCTGCAAAACAATCTATAGGATGATTTTACATCAACAAATTAGGATTGGATCAAAAAAATTGTACCTTAGCAAATAAGTTTGGATCAATCTATATGAAATATCCAAAGCGGCATATGAAATTCATTTGAGAACTTCTTTGAGAACATATTCAAAATATCTTAGGTTGGTGAAGGTAATGAACTTCAATGCTCAAAAAATAATATGCCTAAACTTCACAATTTTCCACCGTTTCCTAAGAGTTTTTATGGATCTTATTATAGAACTGAAGCTAAAATAGATTTTGATTGTTATGTATTAACCCCTAAAGTCCCATTTTCTCTTTGGGGGACAAATGGGATTTTGGGTAGGTACCTATGGATTGAATTTTTGTCATGATTTTCTGAAACTTTTTTTTGAAGATAGAAAAACTGCTAAGCTTCATGGAAATATAATTTTTTTTCAATCGGTGTCCGGGAACAAAAGCTATGTCCAAATAAGCTCAAAATAGGGGAGAGGGGGTAGTAAAAATTTTCAATTTTTTTTTCAATTTTTTTACCTATAGTTTATATTTTTTCTATCACAAAAGCTTTGATTCATTCCATTTGGATTTGTTATGAGAAAGTTATGGACAAACTTGTTTTTCGAGCAATTAGAGCATCTTCTGAAAAAATAACTTATGGATTCTTTTATTAACGCCATTTTTACAAATTTTCAAAAAAAAAAGGTTCTATATGGTTTAGTTTTCTTGCTAAAACAATCATACCATTGGAATTGGTGGATTTTAATTCCATTTTAGAGATATTAATATTTTAGATTTTCCTTCTATCTCATACCTACTTCTTCTTAATGATTTTCTTAAGAATGAAAATTAAGGTTTTAAAATGATTTTCTTATCTAGACTCTCAACTTAATTATACACCATAAATATTTAAGCTCAATACTTTGTAGTGCCAAAAATTTAACCCCTAAAAGCCCGTTGTTCCTTCGGGGGACAAATGTGGTTTCAGGTAGGTACCTACGGGTTGAAGTTTTTTCCTGATGTTTTGAAACTTTTTTGGAAGGTAGAAAAAATGATTAGCTTCATGGGAATATAGTTTATCACAATCAATGCCTAGGAACAAAAGTTATGACCAAATAACCTCAGAATAGGGGACGGTGGGCAGCAAAAAAAATTTGCAGTTTTTTTTTTTGGTATTATTTTTCTCATAGATTATAATTTTGTCTATCTAAAAAGCTTTGATTCATTTCATTTGGATTTGGTATGAGAAAGTTATGGACATTCTTGTTTTTTGGGCATTTAGAACATTTTTTGAAAAAAATAACTTATAGGATTCATTTCTAAATGCAATTTTTCAAATTTTTCAATTTTTTTTTTTTTGCATGGTTAAGTTTACTTGCTAGAACAATCTGGCCATTGGAATTAGAGCATTTTAATTCCATTTAAAATATATGAATATTTTAAATTTTCCTTCAATCTCGTACCTATTTCTACTTAACAATATTTTTAATAATGAAAATTAAGTGTTTTGAATTTTTTTTTTGGGTAGATCAACTCAATTCTCCACTATAAAAATTTAAAGCTCAAAACTCTGTAGTGTAAAAGTTTTAAGGTAAAAAGATTCAAAGTCAAAAAATCCAGTCCCACAATGTCATGAAAAATTTGTTTTTTTCACTTTAAATGTAGATATCTTGCAATCTGTGCGATCAAAAACTCTGAAATTTTTTCTACAGATTCTCATACTAGTTAGGTGTAAGATCCTACGATTAGATGCGCAAAATTTTTTTTAAATTTTTTTTCACTCTTTACTAAAAACAATGACAGTTTTGGGTTTTTTTGGGCAAGAAAAAGGCCTTTGGGCCTTTAGGGGTTAAGTTAAAAATGTTCAAATTCGTAAATCTAATCCCCCAATGTGCTAAAAAATTTATTTTTTCACTTTAAACACAGATATCTGACAATCTGTGCGATCAAAATTTCTAAAACTTTTTTCACACATTTTCATACTAGTTAATTGTAAGATCTTACGTTTAGGTGTTCAAGAAAAATATTTTTCAATGTTTTTTACTCTTTGCTATAAAAATAGCAATATTGGGTGTTTTGGTAGAAAAAAAGGCCTTGCGCATTAATTTAAGGTTAATTGATTATAGTCCCAAATCATAAGGATCCAAAGCCAAGATAAAATAAGATTGAAAAGCAAGTAAGGCCTATCTAATCCAATCCAAAACAATTAAAATCATTCATCATTCCTAAATAAAAGGCGTCTTTTGATTTGGAGCTTAATCCTTAACGATTTCAGAAATCCAATTATGGGCTCAATATGTTTGTATTTGTGTATTTGACATAGGAGACCAAGAATTGAGGCGTACAATAATGACAAAAAGTTTGTAATTATGTTGTGAATTCAGACAAATTGAATGACATATAGCACTCTCAATTTGGTATCGCATCCCCTACTTGGCACAAAATTGGTACTTATTGCATATATATAGTGTTGGAGTTAAGTATGATAAGGTTTATATGTTAAAATGACTTCCAAATGAAAGATGCTAATTATTGAATCATCAGTTCAATGACGTATGTATCTCTTGCCACTTTTGGGCAAGTAATTCTCTCTTAACCCCTAAAGTCCAATTGTCCCTACGGGGGACAAAATGGATTTTGGACAGGTTTCTATGAGCTCAATTTTTGGTGAAACTTTCTAAAACCTTTTTGTAAGATAGAAAAACTTATTAGCTTTTTGGGAATATAATTTTTATTTCAATCAATGTCCGGTAGCAAAAGTTATGCTACAATAACTTCAAAATGGGGGAGATCGGGCAGCACAAAAAATCCATAAAAAATTGGAATCAATTTTTTCATTATTTTTTCTAATAGATTACATTTTTGTCTAAATAGGAAGCTTTGATTCATTCCATTTGGATTAGTGATGTGAAAGTTATATAGTTTCTTGTTTTGCGAACAATCAAAGCATCTTCTTGAAAAAAACTTTTTCTTTCACTTTGAATGCTAATATCTTTCAATCCATACGGCCAAACATCATGAAATTTTTACCACATGATCTGAGCAAAGTGTAGTACAAGATCCTACAATTAGCTTCTAAAAAAAGTATTTTTTTCTGATTTTTTGGATGAACGCAACAAAAGTAGCACTTTTGAGTGATTTTTGGCAGAAAAATGGCCTTGGGACTGTAGGGGTTAAGAAGTCAAATGTGATTCTACACATACCATTATGTATTAAAGAGATTATTTTGTCAAATCTTCAAATAAAGCATAACAAAGGTACGTTAACCCCTAAAGGACCAAGGCATTTTCTGGCTCCAAAACCATTGAAAACTGCCATTTTTGTTGTGATCACTCAAGAAACCAAAAAAAACATTTTTTTTTAGAACCTAACCATAGGATCTTGTACTTCACTTGTCTTAGATCATGTGGTAAAAATTTTCATGACGTTTAACTGTACGGATTGGAAGATATTAGCATTTGAAGTTGGAAAAAGAAGTTTTTTTGAACTATGGCCTGCAATTTTAGATGACTTTGACAGCCATTTGTGGATTTTTTTTGCACTATACACCATAAATTTAAAATTTTTATGTTGAACATTTGAGTTGAGAGTTGGAGACAAAAATTTCAAAATGTCAAACCTTGATTTTCACATACAAAAAAATTGTTAAGTAGAAGTAGGTCCAAAATTGAACGAAACACTAAATTGTTAATAGCTCTTTGGTGAAATTAAAACAACATAATCCCAACGATGAGATTGTTCTTGCAAACAAATTTGACCTTGTCAAAAAAAAATTTGAAAAAGTTTGAAAATTGCATTCAAAAATGAATTCTATAAGTTGTTTTTTGAAGAAGGTGCTTAAATTGCCCAAAAAACAAGATTGTCCATAACTTTCTCTTTATTAGTCCAAATAGACTGAATCAAAGCTTCAAATGTACACAAAAACATGATCTTTGAGAAAAAAAATTTAAAGAGAACAACAACATTTTCCTTTTTCTTTTTCTTTTGCCCGGTGAATTGCTTTAATGCTTAGAATGCCATAACTTTTGCTCCCGGGCACTGATTGAAAAAAAATTATATTTTTAGCAAGCTATTGTGATTTCCTATCTTCCATAAAAGTTTCAAAAAATCAGGTCAAAATTTGAGGCCACACGAGCCTGCCCAAAATCCCAAGTGTCAACCAAGGGGACTTTGGTCCTTTTTAGGGGTTAAAAAGATTGAAACCTGGGTCACTATAAGCAAACTGAATATCTCAACAAAACTCCTTTCATAAAAGACCCCAACTAAGGTAGTCTAATGGCATCCCTCCATTTTTAGAGTATAGGCTGCTTTCTTTTTAAGTAAGTAGAAATGAATAGTGATCAATTATGGCATAGATCTCAGGGAAGTTGTGGCACATTATGATTGGCTACAAGACTCTCAATATTGCAACAAGCCCTTGGTCAAAATTTGGAAGGTGTTTATGACTAGTATAGTTTGAACAAAATCTTTCACTAAAAAGTTCAGAACAATTATATTTTCAATTAAAACATTCAAGAAAATTATAGAAACCTTCCAAACTCTATTTCCATATACACAAAAAATTTGTAGTCAAGGTACACGCACTCTAGATATGCATAATTCCTTAAGTGATTGGAAATGGATCGGAAGCTTTTAACTTAACTTAATCAGAAGGTGCTCAATGCTCACAAATCACAATCGTCAACCAGCGACAAGCACTCACTTTGGAACACAAATCCTTATTAAAAAAATATATAAAATATTTATTCATTTATTTATTTATTACAAATGAAAGAACCATTGTATAAAAAAAACTGAATCACAAAAATTAAGCCGTGAGGTTGGACAATGAAGAGATGCAAGACATCGAATAACATATACCAGGACACTCAACACTTGCTATATAGGGCGCCAAATCCCTATTGGAATTAAGAAAAGAGGAAAGTTATAAGCCAATCAAAACTTGTCCGCACAATAAGGACGGCAAGACCAAGGAAAAGGTGCCAGCAACAAACAAAAACAATGAAAAGACACTTGGGTCATCTTGATAAAGCGGGCATCTTCGTGAGGCATTTCGATTACACGTGGCTTCAAACGGATTTCTCTGGCAAGAGATCCCACCTTCAAATGGCTTGGCGGTTGAGTCATCCAAAGATGGGTTTTTTTTACTAGGTAGGGTTCTGGCTTTGTTGTTGGTGTTTGGTGGCTTGGACTAGAGGCCTCTGGCTTTTGGCTCTTCTTAGTTACTTCTCTCTACCTCTTGACTTGTTCTCTCCTTCCTTCTCTTGCCCTTGCTCTCAAAAAATTTTTTTAGGAAAAATTAGAAAGGTACTATTTAAAATGCTTTTGAAAATATAAAGATGAGTCCGCCGAGGGTATGCCCTCTGGTTCTGTGTATTGTTTCCCTTATCAATGGAAATTATCCATGTGTTTCAAGAAAACAAAACAAACAAACAAACACTTGGATCCCTAACCGAGTACCAACTTTCATCCATTGGTCTGTTTTCATCACTCAATTGAATTGATCTTGGGATGGATGAAATAATGAATGTCAGCACAATAGCCCCAATAACAAAAATGCGGGGGCGGTCTCAGGCCGCTTGCAGCTGGGCATTTGTATTGCTTTTTCCTACAGTAAAGGTTACCCCTTTATTTGTGTGTAAGAAAAAAATGCGTGCGGAGGTGGGAGCGCTCCACATTGAGGCCACGCACATGCGGCTGAAGAGCTGACGCCACCCACCATCCGCCACGACAGGTGGCGTGTCGTGAGTGGGTGGCGGGGTGGTGGAGGCTCCCCAATCTCAACCCGCGCGCACATGCAGCCTTGGTATCGCCTAGCGGAGTTTTTTTTTGGAGTAATGTTTTTGCCAGGGTTGTTTAGGAAGATAGTTTTGGCAGGTGGTTTTCAAAGGAGCTTGGGTGAATGCGAGGCAGTTGTTGAGAGTGTTTTGTTTTTTGTTTTTTTGCATTTCGTGTTCTTTTGTTGGTTTACTTATTTCAGAGAGTACTTTCAATTGAAGGCAACACATTGAAAATATGGTGAATCACACGCTCATGGTTTTTTTTGCGTTCATATTAGTATTACTCACCTTCCATGGTCGTAGACGTCGTCGTGTAGTGCCCACTATTCCAATTGACATTGCTGGAGGTCTCACGATACGACGGTTGATTCCCATTATTGTTGCTATGGGGTGGAGGCAACAATTTCCACGTCGCATGTGGTGGGTTGAGCCATGCCAATACATTCACCACGATGTTGTGGAAGGTGATGTGTGGCATACATCGCCACAAATGTTGGATACTAGGTATTGGCAAACTTATCGTATGGATTTTTTGTCTTTTGAGGCTTTGGTTGATTTATTAACTCCCTTATTGCGTCCCACCGCAGTTACATTTGTAAGACCTCCCATTCCAATTAGAAAACAAATCAAACTTGTGTTGTATCGATTAGCACATGGTGTAAGTTGTGCTAGAATGCACAATTTATATGGATGCGGTGAATCCACCATTCGCAGATACACAATGATTGTATGTCAAGCATTAGGAAATGCAGAAAATGGTTTATTTTTCCAATTCATTCACACGCCTCATGGTGATCGCCTATAGAATATCATAGAAAGTTTTAGAGATACTACCAGTTTACCAAACATAGCAGGTGCAATTGATGGTACCCATATTCCTCTTACATGCCGACCAAGTACACAATACACTCCCATGCCTCAAGATTTTTTCAACAAAAAAAAATTCCATAGCATTGTTTTACAAGGAGTATGTGACACAAATAGGATGTTTTGGAATGTGTGTGCGGGACAATCTGGAGGTGTGCATGATGCTGCACAATTTGCTGTGTCTTCCCTTGCTACGCAGTTGAGCACAAGACAAATTTTGGCAACACCAGTAATTCGCTTGGGTGGAATGGACATTAGGCCATCCTTGATTGGTGACACAGCTTACCCAAGCAGGCCATATTTGCTCAGAAATTTCAAATTGGGTAATCCTGCAATGGTGGATCAAAATAGGTATGTTTGTTTTTTCCATCTCATTTTTTTAAGACATTCAAGCATTTTCATTTTCATTTTGTACCTTTTCAAACGTTGTGTGGTTTGCCCATGTTTGACTCCTTTATCAACAGTGGAAGGGTAGTTATCGAGGGAGCATTTGGATCTTTAAAAAATAGGTGGCGCATTCTTAAAGGATTCAATATGACTGTTGAAAAGGCAGCTCTTGTTACATTAGCTTGTTGTGTTTTACACAACTATTGCAAGTTGAGAAGGCAACAAGTGCCTGTCCCTGCAGATCCTAGACTTCAAAATGATCCTTATGTTGGCTTCCATGTTGGAAGAATGCAACTTCCTGGTGAAGGTGTGCCTGCAAAGTTGGCAGGAGAGGCCATGAGAGAGATTTTATTCCAATCGTGGGTTGATCGTAATCCACTTTGATTTACATATGCATATGTTGGCTTTGATATTGTTTATTGTCTTCAACACTTTGAAATAAAACTATTTCAATTAGTACTACTTGTGAGTTTTTTTAAGGTTCCTTCTTATTCAATTTACTATACCATGTGCAATTTTTTTTAAATAATTCTTTTTTGTTTCTCTATTCAAAATTTTGTGCAAGGTTGTCCACAACAAATTATGTGTTATGTGTGAGCAAAAGCTATCACAATATGGTTACTTGTGTAGGACAAATGGCATCAAAAACTCATTCCATAGTTTTACAGACAATACTTTAATAATCATTCGAAATCCAGATCATTTCAAATAAAGATAATTTCAAACACATTTCAAACACATTTCAAATACACATCATTCCAAAAAGAGATCATTACCATACCATGTATATATCATTTGAAAACCAAATCATAAAATAGACATGAAATGAAACAGTCTTGCAATGAAAGAAAAAACATAAAGACAGAAGAAGCAAATGCCACTAAGGCACTAAGTACATAACTATTCTGCATTCTTCTTTACCACGTCTGCGAACATAGCAGCTATGCGCTCACTACTAGCCTGTCAGAGTTGTCATATCAGACAGAATCGGACGAATCGGACGGAATCAAGGTTGATTAACTGCAAACTTTGGAGGCCAATAACTTTTGCAAAAATTATCCAAATTACACATATGAGATGTTTTTCGGCATCTACAGTTTCTGCAGTTAATCAACCCTGATTCCGTCCGATTCGTCCAATTCTGTCCGATATGACAACTCTGTAGCCTGTTGCAACTGGAACAATTCAAGTTCCAGTTTCCTATTCTCCTGACGTTCAACCACGGAGGCCTCAATCCTCATCCTCTCAATTTCAGCTGTAGAATCTGTCAACCTATCCAATGCACCTAGCAAATTTTTGTCAACTTTAGGCCTCTTCTTTGGTTGAGAAGAAACATCCTTGCCACGACAACCAACAAGATTTGCTGCACGTGTTCTTGGACTGCTTGCAGTACTATCTTGAGCGGCGCCGATAGAGGTAGCTGGACCAGAACGTGTTGGAGACATCGGCTGACCATCTCCCTCATGAACTTCATTAACATCTATGGGTGTGCTTGAGGTCCCTGTTCCTGGTACAGGTACTCCTTGATCCATCCCTCCCGGTACACCGTTGGCCTTTGCTGTGAGGCTGAGAATCTCATCAATCAAATCATACCATATAAATTTTGCGCCGTCGTCACATGCACCCCCTCCTGTTTGATTCCGCATCTTCTTCATCTTCAAATACGTGCTTCTCAACTTCTCCCACTTGTCTGACAACGACTTAACCTTCCGACCGGATTTATGAGGGAATTTAGCAACAAGGAGACTATGAATTCTCACCCATTGATGTTGCCGCATTGTCACTGAGTTGTGCGCCTCCACGTGCTCCTTGCACTGCTCCAGTAAGAAACGGATAGCATCACTGCTCCAAAGTGCTGGTGCTGCTGGTGTTGCTGGCTGTGAAGGTGGAAGTGCACCTGTTGAAATAGAAAAAACAGAAGGTGGGACTTGCGAAGAAGACGGAGGTGGAGGGGTACTTGTGAGTACCAAGGGAAGAGAACTTCCTCCTTCCATTTCTAATCCCTAGACCTGCAAAACCTTTGTGCTTGTTTAAAACTGTAAACCCAAAATTGCAAATATTGTTGAAACTCTTCCAAAAACACAAACTTGGACAACCATGGATGAAGAGAAGAAGAAGAAGTTCCATACAAAAAAATGCATGCAAAACTAATAGTTCCAACTTGTATTAAAAAGTAAAAAAGTAAAAAAAAAAATTGGAAAAAGTACCCTCCGCCCCTAGCTAGGCGGCCCTCCGCAGCGCTGGCGGCCCTCAACTTCGCTAGGCGCTGACCCGCCACCACAGCTAGCCCCGTCCCCCACCACCCGCCACCACCCGCCACCACCACCCCGCATGTGCGTGGCCTCATTGGCGATGGCCATGGACCTGCCACAGGGCCCGCCCCGTCAGCAACCAGCCGGGCTGCCGGTGCTGCTACTTGTGTTGGTGGCCAATCATCGTTTGGGACTAAAGTTTTGTTTCCATGGGGAGCTGGATCTAGAAGCCCCATCCAGGGTGTCCATGAGTAGGGTTCACAAATCCCAGAAATCTTCATGATGTGAACAGCCCAAGAAAAAAAATCCAAACAGATGTCTAGAACCTCCAGTGTTGTTTGCGCCTTTTACAGTGCTAGAGGCTTGGAGGTCCGGTTTTGGGCCCCCTCCAAGCCCCATAGCAACGCGCTCTTAGTGAGGTTGTTGTGCATCTCCTTAGCCTGCATTGCCCCCTGCATTTGCTTGCACCATCAAACCTGCTCACCTTCTAAATTAAAAATATGGCGATCACCTAAATTTTGGTTAATATACCTTGCATTTCTACATTCAATCCATCTTTTAGACCAAAAAACACTATTCAATCAAATTCATGCACCTTTTCATCCAAATTTGGCAACTTCATCCACATTTTAAACATAAATGGAAAATTTCTAGCGAAAAAAAGAATACTTCTGTATAGTGAAAAGTTGACATTTATTTTGAAATGGTGCAATCTGGCCCCGTGGTGCCAAAAAAATGGGTTGTCAAGCACTCACTTTCCAACACAAGTCCTTATTCTAAAAAACACATTAAAACATTTACAAAGACATCACTTGTCATATACTCTACCTAAATCCCTAAAAGAGGGGAAATTATAAGCCAATCAGAACCAGTCCCTACAATAATAAGGACGGAAAAGAAAGGCACGCAATTCTGAGGGGGGAAAAAGAACTACAGGGGCCAGTCGTCAGGGTCCCAGGCACCTGGAAAAGCTACGAAACCAAGGGTGCTACAAGTCTACAGGAAGAATGCAAGAACTATTGGGTAGTCGCCAACAGAACACTTTCATCCAGTGGACTGTTTTCATCACTCAATTGCAGATCTTGGGATGGATGAAAAACGAAGGTCGCTTCTTGCCGGCAGGGGACTCATCAGGAGAGCACCTCCAACGTCGAAACGTGGGTGCCCGGGAAGAGGATGTGGCAGCACTCCCACCATATTGGCGATGGGTGGATTTGCCACGGGGACCGCCCCATCAGCAACCTGCCGGGCTGCCGGTGCTGCAGCTTGTGCTGGTGGCCCATCATCGTTGGGGACCAAGCCGGGCTGCTGTGCGTCTCCTTGGCCTGCATCGCCTCCTGCATTTGCTTGCGCCATCAAACCTGTTCACCTTCTGAATCCAAAATTACGACACGAATCATGTCCAAATCCAGAAATCGACTCTCACACACACAAAGGACTTGAGAATCTACCAACTATTTCAAGTCATCCTGGCTGCATACAATCCTTCTACAAAGTACATAGATAGGGAATTCGATAAAATGGTGATATTTCATTTGTCATTTTCAGACCGTGCAGTGTAAACAGCAAAAGTGCCATCTATGACTGGTGTACATTTCAGACCGGGTGGTCTAAACTGTAAAAGTGTCAAAGTTTGCGGAGTAGTGCCCTGTCAACAAAATTTCACATGTAGAGAGTAGAAATACTCCTTTGGAAGCACAGACTTCATTTGCCAACAATCTGAATGTCCAACAAATATCAACTCTATCGATGCTAGCTAGCACAAGTCAACTACCTGGTATTTTTCCCAAATCAATGTGATAGAAAAACGAAAAATATATATATCATCACTAAACTTATACACAAATCCGGAAATTGCCACACACAAGAAATTCATTTGGGAGACACTGGAAGTGTTCTAACTGTATATTTCAGCATCCTCTCACGCAACCATATATACACCCTCTGAAAGCACCTGATTTGTCAATAATCTGGCAGCGCTCTCAATGTGGAACAAACATCAAACAGATAAAACATGCTATAGCAGCACCCAATTAACATCCAATTAATTGAAACACCCCTTCGATTATCAAGCACCCTCTCAGTCAACCAAAGCACTTCGACTCTCTCGGCCAACCATCCGGACTCCGCCCACAGCCGACCATGAACTTGACGTCCGCAGCTGAAGAAGTGTTCAAAGTTTCAAGAGCTAGCTAGATGTGAGCATAGTTTCGGGAGCCAGCTGGATGGAGGAGATCGAATCGCTTGCAGGGAATTCATAGTAGCAGAAACGATACGAAGGAGGGACAACGCTGGACTCGAATTCTGAGCAATTCAAACCAATTTGGCATGGAGTGCATACGGTCACCGCTAGAATTGTGATTGCCTAGCTGATAACAGAGGAATTGAAGGCATTTCAATCGAGCGAGTGATCAATCGAGTAAAGGGGAGAGTGTACATGCGAAGACTCAGAGATCGATCGAAAGAAAGCTAGAAGCACAGCAACAATAGTGCTACCAGTTTGATCAGACGTCACTTACTCTCCGCGAGCTCGCTCGTAAGGTACAAGTGACTGGCTCCAGGAGATCGTGGGGCGCTTAAATGATGTGCAATACAGACTAGGCACGGTTGTAATATCTAGGAAAGTTAAGGATTTATATGTAGGACGCTATGATTATGTCTAGGAAAGCTACGGAATTATATGTAGGAATCGAACGCTATGATTATACGTCGGACCTACGGATTCATATGTAGGCACTCTATATATGTAGGACGCAGAACAGGGTAGATGCGACATAGGGGAGAGGAGAATCTAGATTCAAGATCCCAATTCGGTGGGAGTGTACTGTTTTTTTGACCAGCCTCTCACATGCACCTGCCCGGCTACTACTCGCATGGTTACGCCTGTTGCCTCGCGATTGACTTCCTGGGAATTGTTCAACACAAATAAAGGAGACTCTTACTGCAAGGAAGGGAATTGATGTATTCTTTTAAGTTACCGCAACCGACCGAATGCGTTGTGTTCAAGGAAGTTATGTAGCAACTTACCTTGAAGAACGAGTCCAAAGAGTAACCGCCATTTTGAACCTTTTTGCATAGAAACGTGACCTTGGGAAAGTGCAACTGTCTGATTTTCCCAAAAAAAACTGATTTTGTCAATTCAAACGCTAATATCTTGCAAGCTAAATAGTAGAAACTTCTAAATTATTTTCTATATCGTCTCAAACCGGTGTACTACAAGATCCTACGGTTACATGTGTCACATGTGTCCAAAACTGTCTTTTTTCTAAAATTTGAATTTTGCACTATCTAGAAATGGCATTTTTTTAAGCATTTTTGGTGAAAACATATTCAAAAAACTTTAAGGTTTAATTTAGTTAATTGCTTTCCAGGTTCATGTTTTCTATCCATTGTTGTAGTATGTATGAAGGTATTTTTCAATTTTTTTGTGTAATACAGATATTTTTATAAATTGAATCTTTTACATAATAGTGATACTATTATAATAATAGGAAGAAAAATAGATTGTTAAGTCCTGTAGAAATAAGAAATGTAATATTTTCTCCAAAATAACATGAAAATACATTGATGAAGATTTATTGGTCATCAATCTAGCTATATTTCAATATTTGTAGAAAGAAAACTTAAATCCATTCAAACCAATGTATCACAATGTATCACAAATGTCTAAGATCTTACCAATAGACTTCAAAGTTTAAACCCTCACCTTTAGGCCATTGTACACTTTTGGCATCGTTTTTCAGAGCATAGCATTGTTCACTAGTAAGCTTTGCTCCCTTTAACCAACATGCATTTTTTGGTTGTATAGAAATTTTGGGCAAGTACATGTGACTAGAGATTTCTATACTTTCGGCCGAAATTTTAATGGGTCATTGCAAGAAACACCGGTCCTATTGAATTGTCACAAGGAGCTTGTGGAAGCTTCTTTTTGCAATAACTTTTGAAGCATAACTTGCATGAAGTTGAATTTTTTATTAGAGATGTCTGTCTTGAGGTTAATCATATCTCATATTTTCTAGAAATTTTTAAAAATCATTTATATTTAAATTTAAATTTAACTAATTTGTCACGTTTTGCGATTAAGGGTTTTGATTAATAAGGAGTACTCAAATTTAATGATTTAGAGCTGAAATTTCTATGGTCTATTTGCATAGTAGGAACTCATGTTTCTACCAAGGGGCATTCAAAAATATTTTATTTTGTGTTGTCTACGTCCATGCAAAGAGGGCTCTCTTGCGCGCGCAGTTCTGAACATTTTAGATGACTTCAAGATCAATTTTTTGGTCAAATCTCTTCACCATGAAGTCTTCCCAAATGGTCTATTTTTACTTTTTTTGAACTTCTTTTTTCCTATTTTTACAAATTAAAACTTCAAAGTATGTATTTTCTTCAAAATTTCAGCTCATTCTTTTTTGTGAATAACTTTTGATCTAGATTTTTTTTAGATCTGAAATTTTGGAGATATCCTACTTTTAGTCTAGTACTAACTGACCTTATTTTATATTATTTTTAAAAATTCATATGCAAAATCTCATGAGTACTCAAAAACAGGCCAAAATGGACCAAAAGTGGACGGCATTTCTTGCAACGATCCTAATAGAAGGTGGAGGTGAGGAATATCTTTCATATGCACTAAATTTTATGACATTTGGAAATATGGGTCAAAAGTTATGGCCTAATTTGGTATTTTTTTTTGTGAATAGGCAGTCCAGGCAAATTCAAAAAAATCACTTTTTCAAAAATTAAAAATTTGAAACTAGTTTTCTAGAGTTATATATATGTGAAAAGCTTTGAATCATTCTAATTTGATCAATGATACAAAAGTTATGAGGATTTTTTGTTTCTGGGCAGTTATAGATTCTCGACTCTAAAGTAAACTTTGAAGTCTTTTATCTTATTCAATTTCCAATTTTTTTTGAAAAATAAATAAATCATAAGATGTAGATTGTTTGTCACAACATTTCAACCACTGGGATTGGCATTTTTCAATTCCATAACAAAATTCTTAACAGTTTAGTATTTTGAATCCTTCTCTACTTCTTTCTACTTACTATTTTTTACCTAAATTTTTTCAAGCATGTAGCCAACTTGTTTAGGAAAACAAATCCAAACATTAGAGGAATTTTCAGCCCTCCGGAGGGTTGCTCCAAGGATCCCTTTAGTACCCTGAAATTTAGTTTTAAGGGGCTGAGAAATTAGTTTTTCCCCTATTTCCGCGCAGCTGAAATTGTTGTGACAAATTGACAATGGCACAGGAACCCAGATTTTTGAATAAAAATTTATTTAAATAAAAATAAAATAAAAATTTGCAAAATCTGTATGCTCCGGCGAGCAATCATACACTTTGAGTGCTCACCAAGGGCACTTTTCCCAGTTGACAGGCCATGTTTGAAATAGCATGGCCATGCTGATTTTTTCTCCAATGGAAGCACCACCATTTTGGACATGTTTTCATAGAAAAACGATATTGTGAAGTGTAACTGCTTGATTTTTTATAGGGCCCCAATTCCCCAAATAGCAATTTTGTGATTTCAAATGCTCATATCTTTCAATCCACACGGTGGAAATGTTTGAAATTTTTTCACATGTTTTCAAGTCAATGTACTACAAGATCCTATGATTACATGTGTCAAAAAGTTTTTTTTTCAAAAATTTGGTAATTGTTCTAAAAAATGACAATTTTTGAGCATTTTTGGTGAAAATATAGTCATGGAACTCTAGGGTTTAATTGAAGAAGAACAAGGTAGCTTAGAAAGAATATCATGAAGCGGTCAATCTTTAGTGGACTACACAAGGAATAATCCATTTTTTTAGTCAATGTTCTTGGGCTTCAATATAGTTTTAGAAACTAGATACTATATTTAACAATATTATGGAAGACTAAATGAATATATATAACACTAATTTGTATTTGCTGGAATGCTAAAATTAAGAATAGACTTGCATTGATATGAAATTTGCCACTCTCAAAATTCGATTTCTTTCATCAATTTTCTTGGAAGTTTCTTGAATGTCTCTTCAATAGGCTATGGAAGGAAATTATGTTGTAATTGAATGTAATATAGATTTTCAAACAAAATAAGATGATTTTCTAATCTTCTAAAGTAGGGTCATTTAAAATCAATAATGTCTTTACGCTTTAGAAGCATGCCCTAAAAGATCTAGATAATAAATAGATGCTCATATACAATATTCTATGCAAAGATATTATCAATTTAGGTCATGGATAAAAAAAGTCTACGAATTGACTTTTTGAGTTTTAGTAACTTTTGTATTAAATGTAAAGATGCCAATTGACTTCACCTGCGTTTTGTGAAAAATTTAATATTGGACCTAAATTCAAACTCTACTAAGTTATAATCATAGTGGTCCGGACAATTTTGATTGGATTAAGTTCACCCAATGTTAATGTAACTTCTACCTTTTTCTTGTTCATTCAAATTTTAGGAAGAAAAAAAAGGATTTTGCTTTCAATTTGAGCTTAGTTAATGATATGAACTTCACTATGTTTGATTTCTATTCCAATTTGAAACCTTGAAACATGAAACATTTTGCTACACTTTGAAGTCTAAGAACTCTAACCACAATTGTTTAATTGATAAGCATTAGACGATACAAAACATTTGTTCAACCAACATAATCTTCAATATAATGTCCACTTGTGCCTTGTGCCTTTGCCACAACCAAAATCATAGTAAAAATAATTTTCTAATTTTCTAATTCATAATAATTTTTTTGAAATTCAATATCTTTCACTTGTCATTCCAAACGCCACAAAACAAAGCCCGTCCACCCCTCCTCACCAAGAGCTTTCCAATGGTACCAAGCACGTGACTAAAATCAAAGTAAAAGTAATTTTCTAATTTTTTGATCCATGAATACTTCAAAATTCAATAACTTCCGCATCGTAGGTCCAAACGCCACAAATCCAAGCTCGTGCACCTCCCCCCCCCAAGGGCCTTTTGACAGTACCAAGCACGCGGGCGGGGGACGTATAGTCTGGGAGATCTCAATGTAACAAACAAACAAAACAAAACAAAACAAATAGCTTGTCTTAAGGTATTGATCTATAAACATGAATACATGCTTTTGGACTTCATTTTAGAATTAATATGAATATTCTTCAATGTTCTTTAAACTAACAAATAAATAATAATTAGAAATCTTCATTAAAAAAAATTTAAAATTGAAGACTCCTGAGAAGATATGCATACCAACTATAGAAACAAAAAGGGAGTAGATTTTAATTGTGAAAAATAGAAAAATACACTTTGCAAAGACATTAATTTTGATTATTTAATATTGGATACCATCTTGGAGGATTTGAATTGGATCCCAGTTTAGATTGATCATTGAAATTAGGAAAATCACTTTTTGCCATATGTGAACCACTATATTGGTTCACCCTTCAGATAATTGAAAATATAAAAACTATGAATGAGTTTTTAAGTTCAAAAGTGTTAATACATTAGATTAAACTATAACCATTAGTAAAAGGCTTTTAGTGCATAGGAAGAGAAACTAGATCAAAATTGCAACCCTAAAATATATAAAAGATAAAAGATACAAAAAGGAATCCAAAACAATGGTGAGAAGTTGAAAATGGATCTAAACATAAATAGAAAACCAATAAAAAAGAAGAAATATGGAAAAGCACAAAAGAAGTGAACAAACTTAAAATTACTATGAGAACACTAACATAGTGGTAGAAACTCTAATTTAGGCAATAAGTAGTGATTTAATGGAATTTCAGTAAATTAGTGTAGATGAAAGTGATTAGGAGTGTTAGTTAGTTAATTAGTTGGGGTATTAGTCGAATTAGGGTTTGGTGCTCACTCTCTCTCTCTTGTTTTTTTGGGGGAGAATGTGTGAAGAGGTGAAAAGTGGACAATACATAGAAGAACAATGATTGCAAGGAGGTAGGTTAGGATGATAGTCAATTTGTCGAGTAGGTTTTCACCTTGTGGGGTAGAAAGTGGGTGAAAAGTGAGGATTGTGGAGGTTAGATGCAAAAAGTGTTGGAAAAGAAAGTCCGTTGCCCTTACAAGTGAAAGCAGCAACTTTGGCGAGCTATCGCGAGAGCATGGAGTAGCGGATGGAGCTGAAAATTGGTGGAATGGTGCGTCTTCAAGCTAGCTTTCCAACAAGACTCAACTCGACCGATTTGGAGCATAGATGAGGCAGTGGTGGTCGATTTTGTGGTGGAAGGCCTACTGCCGCAGGAATTTCGGAGCTGCAACTTGACGGACGATTGCAGAAGTGTGGCCAAGTGGAATGAGCTGAATTTTTGGCGCAAGGAAGATGGAGAAGTCAGCTGTCCAACAAGATAAGGCTCGCTCAATTTGGAGCCAGGATGAAGACAGGGCGGACAGATTAGTAGGAAGAGGTTGGCTACCCTATCGGCTATGAGTTGTGTTGTATTTACTATGGTTCTTGTGGTCCCAAATGAATAAAAATGTAATGATAATTACAATTTAGATTGGGTCTTGCATGTTTGGAGTACATTTCTCATGGGCTTGTATGATTTGGATGTTTAAAAAGAATGCATCATTAGTGAATTCTACTTGTTAGGGTCTTTAGGGCACATGTGGAAGCATTGCCCAAAGGGAGTCTAGATTAGGCACTTGGTGTGAGTGAATTGTGCTGTGATTAGTTTTTAGGGTGCAATTTAGTTCACTTAGGGCCTAAATTAGGCAATTTTAAGGTGATTTTGACCTAGGAAGTTTACTTGTCCTTTCAAAACATGTATGAAGATGAATTGGGAGTGTTAAGGCACATAATGGGATGATTTTGAGGTGCTGTCCTTTTTTCACTTAGGCTTGATTTATCAAAAATTTACTAAAGAAAAAATTTGGGAAATCCATTGCTTGGAGGCATTTAGATTAGAGTCCACACACTCCTTTTCGGCCAAATTTGTAGATGGGTTTTACTTCATGGTGAAATTCACTCACACCATAACCAAGTCTTTCCATTTCCATTTTAAAGTTAAATATCAGAATATACTTCTTGTGTCAAAACCAGTTGAACAAATTTAGAATATTATTTTAACTCCTAAAGGTTTTTAATTATGTTTTCACCAAAAAAATTCCAAATCTGCCATTTCTAGTGCAAATACCAAATTTTAGGAAAAAAACATTTTTGGACATATGTAATTATAGGAACTTATAGTACGCTGATTTGAGAAGATGTGAAAAAAAATTCAGAACTTCAATCGTGTAGATTGCATTATGATATTAGCGTTTCATTTGACAGAAATCCTTTTTTGGCTTTGCAAAAAACTGGGTAGTTGCACTTTACAAAGGCACATTTGTATGAAAAAATGTCCAAAATAGTGGTTCTTTTGGATTCCTTCTTTAAAGCAAGTTGGCTACATGCTTGAAAAAATTCAAAAAATTCAGATCATTTGGAATTGTACAATATATAGGAAAAAATAATGAGTAGAAAGAAGTAGAGAGTGATTCAAAATACTAAATTGTCAAGAATTTAGTTATGGAAACAAAAATGCCAATTCCAATAGTTGTAATGTTTTAATAAACAATCTACATCCTAAAATTTATTTATTTTTCAAAATATTATATATTTTTTTCAAAAATTGAGTTAAATGAAGGACCTCACAGTTTATTTTAGAGTAGAGACTCCACAACTACCCTCAAACTAAAACTTCTCATAACTTTCATCTCATTAATCCAAATAGAATGATTAAAAGCTTTTAATATTTACACACATATATATATATTTAACCAAGTTCCATTTTTAATTTCTTAAAATAGTGACTTTTTGACAAGTTTTTTGAGTTGTCTGGTCTGCCAACTGTTTAATGAAAATTACATATCATGCAATAACTTCTTAATCACTAAAGTTTTATGACTATATTTTCATTGAAAATGCTCAAAATTGCCATTTTTAGTACAAGAACGCAATTTTTGAAAAAAAAAAATTTTGGCACATATAACCATAAGGGTCGTGTAGTATGCTAACTTGTGAATATGTAATAAAAATTTCAGAAATTTCCACCACGTGGATTGCAAACTATAAGCGTTCAAATTCACTAAAATAACTTTTTTGGCCCAGCAAAAAATAGGGCAGCAGTACTTCAAAAGCTCACTTTTTGATGAAAAAATGTCCAAATTGGTAGTGCTTCTTTGTATTATTTTTCCTAGACAAGTTGGCCACATGCTTGAAAAATTTCACTTCCTTTGGAATTGTACAACATATAAGAAAAAATTGTAAGTAGATAGTAGTAGATAGTAGTAGATAATGATTCAAAATACTAAATTGTCAAGAAGTTCATTATAGATCTGAAAAATGCCAATCTCAATGGTTGCAATGTTGTAATAAATAATCTACATTCTAGGATATTATTTTTTTCAAAAAACATTGAAAATTGAGTAAGATAAAGGACTACAAAGTTTATTTTAGAGTAGAGAATCTATAACTGCCTGCAAACTAAAAATCCTCAAAACTTTTGACTCATTGATCATAATGGGATGATTCAAAGCTTTCCACATATATATAACTCTAAAAAAACAATTTCAAATTTTTTGTTTTTGAAAAAAGTGATTTGCCCAAACACCCTAGTTACAATAAAAAAATACTCCATAACATATTAGGCCATAACTTTTGACTCACATTTTCAAATGTCATGAAATTTAGTGCATATGAAAGGCACTCCTTGCGTCCACCTTCAATTATAATTTCAGCCAAAAATATAAAAATCTCTAGTCACATGTACCTGCCTAAAATTTCTATACATCCAAAAAATGCATGCCAGTTATTTAGGGGTTAACCATGTAGTAAAAGGTTGTGAAAATTATTGCATTTAAAAATTATCCTATGTGAAAGTCAAACTCAGATATAAATGATGTATTTTCTGGTATGTCTAAATGTTTGGAATATTGCAAATGAAATTTCTGCAGCATTTCTGTAGTGTAACACCAATAATTTCAATTGCTGAAACCCTTTTGCACACAAAAAAGAAAGTATTTTGGCACATAGGTGCCAAATCAGACCTTCACATACAAAACTCCCTATGCACAAGTTGCGTGAAAATTAAACAAAAAAAAGTAAAATTCTATTTGTATTGTCTATGTTGCCAAAAGATGTAGTTTGGTCCTTTAGGGATTAAGATACATTTGAAACAAGAACCACTCATGTGCAATACATAAACATAAAACCTCAAGGGGACATTCAAGCTAAGGGATAATGCAAAGGTATGGCATGCGTATCAATCTCATGGATATAAAAAAAATGTAAATTATAATCCATCTCACTATGATTATCCTCCCTATGGTTGACAGCTCATTCTAAGAACGCGCTTGAAACAAAAGATCTCACTTTCCCCATTGGATTTCCATATCTTCACTATTCCCTTCAAATATCTCATTATTTTGAAGATATTAATCCTATGTGTACAACTATATTCTTCAAAAGTATATGATATAAACCATCCATCATATATGTGTCACATTGAACTTGGATGAATTTTTACCACCTACATGCAAATACTTCATTTAAGTTTTAAATTGAAACCTCTTGAATATTTTCCACCTCGGTGTGAATCACTATACCTTAAAGAACTAGCATTAGATGAGATTTCAAGCTTGAAGAAGATCGCAAGTTTTTGGACAGAGGGAACGGTGGCCAAAAAAACAATTCAACAAATTGCAAGGCTTGAATTGAGCGGGACAGTTTAATGATGAGGATTGCTATTATATGAGTCCAAGAGCATGAGCCTAGAAGACTATGCATCTATATTAAAGGTGTCTATATTATAGAAACCTTCCATGATTATAGTGTAGTTATGTTATAGATACCTATATTATAGGTGTTTATATTATAAGTACTTTCAATGGTTGTAGGATATCTACTTATAATATGCTTAAAGCTCACATGCTTGCATTTTCATGCTCACGCACTAACATCATTGGTTTAATGACATGATTAAAAAAATTCTATTTTAAATTTTTTTTAAATGGGACACTTGTACTAGTATGTGAGCCCAAGAATGCGAGCTTGTGAGCATTGAGCCTACAATATAATTACCTATAGTATAGATACCACGCACTATAGAAAATGTATGTATTATAAACACCTACAATATGGGTATTTGTAACATATATATCCTATAATCATAGACGATTTTTATAGTATAAATACCTATAATATAGGTGTGTAGTATTCTAGGCTCATGGATTCACACTTCTATGCTCATATAATAGCAAATTATCGCAAATGCAACAACTCCATCATTAACAACAACCACTATTGAATAATATGCCTTTATGATAAATAGTTTGGACCATACTAAATACCCATTTCGGTGTAGGGAGTTCAATTTGAATAGCAATAATCAAATAGTACCTGAAGCATCCCGTACCAATGAAACCTGGACATTAAATCCGTTCCACAAAGTTGGACCAACAAGGTAGATGTACCCTGTAAAAAACGTAGGAATTTTTTATTTTTTGCACATGACAAAAATGATATGCAAATTTTGAATTCATATTTGCAATTAGAGACCCCAAATTAGTGAGAGGGGGGTCTAGAACATACCCTAAACACGACACAAAATAGCTTGGGGCTTTTTTAACTTTTATCCCAAAAAATATAAATTCCACCTTGTTGGTCCCACTTCGTAGGATTGGCTTAAGTAACTGACATCTTGCCCAGTAAAACACCATGCTTCAGAGGTCAGATGATTTGTAATCTTTCACCTCCACTTTGTCCCCTTCCTTAGCAATAATGGTTACAACTAGTATATAACATTGTTAACCAACACTAGGGGGTCCCTTTTACTCTCCTCAAATGCTAGGAGCCCCTCAACATAGAAATTAACTTGTTAAGTGACTAAAAACAACAACTTCTTAAATTTGGCTATTGAATACAAGATCAATACTATCAGACATTCTCTTGATTGTGAGTGGCGGGGATGGACCAATCACCCCAATTTGCAAACCCGTCCAATGACCCCGTCCCGCAGTCTAACAATCCAACAATGAATATTCCTCAGTTTAGCCAATCCTAGCTCCACAATTATAACTCAATTCTTTCTCCAAGTATCTAGGGGTGAATTATGCCTCCAGCTTGGGAGAGAAGATTGAGTTGGTTAACAATGTTGGGTCATTGCAAGAAAGATTGACCGTTTTTGTAGCGCTTTTCAAAATTGGTCTTTGTCTAATGCCATTACTTTTGAATTATGAATCCAATGCCAAAATCAAAAATTTTATTTCTAAAGTTTTTGATTGTCAATGTATCCTTTCTTTTGCAAAAAATTTAAACAATCATTATATATTTAAAAGTCAATTTTGTTAATTTGTCATAGTTTTGGGTTTCGGGGTTTTTAACTCAAAAAGTAGTCTAATTTAATGATTTTCAGTTGAAACTTTTCTGGTATATTCCTACAGTAGGAATACATGTCCCCACCAAAAATTCAAGTAAAAAACATTATTTTGCACCCTCCACATTTGTGCAAATAGGTCTCCCTTGCGCACGCATTTCTAAACATCAAAAATGTTTTTTACCTAAGGGTCATTGCAAGAAACACCGGTACTGTTGAATTGTCACAAGGAGTTTGTGGAAGCTTCCTTTTGCAATAACTTTTGAAGCATAATTTTCATGAAGTTGGATTTTTTTATTGGAGATGTCTAACTTGAGGTTAATTATATCTCATATTTTTCAGAAATTTTTAAAAATCATTTTATACTTAAATTTCAATTTAGCTAATTTGTCACGTTTTGCGATTTAGAGGTTTTGAGTAAAAAGGAATACCCAAATTTAATGATTTAGAGCTGAAATTTCTATGGTCTATTTGCATAGTAGGAACTCATGTTTCTACCAAGGGGCATATAAAAATATTTTATTTTGTGTTGTCTACATCCATGCAAAGAGGGCTCTCTTGCGCGCACAGTTCTAAACATTTTATATGACTTCAAGATCAATTTTTTAGTCAAATCTCTTCAGCATAAAGTCTTCCCAAATGGTCTATTTTTACTTTCTTTGAAAATAATTTTTTCTATTTTTTACAAATTAAAATGTCAAAGTATGTATTTTCTTCAAAATTTTAGCTTGCTCTTTTTTGTGAATAACTTTTTGCCTAGATTTTTTTTAGATCTGAAATTTTGGGGATATGCTACTTTTAGTCTTGTACTAGTTTTCCTTATTTTATATATTTTTAAAAAATTCATATGCAAAAGCTCATGAGTACTGGAGTACTGGCCGAAAACAAGCCAAAATGGACCAAAAGTGGACGCCATTTCTTGCAACGACCCCTAATTTTTTTGGTCAAATCCCATCACCATTAAGTCTTCCCAAATTCTCAATTTTTAGTTTTTTTCAAAAACAAATTACTATTTTTTACAAATTAACCTATAAAAGACTAAGGCCCTTTTTCAACCAAAAAACATTGAAAACTGCCATTTCTATAGCAAAACGTAAGAAAATTTGAAAAGTATTTTTTTCTTACATCTAATTGTATGATCTTACACCTAACTAATATGAGAGTGTGTGGAAAAAATTTCAGAATTTTTGACCGCATAGATTGCAAGATATTTGCATTTAAAGTGAAAAAAACAAGTTTTCAGCACATTGTGGGACTAAACTTTTTGACTTTGAAAAATTTTAACTTTTCAATTTTTGCACTAAAGAGTTTTGAAACTTAAATCTTTGTAGTGGAGAATTAAGTTGAGAGTCTTCGGAAAAAAAAAATTCAAAAAAACTTAATTATCATTCTTTAAAAAATTGTTAAATAGAAGTAGATACATGATAGAAGGAAAATCTAAAATACTCATATATTTTAGATGGAATTAAAATGCACTAATCCCAATGGTGAGACTGTTCTAGCAAGTAATATAAACTATGCAAAAAATAAATAAATAAATAAATTTGAAAAATTTGCATTCAGAAATGCATCCCAGAAGTTATTTTTTTCAAGAAGATGCTTTAATTTCCCGAAAAACAAGAATGTCCATATCTTTCTCATAACAAATCCAAATGAAATGTGTCAAAGCTTTCCAAATAGACAAAAATATAATCTATGAGAAAAAAAATATTAAAAAAAAAGTTCAAACTTTTGTCTAATTTTGTTTTGTTGCCCGGGCTGCCCGCCGTCCCTTGTTATGAGCTTATTTGGCCATAACTTTTTTTCCCATGCACTGATTGTGAAAAAAATTATATTCCCACAAAGCTTATCAGTTTTTCTATCTCCAATAAAAGTTTCAAAAAATCACAACAAAATTTCAGCCCATAGGTACCTGCCTGAAAACACGATTGTCCCTCTAACGGACAACAGTCCTTTAGGGGTTAATTCATGAAAGGATGTATTTTCTGGGACATATTTTTTGACATAGAATCTAATGAAGAAAATACATCCTTGGAGGTTTTAATTTGTAAAAAATAGGAAAAACAATTTGAACAAATTTAAAAATTTACCATTTGGGAAGACTTAATGGTGATGAGGTTTGACCAAAAAATTAGGTAAAAACCATTTTTGATGTTTAGAAATGCTTGCGTAAGGGAGGCCTATTTGCACAAATGTGGAGGGTGTAAAATAATGTATTTATTTTTAATTTTTGGTGGAGACATATATGCCTACTATAGGAATATACCACAAATTTCAATTGAAAATCATTAAATTAGACCACTTTTTTGAGTAAAGAAACCCAAAATTTAAAACTGTAACAAATTAACAAACTTGACTTTTAAATATAAAATAATTTTTAAAAAATCTGGAAAATTAAAGGATACATTAATAATTTAAAACTCTATAAATTTCTTTTTTGATTTTGGCATTGGGTTCATAATTCAAAAGTTATGGTGTTAGACAAAGACCAATTTTGAAAAGCGCTACAAAAATGGTTGGTCTTTTTGCAATGACCCTGTTATGTAATTGTATTATGAAATGCATAGTCACTCACTATGTTTACTCTGAATTAATTCAGTGTAACAGTTTCATGGAATGGTTTTTTTATTTTAATAGCACTTTCAACCATATTTATATTTTCTAGACCAATCCATATGGACAAACAATATGGGTTAATGGCTTATGTAATTTGCATCCATATTTCTTTTATATATCCATATTCTATATTTGTACCATATAATATCCCATACCATATATCAAAATGTTCATATCTCATATTCATATCTGTATCTGTATCTATATCCGTATTTTTTATCTTTCAAAATCAATGGTGTTGGAGGGGGGAGGTGAAATTATTTTTTGAAGATCAGCAGCTCTTATTTTTTTACAGTAAAGGGGATTTAATTGCAACTAGGTGTGTTGCATCTTTTCAAGAGATAGTTATGTATTAATTGACCATTATTAGCCAGAATTAGTTTTTTTTTACTTTTTTAAATAGTACCAGGAAAGTGCTAGGATAGTGATCACAAAGAATTTGGTGCAGTGCAATATCTCTACATTTTTTGGGACCAAAAAGCACTTTTTCAATTATCTTCATGTACTTTTTCATCCAAGTTTGGCAACTTCATCCACATTTTAGATGGAAATGGAAAATTTATGGTTAAAAAAGAGTACTTTTATTTGGCAAATAGTAAAGATTTATTTTGAAATACTACAATATGGTTCTATAGTACCTCCTTGAAGGGTCTCTTTATGTGTGTGCGAAGAGCTCTAATCTAGTTGGTGGCAAGGGTTTGTTGTTGCAAAAAATTGAGGATACCTTAGCAAATTGGAGTTCTCCAAAGGGCCAAAGGTCTATAGAAAATTTGTTACTCATTCCATGTATATGGTGCCATATCTGAGCATGATAAATGTTTAGAATTAAATTGACTTCCAAATGAAAGATGCTAATTTTTGAATCATCGGTCCAACGATGTATTTTTGCTACTTTTGGGTACATAATTCTCATTCAAGAAATCAAATGCAATTGTGCTCATACCATTAAGGAACAAGGTAATAATGAGATTATATTGCCAAATCTTCAAATAACACGGAACTGATATAAGTCACAAAAGATTCAAACCTGGGTCAACTCAAACAATATCTATGTAGGCAAACTCCTTACAAAAAAAGTACCCCAACTAACTTCAATGAGGTGCTCACAACAAGCACTCACTTCTTAGCATACATCTGGTTCGAAAAACACATTTAAACATTTACAAGGACAGCACTTGTTGTAACATGTAGGACGCTACATCCTAAAAAGAGAGGAAATTCATAAGCTAATCGTAATCAGTCCCTACCGACACTAAGGTCGGAAAAGAAAGGCACGCAATTCTGCCAGGGTCCCAGGGACCTGGGAAAGCCACGAAACTGACGGAACCTGCTGGAGGAGAACCCACGAAGACTCGAAGAGTGAAAATACGGCTAGTGTGGGTAGTGCCATACAGAGTACTTTCATCCGATGTTCTGTTTTCATCGCTCAATTGAGCTTGGGATGGATGTAGTAACGAAGGTCGTTTCTTGTCGGCAAAGGACCCAGCTGACCAGCTCCAATATCAAAACGTGGGTGCTCGGGAAGTGGATGTGGCAGCACTCCCGCCATATTGGCGATGGCGGGATTTGCCACGTGGACCGCGGCGTTAACAACCTGCTGAGGTGCCGCCCCAGGCGCTTGTGCTGGTGGCTGCTGTGCATCTCCTTGGCCTGCATCGCCGCCTGCATTAGCTTGCGCCATGGGATGACACGTGTTCGCCTCCTTTTATCTGAAAGCAAAAATTCGTCATCAGTCATGCTCAAATCCAGAAATTGACACACTCACAACGAATTGGGGGCCACTAAGGTAGAAGCACCCAATTCGGACTGGATTCGTTTTTGAACACCTACAAAAGAACCTAAAGAAGATATGTAGAGACCCAAAGTGAACAAGTGCGGTTTCTAGAAGTTGTCACTATCATGATGGAGGTTCTTGTGTTGGCCAATCACCTATGTATGATCCAAGATTAAAGTGTGGCTCTTTCTGATGTTTGTGTGTCTACTTTGGTGTTAGTATAGTGTTCACAGTAGGTGCATCTAGGTAGTTGTTTTCAAAAATTCATATTATATTCATACAAGCTCAAAAAAATACGAAACCAATTTTTTTTGGTTTTCTAAACCATTTCCTAACAAGCATATATCATTTTATTTTGTAGCTACCTTCAGATCTGTAGATCAAAACAAGTGTCCGAATTAGGTGCTTCTACCTTAAGAACGTACCAGCTACGTCAGCAGACGTAGCTAGGGAGTAGAAATGAGTAATCGATCTGATATCACTTAATTTGCCAAAACGTACTCTGGCAGCGCTCCATGTCCAACAAACATCAAATATCGAAGCTCGCTACTGTAGCGGAACTCAACTCCTCTACCAGGTCATGCCCAAAACCACGTGACAGAAAACAAGTAATCCTCACCAAACATGCCCAAATCCACACCAGAAATTGGGAGACACTGAGAGTCTACCATTATTCAACTCTTTCAGCAAATCCATCACAGAAAGTCCACAAAAATTTGTGAGTACACATTAATACTCGTTCTGAAACTAAGCGAGCAATTTGTCAATACTCTGACAGCACTCCATTGATCAGTGTCCAGCAAATAGCAAATACGTCCGAATGCTAGCTATCCAACATCCAAACACTGCACCCAAACACAATCGAACGAGTAGAGAGAGTCAAGTGAGGAGGGTGGGAGCTCGCTTGGACTCACAGCCAGAAAGCTGAGCCACAATACTGACTCTATGATGCCCAATCGAACCAGAGCGAGTATATATGCACTCACAAGTCACAAGTGACTGGCTTATATAACTTAGTGTGATTGATAAATAGATATATAATTTTTCCCTACAATTTGTCCCATTACAGTTTGTCCCATTACAGTTTTCCCTACAGTTTCCCCTACAGTTTGTCCCATTACAGTTTGTCTTTACGTGTGTACAGTAACTTAGTCGGTTCAGTTGAAAATTCCTTCTTTATAAGAATACATGTTCACTCACACCTTGACTGGTTGCCCCAGTGTGGCCTTGGCATGTGTGATTGCTATCAAATAGGTTGGAGTTTGCGGCTTGGCCCTCACTCTCCATGCTACTGTACACACTTTGCCCTCACTCTCTTGCACTGCCTTTTTGTTCCCATACAAACACCTCTATTTTCAAATGCTATTTTTCACAATTTTGATGCAATTCTTTGCATCATTGCATTACTATGTAGTCATGATCATGTATATCAAATTTCAACTTCAAAAAAGCAAAACTCCATTTTTGTTTAGTTTTTTCATTTAGTTTTCATGGTTTTACAAGATCATTTATTAACCCCTAAAGGACTAAGACCTCTTTTCTACCAAAAAAACACTAAAAATTGTCTTTTCTATAGCAGTCAATAAGAAAATTTGAAAATTATTTTTTTGCATATCTAACCATAGGATCTTACACCTAATTAGTATGAGAATGTGTGTAAAAAATTTCAAAATTTTGAATAGCATAGATTGCAAGATATCTGTGTTTAAAGTGAAAAAAAAAACAGTTTTTCATCACATTGCGGGACTAGGTTATTTGACTTTGAACCTTCTTAACTTTAATGTTTTGCACTACAGAGTTTTGAGCTTTAAATTTTTATGGTGGAGAATCAAGTTGAGAGTCTAGGAAAAAAAATTCCAAAAAAATTTAATTTTTATGCTTCAAAGAATTGTTAAGTAGAAGTAGAAGTAGGTACAAGATAGAAGGAAAACCTAAATTATTAATATTTCTTAAATAAAATTAAAATGCACTAATTTCAATGGTGAGATTGTTCTAGCAAGCAAACTAAACCTTGTGGAATTTATTTTTTTTAAATTATAAAAATTGCATTCAAAAATGAATACTACAAGTTTTTCAAGAAGATGCTCTAATTGCCCGAAAAACAAAATTGTCCATAACTTTCTCATAACAAATCCAAATAGAATGAAAAGATTTAAATTTTCAATTTTTGAATTTTTTTTGCTACTGTCTTCTCCCCTCCAAGTTCCGAGCTATTTGGGGCATAAATTTTGTTCTCAGTCATTGATTGGAAAAAACTATATTTGCACAAAGCTAATCAATTTTTATATCTTCCAAAAATGTTTCAAAAAATAAGGACAAAATTTCACCCTATAGGTATCTATCCAAAATTCTCATTTGTCCTATAAAGGGACAACGGTCTTTTAGGGGTAAATAAACAATAGTAATAATTTTTTTTTAATTTGATTGCAAAGATATGTAGGAAAAATCTATATATACACCTTTCCTTCAGAAAGCATCTCCAAAAAAGTTTCACAATTTTCTCTATAGAGATTTCAATGGTGACAATATTTTAATACTGGAAAACTGGCATCTTCTCATTGTAGGTAGATCTTGGCAAGGTGATTGTACCATCATGCTCAAATGTACAAATTAGTTATATTGTGAGGGTCAAACAGAAAAATCTAGATAAAATATAAAGATATCTATTTCTTAAAGTTTGGTCCTATGACACCTTACATTGAACACTTCCTAGAAGGAATTGTGAAACCTTTTTGGAGATGCTTGTTGAAGGAAAGATATATGTAAGGATGTTCCCTACGTACCTCCATAATTAAATGAAAAAAATCATTACCAATGTTTTTTGATAAATGATCATGTAAACCATGAAAATTATATGAAAAAACACACCAAAAATGAAGTTTTACTTTTTGAAAGTTGAAATTTGGTATGCATGATCATGACTACATAGGAATGCAATGATGCAAGAATTGCATTGAAATTGTGAAAAATAGCATTTGAAAATAGAGGTGTTTGTATGGGAACAAAAAAGCAATGAAAAACTTTTAGTAGGGCATTGTATAGTATAGTCAAGTCTAATAGTCATTTACAAATTTTTTTGGATTTTGCTAAGCCTTAAGAGAACTTTGGGAGGCCCCATGTACACTAAAAGATTTACGGAATTTCAAATTGTAAATTGCGTTGGAATCACACTGAAAGTCTACTTTATCATCATTGCAAATATATATATATGTATTGAAAACCATATTTCCTATAGTTACACTATCTACCATCTAGTGTTGCCACCATTTGTGAAAATTACAACTTCTATTTAACATTACACATTAGAAATGAACCTTCACAAGTGCTTTAGAGATACTTCATCCACGACTTCATCCCATACCACTTGAATTGCTTGTATAATTTTTTGCTTGTTCATCACCCCAATGCAAAAAATCTTTGATTATCCCCCAAAGGTTCTCTATGAAATGGTAGATAATGTATAGAAGAAATCAAAATCGTTGTATGATTTAACCCCTAAAGTTCTATGACTATGTTCTCACCAAAAATGCTCAAATACTGCCATTTTTAGTACAATTATCCAATTTTAGAAAAAAAATTGACACATGTAACCATAGAATCTTGTAGTATCCTAACTTGAGAACATGTAGAAAAAATATCAGAAAATTCCACCACGTGGATTGCAAGATATAAGTATTCAAACTCACTAAAATCATTTTTTGGGCCCTACAAAGAACAGGGCAGCAGCACTTCACAAGCTCACTTTTTGATGAAAAAATGTCCAAAATGATGGTGCTTCTTTGGATTCTTTTTCCTAAACAAGTTGGCTACATGCCTAAAAAATTTCACTTCATTTGGAATTGTACAACATATAGGAAAAAAATAGTAAGTAGATAGTAGTAGAGAATCATTCAAAATACAAAATTGACAAGAATTTAATTATAGAATTGAAAAATGCTAATCCCAATAGTGGCAATGTTGTAATAAATAATCTACATCCTAGAATTTAATTTTTTTCAGAAAATATTGAAAATTGAGTAAGATAAAGGACTTCAAAGTTTATTTTAGAGTAGAGAATCCATAATTGCCCGCAAACTTCAAATCTTCATAACTTTTGACTCACTGATCAAATGGGATGAATTCAAAGCTTTTTATCTTTATATAACTCTAGAAAACCAATTTCAAATTTTTATTTTTGAAAAAAATGATTTTTCTGATCTGCCTAGACTGCCCAGTTACGAAAGAAAGTAACATATTAGGCCATAATTTTTTATTTGTATTTCCAAATGTTATGAAATTTGGCACATATGAAAGATATTCCTTGCCCCAACCTTCTATTAAAATTTCAGCCCAAAATATGGAAATCTCTAGTCGAACGTACTTGCCCAAAAATTCTGTACGGCCAAAAAATGCATGTTGGTCCTTTAGGGGTTAAATTATTCATTTTTCACTTGTTATGAAGTCAAAGTGCACTTCATGATTGCTATTCCAATGTAATTTGCAATTTCAAAATCGGTTCATTTTTTAGCATGCTAAAGCTTTCCAAAAGTTGCTAAATTTTCTAGTGAAAATTGACTAAACAATTTGTAAATGAATTGGACTTGATTATATAGTAGGGTCTAATGATCTGCTAATTTGTGCCATTCAATTAATTTTGCATAATATAGAGTACAAATGACATTTCTTGCCTTGTGTAATTAACATTCCATTTTTATACAATCCCATTCAAGCATACCAAATTTCAATTCCAAAAAATTAGAGATCTACTTTTAGTGAGTATTTTCATTTAATTTTCATGGTTTTACATGGTAATTGATTAAAAAACTTTGATGATAAAAATTAAATTCAACTATGGAGTTATACAAGAAACATCCATCCGCACATCTTTCCTTCAACTAGAATCTTTGAAAAAAATTTATAATTTCTTCTATAGAGATTTCAATGTTGGAGTGATAACGCCCTAATTTGAGAAAATAGATATCTTTTTATTGTACTTAAATTTTGGCAAGGTCATTTTACCATTGTGCTCAAATGTAGAGATTGAATTAGTTACATTGTAAGGGTCAAATAGCAAAATCTTGTTAAAATATAAAGATATCTATTTACAAGGTTTGGTTATAGGACGCGTCACATCAAACTCTTCCTAGATAATATTTATGTTATTTAATGGGGTGTTTTTTAGTATTAAAGATGTATGTATATAAATTCCCTACATATCTATGCAATTGAATTAGAAAAATTCATCACCAATTGTTTTCACTAAAACCATGAAAATTAACTTAAAATTTTTTTATCGAAAATGAAATTTTGCTTTTTTAAAACTGAAGTTTGGTATGCTTGATTGGAATTGTATTTTGTATTCATGTTGAAACTTGAGATGGATTCAATGGTATATAGCATTTTCAAGTTGGATTAGTATTACTTCTTGTACTTGGCGCAACATTGGTAATTATTGTATGTGTATTGTGTTGCATTTGGATGACTTCCAAATGACATATGCTAATTTATTGATTTTCATTCCAATTGTACATGTCTTGCCACTATTAGGTCTTTAAATCTCATTAAGAAAATCAAGTGCAGATTCTACAAATACCATTAATTCCTAAATGCCCAAGACACTAAATTTTGAAAATGAAGGATAACAATTTTTCTATTCAAGATTTTATGCAAGCATGTCCATTGCAAATCTTAATTTCCTAATATTGAGGGCTTTTGGAAATGAGCCTCAATTACACTAGATCTTGGAAAAAAAATCACATTAGAACTTATAAAAAAAAATTGAAGCATAGGATACTGAGAAGTCGTGAATTGATGAAGGCTATGCATGTTATGCCCTTTAACCTCATATTGTTTTGGTGACCAATTTTTAGAATTGACATGTGAAAAGAGGAAAACTTCAAATCACTTTCATAGTTTTAACACCCATATGATCAAACATTATAATCTTTCAATCTATTAGTAACACCGTTGAGTCTATTTTTTCCATGTGATCTTTAATATGTCTAATTTGATTTTGTACAGTTACAATTAAAGAATTTGATAAAACTTAGCAAAATTTTGGCTTTTTTCAATTTAGACCAAATTCCAAGAAGCTCGAAAAAAGGCCTGGAGCATCTAGGGATTAACCCTTCAAGGCCCAAGGCCTTTTTGGATTCAAAAGCATCATTACATTTGAATTGATACAATTCAAAAAGTTAGTAAGGTATAAAAATCTTAACTGTACAATTTAGTAGTTTACATGTTGTAGATGACGTAAATTGGAGTCATTTGATCTTCTAAATTGCAAGATAATAATGTTTTAGTGTAGAAAAAAGATGCTGAAGTTTTCCTAGAAACGCATTTGGAGGTGAAATTTGATTTCTAAACCTCCTCAAGTGAAAAAATATTAAATTACAAAATGATTCAAAAGCAACATACAAACACATTGGTGAAGAAAAACATCATTGAATTGACTTATTATGTTTGCAAAATGGCTTTCAAATGTCAAAAAATAGCAAGAAAAGTTGCAAAAAAACACATCTAAAGCTGAACCTCCTTCCACTAAAATGCTTCTTAGTCACTCATACCTTTTTGGATTGATATGAAATTCTAGTTACACAAACTAGACTAGTATGCGCAACTTTTCCAAAAATATTTACTGGAAATGGACATTGTATGAAGAAGAAACAAGCTACGGAAGTTCATTGTAATCCAAAAATGTCGGGATTTTGAACTTTGAATTGCTCCCAAACATTCAAAATAGATTTGAATTGACATGAATTTTTTTACGCAATAAATAGACTTCAAGGGGAACATAACCCAACAAATTTTCATTGAAACCAAACATTGGATGAAGGAGATACAAGCCTCCAAAGTTGCAGCCAGTAATAGCAGTTTGGTGAACTCAACTTGAACATCGTAACATTGATTGGCTTACAAAATATCAGTAAACCTTAGATTGACTTGAAAATTTAAATACACAAACCAGAAAAGAGAGCGCAAATTTTCCAACAATTTTTATTGAATTTGGACATCAGATGCAAAAGTTACAGCAATTTGAAATGGACTTGAAACTCTGTGAGGCCTTTTTTGAGCCCCTTGGGCGTTGAGGGGTTAAGGATTAAGGTAATAATGAGATTGTATTGCGAAACCTTCAAATATCACGTAACTGATCTGTAAGTCACAAAAGATTGAAACCTGGGTCAACACAAGCAACTGAATATCTCGGCAAACTCCTTTAGTAAAGGACCCCAACGACCTTAATCGGAAGGTGCTCAGTGCTCACAAGTCACAGCCAACAAGCCAGCGCTCACTTAGAACAGAAATCCTCATTCCAAGAAACACATTAAAGCATTTACGAGGACAGCAATGGTCATATCCTGTAGGGCTGTAAGGCCCTATTAGGGTTAAAAAGAGAGGAAATTTATAAGCCAATCAGAATCAGATTAAAAAAAAAGAAATAACAAAGGAAAGGGGCCAGTTCATCAGGGTCCCAGGGACCTGGAAAAGTCACGAAACTGACGGAACCAAGGGCGATACACACCTCAGCAAACAGGAAGAGTGAAAACAACGCTTGGGTATAGGCTAACAGAGTACTTTCATCCAGTGGTCTGTTTTCATCACTCAATCGATCTTGGGATGGATGAAATAACGGACGCCGCTTCTTGTCGGCAAGGGACCCAAATCACCCAATAGAGCAGATTCAACATCAAAACGTGGGTGCGGAGGTGGCATTGCTCCCGCCAGATTGGCGAGATTGGCGATGACTGGACCTGCCACGACAACCTGCCTGATGACTGGTGCAGCAGGCACTGCTACTGGTGGCCCATCGTTGGGGACCAAGCCGGGCTGCTGTGCATCTCCTTGCCCTGTATCGGCCCCGGCATTTGCTTGCGCCATCAAACCTGTTCGCCTTCTGAAATAAAAATTACGTCATCAATCCAGAAATCCAGAAATCGACACACACACACACTCAAGGAACTGAGAATCTACCAACTATTTCAGTACATCCTGCACAAAATCTTTCCACAAGTAGCTAGGGAGTACAAATACTCCTCTGAAAGCACTTCATTTGCCAACAAATTGAATGTCCAATAACCATCAACTACCGATGGTAGCGCAACTCAACTTCCTGATAAAAAAAACGAACAACATATATAACGTACATCAACAGATGCAAACATAATCAAATCCGGAAATCGCTGGAAATGGGAGAGACTAAAAGTGTTCGAACCGTTTCAGCATCGATCCTCTCAGGCAACCATACACCCTCTCAAGCTCCTTGTCCATAACTGGCAAGCTAGCGCTCAATGTGGAACAAACGTCAAACAGATAAAGATGCTAGCAACACCCAAAATTCAATTAATTACAAACACCGCTTCATCAAACACCCTCTCAGCCAACCATCCCGCTTCCGCCCACGGCCGTTTCCGCACCATAACTACTGTTCGGAGGTTCAAGAGCTAGATGTGAGCGAAGTTTTTTGGAGGTGATCGAATCGCTTGCAGGGATTGATAGAAGCTAGCAGAAACGATCAATACAAGGGGAGGGACAACGCTGGACTTGGAATTCTGAGCAATTCAAATCAATTTGGAGTGCATGCAGTCACGCTAGAATTCATTGTGAATGCACCTCGCTAGCTAGCTGAGAACAGAGGAATCGAATTGAAGGTATTTCAATGGAGCGAGTGATCAATCGAGTAAAGTGAGGAGTGTACATGTGAGGACTGAGAGATCGAAAGAAAGCTAGAAGCACAGCAACAATGAGTTCGCACTACCAGATCAGAAGTCTCTTATTACTCTCCGCGAGCTCCCTAGTACAGGACAAGTGACAGGCTAGTGTGAGGAACTGAGGATACGAGCGTGCGCAGCCTTGCCGTTCTCATTTGGATTATATGTTGGAAGGCATTCCAGTGGGTGGCACAGCGAGTATTATATTGGACATAAAGTGAGACAGGTGCGCGTTGCTAGTGTTGGTGGCATTGCTAGTGTCAGAAACTGAGGATACGAGCTAGCTAGGGTGAGGAGCTGAGATACGAGCAACCTAGTTAGTGTCAGAAATTAAGGAGTGAGGATACAAGCTACACAAAATAGTGAAATTAGGTTGCCTTGTCAATTAGGTTGCCTTACCTGAGAAACTTACCTCACGGATCAATGCGTGTTCCATATGGAGGCGCATGCCACTCTCTAAAACCAAGCCTTGAATTGGTGCACAAATGTAAACCATACACATGGCTCTAAATTGAATGCATCCTTGTACAAAAGCAGTAAATATTTCTACAGTGTGGTACAAGCTAGCTTGGGTGTGGAACTGGGACATGAGCGAGCTAGCTCGTGTCAGAAACTGAGGATACGAGCTAGCTAGCTAGGGTGTGGAATGGAGGAGTGGTGTCTTAAACTGAGGAGCCGAGGATGCCAGCAAGCTAGCTAGTGTCAGAAATTAAGGAGTGAGGGATACAAGCTAGCTAGGGTGTGAACTGAGGATACGAGCTAGCTAGCTAGGGTGTGGATTGGAGGAGTGGTGTCACAAACTGAGGAGCCGAGGATACCAGCAAGCTAGCTAGTGTCAGAAATTAAGGAGTGAGGGATTCAAGCCAGTTAGGGTGTGAACTGAGGATATGAGCGAGCTAGCTCGTGTCAGAAACTGAGGATACGAGCGAGCTAGCTAGTGCAGAAACTAAGGATACGAGCTAGCTAGGATGTCGTACGGAGGATACAAGCAAGCTAGCTCGTGTCAGAAACTGAGGATACAGGCGAGCTAGCTAGTGCAGAAACTGAGGATACGAGCAAGCTAGCTAGTGCAGAAACTGAGGGTACGAGCTAGCTAGCTAGGATGTCGTACGGAGGATACAAGCAAGCTAGCTCGTGTCAGAAACTGAGGATACAGGCGAGCTAGCTAGTGCAGAAACTGAGGATACGAGCAAGCTAGCTAGTGCAGAAACTGAGGATACGAGCTAGCTAGCTAGGATGTCGTACGGAGGATACAAGCAAGCTAGCTCGTGTCAGAAACTGAGGATACAGGCGAGCTAGCTAGTGCAGACACTGAGGATACGAGCAAGCTAGCTAGTGCCAGAAATTAAGGAGTGAGGATACAAGCTAAGGTGAATGTACCCACACCTGATAACTTAAGGGATTTTCCAACAGATGTTGAGCAATTTAAGGCACAAGAAATTTTTACCATGTAGAAAGATAAGAAATATGAAGATTCCCAAATTTTTGTATTTTTATTCCCAAAATTGAAATTACTATGAATTTTGGGAGTCAAAAAGTTGTCATGACTAGTAGCCAATCTCTAGAGTGATCCAATTCCGATCATCTAAAAAACTACTTTTCCGCTCACTATTTCTTATTTTTCTTCCTCACTACTTTGGAACGTGTTATAACCTTATTAGTCCCAACCTTGAAAAAACACATTTCAAGCTTTTTAGCTGTGGTTGGTAATAGTGCCCCTTGTAGATTGGTTATGGGTCATGATTGACTATGGATACATTTACCTTAGCTAGGGTTTGAATTGAGGATATCGCCAATTAGCTAGTGTCAGAAACTAAGGATATGAGCTAGCTACTACAAAAACTGAGGATACGAGCTAGCTAGGGTGTGGAATGGAGAAGTGGTGTCACAAATTGAGGAGCCGAGGATACCAGCAAGCTAGCTAGTATCAGAAATTAAGGAGTCAGGATACAAGCTAGCTAGGGTGTGAACTAAGGATATGAGCGAGCTAGCTCGTGTCAGAAACTGAGGATACAAGCAAGATAGCTAGTGCAGAAATTAAGGATACGAGCTAGCTAAGGTAGAAGCACCAATAGTTGATCATTTAAGGAGTTTTGGAGCAGATTGTGTGCAATATGAGGTGGTGGAAATTTTTCCCATATAAGAAGATAGGAAATATGGAGATTGCAAAATTTTCAGAATTTAATTCCCAAAATTGAAATTATAGTGAATTTTGGGAACCAAAAAGTACATTTCACTAGCACACAATGTCTTGACTCTTCCAATTCCGATTGTCAAGGATGCTCATTATTTTGGGACATCTGTCATAACCATATTAGTCCCAACCTTGAAAAAGACTAAAAAATAGCACTCAAACCTACTTTCCAACCTAAGGTTGGAAATAGCACACCCTACTGGTTGGGTACTGGGCATAGTCGACTACTAGTGCTTCTACCTTAGCTAGGATATTGTATAGAGGACACAAGCAAGCTAGCTAGTGTCAAAAACTGAGGAGCTGACGATACGAACAAGCTAGCTAGTACCAAAAATTAAGGAGTGAGGATACAAGCTAGCTTGGGTGTGGAACTGGGACATGAGCGAGCTAGCTAGTGTCAGAAACTGAGGATACAAGCTAGCTAGTGCAAAAACTGAGGATATGAGCTAGCTAGCTACATAAAATAGTGAAATTAGGTTGCCTTGTCAGTTAGGTTGCTTTATCTGAGATAAATTACTTCTCAGATCAATGCTTGTTCCACATGGAGGCACATGCCACTCTTTGAACCAAGCCTTGAACTGGTACACAAATCTATTCTATACACATGGCTTTAAATTGAATGCATCATTGTACAAAAATAGTGAATATTTTTATAGTGTGGACTATCGACAAATTAGTATGGAGCAACCTAATTTCACTATTTTGTGTAGGGTGTGGAATGGAGGAGTGGTGTCACAAACTCAAGAGTTGAGGAAACCAGCAAGCTAGCTAGTGTCAGATTTTAAAGAGTGAGGATACAAGCTAGCTAGTTCGTGTCAAAGACTGAGGATACAAGCTAGCTAGAGTCAACAATTAAGGAGTGAAGATACAAGCTAAGGTAGACAAGCCTATTACCACCCTGATTTGCAATCTGAGTTTATTGGGGCCAATTCCAAGAAGGGCATGTATTTTTCAGAGGTGTGCGCTTGTTTTACAAATTAATCCAAGTGGAATTATAACTTTTCAATCAAAATTGTAATTTCTACGAATTTTTGAAGTGTCAACCCTGAAATTACAAAACCACTTGTAGACTGGAGTCATAAACATCATACCAACAACCCATAACCACCCTTCCATGTATTTATTAGCACATAAGTATGAACCAATGAAAAATTGACACATTAGTCTTGGTGATATCAATGCTCTGATTTTATCAGAAAAGTGAGTGGAATTGAATGAGTGTAGTGATAGAAATGGGGCCAAAAATCGGATGGCGGAAATAGGAAGTTGGCGACTTTAGGCTGGTTTATCTTAGCTAGTGTTAGAAATTAAGGAGTGAGGATACAAGCTAGCTAGCTTGTGTGAGGAACTTTTAGGATACAAGCAGTCAAATGATCTGTGCCCTGGTGGAAGAGGCAGGGTTGTTTCTAATTAGGAAAGCTACGCCTTTATATCTAGGAAAGCTTTGGATTTAAGAAAGAACAGGCCGGGTGGATGCCAAAGAGGGGTGAATTTGGATTCATCAGTTTTGAGAAGTGGTGGGAATATGAGGTAAATGCACCTTAAATTGCACAGTTAAGCAATTCAATCTGATTCAATATGGTTTTTACTAATATATTGAATTTATTTTGTGGAGTCCCATTGGTAGTCAAAAGGGGATTCTATATTCTCTAAGAATGCATTTTTTGGACATCGTGTGAATAAACTACAAATTTCCAAAGTGTTGAGAATAGGTGTACCCAAATGCGATCATAGAGTCAGATGAACAGTAGGAGTACATTTTAGGCAAGAATATCTATTGTGCAATTTTAGATTTAGTTAAATTAAGCTTAGGGCCTCCTTACATGTATCAGTGTGTGGGTGCGGTCAACAATGCCAAAATATAGAAGGCATTTTAATGTTCCTTCTATAGTATGAGATACACCAAAATTGGTAGAATTCTCTCTCCTCCTTTCATGCTTACCAACTTCTAGTTGCTTTTTATGCCCACCGCGCTCTAGAAGCTGGTCCTTAATCTATTTCTTTGACCAGCTTCTGACAAGCACTAAATGTGCAAGTCTTTGGCCCGCAACTGGCTGGGTACTATTGGCATGGGTGAATTTAAGCCTATTGCCTCCTGATTGGCTTTTGGCAATTGATGTATTCTTTTAGCGCATCCAACCGAGGTACCTGGTTTGTATTTTATTCTTGTTTCCTTAATCCTTAGAAGACGGACTAGTGATTGTGGAAATCATCCATTTTGGAATAGTGATAATCATTGGTATAAAAAAAAATCCCAAAGCACTTGTTGGAAGTCAAGCTACTATAGAAGTTCTCCACTTTTCACACAAAATTCCAGGGTTGAATAGTTGCACTGCTATTTCTACACAGGAAAATTCCTTGTCATTCATCGGATGCCAAACGTCTAGACATCGTTTACAGGTAAATGGAAACAAAGAAAGAATCCAAATGAATAATAATCAATGAAATTGTGCAAGTCTGTCCTAGTGCATAGTTTGGTTGCGAATTTATGAACATCACTTTTATTGATTGATAGTTTGATAGCACTAGGACACTAGAGGTGGTGGCGATCCATTCACTAATTTGTTCCTGCGTCTCCAGACAATAATTTATGAGATTCTCCATCTGTGACAAGTTCACTGTCAACCAAGGTTCACAACGACTTTTTTTTCTTCGTTTTGCAGCATCCAACTAAGGTAGAGGTCACTATGTCGGACAACCCCATGTGATGGCTTAATCCTTAAGGTCCCCAAAAAAACGGAAACAAAGAAAGAATCCAAATTCAAAAAGAGAACTAAAATAGGAAAAAAAAAACTTACCAGCAAACTGGTGCTCCATGTTGTCTTGTACGCGGTTGTAATCTTGTTGCATTACAAAAATGTGGTTCCCTACTGGTTGTCTTGGCAACGAGCAAACATTGTAGTGATGCCACAATTACACACAAGGTGAGAAATGTCGTTGTCACCTTCTAGAGGCCTCCACTCCATTGGCAGATTGGCACTTTTCAGGCCCACCAATTCACTGTACCGAGTAAGTTTGAGTGTACAGTACATTGACTCACAGTCAATGAACATCCTGCCAAGCTCGTTTTGACACAGCTTTATTGCTTGCAGAAAATCACAGATGAAGATATCACGTAACTGATTGAGCTTGATCAAACAATGGACGGCATTCTGCATTGGTATGAAGCAGGTTAGTGAAAGAAGAACCTCAACGTCCATGAGAACATCGAAGTTCCCAACGGCACCAGCTTTGCCTTTTGTGGCAGTAGATGTAGACGGAGACATGTCCAGTCCCATTTTCACAAGGAGTGTTTTGTATTCACTCATCACTCATTGCGCTGGACTCCTCATGGATATCTAGTGCATCTCTATGTTTCTCAGCATTTTTTTGGCCTTAGTTTCCATGAGATCAACTAGTTTTGAAAGCTCAAAATTTCATTTGTAACTACGGCAGAAGTAAGAATACACGGACTGGAACAGTCCTTCCAGTCGAGAAATCAAGGGATAATTTGACAATGTCTCTACCACGAGATTAATGCGGTGACTAGCGCAGCTAGCGCCAAGAGAAAGGTGCCCATTTCTCCTTGATTTCGATGGTCACACCAGTCCTGGTTCCCTTGAAAGTACTAACACCGTCTACCCCAAAGCAGGCTAGTTTCAAAGCTAGTTCTCGGCGACTCAGCCTTCCCTCTCCCAGCAACAAAAACATAGTAGCATTTGTCAAGTGGTCTGATGTGCCCCCGTCGGAGACACTAGACAAATGCAGTAAGTGCGGGACCCTCTCCCACGACAACATCACGTAAACATGCACATCCAGCCAACAAGTGTTGTCAACTGCGGAGACTTTGTCTGCACTAATCAAAATGACCCACGCTAATCGAACTACAGCCTTCAAGGCAGATTAAACTACCGCATGAATGTGTTCACTCATCTCCCAACCGGTAGTCTTTGACCAATGTTTTTGGGCAAACTATTCATCTTAAGGTGTCTAAGCAAATTCTGTTCACATACGTAATTGCACATGGGCTGACCATGACTCAAGACCTAAAATAAAGTTGAGAATTGTACTCCCTTTCTTTTTATTTCCCCCTCTAAACCAGCAATGAGTTGGTTCGCCACTGATCCACACTGCTGCCGACCAGCCTAAAGCCTTGAATTCTGCAAATGCTTGCAGTCCACCTTCGTGAAGGTTCCACCTTTCTTCAACTGAGAAAACGGCACTCCATCCTCCAGGCACACCTTCTTCTCCTTGTACTTCTCCAGATCGTCACCCTTTGCCACAAATACCTTCCGTCTCCCTAATATTGTGGTGCAACATCGGCAGATGACCCTGACCAAGTCGCTGTTGGCATCGAAATCGCCTTCAGCCCATGTGTACTTGCAGGCCCACACCAATTGTTACCTCCGCGTGATTGTGCTTGGAGATACCTTTTTTTTCTTTGATGCGCAAGAATCTACGATCTTTGCGGCGCATTTCTTCTTCCTCTTCCGCATCAACACCCCCTCACCGTCTGTGCATGGAGCAGGCAAAACCACCGTCGCCTTGGAGGGACACTTCTGCTGCACAAGGGTAACCAAAGAATCAGACAGGCAAGTCTCGGACACATGGGTGACCTTGTCGTCCACGCCATAAGAAATGACGATCGGAGCAGTTGCCACAACACCCGGAAGAATTCTACCCTACAACAACAAGTCTCCCACGCCACAACTATTGCGGGGAGACCAGAAAATCTTGACCCAAAACTCTCTGGCAGCTTCAGGCGAGGAGGCGCCATTGTCTTGATCCTTGCAATCTGCAACGCAAGAGAAACACCCAAACTCCCCACAACAGCACTATATCTCCCAAAAGCAAGATCAATGAGGAAACAAGCAAAGCAAAATGCAAATTGCAGGTGACAACAAACAACCAAATATGACTTTATGAAGGCGTAATTGGACCTGCATTCTTGCATTCGCCAACAATCAAGCAGCCACCACAAAGCCATCATTCAAAATCTCCGTTTACAGCTTGCAGGTAGTGGCACTTGGAAAAACAAACAACGGCGCAATGCACAGCTTGCAGGCAGTGGCGCTCGAAAAAACAAATGACGGCACAATGGCTTTGAAAGCGAGTCAGAAGCCCAATTTTTTCAAACAATTTTCATCATGAACACTACGGAAAACACTAATATGAGAATTGCAGAAACTAACAGTCTCAAGGCACACATCTCAACACCATGCAAATGCGCGTGATCGCAACACGAGTCGTGTTGATAGCAGTCACAGGCTCACAGCGCCCAAGATTAGGCGCCTAAGCAACACATTAAACTAAGCAACAGATTAAACAAAGCAAGGAGGCAGGCGCACAATAAAACTTCTGCAGGTGCAAAAAACAAGGAAAGGAGGGAGACAAAGCTACTAATGGGAGCGCCAACAGGTAAACCCTAAACCCTAATCTACTTGCTAATTCAACAGCTTAGACGCAGCCAGGTCTGCGAAAAATGAAGGGCGCAAATGCAATCTTTGCAAATGGCCGGCGACGAATGTAGCATATGTATGCTAAAGAAAATTTGGATGAATACTCAAATTTGCAAACTAGGTTTGTCAACTACTCGCAAAACTGCTCAAATCTTGAAATTTTCTTGATTTCTTGCCATGTAGATTTAGCCCTTGATTTTTGGGTAGTTTTTGGGCGAATTTTAGCCACTTCCGAGATCACTGTTTAGAGCTGTTGCCCGAACGGGATGACAATTGAACTGAAATGAAATCAGTTGGCAGCGGTGTGAACACACTCACGTAACGAGCATCTTCCCATCTTTGGATTTTCGCATCGGACGGCGGAGAGAGCGATTAGGTCAAGCGTAGGCGTCCTGAAGACCCAAGTCTTCTTTACACCTTGTCCTCTTTGCTGCGCGACGCTCCAGCTCCGGTTTCTCTTCGCAAGCAATCCTTCGCTCCCAAGCATGACGTCCAGCGAGCTCGCCTGCACCTACGCCTGCCTCATCCTTCACGATGACGGCATCGCCATCACGGTACGTGCTTTCGTTTCTTAATTTGGGTTTAGGATTTTTCAGATTAGGACGAAAAGCGAGGTTGTTTGCAATTTTGGTGTGTACTCTCTCAAACTCTTTGATGGTGGCCGAGGCTTCGAGATGTGGAGGATTTGAGATTTGGCGGTGTTGTGATGACATGTAATTTTAGGGTTTCTGATTTTCCAGTGGCTTCAGGCCGACAGGAGGATTTAGGGTTCTGGTCTCTGTTGTGGTCGTACCGTTAGGTTATTGAGAGCTCTGAGATGGTGCCGGAGGCCTCGAGATGTGGAGGCTTGGTTGATGAGATGCAGATTTTAGGGTTTACGTGCATTTTTTCATGTGATCAGGGTTTAGGGTTTTGGAGAGTAGGTTGAGGGTTGCTGTGTTTTCTGTGGCGGTCTCTGTGGTGGTATTATACTGATTCTTTTAGTACACCACGGGCTAAGTGATGGTGTTCGAGGCTTCGAGATGGGGAGGCTTGGTGATGAGGTGTCCTTTTTAGGGTTTCTGATTTCATGGGGGGTACGGCTATTGCAGGCCGACAAGATTGCCACTTTGGTGAAAGCTGCCAATGTCTCAGTGGAGGGCTTCTGGCCTTCACTTTTCGCCAAGCTCTGCGAGAAGAGAAGTGTTGAGGACCTCATCACTAACGTTGGAGGTGGTAAGTGCCTAATTTGGATATTAGAACCATATTACATACCCTAATTATTCGTCCTACACTTAAAAAGTCGCTGAGCTTAAATCCAGTTCACCGTTCTCTAGTTTTAAATTTGTTTCTCCTCCAGCCACTAGTCTGGTTTAGGCGGCTAAGGATACGTCATTCTTAGTTTTCTTTTTCTTTACATTTCTAAAGTTCCTCTGGTAAGCTAATAGGGCTTTTGATCAACATTTAAGTGATGTTAAATAATGCCAAGTTATTGATGGACTTTTAATGTTGATAGTTGCCAATGTAATATGAAGCTAATACTCTACGGGGCTTTCAGTTTCATCCATATTTCAAACTGGAGTGGGTATAGTTTTCCTAGTGGCTTGAGATGTACTGCCAATGGTCATTATTCTAATGGACACATCTTTTTGCATTGGTATCTTTTTGTAATTAATTTGCTTTTTCCATTTCAGGTGGTGGTGGTGGTGCTGCTGGCGCCGTGAGCGCTGCACCTGCTGCTAGCGCTGCTGCCGTCGAGGCACCCAAGGAAGTGGAGAAGGTAATGACCCTTGAATCCCAATCATCTGACCGTGACTTGCTCTCCCACTTAGATTTCTGTTTGCTTCCCGTTTGCATCCAGTGGTGTTCCGTAAGTGAGAGGCAAACTCGTTGGTCTACCAAATTCATGATAATCCGTGTCAATTTTTGTGGTCACATTTTGGATTAATTTGTGCCGATCGTGCCCTCTACTTATGGTATATTATCCTGAAAGAAAATTGTCCTGCTTTATGTCGACTTTTACTTCGAGAAATGTTTGTTAGGTTTGTGTGGCTCTTAGTACTACGCCGTTTTCCGCGTCTGTCCTTAGGTCGTATGTTGGTCTGAAAACTGAAATCCAGTGTGAAGAAGGCAGACTTGTGAAGAACAAAATGGGTTCGACGTAGTATGGTCCGGTGCAGTGTTGCTCTACCTGCAGTGTGAAGATTTTTAATGCTACCTATTACTCTGCTATTTAAAGTTCTCACAACCAGTTATTCTTTTTCAGGAGGAGGCAAAGGAGGAAAGTGATGACGACATGGGCTTCAGCTTGTTCGATTAGAGTTGCTTCATGGGGCTAACAAGGATATTGTTCATGTCAATTTTGACCCAGACATTTTTAGGTCTCGCTGACCAAATGCAATTCTAAATACTCGATGAGCTCTTGCTTGCGGCTCTTATCATGCTTTGAGATCCCATTGGTGAATTAAAATGGCATTGATCACCGCCTTTGTAATATAGCCACATGATTGAATTTGACGGTGCGTCGACCTCGTATAATAAGAAGAAAAGAGGGCTTCATATTTATGAAATAGCTGTTTGGTTCGGTAGTTATCTTTAAGTTCGGATATTCTGTGAGGTCCCTAATGTATGCACTGTTCAGTACGTACAGACATTGACAAGAGAATGGAGCTGTAGTGGACATCATTGAACTTGGATCTCTGGAGCCCTAAATATAATGAATCGTCGTGGGTGGATGATGACAGATTACACACTAAGGGGGGTCAATTTCGGTACTTGATTAATTCTAAAGAGTATGCTGGCTGGTGTTGCCTTCGTATGTTTCCTGGTCTGTGTTTGTATGTTGCCAGTGGTTGAGTGTTTTGAATCCTACACAGCACCTTGAGAAACTAGATATTCAGTACAGAAGATGTTGAGTCTGCATTTGCTCAAGGCTAAGAGTAAGGTAAAATACCCCATTGCGGTCAAATGGCCCATGATGGACAACTAATGACCCCATTGTGGTTTTTCAGACCACAATCAATGTCTTACATGGTACTTATGGAGTAATTAGTGATCTCAATAGGCACTTCCAACTTTTCAGTGTAAAATTCATTGTAAAAACTGATTTTTCTAGGTCTTCCATGTTTGAAAATGTTGTGATTGCATTGGGTAGGAAGATGACCATATTGGATTTAGCTTTTGTTGGTCATGAGGTGGCCTACAGACCCCTATGGGTTGATCACTTCAAAAATTTAGAACTAATTCATACTTGGTCCAAAAAATATAATTTCAAATGTTTTCATTGGCTTTGACATTTATCTTTGTGTAGGAAAAAATTTGAAAAATTTCAGCAATGGTGTGAGGGTAGAATCCAAAGTTTGATCACAATGGGCTGGTCTACCTTATAATGAATGCACAATATTGAACTTCTAGCTATATTCTCTGGTTGATATTTTAGCTTGTTTAATACTCATAATGGCCGCTTTACACCTAGAAGCTGGGCCAATTCTTTTTGAAGCCAATTGCACTAATTTTTTGCCTATTTTTGGGTTGGAGGCTGTCTTCAAGTACTGGTACTCATAAGAATAAGATTATAATGGGGATAGTTCTCTTATATGTAAAGTCTTGAAGTTGGGCGGATTCAATAAAACCTATAGTTAAAAAGAAAGAAAATGGCTAAAGTTATTAGGTCTTCTTTTACACCTAAAGGTTGAGCTAATTGTACCAAATCCAATGAATCTGATTTGTTGAAAAATATGATAATTAAAATTTAAAAAAATTTAATTGAAATCTGATATGTGAGAATTAATCCTTTTTTTTTACTCTTTGAGAAAGCGCTAAGATGGCAATTATTTAAAATTTGGTGAAGCATTGTATTTCTACATTCATCCATCTTTTGGACCAAAAAATACTTTTCAATCATATTCGTGCATTTTTTCATCCAAATTTGGTAACTTCATTCACATTTTTAATGAAAATGAAAATTTCTAGCAAAAAAAGATTACTTTTATCTTGCGAAAAGCAGATATTTAATTTAAAATGGTGCAATCTAGCTATGTGGTGCCCAAAAAAATGGGCTGGTGAGATTATGTGTTTTTTGAATAAAAAATTCATTCCACCAAATTGGCTAAACCTCTAGGTGTAAGGGATCGGGACCAATTTTAGCCTTTTGTCCAATCACAAGTGAAGATTTTGGGCCTTTGACACAACAAATTGGCTTGGTTTATAGGTGTAAAGTGGTCCTAACCCTTATAAGAACATATGGATTTGGGGAGGGTTGCCTAAATTTGGGTTTTAAAATAATTTTTATATGGGTTTCATATAGCTTGTTCAAATGACAAATCAATGATGAATTTCCGTCCTCAAAACCATGGGCAACCTCAAAGCTACTATTCAACCTTTTTTTAAATCAAACTTTCTAGTGCAGAAACTACAAGTTCAAATTGTGATTCAAATCTTAAGAATTAGATTGATAGTTGCATCTTGTGAAGACAAAGAAAATGATATCAAGAAGTTCACATGTAGTTGAGCATTAGAGAAGTTTACATGAAAATTCTACAAAAAACAAGCCCCTTGGATTGGATTTGTTGTTTAAGGGTTAATGCTTGCATTTTCCATTGAGTTTTTGAAAAGTTTGTTCACTCCTTTTTTTACAAATATATTACTTACTTCAATTTCATCAAATGAATCAGAAAAGAAGATCATATTCTAGTATTCTAGTATTACTTTGCAAGAATGAGAAAATATATGAACAAAACATCACCTCAAAGCATGATTTTGTTCATCTTCCAAAATAGAGACTTTTGAGTGCAAAATGGAATGAACTTTGTGATGATATAAATCCATTTAATTTTCACACTTTCATGCCATGAGTCGAGAAATCCGGAATCCAAGTCGATTCATAGAGTGGGGAGAACCAAGTATTAGTTTTTATGAGCCGGTTCATTTTTATAAATAGGTTTTTCAAAAGGACAATCACCGGTAACCTACAGCACCGATCTGAGCTTATACTCAACATTCACTATCTCTCTCAAGCAGGAATGCCACTGAAGCAGAATAATCGAATCATTTCAATGAATATAATCTAGTAACAGTAGAGAACTTGATATATGAACTGGTTTGGTTGATTTCAATCTCTCTCGGGCACTCAGCGGATTCAGTTTCCCAAAATGCCAATTCAAAATCAAAATTTTGAGCAAATTCACAATCAATAGTTGTAGTAAATGTTACTCAAAATCAATGTTGTTTTGGTTGCCCAAAATCATACCTGATTTTTGAATAGGTTACCTTTTATCACAAGAATAAAGAAAAAACCGTGGATGAAATCATCAAAACATCTGCAATTTTACTGCATGCCAGGGCTGCCAGGCAAAAGAACCCATAAAAATATCACTTCACCAAACAACCAAATCACATAAATAAAAAAGCAGATAAATTCTACAGAAATTCAGACATTGGCTGGTTCGGTTCCAGTGCCAGATTTTGTTGTCTTGCTTTTGCCGAAAGGGGCAACACTTGGCCGACGCCCATCAACTCTTCCCAAGTCCCTTGCAAAATCGTCCTCGCAAGCAATTCAAAGTTTCAAGCCTTCCCAGCATGTTTAGACTTAAATCTCAGACCAAGACTTGAACAACAACATTCCCCATTCTCGCATTGAATTTTGCAGCCATGGCCGTGTGTTCGCCGTGCCTCACCACCTCGCTGCCCTCGCTCTCCGCCAATTCTCGACTGAATTCCAGCTTCGGCGGTGCTCGCGTGCAACTCGCGGACAATGTCGGCACGCTCTTCAGTTGTCGCGCAGGCGAGACTTCGCGGGTAGCTTCTCTCATCTTTTCAATTAGATAAAAAAAACGCAGGTGGCTTAAATTTTATTTCTGAACGCATTGGTTTAGATCCTGCCGATGATTGTGAATGCCGGTACTGTGATATGATACTCTGGAAGAAAACCCACCGGCTAGATATTTTGTAGGAATTTTAGTCGCGTTAAAATTGACAAAGTTTACCGTACAATTTGCAGCGTTTAATGCGACTTGTGTTTTCAGAAGGGGTGTACTGTTAGTGATAGCGAGTTGAAGCAGTTTTCTAGACGAATCGTAGCAATTTTGAGCAATTTTGAGCAACTTTGAGCGATTTGCCCTTTCTATAATTCCCTTCAGCACTTGCGTTTCTAATCATTTCATTTTCGTTTGCAGAAGATTAGGGGTAGATCTATTAGGTGGCCATGCATTTCGCAGGGTTTGGGTGACTAGGTTTTCTGGAAGGGGAGTCTTCTGTTTTTGACTTGATGCAATTTTGAAGAATTTTGAGCAATTTTCTCTTTTCGGCTTTCCCTTGCGCTTCTAATCTTACTCTCTTCGATTGTCTCAGATTAGGGCAGAGCTTGATGGTGCACCGAGCATCGAAACGAGCAGCAAGGTTAGCAGCAATGTCACTCCAGTTTCTCCTCTGCATATTGAGGAACCAATATTTTTTTAGGGTTTGGCGTTACTCTTGAAGCTTTAATATTGACGATTGGATTCATTCTCATATTGCTTGGGCTCATAGAAAGTGGCTTGGAGAGGAGTTCCGACGAGGCTCAACACCACTCCACACTCCAGAGAGATTCGGCAGTATTTCTACAAAGATGTGTGCCAAGCTACAAGGAGTGCTATCTCCGATGGAAAGCATAAACTCCGGGTGTGCATCTCCTTGTACTTTATGTCTTTGTCCTGAGTGAAGTTAGATTATCATCAGTATTTGTGGATTCACTGTACTTAGGCAAATAGATGGAAGGCTGTCTTAGTTTTGTGTACTCTAACATGCTTCTTTTTCCCAGTGAGTATTGAGATTGTTCTGATGTTCTTGAACAGATTCAAGTCACTATTCCTGAGCTGAATCCTGAAATGGTAAGCTCTCAGTAATCGCCAGTTGTAAATTTAAGTTTCTGGACTTGTGAATCCACTTTGAAGTGGACTATGTGAAGTTTTGGGTAATTCGAGAGAGTTGCAATCTATGTGTGCAAAACTTCCGTAAATTACTGTGCTCTAGAGCGGCTTGAAGTTCCAACTTTCCAGCCATGTGATACTTTACTGACAGTGTTCGTCCTTGGAGGCAGGATGTTTACAGAATAGGGACATTGCTGGAACTCATTCGAGAGGTTGCGTTCATTTTTGCTGATGATGGAAAGCGTGTTCGGGTATGTCATATTAAAACTCTATTTCTGCACCGAATTAAGGCTGTTGATTTTCTTGGGATGATTAAAATAATTAGGTGTGGATAGATTTGTCTGAATGTCTTTGTTTTTGTATCTCCTGAAGTGAGGTTGAAGTGAGGTTGAGGATACTCTGTTCACCACTTTAAGCATTTTAGCCAATATGTAGGAGTGGGCTTTCATTGCAAGATCAGAGCTGTGGAGAGCTCACTTTAGGTTCAAAGACCCAAATTCTCTTGAGATCAGATTATTCTCACTCAAAGGATGATGATTTCTTATGCAATCATTCAAAGTGGGACGTTGTAAACTATTGATGAATGGACAGTAGATACCCCATCTCCATTCAAAGATCAATGACCATAGACATTTAGCCAAGTCATGCTCACACCCAACTTGCTAATCCAAGGCCAACCATGTGTAGGAATAGATGAGTTGTTGTTGGTAATAGGGATGAGGTCCTAACGGTTTTAGTGTTCTCGACCTCACCAATAGTACCCTCACATCTAAAATTCTAGAACACTTCCGATGCAGGTTTGTGTACAAGGACCTATGGGAGAAGGAATATTTAGAGGCATGCCGTTGTCACTGGCAGGAACTCGTCCAATGCTGGAGCGTATGGACTGGGGCACCTACATCGATGAGGGCACCTTCATCAGATTCGGCGCTGTAGGTTTGGATTTCCCTTCCCCTTTCCCAATTCTCAGTTTCCACATATCGTTTGCTTCCTTTTTTATTGTCCATGCTTGTCTCTTGATTTTGACGAGCTTGTCATTGCAGGTGCTCAAGAGGTTTTCGAAGACGACGACATGTTCGTACTCATGGCTCCCCAAAATGCTGTTGGAAACTGTATCATTGATGTAAGCCACAACGTCTCTGCTTTCTAGTTTGAGCCTCTTCGAGGGTCTTCATAGGGTTAGGAGGTCCCGACTTATCTCTTGTTTTGATACTTTATCCGCCTGAAAAGCTAAGCTATTATCTGAAAGCTTAAATTCTAGGCGTGGAGTACTGCTTGGTCCTTATGGTTTAATCTTAACAAAATGCCTATGTGGCTAATGAGTGGATCCAGGATTTAAAACCAATGGTGGAGGCCGCAGGTGATAGACCAGTTATCATAATCAATCCAAGACTCAAGGTGTGCGCATGCAAATATTTCTTCATTGTATCAGATATGTTTTGTTATGAACTTTCACTTCAAATCACCTTCTATAACTAGGCATGATTTTTGCCAATGGAGGTTCTCTAGGGGGCATAGAAGCTCATATCAATTAGGCAACTGATAAGCTCATCTCTAGAGTCATGAAGCATGCAAACATCTTTGCGAGATTGAGATCTACATCAATCAATGTGAGTCTTTCTTGACAACAAACAAGTTGTGAGACCACCTTTTTTCGCAATTGCACAATTACACCTGAACACTTTCGCAAATTGTGTAACAGGATCTGCCAGCCTCAGGTGGTGTAATGCAAGTGAGAATGCTTTCCTTTCCAAGCCTTCGCCTGCAATTGCCTTTGCAAAATCGTTTGTCCTTCAAGCTTTTTGAAATGAAGTCTTATCTTAATGAGGTTTTAGGGATCGAAGTGGAGTAAGTGGATCCAATTGCGACGTTTACTCGAACGTGTCTTGCTTAGAATGCTTAGAATGCTTACTGTCTGAACATGAAAGGCTAGGATCGATTTTGGGTATACCTATAATCAGCACTTTGAAATTTTATGATTTATTCATTCGGTGTTCAAAAAGTACATGCTAAGGTGCATCAGAATCCTCTTTCAATGTTCGTCAAAACCCTATCAAAATTATGACAGTCCAATGATAGTGACCATACCTAGATAGATATAGACGCTTTGAGGTGTAGTTCACCTGAACGAAGACGTGGTTTCAAATTGTGCAGATCATAGGGCGAGACAAAAGGGTGGAGTTTGTGGAATCGTTCTTCACTTGCTACAACTTTCGACTGATGTACACATCAGGCACCCAATATCCAATTGTCGGTGCATTTAGGTCTTCGTTTCGCCCCTAATTTACTCCGTTTGTTCTTTGATAATTATGTCTCATATGCCCGACTCTCTTGTTGGCCACCTGAATTTGTGTTTATAGTAACGGGTGCAAACATCAATCTTCCTCCTGTTAAGGAACTTGCAACGAACTCATTTGTATTGATAAACAGATTCTTGATGAAGAATGAGGGTCTAATAATGGCACGGTTTAGAGTTCGGAAATAGCCAATGCTTGAAACCTTCAATACCTTTTTGAATTTACATATTTTTTATTAAACCTTTGTACAAATATATTATGTGCCTCAATTTTACGGAGTATCAATTTGGTTAAAGGAAGGTTTGTTGTTTAAAGAATCAATCATTACTCTGAGATATTAGATTTTAACTTTAGGCCGTGAACAAAATCCAAAGTCAAATCAAGTGAAGGAGTTGGTAGAAAAAGATGGATGTTCACATTTCCCCTCCAAATGCTGGATGGTTGAGAAGTTGTTTGGACGAATGAGGCACGTTGTTCATCACCATGAACTTGGGGGTACTAAGGATTCAAGATTCGTTAGAGAACAAGTAAATTTTGGCAAGGTCCTACTGTTCACGAGGGAGGTTTATTTGTCAGAGCCTCATTATTCTTCCTTCACTGTGGTTCCAAATCCAGAGCACACCACCATTTTCACTTTCCAGATTCTTTCCAGATTTTTTCCAGATTTTTAAACATATTCCAGAACTGTCCAAAGAAACTGATTCAAAATGTGGTGTTCCTCATTTTTTCTTTTGTCTTTCCATGAAAACTCACACAAGACTTTTCGGTTTGCCCCATATATTGCCAGTAGTTTATGCACTCGTTACTTTAATGTGAGTACCTGCAGCAAGTGCATCTGAATTAACCTGTAGAGATGGGGAATTGACAGGATGGCATATCCAGGACCGTATGAAATTTACAAGAGATATAATTTAGCCCGTGGAGAAGAGCGATACTCTCGTATTGCATCGTTTGACCACGCACCAACCCGGGGGGAAATCAGTGACGCTTACAGTGGCAGAGTAACGAAGGTGGAATCACCTCAAAGTGGAATCTGGTATGTTCATTCTATTCATTGTAACCCTTGAAATGTGTTCTTAAACTGTTGTAGCCTTGAGGTAGAGTATACCATTTGTGTCACTTCCAAGTTCTTGGACATATGGAGTCGTGTGATCCTTGGGAAATGTACAGGACAACACTCTGAAAAGAGAGATTTGGTGACAAGAGACGAATTTGAGAGCTAGTTTTTATTACCATGAATGACTTTCGTATGCAATTTCAAAGGAAGAGGTTGTAGACTCCTATGCGTGATAGTAGACAGACCCATTTTCATTCAAAGATCAGTTGCTGTAGGCATTTAGCCCCGTCATGCATATCCCACTTGCTAAGTGAAGTCCCAAGCAAGTGAATTGAGTAGACGAGTTGCCAATTATAAGAAGGATCATTATATCAGGTCCCTAACAGCTATCATATCCTATACCTTACATTAGTCTTGGAAGTTGTTTCCACTTGGCAATTTTACTAGGATGTGGATATTTTGAGGATGGCTACAAAAGAGAGGGATTGACGAAGTCTTGTGCTTGCAGGGGGTTCTTCTCAAATCTTCTTGGTTAAGAGTGCAGCGCGTTCTGTATTTGTAAAATGTACCATTTCACTGCTTCAAGAAGCATTTGTATTCTATAGTATCTGAGCAACCAGTAATGTAACAAGTCCAAAAAGATTCCAAAATCCATTCGGTTGACTCAAATTATGAATGCAACTGTCCCAATGTAGCCGCTATTGTTATTACACTTGATTTATCATGGAAAGACAGCATGTGATGCCACTTCAAATTGTGTGTCTGTTATTTGATCTTGAGAGTGTTCAAATCAGCATTTGAGTTAGGTTGTTATTATCAGACTTTCTTAATTTTGTTGGATTTTGTTGACAATTGAACAAGGATCCCAATCTATCTTTGCATATTTGTATTGGACATTTATTTGCAAATTTGTTTTTGCATATCTTTGCATGTTTGTATCTTTGCATGTTTGTTGTGAACCACATTTTAGCATGTTAAGTGGTGCAAAAAACTTTTGGTCCCTTGTTTTTGCAAGGGTGGGATCTAAACCTCAATTTAGGAAGTAGACATCCTATTGTGATTCCATTACTTGCATTCATGCCCTATTGTCAATTTAAAAAACATACAAGTGCAAAATTCAAATCCAATTTAGAATTAGTAGCAAACTATGAACTCAAGAGAAGTCATGACTTTTAGGACAAATCTATTTTTTGAATAAACAATGAATTTTGAAAGTTCTCATCTACTATAGTATATGTACAGTGTCAAATAAATATGTCACTTCATCTATCACATTGTTGGTTACCTTTTCATCCTTTTCTCCATCCATGTTTGGAGTGTATAGAAAGAGTCAGTTACTCCAAGGTTTGATGTTGCAAATTTTGCAACAGGTTGACTAGTTCTAAGTAATCTATATCACCATGGGTTTTCCCATCGTGTACATTTTCGGCAAGAACCTGCAGCAGGGTTGGACTACTCAGCAGTGAGATCCTTATTGATGGGAAGGATCGGAAGTCTGACAATGGCAGAACCAAGACTTCATCAGCAATGAAGCTACTGAACGGAGACATTAGTATTCTCTCCACTCCTGGATGCAATAGCAGGTGATTGGGTCCGTCCATATAATGTCGAAGTTCATCCAACTCCCGAATTTTGCCTGCGGCAGGGCTTCCGGTGCAGGTGCGTAAGACTGTCGCTCAGCGTGCCGGAAAAGTCGCCCTGGCCAAACGCGCCCCGACACAGGTCCACAGGTGGGCGGTTTTGCAGGAGTGCAGCATGTGAAGGCGTGCCCGACCGAGAAATCGAACCTGAGCGTCCGGCGGAAGAGCAGTGCGTTTTGCTATGACCTGGCTGTCCGGCTGGGAGACCTTACCGCGTAGGAAACTCGTCGTACAACTGTACTTAAGCGCGACCAACTTCCTGCTCGTCCTTCTCAACAGCTTTTGTCGGTTTGCCTTCATTGCTTCCCAGTTCCCACCATCTCCCACGCGCTTCGTCCGGCCTCGGCTCCAAGTTTTCTGAGACTTTCTGGAGGTATTTCGCTACGATCGGAGTCTTGGTTGTGATCCCGGGCTCATATTTTCCTTCTGCACTTCTGATGCCGTTGGCTGCGATTGAGGCTTCTGAGCTAGATTGTCGGTATCGTCATTGAAGCGTCTCATATGCTCGTAGGGCATTGCGATAGACACTCCTACTCTTCGTGAAAAGTGTAAGACTCTCTCATCTGAAACCTCTTGTAAGGCAACTGCACATCTGCGACGTTCTATCGCAATGCCTTGCAAAAGGGGTGTATCGTTCTCTTCTTAACATCTTGCAACTATCAATTGGAGACGCTTGAACTCTCGTTCTACGTCTTGAGGTTAGCTGTTGATAGTCAATGCTCACGATCCCAAATGTGCAGTCACCACATTGATGGTGGCTTGAGGTTTTCTCTTGAAGCTCTACACTATATTTGGTAACTTCTGGATCATTATAGAATTGAAATTACCAATATCTTGAACGTCTTAAGACTGAGCTCGAATAGTTGCAACTGTTAATTGGAAAGGGAGGAGACTCCATATTTTAGTAAGTACATGACACTTTGTGAAAACTGCTTTCTTAGTTTTCTGCTTTCAGCACCATATGCTCTCAGGCTCAAAAGGTGACTGCATGCACGTGGGACAAGTTGCCAAATAAACAGGCCAAATATTCAAGTTGAAGACTGCTAGTGATCATGACCCCAACATACAGCCCTGTTCTTTGTAACCTTTTTTGACGATTTCTAATTTCATATTGTGGGCCCTGTACTCTGTTGGCTTTCTGAATGGTTTTCAAAGTTGTCAACCTCAATGTTTATTCCAGTCTTGTTGGAAGAAGTGATTTTAGTGAGAGAAGACTACAGTACTTCTTTAACGTAAACAACATCATCTTACAGCTCTGATGGCAAAGTATTAAATGTGTACTGTTGCTTGTTCTTTGTTTGTTACTTAAGTGAATTCTTATATTCTGCGCTTGCAGGGCATTAAGAAACTGAGCGATGCTGAACTTGCGAAAGCCTTCCGAGCCGTGCTTGTAGAATTTCAGATTGCCCAGAAAATAGCTCAGGTATGGGATAAAATGTTCGCACCATTTTTTGCTGAAGATGTTCAAGTAAGGTCTGGTCTTCCATCTGTTTTTTGACTTTGAATAAACTTCAGTGCTTTCAATTTAAAGGCTGTAAGGTCGTCTAATTAGTTGTCAATGCAAGTTGCACAATAGCGGCAATGTTAAAGGACTAGATACATGTCACTTGACTATCTTGTTTGCAGGGCAACTTTGTAAACTCGAGTTGCTTTTTTCGTTCTGGTCACAACGGACTTTCTTGAAAATTCCCTGATTTCCCTCGGAATGATTTGGAGATTCTACAGTTTTTCCCTGCAAGTTTCATCTTAGTTTTCCTCTTTCCCTATGTTCTAATGTCACTATGGAGGGATCTTCAAAGAGTTTCTATACAAGAGGAAATCATGGATTTCTTTGCACGTATTTCATAAATTCTCTCCAGATTCCCTATGTACAATTAAAATTGGTAGACTTTGTATACATTTTACATTTCAATGTTGTTTCCACCTAATATTTGGTAGATTTTAGAAGATGCAATTGTCCCATATGATCAATTGTCACGGGTACGGTGAGGTTGGACACATAACACTTGTAAGTTGTCATGTAATCTCCAAAGCAATGAATTCCATTGATTTCACAATAATCTAACTTTTTTAGAGTTTGTACAATTTAGAAATCTAAAATACTTTGAAATGTGCAAATTTGAAATGAACAAATCTGTAAGATTGGAAATTCAATATATACATTTTTGTCAGATTTCAGCTTTCAAAATCTATAAACTGTATTGATTATGCAAGCTAAAATCTACATTTGGCTTAGATTTTGGAGCCAAAAATTTGCATTATGAAATATTAACCCCTAAAGGACCGCGGCCCTTTTTCTGCCAAAAAACATTCATAACTGCCATTTCTATAGCAAATAGTAAAAAAAAATGAAAACTGTTCTTTTTTTCACATCTAATCGTAGGGTCTTATACCTAACTAGTATGAGAGTGTGTGGAAAAAATTTCAGAATTTTTGACTACACAGATTGCAAGATATCTGCGTTTAAAGTGGAAAAAACAAAGTTTTCAGCACATTGCGGGACTAGATTGTTTGACTCTGAACATTTTTAACTTACAACTTTTGCACTACAGACTTTTGAGTTTTAAATCTTTACAGTGGAGAATTGAGTTGAGAGTCTAGGGAAAAAAAAAAAATCCAAGAAAACTTACTTTTCATTCTTTAAAAAATTGTTAAGTAGAAGTAGCTACAAGATAGAAGAAAAATCTAAAATATTAATATCTTTTATATGGAATTAAAAAACACTAATCCCGATGGTGAGATTGTTCTAGCAAGTAGTATAAACCATGGAAAAAAAAAAATAAACTGAAAAATTTGAAAAATTTCATTAAAAAATGCATCTTAGAAGTTATTTTTTTCAAGAAGATGCTCTAACTGTCCAAAAAACAGGGTTGTCCCGGACGTTCGTTTTTTCGAAAATCGCGTCCGAAAACCGGACGACCGGACGTCCGGTTCCGGTGGACGCTGTGGACGTGCGCTGACGGTGGCCAGTCGCCGTCCATAGGTCAAACAGATGGGCGGACGGGCGGACGGGCGGACGGGTGGGCAGTCGGTCGGTCGGTCGGTCGGACGGACGGACGGGCGGACGGGCGGGCAGTTGGGCGGTCGGACAGTCGGGCGGGCAATCGGGCGGGCGGACGGGCGGACGAGCGGGCGGGCGGGCGGACGGGGACAGGCGGGCGGGTGGTTCAGTACTTTGAGTTTTATTTGTTCAGATACATTTTTGTTTTGTTGCAAGGCTAGTAGGCTACTTTTTGAGGTTGCTTAGATCAATCGCTTCAAAAAGTCTCTTGTTCAATACAACAAAAATAAAAAATAAAAGAATACATACTGAACATTCTTTTAATTGCACTTTGAATGGAAAGTAATAAACTTAATACTTTCATTACATTTTGAAAGATAAATAGGCAAATTTGTTCTAGACTTCTAGTCTAGTAGAGACCAATGCTTGCATGAAATTTGTTGCATATGAAAGATATTCCTTGCGCTCAACTTCTATTAAAATTTTAGCCAGAAATATGAAAATCTCTAGTCACACGTACCTAACCAGAATTTCTACACAGCCAAAAAACGCATGTTGGTCCTTTATGGGTTAACCTTTAAAAGATGAAGGATTGACCTAGGATTGCCATTGAATCATCTTTTTCCATTATCGTGCGCATTCACCTACATTAAAATTTCAAAAGTATCTATTGGAAGTGAAGCTACTATATAAAATCTTCCTTTTTCACAACAAATATTGAGGATGAATAGTTGCACTTCTGTCCTATAGAGTTTGATTCTTTGTCATTCATTGGCTAGAAAATGGCCGCCGCGTCGTTCAAAGATTAAAGGATATTATAAATTAGTTCACTGGATGGCAAAAGAAGCACATCAAGACTTTAGACGTTTAGAAATGCATAGATGTAGTAAAATTCGATTATCCTTGAGGGTATTCAATTTAAAATGAAAATGGAAACAACACAGATATAATTTTTTATTTTCCACTGGAACAAATGGGAACAACCATTGCATTTAAGAAAAACAACGAAGTACCATACACGGAACTTTTATTTTTTTAGTTGTTTTTTCCCGCTAGGCTTCTGCCCATCCACCTACCTGCCCCGTCCGCCCGTCCGCCCCCCCCCCCCCCCATCCGCCCGTCCGCCCGTCCGCTGGATGGCGGCGTCCGAACGACAGTCCTTTTTCTATGTCCCCGGACGCTAAGAAACGAGCGGACGTGGACGTTGGACGTCCGGACGGACGTCCGAACGTCCAGACGTCTGTGCAACCCTGCCAAAAAACAAGAATGTCCATAACTTTCTCATAACAAATCCAAATGAAATGAATTAAAGCTTTCCAAATAGGCAAAAATATAATCTATGAAAAAAAAAAAAAAAAAAAATTTGTCCACTTTTTTTGCTGCCCGCCGTCCCCAGTTTTGAGCTTATTTGGTTGCAACTTTTTTCCCGGGCACTGATTGTGAAAAAAATTATATTCCCACAAAGCTTATCAATTTTTCTATTATCAAAAAAAGTTTCAAAAAATCATGACAAAATTTCAGCCCGTAGGTACTTGCCCAAAAACGCATTTGTCCCTCGAAGGGATAACGGTCCTTTAGGGGTTAAATTTCACAAATTCAATAGATTTGGAGGTGGGGACATCACTGAAAAATGCACAAATTTTCCCTTGAAAAATGCACAAAATTTCCTGTCTCACATTTCCTTGTAAAAGCTACATTCCCTGTGTACTGGAAAAAAGGCAAAAGAAAACAAATTCTAGGAAGGGATTTCTATTATAGTGCCTACAGGGAACATTGTCAATGTTTCTTGTAGGTGGATCATTTATTGATTTTTGTTGAGAACTCATTCATCCGGAATCAATCAACTATTAGAGATGTGTGAGTGGTGACATGCACATGAAAGAACAGAATTTTTGTAGTGAATTACAGAATTGTGGATTCCTAGACAAGGTATTGGAATATTTTAGAAATTGCAGTCCCAGCTCCCGCCTATCTGTAAAAGTTTTAATAAAAGCTCTTTTAACGTTATAATGAGTTTGCAGTATTAAACTTCTTTGTGCTCTTCTCAAAACGGTCCCCCTTGCATATTATACAGGAATTGCCATCCGGGGACGTGTGTGACCTTACGGTGAGAGTTACGTTACGAGGCCATATGAGAGAAGCTGGGACTACACATCAAGCCAGTGTTGGTTCCTATTCTGACATTGTAGTGCACAAAACGAACTAATACTTGCACAGTTTGTAGACGTGTGTCGATCTGCAAAGGGCCAGTTTTTGTGCACTGAAGCGATTAAAGAAAGTCTGATCCAGTCCGTCGGAACTTCAGGAAGCTTAAGGTCGAGCGGTACGGTCGTCGTTGATCATGGGGTGGATCATGGTTTTGGTGCTTCACTTGTTCTGTGGTATGGCTGCCATGGCTGGGGTTCATTCGCAAGAGAACTCAACATCCGGATTCACTTCCCTGTACCAGGAAGTTGAAGGTACTCAATCTCTTACTCAATTTGCTCCGTGCTCCTCAGATTTGGGTGGCTCACCCTCTCTGTCAAATTTTTCCAGTCAGTTGTAATTAGTGTCACTTACACTATTTATGCTATTATCATTGTGGTCACTATTCACTCCATTAACTTTGCCTAAGGCATTGATATGGGGAATTACTTTAAAATGGTGGTATTCCGCGTGCCATTTTGACCATCTAGGACGGGTATAGATTTCAAAACGGTTGTTTTGAACCATCTAGGACAAGTATAGATTTCAGAACAGTCGTTTGGAACTATAACAGTGCCAAAATTCTGGAATGCCGCCATTTTAATGGAAGTTGCAATCAATTGAGGACACTAACTCAACCTATTGTAACCCAAATCTCATTTAATTATTGAGGAAATTATAGTTTGTTGTGAATTGATGCAAGACTTTCATGATTAAGCGCCCAATGCGTGTTTACCAAAATCCACACCCTTCTGAACACATTACAATCAAATTGTCACCCAAAACGAGATGCACAAAATTGATCATACTGATGGGTAGTGGAGCAAGCCTGGAGCTGTGGGGAAATGGACAATTGATTTGACCGTACCATTGAAAAGATTATAATAGTCAATTTCAGCAATCTTTCAACTTTGGGAGGCCAAATCTGAGGCGCTCAGGAATTAATGGGCGATAATAAAATCATGCCAAAGTAGCAAATCAGATGTCAACTTTTGCTATAAGTGACGGAGTGTAATATTATCAACTAATCATAATGTCATGCAACAAAGTTGATCATGTAGCAGAATTCCATTACTTTTGCACCCTGCAAACACACATTCTTAAACTCCTAAACCCATACCCATCCTACATTTTAGATATTTATTCATGTACATATTTTTTGCAACTCAATTTGGCGCTGGAATTGTGGCATTATAACGAAATTAACCAAGTGTGTCTGCAGGGGATGCCATGCACAGCATCATGCACTCTTGGGTAGACGCAGGCACCAATTCTTCATGGTTAACCGATACACCAAATGATGGAATGGGGTGGTCCTTCACGCAACATCCCTGTTATGAGGACAAGACCCATCCAAAAGAACAGACTGTGACAGAGTGTGTCCCAGGCCGATCATGCGGCCCAGTTTTGATTGAAACCTGGTCAGGAGTTTACTGCAGCACAAAGTTAAACCCCAGCTCTTGGGTCGACTCTTACTATTTGGCAGCCATAAATCTGTGAGTTCAAAAGAATTCTGGCCTTGAACCCTCTTGCAATGTTTGAAGCTTTTGTCCTTCTAAGCTACTCGGACTTGTGTATCCTACTAGCAAGGGTGTAGAACTTGTGTCACTACAAAGTTATTCTCTTTATAAGCAAGGGCGTAGAATCAAGTGGTTGTTATTTCGATACAGAATTTGAAGCTAGAATTTCTGCATGCACAAATGGTAATTAAAAAACATGGAAAATAGGAGTCAGACTTTGGTAAATTTTATTGCGGTAAATTTGGCTTATTGAATTCAATCAGAATTAGAGAATGATTTATTTTAGTTATTGGAGTTTTGAGTGGAGATCTGAGCCAGTAGTTCGGTAGACTCCCATGATCTGAGTTCAGTCACATTTCAGTCTAGTAAGCCAGGATTAGTTGAAATATGCATTTCTAGGTCCAAGGGTTCTAACGAAGACCTTCACGTAGGTGACTAATTGTTGTGCATCTTCAGGGATATGGGATCGGGCAAGATTGTTAGTGGACTGCCTCCTGCAATTTTGAACCTGACCAGCCTTCAATCTCTGTAAGCAAGCTTAGAGGCATGCAACACTCTTAATTCCAAATCTTTATATATATATATATATATATATATGTGTGTGTATGTATATGTATATGTATATATATGTATATATGTATATGTGTGTGTGCATTTTCAAAGACCACAAATGCTTTATCTAATTGCAACTCAGTACATGGATTAAGAGGTAGCAAATTGGAGCTAACATCAATTTTGTCAAATTGATGGTATTCCAATATTTGGCATAAGTCCTAGATTTTGGATCTTTATGTACACATATATGTTACATTTTTTGGCTCTTGAATTGTGTCCCTTGAGCAAAATTCATGTTGAATGATTGATTAGACCTACTCTGTCATGTTTAGCAATTGCTCAGTGTGCTGCTGAATCTTTCAATATTTATATTGTCCAATTCATTTCAAATGTTTGTTGTTTTCATTTTCTCTTGTGCTCAGCAAAATTCATAATGAAATCAAGCTCTCTGGAACTCTTCCGCCAGGCATTTTTTGTAATGACAATCTTAAAACTTTGTAAGTATGGTAGAATCTGTTTATTTGCGGTTGCAAGAATTCAAGTTTATTTATTTGTTGAGCATGCAATACCAGCTTACATCAAAGAATTTTGCAATGAATGTGGATCTATAGCATGTTCCTAATGTATGATTTCAAATGTGGCATGCTTCTTCAGGGTACTTAATAATTGTTCCTTCAATGGGAGCATAAATAATGGCTTTTCCACTAATTGTAACGATAATACTGATCTTGAATTCCTATAAGTTTGGTCATACACCGATATCTCTTGATTTTGTTATGCTTCCGACTTCCTACATTTGCGCTAGGAATTGAAATAACCCCACAATTATTTAATTGTTACTTTAACTATGGTCGAAATCCATGAAATTTGGTGGTCATAGTAAAGGCCAAATTATTTACATTAAAGAGTTCACCCACTATTGAGTTTCACAATTGAAATTAGAACAATTTAGATCTCTAGAATCTAGAGTTGCTGGGATAAACTTCAGATCTATATTTGTCCTAGATTTTAGAGTTATGAGATTTCCGTTTGAACGGTTTAAGACTTTCCGTTTTTGAAAACCCATTTGTTTGAGCACTTGTAAGCCTAGATTTCATAACTTTGGGCAATAGACAATGTGAAAATTTCAAAGCTTGAGCACTCAAATGTGACGTTTTGGGTGCTTTGGATTTTGCTCTTATAATAACTCTAACCATGTAACACAATTGTAAACACACATTCACTTGCCAAAAGTAATTCAAGGCCGTTGTGATTAAAAAGTGTTTCTTTTGCAGAGACTTATCGTGGAACTCATTCACAAGCATTAATCTTGGGGTTTTTGACTTTCTTCAACACTTGTAAGTATTTTGAGTTATGATTCTTTAGAAATTGAATTCAAATGTTTGAGGTGTGTAGTGTCCACAATCTAATTGCCAACTTGACCTTGAGTTTTATGAAAGTTTCTTATCATATTCCAGTAGTTATTCAATTTTAATTGTCTGCTTGATTAATTGCAGGAATGTCAGTAACAACCAATTTAAAGGAGAGGTTTCAATTGAAGTGGGTTATTACTTGGAGATTATTGATTTGTCAAACAACTTCATAACCAACATCCCTTTTATTGATTCTGGATTCAATAAACTCAAATCTTTGTGAGTTGAGGACTACATTTGCCATCGTTTAGTTTGATTTTAAAATTACCTCCTTACATTTTCATTCTTGAATATTGGAACTTCGTAAGGACAAATTTGGAGGTGTAATTCAGCATGTTGATCATTTGTCAATATAAGATTTTGTGTTGTCTAATTGTGATGAAAGAACTTTTGAATCGTGTTACTCAATTTGGTAATGTTTGCACAGATATGCACAAAATAATTCCATTACGAGGTTTCCAATAGAACTTTTAAAATCGGAGACTCTTCAAGATATGTAAGTATACAAATGTCATTGGAGGTCATTTTCAAGGTTCTCTACTATAACTTTCTTGATGGATCTATAATTACATCCTATTTATCAAATCTAAAAAAAAAGATTGAGCACTTCGTTTCCTTTTGTCAATGTTGAATGCAGGTAATAAATCTTTTGTATTTTATAATTTCATAATAATATCTAACAATTTAATTATTTGTAAATTTTTATGTGCAGCTATTTGGACTTCAACAATATGTCAAGCTTTCCAAAAGACTTTTCAATTACCAATATCCCAACAATTCAAAAGATGTAAGATCTACATAACATACATGTATATTTTACTATTTATTTGTACTATTTTCTCATGAAATGTATATAATATTCTTGATCTTTTCATCTATTCATTAGACAATAAAAATGTTATATATTCTTTCTGAGTTTATGGTATATTGAATAAAATGGAAGTAATCTGCGTTTGCCGACTTGTGTATAGATCCATGAGTAATAACAAGCTTCTAGTATTTCCAAAATGGTTATTACAGCTCTCAAAATTGAAAGAAATGTAAGTTGTTCATTTCTTTTGTAAATAAAATCATGATTATTGAGCTATATTTCAATTGTTTTGAGCAAAATGAATGATGCATTTCAAATCAACTAATCAATGTTATAGATTCCTAGTATTTTAACTTAGTTATTGATAATGAATTTAACAATGAATTAAGTCTCAGCGTAAAAACTAGATTTGCATAAATTCAAGATATGTCTTGTTCAAAGTAGTATTATAAGAGCAACATCACTTCAATCATGATTCAAAAATTTGTATAAATTTTATTCACCAATGTCACCACAAGTCTACAATTCAACTTGATATGAAAACTCTGATGACTTATTTAATTCAAAGTTCAAAAAATTGATAACTATATACTAATTGTTTGTTTTATATGCAGAATTTTGGATTCCAACCATATTATAGGAGAATTGCATTTGCCAAATATTTCATGTCAAAATTCTACAATCACATTGATTTCACTATTGTATAACAATATCTCTAAATTTTATCCTTCCAATGATCCTTTATCATGCTTTAGTGAGTCAAGGATTTTGTCGGATAACAAAATCTTCTTAGGTGGAAATCCAATTTGCACAAACCAAGTCCCCAAAGAAGAGTATTACAACTGGTTTGTCGATTCAATGCATCATCACTTGTAGAAGGTAATCAATGCTACAGTTCATCAATATGTAGATTCTGTTCTATATAATAAATTTTACGCAGCCATGCTTTGGTTTGTCAAAACATTGGATTTTTTATGAAGAAAATAGTACATCATCCATGATGAAATTTTGAATTAAATAAAACCTTTATTTGAATATATAATTGTTTGTCCACTCTAATTGTATGATGTAATTGTGCGCAGTTGGAGAATTCAACATTGTCAAAAAGACAAACAAAACTTTAATAATTATCATGGCTAGTGTAAGCCCCATGGTGGTATTTGCCTTTATCATGGCATTTTTTGTGATCCAAAGGTTGAAGAAGAAATTTTTGTGCTACGTGAATTCCAAACTGGTAAGCTTGATTTATAATCTTAGGCAATACATTGCATCTATTATTTTACTTTTGATGAGTTGCTTAAATATTTCATCATTTTGAAAAAATTGTTGGATATTATAGAACTTGACAAGAAGGATGTGAAGCCCAACCTCTATTCTTTTACTGAACTAAAAGTTGCGACCCAAGATTTTCATACTAGAAATGAATTGGGACGAGGTGGATTTGGCATAGTATACAAGGTATAGGACTAACTCAATTTCAATTTCTAGCATTGTTACTAATTATCTTCAATTCATTCTATTTCATGTGGTTTCAAACTTCAAATGTTTTGGAGATATATTCTTTGCAAATGTAAATTCTATAGCTATAATAGATACACATGAATTATGCAAGACAAAAGAAATGTGAGATTATTCTCAAATTTTTACAAGCCACATGTGGAGCAATGTTGGATTTTCTTCAAATCCTGGTATTTTCAATGTGGGTGTCTATTAGGGTGTTTTCCTTGATGGAAGCCATGTGGCCGTGAAGAAATTGACCAAACTAAGTATGGAGCAAGGAATCCAAGATTTCTTAAGTGAAATCATCACTGTGTCCAATATCAAGCATCGCAACTTGGTGCAATTGAAGGGATGTTGTATAAGAGAAAACCAAAGGATTTTGGTTCATGAGTTTGTAGAAAATAAGAACCTTGCAGATGCTTTGTGGGGAGATTCAAAAAGTGGCAGACATCTTGATTGGCCAACTCGGTTCAACATCATCTTGGGAATTGCTCGAGGTTTGGCGTACCTCCATGAAGAAGTGCAACCAGCTATAATACATCGAGACATCAAAGGCGAAAATATCCTCCTTGACAAGCACTTCCATCCCAAGATTGCGGACTTTGGTTAGGCACTCTTTTTTCCATCATTTGATGATGGAGAAACTCACATGAATGTATCCAAAGTTGCTGGAACCATGTAAGCCTTCAAATTTGCACTTACCAATTGCTCGTGTTGTATTATTTTATTCCTTGTATTGTTCAAAGTTTGAAATTCTTTTTATAGATCTTCACCATGGTCTTTTTGAGTTTGTGCAGGGGGTACATGGCACCTGAATATTTGTGTTATGGTCAAGTTTCTTCAAAGCTTGATGTGTTTAGTTTTGGTATATTGTTATTGGAGATTGTGAGTGGGCGAAAGAACATTGATCTCAAATCGCCATCAACCGAACAATACTTGGTGCAATGGTGAGTCTTCAATGTATATCAATTATTAAATGTTGCAATGTTTATGAATATGATCTTCAAGGTGAAAATGGCATTGAGGATCTTTTTTTAATTAATTGATTGATTAGAATGGAATTTTGACAATGTGTAGGCTCGAGACTTGCTTACAAATGACAATTTGTCAAATTTAAAAGACAAATCCCTTAAAGAAATGACATCAATTGAAGATGCCACATTCCAGCAAGTTGCAAAAGTTGGATTGCGATGTTTGCACCATATTGCAACTAGGCGTCCAACGATGTCCGAAGCTATCGCTATGCTCATAGGCAACAAAGATATGGATGATGGTACATTGGAAGACTATTATGAAGGTTCAACCTCCTCATGTGCTATAGAATCATCTAGTTTCCATTCTTCAACACCTAATTCTTTTTTGCAATGTGTTACAAAAGATGAGAGCAATTTGCATTTGGACATTGAGAGTCACCACCAATCTCTTCAATTGAGTGAAGTTATATTACTAAGCAAATAGAGGCTCTATTGAGGTGTAGTATATGAATTGTAAGCTTTGACCATTGTTATTAGCTTGGTCTACTACTTTTTCACAGCTTGAATCCTTCCGGTATTATAACAATTTCATTTGGTTGTAAAGTATTATTTGTGTTTTATCAATCCTTCATTGGGATTTAGCTTTTCAAAATTTGAGTTTATTCTTTTTTATAAAGTTCACTTTGCAAACATTAGTTTCTAGTGAAGCAATGGTTAGAATAAGAATGTAGATTGTATTTAGAATAATTTAAAATTCAATACAACTACAGTACCCTAAAGTTATTGCTATACTTGTGAATCCAAAAAACAAAAACAAATGAATATACATTATTTTTATACAAGCATCCGTGTAATGACTAGGAAAGGCATGTACTCCCTCCGTCCCAAAATAAATCTGGGGTTTCCAAATATATTTGTCCCAAATTAAATTCGATGTTTCAAATGTTCACAAAATGATTGGAACTTATGATCGGAATTGGAATCACAAGTTATGATCAAACTGGAATCACAGGTTATGTATTAGATAACCGACGAGCTGCGGTATTGGACAAAACCGGTTGTTCATTTTTCAATCACAACCTTTGATCTCCGTGATCCAAGGGTGGAGGAAGCAAGTTGAGAGGAGAGAAGGTTATGAGTTGCAACTTGTAATGGCAATGGTGATGGGTTGCCAATGGGACGGTACCACGTGAGTGTTGAAAACTCAACAACCGGTTATGATCGGAGGTTCTCAGCGCACTAGTAACACAGTGAGATTATGGTCGCAGCTTCTCGATCGGAGAACGTTTGCAGCGGGTGCTGTAAGTTGAATTGCTTGTTGGAATCGATCTTCAGTGAAACGAGCTTATCAAACAATATTGAGAATTTTTGTAAAAGCTTCCCTGAGCAGCACTCACCAAACAATTATGAATCGGCACAATGCACGAAACAAAGTCTACACCTGCACCAAATTGCGAGGCTCCAAAGTCTCTTCTCTCCAAATATATAGTCTATGGACGTTCAAACATACCGTAGCTAGCAGTAATATTCTCATACCACCGCAACTGCATACTACCATCTGCCACAAATAAACAGATCAACACACCGAAGTTGCCAATTCCAAGCAGCCAATCCCTTCTCCTTTCAAACATGAACTCTACACCAAAATTCGAAATCAAATTATAGAGATCTTCGATAACAGAAGAGGATACAAAGAAGCGCACCCCGCAGGAGGAGAGAACGCGAACACGACGACTCCACGCAAAAATGGTGATCAACGGAAATCAGACGTTTCGATTGCAGTGACTTCATCGACAAACGAGGTCAAAGTAGGCACTCCACTCTGGTCCACTTTGAAATAGCCAACTTTGAAGTGATGCCTGATCAAAGTAGGCTGACAAGAATTTGGAGGAGTTGAACACCGAGACATCATCGGCGTGGAGTACAGAGGATGGCATCGGACGTCACTGCACTAGCGGTGATGTAAGATCGATCAAAATTCACAGTACCGGAGCAGCTCCCCAAAGGGGTACAATTTGTCAATTTCGCAGCTTATTTTCAACTTACGCCACTTTACAAGTGAGTTCCATTCTTTCATGCCTAGTAGGGTTGAGTACAAGCCTCAGTAACTATGCAATCACTTGAGAATCCGAGCTTCTCATGCACTAGTTTAGTCATTTCAATGAAATCCCGGATTTATTTCGAGACGGAGGGAGTAGAAGATAGAAATAGTTAAAGGCTGCACAAGACATCAATCTTAAATGGCGTAAGACCAGGGTGGGTGAAAGAGATGCCATCCCTCACCACTTCTACCAATATGACTTAACTCAAGCATCAGTGTTGCCCATTGAACAATAAGTTCTGCAATCGCTGCCAATTCTTACAACAAGACTCAAACTCACGTTCTAGCAATAACACAGAACAACAGCTGCTTCTGCCCTCTCTTTCCTGCAATGTCATTTGCTTAACTTCGAAATTCAGAAAGTAATATTTGATCATCCAATCAGCATCTCCATAGCATTCAACTACGCATATGGAATCTCTAAATAAATTACTTCCCTTTGCCCTTGAAATGCATAGAGAGGTAGTCGAGCAGACTCCAAATTCGCAGCTGTAACTTAGCTAGAAATTCTTGCAGCTTTAATATAAAGAATCAGCAGGTAAGGTATGACAAAGAACTAAAAATGCCGACATGGAACCGGGGTGCTCAAATTGTACATTTAATGGTTCTCTTAAACCCTCAGGGAAGAAGCGAACAATCCTACATTTCCTGAACCCTAAACCCTAAACCCTAAGCCTTTCTCATATATTGGAAGATACTTCGTCCACACACAATTATGTGTGAAGTTTGGAGTAAGTACATCTGAATCCTAAACCCTAATCCTCAGTTTCAATGCCATTACAGTACCTCCCTAATCATCTCCGTAGGCCAAGAACCTGTACCGCTGCTCATACTCCCCGTCGAAGCTCAATGTGGCACTGAACCACTTGGGAAAGCGTACCAGGTCGCCCGCGTAGAAGTACGTGCAATCCTGGCAATCCTCCGGCGTGACGCGCACGCAGCCCTTGACTATGTACACCTGCTCGTCCACTTTCCACTCGTGGTCGTACGCGCACACGTCCGACGACCAGCGCGACCAGCGCTGGACGTGGAGGTCCCGCAGCTTCGCCTCGTCCACGTTCCGCTCCACCTGAATGCGGAACCGCTCCTCCACGGGTCGCAACGGACGCACGGAGCACGCCACTGCGGCACCATTACGGAAACGAAACCGCCTCCTTGGGGCTCCTGGGAAATGCACTGCGGGAGGAGTGAAGGAGGGAGGGGTTAAGGGCTTGAGAGAGAGTTGGGGTGACCTCTGGATACCGGATTGGCACGGAAATGCCATGGATGATGACGCAAGTGCCATCGGGAACTCTTTAGACAACAATTGTAAGAAATTTTGTCGAGAAAACTTGATTTGTGTGAGGAGCATTTCCTCGACCGCAGCGAAGCGGAGCTCGTCGGAGCCCAAGGTTTAGATAAAGCATGAATGCTTGGGAGTTGGATGAATGTGGTTACCATCGGATGATGGATGATATGATCATGGACACAAGGTAGGGCAGTGTTCTTGAGGGGGATAATAGGGGGAGTTAGATTAGGGACCCGCATTCCTCAAGAGAGAGAAATGACCATTCACTCTAAGTAGTTGGCATACATGAAGAGGGGTTACTCATTCAGGGTGTCACCAAAAAGTCAATCTAAATGATTGAGATTACATATCTTCACAAGAAAAGAGATTCTATATTAATGAATATAATTTTGAGAAGGGATGGGGATTAGGTTGATAGTTGAATAATTCATTAAGATTGTAAAAGAAGGTGCAATGAGCATGGGGTCGGAATAGAGGTAGTGCAAGAAATATTGTTTGTTCATTCCTCAACTAAAAGCATATAGAAAGAGATGAGTAGATAATCAAGTGAATCTTTTACCAAACTTGTTGAAGAATCTTGTAATCACTGAAAAGAGTGACAAAGGCTTTGCCCAATTCTATTGGAAATTCAGTGATGAAGGCTTGTCCTCACTGAAGCTCCTATAGCTTGTCCTAATTCTATTGGAAAGATCTTGTTTTGCTAGAAGAATCCCACCATTGGGACTAATGTGTTCAAATCAATTTTAGAATTGTTAATAATATTTTTCATCCTATCTTGTACTTGCTTTCATTTAATAATTTTTAAAGATAAAAATTAAGATTTTTCTTTTTCAATGTTTTAGCTGAGACATTCAACTCAATTCTTCAACTTAAAAAAAATTTGAATCAAATTCTCTAGTACAAAGATTTTTATCTTTAAATGCTCAAGGAACCATATTTGGGTGTCAACTAAACTTTGATGTTATATAGAATTTTACCAAATTATTGTTTTGTAGTTTTAAAAAATAAATATCCTTCAAAGTCTATTTTAAGCATCAAAAATACAATTAAAAATATATATTGATGATTTTTCTACTGAAGATTTTAAACAAGGGTGTGATTTGCAAATCTTAAATTTTTAGTGTTAGAGGCTCATAAAATGACCCTCAAATACATTGGATGTTGAGGAGAAAATCACATTAGAAATTCATTTAATAAAATTGTAAAGTAGGTTTTGAAAAGCTAAAAATCAATTATGGTTGTGTATGTTATATCCTTTAGCCTCATATTTTTTTAATGACCTCAATTTTAGACTTCACATATAAAAAAAGGATTAAAAGACTTCACATCACTTTCTTAGTTTTAACACCCTCTTAATCAAACATCAAAATCTTCCAATCCATAAGTGATATTGTACTATTTTTTCCTATATGATCTAGAATACCTCTAGTTTGAATTCATATGGTTACATTTATAAAAAACTGATAATAGTAATAAAAACTTGAACTTTTTGTTTAATTTTGAACAAACTCCAAGAAGCTTAAACAAGGTTTTGGGCATTTGGACTTTTGGAGGTCATGTAAAGAAGATTCAAAGTCAAAAAATCTAATCAAGGAGGGTGGAAAAATTCCTATTTCTTTACTTTAAATGCAATTTCTTGTCATTAAGGTAGGAGGTGCAGAAACTGCCCATTTAAGAGCATATTGGCTTAGGATTTTGTTTATGTAGATAAAATAATTTTCTAAACAAATTTTCAGAGAAAGAAGAGAGGGAGACACATCCATCAATAATTTGATTTGCAATTTTAAAATTAAACTAAATTAGATATAATTTTTAAATCTTGTAGTAGTAGGATGCTATTCGGCTATAGACACTACCATTAAATGTCAAACAACTGTTCATTGATGGTGCAAATGAATTTCAAAGATGAAGGCATGCAAACTTTAAACTAGAATATTATGGTGCATGTAATTGCCTAGGATGGCACAAAGCTTCTTACCACTTATAATCCCACATTATTTACAATGAAACTTTGTCTACTTCCAAATCAAATTCATGATCCAAATTCTCATAAAATTATGCAAACAGTAATCCTAACTTGGAACCAATTCATCATAGACAGTTTTTCATTCCTATAGTAACAATTTATGATATAATTTAGGAGCAATTCATGGAGTATGGTTAGAATATGGACACGCTACCTTAACCTCTAAAAAACCAACATGCATTTTTTTGGTTACTTAGCAATTTTGGGCAAGTACATGTGACAAGACATGTGATTAGAGATTTCCATATTTTTTGCCCAAATTTTAATAGAAGGTAGGGACAAAAATTATCTTTCATTAGATGTTATTTGAGGCCTCCAAGAGATTGCGAGTTATCTTGCATATCTAGATTGCGGGAACGCAGATAACTGCTGGCTGATGTGACCAAGCCCACGCCATGTCATTTTCAAAAAATAAAAATTGCTTAAAATGATATTTGGAGAAGAATTTTTTTTATTTTTTATTTTATTTTAAAAATCTGACAGCATTATTGCTAGTTTAGAACAAGAGAATAAACTTTTGTCACATGCACTAATAGGAGAGTCAACGAAGTTACCATATAAATTCTCTTAGATTACCTCATGTTGCCCTAATATGTTTTTCCTCCCTAACATGATTGCAACTCGCTTTGTAGGGTTTTGTGAATTTGTCTAGGGCCTCACCAGCATTTGTACATTAAAAATATAATAATCCACTACTAACATTTGATACTTTTTTTTATATAGATAATCAAGACTTGCTAGGAAAAAACTTTTCAACCCTAAATAAGATAGAATATAAAATTGAACGCATATAAAAACTCAACTATATCTATTTGCAACCTAAGATTTTAATCTTCTTCCAGAAGACCATTCATTAGAAAGAATTTGAACCCTCGAAGGGGCTGCTTTGTAGTGTAGAGAATTTGATGAGAAAAAGTTACCCATGTTCTAATTAGAGTAACTATTGAAATATCTATGGAATGATTACTCTCTGTATGACATAATGACTGGCCCAAAATTTTGGCGACATACGACGTCTGTCGTCGCTATGGTCAACCTGTCCCCACTTCAAAGCTAAATTGCGCTCCTTCTTCGACGTGAAGCTGGGCTCCTTTTGTCAGGCTTTACAATGCCTTCATCAATGTCAAGCATGAAACGTGACTCCTTCATCGCTTTTTCAGCTGAAGCTTGACACCTCTTGAAGCTTGAATTAGATACATGAATTGAAGCTGAGCCTCGTGGCTCTAATTAGCTCAATGTTGGAATTGCAGGTGGTGTTGCTTGCTCTCATGGTCTTTCGAGTCTTCTCAGCGGTGGAAGGAGATGCTGGAAGCCGAGTCCTCTCTTCCAAGTCCTTCTAGAAACTTGGAGAATCGAAATCTCTCGACAAACAATTGATTTTGCATTTGATTGCTTCCTCTTTCTACACCAGGTGAGACCACGAAACTCTGCTTCCTCTTTCTACACCAGGTGAGACCACGAAACTCTGCTTCCTCGAAACCCAAATTCAAAGCTTGAACGGACAATTGTCTTTTATAACAGCTTATTCAATGTGCTCTGATTGGGGCTCTAATTACTCCATTGTACATTTTTGCAATTTAAGATTCAGTTTCAATCTTTGTTTGTTTGAAGCCGGAATCAAATTGCAACTCCAAGATATAGTTCCTGGCGACTGCCAAATCCGGCCCTGTGGCCAAAGTAAATTGATGACATACTATGCAAGGACATGCAGGAACTGACAATTCAATCCAAACAAGGTAAACTAATCCACGATTCTTTGGAAAGAATGCAGGGTGTGATTTTAGGGTTTAATGAGACTATTCTCTTGAACGACTTCTCTGAGAATTATAGTAGTTGTCTTGAAGCCCTGAATAATTTGCAGTTCAACAAATTTGTGTTAGCATTTGCATTAGTTGCATTTGACAGCCCTGAACAATCTCTAACAGGAAATAAATTTCATCTTTATTGCATCTACACTATGAGCTGATCTCTCGAGACTTACGTAGCATTTTGAACTGCTTGTTTGGCAAGAGTCTCAAAATTCGTCCTGCCTTCTTGTTTGCTTGTTGTTCTGCAGCCTTTCTCATCCCTTACATGGGAATTCGGTGGGTACAGAGACTTGGCAGAGCGGTGGAGCTATTGCACTGATACACTTTCGAAAGATCGCCCCAGGTATGCTTTCATTTGGGATTTGTTTTGCTTCACGGTGTTTCAGCCATGGTTGATTGGAGAGAATCTTCATAGCATGCGGATAGAGAGTAAGGAGCTTGTTGCAAAAATTGGATTTCTGCCGTATGTTGGTTTGGTTGCTTACTGCTGGGGCCTCCATAGAAGCAAAGATGTTAAGCTGCAGTAGTGTGGGCACATGCTCTCAGTATGATTTAGTTCAGCATCTTCCCAGTTTCTGAGGATATTGATTTTCCGTCAATGGGGATCTTCATTAAATATGTTAATACTACGTACAATAACTTAGAGGCAGCCGATTCATCCAACTAAGTCTCCATTCCTGTAGCTGAGGAGCTTCACTTCCCGAGTAATAGAAACCCTACACCCTCGGATTTCGCCATCTCGTATGCGACCAACACGTTGCTGGCCTTGAACCATGGGCGTCTTGTGCTCGGAGTGCCGCCCTTCTCATTTGGCAGCCAGCAAGAGACTCCTCGCCACAGATACATGAGGTCCAAAGTGGACACTTATTTCTGGATGGAGAGGTAGTATACTGTATGTTTAGTAGGTGAAAGTGAAGCAAGTAATATATAATGTAATCACTCCATCAATGGTCACGAATTATTAGGGACTCACACATAGGTTTTCCCATCGTACGAAACCCTCTCTACCACGTCCATCCATGGAGCAGGAGCACTGGCGACTGGCCGGTTGAAGCAGTCCTGGTCATCATGAAGCAGATCCTGGTTTTTATCAATGAAAGGAGTAATTCTTCCCTTTCTAAGATTGGAGAGAAAGCTATGTTTCATGCGTCAATTTTCACCGCAGTTTTCACAGGAACTGATGAAATAGGGCCACATATTAATATATTAACTGGAATTACTAGCACTTCAAATTTTCCTAACTTTCATTATGGTCCACTCCGTTAACTTCTAGAATGATAAGTGTAGCTAGCTCTATGTTGAATTGGCTTGGTTGGTGTAATCAAATCACAGAATCACAGCACCACACGAGCATCTACACAATCTAGAAAGGACGAGTGTAAATGCTCATGTAGCGTTGTAAATTATCTGAAGTATCATATTTGTTATGTATTAATCTTGGTTACAATTCATGCACTTCTGACAGGTGCACTTTGGGCGTGGATATGAAAAACCTTGTAATAGCCAAGAAGTTGGAATCTACTGCTAGCTTTGTGGAAACCACAAAGGTATCACTTCTTCTACTTGACTTCTTAATTGTTCCTCACCCGATTAAGATGAACTTCATTGGTGTTTGCAGGTTCCTAATTGAAGTCAAGAGAGGCTCCTTCTCATTTTGCAAACTAATGGTCTCAGTTTTGGATCTTCTTAGTGATGAAATATATATGTGGAGCTGCAGGAATGAATAGCTACAAAGAATCCTCGTGTGAAAGTTCACCCTGCTGTATCACTTTCTGTTGGAGGTGGAGCAGGGACTAGGCTCTTCCCTTTCACTCAAAGATGAACAATTGAATGTTGGAGCTGGATTTCTCAAGGTAAAGTCAGTACGGAATTGAATGATGCTAACCCAATGCTAGGGGGGGCTTCAGCCTTGCTCAACTAGATTGTTGCTTCCTTTCACTAACTTCCATTGATCAGGTAATTTGGTAGACTTTTGAACAAATTTTACTCCACAGAGTTTGATATAGGACAATGGAAATGACGGATATTTTGTTAAGATAGTGATATTCCGTACACCATTTCCCTATTCAAAGTCTTGGACTCGTATACATTTTACACCACATAGTCAAAATTTTTAAAGTGCCAAGTTTGTGGAATACTGCCATTTTAACGCAATCTTTATTAAATCTATAACCAATGAATTTGCATTTTATTCTTGGAATTGAGTGCTTACAATAAGCACATGCTGTATGTAATCATTCTTCCTGGAAAACACTTATATCGCATGAATTCCATGGACTCCATTGACGTCACCAATATCATTGTGGAATTATAATGTTTTCAATTTATTTGTGTTTTGTTGGCACATCTTTTCAATACTAAAATGTAATCTAACTCATTGTCAATCTACTGGTGGATTAGGAGAGAGAGTGATGCTTCCAAAAGTAATCAATGGATGCTCTGCATCTGAAAGGAAGAACATTATTTTTGGGTTGCAAAGCAAAGCGCACTCAAGCCAATATTACCAATTCATGCGTTTGAATGGTTGACAGGTACACAAATCATCAGTGGAATTGCAATTTATAAATATCATCACCAAGTGTATCTCTGTTTATCTGCGAGAGGCTCTAGGAGTCACCAATATATTTCACATTCAAATATGGCAAACCTCTATGCAGAGGTGCATTACACTACAGATTGATGAAGACTGATGACAAGGGCCAATTCCTTTACTTCATTGACAAGCCTCCACGAGGAGACTAGAACTCCAGGGTGTATTTTGAGCAATATGTTCTTCTAGCAATCACTCTCTCTACTGTTTTTTTTATTAGTCCAACCAAGAACAGCATGTTTGGGTAATTCGGCACTCTTTAAACCCTGTGACCTTACTGCAAATTGTTCAGACTGCAAATTTTTTTTAAAGGAATGTGATCTTCAACTCTCTATGCAATATTATTTATAAGACAATGTTTTCTTTCTGTTTGTAGGCGGGCCGAGAAGACATTTGTGAAGTTCATCATCAATGTTGTAATGGAGGAAGTTTGTGACGCAATGGGCTTGTAAAAAAACTTGGTAGCGTTCTCCTCTAGTGGAAGTTCAATCCATTATTAATTGTTAGTGGTCATGGTATTTGCAACGAATATGGTGCTGGTTCTCTCTTTTTCTATGTGTGAACCATTATGCTTAGTCTTAGTCTCAAGCTCTACCAATCTAAGTAAGAAACGACTCATTTCTTCAATTGTTCTATTACAATGGAATTATGAGACATCATGACCTAAAGTTTTGCTATAGGTTTTTAATTCTTTTGATCATTGATTGTGGAGTTCTTTCTCTCAATTGTGCAGGTTTTGACAACCTTAAGTAGCAAGTTTTCTATGGAACAAAGGAATAGTATCAAAATGTGTAAGCTTCAGACTTCGATACATCCAAAGTATGCTCCGATAGTTCAGAGGGGAAAATATGTGCATGAACAAGTCTCGAAGTCCACGTTCCCAGAAAAAAGAGAAGGTGGTCACACAAACTTGGATTTATGGCTTGACGGCGCTTTATACCCGAGAGACCTTCAGACTCTAAAACGTCCAAAATTCACGTGCTTGAAGGAGCTGCTAGAATTCATTGGTGAGGGACAAAATGGGCTCTTGGGATACATTACAAACCTACAGCAACACAGTTAAGCCACAGTACAATCAGAATATGCTGAGCAAATGTCTGCATTGAAGGATCAAGTTCTACATCTCCAAAGCGACATTCGAGTGCTCCAAGATAAATCGCAAGAGATACCAAAATTCATAGACAACATAAAAAATTTACAAGCTCAGAAGATGTCATTTGAGGAGCGTCTGCAAACTCTTCAAATGGAAGTTCACACTGGACACGAGGAGAGAGCACGATTGGAATTACAATGCCGCTCAATTGTTGAAGACAAGGAGAATCTTTCTGCTTGCCATCATGATCAATTGCAACAAATGCACACAGAGCTATCGAAATCAAACTCAGCTCTCAAATGGATGGAACGAAAGTTTAACCGATTAAAAAAGACACCACTAGGCTACCGCAGCAAAGTGAGGAGACGACAAAATTTAAGTTCATTGGTACAATTTGGTGGACATGCAAAGGCCCAAAAGCGATTGGCGCGTTCAATTGTTGGATCTGCAACAACATCGAGGGTTCAATTGCAAAATGCTGAAGAAGGGCGATCTGGACGTCTCTATGGTGACACTGATTCACAAGTTGAAACAGGACGAGTGTTTGCCAGTATATTATCAACAACGGAAATGGAAGCCATGTTGCAGACACCAAAGATGAGTCCTGTTGGGAAAAAAAATGCAAACTCCTACTTGGATAAAGTTGGTAGATGTATAGGTCCTGCACAAGTTTTAGAAATATGTGACAAGAGTGGCATCACCGCTAAAGGATACAGTGCTGTTTATAAAACATTGAAAGGAGCAATGCAAGAGAAAGATCTTCATGTTCGCTTTCTGCCCAATCCTCATCAGGTTGACCTCCTCCGAAGACAAATGAATTCCAACCTCGAAGACTTGATCGGAAGCTTCTACAGCTTGAACAATACACTTCATGTTTCTATTAGCACTAAGTCAAAGGACAAAGATTTACAGAATCTTATAATGAATGACATGAATTCATTTTTTGTTGATGTACAAATGGTGCAAGCAACAATGGTGCAGCTTTATGGCATCACACCCCAAGGTACTTTGAATTCTGTCAAATCCACATATTGCATGCAAAGTGTTGTGGTCATGTCAATGGAATGAGTCCCTTGTACATTGATAGAATAAAAAAAAATTGTCACTCTTTGTAGGTACATTACTTGAAATTGTTCTAAATATTATTTGATAGTGCATTGTAATTTCTGACAAATGGTTTTTACAGAGGTACAAGGTGATCCATTAATTTTTGTCATCAAACTTGATGAGGCAGAGATTGTATATGGTCAGAAGATGGAAAGAGTTTCTGTCACTCTCATGAACCGTGCCTTGGACCCGTCATTCAAGGGGATGACTGCAGATGAATTGAAGAAAGACTCCCGTTATTTCTTTGTTCAAAGTGAGAGGGAAGTTTGGCCAATCGCTAGCTTCCAAGTACCGAAGGAATCACATGCAACATTAGATTGGGTTTTTAAAAGAACCAAAATACCGGAACTGATTGCTGCTCAAGATTCAGGCCAACTGTTGAAGGTCCCCGAGGTTGGAGAATTTAAGGTACAATGGCATTTAAGTGCAGATATGAAGACAATCAAAGTCATGTATGGGCTTAAACATGGAGCTAATTGTCTTCATACATGCATCTATTGCAATCAAGAACGCTCAAAGCCCCTCATAACCACCACAGCTCAAGCAATTTCAATGTCCAGCAAAAACACTCAAGCATGGTCAGGTGGATTATTTTGTACAGCCATTCATCCAAAGCCTCTTGTAGGGGCACGCACTCTAGGCCGGTGGAAACCAATTCTACCAATCCCTTTGGATAGGGTTCATATTTGTACACTTCATGCCTTGAATCGTATTGTCGAAAAAATTCTACATTTGCACTTCATTTTTGTATGGACAATGAGGGATAAGCAGCTGCAGAAGTTAGCAGTGGAGGACTTACAGAGAGTACTATCTGCTACCGGTGCCCATGGTGGTAATGTTCTTATATTCAAAGACCAACACCTCTCTGGGAAATCAAACTCTGTTCCAAATAAGCCTTCTCTGAGCGGAGCAAACTGCGCTAAGATTTTCAAAGCTAGTACCCTTCCAGGAGGATCAAACAAAGTATGGAAGGATATTGTCAATGCAACCCGGAACTATACAGATGGTGGTGGAGCTCGAAGAACCCAATTACAGATGTGGGCTGCATTAGACGACCTTCAACAATATTTTATTCATTTGACATTAACAAATGATCAAATTTCTGAGTTCAAGGAAAAGGTTGAGAACTGGGGTCATTTAATTCTCAAGTCTTTTGGGGAGAGCCATGTGACACAGTATACGGTAGGTCCCTGTTCCAAAATGCTTTGACTTCTTAAATCCTTCTCTATTTTAGTTTTTTCCGCTAGCTACTATAAACTTTGTTCAAACATTGCTTAATCCGTTATGTATGTATGTATGTCTATGTGCAGCATGTCATGGTTAAGCATGCTACATGGTTTGTAAGCAAATACGGGTCCTTATCAGTATGGTCCTGCCAGGGCATGGAGGCTTCGCATCATGCTGCGAAATCTGCCTACCACCGACATACTCAGCATGGAGGAGGAAGATTAAAAAAAAGTCCATTACTGCAAACATTCGAACATTGGTATCGTATTATCCAACATCGCTTCTGAAACAAAGAAGACCTTGAAAAAAATAATGAAGTAGTTGACCTTACCAATGAGGATGCAGTGGCTGCAAGGCGTGAAAGATCAGTCAATTCTAGTGCTTCCGCACACTGGGAAGAGTGGCGTTCAAATTGTACACGGGTGGGCACCCATTGGGTGCCGAATGTATCAAAAGATCAGCATGCAGACATTCCCTAGCAAGACGAGCATGAGGAGGTATCTTTGAATGAACTCCATTTTAGAAGGAAAAAATAATCTAGTGACAAGTTCTGTTCATAAATTTAATGAACACCATTATGTGCCATTTGGTGTTCATTAGATTACATAAATTGCAGCATTTGGTGTTCGTTACGTTATATGAATTGAAAATAATGTGCTTGGACATTGTAGATGGTTTTGATGCTGAAGGGTATTTTATCCCTCCTGTGTTTTAGTCTTTTGTCTACAGTGATGTTGCTGCTATAATTACTTGTTGCTTTCTTCTTGAAGTTAATAAAATAGAGTATCTTTCTTCAGTATAGGAGGAGATGAAGTCCCCAAGACCACAAGAGCCCACGCACAATATGCCACTGGCGAGACGGTCATCATATGATTGTACTACACACTTGCAAAGGTTTGCGTGTTTCTATGTGTGCACCATCAATGAAGTTTCAACTTGCCCGCGCATGCATTTAGGTTAGTGTTTGATTACAAGTTTGTGAGGGATCTAATTAAGTTTTCTGATATTGTTGTCTTCGCTGTCTTTCCGAGTAAAGAATTGGCTTTTCCGATTTTGATGTATAGCATAGGATTAATTACAAGTCGCTTCTTCAAGTGCAAGGTAAGAAGTTTTCTAATGTGTTGGTGACGTTTTACTTCTTGGCCTTCATGGCTTCATCTGACACGGACTATGCAAATACCTTGTTCATTACTCCTTTGAAGCTTGCCATATATTAAACTTGGCGACAATCTGTTCACCTTAGTTCATGCAGGGATACCATGCACTTCAGGCTTACAGAGTGGCACATTGGTTGTGGAATAAGGGCTCAACTGTGCTTGCTCTTTTGTTACAGGCTCATATGAGTGATGCTTTTCGTTTCTCTTATCTTTATTCGTTTCTAATGGGGGTTTGTTTGTGACATGTTTTCCATTGAATGATCAAAACCATCCTGTACAAGCAAACACAGATTGCTTATACTCACCTGCAGTTTTCATTTTGTTTCAGGAAACGGGCATGTCTACGACTATTGTAAGTTACGGTTGTCTCATAAATCTGTACTGAAAGAGAGAGAGATTGGCTTGGCTTTTAAGTACTTCAAGCGCATCAATGAAATAGGACTATAGCCCGACATGATTTCATATGCGTCCCTTTTGAAGGCTTGTTGCAAGGCAGGACGCATGCAGAGTGTAGTTGCAGTGACGACAGAGATGGCAGCTGCAGTGGTCCCTATGAACCATCACATCTACAGTATTTTCCTTGATGGTATGTGACATTTTATTTTTCCTTCTTGAAAGTATGAAAGTAAATTTTCTCTTATTAACATGTTGTACAAGTTTTCTAACACAAAGGTACATATTGCTTTCCTCAATGTGCCAGTTGTATTTGCCAAAGTATCAAGCAGTGAACATATCAGGGGTGACAGTTTTAGAGCCCTGCATGAGTCCAACTTCAAAATTTATAACTAATTCCACGAGGGTCCAAAGAATATGAAACGACTTGAGTTAGGTGCCAATTCCATTTATTTTTTAAAGAAAATTTACAAAAAAATTCTTGAAAGAAGTCAAACTCCCCAAAGATGTCAATCGGCTGGTAAGTGTTCGCTTTATGAACCTCTTGTCTGACCTTGAATTAGTGGCCATATGTGATCGCTTTTATATGTACAGGTGCAGAAATAAATCATTAATAAGGTTTAACAAAATGTAATGACATAGTACGTGATGTCTTGTTTAACAATGAATATGTGTTTTAACAATACTATGAACTTGCAATGTATATTTCCTATTATTATCTTGTGCACTTGGAGGTTAATCTTTTGTTTGGTGTATGGTTTTATGGTGAACTTTTTGGTAGTGGGTGCTGATTAGGAGGTCGATGGTTGCAGGTGGGCTCAGAGAGGAGACACGTGCGTCAAGATGGCTTTACACCAGACGTTAATTTGTACACTTCCTTTACGAATGCATGTTGGAAGGCAGGGAATATGCAGGTATCATGATCTTCCGAATCTTTTCATCGAGTTCCCTCAAGTGATGTACTCCATATATAGTCATATTTGTAGTTAGCATTGCATACTTGTTTGTCTGAAAATATTGTACGTCATGTCGATGATTTTCTTGTTGGTGAATTCAGAAGGCATTAATGTTGTTGTGGACATGCTATAAGCTTGAAGAATAGAAATCCAATAGAGGAAGAAGGAAGTACTGCAACATGTGGCTGGCTATTGTGTGCAAAAAGCAACAGAAAGATCTGAGCAGATGAAGCCGAAAGGTGTCTAACCGAATCTGCAAACCTATACAATTGTCGTCCATGGATGGGCGTCCGCATTGTACCCTGAGAAATTGCTTTGGTTGGTGACAATGAAATGAAAGCTGCTGGGATGGAACTTGACGAACCAGTATACCACGGTGTCATGACTTCCCTTCTTGAAAGAGCTACAGTTGCTCGTGAGACAGTATTTGATGGTGTGTTACGAGTGAGGTCCGAAATGGTAGACCAAGGGATTGGTGTCGATTTTGCCACTACCTAGCACTAGCTGAGGTGTTGATCAAAGCGGAGAAGCAACATGGTCATTTTGAGGAGAGTTGTGGCAAGAATATGTCCACCAGGTTCAAATCTTTGTATTCCATGTTGGTACTATTACCATTAAAATTATATGCTAGAGAGTATTATCCTGCATCTATATCTAATTCAGCAAGTGTTAAATACCAAGAATTTCAGGAAAATTAGACTTTTGCTGGAGCTTAGAATAGCATCTTGAAATCAATCTTGCCGTTGAGGTCTTCCTAGGTCACAGTAATCATGCAGAGCCCTCTCCATAATACGTGAAGAAGCCTTCATATTGTGGAGGTAACATATGAAATAGAGTTGATTTTTTGAAAACAATGGTATCTTCATGCCTTACCGCGTGTTTTGTACGTATTCTACCCTGCCCGATTTTTTGTCAGTGTCGTGTAACTTATTCGATATTTGAAAACAGAATGGATGGCATTAGTAGAAGAAGCACAAGCAGAACAAGAAGTTGACGAGCATGACAAAACGAAAGACGCTGAAAGTGGTGACGATTACGAAGAAGTGTGGGACTATCAATAAGAGTAAACAACTATTTTCCCATTATCAATTGACAATTTGCAAGACATTCTTTTTAGTGTACAAATCAGGCTGCTGATGTAAATTGAACCTTGAATACATCATACAAAGGTAATTCTCATGTAGAAGGACCATGTCTAGGTCTCACGTAAGGATTCACAATCAATACGAATTACTGTCTTTGAATGTAACATACAAGTCAAGCAAGATTACATTCTTTTGTAGCGTTGATAGCCTTGTCCTCGGGATAAACAAAGCTCAGTATTGTTATACTGAACTTGTAGTATGCATTGATTGCTATCAATAGCTATTTTGGGACGATTTGAAGTCGTTTTGGCAGAATTACATCTCCAGCAGTATATTTTGATTCATTCCGCCGATTGATCTGCAAATTCAAGCATGCCTCATGAGATAGGGTACAGTAGAGTGACTGATCAATTTTAAAAGTTATACAAATACCATGTTTTGAAATCATACCTTTTGTGGAGCATGCTCATCATCTAGAATGCAGAAGACGAACTCATCAGGGCAATCGGCACCCAATGCAATGAGAACCTCTTCTCGCAAGCTCACCAGTTGCCAGTCCCTTCCAACTTCAATGTTTGACTTCCATTCTTTGTACTCGCAACTGACAGTTACAAAATCAAGCTGATCTACTTGGTCAATAGGTTGCCAACCAACAGCCGTTTGGTAACGCTCTCTATTGAATTGAAAATTTGTGTATAAGATTGATCGAGAAATGTGGAATCTGAAGGTGATTGATTGGAGGTCTACTGTACATCTGACCACATCACCTCCCTTTGTGACCTTCGAATCCCAACCACAGTCCATTATTGATAGCATCAAGTCCTCTGTGACATTTTTGAAGGTAAAGAAGGTTTTTGTTCTATGGATGCTAGGTGCTGAAGAGAAGAGATCAACCATTACAATGATTGGCATGAACCACTGCAGATGGGTTTGTCTACTGCCGGTTGTAGGTTTCATTGCTGCTAGAAAATCTGAACGCATTTTCACTCGAAAAGTTTCTGTAGTGAGCATGTCTGGAAGTGGCCAGGTGGGATCTTCAAAACCTGGGAGGGGTATATACTCAAGATGTCCATGTTCTCGTTCACCTGATCGTGGATAATAATGTGCGTTATAGAAGAATAAACTAGCCTGAACAAGGTTCTTGTGAGAGCGCCCTCCTCGATACAACTCTCCAATGTCTACATGAACTACAGTAATAATACCAATGACACTTTCGGCATCAACCCAATCCTCGTACTTTGACAAGTAAAGATCTGCACAACAAGTTTGTAATATTAGTTATGATGACCAAGTAATGCTCACAAACTTCAAAGATAGTGGAGATAGCTCTGAAGGCTGCCAAAGCGTAATTCAATTCTTTTTGAGCACTTAAAAGCTCTTACAGTGATTTCCAAAGAAAAAAATCGCCACTAGTTTTAATGCCAAGGCAGAAAGGTTGTGCATGCATTGATACCAGAAGCTTTGCCTCTAATTGTAATAGAAGGGAAAACAAAGGAAACAACAAATTAGAGAAGACTCACAGTTAGCTTTGCCGAAATTTTCTTGAGATTCTGGGCTCAAATCAAGCAGCTGCCGATGCATGTACGCATGTTGCACTAGAATTTGTTCTACAACCGTGGAACTAGCGTTTAGACAAAATTGTAAAACACGAGCTTTATATGAACCCTCGACAGTGCTACCTCCGTGCTTCCACGAATCTTTTGCATGCCCTCCCCTCTTACCCGGCATCAATGAAACCCAAGAATTCAATTCAATCCTTGTGGGAATGCAACCACCTTCCTTGTAACCGACAAGGTCAAGCATAACAGCTTGGAGACATGATCGAGAACGCATCTTCAAACCTTAAAGGGAAACAGCAACCCAAAAACCTATGGAAATCAAGCTCAAACACAAAGAAGTGAATCTTGAGAGAACCCTGCAGTGGCAACAAAGGCCTGGAGTCGCAGAAGACCTGATTTCGTAAATGAAAGGATCTAAGCAAGAGAGTCCCACACACTAAGAAGCACACGGCGAACAGTATCGGCCTCTGAGCCTATACTCTTCTCTCGGCAAGGGAAGAGGTGACAGTAAAGCTCTCGACCGGCCAAAAATAGCAAATGAAGGTTGGTGAGGAATTGATTGTAATGTTTATGACTATTCTAAAAAGGCGCTTGATCCGCAAAAGAGCACCTGAATTGCTCAGGGGCGGAGGGGCCTGGAAGTCGCAAACTACAAATAGATAGTGAGAACTAGCAAGTCGAAGTTACCTGTTCCTACGTGGTGGCATTGATGCCAGCGTGGAGCATAATTTTCTTCCTGTCTTTTCCAAACTTAGCTATACAATTAGTAAAACCACTCACAGCCCTTTAGAGGGTTCAAAGTCTTTCTAATGTCAATTTCAAAATTATTATTTCTATGATCTTCATGGCATAAGAAAGGAATTCATTTAGGACAAATCTGTCATTAGAAGAAATTTCAGGCCTCCGGAGGGCTGCTCCATAGCCCTCCAAAGTACCCTAATATTTGCCTATATTTTGCTCAAAAAATCACTTTTTCCCTATTTCTGCCCTACTGAAATTGCAGCAGTAGTGGCGCATGAATCCAAAATTCCGAATAAAAATTATTAAACAAAACAAAATTAATCTTAAAAAATATTAAAATTTTTTTTAATTTAATTTAATTTTTTTTAAATCTGTGGAAATTGACTGCTCACCAAGAGCAATTTCAAAGTTGACAGGCCATGCAAAGAATAGCATGGCACATCAGCTTCGGATAGCCCTCGGAAGGGCTGAATTTTTCTCAAATGCATGTGGGATGAAAACGATTTTAAAATCTTTAACCCCTAAAGGACCGAGGTGATTTTCTTACCAAAAACCATTCAAAATTGTCATTTCTATTGCAAAGAGAAAAGAGTTTAAATAATTGTTTTTTTTGGCATATCCAACCATAAGATCTTATACTTGACTAGTATATGAATATGTGGAAGAAATTTCAGAAACTTTGACCACGTAGATTGCAAGATATATGCATTTAAAGTGAAGAAAACAAGTTTTTTTCCACCTTGCTTGACTAGATTTTTTGGCTTTGAATCTCCTTAGTTCAATTTTTTTGCACTACTGGTCTCGATTTTCTACTTATTTATATTAAGTAGCTGAGTTGAGAATCTACCAAAAAAATTTAGGAAAAAAAGCACTTATTTTTCACTCATTAAAAAATTGTTAAGTAGAGGTAGGTACAAGATTGAAGAAAAAACTAAATTATTAATAGCTTTTAGATGGAATTGAATCACAATAATCCCAACGGTGAGATTGTTCTAGCAACAAAATGTAACCCTATCTAACAAAAAAATCTGAAAAATTCTCAAAATTGCATTCAAAAATGAATTCTACAACTTATTTTTTCAAGAAGATACTTAGATTGCCCGAAAAACTAAGATTGTCCATAACTTTCTCATTATTAGTCCAAATTGAATGAAACAAAGCTTCACATGTAGACAAAAATATAATCTTTGAGGAAAAAATTTGAAAAAAAAATTATTTTGACTTTTTGTGATTTTTTTTCTGCTACCCGCAAAATTCCAATATTACTTATTGTGCCATAACTTTTGCTCCCGGACATCAATTAAAATAAAAATTATATATTCACAAAGATCTTGCAAATATACACAACCTCTAAAAATCCCAAAAAAGATTATTAAAAATTGAGATTGTAGGAACCTGCCCGGACCCAAATTGTCCCCCGAGGGGACAACCGGTCCTTTAGGGGTTAATCAATCTATGCAATCTTTGTAAGGTTATTGGGTCCATTGTGGATACCAATGAGGAGCAAATCATTTGATAGGCAAGACTATAATGGTGGTGTACATTTAGATTTTGAAATATACACTATCAGTTTTGTCGTCCCTACAATGTGCTTGCTCCCATTGGTGTCTACAATGAACCCAATTACCTTAGATGGTTTCAATATCCCTACACCTATTTATAATTTCTATTTTTGGGCTTCAAAAGTACTAGCACCCCCCAAACATTAAAATGGACATAGAACTCAAGGCCATTTATGATTTTACATACAACAAAATTATTGTTTTTGACATGCAAGATTTCTTCAAAGAGACTTTGATATTTCTCATAAAGACAAACAATCGACATCACTCAAGTTAATTCAATTAGTGCAAGGCACACTGGTTGTTGTATATACATTTTTTCACTAAAAATCATTCTAATGAGATTTGTTCAGTTCATTGGTTCCATGGATTTGTAACTTAATCCATGGAACCAATGAACTGAGCAGTACCACTGTAGTGTTATAAATGTTTGTATGGTAGTATAGAAGAAGCTAATTTGCTACTTTTTCTATTCAACTGGGTCTCCATTGCTGTGATTTGGAGCCCCAAAGTTGTGGCATTCAACTGACTCGTAATGCTCAAAAAATTAAGCTAGGACTGCTAAGTTCACTTATAGATTTAGGTCTTGAGAGGTTCATCAGTCCATCTGTAGAGGAAAAGTGCATGCCAATCTCTAGAATCTCTGCGAAGATGAGGTAGTTAGTGTTTTCTGGAAATGCAGCTATAGCCTCACTTGTTACATTAGAAGAGGTGTAAATCAACCCACAGAATTGGGGCATTCAGAAAGGGATAGACTCAAGCGAATTGATGGCACAAGTAGCATGGTTTTATCTGAACACTGATGATGATGCAAGCTCAGGCAGAGCATCTCTCACTACAAGAAAAGAGGGGTATAAATGACTTGTCCACTAGAATGACTACAAAATGATTACAAAATGACTCTTTTGCAGTCATTCTTGTCGGTGCAGTCATTATGGACAAGTCATTTATCCCCCTCTTTTCTTGTAGTGTCTCGTATGTATTTTTCAGCATGGCATGTTTTCGAGCAACATTGACGACATCGCTTTCAGTGGACTGAGAGCACCAACTGTACCACATCCCTCTTCAAATGAGTCCCAGTGTAAAGTGTAGCCAAATATTGCTTAATTTCTGCTGCTAATGCATCATGAGCAATCCAACATGCAAGTGATATCTTCTCAAGCAAGGGCTGCATGGGTGGGGCAGCAGATACCATATATGCTGGATATACTTTATTATGTTTATATTCTTTGGGTGACGCATCATGTACCGGCATTTCATTTGCATGTGTGTAACTGCAAAGGCAGACTACTGTAGTCGTCAGAGAAGAAAGTCGGGATTGATGCTCAAGAAGATTATTGAACAGAATCACATGCGGTGAAATAGTTTGAATTGGTACTTTTTGATTGATCAAAGGGTTCATGTCATGATGATAGTGAGGAGGATTAATGGTCAATTTTGTTAAAATGGCGGCATTCCATTACAATGGCACGTTATTTCAGTTTTGAACGGCCATTCTGAAATCTACACTTGTCGTACATTCGAAAAATCTATGTTTGTCCTAGATACCTAAAATCTACACCAATCCTAGTTTTTTTAGAACGGTCAATTTGAAATCTATAAAGCTCCTAGATGTTTGAAATCTACAACAGTTTTAGATGTCCGGAATCTATACCTGCTCTAGATGTTCAGAGGGGGCGGTCTGAAAAAATGGCACAAGGAATATGGCACAAGGAAAATATGGCACTGGGAATACCGCCATTTTAACGAAATTTATCATATTATGTGTTATAACCTTGAAGTTCTGCAGTTCTATTAGTTGAGAGTATCTAGCACCCATGCCATTGCAGCTCTTTCAATCGGTGGCATGCTTGGACTGAAAAATTCTCCAATCGCGTCACTCATCTCCTATCCGTTTTCCAAATTGAATTAATTTGCAATTAAATGAAATAATGAGTCATGAGCTGATCATGTATTCGGAGCGATCATTGTTTGTCCTGTTAAAATCAATGAAGACCGGCCAGCTAGCCTTCAACTCTTACTCAAGGCAAGTACTGGGGCTTCCAGTTGTTCATCAAAATAAAAGCTTTGAAGAGTCATCAGCACTTGGATATGCTCAAGAAGGGTGTGATAAACTTTGGAACGATGCAAGCTGTGCAAAACTTTTAATTTACAAAATTAATTGAGACCGTCGCTCTCAATTAGGAACTGAAGAAATTTGGGACACTCCTCTGAAATCCCCGGTCTCTGCTAGACAGCCAGCTATGTCTATATTTTAGAGCTCTGAGGTTTCAGAGAAGGCCGTCCTTACGAGGAACTGGAGACGCTCGAGACGACACTCATCGATCTGAAACCTTTACAACCAGAAAACTAAACTCATCCTAGATTTTTGAGCTAATAGTTTCTGGTTGGGCAACCCATCGGAGACTTGAAAGTCCAAATCATCAGTGATTGATTTGGTTGTCAACACTGGAATTGAAGTCGCCAAAATAGTCGTCAAAAATGCACGCCTAGCAGATTCGTTCCATCTGAAATTTTGAATGTACATAAGGTAGATGTTTCAAACTCTGAGGCTAGCCCTAGTAAGAGATAGAGAGAAAGAGAGAAAGAGGGCAGGCCTGCAGTGAAACATGGCTTTGGGAGTTGGGGGTCGATGTATAAACAAGGGCCGGAGCCGTCTTCAAAACTACTTATCCACCTCCATATTACAACTACGTTAAGAATATCCAGTAACTATCTAAACCTAGGCTTCCAAAAAATCTGTACATTCATTTGAACTCTGAAGTCGATCTTGCACCTCCATGAATGAAGTTTCAAGTTTCTGTGGTTAAGAGGTATCTTAGAAATGGAGGTGATGAATGGGTTGCCTGTAAAAATCTCGCCCGCAGAAGCAAACTAAGCTCCAATTCGTCGTACAGTGGCCGTGTTGAACGCACATACTCATTTCACCTCAAAAATTGCCACTGGCATGGGGAGGATCATCCAGTCTAAGTCCGGCTCTAAAAGCTAGTGTCGAGGGGCTAAACTAAAATCTCTTGGGTAGCTTGGGGACGAAATTTCTTTGACATAGTTGAAGATACCAAACTCGTCTGAAATCGATTTAAGCCCAGACTGACGTGCTAGCAAAACCAGAGGTCATGAAAGACTCTTGTAATCTGGACTGAATCCCACAGAATTCCGAGTGAACAACTATGTAGATCGATAAAGAGACGGTAGTGACGCTCTACGTACTGGTGAGCCTTAGAAAATCTCAAGCGAGCTCCACTGTTGTGCGTTCTCCTCAAGAGAAATCCAAATGGCCATCTATGGAATTTTTGAAAATTTCCGTAGTCAGTGTCCAGTTATGATAGAACAGGATACTTTAAGATACACTAGGAATGGAATTTGGACACAACAGAGCAATTGTCCAATTTCCATTTTGAATTTCTCCTGTGCAATTGCTCATGGTTGTGTTGAAAACAGAAACTAAGGCTCGGTCCTCAAGCATGGACGTTTGGTTCCGATTCACTGGGGATCTTTGGGAAGAGTGAAAGGAGGGCACTGGACGACCACTGAGTCTGAGAGGGCAGGCACTGGGTGCGCTACAAACGTGGGCGACTTCTCGCCCGCCATCACCACGAGCTCCACTGTGTCCGCACTCCATTTCCCATTTTCGCCCTGCGCTGCATCTCCATCCCCACCCTTGGCCTCTTCTGCTCCCTCTACTGCGCCAGCTGCAGTACCATTCAACAACTGCTCACGAATCCTCTTCCGTCGTATCAGCACCGCAACCACCATCATCACCCCGATTAAAGCCGCCAGAGATGCCCCGATCACCACTGCGCTCGCAAGGCTGTGATGTTTCGACGAAGTCTCTGAAATCGGGTAACCTCCTTCGCGGCCTGTCGTCGACGGTGGTGGCTGTGGTGTCACCGATCCAATTCTCGACACATAGCCCAAGCACTTCCTACACAATGATATAGGCGGATTCGCCATTGCAACCGGCAATTGGACTAGACAGTCCCTGTACTACGGTCAACCAAAGAAATGTTATTCTGCACCAGGACGGAGCTAGCGTCTTAGAGTTGGTCTCTGAAATAGTTGCACAATTGTGGAGTGACGAAGATCAATTTAGTACAGAAGCTAGCTAGTTACTCTCCATTTCAATTAACAGACGTTTGATAGAAAGGAAGAGGGCTCGGACCAATTGATCAACACTCTGTCTGGACGAATTTTAAGAACCAACAAACTGACGTCCTGGTGTTCATGCTCGAATTTTACAGACCAGCAGCTGAAGTACGTACTAGAAAGTCATTGTTACGGTTTCTAGCTGTCAATAAAGAAAATCATAATTGTGACCGGAGCTCCTGGAGATTATGACTGGTACGCCACGCTCTTTGCACGAAAGATAGACGTGAGATCAAGTGCAAGAGCTAGCTAGCTGGACAAACGCTCTGGCTCGACATACTGAAAGAAATTAATTAGCTGCCAGGAAGCTCCATACATACTGGTAGATCAACACTCCGACCAGGCGAATCTTGCAAACCAGCAGAAACTTGTGTACGTAGACTTATGGATCTCAAGATACGTACAGACTCTAAAATCTTTGTACAGATGACAGAACAACCTGAGATCAATCAAGTACAAGAGCTAGACAGTACTATCAATCTAGCTCAACTCGAGCTAGGCTAGTTCAGCTCGATCTAATCGAATAGGAGTGAGAAACTGAACGCCCGGACCGGTTGAAGAGCACGAATTCTTTATACAGCTAGAAATCGTTCGTCTACGAACTTCTCAAACATGCATCACTCACACCCTTCAGTGTAGTGGAGCTCGATCGATTCGGCGCCTCGGCGGCGCTTGAAAACGCGAACACTACTGACATGCTTTGGAGCTAGGCTCCAGGTGATGGGAATTAAATATATATGGGCTGCCAGCCACGTGGGGCTGATTGGCTAGTTAATCAAAGGCGTGACCCATTCAGTTCTTCGAAGATAAAATTCCGGTGGGCCTTAATAGAAATCCCCGGAAGATAAAGCGAGAGTGGGAAGTTGAGCACGTTTTTTCCGGATGTCCACTTGGAAGTGCAGGACGGGAGTTTTGCAGTTTAATTTAGCAGTCGGTAATGAGTTGGACGAGCTCTGACACGGTTGACGCATGATGAACAGCGCGCTTCAAAGAGTTTGTGCGGCTGCTGATGCTTTTCTCAAAAGCATGTGGGGTTCCGAAAGTACTTGCTCACTCGGTTGCTGGAGGAGCGTCCCTACGATCCTTCAAATGGTACAACAGCTTTTGGCAAGAAATGAGATACCCTAACCCTTGCTGGTCCAAAGTCAAACAGCCCTCCGGAAGCCAACTGACTTATTAAAATTTTCTCTAATGTCAACTCCAATTGCCAATTGGTAGTTCTTGTAATGAAGCATAGTTGACGAGAAATGAAAAGAGTAGTGCTTTAAGTTTCAATTATCTTAACCCCTAAAGGACCAACATGCATTTTTTGGCCATATAGAAATTTTTGGCAGGTACGTGTGATTAGAGATATCCATATTTGAGGCTGAAATTTTAATAGAAGGTGGAGGCAAGGAATATCTTCATGTGTACCAAGTTTCATGATATTTCAAAATATGAGTCAAAAGTTGTGACCTAATGTGTTACTTTTTTTTGTAACTAGGCAGTTTGGGCAAATAAAAAAAATCATTCTTTCCTGAGTTTTTTTTTTAAATCAGTTCTCTACATTTATACATACTTAAAAAGCTTTGAGTCATTCCATTTCACTCAATGAGTCAAAAGTTATGAGGGATTTTGAATTGTGGGCAGTTATGGATTCTCTACTCTAGAAAAAACTTTAAAATTGTTTATTTAACTCAATTTTCAATATTTTTGAAAAAAAATTAAATCCTAGGATGTAGATTGATTATTACAACATTACAACCGTTGGGATTGGCATTTTTAAACTCCGTGATTAAATTTTTAACAATTTAGTTTTTTGAATCATTTCTACTCCTTTCTACTTACTATTTTTTTCCTATATGTTGTACAATTCCAAATGATGTGAAATTTTTCAAGCATATAGACAGCTTGTTTAGGAAACTGAATTCAAAGAAGCACCACCTTTATCGGCATTTTTTCATTAAAAAGTGAGCTTGCAAAGTGCAGCTGCCTGGATTTTCGCAAGATTAAAAAAATAGTTTTCAAGACTTTGAATGCTTATATCTTATGATCCACACGGTGGAATTTTCTGAAATTTTTACCACATATTTTCAACCTCTAAAGGACCAAACACCATTTTTTGGCAATAGCAATTTTGGGCAGCTCACTACAAATGGAAATTTTAATTTTTTTTCTTTGAAATTTTCACACAAGATGTGCCCAAGGAGTAGCTTCAAGGCCCAATAATTTTCATAACTTTTGACTTTATGGGTAAAAAGTTATTGCATGATATGTAATTTTCCATGTTCAGCGGGTAGCCCAAGCAGCTCAAAAAAATTCTTTAAAACACTTTTTTGAAATATTCAAATTTGAAATTGGTATTATAGATTTATGTGTGCTTAGAATGCTTTGAATCATTCCATTTGGATTAATGAGTCAAAAGTTATGAAGATTCTTAGTTGGAGGGTTGTTATGGAATCTCTACTCTAAATTAAACTTTCAAGACCTTTCTCTTACTGAATTTTCAATGTTTTTGAATAAAACCAAAAAACATTGGGTATATATTGTTCATTATAACATTACAACCTCTGGAATTGGCATTTCTCAATTCCATAATTAAATTCTTGACAATTTAGTATTTTGAATCATTCTCTACCTCTTCCTACTTACTATTTTTTTCCTATATGTTGTACAATTCCAAATAATCTAAAAATTTTCAAACATGTAGCCAACTTGGCTTGAAGAATGAATCCAAAGAGTAGCCACCATTTTGGACATTTTTTTCATACAAATGTGACCTTGTGAAGGGCTGCTGCCTAGATTTTTGCAATGATTAAAAAAGGATTTTTGTCAATTCAAAACGCTATTATCTTGCAATCTACATGGTGTAATATTCTGAAATTTTCTCCATATCTTCTTAAACTAGTTTACTAAAAGATCCTACGGTTACGTGTGTTTAAAAATGTTTTTTCTAAAATTTGATACTTATATTAGAAATGGCAATTTTGGAGCGGTTTTGGTGAAAACATAGTCAAAAACCTTTAGGGGTCTATAAGTTGGTCAGTAGACTTCAAAAAGTATCCAATAATAAGCTAATATTACTTCTTAAAGGACTAAACAACCAGTTTGGGATTGAATTTGCAATTTTTTAGCAAAGTCCAAAATTTCTACAGGGGTTCTTTAGCAAGTGCGCTTCAACCTTCAATACAAACTTTGTATTGATGTATATAACAATCGGATGACATGCTTCATATCTCATTTGGACTCCTTATATAGCTTCTAGAAAGTAAATTACGTGATTATCTATATAGAGATATAGTTCAATATAATCCTCAGGTGGATGGGTGCTTGGTACTTAAAAGGGTTGCTTAGACATGCCCTATGCTACTATCCATTGGGTTTGCATGCCTACAAGTTCTACGAGGCTTGAAGCACCTTCACTACCATCTCTCATTGCAACACCTACAATATTGAGCTCTTGTGCAAGACAATGTTGCAATCCATTATATTGTGAGATCATCTTGCACACTTGCCACACTAGAGTATAATTGTAAACTCATTGTGCCCTATATTCTTCCAACAGTATTGCTATAGTAAGCCAAAATTCATGGAATTCAGGAGTCTTGGATCTACTTGAAGCTTACAAAGTGATGATCTTTCACTTCTAAATACATATGTTGACATGGGAATGGTAAGGTTTACAGAAATCTATCAACAAAAAGATCCGTAATTAGAATCAGCAAAAGAGCACTAATAAAAGCATTTGGCAAAATATGTAGTAAGAAATGCAATAAAAAATAGAATAAACTATACTATAATACAAAATGCAATAATCAATAGCAATAAATATTGACTAGTAGATGAACTTCATGGAGGGAACTCAAAGACATCAATAGTGAAGGCTATTGAATGTTATGTAACATTTTTTAAAGCATGACCACCCTTATTTGCCAAACTTGGTATACTCAACTTTTCCATCTAATTTTGAAGGCATTCCTGATTTCCTTATCCCTCACCCTTTCTCACCAAATGCAACCTGTAAATAGTCAAGTGACCACTCATCAAATATAAATTCATAATTTAAAATACATGAATATAATTTAAAAATGCATGAATAAGAAATTTTCTGTTGCTCCGTGATTCCGTGATCAACTGAATGACTAGTTGGCCAATACAGTTGGGAAGCAGTGTTGCACGTGTTGCTCCAGAATCCCTTATTTCACTTGACCGATGCGCCACAAGTTTTTGAAGATTCAACCCGAACTTCTCAACTTCCCTTGAATTGTGGCAGTTGAATATGAAATCCTTTTGAAGTCCTGATTGACAAAGTGAACGCCTCCGGTTGACTGAGGAGTATGCGGAATCCACTTCCAATAAGCTTCAGTTCCTGCGGTTTGGTCATCGTTGGTCTGTTTTGAGCTCCATCTAATTGGGTGTGACATGATCAGTGTTGAGGAGCGTTTGTTGCAATTCGCAGCTGAGGAGCCGGTGTCGAGATCTCTACGGGCTTTTGAATTGACGGGAATCAGTCGTCTGGAAGTCAACTGAAGAACTTAGAATAAGAGAACCACGTGCTGTGGACTCGGAAGTTATCGGTCACTGCAGAACTCTGAAAGGACATTCCATGTTCTCGTTAGCAAACTTCATTAGTTTTCTACAGTAAAACACATCTTTCAAAAATTTGGTATTTCTCTCATGAAGTAATGTTCATGAACTATATATATAGATATAGATATAGATATAGATATAGATATAGATATAGATATAGATATAGATATAGATATAGATATAGATATAGATATAGATATAGATATAGATATAGATATAGATATAGAGAGAGAGAGAGAGAGAAATGAACTTCACTTTTTCAGAATAAAAACAAGAAAATGATTTTAATATGATTTTTGAAGTAATTTCTTTCATTCTTTGTAAAAATGTAGTAATTACAAAAATACTTAGAATAGTATGAATTTTTTTTGCAAAATTGGAGATGATAGTGATAAACATCATGGTCATTAGAGAAAAAATCAACCCTCCGGAGGGCTACTCCAAGGATCCCTTTAATACCCTTAAATTTTGTTTATCGAGGTTGAAAATTGTTTTTTTCTCCTATTTCCGTGTAGCTGAAAGTCTGAAACTGCAGTGAGAATGGCGCAAGAACCCAGATTTACAAATAAAAAATTATGTAAAACAAAAAAAAAACTTGTTAATCTTAAGAAAATATTTTTAAAAAAAACACACTAACCGGGGGTACTTTTCCAGGTTGACAAGCCAAGTTTGAAATAGCTTAGCATGTCAACTTGGAGCAATCTTTCGGAGGGCTGATTTTTGTTCTAATGTATAATTATTATACTTTTGGGAAGTAGAGTAAGATAAATTCAATGGAAAAATTCAAAAGTGATGTATGTTAAGCTCTTAAATGTCACAAAAACTATAATTTTAATAACTTTAATTGGAAAAAAAATTGAAAAAGATTGAAAAGTAGATAATTAGAACTATGTAGTCAAGTTCCAAGTTATTTAAAATCAAGAACTATAGGAAATTCAAGTATGACCCTAAACCTATGCCCTTCACATAGATCTATCCTTTAAGCATTAAGTTACAAGGAGGTTATTTGTAATTGGCATTATTACTTTGCCCTTAACCTCATAGAAGATGAATTTGCAACAATTTTTTGATTTGGGAATTAGTTCATATCACGGGAAATTAGAATCTTATAGGGGTGACTAAGAAAAAGATAAACTTTATCCTCTCTAATGGATTTTAATCTCTAAAGTACTATTGTCTAGATTTTCTTCTACAATTTTTTGAAACTTTTTTAGAGATGTGAAATTCCAAGATCTTTGTTTGAACATAATTCTCATAAGAATTAGACTTACGACTTAGAAGCTCAAACACTTCTTTTGCAAAATGGAACCACATGGGCAAGAAGGACATAGGAACATTCCTTAACTTTCAAGGAGGCAGCAGAAGGAGAAAGAAGAAGTTTAGAAGGAGGGCAGCTAGAGAAGATGTTTGAAAGAATGAGAAGCATTAATACAATATTGATACAAAATCTTCAACCATAGATTACAAGAGATTTTTTTCTTCAAATTCAATATAAGATATATCCATTACATGAGATTCGGGGGTCTTAGAAGGCTGTGAGTTCCTCTGCTGTTTGCTGCGTTCCCACAGTTTGGGAACGCAGCAGCAGCAGCTAGATAACGTGGTCGAGCGACTGCCACGTCACTTTTTGAAAAAATAAAATAAAAAAAAATTTGCTAAAAATGATATTTTGGTAATTTTTTTTTTTTTTTTTTTTTTTATTGAAATTTTTTTTTGACACACCCGTACCGGCGTTCACTAGATTTGGGCAGATCAGGGAACAGGCCTGAAACGGCTCTCAAAGACCCCCAAATATCATCTAATGCTGATGAAAAGGTCTTCAACTTATGCTTCTAAATATTTAAATTAAACTCCTAATTAAAAATTTGAGAATAATCAAAGGTTACAAAGCCTCTAAAGTTTGTTGCTAGGGGTATTAATAATGAAAACTTTGACTATAGATTGTGATGATAATTTTTTTTCAAATCCTAAATGCAATACAGTGTTAGAAATGACTTGAAATTTGGCACTTCTCATTGGTACAAAATTTGCCTCCTGATGCAAAATTATTAAAAACTCTCAAAGCATCCAGATGTTGTTGTAAGGATTTGAGAAGTTATCTAAGAGGTGAAATCTAATTGGAAACCTTGAAAAGAAAACATAATGGAAACAAAGGAAAACATAATGGGACCTTAAGCTAATGAATGATATCCTATATCTTAGGCACTTGAAGTTTGTATTGGCCTTCTAATTTCTATTAGAAACGAAAGATTTTGGGTTCTGTTTTTTTATTTTTTTTGTACTTGTAAAGAGTGAATAAATCTTTCAATCCATTGTTGAAATTCTTGTTTTGAGAAATTATGTGGTTGGATAAGTGTTTGCAAAAAATCCATTGAATCAAAAATCCGAAGAACATATAAGAATTGCATGAGTTTATTGGAGGTGTTCCACGTCTTTGTTAATTGGTAGAGATATGCCAAAAAGGTTTTTTCAATACAGCAGATTTTTCAAATTTATTAGAATCTGTAGTACAAAAATTTTCCACAAATGGTGGTCAAAGTCATCTAAAGTTCTTGAACAGCTAGGATCCAAAACTTTCTTATCAAATCATTAACTTCTATAGAAAATACTCCCTATGTCCCATAATAGTTCCGGGATTTTCAAATATACTTGTTCCAAATTAAATTAATTCCATGTTTCAATGGTTAACAAAGATGAAACGTTAGGCTGGCTTGATGGTGTCCATGATCAAATTTGGATCACTAAAGTTGATTGAAGTTGATTCACTGGACTCAATCATGATTAAATTGCAAGAGTTAATTGTAGTTGAATCACAAGTTTTGATAGAAGTTTGATGGCAAGAGCACATCAAATTTCACTAATAGCAGCTATTTAAATTTGACTAACACCAAATTTTCTAAATTAATCAAAGGAATCCCTTGAAGTTGAATGCATTGGATCTCATTGAAGTTCTCTACATTAGAGTAGGTAGCAAATTGACTGGAATTCATTGCACTGGAGCTAATTGTAGAATAAGAGAAAATTAACAATTTTGGCACCTACTTTCAATATAATTTTGGCACCTATTTTTGCTTGACTTTGAACTTTGAAACTTTCACTCCTGTTTGGGTTGATAAGAAGCTATAAGAACTACACATTTTTAGGCAAGTAGGAGCACCTATGCATTAATTTATTCTATTTTAAGAAATCTTGGATTTGTTTTGGGACAAAGGTAGTATTTTCCAATTGATACTATCAAGCATTGTAGAAATTTTATCATATGCTCTTTACAAATGTAATGCAAGATCCTGTAGCCAAACTTTTCTAAGAAAAAGCTTTCCTTCGTTTGTCTAACTCAATACAATTGAAATGACAATTTTCAGTGGTTTTTGAGAAAGAAAAGATTGTGGGACTTTAGAGTTTAATATATCTTTGTTCTTTCCTTTCAACACCTAATTATTTAAAAGATTACAATGCCAATATGCCATTAGTGTAAATTATAATCTTTAAGAGTTTATGGTATAACCCATAAGTCTATGCAATGTGCCATGTGATGTACATTGGATGAAGGTAATGAGGGTAAAGACATCCTTCTTTGAAGCAAACAATTCAATTGAATTTGAAACCATTCAAAAGGTATTGTATTAGTCCAGCTAGCAAATGGCACAAGAGTCTTTTAGTTTGCTTGTAATGAAGTCTATTGATGTTGTCTAAGTCTAAATTTAAATATTGTTGATTTTAATAATAGTACTTTTATGTGCTTCTATTGATAATAATCATAAGTTCTAATTCTACACCAATCAATAGTTAGTAACATATATATGAGATTGTTCTGCGGTGTACATTGATGATGTTGCAATGTAACTAGCAATATATAGTTTGGACACTTTAAGTAAGGAGTATAGGTTCTCATTTTAATTTATTTATTTCATCAATTTGAAGAAGATTCTAATACAACCAAGAATGCCTAAAAATACGAAAGCTATAAGAATTTGAATTTTTTTAAAGGTAGATGACTTTGAATAAACATGAGTTTTAAAGATAATGTTGTATGCATTCTCAAATTTGATATGTACTCATCATCAAATATTGTCTAAGTTTCCGTTAATGTACTCAGTTAAATTAGGGTCTAAATTAGATATAGTTACTATTTTTGCACCAAAAAAATAATTTTTTTAAAAACTCTATTTTAGGGTTCTTTTTTGAAAATTCAATGTGAGCTTTAATCATTGTAAACCTATAATATGTTAGTTCACAAAGTGTTTGACACAAAGAAAGATAAGAGAGAAATATAGAAGTAAGTCCAATTTTATGTCAAGGTTAGCGTAAATTAAAAGTTTGTTTATCTAGGTTCCATCTTAAATCTAAAGAGATATGAGGAGTAAGACCAAGACTACAAACCCTTGGTAAAAGGGAGACTCTACACCCCTACATATATGCAGGAAAATGTAAGTTGTAAGTTGTAGGTTGTAATGTTGAAGATGAAGTTCATGTTTAGGTTGTAGGTACTTAATTTATATAGTATTGAAATTAATGAGAGGAGGTGGATTATTTTTTGGTTTCCTTTTGTGAAGAAGAATGTACATGGCGAATTTGTTGGCAATGTTGTTGATATTACGTAGTGTATATTGATGTCTATTTTTAGAATTTTGAATCCATCTCTTATTTTGGAAATGGATGCAACATAGATGGTGCAACATGTGCTAGTTGTAACTCAAAATTTGCAAAAAATTTGAACTCATAATTTGCAAAAAAATTCATGCGTAGCAAATAAAACGTTCCTGCATTTTTCCCAATGTAAAACAGAGGGCAAAATAGCCTCCGCGCAAGAGCACGGTTTTTTATTGAGTGATATCTGACAGGTTTGGACCTGTGCTCACAGGTCCCTCCAAATTTAAGCCTACCTCATGAAGCTACCTGATGATGTATCGCTCAAAAAAAACCCTGTGCAAGAGGCTCGTCATACAACTATAAGCTCAACTGGCTTTGAGCACCTTTCTTCTATTCATGCCAAATTGCTTGTGCATATCATCTGCGTGTGGAAGTTTGTCAACAACACAGGAATTCATGTATGTATGTGTTACTCCGTAAACCACTTGTGGGACTTCTCCTGTTCATTCTGCTAGGAAGTTTCTGCGCCATAATGCCCAATTACGTGAGCAAACCCGCGTAATCGAGGATTACGGATTTTTCATCCGGCTCAAATTTATCATCCGGATTTTCATTGAATTTTGCTTGTGCTTTATGTTTACTTATGCGCAATACCCTTATCGTTGGGCATTGCGCCAAATAATCGGCCCTCCTCGTCGGGCTCCGCCCTCATTAGCCAATTATTTGGCGCAATGCCCAACGATAAGGGCATTGCCCTATACGTATTATATTGCTTTGGACTTCGTCCGGGGTGCCCTAACTTCGTAGAGTCAGACTAGCTTCAGGAGGCGGTTGCATTTGGCCAGTCCAGCTCTCAATACGTCGGGTGGATGCAATCACGACCAGGTTCCGAATGCATGCAAGTTCAAGTTGTCCACGAACTAATCCAGATTCGCTTCCTCAAAAGAAGCTTATGTTTACTGATTCCAAGCTGTTGGCATGAGAGTTCCAGCTGTAAGCCCAAGGCCAGTGGAATATTTATAATCCTTAACCCCTAAATGCATAGGGCCTTTTTTTTAATTTAAAAAAATCATTGCTTTAAACCCCTAAAGGCCCAACGCCTTTTTTCTGCCAAAAAACACCCAAGACTGTCATTTCTTAGCAAAGAGTGAAGAAAAAATTAAAAATGTTTTTTTTGCACACCTAACCGTAGGATCTTACACCTAACTAGTATAAGAATGTGTGGAAAAAATTTCAGAATTTTTGACCGCATAGATTGCAAGATATCTACGTTTAAAGTGAAAAAAACAAGGTTTTCAGCACATTGTGGGATTGGATTTTTTGACTTTGAACATTTTTAGCTTAAAATTTTTGCACTACAAAATTTTGAGCTTTAAGTCTTTATAGTGGAGAATTGAGTTGAAAATCTACCCAAAAAAAAAAATTCAAAAAAACTTAATTTTCATTATTAAAAAAATTGTTAAGTAGAATTAGGTACGAGGTAGAAGGAAAATCTAAAATATTCATATATTTTAGATGGAATTAAAATGCACTAATTCCAATGGCGAGATTGTTCTAGCAAGTAAACGAAACCATGCCAAAAGAAAAAATTTGAAAAATTTGAAAAATTGCATTAAAAAATGAGTCCTACAAGTTATTTTTTTCAAAAAGATGCTCTAACTGCCCAAAAAACAAGAATGTCCATAACTTTCTCATAACAAATCCAAATGAAATGAATCAAAGCTTTCCAAATAGACAAAAACATAATCTATGGGCAAAATATTCAAAAAAAAAAAATTATTTTTTGCAAAATGTTTTTTGCTACCCGCTCTCCCCTGTTTTGAGCTTATTTGGGCATAACTTTTTTTCCCGGGCACCATTTGAAAAAGAAATTTATACCCCCACAAAGATTATCAGTTTTTCTATCTTCTAAAAAAGTTTCAAAAAATCAGGACAAAATTTCAGCCCATAGGTACCTGTCCAAAATCCCACTTGTCCGTTGAACGGACACTTGGGCCTTTAGGGGTTAAACTGTTACAGGTCTAAATGTCACCAAGGTATAGAAATCTCAACCGTACAATCTTGTAGTGTACGTGGTGCAGACAATGTGAGTCAAATGTGGAGTCATTTGGCCACATAGATTGCAAGATTGTAATGTTTTTGTGTTGAAAAGGATACTAAAATTTTCCTAGTAACATACTTGGAGGTGAAATTAGATTTCTAATTTCTAAACCTACTCAAATGGAAAAACTTAAACTATGAGCTGCTTCAAACTAGCATATAAACACATTGGTGAAAGAAAATACCCCATATCATTCAATTGACTCATTACATTTGTAAAATGACTTTGAAATGTCAAAATATAATAATAAAAAGTTGCAAAAAACACATTTGAGGCTAAACCTCCTTCTACTAAAATGCTTCTCAACCACTCATAATTTCTTGGATTGATATGAAATTTTAATTACACAAACTAGACTAGTATGCACAACTTTAAATTTAAAATATTTATTAGAAATAGACACTATCTAAAGAAAAAACAAGCCGTTGAAGTTTAGTGAAATCCAAAAATGTCCAGATTTTGAACTTCAAATTGCTTCCAAACATTCAAAACATCTTGGATTGGCATGAAAATTTTACCACAATAACTAAAGTGCAAGGGGAATATAATCCAACATTTTTTTCTGAAAACAAACATGTGATAAAAGATACACAAGCCTCCAAAGTTGTAGGCATCAAAAAGCAATTTGGTGAACTCAAATTGAACACACGAACTTTAAATGGCTTTCAAAAAACGTGCACATTTTGGATTGAGCAAGAAATTGTACCACACAAACTAAAAGAGGGAAGTCAGATTTTTCAACAAGTTTTATTAAATTTGAACATTGGATGCAAAAGTTACAACACTTCAAATTGGACCTCCGAACTATTTGAGGACATTTTTGGTCCCATGGGTACTTAGGGGTTAAGTATATTAGTTAGTAGAGATCAACATGTGTTTTATGGAATAGTATCTATCACAAGCCTTCGTAGCATTGGTGCATTTAGAAGGATGGAGTTTAAGCCTTGAAGGATCATTGTCCCTTCGGGGGACAAATGCGTTTTTGGGCAAGTACCTACGGGATGAAATTTTCTTCTGATTTTTTGAAACTTTTTTTGGAGGTAGAAAATCTGATTAGCTTCATGGAAATATCATTTTTTTTCACAATCAATGCTCGGGAACAAAAGTTATGACCAAATAAGCTCAAAACAAAGGACGGTGGGCAGCAAAAAAAAAATTTGCAATTTTTTTTTCTTTTCTTTCAAGTATTTTTTTTCTCATATTTATATTTTTTTCTATCTAGAAAGCTTTGATTCATTTCATTTGGATTTTGTATGAAAAAGTTATGGACATTCTTGTTTTTTGGGCAGTTAGAGCATCTTTTTGAAAAAATAACTTGTAAGACTCATTTCTGAATCAAGTTTTTCAAATTTTTCAATTTTTTTTTTTGCATGGTTTAGTTTACTTGCTAGAATAGTCTCACCATTGGGATTCATGCATTTTAATCCCACCTAAAATATATGAATATTTTAGATTTTCCTTCTATCTTGTAATCTTGTATCTACTTCTATTTAAAAAAAAATTTAATAATGAAAATCAAGTTCTTTTGAACCTTTTTTTTTGGGCTAGATTCTCAACTCAATTCTGCAGAGTAAATATTAAAGGTTCAAAACTCTGTAGTGCAAAAAAATAAAGTTAAAAATGTTCAAAGTCAAAAAATCCAATCCCACAATGTGCTGAAAACCTTATTTTTTTCACTTTAAACGCAGATATCTTGCAATCTGTGCGGTCAAAAATTCTGAAATTTTTTCCACACACTCTCATACTAGTTAGGTGTAAGATCCTATGGTTAGATGTGGAAAAAAGAACTTTTTGCTATAGAAATGATAGTTTTGAGTGTTTTTTTGGCAGAATAAGGGCCTCGGTCCTTTAGGAGTTAACAAGCTCAAACCTACTAGCAAGTGTGAAATTTTCCCCCCAAAATCACATTGATATAGATGTATTGGGTTGTTTTTGCTTGAAAAGATGAGGTTATTAACCCCTAAATGCCCAAGGTTTTTTTGAGCTTCGTGGAGTTTGCTCAAAAGTAAACAAAAAGCCCAATTAGTTTTGTCATTTAAAAAAAATTTAATCATATGAATTAAAACAAGATGTGTTACTTACTGATTTTATAGGAAAGAAAAATACAACAATATCACTATTGGATTGAAAGACTATATTATTTGATCAAGACAGGGTGTTATATCTTTTGATCCAATTATTTACCTATCAAATCTAAAATTAATGTCATAAAAAAATCAGACTAGAGGATACAACATGCATAACCATAATCAATTTATGGCTTTCCAAAATGTATTCTACAATTTTTTTAAATCAATTTCTGATGTAACATATTCCTCAAGATCAAATGTTCTTAAGGTTCATCTCAATGAGCCTTAAACATTGAAAATTCAAGATTTGTAGTGGACATCCTTGCACATAATCTTCAATAGAAAAATCATGAACAATTTTTTTGACTGTACAATTTTTGTATCAGGAAGTAGTCTTTGAGGAAATAATTGCTCAAAGGAGGTAGTGAGACTTCACCTAAAACTTAGAGTAAAAGCATTAAAACAACATTTTAGCTTTGTGTAACAAAGGGAGAGAGATTGATGAAAACATGAGTTTGCTAAAGTTCTTTCAATTGCACAAGATGCACAATAGAAGTAATTTCCAATTTCCTCTCCAAGGCTGTAAGGTAAACCAGCTTATGACAGGCATCATGGCCGGTTTGCCTTGTTGACATTTTTGAAAAACTTAAAATTTTTTTTCCATGTAAAGACAAACGTGAAAATGGAGAGAGCCATTGAAATTTATTTTTCTAACTATTAAAGTATAAATCTTTTATGAATTTTTGAAGTGTGCTACCCAATTGGTCCAAAATAATCTTTTGAATACCCCAAGACCACCAAAAAGTGTATCCATAATGGGTCATCTTACCACTAAAGCAGTCACAATATTTCCTAATATGGCCACAACGTGAAGAATAAAAAAATCACTTCTAATAATGAATTTACACTAAAAAGGCTTGGCATTAAGGTGAACCAACCTATGATCCGCAAACCCAATCTTTTGGATTTGATTTGATTGTATTTTTCAACACCTCTGGCATTTAAGGGTTAAGGTAGTTCAAATGTTCTAACTTGGTTGGTAAGAGGATCTTCGACTGCATCCGTAAAAGCACTTGACACACAACAAAATGGATGAATATTGACCTCTTTTGTCAAGTTGCTCTAATTAACCCCTAAAGGACTGGAGGGGTGCCTAGATTTCCAAAATTGTAAAGATCTATTATAAAATGCAATTTAGAAGAATATTTTAATGAAGATTCTCAAACAATAGTTGTTAAATGCTATTTATAGATCACATCTATATGGTTAGAATGTTAGATCAACAAAAATACATACCAATATTTTTCAATAAATTTGAAGCTAGAGGTGTTGAAAAACCAACAAGCTCTTTTTTGTTTGGAAGTGCATCAAAATAAGAGTTGGACAATCTACCTTATGTATAGATGTCTCTTCCTTTTAAAAAGATGATGATCAATACTGGTCTTACAAAGACGCTCATGCTAAGGTAAATACATTGAATTAAGAACCCACCTAATTGTATCATAATACATACCCTTCACTTCATTTCAATACCAAAATCTAAAATTGTCTTTTTCTTATTTATTGTCATATAAATCTCATGACACAAAGACTAGCTTGGATATTATATTTAGATTCTAAAATATAATAGGGATGGACACTGTAATGCAATTCCATGTAGTCATCACTAACTCTTAACCCTTTAGGGCCGCCTGCTTTCCAGGGTCGTTCTGTGCCAGGAAAAAAGAAAATTGCAACTTGATTTTTATTGTTTTGGTTGGATTTTAAAGGCAAAATCGAATCATACCAACGTAAACCGCAGTGGCTGAAAGACTTACGGTAAAATTTAGGGACCTGTTTGATTAGGGTAGATACTACATCGGTGAAGTGGAAGGTGCCGCTATACTGTACGACACATTGATCATGGATCGTACAAGTTGTACGAGTGGCTCTTACGAGCAATTGTCGTAGAAACAGATTTTCAAATTCTGGAACTTACAAGAATATGATATAATGATGTGCCTGAACTTGAAATATCGGCAAAAAGTCAAACCATTTGTTGTAATCGATGGGGGAAAGGTATGGGGGTTTATTGTCTACAAATTGTGCAAAAAACTTGGGAAATTGTGATTATTTTTCAGAAAATGAGATTTATGTTGTTCAAAAATCCAACCAGTCAAGCACTTTAATTAGTGGTGATGTACTACTCTAATTTTTTGCAAAAAAATTGGAACAATATACAACTGATTCATAGTGTGCAACACTAAAAACGGGCAGAAGTCCAGGTGGGAAGGCCAAAGCTGAAACTTCATTTTCCCAGCCAACTACCACCAAAAAACCATTGCACTACGTACACAATCCCTTCAAAAGCCACGCATTCCCGCCAAACTAAAGGCACTCTTGGGCTTCGGCGGGAATTTGGCGCGGAAAGACAATAACCCATATGCTCAATTCATGCCATGGCATGCAAAGCTAGTGCAAGCGCAATATCAAATTAAACATAGAAATAAAGTCGCCTGAATATTACACATTGAAACTGGCATACAAAATGGCTACAAAATCAGAGCCTCAGGGAAAAATAACATTGCTGTCAACTCAAAATGCAGGATGGATCGGACCGAAGTAATTCATAGCAAAGTTCAAAATGGAAGCTCATGCAACCTATGCTAAGCTGATTTAATTCCTAGCAAGCCATGCAAGGTACGTAAGCAACTCTAGACTATATTGTCCCTCAAGTAGGCAGTCAAACTCTAAATCAGAGAAGTCGCAGCAGTTTCAGCTTCAACAGTAGGGATAGCTTCATCAGCGGGGACAGTAAGACCTCGTCCAAATCCATCAACCTTTGGGAGCTGCTTGCACATTTAAACGACCCTGCCTTCATCTCAGAACCATGGCTGCATACCAGGCTTGAGTATGGACCTCGTGGTAACTATCGCTGTCACACATATAAGCACCATGGCAAACTGGACAATACCAATTCATAACCTTCCCGCAAACCTTACACTTTTAATGCCGTTTCATGCCTTTGCCAGCAAGATAATGGATGCCTTTGTTCTGAATGTTGAATTCACCACATGTTCGACCTGGCTTCATCCAGTGATCACACAACCAAGAGACAATCTGGTAATGATATTTCTCTCTCTATAGGCTTCACTAACCCTGCTTCTTCAACATGTTCTTTGTATAGAATATAGGAATTTCCAATTGAAGAATCTAAGATAAAGATGAAAGGCCTGTGCCACCATTTTTGAGTCCAAAGTTGGACTGAGTATTGTACTCTATGCTGATCTATAATATCCACACCTCTCATATTCTTGTGATACTCAATAAATATGGGAGTAGTATGAAAACCATCTTGCTTGCTACCAATCCAACGCTTGCAAGTAAGCCACGAGGATGCTACAGGATCTACTGACGTACTAATGAGGAAGACAAGTTGCACATCTTGCCACACTATAACGGCCATCTGTTTCAAGCGATGCATCTTCGTCAAAAGTGTACCTCGTGTGAGTTCAACATCCACTATGTACTGCTTGAAAATAGCAGGCATGCCTACACAACCCCTCTTCACCGTACCAGTACTCCAAAAGCCTCTACTAAGTACTATATCAAATAATTTGGGGGAAGTAAAGAAATTATCGGGTACTATTACATGACCTTGGTGGCTAAGGTTCTCGGTGAGCTCTAACACGCCCCACTCCCCTTGGTCGACCTCTTGTTCCTCTCCCCTAGCGCCTAATAAACCTGTAGGTTTCAAATGTACCTTGACTGAGAGTTAGCTGCACACCAAATTTTAATACCATATTGGACTGGCTTGGCAGGCATATATTGCCGAAAATCATAGAAGTGCCCCTTATAATTGATCATGATCTCGTCTACCATAATGTGGCGTTTGCAATTGTAGAGGGATTGACTGGCTTTGACAAAATCTTCAAAAAGCTATCGGACCTTCTCTAGTTTATCATAACCAGGGCTACCTTTTCAAATCAATCTCTTGTTATCTACAAGGTGAATACACCGTAGAATTGCCTCAAACCTGTCTCAAGTTAGTATTGACTTGATGACAGGACAACCAAACAAAGTTTGTTTTTTCCAATACGACCTAATCTAGGGCAGCTTCTTCAGCCCCATGTACAGCAAGATACCCATGAATCCTTTTAATTCATTAGGACAACATCAAACCAATCCTTCCCCCCATTTAGCCCGCCTTTCACTCCAATTTGACCTACTTGTTTGGCATATAGGTTAGTTTGACTACAAATCTCTGCCAAAGTTTTATGAGGCCAGAAAGATTTGAACGGCTTGTGTAGGGCCATCGGTCTTCTAAGGTTGCATCTGACTGCACCTGGAGTAGGTCTAGTAAAATTATCCCAACTCCCCTCTAGTTGAGTTGCCGTTTCTTGCCAGTTAGATTCATCATATCTATGAGCAAATGATGTAGACTTTGGCGACACACTCTTCATCTCTGGTAACACACTAAAGTCTTCTAGAACTACCCAATCAAAATTACTTGAATCCAAAGAGCCCACATAGTTGCCATGCCGTGCAACCCATTTGTCTTCCAACAACTCCTCTTCTGAAGCACCATTGAAGTTAATGTCACTAAATCCAAGATATCCTGGATAGTTGCAATGCAATGTTGGAGCGGACTTCTTCTCAGGTGTAAGCTCAAAAATGTTGACGCCTTCAAGGACTTCATACTGCCCCAGTCCAACATCTACAGGTGTGCCTTAGGCTAGCTGCACCGGAAAATCTTCAATTTCTTCATCACTTGGGCACGATGGCAATGTTTTCTGTGGCTCTATTGCCCCCCCTCCTCCCCCCCCCCCCCCCCCCCCCCCCCCCCCCGCGCGTATGAGTCAACATTCACTTGCATGCACAACTTAATGTCCCAAGAAGCCTTCAAAAAATACCATATACATAAGCTCTCCCATTATGCGGTGCACAAATCAACGAGTAACCTCTCTGACAAAAGAATGGTCCTCATGCGGGACCAAATTGTATTGGAAAACATCTTTTGATATTCTGACTTGCTGTCCAATTATGCTATTGCCTGATGAAGAGTGGCTGCTGCAGCTTGTATACTAATCCAGCAAATCTCGTCCCCCTCCATTTTTATTTTTAATTGACAACCCACATCCATAATGTTCTGCCTCCTTGCGATCAACGTGAATATCATCACCCCCTCCCTCTGGTCCTATTGAATCGACTGCTTCTAGCAACATTCTTGCAGCTCCATGTGATTGAAAAGCTTTTGGGCTCATAGCCCAATGTGAAGACTCTCCAAGCGCAAGCGCCAACAGTAGAGGAGCCTGGTCTGCATTGTCTTTCCAGATACTTCGAACAATGCTAGGGTTGTCTTGTCAGACAAAATTTTGGATTTTGGCGTCTGATGTCGCATATTATATGACACTTTGTCTGTCTGACCATGTCTAATAAGGCCCTCTACATAGTTGACTGCTCATAGAAATCTCATTTCAAGTATGATTCAAAATTCAAAATGTAATAAGTGCTAATTCAATTGAGAAACTTTAATAAAATGGAACTTTAATATGTTAAGATTTATAAAGAGATAATTCTTTAATTGAAAGTTATTTGAAAGTCAAATTTAAAGTTGACTTTATTGGACAGATGGGGGGTCTATTCATTCTACTAGGCGTCGAACAAATTTTGTCTGTCATATTGTTCATCTGTTAGGGAAGACAACCCTGAACGATGCGGCTCTCTGCTTCAGGTCGGGGCCTCAGCGCCCATGGCAATCGATTGTCATGCACCAAAATCGGTGGTCTTTTCCACCCCTCAGGTGTGTGCATGTACTCCAGAGATATAACCGAATCTTTGATACTATCCTCCTCTTCATATTATCCTCAACCCCTCTCTCGCCCACCTCTTCCTTGACCCCTCCCTCGCCCGCCTCTTCCTTGACCCCTTCCCCTCCCCCCCCCCCCCCCCCCCCTCTCATGATCTTGGCCCCTACTACTACCCTCTCCTTCCACCAAGTCCGGAAGATCAATTTCCGTGCCGGCCAGTTGTCTGCCAGTCTCCGCTAGACTCACCGCCCTCAATTTGTTTTTCTTTGGTCCTTGCAATTTTGGGGGCTGCTTTGCCCTTCTCTGTAATTACTTTGCGGTAGTTGCCATGCCTTCTTGTTGCACATTGAATTGATCGCGGTTTCTGTCCACTTGCACCTGGATGTGTATTCCACCGCTGCTGATGTCGTTGTTGTTGGCTATAGGCATCCCTCACTCTCCAGATGTGCCACAAAGTTGCTTGTTCTCTGGTGAATTTTGGCCCCGTGCATTTTGTCGATCTCTGGCCAAGTCAAGCGGGGTTTGACTTGACGCTTGACTCTCAATTGGATGTTTGGACTGCGCTCCAGCAATCGTTTCTTCGCAGTGGCTCTGCTCAATTCCTTTAGTGTCGTTTGGGACAACATCTTATAAATTAGGCCAAATCCGATTTGTGAGACTTCACTGACCACTGCTGGAAAATCCTTTTTCTTCGTGAATCCTAAAACATCGGCAATGTGCCTGTAAAACAAGTACCGCCACTCTCTTGTCACAGGGTTCATAAGAAGTGGCCTACTCTTTGATGGCAGAGGTAAAGATTGCAAATGCTTCTCACTCAAGCAATTCAAAACACTCACTCTCTCAAATTCACTCCTTTTATCTTCTACCATCCGATTATCAATAAGCTCAGCTTCATCCTCCAAGTGGTCGGGGAAGATAGCAGGAGCCATGTGTTGGCTTTTGTATCCTTGCTTCTCCATTGCTGAGTAGCCGGTGAAGCTTGAGTGCCAAAATTTGTGGCGGGAGCAGCAAATTCTTCAAAACTTCAAAATTTGGAGCACTTAGTGTTCTCCAATCTTGCTCAATAGTAAGGGAGAAGGTGGTGCTTCAACATTTCTTGCCACTACCTCCAGTCATGGCAATCTTTGTCCCTCCACAGATTGTGACCATGCTAATCCAAGATTCTGACGGCACTTCCAAAAACGACCTCCACTCCCAAATCAAAGAGTACCTCCACGGCCTGCTGACCTTTAGATTATTCTAGTGCATTTTTCCCAAGACAAGTTAGAATATTGGCAGCGGCATTGCTCTGTAATGAGAGTCCTGTACACCTAAATCCAACGGCCATGACTTCAGAAGAGGTCCTCATGAACGGACAAGCAACGACTTGGCCGGGCCCAAATTGGTGCCAAACTCTGAACTCAAAGAAGCAACCGGTGTCAGACCTAAACACGTCAAGTGACGTCATCCTCTCGTTGGTGTTTTGCTGGTGAAATTGAACTAAAAACAAGGACTCGCCAATACCTTTGCGGATGAATCACTCTCTCAACAATAGGTTGTACTTCCAAACTTTGATCACACAAGTGCTGCAGAAAACAGACTCAATTTCCTACAAATTCTTCTTTGGTACCTCCATGATCCAAATCTGGCAACAAACCCTAAATTTGACCGCAAAATCGAACAAGGCGTTTTTTGCCTTCTCCGGCCCTAAGGGGTTAAAGCCCTAAAATATGATTTCAAGCCATGTTTTTACTTTTGCACATGCCTTTTCTAGTGCAATATTGGTTGGATTTTTGCAAAACCTTTTTAAAGGGTGTATTTCACTACTAGCCAATCCAAGTCAATATTTAAATGGTATGCTTTAAAATAACTTTTTTTTAAACTATGGGAATTTTGAGCAGCCATCGTAAGTTAACCCCTAGAGGTTTTCTTACCATGCTTTCACCAAAACGCTCCAAAATTGCATACAAATACCAAATTTTCATACAAATACCAAATCTTCATACAAATACCAATCTTTAGAAAAAAAACATTTTTTGGGCACATGTAACTGTAAGATCTTGTAGTGCGTTGGTTCGAGATAATGTGGAAAAAATTTCAAAATTTTCCACCGAGCAGATTGCAAGATATTAGTGTTTGAATTGAGAAAAATCCTTTTTTTGTCCCTGCAAAAAATCGGGCAGCTGCACTTCACAAGGTCACATTTGTATGAAAATATGTCCAAATGGTGGTAACTCTTTGCATTCATTTTTGAAGTTAGCTATATACTTGAAAATTTTCAAATCATTTGATCTTGTACAATATATAGGAAAAAAATAGTAAGTCAAAAGAAGTAGACTGAATGATTAAAAACACTAAATTGTTAAGAATTTAATTATAGAATTGAAAAAAAAAGAAAATCGGTGTAGATTGTTTATTATAACATTACAAACATTCAATTCTAGCTGTGTTCTGCTCGTTCCCCACCACAGGTGGCGTGTAGAGGCAACTCCCACATCATAAGCACCGGGCAAAAGGCATTTTGTCAAGCAACTCAAGTGAAGCAAATTGCTGGTTCCCTAGATTTATATATACATGGAAAGCTTTGAATCATTCCATTTTGATTAATGAGATGAAGATTATGAGGAGTTTTAGTTTGCAAGTAGTTATAGAATCTCTATTCTAAAATTAGCTTTGAAGTCCTTTATTAATTCAATTTTCAATATTTTTATCTTTCTTAAAATGGTGAGTTTTTAAGAATTTTTTTGAGTTGCTCACCAAGCATTGAAAATCATATATCATACAATAACTTTTTGATTATGCAGTCAAAAGTTATAAAAAGTGTTGGGCCTTAAAGCTATTCCTTGGGTAAATGTTGTGTAAAAATTTCAAGGAAAAAAAGTAAAAACTCCGCTTGTAGTGAGTTGCCCAAAAATGCTATGTTTTCAAAAAAGCATGTTTGATGCTCTAGGGTTAAAATTATATTTACATTAGTCATAGTTTAAGCTCCCTACCTTAGAATTTTACAATTTGGCACTCCAAAACACTCCACTTTCATTGACAAATATCAGCATCATTCAACCCTATTTTTGGAGTTCAATGTACTTGAACACTTGTCACAATTTTGGTCATTATATACCCATTGTATATCAATAATTGTGATTCAATTCCTGGGCCTTCAACCCTAATTTTGATTAAAATTGTATGTTTCAAATTTGAAGTATAAAGTGCTGTGAAACTATAGGAGGCATAGATATAAAGATCTAGCTGTGTGTATTTGAAAAAGTCAGCTAGTTTCTTGAAATTTTGTCATTTTAACAAATACTAGTGATTAGCGCTTGCTTTGCTACGCATTGAATATATTACTTTCATCAATTTTTCATGTGATAGAATATAGATAAACAAAATATGTATAATCTTTAAATGAAAATATTGACATTTGCATATAATATTCTTTGAAATTTTTTATATAGTGCAATATAAAGTAATTAAAGAAAATCTTTTATATCCTTTATAAATATATTTGATTTTTGAGAGGTCCTAAAAGGAATATAAGATAAAACAACCCATCGCGGTCAGAATTAGGAATTTGTCCTCATGCCATTGCTGAAATTTAAAAAAAATTCATACATAATTCACTATGTAAATTGAATATTCAAATCTTTGATATGGATAAGTGAGAATCTCCCACATGAAGATAAGTGTGAGAAACGGAGTGAATAGCTGAAATTATATTTTTTTGACAAAGTATGAATTAGCTATGAATTTTTGAATGCTAAGCCCCAAAAGAGTTTGTAGACTACTCCATAATCAACAAAATTTGTATCCACAATGCTCACCCTATTCACCTAAAGCAATCACAATATTTTCTAATATGGAAGGCCTTAAAAAGTCAATTTCTACAATGATATACATTGGAAAAGTTGGTTGTTCCTAACGAGGTTACTAATGACTCCATTAGTGTCAAGTGAGGCATTGATTGTGGTCCAAAATCTCACAAGTTGAAATAAACTACGTATCCATCATTGGTCATTTGACTATGATGGGTTGTTTTACCTTATGTACCATTAGTGGAAGAATAAGGCTTGTCAATTTCACTTGATTTGAGACCTAAAAAATTGTACTCATCCATTTGCTTTGAAAATGGTCCCATTGGAAAGAATGAAGTATTTTCATGATTTTCACCTTTGAAAATTTAAACATCCAAGATTCCAAGTGTTGATTTGGAGTTATTTACAGTTTCTACTTATAAAAAAAAATCATTTCAAAAATTGCAAGGTGGATTGTATAATGAGTTTGATAGCTCTTCATTTGAATTCAAGGTTTTTGAAAGTAGATTGTTGCATGAATGACCTTCCATTTTTGTTCCATTTTGGCTAGTTTTCATAGTACTATAAGCTTTTGCATACAAATTTTTAAAAATAAATTAAAATATGGATATATAGTATGACACTAAAAATAGCATATTACCAAAATTTCAGACCAAAAAAAAATCTAGGTCAAAAGTTAATCACAAAAAAGACAAGCTGAAATTTTCAAGAAAATATATACTTTGACGTTTGAATTTGTAGAAAATAGGGAAAATAATTTTTTTTTAAATGGAAAAAGCCATTTGGGAAGAATTCATGATAATGAGATTTCACCAAAAAAATAATGTTGAAACCATCTTTAGTGCTTAGAATTGCGCGTGCAAGGGAGCCCTCTTTGCATGGACATAGAGGATATAAAATAAAATGTTTTTTAATGCCCCCTCGTAGAAACATGACTTCCTACTATGGGAATAGACCATAGAAATTCAGCTCCATATCGTTAAATTTGGGAACTCCTTACGTAGTAAAAACCCCTAAAATTCAAAACGTGACATATTAGTTTATATAATTTTTAAATATAAAATGATTTTTGAATTTAAAAAAAAAATATAAGATATGATTAAATTCATAAGAAGAACCTCCAATAAAAAGTTCAAGTTCATGCAAGTCATGATTCAAAACTTCTTGCAAAAGAAAGCTTTGGCACTACTTTTGTGACAATGGTTGAGTACCGGTATTTCTTGCAATCACCCAAGTGCATTTTAGTGTGCTATCACAATTTCTAGTCATTCATGTCACCTCCAATCTCAAAAAACATGCTAAATTTCTCAAATGTTGTGAGGAGGGACAACATACTAAAAATAGGATACATGTATTTTTCTTGTTATAATCTTGCAACTCCTATTGCAATTTTATACTCAAAACTGGATGCACAATAATAAGCAAGCTCTTTAAACATTTATATGGTTAAATTTTGAAAAAATAAAATTTGCTTCCGATTGAGAATAACTACAAGTCCATGTTCTTTTTTCACAGGAAAAATACACTTAGAAAGCCTGGGCACTTGGGATTAACTGACCAAATCAACTTTGGAGGCGCTCCAATTCTTCCTTAGTATAAGGTAAAGCAGCCCATTGTGGTCAGAATTAGGAGTCTGCCATCATCCCATCACCAAAGTTTTTCAGTTTTTTTACCATATGAAGACAAGTATGAGAATTTGTGAAGGCAATTGAAATCATAATTTTTAGACAGAGTATGAATTAGCTATGAATTTCTAAAGTGTTCAACCCAAAGAAGTCGACAGACTACCCCAAAACCAACTGCAAGTGTATCTATAATGCTCACCTACCTCTTCTAAAAGAGACAATTTTTTTTATATGTGGATGGCCATAAAAAGTCACTTCCTACAATGACTTAATGATGAACTGTGTGATCAAGCTCACTATGCTCACTAAGAAAAACAGAATTCTGAGCCTCGATTTTTGTTGTGCTCACTGCTTTTAGCACCACCCCACTGCTTTTGAATCCCACCAAATAATGCTTGTGGTTTTGATGCCAAGGGCAATGTTTGCAAAAAATTTAGGAATGAAAAATCTGAATACAGCTGAGGGCTGGATACTTCCTTTCAGTTGCTAACATCACTAGTATACCAATTGCCACATAGCACAAGGTTTCAATGCGGCAACCAGAATTGCACTAATTTTGCTAATTAAAATCTATCACTTTTGCAAATATGTCTTTTGGGACAATCTTGACCAAAAGTTCTCATAACTACCTGGATCATATTTAGATCACACAATGTTGAATGATCCATAGTTTACCACAAATGGTTACAGCTTGCCGTATAAAGTTGGAGGCTCAAATTATGGAGGGTCATTTAGAACCGCCATATAGACTTGCCTAGAGTGGACATGAGGTGGACCTTCTATAGTCATTGAATGGATCAATCAAAAAACTATTATTTGTCGTAAGAGCCAATCATTGTCTTGTTTTCCCCGTTTCTCTTTAGAAGTTGCAAGTAAACGGTTTATGGAAGACCTAGGGTCATAAATAGGGACCTACGACACATCTTGTTTGAAAATTCATAAGTAATTCAAAAATGATTCAAAAAATACGAAACGACTTGTGTTACAATCAATTTCTATTTCTCTTTTTCTGGAAAATGAGCAAAAAATAATCCCACCCAAGAAACCACATGAAAAGGCGGACTTAGGACTGTTAGTAGCTTCCCACTCATTTTTCATGAAGGTGCAAGCATATGAATTGTTTTCCAGTACAGTACTACATGACAAACCATTCTCCCCCCACATTTCCACAAGTGCTGGCATGAGAACTTGAGGAGGGAGACTAAGAGCACGGCCTGCAGTTATGACTGTACTGGAATCCAAATCGGTTAAATTAATGATGCCAATTGCATCACATGAAGCGCATTTTGATGGACAAAGCTGAAATTGAGCCACAGATCCAGCAGCTCACACTAAAGGTGCTGAACATCAATTCCTACCCTGCTTCGTCTCTGGTTTCCAGCTGCCCCTGGAGCAATCCAGCATTGCTTAGTTTCTCATGTGATCACCGAAAGCCCCATATTGACGCTGATTGTTTCGCTTGACTTTTGCTTCGCTTTAAACACTCGATTTTTTTTGAGTTTTTGGGTCCCATATATATATGAACTTCTGGGACGTCTCATTTGACGATTTTATAAAGACTGCGTTACTTCACCATGTCAAGCTTCTAGATTCTAGGTCGAAGTGAAGTGAAACCGAGGCAAAGCAATGGCATTGTGAACTGGAGCTAATATACTAAAAGGGTATGTATTCATTATTTGCCAGTTTTCAGTGACTTAAGCAATGCTTTGTGCAGTTGTCCTTTGAAAATGAAATCTAGTTCATGGTGTTCTAGTTTTCCAAAGAAGAACTGCCTGCGCTCCTCCGCTTAGGCAATTGAGGAACTTACTGCCATTCTAGCAGATAAGTGGAAGCAGATATGGTAACCTACTAGATTTTCATCATGCAACGGGATCAGTGGAGCATGTACTCGATCGTTTCAATTTAGCTCGAACAACAAAATTAATTTTCTTCCACTCTGTAATTCATAATTCCTACAAATTTCGGGCCTTTCCGACGACAGACTGACTGTGCTGTAAGTACGAAGAAATCTAGTATCCAGTTTCTTTAATTTTTTTCTGAAAACAAGGGAAGGGCCCGCGTTTTAAAACTTTTGCATTCTTGTTGAGTTTTCGTTGGAAACTGAAAACGTTAATTTCGTTAAATTGGCGATATATTCCACAAAGGCAGAATTTTTGACACATACCTTTCACAAAGGTCTAACTTCAGGCCAAAAACTAGGATAGATATAGCTTTGGGTTCAGGCCCGCGGCCTGAACCGCGTCAAAGTCGTGGAAAACAGCCATTTTGACGTTTGAAGTAGAAGTTTGGAAAGTCGATTTCAATGTTGTCAATGAAGTTAACTCGATTTCGATGTCGTCATCCAATTGAGTGCGAATGAAACGTACACTAAACAGACATTCTATCCTGGACTCTGCTGACAAAGACGCCGTTCTAGCTAACCATGACGGGGCCGGGGTGCAAGCCCCCAATAATCTGGACCTTTTGATTTCCTTCCCTAGAGCTACGTACGTACTTCACTAGTCGGTCATCACCATGCATCATCGAAGATGTCATCCTTCAGCTGCATTTCAAAGCCCAATTCAACCGAATCCCATGCATGTACTATCAAGCACATATGCTCGTTACAATAATTTAGTTGTGTTCCCGAGTGCATTCCAGTCCAGAAACCTCTAGAAACTAGGTGTGCTGCATAGACTGGTATGGCTCTGAGCTAGCGGGGTTCGAGATCAGATCGATTAACGCCTGGAAAAGTGCCAATCTCGTCCGTAACTAGAATGACGAATTGCGCATGATCGACCGATCACGTACATGCGCTGATCCGACACTGCTCATAAACTCCGGATCAACCGATCGATCAAGGTGGGCTCCTGCCAATTAACATACGTGATCGATGGCGGGGATCCTGGTGATGGCCGCCATTCCCAGCGGACGTCGCCTGATCAGCCGCGTGGGCGTGGAGCCGAAGTGGCTGCTGTCCATGAACTCCGCCAACACCGCCATAGCCAGCAGGATAGGATCGATGTCTCCGCTGCATGGCGAGCGCGTGGTGAGCCTTCATCACGAGGAGCCCGCTTTGCACAAGGGGCATGGGCAGCACTGGGGCTACGCAGCCATTTTGGGTGTGGTCGCGGGCATGGTGGCGCTCATCTGCTTCTACTTGTGCGTGTGGCTGCTGCGACACATGAGCCGGAAACTGCAGCGGAGCAATGCGCAACTGCCTCTGGAACCGGAGCAGCAGGTCGGAGAAGACGACGGTGAGTCATCTGTATTGAAATAAATACTCTAATTTCGATATATAAATTCTTGATATTCCACAAGCCAAAAGTTGTGACATACAGTATATCTTCACAAAAGGTCCAATTTCAGGTCACAAACTAGGATAAATATATATTTTGGGTGCAGGCCGCGCGGCCTGAACCGCCCCAAAGTACAGGAGTATATATATCGTCAATTTAACGAAATTGTCGTTTCAATGAACTTCACAGTTTTGTAGTTGCCGAAAAGGGACTAGGTACAAATTGCTTGAACAATACCAATTACTACGGTTTATAATTAGAGTGTCGACCGAATTTGGCCAGGGAACTTCAATAGCACGCAACAAGGTGCCCCTCGCATCTGTTCATCAGAACGTACGGCGACGATGGTGAAGTATAATAATCGAAAATTTCACAGTTTTTTAATTGCCGAAATGGACTAGATAATGCTTGCTTAATTTTCACAGTTTCGCATTTGCCAAAATGGACTAGACTGATATTGCTTGACAGCATTACTGGACATAATATTGCCAATCGTACGTTGCAAGGTAAGTACACCTGATTGCGACTCCTAAATCCAAGATACCGGTTGCCATGTACTTGTCTTGTCACAAGTTGACCACCCAATTCATAACCCTAAAGCTCTTTTAATTAGCCAATGAGACAAACATTCAAACAACAATTAGCAAAATTTTAATTGACATCAAAGTCGTTCCATTTCCACGATTTTGGCACTTTATAGGTGAATGACCGCAAACGAAAACTATAGTTAAGTGTCTGGTAAGGTTGTTTTAAGAAAACTTGGATGCTTGTCACAACTCGGGAAAAAACACTTACGAATCATTACAGTTGACTGCTGTGAAAAACGTGTAATTGAAATGGTAACAACGTTAATGTTGTTCCTTTGGCTCAACTTTACGTGCCAAGTTCATGACACTCAACTGTAAAAAGCTCTATAAAATAAGCTAGGATCGGTATAGATTTAGGTTTCAAAAGCTACCAAGATCTTGAATGTCTGCCAGCATAACAATACTAACTTCAAAATAGCATGTGAGCACATCGAGTTGGAACAACATTATTATGGCATTCCAACATCATGAAAACCGTGTCGTTGTAAACACTTGTGTTTAGGTTTCATTTCTGTCTAGATTCAAGTTTAGAACTACTAATGGCACTAATTTTAATAAAATGTTGCTAATGCAATTCAATGGAAATCCCTTAGGTCATCAATCAACTGATGGAACGAAGACAGCACCAAGTGGAGATGGTGAAAGTGCAACGCAGACATGGAACGCGGAAAGCGTGGAGCTTGTAGTAATGGCTGGTGAGCATGTGCCCACATTCGTTGCGCACCCAGTTGTGCAGTGCCTAGCTCAAGGAAATGTTCCTTGAAAAACGTCAATATACTTCGTTATGTTGGCACAATTCAGAGCGCTAAAATTTGTGACACTCCACTGCACAAAGATTAAAAACTGGGACAGGTGTAGATTCAGGTTTCAAGGTGCATGCCTTGGAAATTGTCAATGTTGAATGTGAATATTCCCCAAACTGATGGTTAATTTAGCAATGTCTAAATTTTGAGTACGCTATTAGTTGGAGAATGGACATGAGTGCAGGTGTACGAAACGAAATTCTAAACCAGTTCTAGTATTGAAAGAAGAAATTGTTTCAGCATCTGATACGGTATTTGGCAATTGGAAAACTGCTGAATTTAAGTGGATAAATGGTCCCTAAATCATCTCTTGATTTGAAAATTTGTACCATTGAACGTGCCCATTGTATCATGAAGTGTACCAGAATATCTTGCTCTCATCAGGGCACTGCAGCAGTGTGAGTTTCACGTCCCCTTTTCTTTCAGCTTTCAAACCTGTCACAGTACTTGGAACCCTAAATCACCTCACGCACTTGGTGACAACAGTGTAGGTCCTCTGTAAAACCTTCTCAAGTCCTGATTCCAAGAAGAGCGGGCTTTCCGTTTTCTAATCACAAAGAGACTTGTCAGTTTTGGACATTACTAACATCAACTTGTTCCTCACTTGCTTTCCTTGGTATTGGCTTGGAATGACAAGATTACATAGTGAGAGGTTTGCTAGCTCACTTAGAGGGTGCAATATTAAAAAAACAAATGCCGTATAGAAGGAAGAAATTGACAAATTAAGGCCTCCAAACTGATGAGCCTCTTGCAGGTTGCATTGGGTGGACATTTTTGAAGTCGTCCGTCCAATTAATTAGAGTGATACCTTGTGACTACTTCACCTAAAAACATTTGAATAGGTATCTCAACATGGTTCCAATTATCAATTAAAATCTTCTACGTTTGTTGGATCTCCTTGGAAATTGAAAAAAGATTCTAGATTTTATTAGTATGTGTTTTTTGACACTTTGTGAATATACTATGGCATGAGTTTTCAAAATGTTGATTATTGATATACCAATGCCTAAAATTGGCGTAGACTCTCATATTCAAAGAAAGTGTACATCTTATGTAAGAATCCTCATGATCATAAATTGGTTAGCGACCATGGTACAATTAAGTGTAGTAACCTTTATTGTCTTAATATTTGCAATTGCTTGTTATGGCATTGCAATTTGGACCTCATTATCATTGTTTGCAGCTCCTTTGCTTTGATCTTACAATGCACATTCAGCTGCACTTAATTTAGACTTGTTATTTATACATGATGTCTGTTTTTCTTTGTTTCACAAGCAACTTTAAAAGTCCGAAGACACCATTATTGACTTTGAGACTCTATATCTCTTATTCTATATCTCTAGTGGTTGAAATGCTTGAAGATTGAATCAAGAGAGATCTAATTACTCTAAAATGATAAAATACGCTTCATTAAATGTTAAATTTAATTACTAGTAAGAAATCAAACAAAAAATCCAATATGAAAACTAAAGCATTAGAAAAAATTTTAGAGCTACAAGGCTGAATGGATGCATTAAAATGTGCATTTAGGAAAATATCAGCCCCAAAAGGCTGTTAGGCAATTTGTAAAGGTGAGCATTCAACCAAAGTGCTCCATTAAAATTCCAACTAAAAAATTGGTTTTTATTATTTAAAAAATATATGTATTTTCACTATTATTGCACATTTGCCGAAATCCTAACGGCCCTCTATAGGGGCCAAATTTTCTATAATGGGTTGATTTAACGAATATCCATAATGTATCATAGATAGATAGCATGAACAATATATCCCAAATAAATAATACTTAAAAAAAAATGAGATTTGAATGATGTTTAATATTCTTGAAGATTGTTTTTACTCTATACAAAAATTTTGCTTTGAAAACTTTATTTCTCTAAAATTTGGTATTTTTTCCTAAAATCAGCTTTGCTAACCTTATTATATATATAAGGTATATGGTCTTTTAATTAAATTGTGTACAGAGTTCATTTCAATACTGCAAATGATCGAAGGATCCTAGAGACTACAAATTCAATACTTCTACGGTATGAAGAGGGCTTACTACACTTCCCCAAAGAACCTTTGGTGGAGAGGAAAGCAAAGTGAATTCTATATTATTGTGATTTCCCAAGCAAAAGATATAAAGGCCCAAAGTTTTTCTCTCCTAAATTAAAAAAGACAAAGAAATTTAAAATTAAATAAAAAAATAATTATTGATATATATTAGCAACAAAGCCGGTACAACACAAACTTGTATATGATAAGAAGAAAAAAAAAACAAAAAAAACCCATTGACTACGTGTTGCTTTGGAGGGTAAGGTTAGTGCAGTCACTTCACATTCCGGCTTGACACGTGGTGACCGCAGCCAGCTGTAAATACAAATGGATGAATGCGGATGGATGAATGTGGAATGAAAAAGAAACTGGCCGACTCAGACATGTTCCCGCGGCCGCGATGGGATGCTGACCTTGTACGACACCTTCGACGCACAGTCGCTCAAGGTTGGATTTTCCGTCGCAACCGGGACCGCTTCAGTTCAGGCATTTTCCCATGGAATGCGATTTCTTATTACTCGGTCTTTGAAATTGTGCCTGCCGACTCTGAAATTGCAGGTTCTTTATCTACATTTTTTTTCTTTTTCTTTGGTAAAAATTTGGAGGACAATTGGGTTTAATCATGGAAGTGTGTGTCCAGCAGATGAATTTCGATTTTTTCGCGAAGTTCTGAGACGCAATTAGGAGTACTGAGACGCAATTAGGATTTTTGAGTCGCAAATTCATCTCGTGTTGGAATCTTGTGATCAGAGGTCACATACTTTGCTCATAAATCTCGATTTGCTTGGATTTAGGAGAAATTTGAGTCAAAATTTGCTCGAAATCAAGAATGGCGCAGCGATGGATTCTGATCGCGATGATGTTAGTCTTCGCGTCGAATGTTGCGGCGGCGTCTTACGTGCGACCACCGGCTCGGAAGGCACTCTCGTTCTGGGGCGGTTCGAAGAAAGTCTCGGACGCTCAACAGGTGATTCTCGGGGTTAGGGTTTCTTCTCAGAACAATTTAATTTCTAGGGGTGCTCTCTTCTCTCTTCTCTCTACTATTTATAGTAATCGATTTTCGCAATCCTGAGATGCTGCAATCTCTTATGAAGAGCTGACTGAACACCATTGGAAGTCATGAATAGGAATGTAGATTCTTGCTGTGTGAGATTTTGAGCTGATGTTTTGTTTGCAAGGCAGGTGTGGATTGCATTAGAATTGTTTATTTTCTCTCATCTAGTCTTTAGTAAGTATGTGGGTTGAGCTGACAATTTAGAATTGAAATAAATTGCTTCAGAAGTGGGGCAGTTCTTCAATGTTTCAGTGGTCTAGAATCTTTGTGCAACGGTGCAAACTGTATATGACTCTGGAATGTTAAGTATGTGTAGGGACCGAATTTTGAGGAGTTGAGTTAGTTTTGGAACTAAATATATGATATGGTTGTGTGCCAGGTGCATATTTCATTAGCAGGGCCTAAGCACATGCGAGTTTCATGGATGAGTCCTACAAATGCTAAAGACAAGGCACCGGTGGTTCAGTATGGTTCAATTTCAGGGAACTATACGTCCACGGCTATTGGAACGTCCGAGAGTTACTCGTTTCTTCTCTACTCATCTGGGACTATGAACCATGTTGTGATCGGTCCCTTGCAAGACAGCACAACCTATTACTACAGATGTGGAGGTGCAGGAGAAGAATACGAGTTTAAAACGCCTCCACCTCTCGGACCGAACGTTCCCATCAGATTAGCCGTTGTTGGTATGTGCTTTCTGTTAAAGCTTAATATGAAACAGAGCATGTTGGTATGGTAGGAAATAATAGAACATATGGGGAGTCCCAAAATGTTCTATTACATGTGTGGGATTCTTGTTCAATCCTTTTAATATGTTTGATTGCTATACCACAGAATTTGATTTAAATTCTTCTTATACTTTAATAATGAACAATATCGCAAGAGTATATGACACCCTCCTGATTGATGCAGGAGACTTGGGCCAAACTGGATGGACAAAATCCACTCTAGAACATATTGGGAACTCGAAGTATGATCTACTGCTACTTGCTGGAGATTTAGCATACGCGGACTACTACCAGCCGTATTGGGATTCATATGGCGAGCTTGTTGAGCCGTATGCCAGTGCTAGACCTTGGATGGTAACGAGTGGGAACCATGATATTGAGGTGGTTCCCATTTTTGTAGAAGGATTCCGTTCTTTCAATACACGGTGGCAGATGCCGCATAAAGAAAGTGGATCCGATTCCAACTTGTATTACTCCTTTGAGGTTGCTGGGGTCCATGTTATCATGCTCGGATCATACGTAGAGTTTGTTGAAGGCTCTGATCAACAATTGTGGCTACAGGTAAAACGATTACTTCTCTTTAGAAGTTATCTTTGTCTGGTTTTATTCATTATGTAATCTACACTGTTATTCTGCTGGCATGTCTGTCACTGATAAATAATGGATTGCATATTGCAGTTAGATCTAATGAAAGTGGATAGGAGCAGAACACCATGGGTCATTATGGTGCTACATGCTCCGTGGTACAACACAAACCATGCTCATCAGGGTAATGGAGATGACATGAAGCAGGCCTTGGAACAAATATTATACGAGGCCAATGTAGACATCGTCGTTGCAGGCCATGTGCATGCCTATGAACGCACGGTAAACTTTCTTTTATTGGTCTATCAGTCACTTCCCCAAGTTTTTACGTACGTCTATTGTCAAATCCAGATGTCACCTTGGCGCACGCAGTAGGTTTATCTGTTGATTGTGACGGATTGCTACTGAGCTGCTTAGACGAAGTGAAGAATTTCTGAAGAATTTTACGTAAATTGCATAGCTAAATTAACTAAAACTCTGTAACTATTTGTAATTTGAAGATGATACTCGTTTGATTTCATGTTCAAAGAGCTATGTTCATGTCTGCATACAATCCATAAGAAGAGTATATCTGGGTCTACTCAACATCAACTATCGTAACCATTGACTGTGGGTGATGGAAAACAGACGCGGGTCTATGCGAACAAAGTAGATCCTTGTGGCATTATGCACATCACTGTGGGAGATGGAGGCAACCGGGAAGGTCTTGCCAGAAAGTGCGTCCTTTTATCTTCACTTTGTTTTAAAGCTAATATTTGTTTTTATGTCCTTTATACTGCTGTTTTAGGGATTGAGATTCCTGCATGTTTAGACCCCATTGGTTTGCAATATAACCAGTAGTTGTATGCTGGTTCCTGTTACAAGTTTCTCTTGCTCATGAATATCATTTAGTTGTGAGGAATATACAAATCTTGATATGGTATTGATGTAATCACGAGGACTTTGTGCAGGTTCTATGCGAATTCACCGGATTGGTCTGTATTCCGAGAGGCCAGTTTTGGACATGCGGAGCTTGAAATTGTGAATGCAACTCATGCGCACTGGACTTGGCACCGGAACGATGACGATGAGTCTGTTCTTGCTGACGAGTTTTGGATCACGAGCTTGAGTGCTGGTCATTCTGAATGCTCCTTTGAACAGCCCAGTACTCGGAGAATTTTGAAGCCTAATGCCTCTTTACGTGTTGGGAAAGGTGTGTTTCAGACAATTTAAAATACTTTATACAAATGTATCATAAACTTATTCACATCTGATTAGAATCCTGCTTTCGTGACTTAGACCAACTAAGTCCCAATCTTCACAGTAGGACCATTATGGCAGTTGCAATAGTTAGTGCTAGCTGAATATATGATTTTTTATAGAACTGTGCTTTGCCTAAACCTTGTATTACATAAGCATGTAAAGAAAGATTTGACGATCAATAAATAGTATCTTGCCCTGATTGGTCATTTATCTCGTGTACATGATATTCTATGGTTATTCTATTGTCAAAGAATGCTGTTTCAAATAAAATTCTGTGAGTGGAATTTCAAGAGCTAAACCATGGGTTAAACGTCCAGTCCTTACCCTGCGGCTAGTACTTTGCTTGGGCTTTAACCCTGTAACGCTGCCGCGGATACTTAGTGTCCGATGAATGACAAGGAATCTTTGCATGTAGGACAGAAGTGTGATTGTTCATCCTTGGTAGATAATGCACACTGTGTCAAATAGGATGATTTTTGTGGAGACCAGCCCGTCCTTACAGGGTTAAGAAATAATGTGGCATTGATGCAATAACATTCAACTGAGCATTTTGATGATCCCTTTTTCTTATTAATTGAATTATGTATGAGGTCAATTATGTGGGCAATTAGGAGCCAAAGGAATAACTCACAAAGGAATAACTCACACACCGTATCAAGATAATACAACCTAAATGCTTCTTCCTATTATTGAATTTTAAATGCTTGTTGGGAGTTGAAAGGGGATTCTAGAGTCTCTTAGAATACATTTTTGGAATCCTTATGACTAAACTATGAATTTTCAAAGTGTTGAAAATAGGTGCATCTAAATTCAACCCAATGCTCTCATGTATGAATGCTTTATATTTTAGGCAAGAATCAAATAGGTTACAATTAAATGGTATTACCTTAGAGCTCTAGTTGGTACAGTGTGCATAGTGTTTTTTTTCCAACAATTTATCATTGAAAAGCTACAAAAAACAAATTTGAGGGAATATTTGACAATAGATTTTCCTATTTTAAATGATTGAAATCGTAGCTCAGTTGCTACAAAATCTAAGGTCAACATCACTTCATAAAGGATGCATTTAATAGACTTTTGGATGAATATGTATATTTTTATCTACATTTTGTATGTTCATCCATTTGGATGTAAATTGCTTCACTATTAGAGATTGCTTTTTGTGTTATCCAACAATAATGAAAAAAAAACATTAGATGTGGGCCATGTAGTGTTGAGAAAAGAGATGGAGAGTACTTGAGCAGTTTAGCTAGCAATTAATTCTCAAAGATTTGTTTCATGTTTTATTATACCCGGCTATACAGTCAATAAAAAATAATTCTAAAAAAAGATTTTCAAATTAAAAAAAAAAAAATTCCAAATTAAAAAACAAACTATACAGAGAAAACATGAAGTCTGAAACAATATTCTTATTTTTAGTATATGCCAAATTTAATTTTCCAACTTTAATTAAATATTTGGCTTGAAATGCCAATTTCAGTGACCAATTGTAGTAGTTATGTTCATTGCAAGGAGAATTTCTCTTCAAACAATAGAACTTCTCTAAAGTAAGGTAGAACCACCCAAACTGATCATTTAATCAATTTTAGAACAAATAAAGAATAGTAAGGCAGTGGAAAATTTTCACATGTAAAAAGATAAGAAATATTGGGATCCAAAATGTATTCCAGACCTACAACAAATTTCTACAATCTTCCAATTCAACTTATAGCTAAACTACTTTCTTATACATTACTTCCTACTATCTTGCTTACTACTTCCTTCGCACTCTGGAACATGTGTCAAGACCTTATGCTTTCCAACCTTGAGAAAGAAAAACACATATTCCTTGAAAAAGAAAAACACATACATTCCAAGCTACTTTCCCATTAACAACTTCCTCCTATCTTGCTCACAGTTCCTACGCACTTTGGGATATGTGTCATGACCTTATGCTTGCCAACACATTCCAAACTTGAGCACCCTGCTTGGTCTGAATAGTGCACCCTACAAGTTGCTTGGTCTGAAATAATGCACCCAACAAGTTGGCTACAAATTGATCTGAAGTAGATGGTTCTACACTTCTACCTTAATAGCCCTGGGATGGGGCTCAAGTCCCTATGCTCAAAAATCTCAAAGAACTTCTCTGATGTGTATGTCCGGAATTGGGCCTAGTGCAAGGCCAAGCAATCAATACTCCATCACTTTATAGAGGTCATTGCTTTAGAGAAGTTCTCCTGTATTTGTTGAAGCAGTGGATTACAATGAAATTAGCAAAGCTTCAATAACTGCAGAGCACTGAAACTTTACATCTGAGGTTTACCAGTCTCAGTTCTTAGAGCTCAGAGCACTTGAATCCAAATTCAGAGCTCCAGGCACCCAAAGCAATATTACCATAATTCGTTTCTATGGTGGTATATTTGAAAGGTCGGAATGGATTTGACATAGGCATGTTAATTCAAATTTAGCTTATAGTCCACAATCCACAATGTAGAATACGAGTGGTCAGTTCTAGGATACCCAATGCCCAGGCAACACTACATTCTATATTCTGTCTTGAAATGCTCTGTGTATTCTAGAAAATCAGGGTTTACCCACAAGTATCCAAGGTTTCAAGTGCTTCAAACATACCCTTCGCATGTCATTTCACCTAAATTATCTCCAGAGTGTCTCAGCATTGTGAATAGCACTTTCATCACGGCCTGTGAAATTGTAAAAGTCCAAAATATACACATTGCATAAAGGAGGCCCTCGTTAATCTGAGGTTCGACAATTTCAATCGGATATATCTAAAGCCCACAGTAGCCCGCAGTACAGAACCGAAGACGTAAAACCATCAGATCATATTACATGCAACACTTTGCAACGAGGAAAGTACGTGAATGGCCATTGAAAATTAACCTGAAAAAATGTCTGCTTTCATTATATAAAGCTAGAAGTTATGCATGAAGGTACGTAAAAAAGGATTCATGGAAGTGTGCATGCTCAAAATTGTGGTAGGCCATTTTCCATTAATAAATTGATGCTGACCAACATGAGAAAAAGAACCTCAACGACACCCCTAGGATCTTCATCGGTAACGCTTGAGAGACAGAGTGTTGTTGCGCTTCCAGGTGGCGCGGATCGAAGGACGAGCCTTGGTGTACAAGTGTCCTCTGCCGCGGAGACCACGGTATTTCTTTCCGGCCGAGGTCAGCCCGCGCAACTCACGATGCTTGTGCACTGGGTTCACGATCCAGTTGATGCGAGGATCCTTGCGAATGACGGTGTGTTGGGGGTCCACCAAGATAATTTCGAAATACTTATAAGTCGAATCCTGGAGAAGAAAGCATGCACGTAGGAATGAACTCTTTAGTTGCCGGTTAAGTGTACTGGTTGTACCATCTACGCCTGAACATACTGGGTAACAAAACTTTGCAACTGGCAGACAAATCTTTCCAACTATTGACCTAAGGAGTGTGTTACCCAAAGCGAACACTTTAACTAAAGCTGACATCTCAGAATTCTTAATCATGGATAAATATGGATAATGAGGACGGGTATCACCTAAACATGGAATTAGATCATCTACCAGAAAAAAATGGTATTTTAGCCCTCATAAATTCTCATTTGCTATCGAAATATCGAATTATTTGCGGACAAGAATGTGTCAGTTTCAGGAGTACATAACCTTAAGATCACAAGGAACACAATTCTATGTCATTTAAAATCGTATAACTCAAATCACGATTACAAAAGGCTAAAATGAGACGGTGAAGGAATTGAGCAAACAAAGGGATCTGGATTAGCAGGCGAGAATGGACCTGGTTGATCCAGTATGAGTTGAGGACCCTAAGGCCACCAAGCTTGCGTCCTGCACGCTCCTCAGCGACAGACCTCAAATTACGCTGGAACTTGAGCTGCGTGATACCCTGGTTCTTAGGCTTTCCATACACAATACCCTTGGCAACCGGCCTCTTCCTGCCTCCACGACGCACACGGACACGGTAGACGACGTATCCCTATAAACATCAAGGGAACACAATGATTAGCTAATGTACAGTAACAATGACCAGAGTTCAGGACTGAAAATACAACCCAAGAATAACAGAAAAGACACACCTAAAACCAATATCATCTCCTAGACACCCCCCGCTAAAACTTATCTAATATTGATTGTGAAAAGTACACCATCTAAACAGCTTAGTCATAGCTTAGTCATACGATATCCAATTACTATATGCAAAACCGCAACAAAAATTGAACAGTGTGTACACCTGTACATCAGACATCAGAAAGACATAACGGATCCAAATAATACATGCCAAGCAGCGTTTCAATTGCTAACAAACCATTAAAAATCTAAGTTGTTATACTACAAACCATGCTCGTTTACTTAAACAGTTTCTTTCAGGTACTGCCAGCATAGTTCAAATGGGACAACAAAACTCATCCAACCTCAAGTCGAATTTCAACCTAGAGAACAGAGAGAAGAACATTCTCGAAACCCTAACTACAAAAAACGTTATCAGTGTAGAGCCTTAAAAGAATTTGCGAGGGGAATTGCGAACTCCAGAGATTTAGACGCCGAATAACCAACCTGCTTGGCCTTGTAGCCGAGGCGACGAGCTTTGTCCGGGCGGCTAGGGCGAGTGACGCGGACAATACCAGGAAGCTGCCTGAACTCCCAGCAGCGCACACGCAGCAAGAATCGCAGCACATCGGACTGCTTCTTCCTCCACAGCTCCTCGATGTACTTGTAAGCACCTGCAAAAACCCCAAAACCCTAAGAACGTATGGCTTTACATTTCTCCTCATCGCTTTGAAATGCAACAGCGCAGAGACAGAGCGATGGAGAAGAAAAAGAGGATGAGACTTTACCCATGGTGAGAGAAGGCCGCGCCTGCACCGGAGCCTGGCTATGGCGACGAAGAATCGAAAAGGGAAGAAAAGGGAGCGCTTGTGGCACATTAGGGCTGCAAGACCTAAACCCTAGTCGACTCTCACACGGCCCGGCCCGGCCCGGCCCGCTATCTGATTTGTTCAATCACGGGTCAAGACGTACCACCCACCCTATATTTCACCCTTGGATTAGGATTAATATTTACCACCGGTAATAGAAAATTTGAATTAATAATTAGAATTAGAGATTGTGAATTTTCTTGGAGCAGTCTAGAAATTCGAATATTAATCAACTATAAAATAGGGAGCAATTTTAAAATAATACTGGGAAATATGGAATTAGGGTGAATCCTATTGAGGCAGTGAAGGGCAATTTCATAAAATAAATACCTAATTTAAATTTAAAGACATTAATTTTTCAAAAATAAAAAGTTTGAATGGTAGATTGGGAATCTAAAGAAATTATTCACAAGGTTTGCCATCTGCATAGTTGCTTCTTTTATCAAATGTATTTGAATCAACAAATGAATGTGGGATTAACTACCAAACTAAGGTATGACATTTTCAAGCGGTTACAGTCAATGATATGATGACATGTCTCACTATTTGACAAAAAATAATTAATGTCATATCAACCTGCATATAGATTAGTGTAGTTACTTCATATCTACTTGATTAGTAGACCAATTTACATCCGTGAGAATGTATATTATTTATGAAACATCAAGTATTGGGATTTCATACTTGATTTCATACAATTATGTCTTGTTGTCCTTCTAAAAAATAATTGTATTAAAGCTCAAATTCAATTAAAAATAAGAATTGATTGATAGATCAAATCAAGAAAGACATTGTTTGACTTGTAAGATAGGTCTAATGATCTAAAATTTGACAAAGCAATACTACCATAAATATGGTTGATTTTGCTTATACAATTCCGTCCACGAATATTTTGTAAAACATTTTATTTTAAGATTTTAAAAATTAATGATAAAATAATGGCAAAGAAATATCAAGTCTTTTTATTAGTTTAAAAGCATGCATAGGAAGATGGTTGTTTTCCTAGTTCAATTGTAGTATAAATATAATATGTTGAATTTAGGTGAGGTATGTTATATTGAATTTTTATATATATATATTTCACCACCAATCCATTTGTGAATAGCATATTTCTAATGCCCAAACATGAAAAAGTATAATAAATGATTAAATAGACATTATTGTAGAAGAAGCTGGAATTAGAATCTAAGCCATTTATAATAATTTTTAGAAGGTGCATGCCATAAATTAGCAAGCCTTGTAAATTAAAATATAGGATTTATTTTACTTTTGGTTTTTTATTGTTAGCCTCAAAATTGAAGTATTATATCATCAACTAGTAATATATATATATATATATATATATATATATATATATATATATATATATATATATATATATATATATATATATATATATATATATATATATATATATATATTACAATTATACATAATGTAGGTTTACAAATAATTATATGAATTTTACGATTTAAATTTAAAACAATAGTTTAGACATGATGACAATTTATTTATCTAAAACGAGTCCAAATTTGATACTAATATGATTTACATAAAATTTGTTCAATTTTGGTACATAAGGTTGTAGGATTTGTGGATGACAAGGATGTCAATGATGAAGGTTGCATTTCATGTGGTAGAAAATTTGAGAGGGAGAAGTAAATCCAATCATTTCAATCTCCATTAGATGAGATTCAAGGGTCTTGGAGGGCTCCGAGTTCCCCTGTTGTCTGCTGCGTTCCTAGACTGCGAGAACGCCACAGCAGCAGCTGGTTGACGTGGTCAAGTGACTGCCACGCCATTTTTTGAAAAAAAAAAAAAAAAAAATTTGCTTAAATGATATTTTAGTAAAAAAATTTTCTTTTTTTTATTTTGAAATTTTTTTTTTGACACACCCGTACCGGCATTCACTAAATCTGGGCAGATTAGGGAACATGTCTAAAACGGCCCTCCAAGACCCCCAAATATCATCTAATGTAACTTAGATCTCTAATTGATATGAATTAAAGGTTTATTCACTTGGAAACTGTGGTTAATTTCAAAGATATGATCAATTGATACCAAATCTACATATTTATATTAACTCCTAGAGGACGAAGCAACCATTCAATGTATGCCAAAAATCTTGGATAATTGAGCACAAAGTCAATTTTTGTCAAATGTTCACAAAATTTTGACACAAAGTGTGAACATATACCCCCTTAGTAAGAATACAATTTTTTTCCAATGGGATGCCCTGATCAAAAGTTAGGTTGCCATGAACTTTTTAGGCAGCTTGAGCAGCATGTGCAAAACTCCTCTTCTACTTTGAAATTTGGCATGTCTATAAATAATATGATATTGGATGCAACTATCAAAAAAATAACCTTAATTAGTACAAAAATCACACTTTAGAATTTTTTTTATCCTATTAGGCTAGGTTGAAAAAAAATTCTTCTAACTTTACATATTATAATAGTTCAATCTATGAAACCAAAAGCTTTTGACATTTTTTCTACACATTCCCGTGATAGTCTAGTACAAATTTGTACATTTGAATTTATTTTTAAATTTTTTTTCATCTTCTTTGCATTGCACCTCCAAATGGCAGTTTTTGATCATTTTTGTCCAAAATGTGCTTCGTCCTTTAGAGAAGTGAAAGAATTGCTATGTTTTATATAATGATTATGGATTTGCTTGAGAATGTAAGGGTCTCCTGTTATGTGAGAGACGGGTGGGCAAAGTTTGCAAGGCAAACTATAGGGTCTAAGTGGACAATCTAGCATTGACATGTGGACCGCTGGGTAGAGAGAAATCTAGTCAGAAAATAGCACATACATTGATTCGCTTCAAAGTAGACCAATTTCCACCAATGGGATCATCTACCGATTTTGGTGAACATGAAATCCTCCTTTTTTGGTTGCTAAGGCTAGCAAGACAATCAATGGGATCTTCTTGTTTTCTAAGGTAGAAGTACCTATTTCCGATAACCATAAGCATTTCAACCCATAGGATATGAGAAATTCACTGAGAAATTGAAATCAATGTGTGCAAACATAAAGATGAGGAAAAATGAAAAATAAAGTTTTTTTCCTCTAAGATTGAATATTTTATTCAAAATTAAATGTAGATTTTTTCTTTTGAACCCATTCCGGTGTCATAGACTCACCTATTACCAATCTCACATGGCAGGAGGTCCTAAGACATTCTACAGTTGCCATTTGGTATTCATTATTTTGTTTTTCCACAGACGAAGTTAACGTAGGCGTTGGCCACATTAGCAAGTTGGATGTTTGGGGTGACTACTTAGCAATCAGTATGAATGCATGCACACCATGATATTAAGAAATTCTACCCAATGGCAACGGAGGTCCCAACTTTTGGAAGAGTCCAACCTTCACTGAAACTTGATCAATCCAGTCACACCTAACATTAAATGCACGCTGAACCTCTGAGTCTGCAACAAACTTCACAAACCCTCAGAATTGACAGCTACACCACCTCTAAAGGGAAGTTACTATGGAATTGACAAGGGATTTTAGAGAATACCATGACAGAGAAAGATGCAGATGCAACTTCAGAGATCATCTTCCCAACAATCACAATCCACACTCTTGCAACAAGTTTTTCCAAAAAATGGGAGAAGATATAAACCGACGACATGATCTTAGATGTCAAAACATTTGGATACTTCGGACATAGCAAATTCCTCTCTCCCAGACCCAAACTTCACATGCTACACAGAGCTTGGACATAACATTCTTCCGAGGAGCTCCGAACACCTTGGGTCCAACTGCTAATTCAACACAGAATGACCTGTTCTTCATTGACCCAAATGCTTTCACGACTTGCGTTGAGGCATGGAAGCTTTGGTACTCAGTCACCTATTATAGCAAATTGACGTTACTACCAACCATACAATAGCTCCAGTGAAAAGGGTCCTCACTGCTCACACACCCCACTAAGAATTAAGATCTCCACAAGGGAAATGGAGGGTCACAAGGAAGCTTAATTAAATGCTCACACTCAATGGTTAACAACTCAATGGTGAGTAGTGGTCAGATTCCATGCTCAATTCACGAAATTAGTTTGTCCCGTCTCCATTGATCACACACATGAGCTAAATTCACCCAAGCTGCAATCAGGAATTGCGGAAGCCACATACTCATTGAGCCCTGGCAATAAACCCTAATTCCTAAACCCAATATTTACAAAATTGATCTTCAATTTGGAAAGGAGGTACCTGCCACCAATGGTTCCAGATCGCCCCCACATATCCTTCATCTCAAATTCGTGATGCAGGAAAGGAGCAGCTGGAAGTGGCAAGCAGCAAGTGGCAAGCGGTTGAGGCCAATTTGTACGCACCGCAGATTTGTACGCACAAGAAAAATATGAAATCCGCTACCTTTTGGTGGCCGGAGTGAATCAAGAGTGGTGCAAGGCCCACACCAAAGTCCACAGAACTCTGAGAATTTGTACGCACCACCTAATGCCACATCGAATCCGTGCACTGGAATGCACACAATCCCTAGAAGTAGAAGCAACCATGTGTTCCCTCGAGTATTTCCCAGTTTTCACTTATGTCTTCGGCATCTGCCCTTGTCCGTCATCCTAGTACAGCAGTGACCACATGACCTCATGATGCACCGCATAGCACCTGGATTCTGACACTTAGTGTTGGAGCATGGAATATGAATAGCCTCCTGTTGATGGTGGTCCTGGTTTGGAAGGTGTTGAGAACTGGTTTGGCGTTGAGTGTGGATCCTTCCATGTTCTTGTACATGAGCTCTTGAAGGTGGTTGATTGTGTGCTGGATTACTGTTGCCCTGGTACTCTTTCTGTTGGCTATGAAAACTCCTTCCGTGTTGCCTTGGACGGGGGTGATTATGCGCTGGATTTCTGCTGCCTTGCCACTCTTCCTGCTGGGTATGAAAACTCCCTCCATGTTGCATTGGAGGGGAATAATCATGGGCTGGAAGTGTTGGTGCTAGATTGCGCTTGATATTACACTGTGCTTCACTCTGCTGGGTGTGGAAACTCCTTCCAGGGGTTGTTGGAGGAGCAGGATGGTTGCCTGCTGTGAAGGTTTGGTAGACCGTCCGCTCGGTGTAGGTTCCATGTTGCATAATGCTGCGGAGAGGAACTGTTGGGGCAATGTGAGCAGGAATGCTGCCTTGATGGCGGTTGTGGATATCTGCGTTTTGACGAGTAGTTTCTTGAGGAATACCATTCCTCTCTTCACCGTGGGGTCGACTGTATGGGTGTACCCTTGAGTCTGCCCTTGACTTTCCTGGTGGCGTACAAGAAACAATAGGATTGTTAAGAACATGGAGCAGCTTTTGGTTGCAACCAACAAATGAACAAGAATATTCTTAATTAGTAAAACCAGCGAATCAATGCAAACGACTAAGTTATATGACTCTGAATTTGTACAGAAGGTCTCACCATACTGATTCGGGAAGTCAGAATCTAATGATCTGTGAAGTCCAGCAATGAACCAAACAGCAGAAACAAGCGCATCCACAGAAACAAAGGGAGTATGGAGAATGCTTGGACCATTAGAGGCCAGGCAAGGAAATACAGCATGAGCAACAATGTGGGCTTTGAATCAACTGAAGGAGAAGTAGTAAGGTTGATGACGTATGAAGCCCGATTGAAAAGAGTTGCAGACCTTTTGACTTTAATCCCTTCACAGCCCGTCTGATGGCACGAGCTGCTGCACCACGAGCATGCTTCTCGTCCAGCACCATTTGCCTATCAGGTTCGTTACTCCAGGGCTGCATCAATGTCACAAGACCTTTATTCTTGTCATCGACATTTATTCACATGACTCCTACAAGTCACGCAATTCCAGATACACATGCAATTCCAGATATTCACAATGATCCTTAGGCTCCTCTAAGAAAACTAACATTTCAAGACATTATCAAGATGGGAACGAGATAAGGATACAATACTTCATCCTAAGTGTCATCCTTCAAGGGTTTTCCACGTTAATGTTTAAGGTACACAAACATTGGAACCTTAAAATAATGAACTAACAACCAAGATTCCGGTTGCCTGATGAGATCAAACAAACTGAACAGGGTCCTCTTTGGGAGAGATTCAGAAGGTAACATAATTCACTAAAAACATCATCCTCACTATTTAATTCAGGACGTCAAGGTGAACACAGACGAGGAAGGATTCTACACCTGTCTCATAGTGACCATGCGATACAAATTGCGGCCCTTGATCTTCACCGGGCGCATGCAATAAAAAGGCTGTACTCCCGTGCTCCACAAGACCTCAATCTGTCACATTGCAGGAAGATGATTTGTAGCTCAAATATCATACTCACTTGGGGTGCTGACACCTTCACTATATCAATACATGAAATCCTGACAAGAAACTTTGAAAGCTTCAGAAGTTACTCACAGTGAATGTGTGCTGTTGCTTTCCAGCACCGTAGCTCTCACTTACGACTTTACCAGCCACCCAACGCTTTCCCAAGGGTGGACCACTGGCACATCGTATCTCGTAGTCAAACGGCCTACCCATCCCACAGAGAGAATATTATTCATTATGAAAAACAAATCGAAGAATTTCTGAACACAATGCAAAGGGCTTTGAAACCAATGCTTGGACAAAATCATATCTATGACAATTATATACCTACGCTTGAGTATCGAATGTAACTAAAGAGTATTATCTACTCTTTCCAACTTTGCTAGTCCTTCACCAACTTCAAGATTTTCCACTAGAACTTCAGAATCTAAAACTAAAATTTAACGTCTTTCTCCCGTAACTGTGGTTCATCAAGAGTTCAAAAAAGAGTGCAGACTCACATATCATATACAGTCTGCAAAAATAGCACCGAGTCTCCAAGACATACATCACCTGCGAGAGAAGCCATCACAAACTGTGAGAGACATTGAGAATCACGTCTATTATTTTGCACCATTACGTGGGCAAGCTCAAAGCAAGAAACAGAGAAGGATGTAACACAATACACTAGCGTAGCATGAGCCACCGTGCTGAAGTTCACCTTTGCAGTTGATGGAAAACGAGGATCTAGGATATATCTCCTGGCCTCGATCTTTGATTCTGAGATATACAGACCAAAAGGTTTAGACGTTACAATGACTAAAACGAGAGATGACCGGAGCTCTAATATGAAGTCAGCAAACAGGAACCTTGGTAACTAGTCTATACAACACATATAGGTTAAGAACAGGAAAAAACAAATTTTCATACCTCTGGTGCTCTTGAATGCGACTCAAAAGAACGAACTTCGCACCAACCATACGTAGACCATGGTGGCGCAAATACGTTTTCAATTGATCCATTTTGAACTTCCTCAGGTCACCTCCATCTACACAAAGGCAAATTTTCCGTCTTTATCGTGGTCGTAAGCTTTTTCTTTACAAAAATTAAACCTCCTTTTTGATCTTCATACATTCAGAGAAGATTCTTCAGCACAATCACACCAAAAATTGATCCAAACCAAATTGGTCACACCTTTGATAGCTTTCATCACTTCAGCGAATGTTACTGCATCTTCACGGCTAAGAGTAGTGACTATTTCTTCTTGTTCTTCTGCAAATTCGCCGTTATTATCACCGTCCTCTTCATCACTGCACTCGCACCAGCACTTCAGAAAATAGTGGGAGAATCCATTACTCCACCAAAATCAACCAGATATGCTTGCAGCAAGCTCTTAGCTCATATGTAGAAGAAGCATCAGAAATGTAGTTGCAGCACACAGAAAATCAACTTCATTACCCATTCACATTTATGCAAACTTACATTTATGTCCTGCATCTGCAAACCGAAAAGCAGAACGTACATACTAAACATGCGCGTCATTTGTCATCGTAATTTCATCTTCATCACCTCTCACGCCATCTAGCGGTGTTAAACCCCAAATGAACCATGAAGTCCAAAATTGGACCACCCCATAAGACCTCCTAAATGCAAAAGACATTTTCAAATGAGGCAAAGTTTGGACCTCAAGAAACTCTCTCAGTGAACCATATTCTCTATGCACGGAAACGGAAGAAGACATACCCGCTCTCGCTGCTGCTCAGATCGACGACTTCGGCCTGCTGCAAATTGGAGTCACCGAAAGAAAACTCCATAATGTCATCATCCATAATCGCACCGAGCACTGCCGGATCGTCCAAGTCAATTCCCGTGGCACGCGCAATCTCGTCCTTCTTGTCATTGTTCAGTTTCGCTTCACCCTCCATTGCTTGCGGCGCAGCATTCAAGTCAATTCCTATAGAACGTAAAGCATCCCTCATGCTATTCTTGTCATTGCTCGATTTCGTTTCACCCTCCATTGCTTGCGGTGCAGCATTCAAGTCAATTCCTGTAGAACGTAAAGCATCCCTCAAGCTGTTGCATTTTTCAAGTCCATTGTCCTCAATAATCTTTTTAAACATCGGCCCGAACGAAATGGGGTTGCTCGCAGTACCAACCCACCTAGCTTTCACTTCTGCGTGAGATTTCAGCTCCCAAACCTCTTCCTCTTCAATCTCGTCATCGTCCAAGTCAATTACCATGGCGGGATCATTCCGCGCCTTATTCATTACCCTAGACGATCTTCGTAAACCAACTTCGGCCGGCAAGCTCTTCAATTCTTCTATACCCATCACCAAAGTCACCTAATTAAGCGGGCATCTGTCAGAAATCGAAATCGCCCGAAGCCGTTTTGTTACTTCGAGAAAAATCGCAGAGATCAAGCCCGCACACAAAATGAAATTCCGTCTCAACACCCGATCTCTTAAACCTCAAGGGTAACTTAAACCCTTGTGAGCACAAAGCGCCAGATCCAGCATTGGTTTGAGCACAACCCACAATTGAACTGAATTCACGCACCGGCGGCTCCGAACAACTGCGCATAGAGATGGACTGGAAATTCTTCACGGCTAAGTTACGAATCTGAAAACCCTCGCAAAGCTAATGCTCTGTTTTCTTCAAACAGTCTGAAAGCCATTGCAGCATCCGCATTATCATGAAAGGCTGACACCCTCCTGATGTGACGATGGAATGTACAAATTTCTAAATGCGCCCCTCGTTTCAAAAGGTGCGGAGGGCACAGAGTGGCGCCGTCTTTCTTCGTGCTCAATCAAGTTCATCCACTTTTTATTTCAAACGGGGCAGTCATTCGTTACATACCTCATTCTTTCCAGTCATCGATGAAAATACCGTTATGACGTAAAACGTACATCCAGGTTGGATGTTTGTGACATGATGAAAAATCGTAAAATCCCAAAATTCAATTCGTACGTCGGGCGAATCTTCTTCTATAAGCAGCTCCACTCCGCTTTCAATTGTATCTTTCTTTCAATTGCAACTGTCGTTAATGAACTGTTCCACCGACGTGAAGATGACCATCTTATCTGATTTTATCCAAGAGAGAGGACTATTAACATTTAACAATGGCCATGGATTGAACGAGAAATACCATCACAAAGTGATCTTATATTGCACCGGCATAGAATTCCAATAACCCTTGTCAGACAATTATGGCATGTCCAGACGCTTAAGAAGTGCAACAGAGCACTTCGTAAGAACGCAAGGCTTTGAGAATGTCAACAGAAAAAAAAAAATTGTGCCGTTTAACAAAGGAGGAGTCGTGCACATGAAGACCCTCAAAGTAATAAATATATACATTCGCTGTCGTCAACAACTAGACTGCTGAAGCTGACCAAACGTGCGGCTGGTGAACAGATAATAATACACTTCCTGTACAATTTCAATATGCTTTCATAAGACTCGTAATCTACAAGACAATTCTGTCGATAGAAATACCGCAGTGCCACAAGCATGAGTTCAACCGTCTGCTTCTTCAGGAACTACAGGAAAAGGTGAACACGGCAGTGGACAACTAGAACACACCAGGATGGCCCCGAATTCCGCTGAACTCTCTGTCCTTCAAAAAAGGATGCGCATCATCTTGGCACCCTGTTGGACGCAATATCAGGCAATCCAGAGAGAGACCTCCTTTCCAGTATGAACAATCGGTCTCCCGGATGCCATATGCAATATCAACCTGCTGAACGGCAGAGAATTCCTCCCCGAGCACCGTGAAGCTTCCGACCTCGAACTCAACCCAATCTTCAAAACCCTTTCCCGGTGCCTGTGAAAGGTCTAGAGTCTTCTCCAGCGCCTGGCCGCCGGAGGTGGACAGTATAAATGTAAGCGGCTTTTGCCATGAAAGGAAGTACAATTGGCCGCCCTGCGGGTTTGCAATACGAAGACGCCACACAGCAGTGTATGAGCCTGGAGTTAAGGAGCAGCTCCATGTTCCACGAATTTCCAGCCAGCAAATTGCAAGCAGGTGCGCAACCTGAAAAGAAAAACAAACGGAATCCATGAGCATCACACAACTAGATTGCTCCAAATCAAGAAAATGAAAGGTCACAAACCCTAAACGAGGTTACACAGAAAATACCCACCTTGCTGAAACAGGAACTCCGAGAATGCTCCCATTTCCAGAATCGCATATCCGAGCCCCAAGCAATGTCCATGGCAGCTACGGAGAGCTTACGGCAAATACCACCTGACCGAGTCAAAAGCATGTACTTCTGCATCCCATTGTCTAGGAACACGCCAGCGGCAAGAATCTTCACAATGTCTTTTGTGCTTTGAGAACCCCTCCGCGGTCCACAAATGCTCTTGTAATCACTAGGCAGGAAATTCAGCCAAAGCCCATGAGAGTCTGCAACTCTCTTGAAAGTAGAGCATACGCTGGCCAACCGTGCGGCGTCCAACAGTGTAGTGTGGCCTAAAACCGAGACTATACAATCATCCGGAAGCTCGGTCATGTCCATCTTTCCAGAAGATAATAAATCTCCGATTGCTACCTGCCCTGGTCCAATTCCGCCACCCCAGGAGCAAACCGGCGTCGCACCATTCTCCTCATCGTCCTTTCGCTTCAAACTGATTCCTCCTCAAAAGAACTCCAACACAAGTTTCCAGGTACAAAACAAGGATAGAAGATCACCACGCTCCAAAAATACGATGCTGCTAATACAAGAAGCGCAGAAACAAAATTGCAAAGACGAACAGAATTCAGTAAAAGAATGTGAAAAAAACGCCTACATAACCATGACACTTGTCCATCATGTGAAACCCTAAGTAGCAAACTGGCATCGGTCTTCTCGATAATTTGAGTCTGGAGACGTATTGTAGCTTCTTAGAAACCCATTTTCATTGGCTTTTCAGCAAGATCCCGCTGGTTGAGAATTGAGTACGACATCTCAATAATTTTAAAATGTTGAAGCAACCATAGATTATGTCGACTACGATTCCTTTTATCCCTGCCGTTCTGATTTCAAAAAATCCGGCGAAATGAACGATTCTCTATGCTACAACGAGAGACCCACAATTGCCACATGACACGAAATGGCTGCAACTGACCACTCTACCCTAACTAACGTCGTCCACACCTCCGGAAAATCCTCGACGATGATATCCCCTGCATCCCGACCGCGAACTACGCCAGGTCGCCATTGACGCAACCTCGAACCACGTCAGAGATTCGTCAACGAGAACCCGTGAAACCTCGGAAGACGATGAGCATCCAAAGCCGGCGGCCATGGCTAAAGCATGCAGTAGGTTGAAGCCGTGGCAGTTCTGCATGCTCATAGTGTTTGTAGATGGAGTAGCTCTACAGTCTCTGCAACTACTGTAGGCTTACAGGAAACTGTGGAAAGTAAACAACTGCATACTTTTTCTGAAGTGTCCCACTGAAATGCATCAATCCCGAAGAAACTGCGATGACCGAGATCTCAGCAGCACAGCTGCAGAAATGCAGAGCATCTGTCAAGAATTAAAAGAACCAGGCCACGAAGAAGACGATGCGCGGTGATCCGCGACCGCGGGGAGATGCGAGGCGGTCACCGGTGACCGGTCATGTCGGTGGGTCTTCGAGTGCACTTTTGGGATGATTTGGAAGGTTGCCTGACTTGGTCCACCGGTATTTATAAGGTCGGAGGTTCTGAATCGACCATTTAAGGGCTGATCTGCCTTTTTCATGTGGTTGCTTGGATTGGAATATTTTTAGCTCATTTTTCAAAGAAAGAAAATAGATGAGGAATCTAACACAAGTCGTTTCATATTTTTGAAGCATTTTTGAAATAGTTATGAATTTTCAAATGAGATGTGTCGTAGGTCCCTATTTATGACCCTAAGTCTTCCATGAACCGTTCACTTGCAATTCTAAAGAAAGATGGCAAAAGCCAAGAGAATGATTGGCTCTTGCAATTAAGAATGTTTTTTTCCTTGATTCATTCAGTGACTATAGCATTCACTTTTAGAACTACCTCATGTCCATTTCACAACCATTTATAGGGGCGGTTCTTAATGCCTTTGTGATTTCAGAGCCTCCTACCTTAAATGTATTGTAGAGTTATGTTGAATTGTGCCAAATTTCGTGTAAAAATAATATTGTAGAATGCTGTGATTGCTGTCATCATTTTGGGTAATAGAATAATACTTTCAAATGATAATGATAAAATAAAGCTTCTACTTGAAGATTTATTTTGTAGATCGGTTTGACAGAAAATAATTAAAAAAAAGGGTTCAATTTTTTTAGAAATTAACCTTGAAGTGCTTTGACCTCCAATTTCTAGACAATGAACACATTGATATTCTTGCTTCTTTCTCATATTGCTTGGATGAAAGTCATCCTAATTTGTGGAGATATTTTATCAAGTTGTTGTTCAATCAAATGGTTGGATTTGGTGTTACTAGAGTACACATTTTGCTAAAATTACAAAGGTGGAAGAGTGTCAAGTGGTTGCCGAAGCCTAAATTGTATTGAAGGAATTTTGAAATTTTCTTTCAAAATTTATAGAAAATATTGATGATAACATTGGTGAATCTAATCATATGGATGGAATCTAAAACTTAAAGTCTACAACTTTTATTTGTATATCACTTCCAAAATATTCTTCTAAATAGCTTTTAAATAGAAGAATTCTTCTAATTCTTCTAAATTCTTCTAGTGGTTCTTCTCAAATCGTCAATCCTGGAGAAACTCTAGATCTTTTGGGATTAATGACTGCGTACTAGACCAAACGTCTTTGTTGGTGCTTTTGAATAGTAAAATGAAGAAGGTTCATTGATGACAAGATGGTTTGAACTTTGAAGAGGTTCTTCTTAATTCATATTCTTCATCAATCATTAAAAGACATTGGATAATTTGAAGCAAGGTGGGAGTATGACTGCTCATCAATAAAAAATAAAAAAATAGTTGTGTTCACAATTGAATTTTAGACCTCATTTATGCATTACAAGCCAATTTTCTTCAAAATTAATAATTAAAACATGAGAAATCAAATTAAAGTTTACTTTCAGAAATCCATTTGTGATTTGAAGCCTCCAATAAAAAGTTATAGACATAGTTTAAAAATAAGGTGTGAAAATGTGTAATATGTAAACAAACATTTTCAGCTGTAAGAATAAGTGAAAAATGCTCAAAGCAACAATATCTAAAAGCTACTAAATATGATTCATGTTACCAAATTTTACTTCAAAGGTGTCTTGTTGGGAATGGAAAGAAGATTATAGATTTTGTTAGCATATATTTTTGAACATTATACAATTGAACTATAAATTTTCAAGGTGTATCCAAAACTAATCTAGAATCTCATGTTTAGATGGTGTAAATTTTCAATAAGAATTTTGTATGGTTCAACTTTGCAACATGATTGAATCTGGACTCAGTTACCTAATTTTGAATCAAAGTGAGCATCTCTTTGGTCTATCTTGAGTTTTTAATCAAATTAATTAGATGATTACCCAATTGATCTCTACTAAATAAAGGGAGACTTCCATGTTTTGTCGGGGATGGTGAAGTTCCACTAGAAGAAAACTGTGTTAAATTCCCTGAAAACACGTCACCTTGTTTTCGTAGAGTTCCCATTTCAAAACGCAAGAAAAACGCAAGAAAAACGCAAAAAACGCAGGAAAAAGCAAAAAACTACGTTTTTTGGCTTTTCCACTTTGTTTTGAAACAAGAACTCATCAAAAACAAGGTGACATGTTTTCTGGGAGTGTAACGCAGTTTTCTTCTAGTGTTCACCAATCAATGATGAAATATGAATTTGAGATTTTTCTGGATTTCACATTCCATCATTGATCAATGAGAGAGTATACCAGCCTCAACTCTACATGGAAGCCAACCCTAAGGTTGTCTATAGAAAAGCCCATTTTAGATTTATACAATTTAAAAGATATGTCCAATTGCCCATGATTTCTCAAGAGGAATCATAAAAAGATTAATACATCCAAATGTCCTTATTGTCATACTCTATAATATTATATATTGACATGTTTTGAAAATATGTCATGAGGTATATGCATGTGGTTGGACAATTCAACATAATTATCATGTTTTGAATATGATTATGTGATTTTGGATCATGACTAAACAATCTAAAAGAGTTTTAAGTATACTCTCTCCATCCCATAATACTCGTCTTTTCTTGTAGTACTGAAAGTATTATGGATTTGGCAACAATTTTTAAAGCATGCTATGCTCAAATGATTCAATAGTGAATGTGCAATCAAGGAATGCAATGTTTCCGTTGAAGTGCAAAATACTTAATTGCAGTTAAGGAAAGAGTGGAAAGTTGGAAGTTGCAATTGCCTCAAAGTGCTACACATAAATAAGGATAGGCTTTTTAAAGAAGGAAGACTTCCAATGTGACTAACTTGCCCTCTCTATGGGTTTAGATTTGCACAAGAACAACTTGGAATTCAATAGAAGATTTAATGTCTTTGGGTCTTTGACCTAGTCATCTTCAAATTGCTATAAAAAACTCAAATTATAGATTTAAAAAAAATCTATGGAGCGGATAATAAACTAGACTTTTTGTGCTTCATTTCACTAGTTAATATAAAAAATAAAGAAATCATCCTCAACCCTAAAATCAATATGAAGTACATTGCAAATGGGACAAGTAATTGGAGACAAATGAAAACAACAAAAAGGATTAGTACTATGGGATTAACCCCTAAAGTTCCGTGACTATGTAATCACCAAAAACGCTCCAAAACTGCCATTTCTAATACAACTACCAAATTTTTGGAAAAAAACAATTTTTGACACATGTAACCATAGGATCTTGTAGTATGATATATTAACAACATGTGGTCAAAATTTCAGAAAATTCCACAGTGAAGATAAAAAAATATAAGCATTCAAAGTCTCCAAAACCATTTTTTCAATCCTGCAAAAAATCGGGCAGCTGCACTTCACAAGCTCATTTTTCAATTGAAAAATGTCCAAAATGGCAATGCTTCTTTGAATTCAATTTCCTAAATAAGTTGGCAATATGCATGAAATTTTTCGCATCATCTGGAATTGTACAACATATAGGAAAAAAATAGTAAGTAGAAAGAAGTAGATAATGATTCAAAATACTAAATTGTTAAGAATTTATTTATGAATTAAAAAAGTGCCAATCCCAATGGTTGAAATGTTGTAATAATCAATCTACATCCTAGGATTTTATTTTTTCCAAAAATATTGAAAACTAAGTCAAATAAACAGTACAAAGTTTTTTTGTATAGTAGAGAATCTATTACTGCCCGCAAACAATAAACCCTCATAACTTTTGACTCATGATTGGAATGGAATGATTCAAACCTTTCTACGTATATATAGTTGTAAGAAACTAGTTTCAAATTTTTATTTCTAAAAAATTTGTTTTTTTCAGATTTGCCCAAACTACCCGCCTAGTGAAAAAAGTAATATATTAGGCCATAACTTTTGACTCGTATTTCCAAATGTCATGAAATTTAATACATATGAAAGATATTCCTTGTCCCCAAGTTCTATTAACCCCTAAAGGACCATTGTCCCTTTGGGCAACAACGCTAGCATGTGAGCATGTGAGCGTGAGCCTAAGAGTGGTGAGCGGGGATTGTGTGAGCCTAAAGCCTAGAAACTTAGAACATGATGTAATTTCTAAATTTTTGGTTAAAAAGTTAAAAGATTGTTGTTTTTTCAATAAAATTTATTATATTTAGAAAAATACAACCTATTACCTCAGGACCCATGACCGTGGATTTTAGATCTAGAATCATGAGAAGTTGGGGCTTGTGCATCTTTTGAAATTTATATCACGTTTTGAGAGTCCGTCCTATAGTGGGAGTAATCAAGAGAGCACAAATAGTTTAGAAGCAATTCTAAGGATGGGAAGAAAATAAATTCAACTAAAATATCAAAGGATGTGGAACATTGTGTATATAATAAAATATTCTTTCATTGCAGCAAGGAATATATGTAAGAATATGAATATTATTTTTTGCTACTCGAATTTAGAGATTTTGAAGATAGAATAACAGTGCTACATATCTACTTCATATCATGCTAATATTTGTCAACTAATTTACTTGTACGTCTTGATGATTTTGGCAATAACAATCACTTGCTTAACTTCATCCAAGCTAAGGATAGGAATGTGGATGAACATGTCTATTTTATAATCTAGTTTGTAGAAGGAACAAAAGACGTAATAAAGGTGTTTGCAGTTTACTTAGCACATGCCATACTTCTAATGGAAGTCCCATCTATACTTCCATAATGGAGACATGTACAAGATGGAAAATTGAAAAGTGTGATGTTATAAACCTTTTGCTCAAGTTAAATTCTAAACAAAAGTATAAGAAATAGCACTAAGTCTAAGGCAAGGAAGGAAATTCATCCTAATCCTATTTGCAATAATATTCCTTGCATTTTCCTATATATTGCGGTGATTTTTAATTACTGCTTTGACAAATTTACTTGCCATTTCAAATGGAAGAGATTCTTTTAGTATGTGCTAGTCAAGGATAAATCCGCAGCACATGCTCAAATATCCTAGGTGAGGTGAATAGATGTCAAGGTGACATTGGCTTGGTAGATTGTAGGCGGAACCAACTTACTCAAGCTCAATGATTTGGTACAGTAAAATTGGTATCTGTAAGAACAAGCTCCACCTCAAGGATCTCTACTCTGGTAAGAATATGAGAAAGCTTAGGTACCATGATGTATCATGCAATTTGATAAGCACAAAACCAAAAATTCTTGATTTGAACTTTTGTACCTTTACATTCACTTTTCTGCCCTTTGTAAGTAGGAGCAACAATGGGTTTCCCATGCCTAACAATCAATAGCTTGCATTTGGCCTATGTGCGCATTTGAATGGCGTAACATTCTTTCCTTTACTTGTCTGAAATTCTCACTATGTGTTCCAATGTTTTGCAATCCGTTTGTACCCAAAATCAAATATGGGGCATGATTGCTTTAAACTCCTCAACTATACATCCCCAAGTTGCATTTTAAGAATGGACAATCTAATTTGAATCCAAGGAAGAGAGAAGTTAACCTTGTTGAAGTGATGAATATCACCTTCAAAATCAATTAGAAGATCTAATTTCTTTTTGCTGGATCCAAAAACTTCTTTTTCCTCCAAGTGCGGAATTTGAATGCAAAAGTCTTTTGCTTCAAGTATCTTGTTAAATGCGTTTGCAATTTTCTTTCCGTTTTCAAATGCCAGAGCTCTCTTTAATTTTAAATCCTTTTTGGAGTTTTTTTCCCAAAAGGGCCCCCATAGAACAAGCCCTATGGTTGGGCATCTGCATGAAAGTTCAAATCTAGTCATTATACATGGCAATTTACATGTTATATCCACATTTTCCGGAAGCTTGTATTTGTTTGTAGTGCATTGTTTCTTTGAGGTTGCACATTGGAACATCTATTAGTTCCTCTTTTTTTAGTTCTTGCAAAGATGATTAATGAAGTCATTATTCAAACGGGTTTTCAATTTATAATATAGGATAAAAAAATAGAAAAAATAAATGAGGTTAAAGCCTTAAAGGTAATACCATTTCCATGAATCCACCCCATGGACGGCATCAAAAATACCAAAATGCGATTCAATCCTCCAATTTTCAAATTTCTAGTTCTAATGCAGCTCCAAAAGAGTACCACCCAAGCTCTGATTTCTAGAATCATCTTGTCCACTTCAAACATTGATGCTCCATTCTTGTATTGTTTGTAAAGTTGGATATGCTATTTTTATAATTCTTTGGCAATTAGATTCTTTGTGTGTTTGTGCATGTTTATTGCCCAGTGGAATAAGCAAGTCCTTTCACGGTTTACCATTAGAACAAATGGAACCCGTGACCCATACAATGCAAATTGCATTAAAGTTGGCTTGAGCACGATCACACATGAATCCTTGGAAGGTTGGATCCGACACCCCATTTTCTACCATGACCTATTTGGACAACGCTAAAAATGAGCTAACCTTTGGTGCCCTCAGTATGTGTATCACAAACAACAATGGTCATGACTTTGCAATAAGTGGAGTCATAGATGTGACAAGCAATAGTTGTTTATGATTTCACCCATTTCACATGATCAAACATGACAAAACAATTCTCAAAATTGCCACTTGATTGCATCTGTTTTACAAGATCAACTCCACTCCCAAGTCCATCCACAATCGTCTTGAACAAATGCTACATTTAGATAGTAAGCTTGGCTTAATTAGCTAAAAAAAAAGTGCCATCTTTTTTTATTAAAACTAGGACCAAATAACCAAATTTTCACATAAATATGAAGATGGTTTGCCAAAAATCCAAAGATCCAATAACAATTCATTGAACCATATATTAACTATTATTTGACCATCTATTATCAAGAATATTTTTTGATGGTTGAATGAAGGAATTACTTCATTGATATTTAGTAAGATTGAATGATTGAGAGGTTGTTTTTATAATGAAATTCACTGTCTGTCATGAATCCGCAAATAATATAAGACAATTCAAAAATGAGAGCTTGACCACTCATTGTCAAAATGCAGGAATTGTGTTCAATGTAGAACTTTGGACCTCATTTTGGCATAGTAGAATAATTTTTTCTAAATTCCGTGAGACCAAAAAATTTGGTAAATCTACATCACTTTCATCTCTAAAAATCTGTTTGTCATTTTGAGCCTCCCAAAAAAATGTTATGGATAAAATTTAGAGAAGGTGTTTGAAAATGTCCAAAAAAATGTCCTTTCCAACCCCTCTCTAAATTTTGTTAATAACTTTTGATTTAAGGCTTCAAATCTCAAATCGATTTCTAGAAATGAAATTTAACTTCATTTACTAACTTTTTTCACTTCAAAATTTTCTTAAAAATGTTATTTTACTAAGCCAAAATGAAGTCCAAAGTCGTACATTGAATACAATTCCTGCTTTTGACTTAAGTAACTAGGTATAAGTGGTTGAGTTCCTAGTAATCCTAATTTACATATCCCACATGGTTTGTTTTACCTCCTACTACCCCACTTGTATAAAGAGCTTGTCTTCTTTTATAGATGCACTCACAATTAGTGGCCTACAAATCTATATGAGTTTGCTTAGATGTTGCCAAATAGCTTGTAACATATGCTAAAATTTGGTCAAATATTGAAATTTCTTTGCCTTCTTAAATCCCTGTCGTTAACAGCTATGGTTTTAGAGGTTCAAGTTTGCTTACAATATTTAATACAATTTGGTCAAATGTTGAAAAAAATTTGCCTTCTTAAACCCCTGCCGTTAACGGCAACGGATTTGAGGGTTCAAATTTTTTTGCAATATTTAGTTATAAATTTGGTCAAATATTAAGAAAATTTGCCTTTTAAAACCTCAGCCGTTAACGGCAACAGTTTTGGGGGTTCAAATTTTCTTGCAATATTTAATACAATTTGGTCAAATGTTAAAAAAAATTTGCCTTCTCAAACTCTAGTTGTTAACGGCTATGGTTTTGGGATTCAAATTTTCTTGCAGTATTTAATATAATTTGGTCAGATGTAAAAAAAATTGCCTTTTTAAACCCCAGCCGTTAACGGCAATGGTTTTGGGGGTTCAAATTTTCTTGCAATATTTAATACAGATTGGTCAAATGTTAAAAAAAAAGTTGCCTTCTTAAACCCCTGCCATTAACGGCAATGGTTGCAAAATTTAATATAATTTGGTCAAATGTTAAAAAAAAATTTGCCTTCTTGAACCCTTGCCGTTAACGGCAACAGTTTTGGGGATTCAATTTTTTTTGCAATATTTAATACAATTTGGTCAAATGTTAAAAAAAAATTGCCTTCTCAAACCCCAGCCGTTAACGGCTATGGTTTTGAGGGTTCAAATTTTCTTGCAATATTTAATACAATTTGGTCAAATGTTAAAAAAAATTGCCTTCTTAAACCCTAGCCATTAACGGACACAATTTTGAGATTCAAATTTGTTTGCAAATTATGCTATAATTTGTTCAAATGCAAAAAAAATTGGGCTTTCTTAGTGCACAAATGCTAATAGTTCTTATATATTGTACAAAGTTACATTTGCATAGCTTTTTAAAGAAGGAGATTGTAAACATTTTTCTTTGTCTTGAGAGGTTCAGGTATCAAGGGCAAAATCAATTTTAAAGCACCAAGGGCAAAATAAAAAATCAATATTTTTTTATTATGTATGATTTTTTGGACAGTTGTCAGAACTTTTTTGAAGAATGATGTTATAAATCTTGTTGTACACTTTGTTTCTTGTGGTTATATGGAAGGAAATGGAGTTTTTTATGTGGCCTTGGAAAACAATAAGGGAAAGACAATAAATTTCACGGATGATATCATTAAATCGTGGAGTGCTTACTAAGTGCAGGCAAATGCTGCATTTGAGAAAAAAATTCAAGAATGATGAAGATCTCAAAGTTTTTTCTGGCAAGATGTTTTTAGTGTAGAATGACAATTACCATTTACAAGCATGGGTGCCTATTATCATGTGGCATTATGTTGTTGAAAATATTGTTTTGGAACTCAACAAGGACATTGCACCTATGTTGGTAGGATTATATAAAGTCAATTTGTAATTCCTTATATTTCATTATCATTTTTTTAGAATTTCATTTTACTTTTTGGTTTCCAAACTTTGTCTGGTTTGGACCATTGCAATTGTCACTATTATACCTTTTTATTGTTTGATGTTCACATATTTTATCACAATAATCTTATTTTGCTAGGAAAACCAAAAAAAACATATTTCTATAAATCTTGTTCATAAGCTTGATTGCATTCAAAGTATTGCTAGGCAACCACTCTCATATTTTGAAAACTTGTCTCCACATACAATCTTCTTGCAACTGAAGCCAAGTAGAAGTCAAAACAAAGAACTGGTTCACTTTGACTATTGAGGCACCAAATGGAATCTTATACTAGGTTCATATAAAGAGTTTTATTTTTCATTTCATGTTTTTTTTCAATTTTCTTAGGTCTTTACTCTGTTCTTGTTGTTAATTTGAATTAGTATTATATTGCTCTACTATATATAACATTGTCATCATGTGCAAATTTGCTCATTCTTATATATCATTTATTTTGCGCAACAAGAATTAGGGGGCATTGCTGTTGTAGCTCACAAATTTTTTATGAGAAGTATTCTAATCCAGTTGCAAGTGCACTTGATGAATAGAACTCTAAAGTTGTTGAAAAGGTGAAGGTAGCTTTTCATTTAAAATTAAAGAATTAGCTCCCCATTGCAAATTCTACGCACATGATGCCATTCTTGGAGCAGATGAAGTGCCACTATAAAACTCATGGTGAAAATTCAAAGATGACTGAAGAAAAGCTTTAGATGTTGGCAACTTCAGCAATGGACACGTCTATGAAGATTAAGTAGCAAGAAAGGTGGAGTGTAAGACATAAAAGCTTTTTGATGCTACAGTGGCTGATCTGGGCATGTCTATAAACTATCTTTCAAATGGTATGGACCCTTTATCCACTGTTTTTAATTATGTGGAGACAATGCGCATATTGTTGTAGAATCCTGCATTCTTTCATAAATCATGAGCCTTGAATTGCACTTCACCACTTTAAAGCGGAGTTTAACTTAAAATTCTATAAAACTACTACCATTGGATTCATTACTCTATTTTTTAGAAATCATTTTATTTTCAGAAAAAATCAATTTGAAAAAAGATAGTTTAAAAAAAGGGGCAATGACAAGAAAATGGTCGTTTAGATCATTTGGGGTTAATATATTTATATGGTGTATAATATATGACCATTATGTTTATTTTAAACATTTTATGTCCAAGATATTTAAATAAAAAATATAAAACATAGTTTATATAAAAACTATATAATAGATGGACCATTTTCATCCTTTAATTTTGCATAAAGGCCATTGATTAAGACTACATTTATCACTTAATCATTTTTCATGATCTAGTGCTTCAAATATTTAGAGCCTTGCTTGTTGCCACTTGCTAGATTATACTTAGCTTCTATAGCCCACGTTTGTTGCTCCTTCTATTTAGACCTCATAAATGTCACCCCTATGATGGTGTTATAATGTATTGTGATTTTATATTTATGTGCTTTGTAGTTTGTAGTGAGACATCCTAAACAACTACATCTACTTTCATCATGTGCTTACAAACATTATCTATTTTGACTATTTCTTAATTTTTGGAAATATAATGGTTTAATTTTTGGTACAAAATTGCATAGTGGCATATTCATTTGTTGTTCATTTGTACCAAAGATCCTTACATTGAATTCCACGGTCATAGGTCCTTGACAAACTTACAACCTTAAATGGAATAAAAAAAATAGAGGCTCATAGGCTCACATGCTCACAGGCTTACGCTCACAAGCTCACATGCTAGCATCCCCATCCCTTCAGGGGACAAATGGAATTTTGGACAGGTACTTACAGGCTGAATTTTTGTCATGATTCTTTGAAATTTTTTTTGAAGATAGAAAAACTGATAAGCTTTGTAAGAATATAATTTTTTTTCAATCGGTGCCCAGGAAAAAAAGTTATGCCCAAATAAGCTCAAAACAGGGGAGAGGGGGCAACAAAAAAATTTTGCAAAATATTTAATTTTTCTTTTGAAATTTTTCCCCTTATGTATTATATGTTTGTCTATTTGGAAAGCTTTGATTCAGTTCATTTGGATTTTTTATGAGAAAGTTATAGACAATCTTGTTTTTCGGACAATTAGAGCATCTTTTTGAAAAAAATAACTTGTTGGATTCATTTTGGAATGCATTTTTTGCAATTTAAAAAAAAAAAAGTTCCACATGGTTTAGTTTTTGTGCTAGAACAATCTCACCATTGGGATTAGTGCATTTTAATTCCATCTAAAAGATATTAATATTTTAGATTTTCCTTCTATCTTGTATCTACTTCTACTTAACAATTTTTTTTAAGAATGAAAATTTTTGAATTTCTTCTTTTTTTCCTAGACTCTCAACTCAATCCTCCACTATAAAGATTTAAAGCTCAAAACTCTGTAGTGCAAAAAATTTATGTTAAAAATGTTCAAAGTCAAAACATCTAGTGTTGCAATGTGCTGAAAAACTTGTTTTTTTCACTTCAAACGCAAATATCTTGCAATCTATGCGGTCAAAAATTCTAAATTTTTTCTGTACACTCTCATACTAGTTAGGTATAAGATCCTACGGTTAGATGTGCAAGAAAAAATAATTTTTAAATTTTTTTACTCTTTGCTCTAGAAATGGCAGTTTTGAGATATTTTTGGCAGAAAAAAGGCCTTGGTCCTTTAGGGGTTAAAATTTCAACCCAAAATATTTAAACTTCTAGTCACAGGTACTTGCCCAAAATTTCTATAATGCCAAAAAATGTATGCTGGTCCTTTAGGGGTTAAAGGAGTACATCCAAACTTGACTAATATCATTTAAATAAATATCCCATCTTCTATTACTTCACCTAATTTGCTTGAATAACCTATTGTACAACCAATCTATGGAATCTCTTGGCCTAAAGACCTTTGAACATGAGAGGTTGATTTTGGATGCCCCTATTATTAGCGTTGTGAAAATTCATAGTTTATATTTACAAAGCATGGAAAAAGAATCTTGAATCTTGTTTTGACTAAAGTAACTGCATCTAAAATTGCGCAAATAAGCAATTCAACATGGTTTACATTATGATGTTGAAAAAGTTTTGGTGGGATCATCTTGGTAGTTAAATGGAGATTCCTTGATTCTTTTAGAATGCATTTTCTGGACACCGTGTGAATAAACTACAAACTTTCAAAGTGTTGAAATTAGATACACCTAAAATTGACCATAGACTTTCATGAATAGTGGAAGTACATTTTAGGCAAGAATCTAAATAGTGCGCTTTTAGAAAGTGGTCGATTTTAGGTGTAGTTACCTTACCAACAAGATTAAAAAAAAATTGACAATGTTATGAGTGGAAGTTTGGAACCAAGCTCAAATGCTTTTGGAGGGACAATTTAAGGTACGGTTACCTTACCTAATTCAAAATTCACTTTCTCTGTTTAGATAGATAGAAAGGCCGGTGTGAATAAAGTGTCTGTTTGTAATGACAATGAGTCGATGTCCACATTCTCTATTCATTATCAGCTTAACCTCTAAAGGACCAACATGCGTTTTTTGGCCGTATAGAAATTTTGGGCAGGTATGTGTGACTAGAGATATCCATATTTGAGGCTGAAATTTTAATAGAAGGTGGAGACAAGGAGTATCTTCATGTGTACCAAGTTTCATGACATTGCAAAATACAAGTCAAAAGTTGTGACCTTGTATGTTATTTTTTTTTGTAACTGGGCAATTCGGGCAGATTAAAAAAATCGTTTTTTCCGGAATCTTTTTTTTTGAAATTGGTTCTCTACATTTATATATACTTTAAAAGCTTTGAGTCATTCCATTTCAAATCAATGAGTCAAAAGTTATGAGGGATTTTGCGGGCAGTTATGGATTGTTTACTCTAAAAAAAACTTTGAAGTTGTTTATTTAACTCAATTTTCAATATTTTTGGGAAAAAAAAAGTCCTAGGATGTAGATTGATTATTACAACATTACAACCATAGGGATTGGCATTTTTGAATTCCATAATTAAATTTTTAACAATTTAGTATTTTGAATCATTTTCTACTTCTTTCTACTTACTATTTTTTTCCTATATGTTGGACAATTCCAAATGATGTGAAATTTTTCATGCATATAGACAACTTGTTTAGGAAACTGAATTCAAAGAAGCACCACCTTTATCGGCATTTTTTCATTGAAAAGTGAGCTTGCAAAGTGCAGCTGCCCGGGTTTTCGCAGTATTGAAAAAATGGTTTTCAAGACTTTGAATGCTTATATATTATGATCCACACGGTGGATTTTTTGAAATTTTTATTACATGTTTTCAAAATATCATACTACAAGATCCTACGGTTACATGTGTCAAAAATGGTTTTTTTCCAGAAATTTGGTAGTTGTATTAGAAATGGCAGTTTTGGAGCGTTTTTGGTGATTACATAGTCATGAAACTTTAGGGGTTAATATATTACCGGTAAGTCACACGAAGTTCCAGCTGATGTCGCGGAGTTGACAGTGTAAAGCACATGAGTACATCCAGACCTCTTCTAAGAGTATTTTCCTTGTTTGGCAATATTCAGCCGTTTAGAAAACTTAGCTCTCAAGAATTTTGATCATTGCTTTTTTGGTCGAATACCGCAGTGCACCGACTTCCAGACAAATGTCCCTTGCAGTTTAAGTGCGCACCATGCCACACGAGTGGAACCTCCATCAGTATATGAAAAGCAAGATTCTCAAGTGGAGTAAAGTGGGAACAGAGATCTGTGCTCGCAGGCTTGGTGGGCTTTGCTGCAATCTGGGATCAGTTCATTATATATTTCAGTAATTTTGATGAGTGCATTGTTCGGTCGAGCTTATAGTTGTATGACGAGCCTCTTGCGGAGGCTGTTTTGCCCCCCGTGTTTTACCCTGGGGAAAAGGCAGGAACGTTTTATTTGCTACGCATGATTTTTTTTTCAAATTCTGAGTTCATATTTACAATCAGAGGCCCCAAATTAGCTAGGAGAGGTGTTAATAGCTGAACAAAGACGGCACAAAATAGGGGGTCCTTTTTTTTACATTCACCCTGGGCTTTACCTCCGCAAGAGGCTCGTCATACAACTATAAGCTCAATCGCATCGTTTTGGAAATTGCAGAAAGGAATTGGGCAGGACAAACCGCTGCCAATTCATGACCGGCACAGGGATGTCTCCGCAGAAAGTCTGCTCAAGTGCTGCCCATGCCGTGCATTCAATACCAGAAGTAACTTATTACTTTTCAGCAGCATGTGTTCTGTCTGGTTACTAAGTTACATCCTTATTCGAAAACCATCATCTAAAATTTAAATGCGAAAGTCTTCAGCAAAATCAAAAGGTGAACTTAATTGATAAACTCTCACGCCAACAATCTTCTGTGTGATGAAGAACCAAAAACGCTAATTACTCTGTAATAGCACAAAAGAGCACCCTGATTCTCAAATATGCCCAAGATTTCACATTCTCATTCCCCAAAAGTTCAATCACTGCTATGCCTGGTCAAGCCAGTCACAGGCAGAAAACTCCACATGTTCAGTTCGATTCATCATCCACATGCACGAGCGTATGTGCAATCACTGTTTCGTGTACAAAGACAGAACCTCGTTGTCATTGAAAATGCAAATCATCACAGACGCCCTGCAGTGTAGATCTCAAGCTACCAATAAAATAATTCAAGACCCACCACACCGGTCCAAATTCCCGACTCTCGAAATGTAAAAAACAACACAATTTTAATCAACAGTAACCCTCTCCTGTCATTTCATCACCACATAATTTGCCCATTGCAAGTTAGTTGGAAAAACAGGAGTATGATCTAAACTCAAAATCGCCGTGCTTCATCGGACTCTCTGAGAGCTATAGTTCCCTATGATTTGACGGTCCTGCCTTTAATTCAAATGAGAATGGTGCGTCGAATAACTGAATGCCAACCCTGGACGGGTAATCTAGTACAATGTACTAATGTGCAGGTTCTGCACACCCCTATTCTCTAATGCATGACTCAACTCCTTCATATTGTAAGACCAATCCAGGTAACCCTAAAATGACGATCAGACCCAACAAAGCTTCCGATTAAAAGCAACAAATTGACTCTCAACGGTTTGAAAGTTCCCCAGAGGCATGTGGGGGTGATGGGTGACCCCATTCCGCCACGTCGGATGCCAAGTCACCCTATTCCATGTACACGTCACTGAATACATGTCACCCCATTTGCACTGTGCAAGAGTGGTCGGCTATGTCGAAGCTTTATTGCAGTAATACTGCCGACAACAATCGACGCATACAATCGACGAGATAAACCAGATCCAAAATTGCGGAACGAAGAATAGAAGCCTTGCACATATTCTAATTTTAAAGAAAATAAGATAAATACAATTTTACAACGCAATTGCAGAAGAACTGCGTAAACTTACAAGTGCATAAAGAAGTTCCAGCTATGGCGAAGGAGACAGAACATTGGATCCCAGCTAGCGGCTCATATCGCAATCAGACGAAATGAACGTCCCTGCGATCCCCTGATCCGGCGGCGTCACCGTCACCCGACAGTGCGTATGCAGCCATACCCAAAACGACGTGTAACTCCCGATATGCGCTCTCGCGCGCGTATCCACTTTCACATGCACGGTGACGGCCCTCTGGTTGATCTCCGCCTTCAAGGCGGTCCCCACCATGTTACTCACCCCCACTGCATCCCCCCGCGTGGTCACCGACACAATCCGCGAGGATTTCTTGCCCAGGCGGAAGCCCGCCACGGAGCTATGGCCAATGTCCACCCCGCGGTAGGTGGTTTGCACGTTGAACTTCTGGTACTCCATGGTCACCTTGCCGTTGGGGTTGCGAGCCTCCAGGCCGTACGTGAACTCGGCGCTGATCTGGGAGTTCGAGAGGAGGTTGTTGGCGTCGCCGGCGACGGTTAAGGTGGGGACGGAAGCCGAGACGATGTAGTAGTGGGTGGACTTGGGACGGTCGAGGGCCAGCCAGCCGATGAGGACAGCCAGACCGAGGACGATCACGGCGAAGATGAAGCACGAGCAGAGAGCAACGCAGCAGCCCGCGCAGAGACGGGTGAGGCGGTGGTGGCGACGGTGAGGATAGCCTTCCACGTCTTCCCCAACTCGCAAACGATTCCACCCCATCTCGACCCAAAAGGGACTAACTCGCAGACAGCAGATTTCGATCAAAGGGGAAACTGACCCCTAAATCACAAACTGCAGGTTTCGATCAAAACAGGTCATACGCTTCGATTAGCTAATACCGACAATTTGATCAGAACTTCCTCTAACAGAAATCAGCTACAGCAGATACTAAACAAAACTACCATTGATATCCTCCACCACTACTTTCTCAGCCGTAAATAGATTCCGAACTGATCTATATATATTCAAGTCTTTCTGATTCTCTACAGCAGAGTTCAATCACACACTCCTCTGGCCAAAGCTTTGTTGCGGAAATTGATCGCAGATCTGGATCAGATGCACCCTCCAGGTAGTCGGTAACCGAAGCAGCGGCTACAACCTGGGGCTCGCATGCACTACTCGGGGTACTACTGTAGTGAGCAACCAGCAAATTGATGATATCTAGCTAGCAGAAGGAACAACGGCATGCCTGAAAAGCAGGAAATTTCAGGAAGCGGCGTTTGTGCGCGGTTTGGGGGCTGCAAGATTCGGTGGGGTTCATAATTGCAGGGGGGAATAGGAATATGGTTCTACAGAATGTGTTAAGAACAGAAAACTGAGGAACTGTAGATCAGTCTGTGATTCTGGCCGTTGCGAGGAAGTGATGACTAGAACAACGGTCACTATATAGGTGCGCTACATATTGCGTCTATGAAGCTGCATTTGTGTTGGCAACGGATCTATCGGTTACCGGACGAGGCTCACGAGAGAGAACAGAAACAGACTCTAGCAGAAGCATTTCTGGACAAGAAAAAAAGGGGGTTGCAAATGGATACTTTCTCTTCGAGAGCACGTTCTGTAATATCACACCCTGAGAAGTGGAACGGACGGACAGACAAACTCTGGCACAAGGCAGGGAAGCCAGGCCATGATGAGCTGGATTAGCAGACTGATTAGAGTCCTGGCGTACAGTAAAACTTGGTTACTGTAATGGTTAAGGACTTAACCCTGGAGCGCTCCGACGTCCATATTCTGGACGATGAACAGAGGGCTTCTTTCATCCAACCAACTTCTCATTCATCCAATGTAATATTTGATTCTAGCAAAGACAACCTTCCTTAATGACGTAATCCATGAAATTCCAGTAAATGATATTTTTGTACAAAGATATGAGCAAAAATGTGCAAAAATTCAGAAAAGGATTGGAACCTTAGGGGATTAAGGAGACATAGGTTAATCCTAGAAGGACGGGGCTAGGACCACTGATTTCAAGCCTAATTGTCCATCACTTTGTTTGCAGTCATTTTGCAACTAGATATTAATGAAAAAATTTAAATTTATTTTTTAGAAATGAAATCATATGTCTACTACAAGTCATAAAACTTTCAAACCTTTTAGGGGTAATTTGAAATTATTGAAAATTCCTTAAGAAAAAAATGGAAAAAAATTCATATCAAATACAATATACTCAAAAAATCTGAAAATTTCACTGTAGATGTATATTATAGTTTATAACATCATGGTACAAAACAAAGTTACCATGTCAATCTAAAACTAGAAAATCAACAAACCATGGTTATAGGCCCAAAGTTCAAATTCTTTTAAAATATTGAAATTTAAGAATTTTCAAGATTTCCAATTGGATTGGAAACTTGATAAGCTTCATTTCATTTGTTGGAATCAATTTCAAAACATATACTCCGTATTTTTTATGGCTAAATTTTATTATCCCTAGTCAATTATATAGAGTATCTTTATAACAATTAGTTTATAATGACCTAACTTGGATTTTGGTTACTTATTTGTACGTGATGTGAGCATACCCTGTACCTCTAAGAAAAAGTTATTTGATAATTATAGTTATAGTTATGTGTTATAGTTATATTTTTCCTCCCATGTGTTATAGTTATATTTTTCTTACTCCTGATACTTAACCCTTTAACCAAGTTTGACTATAGTGGATTAGTGGCTGGATTACTCATTACAATGGGAGGAAGTACAACAGTCCAACCATGCGATAGTGGACACATACAAATATACAATGTATACTTGATATCCAAACAAAGCAAATCTTTTATTCGCCATTACTAGAGTCGGATGAAGGATTATATATCACATCCTAGTTGGATAAAGGCAAGGATTGAAGGAAGAGACAAACATGAAGATGTCTCATGGATGGAGGGAACCGACCAAGCAATTATAAGCACAGTGGCCAAGAGTGACTTGGCTAAAAAATAAAGAGCAAAAATGAGAAAAGAAAAGAACGATACAATAATCATTTTGAGTAGTTTTGCTGCGTTCATCTAAGAAAAGAAAAGAAAAAAATATTTTGGAATCTAACCATAGGATCTTGTATTTAACTTATCTTTGATCATGTGGTAAAAATTTTATAAACTTTGACCGTACAGATTAGAAGATATATTAGCATTCAAAGTTGGAAAAAATTTATTTTTTTGAACATTGGCTTGCAATTTTAGATGACTTTGACCACCATTTGTAAAACAAATTTGCACTACAGAATTTGAGTTTAATTTTTTTTATGTTGAATTTTTGAGTTGAAAATCTAGAAAAAAAGATTCCAAAAATAGATTCAAATATGCAATCAAGATCACAGTCACCAACAAAGGGGTTCATTTATCCTAGGCATTGCCAACATTTGGTAGCATACTATGAAGAAATGTCTAAAATAGTACAATGTTGAAATGAAGAATATATGTGTCCTTTCCAAATGTCATTAGGCTTTTGTATTGTAAATTTTTCTTTACATTGGTGAAATTTTCTATGCATGGAAGAACTTATTCTATACAAACAATATCATTTTTAGTAAGCTTTGTATAGATTGCAATTTCCACAATGGCATGCATACCAAGTAGTGATTTCTTGACTTGAGTCCCGGGTCTCCTAGCTCTCCATTGATTACATAGTCCATATAAATATGATGTTTTGGCCCCAGTTCAAAAAATAAAGCTTATGATTTTTTTCTAGTGTTGGATTCAACCTTCAAAATAGTATGAAACTGAGTTGCATGTCTTAAAGTTCACCAAAAGGTAATGTTTAGACTCCACCTACAATTATAATCCCAAAACTGACTTCTAAAACTAACCTATTGAAAAGTGATGATTTTAGATTGAAGGTAGATTGCCTAATTTACATCAAAGCAAGTTAGGCCAACCTCAAATGGAGCTTGTAAATGTTTAAGTGTAAAGGTTGGGACTTCAATCAATCAATCATTCAAGGACAGGAGCATGGCCACCCCTCTACGGACCCAATGATCTGGATCCTCAATGGTGGGCAGCTCGCAATTGAAGACAAAGTTGGAGGAGTGCCCCGTGGTAGCTAGCACACCCCGCCGTTCCGATGTGCGGTACAATGGGCACATGTAGCATCGTTGGTGTCGTTTCTCGCTCATTGTTGTGGGATACAACCACAACCATGGGGCTTCAGAGAAGAGAACCTTTATGCATGTTGAAAACAATTAGTCAGCTCCATAATAACTTTAAATTTAAGAATCTAATTCCAATAGAAAATTTTCAAGAGGCTCTATCATAGGAGTTCAAAATAGCTTTATTTAGCACTTTCATATGTTGCTTTAAAATCCATGATGATTTCATGAAAGATCAATTTAATGATGGAGGCCAATTGGAAAGAATCTTGACATTTTGATACTAATCTATCATACATATCTTAAAACAATCATACATATCTAATCAAACAATCAAAGAAGTTTGTTTTCAATGTTCTTAGAGCTGACTATCAACTTTCAAAAATGGCTTTCAATGTATTTTTAACTACTTAGGACACATAGGAAATAGGATCCAACTACAAATTAGAAAAATTTCACATCCAATTCACTAATGTCATTGATTGATAAATGGACTATATTATTTTACCTTTTCAAAGGATTCCATGACTGACATTTCTCCATCATCCCAACGCGCCCCATTCATAAACATGCCGTATACATAGCACCCATCTTCAGGCTTCTTATTGTAATCTCCGGCCTTTTTCAATGTGATGAATTCAAAGCATACGGTGTCAATGGGGATCCGATACTTCCTAGCATAGTTTTGCAATACACCTGTGAGAAATGCGTGTGTGAAGTAGAAGCCGCTAATCCAAAATCGCACAGGTGGGCCGTGGTCCATCCAATCCTGTAGCATGTTTAGTCGGGCCACTAAATCATTGAAGTAGGTGCCCAATGGCATCATGGTCGGGTAGCTTGCGGGTGCCCACAATACTGGCATCTTTTGATTGAAGAAGTTGATGGATAAGGTCTCGATGGTTGCCGACATCACTACTAGGCCTTGCAAGGCTTTCTGGAGAGTCCCCAAACTTGTGCGGATGACCTATTATTGCATTAAATATTGAAGTAAGGAATATAATTCTTGAGCAAAGTTACTATACAAACTAGAGATGAAAATGAATGAAAATTTGAATATGCTCATAAATGAGCCATTTGGATACTACATGAAAACGTTGTGAAGGGTCAAAGTTTAAAACCACCACTTGATTAGATATTGAAGAAGTTTGTATCTTCTTAAACAATACATGAATCTAAAATCCTTTAGCATTTAGAGTAACACATTAAAGGCAATGAAAAATTTAGATGTATACAAATGAAATCGAATAGAATGCAAATGCTTTCTATGAAAGAGTCTAACATGCTATGGTCATCAGGAAAGCACTATGATCTATTAGGGAGATTACTTACAACGGAGATTTTTAATAATGTTTATAATGTTTTTTTAAATAAAATATTTAAGATACTGTATTAGATAGGATAATGTCATTTTATCAAAAAAATTATTGTAAAAAAGGGTTTTGCACTTACATCAGTGAGTTTGTTAAAGCGGACCATTTCTTGTACAAGCACTGAGTTCATACTCTCTTCATAGCGGACAGGATACTTGAATCGAGCCAATTCCAAGTCAAATGTAGGTGGCAACCTTGCCAATTGATCAACTACCATCTCAGTTATGATACTTTCTCGGCTTTGTCCTCCACCTGCCCTACTTTGGGCCTGCAAAATTTTCAATTAGAGGCCAAATGTGTTCAATTTCACCAATGATAGTATTCTTCTTAGCAACAACAATATTTTGCGCACAAAAAAAAATGGTACTATACTCATATGATACAAATTTTCAAAGGTTGCCAAATAACACTTCTATTAAATACTACTATTCATAAAAACATATTTTTGTCATTTAAATGTTATAAGACATAATCTCATGTCATCTTAGAATAAAAAGATTGAAGGAGGTCAAACCTGAGTAGATCGAATAGAACTAAGAAGCAAATCTACTTCTTGTTGATCCTTGGTGATATCTGCATTCTCATGCAAGCCAAACACTTCTGGAGAAGCAAGTAGTGGGAATCTTTTCACATGTTCAATGTACTCCTCCCATTGGCAATCTTCAGGGACGCAGTAGATGCCAGAAGGCGACATCTTGTACTCATGTTCGGTTAAAATCTCTGGCTTGTAGAGGACTGCAAGGATGCTTACGAGTGTTCTTCGATCGTGCGAATCCGTCACCCTACCACCATAGTTACACTCTCCCGTCACATAATTCAAAGCCTGAATTTTCCAAACAATAGCAAACATTTCCATGAAAGTATTGAATGCAAATCCTTATTCTTGAGCTAAATATAAACCACATGATTCTAAATGAAAAATCACATCCAAAGACAAATAACATTGATCCAAAGACTGGCATGTATGAAGAATTTATTGGAGGCAATTCTACTATGTAACTAAATTATATAAGCATACACCACATGAACACCAATAAAAAATGCTACCATTAACCAGTTAGATCTCTTTTTGGAGGTAAACACCCATCCTAAATATACAAAGAGATTATTTCAAAAAAATATAGCAAATTCCTTGGATATGCAAGTTACTATGCTTTCTAAGCAACAAATGAAAATTGATAAAAAAAAATTGAGATTGTTGTACCTTCCATGGAACAACATCAGGCCATTCAATGAGAAACGATTGCAATTGTCTCATACTAATTTTCAAATCGGGATCACTAAATTGATAAGGAATATTCCATCCAAGAGGGCCAAACTTTACACGTTCTTGAACTACAGCATGGAAAAAACAAAGACCAAACAACATTTTTTGCCAAGTTTGGGCTTTGTCACCTTGGATCTCGTAGAAAAACTTGGGATCATTGATAGGATCACTTGAATAGCTCTGATTGATATATAAGTAATCAAATTCATTGGAGAGTGTTTTTAAATTTTTTTTGACAATCACATATGTAAGCTACTTCTAAATAATTACAATCACATGATTATAAAAAGGAATCTCTTGATGAACCATGAAAAAATCTTCCATCCATGATATCATGCTTATCTTGACTTCTTTACAATCAATCTTTTTATGATATTGTTTAACAATCTTTGAAACAGTCTAATATTACTAAAACAATGTTCAAGATTCTAGTATTTTTCAATTCTACAATATTGCTAATTCATTGTACATAACCTCAATAGAGCCTATTATTGTATAGGTTGCAAAAAAGCATTAGACATGGAGACTATGACATATAACACAATTCTCATTATCTTGTCTTTTTTACCTTTTTCAAACCTTGATCAAAGAACATCCAACCATTGAAGGTATTTCCAGTCAGTTGAAAGTATAGCCTTGACATGGAAATAATTCTTTCCACCGATCACATGGCTTACCATTTTGTTTCTCATAACAAGACTCTACATTCAAGTTGCCAAATCCATTACTTGCACATACCAATTCAATACAAAGTGTTTGAGATATTTACTTGAATCATGTTAGCTCGCAATCCTTTCGGTGATTCATTTGTCATCTTTACTCCATTTTGGAGAATAGCTACTGGAAATTGGTCAGATGGATAGCTTGTGAGCCATAGCCGAAACATAATATTGGTTAAATCAGGAGTGAGGTCCTCGCAAATCTTTTCCAAACGAGGCATCCATGAAGGTGCTAGGTGACAATTTTGCAATACCACCCAATCTCCACTTCTTGTTCCATTTGCAATCAACTCTGCTGCCTTTGGACCTTGTCCTTGCCCTAGAGAGATTGTGATGACCTGTATAGAATAATGGAGTATTTCAATGGACCACAATTTTGACTTGCAAGGGCACAAGATCTAAGAAATAAGCTTGGTATAGATTTGAGGTTCTAGATAGGAGTCCGAAAAGATGTCAATTTCTTGAAACCTTGCCACTTCAATGGATATAGCAATTAAATGAAATTTAAGGATCTGGAGTCTTCAAAATTTCTACCACTATAATAAATTTGACATTTATAGTTGATTGATTCATTATTACATGTCAAGTAGAAGGCAAAATTCACTACCTAATGACTATCAATTTTTTCTAATTTGCACTAAAGAGAAACAAAAACATGCAAACTAAAAAGTGATCAACTTTAATTCTTGGCAAGGTAGTTTAAGGTACCCACTTAGCTTATGGGAACCTAATTTAAGATGTACACCCATATTGAGATAAAGAAGTGAATTGATTACCTCATGAGCATCTTCTTCGGCATACTTGAGCAGAGCGGCCATTGGATCAGATCCAGGAGAGAGCATAAAAATCAAGGGAATTAGGGCACTTGAATCTCCAAATGCGCTTGCCAAGTTGAACCCAGGAGGTTCAATATAACGTTGTCCCATAGAATCTAGAAGAAAGGTATTGATAGCACCTACTAGTTTGTCTGGTCGCAATACACGGATGACAAGAAGCTTTTGAAAAATATTCAACCTGTGGGGCCAATTCTCAGGCATCGGTTCATTGTAGGGTTCCGAGCAATTGTAAAAACCTTGCCAGCCTACACTATTTTTTGTGAATGAGGTCGACAATCCCTGCAATCAATTCATATGAAATGTTTAGATTTTCAATTCCAATTGTTACTATACGATAACCGTTATAAATTCAAAGATTTCTTCTTGTAGATTCACCCCTTTGTTTTAATTAACACAAGGTTATAATCCCCCTTTAATCTACTTTAAAATAGTTCTAATATCTAGTCACCAACAAAAAACAATTTTGGGATTAAGATGAGCATGGACTCAGAGTGTATTGGTGATAGTTCTAGTGTACGTTCTACCAACTATGTCACATTATTTAAAGAGAAATATCAAAAAACTAAATTTGGTGCATCTCAGTGGAGATAGACTCTATGATATGCACTTTTATCAAACATCTAATTCCTTGTATTGTCTCAATGGAAAACATTGACACTACAATGCTTGCAATGAGCTCAATGATTGGAAATTTATTTTCTATCAATTCATCTTATTCAACAATTGAACTCTTAAGGTTGCCTAAATGACCACATCTTTAGGGATTTAAATGAATCATCTAGGTTGTTTCAAAGAAGGTAGCAAAATACACAGACAAAAAAATTAAACAATGATAACTATTGATAGGTTTTGAATGTCATAATGAATTGACCAAGAGCTTACAAAGTTGACTTTGCTCAAGCACCAAGGATAAAGGATTTTTTGGTCTTGACAATTGAAAATGTGATCATTCAAATTTTAATAGAAAACATGTAATAGTACCTCAAATGTTGAAATCCTTGAGAGCCAAACCATTTCATTCCACAGCTTATCAGACAACCATTTAGAAGGATTAGGCTCGGAGACTTTTGTAGTGGACGAAGGACCAACTAGAAAGAAAGTCCACTCTTCTGGATCCATGGTTCCCTCTCTAATCATGTTCGTTGTATTTATGAGCAAAGACAATAGCATCTTGTCTTTCTCAAAGAGACTTCGTGCAAGATTACAATACAAAAGATATTGAAAAAAATCATTCAAGATAGTGATTCGTTTTGGAAGATCTTTGGACTTCTCTGACTTCACCATTGCTGAATTGAATAATGTTAGGTACCTGAGCAAATCAAAACTTGCAACCATGGTAAAGACCTTCAAGTACACATGTGAAAATGGTTTCTATAAATAGAAAAATGCAAATTTTATTGGATCTTGTCTTATTGACCAATGGCTATGTTAGAAAAATTTGCTATATAAGCCAATAAGTAATTTAGGACATCTTCTGGAAAAAAAAAGATGAATTATTAATGATTTGATCATAGGTGCATCTAAAATCAACCCTAGACTCTCATGTTCAACTTGTATACATTTTTTAATGTAAAGAGGTCGGTAGATAAGGATTACAATCAAGTGCACCTATCCTATACATTTAAATGTATGTGTTCATGTGCGTCTCTACATTGCTATATATTGTTGATAATTCAGCTAGTTTAATCATACCCCCTACAAAAATAATAATAGTTCCAAAATTGCCAAACTCTACTTTTTGACTATTTAGAACCAATTCCACATGTTCTCTAATAATCCTATATATATACATTAGACTTCTATACACTTAACCCTATCTAAAACAAATTTTGCCTTTGTACATTTCCTAGATAACTTCAAAATCATTTATGTTGTGTAAACATCTAACTGAACATTTTTTACATATCAAGTAGATTCAAGCTACAAACATATGTGAGAATACATTTGGAAGTCCTCTACATAGACTACATATCATAAAAGAGTGTTGAGTGCAAGTAAATGGAGCTTACCATGTGAGTGAATATTGATACATTGGATCAATGTTGGCAAGAGAGGAGACAGTGAAGAAAAGAGCAGACACATGTTGAGCAACTGGGACATAGCCCAAGCGTGTTGTATCAATCTTAGCTTCAGTGACTACAGCAATCTTCTGTTTCTCTGAGATCTCTGTAGAGAGCACTTTGGATGAAGAGATGATGTTGATTGCCGTCTCATCTTCTAGGATATTACCCTCAGCACTTGACAATACCTGCCATATTGTTGCAATTCAAGAGGTTAATGTATCAATTACCTTACTTACTTGGACAACTAGAAACTACTAGTGTCAATTACAATTGGATTTAATTATTAAACTTTCTTTACCATCCTTTACTAATTCCTTAGATGCTCAAGCTTTCCAATTAAGACTTCAATATTACGCCCTCCATGTTCTTCTCCAACATCCAATGTATTTCAAGGGTTTAGAAGACCCGTCTGAGTTGGTATACTTACTCTTCTCTAATACAACTTTTTCAAAAGCAATAGTCTAGATTATTCAATACAATTGTAATAGGATATTGTAGTTGACAATACAAATTACACTTGTCACACATTCAATCTACATCCCACAATTTTTTAAGAGCCTTAGAGGGCCTATCAAAGATATTACGGAGTACCTCTATTATCCAATCTTCAGTTTCTTTTAGTTGTTTAGCATTCTCAGCACCCTGTAATACTAGTTGAGTTTTCTCTTCCTCCAAGTCAGGTCTCTCATGCTTCACAGCCTCGCCCAACAATTGGTCTTGCAAACCTTCGGGCGTAATCATGAAATTCAGCAGTGTAACTTTCACTGCTACCTGCAAAAGAACAATTCATTGGCATAGAAAGGAATTGTAGATTTGGCAAGCATGTAAGTATTCTTTACACTTGTCAAAAATTGATGTTGTCATCAACAATAAGTTGCAAATTTGATCATTTTTGGTGATCACTGTATTTCCTAGAGTTAATTAATTTAGTCATGATTAATCAAGCAAGTCAAGATAGTAAATTAATGCATGGCTATCAAGAGAGTTTGAGCAAGCTTACTAGAAAGCTAGTACATGTTTAAACCATAATAAATGAAAATTGAAAAAAAACGTGAAAAAACTTGGAATAGAACACAACATTAAAGTAGTAAAAACAATATGTGAGAATTGAGCATGTGTTCAAATCCTTTTCTAGTGCATTATAATGCCTAAATGACAACAATTTATTATTTTGGTTTTTCAATACATTCTAAACCATGTTCTAAACCCTATTCTAAACAAAAAATTTCTATTTTCAATAACTTTGATTCTGAGCAATAGATTTACAAGTCCCATTTGCATATATACTAGTCCTTTTTTTATTTTATATCTTATTGAATGAGTCATTATGAACAGATTTCTTTCAAAAATCAAATGAAGTTGGAAACATCTAAATTTGAATACTTACAACTAAAGTATTGATCATTTAGTTTGAATATACCAGCATTTAATTCATAATCAATTACAAATTTACCTCTGGAAAATAATGTGGGTTGCGTAGTTTAGTAGTGATGTAGAACTTAAACTTCTGATTGTATTCAAGGATGTTTTCCCCAAGTTTGATTTGGTATGATCCACCAGCCTTGAAGATAGCTTTCTTTAGTACAGGTTCTAATGCAGGATCAAGGTCTTCAAGGACATTCTCAAGGAGCAATGGAAAGCCAAATTGAAGGCAACTTTCCAGCTTATGCATAAAGTCTCCATCGCTTAGCTTCATAGTTTGCAGATTGTTTTTTTTTTCTTTGTTCTGCTTCAATCCAAAAGTAAAGAAAACATGAAACTTTAGACCTATTCCCAAATACTTTAAAATAAATTCATGGGAAAGTGGTCGCATTTGCTAAAATAGTAAAATTTCAAGGAATCAATACATTTCTAGACATCCATGTGGAATTGTAGATCTATTAATATCAATTCTAAGTTTTTAACTCTCTACTTTTAGATGTTATAATTTGGTGTTTTGAAAGTTAACATGTCATTTCAATAAATATAATCAAAGATGCCAACATAAACATCAGGAAAAAAATTCTCATGTGTCATGACTCATTAATCATTAGAAGCAATATTTGAGTAAAAAAAAATCACAATTGAAATCAATAATTACATTATTGAGTGCTTAGTGACACTATTGAGAAGACAAATGGTGGGAAAAACATAGTGTATTCATTTGTTTGTGAAATGCTAAGTTTATCATCTCTTTAATCCTTTAGCACTCCGACATCTAATTTCAAAACAACAAAAAGACTGAAATTTATGTTTCTTTCTCATTATTGCCTGGATGAAAGTCATCCTAATTTGTGAAGATACTTTATTAAGGTTTTGTCATATCTAATAGTTGGATTGGTTTTATATAAATACAATTTGTTCTGAAATTACAAATGTAAAAGTATATCAGGTGGTTGACCAAGCCGAAATTATATCAATTGTAGTTCAATAACTAGATTGCATCAAAATTAGATTTGCAAAAATAGGATCATACATTTAAAGAATGCAAAACATTTAACAAAATCACCATGTCAAGAGAACCTCATTTCAAATCAAATCCAAAAAATTTCATTCATAATATGATAATATTTTCTTTATTAGCAAATTTAAGAGGGATTTTGAAATTTTCCTTTCAAAATTTATAAAAAATATTATCAATAGCAGTGATGAATCTAACCATATGTCTGTATGGATGGGATTTAAATTCAAAATTAGCTATTTTTTTGTATATCAATTCTAAAATACTTTTTCAAACAATACTTTATAATGAATTTTCACAAAGCATCAATCTTGGAAACCACTCTTTATCCATTTAGGGGCTAAAATACTACTTATAAGCCCATCAAATTGAGAGGTACATCATATTCTAATACTTTTTATTAATTGCTAACCATATTTATTGATTTTCCAAGTTAAAATGTTGCAATTAGCAAAATCTTGAATTTTTTTTTATAAAAATTCATAAAAATTTATTTTTCTACTCGAAATTAGATTTCTAAGTTTTTTGGCATTTTGAATAATATTCTTTAAAAATAGCTTACTCTGATCCACTTATTGGCCTGTCCTTGTGGATCAATTAGCAACGGCCACCGCCTTGCCACGCTCATAATAATTGCATTATCAATAGAGAAGCTGTCATTGGGGAGGCCAGAAATCACCCAATCTTGAATCATCACAGGATCGCCAAGAATCTTTGCCAATGAAAATTCTTTGGAGCAAGGAATCTCATATTCTCGACATGCAATATCCCAATCCTTCATGGTGGCTTCGCGGTACGCTATGCTTACAGCACCAAGGTAGGCAATGTATCCAGATGAAAGCAATACATCTCCCATCAAGTTGATGTATTGGACTCCTAGATCTTTGATAATCTCTGTCCATCGAACTTTTTCACCTCCTAATCCATTGATGAGCTGTGCTGCTCGGGTGAGTTTCTACACTCATTCAACCGTGATAATTTTTTATCACATTTGTAGTTGTACATAACTATCGTCTATTGCTTAATAAATACTAAATGATGGTTGAATATAGAGCTCAATATGTTGTGTAAATTTTTTATCTATGTTTTGAGTCACTGCAGTGAATTATTTTACATGAATTTTATGCTTCACAAGTCAAATTGTATGGTAGATTTATTTCCATAAAACTCTTAAGGTTTTGTAATGTGGGCGACTAGGGCTCAATGCATTGTAAAACAAGCACCTTCAATTAGGACTATTACCTTCATTGTAAGTGCTTGTCATATGCATGATCTCAATGTATTTGATCAATGTAGTTGGCTTACGTCATCCATTTTACATCTGCCACTATAAATCTAAATTGTAGTCACAAATGGTGATGAAGTATTATCACTCTTACATTTTTGCAACTCAGCACTTCAGCTTCAAGAGCGTCCTTCTCTTCTCCTTTTTGCCTTAGTTGCTCTTGAAGCTCTGCAAGCTTCTCTTCAACTTGTTTCAAAATTGCTTTTTTTGCAGCCAATGCTGCTTGCAATTCTTCAAATTCAGCAGTTGCGGCAGCTAGCTTTGCCTTCTTTGGTGCCACAATCTGCGATGAGTAGGCCATACATGTGGTAAATTTTCATCATTGGCTAAATAATGTGATTAAAATGCAAGTACTCACCAGTAATAAATATTTCCTTGTACAAACATTGAGTTACAATGAAGCTTTCACCAAAAAATATAAGGGGTGCTTGGGAGGATGAGAGTGAACCATCTTATTGAAATAAATCCTTTTGAAAATGATGTTGCAATCTTTTGTTGAGACAACATTTACATTTTTCTATTGTTTCAAGCAAACCTTTTGATAGATTTTACAAAATGAAGATGTTTGGGATGTAAGACATGGAATTTGCTCTAGTGACAAGGATACAAAATGGGCCATCAAGTGTTTTTTTGACTAAAATGAAGTTAAAAACACCCACTCATACAACTAAGCATTTGGCTTCATTTACCTTATTGACTTTGTCATAGCTTTCCATAGCACAAATCCAACAACAAAGTCCATAAGCTGCTTTTGAAGCCTTTCTCACAACAGCAGGGTCAAAATTGGGGTCAGCAATGTATGGTCGAATCTGAACCATCAAAGCCTCGGACATATTATCCTTGTCGTATGTCTTGAGAGACACTAGAAAGTTGTTGTCAGCTAGCATTTGCTGCGCTGGTCCCCAATAATCTATCATCTTTGAACCGGGTTTATTAGGATCTGGAATCTTTCTATATGCCACCTGCAATCACAAGAAAGACTTTGAATCAAAGTCCAAATTTTTTGACAAATGTTAACATTCTTGCAAAATTGCTTGCACAAGCTTAGACAAGAGATCCATGATTGTATTTCTTGCAAGTAATCTTGATTCATCCCAAGTGGAATGGATCAAATGTTACAAAATAAACTAATTGATGGCCTCTCACTGAATGTTTGTACAATGAATTTTGACTTTTGAGTCTTTTTTTTCCGATTGCCCTATAGATTGATAGTAAAGAAGAGTAATAGCTAAAAACTTATTGAAACATTGCAGGCAATTGAATTGTCAAATATACGACTATTGAGCAACAAATTGAAATGTAGTTTTTGGTGGAAAAAGCTTATGATGGTTGCAATATCTAAAAGCTAGATGTTTTGTAATTCCAAAAATTCAATTTCAGATTACAAATTCTACTTGCTAAATAGTTGAAGACACAATTTAGCAATGGAAATTGCTTATATTACCCCTTTCATGATACAACATGCCTCCATTACGAGCTTGACAGCAGCAGGAGGATTTTTCATGGCCTTGACTTCTGTGATATCAGCTTTAGTGAGTGTATCCAATGCAGCAAGGGCAGCATTCAACATGGGCATTGCCTGAGCAGAAAACCACCAATCCACATTCAAATATGTAATGATCTCAAATAACATAATCTTTTCTAAATGTGAACATTTCATCCTTCTAGCTATTGATAAGAAATAAATCAATAATGTGCAAAAAGAAAAACAACCTTCTACACTTTTTGTATCCTTGACAATGATGAAAAGTGATGCAAAGAATATCTTCTACCATACAAAAATGTAATTATTGACCTAAATCCACAATTGTGCATAATATAAATTATTGAATGCAAAGATTATAATATCTTTTCCAGTTCCAATATGCTTTATCTAATTCCTCATCTCCTAAAAATTCTTTCTTACCACAGCAAGTTCAGCCTCACAATCATCCTTGATGGCTTTGGCCTCTGCTGCTTTAATATTAGCTATTGCTTCCTCCGCCTCAACAATTGCACGAGTGGCTTCTGCTTCTTTGGTATCTTTGTCAATTTGCGCCAATAATTTGTTGGTATCTTCTGCTGTTTGGAGCAAAATTGGTTGAAGGTCTTCTAATTCTTGTTTCATAACAATCACTTGACCCTCTGCAAAGAATACCTTTTCCAATCCCATCTGCAAGTCCACACAATTATGAAATAAGCATCGCAAAATTACCATTACAAAACCTTTTTGTCACTATGGTCCTAAAAAACCTCATTCTATTTTTTTTGAGCATCACATTCCAGGAAATGAAGGCTAAGATTTGAAAGTGGATCTAGAAATTAACTAGTCAATATTACATCTACTATTCCAACAAGGTTTTATTTTCAAAATAAGACGACTCATTGCATTATGCAACAAAGGATACAACAACCAGGTTGGATGATCTAGAAAACTAATGAATCTAACTCAGTACTTTTGTTAGACTTTTCAACAAATTGGCCTCCAAAAATACAAACAAGGTATAAAATCAAATTTGAACATGCTCAAAGAAGAAATTGTTTGGTGACTATAGTATTTTTTGCACGGCTAATGTAATAGTTTACCGAATATCTGTTCCTAACTCGGTCAACTTCTTTGCGCTTCAAATGAAGAAGATCTTTGTATGTAGCCAAGAGCTCCAAATACGAGGTGGGCGTGACATAAATGTAGCGTCCTTGTTCTTGAAGAAAAGCAGTAGATAAAGCTGAGCCTCGGGTATGAAACCTCATGCACATGTCACGCACCACCAAGTGATATTTCTCGTCAATGCCTATCTGTTTATCATTGGAGAAAATAAGTTTATCAATCTAAATTATTTTACTAACATTCACATACTCATCATGAATCCAAATTATTTTATAGAAATTCAACAAAGTCAAAAAAGTTAACAAGCTTTGACAATAGCATCTAATTTTACCTGTAGCATATTAAGGATTCATGTGGAAGACAAATTCACGTGGAAACAATATATTTTTCATTGCTTCTTTAGCTCATAATTTATAGTACTAATTTCCACAATAAGGCTTCAAAAATGAGTCATTAGATGAGTTTTGGGGGGTTGGGAGGGCTGTTTCGGGCCCGTTCCCGACGCTAGTCCCCCCCCCCCCCCCCGCAGTTTCAGGGAACGGCTGTTCCCGACAAAAAAATTTCAAAAAAAAAAACAGAAAAAAAAAATTTCATTTTTTTTTCGGAAAAAAAAAATTATTTTTTTCCGACGTGGCAGTCGCTTGGCCATGTCTGCCACGGCCCTAAATTCGGCAGTTCTCACAAGTTCTCACAGGTTGGGAACACGCAGCCCTCCACAGGGCTGATTTCTCATCTAATGTATATGGGGTGAATGCAAGAAAGACCAATACTATTTGGCGTCACAATGGAAGTGACGAAGTTGTGAACAACCATAACTTTTGAAGGGTCAAGCCAATGTGCTTGAAATTTTTATGGAAGATGAAAAACTTTATAGTAATCAGAACCTTTATTTTTTAGAAATTTAGAAAAATATTTTTCTAATTAATTTTGAATTTAGCTAATTTGTCACACTTTGTAGTTTAGGATTTTTTAGTACTGGGGAGCATCCAAAATTAATGATCTAGAGTTAAAATTTCTGTGGTCTATTTCCATAGTAGGAATTTAGGTTTCTACCAAAAGAAATTTAAAACTACTTTATTTTATGTCCTCCACATGCAAGCTAACAAGGCTCTATTGCGCATGTATTTCTGAACATTGAAGATGGTTTTAAGATCATTCTTTTTTGTGAAATCTCTTCACCATAAACTTCTCCCAAATTGCCAATTTTTAGTTTTTTTAAAAACTGATTTTCTTATTTTTTACAAATTAAAATGTGAAAGTACCTATTTTCATGACATTTTGCACTTTTCATGAGATTTTCTAGTTCTCCTACCTAGAGAATTTTTCTATGCTTTTCCTTCCTAGGATACCTTTTTCTTAAAGGCATATACATGAAACATATTTTTTGATTTTTTAAAAATTGATTTTCTAATTATAAAGTACTTCCGAAGAAAAAGAGGAGTATTGTGGAAAATGCTACAAAAAACGGTCAATCTTTCTTGCAACCACCCTATGTTTAGTATCTATATATTGATTCATTTCTGTGAATCAATAGAAAGACTTTGACAAGCTAATAAGCAAGAACCATTATAAGAATGTTGAGCTTACAGAGGAAACAAAATTGGTGGCAACTGAGCTTAGGGCCTCCTCGGGCCATTCACTAAACCAATCAATAGTACAACAATTCACTAGAGAAGGAAACATTCGTAATCGAGTGCGAAAGGCATCTCCAAAGGGACTCATGGCAATAACCATATGGAGGTTGGTCCGACATTGATCAACAAAGTACAAATATAACTCTGCAATAGAACCGTCCCGACCAGCTTTTTTTGCACGGTTTCGAACAGCATCCAGCAACGGCATTATTTCATCTTTGGGATACAAATTGGGTACCTAGAAGAAATAGAAAATTAGTTAGAAGAAAAAAATTGTAGATTTCTTCTGCAAAGTCTACTCAACTCTATGCGTCAAAAAGCCATATAGTTATCTAGAATTGGGACCAATATCTAAATATAATAAAACAAATTTAAGGGATTGGAAGGATTCTTTTTGAGAGAGTATTATAATTGAGAAGATACTTTTGAGAGTTATTTTAATTAAAATTTATTATAATTAGCAATTGATCCATTGATTAAAAGCTACGTAGTTGCTTGTTCTTCAAAAATTGAATTAGAGAGCTGACTAACTATATATGAATGATTCAATAGAAATCAAAAGAGCAGCAATAGAGAAGATATTCATACATTTAAAAATGATTGGCACAACTTTTGCTAAATCTAATTTGAGTAGGCATACCTCGCCTGTATTCAAGATGTTATTGATATCTTCCAAAAATTGCTCCAACTTTAGTTGTGTGTCGTTGAACAAAAATATCGTGGACATATTGTCTGCTCCTGCCTTCTTCAAAACTATCTGTGGATGAAAGTGCCACATAGAAGTGAGCAATTCTTTAGTTGGTCTAAACACTCAACAATGAATAAATTGTAAGCAAATAATAGATTCATATATACAAGCAATGGTTTAACATTGCATCCCTCTGTGGTTTTTAGGCATTTGTATTGGTGGTTTTAAGCTCAAAAATGACTAATGATGCTACGTGTTAGTTCTTTAAAAAAGCACAATATTGAGTACCTTTAAATCCTCACACCATTCCATAATACCATACAATTTTGTAATTTCCACTTGAAAAATTCCAAATCCAGCCATGTATGTAGCTAATCGGGTGAGGGATTGGCGGCCTCCACCTCCCACTCCCACCAAGAGTGCATTACCAAATGGTTGCCTAATGATGCGACTAATCCGCAAAACATGTTGAGCAGCATACGTAAAAAGAACAAGATTCATAGGGCTTCTAGTTTGAGCATTGAATTCATTTAGCCCTTCGTGAAGCATCTGTAAAAGTTTGACGTGGTTGCTAATTTCTTCATACCTGCATCTCCAAAATGCTTAATATCATAAATAAGACTGTGATGGCATACTCTTGAAAAAATGTAAATATTGTACAACAATAATCCTCAATGAAATTTAAGTAAAGTCTAAATTTCAGGCTTATATATAAAAATTGTACTACTTCAAAAGCTTTTTGAAGACATCATGTAGAAAAAAATTCCCATAATTTGTAAGGAGGTCTCTCAAAGGTACAATGTTCATATAAATGCTTCTTGACAATAAATTGTAAGACCTCCATGCAATCACTGAGACAATGGGAATCTTCCTTGTAATCACTGCATCCACAAGGGAGACCCCCCTATAAAAGGTGGTAAAGATCTTCTATATGATGTCTAAAAGTTCTTAAGACAATCTAATTTCATTGAATTTTTTTAATGGTAATTTCTCATAAGCTACAACATTAAGTAATTCAAGCTTATGAATCAATATTGCAAGCTTTAAACAGAAGATGAAGACGTAAAAAAATAAGATTGAGTAGTACTTTTTTGGTATTGCAGTAGGATCCATAATATCTCCAAATGCCAACTTTTTGTATACATTAGTCATGGATGTTTCATCAGCCATTGAGTCATATATATAATCAGTGGTCTGTTGCAGCTTCACCTCTACACGATTTTGCAAATACCTGAAGAACCAGAGGCGATCTTCATCGTTTACAAGCCTGTCGTGAAAGACCCGCAAGCATTCATGACTCCACAACTTCACCATGGTTTTTTTCCCCTCCATTACCCCCATAAACATGCACATACCCTGGAACACCTTGGACAAGTCTCGCAAGTTGAACAAGTAATGCGATTTGGAGGGTGTTGGTAAAAGTTCCCTTTGAATGGTGCGATAGATATCAATAGTTCCATCCACTAGGATGGCATTCATGCTTGCCACCTTATCAGCAATACCCCCTTTCATTAGTTTTTTACACTTACATCCAAATATGTGCCTTTGAGCATTTTGAACAAGTTGTTAGTGGTCTAAATTCTCATAATATTGAACTCTCACTAATCAAAGTTTAATTGAAATACAATGACATAACTGAACCATAAGGTAAAGGTTTATAAAATCGATATATATTTGATGTTATTTCTTCATTTGATCCGGATAGCAACAACAACCCGTGTATTTACATGTCAATACAACCATTAGAAATTGGTGAAAGGTAGCATGACTTAGCTAAGTGTCTGTACCAATAGTCATTGATCATTGAATAGAACTAGGGATGTATAAGTTTACTACTAATGATGTTCTACAATTTTCCACCTTTAAATTGCTTGTAAGAACTAGTAAGATGTTTGATTTCAGCAGATTTGGATTTTGTAAAAAAACATCTCTATATTGATCCAAACATCTTCCAAAAATCACACTAATGCATAAGTTAAAGTGCCTAAAGTATCACGTATAGTATCCTTTTTCTTACAATAGGTAGCAACCGCACTTGAAAAAGTGAGCGGATACTTACATCATGAGGAAGCTTGGACTTCTTGGCCCACCAGTCAAAAATAATTGAAAAAACAACTGCAAGATTGGTGTCCTCGAAATCCAAAATAGCCAACACATTGAAATGGCGCATGTACCGAGGCGTCACTGGATTTCGACCACCTCCAGGAGGACCCATTGCTGTGACAAATTGAATGTCTACTAGGTATCGAAAGGAATTGTCTTCTCTATCATACCTGTCATTTTAGACTTCTATTAACAAATAGCTTGTTTTGACCAACATGTTAAACTAAACTAAGTATTCAAACCACTAGATTAAAATCTTTGACTATCAAGAGATTTCTTCTTGAATTATAAATATCACAAAAACAAAAACAATTTAAACTCTAAAATCCAAAAGGCAATTAAAGCTGAGCTTTTTCTAATAGAGGATTCATAACTAAAGATATTGGCTCTAATCAATGCATGCTAATTAAGATATAAGATTTTATAAGACTAGAATCCTAGCTCAGTCAAATTAGAATCACCACTTGAAATAAAAATCATGAATATGAATGTTAAAAGAAGCATAGGATTTGGTAATAGAAAAATGTGAGAGAGCCAGTCTTTGCCAATTCAAGAGACATTATCTATAACAATTCTATTTCAAGCTTATTAGCATGATAGGGTAATTGCAAGGAACACTTGCACTATTTTTTTGTCACACATTGCATGCTGATTAGTTTTTTGGCTATAGCTTTTGCAATCTAGCTCCAAATGACTCAAAATTCATAGGCAAGTTATTGATGACTATTATACACCTTTTATGATTTTCTGTAATTTAAAAAAAATGTTTTACTATTTAAAAATAGCTCCCAATATTATGTTACACTTGCCAATTTGGAGGTTTTTTAATACCATTTAGTACCCAAAACAATGAATTTCAAGCTAAAATTTAAAGAAAATGGTCTTTTAGTAGACTTGTAGCTACAATCTAAAGGAATTTTTAAACTAGTTAATTGCATGTGGTGTAGAAGTCAACAAAGTGAGCTTCTTTCTGCTTGCATTTTGAAACATATAAAATATTATTTTGGTGGATTTTTTGGTGAATGACCATCTCCATAGGATTGTTTCAAGTGTCCAACTTTTATTTTATTTTATTTTATTTATTTTTCTATTTTTAACTAATGAAAACATTAAAATATCAATTTTCTTGAGATTTGGCACTTTTCTAGTTCTCCTACTAGAGAACTTTTTTATGCATTTCCTTCGGTGGTTACCTTCATCTTAAAGGTGTGTAAATTAGTCATAGTTTAAATTTTTTTTTTTTTTTTGTAATTTTAAAGTATTCTAGAAAAAAATCATGAATACTATTCAAAACGCAACAAAATTAGTAGGTGCTTTGTGCAGTCACTTGATAATCTGAATTCCATCCCAATAATGGGGAGGAGCATCTTCTTCATTACAAAAGAATATTTTAGACAATAATAGCTATGATTTCAAATCAACAAACTTTTAATATAAATGATAAAGATTCAAGTCAATACCAGCCACAATGATCCATCCATTGACGTAGAATTTCAATTGGAGGTTGAGCACCATATGTTTCAAGCGCTGGCATATTTAGGTCGTCAACAAAAACAACACAGTGCGCCTCAGGATATGGCCCATATATACCCTTCTTTTTCTTGTCCAGCTTGCTCTCTATGATGGCCTGATTCCCTCAATAATTCAAATTATTGTCAATGGGCTATCAATTGATACCAAACATCTTATATAAGTAGGAATTTTATAAATTTTGTAGATATTTTACAATGGCCTACAAAATCTAAGTTTAGTTAATAGTAATTGAAATTGTCACTAAAGCCATTTCAAAGATTGTAATCTGAAATGGAAGTTTTTAATATTGAAATATATAAGTAATGATTGCCCATAGTCTTTTTTTAATTGCTTATAAATGTTGTACAGTAAATTTCATTCAAAGAATGATTGAGGTCATTGCTATTTATAAATTAGTGGAATGTCTATAAGTTGTCTTGTTTTGGAATGGTGCACTACCTATTGGGCTTAGGTTGAATTGCAAATTGTGCACAAAGTGCATTGTACGATAAAACTATCATACATGACTACCATCAAATAAGATATTTGTCCCACTCTAGTAACCTCATTCACTAAGTCAATGTAGATGTCAATGGAATCAGTTGAATAATAGTTCTATATAGAAGTCCATATTGAAAATAATGCATTATTGCAAAAAATTTAGTAGATACCATACAAATTTGTAGCGCTTATATGCAAGTTTTTGTGCTAGAAACAATTAAAAAAGCTTAGTAGTTACCTGAGTTTGATTTGCATTTGTTTGGGCAGAGAAAGTTAGCATGATATTACGGAATTGGGACTTGTCCAATGTGCCAGTTAGATTATTTTTGATGTACACAGTTTTTCCTATTTGCAAAAAAGAGGGCATACCATGATTACAATTTTAAGAAAATAAATGTCAATGACCAGGAAACCAACACTCTAAGTAGGGCAAAAATAAAAAAATAGAACTGGGTTTAGTTATGATTTTGTTTGAGTATTAACATTCTATTCTTTTTGTAGATTCTACATCAAAGAACCAATTGAAGACTAGTTTATAAGCTAAATAAATAATTATAGGAATAAACCATGACCAAAGTCTAATGAAAAATTCATAAAATAAGTTGAACTTAAACAAACATTGATTTTTAAAAGGATGATTGTTGCAAAAAACATACCTGTGCCAGTAGGACCGCAGAACATCACATGCTTCTGATGAAGCACAAGAAGAATAAGCAAAGAAGAGTACCGAGCTGTATCCAAAGTAGGAACTATAATGTTGTTATAGCTTTCTTCTGGGCTTGGAGGTAAATTGTCAACTGTCATCAACCAATCTTTCCAAATTTGCTCTGGTTTCCAGAAACAAAAGGAATAGATTGATCCTTTCTCCGGATAAGGAAGCATCCACTTAAATTCAGGCTTCTTTATAATTTGTCCAGCACTAAGCTCAAAACCGAGCTCTTCTTCTGTGGTTGCCCCTCCTAGCAATCTAGAAGTCCATCACCAAAGTGCTCAAATAACAAGAAGTCAATAATTAAAGATCTAATTTCACTTCAAGACATAGACCCACAAATCATAAAGTATCTCATATTGCAATCCTAATTCAGTAGATTTTAAAATAGCAAGGAATGCCAAATTCAAAACAAAGACTGTAGACATGGAATTTTGAAATTTCAAGTTATTTTAGTACCAACATTTGATGCTCATCCATGTAAGAAGATTAAATAAGATTTCTAGTATAATTAATGAATATTAAGAAATTCTAGACAACATCATAAAGAAAACCTTCTCTATGATAATGAAAAAAATTTATTTTGATCACAATGATCATATAGAGAGACCTCTCCATGAAGTTTAATTTAAAAGATTGCACATTCCAAATGATGCATTATAATAGTTATAAAGGTGATAGGTTCATAAGAAAAAATTGAGCAATGATATTTTATGGTTCAAAGGGCAATATTGTTGCAAAATAATATACATACCTACGAATGAAAAGATTTAACTTGTTCCTGCCATCATTATCAGTTGTTCCCCCCACACTCCATACAAGAGCTTGAGTGAATAAGGCTTGAACCCAGGTATTGATGTCTTCCCCCGTAGGAGTAGTGATAGAAATGCCACCAATTGTTGAAGCTCGTGTACCCGGCGCAAGTCGAAACTCATCTAGGAGACATTCATACATTTTCAACAAGCTCTGAGCTTGGTTGATTGGTGCAACTGGACATATTTCTCTGCAATGCCGTTTTATAAAGTCAACACAAGGGTCTACAAACCACTCCAATAATTGGTATACCATTTCAAAATGGGCAACAAGCCCCGGAAAATTCTCTTTCATGTGTCTCATCCATGATGTAATTAATGGCCAACATCCTATGGAACTTGGCTCTACATATACCATTCCGCAGCGACTAACAGTAGCTGGAGAGGCAACTGCCAAATCTTGTACCTACACATATCAGAATTAAGAAAGTAGGACATTGAATCCAATATGTGTATCTCTTCTAGCATCAAATGCATCAAAGAAGATTTTCAATGTAATTAGACTATTTCAAGAATTTTACACAACATTTATCATAAAGAAAATCTTTCCATATAGTCTCCCATTCAAAAGGAGGTCTCCCAATATTTACTATAATTATATATAATCACATAAATTCTTCTCCATGATACATAAAAGTGCCTCAACATAACTAGTGTGACCTTAAAGAGACCTTCCAATGAATTACAAAAAAATTGTCTTTGTGATGCTATCTAAAAGTTCTTAAGAAAGTCTAGTTCATTTAAAAGCCTACTATCATTGAGTACATACAAAGCTGATAATAGAACTGAGTTAATAAATAGCAAAAAATATGGAAAGCAATCATTTGTAGAAGTAAGAAAAAGCCTTGATGTCAATGATCTCAAAATATTCAAAATTCAATGACTTTCTTATGTAATCTAATAAAAGCACAAATGCAATAAGAATAATCTTAGAAAATTCAACTAGATATTGAGGTATGTAGGCTAATGACTTGGTACCTCAAATATAAGATTCATTTGGATGGTCATTTGAACAATTTCACCACTCATTAAACAAAGTTTTTTGTTGTCATCCAATACAGTGTTCATGTTCTCAATCCACACCTAATACATTTACAACAATCATGTCAGATGTGTCAGATAATAGAGTTGGTGATATGTAGCTAAGAAAATTGGTTCATTGACGTGCTTATATTATTTGTCAGGCTTAAGGTAGAAAGCACATATATACCGCATCAACAGGGCCATCAAAAATGACCCACTTGCGATCAGGGGAGGTATCAACTGCTGCGTGTCGAAACCACTTGGCGAGAACACCATCTGTCCACTCATGAGAGACAGGGTCAAATTGACCATACAATTGTCCAATGTAGATCGATTTAGGATTCATCACGTAAAAGACTGTTCGCTCCTCAAGACCTTGCTCTTTCATATCGGTGAGTGACATTCCCAAGATGCGGTAGGCTTCAGTTTTGGCTCCGTAAGAATAGCCCACAAGCATTAGGCCATGCCGTACCAAAATCATTTCATACAGCTGATAGATCTGCACACAAAGAAACCCATCTCAACACTAAAATTTGTCTGATCAAAATTTGTGTGATTGAACATCAATATGAAGATTATACCATAAATTATGACTTATATCCATATGATTAGGAGTGGTTGCTTCCATGTATAAAGGAACTGAAATAAATTATTTGGAAAGCTTCAAGAATGATAACAAATGTCTCAATTGAAAAAAAATGTACTATATATTGAACAAAAAAAAATAGATTTTCAAAATTACTTCCAAAATAGAATGTTTATTTTAATTTATATAATTAAATATTGATTATTAATTATCTAGATTCCTAAAAAAACTCAAGAAAATGGTTTGCCTAACAAGAACAAATTTTGTACCACCAAAATCACTAAAGATGATATGCACTAGTCATAGAATAAATATAAACTTAGACAACAAAAAATTTCCAATTGACATAGTCATATTGTAAAAAATACAAGCCCTAAATCTGGGCCTTTAAGGGATTAAATCATCAAAATGGAACTTAAAGCAGTGTAAAGATTTGATTTCTAACCTTCTCGAGGAAGAATGCGGTGGGTTGGATGTTTCTGACCCAAGAGTTTTTACGAATGGCTATGGTCATGTCGGTATAATCAGGCTCAGGGAGTACCACACCAGGAAACAAATCAGACAATATACCTTCAAATAATGGAACATCATGGGCGAGAAATTTAGGAGCATTGACATCCTTGAGTGATTTCAACATCAAAACACCTTCATCTTCCTCAGGGAACTTCTGCTTCACAGCACCAGCAGCACGGAGCACGGAAATCACAGCTCGCATACCATAGTCATAATGGTTTTGGCTTGACAATTGTTCACTATTTTAGAGGTACAAAGACATTGAAATTAGAATGATAATTGCGTGGATATAAAAACAACACTACTAACTACATCGATGCAAGGATATTGATTATAGTTGCAAACCAAAAATATGACATTTGCAATAGAGTCAAGAGAATAGAATGATAATGCAATTTGCAGTAAGACATCAAGTCCTTCTATGGTTTCCTATTACTAATATTGTCACCTTGAAAGAAGCCTTGCACATTTTGATGTTGTAACTTTTTTAATTTACATGATTGTATTTGAATAAAAAGACAACTAATAACACAATGGAAACTTGTACAAACATGATGCTTGTTTGGTTTTAGTAGTCTACATCTAATTGTTGGATTTTGCATGGAATCTCTTATTAGTTTAGCGCATATAAGAAAAAGAAAAACAAGTTTTTATCATTATTATTGGACGCATTGATTTAGCCAGGTTTTTAAAATAAATGCATGAATGATTTACACCCTAAAACCACCATAACCACCAAACCATTTACATCCCAAAAGTGTAAAATTACTATTCAAGAAATAAAACACAATGCAAAACTTGTCTAACAACTAAAACCTTGAATGTTAGAATATATACAATAGGAATGGCAAAATAATCCAAATACTACAACATTGTATAAGGCATAAAACAAACTGAGCAAATAGTTACCTGCAAAGTCGATATGTAGCCACAAGTTTGCGAGCCAATGATCGAGCATCTAAATAACCAAAGGAATATAATGTGATCTCTGAAATAAGAGCATAGTCAGGAACCATCATGGCCACCGAACGAAATAAAGACTTCAAATTATCTGGCAATTCAAACCGGCCGGCGTAACCAGGATTCATTGTGATGAATACATTGCATGTCCTCTTTAGTGTCAGGATTACACCTTCAAATGTAAATTTTACAGCATTTGAAGCTTTAGCTCGTTGGATTGTCAAAATTTGTTGAGCAATTACACTAAGTACCTGCTTAAAATCAAACATCAATGATATTATTCTTTACTTTTGATGACATTATCAATGGTAGTTTTGATCAATGTTGCCAAAATAACCTGATTATACAAAAACATATAAGAAGTCATAAAATGCTCTAAGATTGTAAAGAATTTTGATACCTCTAAGTCAATGCGATTAAACTCATCAAAACAAGCCCATGCTCCAGAGCTAGCAAGTCCCTTGAAAAATTTGCCCATGGCTAAATAGTCTAAACCGTCTGAACAATTGAAAACCACGCATTGCATAGCAATGACCTTTGCTAAATCCTTGGTCGTCTCAGTCTTGCCAGTACCTGTGAGTTTCAAAAAAAGACCATTTAATTCCATCAATCTATATGCAACCATTTCTAAGACAGTAATCTGCACTTGTCAACAAAATTGAAATGATAACATATCCATCAATATTTAAATTGAACCAACTCAAAAATAAAAATAGAGTTAGAACTTGTACAAAGTCTATATATTTCTTAACACAAAAACAAATAAGACAACCAAGAATGATTGAATTTATTTGAAAAAACTCCAAAAAACTAATGGCTCTCATTGGAAGAAATGCCATAGTTGTTTGGATCCTAAGACTTTTTATTCCTACTATACTTGCTATTGACCAACATTTAAAAGACTTTTATTTTGAATGATGTTAGAGACACTCAGTATAAGAATATGTAACAAAGAATACTTGCTAGCACAAACTATGAACCTATAACAATTTGATACATAAATGGTAGATTTTTCAGGATTTAATTGAAACTCAAGGTCGAACTAATTTTTCAACATTTTCTTTTATTGCTTACCTGCAGGTCCTTCAGGAGCACCACCTAAAGTGAGATGAAGAGCTCCCATGAGAGTGCGGTAACAACGATCTGTCAAAGGTGTTATTACTAAACGCCCACTATTGCCTAGATACTCAAACGCGTAGAGAAGCCATGCATTGATCATGCGTACTTCAATGTCGTCATCTTCTACGTAGTTGTATCTACAACAAATACCACAATTTGTTCCTTCAAAAATAATGCCAATTTTAAATAAGTTGGATATATATTAAGCAACAACTAATTATACCACATGTAACTACTTCTAGACTCTTGAAAGTCCAAATTTAATAATAATAAAATGGTCTTTAGAAGACTATGCAAAACATTGGTAGATTTATGCAAAACATCAAATGATGTATACAAAACATTTAGAGATCTTTACAAACATCAAGAGATATCCATCTATAGATCTCTAGATATTTTGTCTAGAGTTCACCAAATTGTCCAAAAATAATTAAATGTGGCATATTTCTACATGATTTACTTTCTCTATGCTTTAGTAAATGTCAAATCTAGATAAATCAATCATAAGGTCAAGATATCAGTTGTTCTAATATACATACAATTAAATTTTTAAAAATCACAACGTAATAGAGAGCTTTGAAGTTGGCAAGAGAGCCAAAAATGATTTTTTGAATAAACTTGGGTAAGATACCCTTAAATTATGCTACACACATTCACCTGCAACTATAATTTAGTTTCCCAGATAGATAAGTTGATCATTCTTAATTGAGTATTCCAATTGGAGTTTCATATTATTTATTATGTTTATCTTTGAAGCCTTTAGTTATAATATGTTGCATTATATCCTGTAATTAACAAGTGTTGTAGAAAGAAATTATAAAAACAAGTCAATATTGTGTTATAACTCTTGCTGACTTCTTCAAATACAACCTTACCTTAGTTGGCTTATCCAATCAAAATCCAACTCATCATTTACACCTTGCTTAGCCAATATTTTGCAAACATCTCGAGCGTGCACATCAATTACAATGAGTGCGCCAATTGTCTTCCTCTCCAACTTTGACAGTTGGCCTCGTACCTGAGTAATGTAAACTACATATTTCAAATGATTACATAATCACTTTCCAAATAGGAATAAATTATTTATTACATAGAATTCTATAAAATGAGTTATTGATATTCCTATAAACTGCGTCATGCTTCTATTTTATACTATAAAAACGTGTATTGTTTTTTAATACATTATTTTCAAAGATTTTATATTTGACATTATTGTTAATATAAAAATAGGTGACTGTACAAAAAAATCCATCAAGAAAAATATAAATTCTTTATATTATACCTTGTTTTACCTTGACTTTTCAAGATTAATCTCCCAACAATATTTTGTAACAATTTTTAAAATAGTGTACTTAACAATATTCCATGATACATTATCAATAGAAGTGTACAATAATTTCTTTAGTAGGTCTTAAGAGAACTTGCCTTATTTACTATATCTTGCAATTGGGATGTACATTTGCGTTCGTAAGCAATCAAATTATTTGCACGAATTGCAGCACCCATTTCGGAGGTCCAGTACATAGAAGATATACATAAGACAACTTGGCCTGGCCAAAAAACTATCCAAGGCACTCGTTCTGTAGTAACATAGGCTTCAAATGCTTGTCTTGTCACGTCCTTTAAACTTGTTCTCATTTGCACTTCTGCCTGCACAAAATGCACAAATGCATAAGTTTAGTAGTTCAAATTGACGTGACATAGTTCTCTCTGTCTCAACTTTCTATTGATGTTGACCTTGTTTGAAGTAGGGTTGTCTTCCTTGAAAAGTCCTTGAAAAACAAACACAATGTCTAGTATATTTGACATTGCATCATTTCACATTCTAAAGAACTTAAAAAAATTTATAACATTTGTAAATACTTTAAGAATTTGTCTACTCTATCTATCTACCCTATCTGTCATGCAATAGACAAAAGCATTAAACATTAGACATCTTATAGGCCTAATCCATATAAGAAGACAATCCATTTCAATAAAGACAAAAAAATGTACACCATCTTTATACTAGCCTCACCTGAGTTAGCCATTTTTCAATAGATCCCATTGCATCTTTGGGATTGAAAGGTTTGATGAATTCGATTTTTTCACCTTCTTCGCTAATCATTGCGGTGACGTCCAGGTTCTTTTCAAATTGAATTCCATGTATGCCTTCAAAAATCTTTTTCAAAAATGGTTGCACTTTCAATGGATCCTTGGTTTCAGCGAGAATCTCCAAAAGTTCATCATTTGATAAAAAATAGAATCTGTAGAGGCTTACTCCACACCACTAATTTAATAATAAGACATATAAAAATATGCTTCTACAAGGCAGAGGATACCATCCTAGCCATTAAAAAAAAACTCATATATGCAAATTTGATGTAGTTTAAAGAGAATATGAGGGTGATAATAAAAAAGATTTGTAGTTCAAAGTTAAAAACAACAAATGTTTTGACATTCCTATGAATTTTATGCAATGTTCAAGTTAAAATCTTTGAAGTACTCATTTCAATCGTATACATTCTATTCATTAATATTTACCAAATTTGAAAGGTTGATACAAACAAAGAACATGTTGGTGTTAATATTAGTATCTACTATCTTATCATCTAATATATATCACAAGGATCCATGAAGAACCTTAGATGAATGAAGAATATAACCTATGATCACAAAAAAGAAGAAGCAATTAGATAGTAGCCAAATGACTATATTCAATTTGCACATTACTTTGGATTTTTTTAGCAAATTGCAAATTGATTGGCTTCAAACTATTAAAAATCATAACAAGCACCCACCGTGGGAAGGCTAGGCGTTTTGTTTCCAAATACTCATTCAACCCACTTGTTACAAAATCAAGGTCTTTATTAGAGTCTTGCAATTGTTTCATGATATCTTCATCGCCTCCTACAGTCATAGCGTCGGCATTTTTGGCGAGTTTTATCATGATCTTTCTCCATACACCATCTACAAGCTTAAATCTCTGACCTTCAGTTGGCATTTGTGACATAATATCTTCTGAAGTGAAAATCGGTTCAAGATACAGCCATTGCATTTGGCATTGCAACCATTCTTTTAAGATCTGTATAGTTTCAATTTACTTACTTTAGTTCAAGGACTTTTCATATATTAGTCCTAATAGCAAAGAGAATTCAACATACAGCAAAGCAAAGTTTTGATGAACAACCTCAAGAAAAATTCCACATTATTGTCAATCTTAACTTATGTCCAAATATTATATGGAAGACTCCATGTCAAAATGAGGTCTAAAAAACAATAGCAAGCTTGACCTTTAAAGGACCAAGAATTCATTTCTAACCAACAATCTAATCTAAGGTCTTAGATTCTTTATATTTTAATTAGCAAAGTATTTGACACATCCATCTCATACCTTATTGAAGAATTGAAGCTTTTCAAACCAAATGCGTACACGATCCTCAAAAGGACCAATATGTGGTGATGCTGTCATAGACTGCGTTTTGATCAACTGATCATCTAAAATTTGTTGAATATCATCAGTTCCACGAAGAATAGTTGTACTTGTTGCCTTCCATTCAGCATATTCAAACTTGATGCCTAGCCAATCACTTTGCATCTTGTCAAGCGACTTTTCCAATGCATGCTCTTTACTAGCAAATTCACTTACTTCTTCACATTGTGCTATATATTTTGGTAGATTCAATTCGATGGCCATCCTTCCTGTAAAGTCGGGGGTACAAGCAACCTCAAAACCAACTAGACCAGATAATCTCTTCCAATGTCGATCACGCATGCCTGGGTTTCTCAAAGCATAAATCATAGGTACGTTCACCTGTCAAACATGCATATTGAAGTTGAGAGGAACAAATTAAAGTTTACCTACACAACAAAAGTTGTGACAATCATTTATCAAGTCTCTACCAAATCATAGGCAGGTCTGTCTATGATTATAATCATGATTTTCTTGCCTCCCTCATTATCAATGTCCATATGATGTTTAAAATTTTTGAAATTTTTGAAATTTTAATATTTTACTCAGATTATTGTTAAGATTCTTGTAAAATAATCATTTCTAGGTGTCAACTAAAAATTAGTCAAAATAGTCAGGAATCTAAGTACTTTATATAATTCCTTTCAATTCCAGCTTACATTAAAATTCATTATTTTCTTCTTCAATTGTTCTGCTACTAGTTTTGGCTCCTTTGTCAGTAGCTTCGCACATTTTGCAGATGCACGAACCCACTTGTCCATATTATTTAGCATCCCTTCACCATCAATTAGAGTAAAAGGACCATCCATCCAATTTGGATATATTCTAAGAAAATCATTGGCTGTATGCCAAAGCAAAATGTGATTCTCAAAATCTTTTTCCATTCTTTCAATAGCAGGATGCTCTTGCGGAAGTTGAGAGAAGATCTGCACAAGCCCACAATTCCATCTGTATAAAACTACTAACAACAAACTAATCTACATTTTATATTTAAGTCTTAAGATTGAATTTTGTTTATGTGTTAAGATTGAGTTTTGTTTCACAAATATACATAAAAAATGATGACACCTACTCCTTCCCTACTAGCATATAGGTCAGCCTTATCACGGCAAATTTGAAGCTTAGACTCAATCTCTGTACAAACAATGTATCTTTCTTCCCAATTCTCAAGATCTCCAAGATCCATAAAGTCCTTTACAAGAACTTCGACTTCAGCAACATCTTTCTTTAGTTGCATTTGGTTCATAACAAGCTCCTCCATATATTTCAACTGTAATTGTTTTCAAAACTCATTGGTGGTTAAAACAAGTTCTATGTATTGATGGACAATTCAAACCTCGTACCTTGCTAAGCTTATATTTGAGACTCTAGTATTATGAAATTAAAGCTTCATTCATTGAATTTCCACCCTTTTTTCTACATTTGTAGTTGCAAATATGATGCAACAATTATAGTTATTAAGCTTGATGAAGCTTAAAATTCTCTTTGGATACATCAAGCATAATATTCTAAATAGTGCATCTTTTCTAACTTGATTTGCAAAGCACTATTCAGGCTTTGTCATGACACTATTGAGATAAAACCATTGCGTAGTCATGTTTATATTCAATTTGATTAGTAACACCAAACAAACTTCTTTCATCATCTCTTAATATAATGAACCAGATAATGAACATCATATATTCCTAGGATTCAAGGCACTATGACTAATTTTAAGTAATTGCAATACCCCACTTAAGAACTTTATAAATGCCACACCTTGCCAGCATTAAGATTTTTTTCGGATTCTTCAAAGGATTTTTGGAGTTGTTGAGGCCAACCAATTGTAGTCCAATATAAATCTGAGTCTGCAGTTGGCATTAAAAAGCTCTTCCTTTCAAAAAAATCTACTACCTACCCCCTCCAATGCACATTCACATTAAAGTCATTCAGATTCAAATGGCAAGAGTATTCTCTAAGAAACACTTCTAAAAGCTTTGATTTTGAGCAATAAAATGTATTCAATGGTCATTCTACAACATGAGTCTTGAGAATAATACCTTTTGAGGTACAATAATCAATTCTTTCATCTCGTTAAATCGCTTCTTATTTTCTTCAAAATACTCCTTCAAAAAAGCAAAATCTTCGGCATTCTCCAGTTCCCTATTTAACACAAGACCACAAACATGAGCGTCTATGTTAGTTTTAAGATATAGTGGCAATTCAAAGATATGTACTAAAGGTTCTTTTATTTTTGTTTCTCCCTATCTGAGTGAAGAAATAAAGTGGGCTAAATTCTTTTGGCCCACTTATTATTTATAGATATCATACAAAAGATCATTATACAATAAACTTAGTTTGATTGAATAGTTTTGATTCTTTTGCACCAAGGTCAACATTAGATAATGTACAACTGTAGATTTAATGAACATGACAACCTAATCTATATCTAATGATAGAATTCCATCAAATTCTATTGAACAATGTTCTCTATTCTTCAAGTATGAACCTTCATTATAGATTTTGTAGTTACACAAATCACAATAGAATTTTCTGATAAGTGAATTTCTTGTGCACATTAAGAATCTTAATGTTGTACTTTGTTAAAATGTCCGACATTGTTTGAAACTTCCTACAGACTTCAGTATTTCTCTGAAAAGCAGTTTCTAATTGTTGCTTTAGCAATTCTTTTGCAAAGAGCAGGGCCTTCTTATTAACAAAATCTTGGATGGATCTGCAATCCACAACAAACATATTCAACCGTACGTTGTCTTTTGATGCAACCATGACATCTGCGGCAATCTGTAAGAAACAAAGTGTGTCATAGTCAACAATGAAGTAGAAGATAGAAAAGACCAAAATTGAACTATATTATGAGGTTAAGAAATAGTCATACTTACTAAATAACGTGTTTCAAAGAGCCAAAACTGTAAATTCCAAGTGCATAATGCTATGAAAAAAAGAGGCTAATATAAATTTGAGCTTTTTGATGCTCATTTGGAAAATGCCAATCTCTAAAATTTTACCATTTTAAAACAATAGCAGTCAATGTAGTTTAATTCTTCCAACTACAAAGTAGTAAATGATTTGAATTTGAACCTTATTAAGACGATTGACCTCTGCTTCATAGGCTTCAATGCTACTATTTTCAATCTTGAAAGCAAATACATATTCTTCCATGTTTGTCTCTGTGATTGGTATAAAGGGATCATAATTGGCCTTCAATTTAGCACATTGGCCCATATTTTGGCTCAAGCTGTTCTGCACTCATACAAATCTATTAAGAAAGATAATATTAAAGAAGATCTTGAAGCATAATAAGTATTAAAATACTTGAGAAGTGCAACATGGCTATATAATCTAAGCAATGAGCAATTACAAGATCAAACCTCTCCACAATCAATCCTCCAATGATGGTAAAGAAATTTGTAAAGATTCTTACAACAATCTAATTTGATGATAAAAATAAATATAGTTGTTTGATTAGGATATAGGAAAATAAAAAGTGAGTATCCAAAAAAAAACCTAGGGCTAACCTTTATGATAGCTCGGTATATTTTTACTTGGGGATGATCTCTAGCAATTGTTTTAATATCTTGGAGTTTCTCTACTCCAACAATTTTTGGATCAAGGCGCGAAACTAAATCTTCTATACCCCCAACATGGTTGCAAATGTCGTCAAGCATCATCAAAATGACCTCCTCCATTTCCTCCAAGGTAGGAACAAAGACAAAATGATCTTCCCAATCCACAACGAGTTTGATCAAGAACATTGGAGGATTCTTAAAATCAAGTTCAATAGTGGGTGGCTCTAAGGGATCTGAAAAGTCATCTAGATTGTCGTCTTTAACAATATCCTTTATAGTGTATGCATCCCAAAGTTTTGTAAAAGATGCAACAGAATTTAGGACAACATCACAGAGATGTTGAGTCATGGTGTAGTGGAGCCTATATGCAAAGCGGCAAACATGATCTCTTTGCTTGTCGGTAACTCTATTGGGTGGTATAATTTCTTCAACTAGCCCAACAACATTCCCCATCCACCTGCATTCATGGCAACGTTTTTTTTTAGTTGTTTAAATTAAGGATGTAAACTACAAAAGAATATTTAGTATCAACAAAATCTATTCAAGTAGACAATATCAAGCAAAATTTTAATTGAAATGTTCTCCCCGAAAGATTATATATTTACACTAACATGTTGTCTACAATTGATATAAACCATGAATGATCTTCTCCTATCTTATCTTGGCAATAATGATCATTTAGTATCAATGCTAACTTTAAGTTACACTACCATCAAAAAAAAAAGAACACAAATGTATATAGCAATTGCTACCAATATTACAATACTATGAGCAAAGGAAAATGATTGTCAAAATGTGGACATAAAAGAGAATCTATCAATTGTACAAATAGATTCAACACTTTGAAAGAATTCTTACATAGCTTTGAGATCATCTGTTCTATTGGAGCACCAACCATCTTGTAGAGGTGGGAAGTGCGGCCAATACATTGGCCTTTCTTTGGTGAAAAGAATGGGGTTGACCAAGTTTAGTTCACTAATGTCATATTCTCTGTGGAAGAGTTGAAGTCCAAACAACATGGCAAGTTCAGCAATGACAAGGGTATCATGTATCAACCTTTTGGTTGCTCTAAATCTTAATTCTGGATCATATTTTATAGGGGCACAACCTTGCCTGCATTTATATAGAGCAAATAATTCATCAAGTTGTAGAAGTAGAAGTAACTCCTACAATTTTATCTATTCAAATGCATCTGGCTCCAAAGCCTCTTAATTCACTATATTCACTATTTTACAATTTTTGGAGAACATTAGTATTGCATGATGACAGGAATTTTATTAGTACAAGCTGTAAATCATGATAAATGTATGAATTTTTGACACATGAGTGTTCTACCAAGAAACCTCTGAAAGCAAAGTTTTCTTCTTGGGTGTTTTTTTAGGGAATCCTTATTGTTGAATTACATTTTGGTATACCTAGATTCTTGCATAGTAGGTAGCACTGTAAAGGTATTTATCTTCCATCAAAAGAAATTATAATAACTAGCATTGAGCAAAGATTATACAATGTTGAAGCTACACTTGATGGCGTTGTCAACAAGACAAATAATTCATGACCCTCTCTTATTGCTTTCATTACTACATAAAACATTGCAATTAGAAATGATGATGATCTAGAGTCATAATCTAGTCAATTCTCCTAGCTTTAAAAGTTATAGATCTTCAAGACTTAACATTCTAATCTAATTTGGAGCGGATAATCTATTATTGAAAAAATCTAATTTGTAATAAAATCTGTCTAACCTTGGGCAAGGTTTCTTAGTTCCTGTCAAAGGAAAAATCTGCAAAGCTACCAACTTTTCGCGCTCATGAAGCTGAGTTTCAAATCGAAAGTCTTGAATAGCTTTGTTTACAGCATCATGGTAGTCTACTTGACACTCAGCCAAAACGTCCTTCAAGATTTCGGGATACCTTTGACTAAGCTCCCAACCGACCAATGTCCTAACCTTGATTTCAAATTTCTCATTGACTAGTTCTAGGTTTTCAAACGGAAGTCCTTTGATGTAGTGCATATAACGCTGTACAAAAAATTCATGATTTGATTAGTATTCACAACATCTATAAGGCCATTTTTTTTAAAAACAATCTGATATTAAAAAATGAATAGATAAAATAGATGGAATAATGTAATTAGCTATCAGTAGTCAAACCTCTAGAAGGCAAAAAGTATAAGCAAAGAAAATATTCACGTGTTGCCATAATAAAAAAATGCAAGTTGACTAGTGATTAATCTATCATGAGATGAGCTCACATTAGAAGCTTCAATCTTCTTTTTCAAATCTTTTGCACCACATAATCTCAACAAAAAACTACTTTCATTTTCTCTGTCTAGAATCAAATTAATTCTGCACATCTCAATAACAACATATTCAAAGTCAACAATTTGAAATTGTTGTCAAATAAAAAGGCAACACAATATTGAACATTTATTTTTTTGAAATGGTACTCGCTCCACACAAAGCATTCACATGCACTTAAAACCACCGATTGCATTGAACTAAAAAAGATAATCTAAAAAGTAAAAGTTAGAGGGATCATGGCCTTATGAGTTGAGGAGATTTTTCTAAATGGAAGTGATCACCTTTTAACATTTTTTTGGGCACCATTGTCTTTCCATTCCAACACAAAAGTATCATTTATGCGATTGTAGTCCACAATCAAACAGGGAGCCCAAATGAATCTCTTAGGCTCTATAAGATAATATCTTGAACGAGCTTTAACTCCTCTCTCGCCTCTTTTACGTGCCTTGCCAAGAACATTCAAGTTAAATGCTAATGTAGATCAAGCATGGTCAGGGTATTAGAAACAAAATTGTTGACCATGTATTATATATACCATAGGACAACATCCATTTATACCATTGTAATGTACATAAACTATTCAAGGGATAGAGAAAAGAATTTTTGCAAGTAATCCGTTGTTCAAATTTTTTTGAATTCAAATTTGATGGGCTATAAATATCAACAAATCTGCCATAAAATCCAAGGTACTTCCTTCTTGAGTGAAAGTAGGATACTTTGAGATTGAAATGATGATGAACAAAATATAACTTCATATTATATAAAAGAGCAATCATTTCACAATTATGACTACGTTTAACAACTATCTCTATACTTTGATTTTCTTAGATCATCCTTCAAAGACAAATCTTAAATGATGACCGGAGTTTTATGTAAGATGTTTCTAGACCATTAAATCCACTTTAAAGATGAGGTCATTCACCTCCTTGAGATCATAAGTTGGATACGTAAGATCCACGAGAGGATTATCAAAGTAATAGAGAGGCATATTAATGGCTGTTTTCACTTTGTCGAGAGTATAAATTTGGCGTGCAAAATATTCCATAGGTGCCTTTGTTGTCTCTGGTATAGGATCAACTGTCCAATTTTCAACAAATTCCATGTGATTGAGGTCTTTGTACTCCATAAACTTCTTGACGTCGTGCTTGAAGATCAACCAAAGGGGTGGGCATGGTGGATAACTGCCAAACCTCTCCTCTGGTATAAATCTTTCGTCAACATTATGTTCCATCCGCTTGCTTTCTCGATGAATCTGGAATTGTTTCCCAAAAATTTTAGCAGCAAGAAGTATTGAGTCTCTTGAAACTTGGGAGCGTTCATCATGAATAGCATCCACATCATGCACAAATGAAATTTCCTTCCTACGGGCATCACGAAACTCCACCAATATTGGATCCGGCTTGCCATCATATTCTCCTTTTTTCTTTTCTTCTTCTTCTTTTTCTTCTTTGAAAGATTCATATTCATCATGTTCGGCAAATATCACTCTCTTGGAAGTAGGAGAAATGCTAAACTGTATACTTGAAGTGTTTGAGTCCTTTTCCATATTGGAATCTTCTTTGAGTTGGCATACAACTAAAGTGCTCTTTTTCTTCTTGCATTTCTTTGGTGATGGGGTTTTAGGACCTAGATCCTTGGAACAACCACCATCAAAATCCTCCATTTCTATATCTTCAGACTTCTTAGATTTTGCATAAAATGGATTTCTACCGTTCAATAACATTGGAGGGATTGAAATAGAATAGGAAGGAAGAACACCAGGGAATGAAGTAGTTTCTTGAATAGGTTCAAGACTCCCAACATCATATAAACTTCTACGGTCTTCATCTTTGTCTAGAGCAATAGGAGGGGAATTTGGAAGAATGGGAGGCGCTTCTTCTGTCGATATATGTGGAGCTTCTCCTGGCACAGATGAGCTGGGGATTTTTTGCAAGTACAATGGTGTAAAATGTATCTTTTTCTTTTGACCCGTCCCTGGAAACGACTTTCGCCTTTTTGGCGCCATCGTGTTTTAATAATTATTCAAGGAGAATAGATCTCAAATAAAGTATTTAATTGGGAATGCCATTGTCACTGCTAGAAATAAAGCCTATGCCTCGGCTTATGCATAAAGTGAAGCAACCATTGGGCTAAAGACATGGACCTCGTGTAGTGTGTTGTTGGCCCAAATAGCAATTGTGATTGAAATGTCTGCACATTAAGATTCAACCATCCTTTCTTCATTGTTTCCATTCTATTATATCAATTAAGGCAATTGTAGACTAGAATAGTATAAAAAAGCAGTAATATTGTGATATTATTTAAGAATTGAGACTTTGGGGGTCTTGAAAATTAAAATTATTTTTTTAAAGTAAAAAGATTATTTTCTACTGGATTTCATCTTTATTGTATGTTGGCAATTTTTTTAATTACTATAAATTGAATTCAAGAGCATTTAGTAATTTTAGATAAATAAAAAACTTTATAGCAACTCTATTAAGTGTAAAATAGTACAAAAAGTACAAGACATACGTGGAATTTTGACTTGGAAAAAAATTAAAAAAAATATGAAATGCTTTAATAAACAATTTTTACATGGTTGCAATGCCAAATGATTATGAAATCAACAAATTGTACTTTTAGATAATTAAATCTTTGAAAATATTTCTTTATACATTTTTTTAACATTTTAATCTATTATAATTTTCTAGTCTTTCATGTTGCAATACGAGAAGCTATATTGAAACTGTAACTCCAAAATTTTCTATAGGAGTTTAGATTTTTATGCAAATTGTCCAAAACTTTGTAATTTTGCATACTATTTGTATTTTTATTTTAATAAAAAGATAGTACACCATAGTTTGCAAACACTCATTTCCAAACTAGATTGAAAAGTTGGCACAAAGACATTCAAAAATTATGAAGAAGGAAGTGCAAGGCCTCCAAACCTTCCCTTCATATTTCAAAGTGTATTAGCTGGAAGGATAAATTGTGTTCCTAAAGAACAAAATCTTTTTGTTCCTACAATCTGCAACAATAATTTGACAACAGTTACACCTCTAATTTACCTTATATTGCTTTGTTTAATTCTATTATATACACTATGCGTTTATGCTCAGTCTTAAGCTCTAAGTACACATCAAATTTCAAAAATATTACAATAACATTCAAACTATCACTAAATTGACAGCCCAATTTTCCTTTTTTTCATTACTTAGGAGCAATTTCAACGAATCCTAAAAAGAAACAAGTCTATATGGATAAATTCTTGCCACCTCCAAGACATTACCATTGCGACAATGTTTCTTTCTCATTTTTTCCTTGATTTGAACTATAAAGAATATAATCCCATATGCAACGCTATATATGCTAACTTCTATACATTCAACCACCAAAAGACCTCACATCCAATTTCTCACATAAATTTTAGCTAGATGGAACACTAGCTATTCCTATTAGATCAATCACCATACTCATTAAAATATCAATTTTCAAGAAACTTGACACTATTCCAAACACCACTTTGGCACCTCCGATTTTTGTTGGCCCTAATTTTAGAGCCTAATTTGTTTGAATTTCCATATATATCTAACAAATATACCTACATCAACATGAAAACAAAACTAAAAGCAAACAAGTCTCACCAAAACACCGTACTTGCCTTCTTGAATCATCACAAATCCTCTCTTGGGCCACAACGACCACCGACGCAATTGTTCCATTGGCCTATCCACCCTGATTTAGAAAAGAAAAAGAAATAAGAAAAGTGCAAGTCATAGAATGCACGCAAGAATAGCAACTATAGCAAAGGATTGTGGCAGACTGAGAATGAAACCTTTGACAAGGTGGCTCTATGTTTTCGCATGGCAAAGTGGCATAAAACTCTTACAACATCAATCCAACCATTAAACTATGATTCCAATCGGCACCAATTATTTTGAAATATACACTCCAACTTATGGCTCATATATAAATATATTTTAAACAATCTCATCATAATTTTTTTAATTGAATAGCAGTTGATAAATAATCTGATTATGTTTCTCTACATAAAATTGATGCAAATCCATAACAATTTTGTCACAAATATGTCAAAATATTTGTCAAAAATCCATCATAAACCTTCAAATTTAATCACATTTTCAATATTTTTAAGTGCATTAACAATCAATTTCTCGACATCAACATTAACAATTTATAGTAGCTTTTGTGACGTTTGTATTTGTAGTTATCAACAATTAAATTACATAATACAAGCATTCTTTATGCAATATTTTAATTTCTCTATATTAAAAGTTTTACTTCTTTTACATCTATTTGTGCATTTGGCAAGCAACATCTATGAGTTTCATTAATTTTCATCATACTTCAAGATAATTTCCATTCAAATACAAACATTAAAAGCTGACTTTGCAATTTAAAACAATTTCTTTTCCGATTGCTTTGAAACAATAACATTGAAGGCACTTCATCAAATCAATTTAGTAAAATTTCTATCACATTTTAATTATAATTTATTTGATTTTTTCCCCAGATATCAATGTTTCTCTGGCAAATTTATACCTTTTTTATTTTTACATTTCACCCTCTAGCAATATTCTCCAAAAATATGACAAATGCGCTCATTTGCAAAGTTGTCACATTTTTTAAACATTTTTTAATAATCTTTATCTTACTATTTTCATTATTAAACAAATGCTTTGCTGTCTATTATCTTAACTAAAGCTCCTGTACTTTTTTGTATACGCTATAATTGATTCTGGTCATATTGTAAATGGATTTCGGGCAAATTTGTTTGCATTTTCTTTTTTTAATTTATAGTTCTTAATAATTGTACAATTTTTATTTAAAGAAATATTGCATATAAAAAAACACATGAAAATTATGTTTTAAATGAATTTCTTCAATAAAAACTTATTTATTTACTTCAATTCCCTAGCTTGTGTTGGCTTCAAAAAAATCATTAGAGGGGATTTGAGGGCCTTGGAGGGCCGTTTTAGGTCCATTCCCCAAATTGGCCAGATTCAATGAACGACAATATGGGAGTGTCACAATTTTTTCTTTCCAAAAAAATAAATTATAAATTATCAATATACATATGGAAAATATTAAAACTTTCAAATATATATTTCAATGTAGATATCCAATGAAGTTTGACCAAGCTTAGACATGAAATGTCCTTTAAGGATTAATAGTTGCCTACCCTGAAGAAAATGAAGACACTTGAAGTTCAGTTCAAAAATGCAAAAATATGGTTATAAGCTCAATTGCACTTCAAATCTCAGTGAACAGACAGGCTTGTCAATTGAGAGCTGCATTGTATAATATTGCATTATACGGACTATAATATAGATAGACAAGGAAATATATTACCGCCACTTCATGACTTCCGAGGAAGAATCCCAGATTGGATTGAGCTTGCTCAAATTGTGACTTCACATTTGGCAAATCCTGGGAAAATGACAAATAAAGGGTTAGAATAATATTAATATTAATATTAATAATTAGAACCAGAATAATTAATTGATTAATGGACTGATTGATTTATTAGTATTATTGTTGTTGCTATTATTACAATTACTATACAATTACAGAACTTTTTTAACCCCTAAAGGACCAACATGCCTTTTTTGGCCGTGTAGAAATTTTGGGCAGGTACGTGTGACTAGAGATATCTATATTTGAGGCTGAAATTTTAATAGAAGGTAGAGACTAGGACTATCTTCATGTGTATCAAGTTTCATGTCATTTCAAAATACGAGTCAAAAGTTGTGACCTAATATGTTACTTATTTTTGTAACTGAGCAGTTTGGGCAAATAAAAAAAATTATTCTTTTCGGAACTTTTTTTTAAATTGGTTTTCTACATTTATATATACTTAAAAAGCTTTGAGTCATTCCATTTCAATCAATGAGTCAAAAGTTATGAGGGTTTTTGGTTTGCGGGCAGTTATGGATTGTCTACTATAAAAAAAACTTTAAAGTCGTTTATTTAACTCAATTTTCAATATTTTTGGGAAAAAATAAACCCTAGGATGTAGATTGATTATTACAACATTACAATTGTTGGGATTGGCATTTTTAAATTCCATAATTAAATTTTTAACAATTTAGTACTTTGAATCATTTTCTACTTCTTTTTACTTACTATTGTTTTCCTATATGTTGGACAATTCCAAATGATGTGAAATTTTTCAAGCATATAGACAACTTGTTTAGGAAACTGAAATAAAAAAAGTACCACCTTTATCAGCATTTTTTCATTCAAAAGTGAGCATGCCAAGTGCAGCTGCCCGATTTTTCGCAGGATTGAAAAAATTGTTTTCAAGACTTTGAATGCTTATATCTTATGATCCATACGATGGAATTTTCTGAAATTCTTACCACATGTTTTCGAAATATCATACTACAAGATCCTACGGTTACATGTGTCAAAAATTGTTTTTTTCCAAAATTTTGGTAGTTATATTAGAAATGGCAATTTTGGAGCGTTTTTGGTGATTACATAGTCATGAAACTTTAGGGATTAAAGAATGATATGAATTTTGAACTAACAAACAAATTATCTGACAAGTGGAGAGACTTTCCACTAGTGAGGGAGGATGCTCTAAAAGTGACCATTTAAGGGCTGGTCCACCTTTTTGGTAGGTTTGCATGAATAGAAATATTTTTTGCTCATTTTTCAGAGAATAAAACTAAAGTGGTTTCATATTTTTTGAAGCTTTTTTGAATTAGTTATGAATTTCCTAAGATTTCGTTGTAGATACCTATTTGTGACCCTAGGTCTCCCAAAATGCATCTACTTATAGCTTCCAAAATGATTTGAAGGTATGGCACAATGCAGTAGCAGTTCATTCTTAGAGAGCCCGGATTGCCCCAGAAATTGACACAAACTGTACATGCTGTGATTTTGAAACTGAAGAGACTCCCTTACATAGGTTTTATTCATGCCCAAGGGCACAAGAGGTCTGGCAATATGCCCAATCCATCATTCATCACCTGCACGGAGCTTAACCTATCATGGGCCCCCATGACCGTTTGGATTTTATCCAATGATCCTCTATCCCTTGAAGATTCAAGGCTTTTAAGGCCATTTGGATTTTGCTTCGTGGTTCTACGATTTGGATCATTTGGATCTCATGCAATAGCAGAGTTTTTGGTCAACACTCTTGGCCTCTAGAGTACACCCACAATATTGTGTGGGATGCTATCTTGGACTCCGGTTGTGCCGCTCAGCTTAAGGCCCAATTAGGGGCTTGTCTCAGGCCACATAATAGGGAGAGAATCTGGGGGGATTTTGATTGTATTTGGCTATCCTCTCCCCTTATTGCAAGTAGGGCAGGACCATCTATTATTTGGAACAGGAGGGGTCCTCTCCCTTGCAACTTCCTCTAGTGCCACTTTGACTTAGGTTCTTGGTTCTTCTTTTGTTTTTTGCTCTTATCTCTTCATTGTCCAGCCGTAACGGCTTGGCTGTTGTTTGTATCTTAGTGCCTGTTTTTTTTTAATGCAATGGTTTTCTCCATTTGTTCAAAAAAAAAAAAAAAATGATTTGAAGAAACCAAGGCCAATGACTAGCTCTTTCAGTGAAGAACACCTTTTTTATGGATTCAATCAATGACTAAAGTGGTCCATTTAAAGACCACCTCATATTCATTATGTACCATTTTATAGGATTGATTTGAAGAAGCCGGTTACTTTTAGAGCATACTACCTTATCTTGATCTTTAGGAAATACTTGATCATTCTCAAGAATAGACTATCTAGGAGCCACCAAGATAGAGCACTAAGAGCAAGCCCAATGCGAACATGGAAAAACGTATAGTATTGAGTTTTTGAAGCGCAAGGAGGCGGACCTCATTTCGTTCCTGCAACTTTTTAAAAAAAAAGGGCCCAATGCAAAGCCGGCAAGCCAAACTTTAAATTGACTTTTTGCAATAAAAAAGAAGAATAAAGATTCTCCATTAAAAAAAGATCTTTCATGCGAAAAGGAGAACTCCAATCAATTGGCACACATTACAAGGCTTGGAAAGGGGAGACATTTATGACTTTTGCTATTGTGTGTCAATTTCTAGACCCTTCAAATTTCTTTAAAATGCAGTGCAGTGGATGGAAATTGCCGGGTCCGGAAAAATAAAGAGACCCATGTCGTATACATTGGGGCGTGATTTTTTGGTAGACCCATCATTATGCCATTCCGTGCGTGATCCAATTGTTGTATTGGAGCTGCTCTAATGTACAATACAGTACCTCATCAAAGGCCACAGTGATATTTGACTTTGCATCCTTCTTCAAAGACAATTTCCTGCACCTCTATGGATTAGAAATAAAACAACTATACCTAAGATTGCACAGTTAAGCAATTGAGCATGATTCAACATGGTTTCCACTTTTTATTGAAAATCCTTTTGTGGAAACCTATTGCTAGTCACAACGGGATTCTAGATTCTCTTTAAATGCATTTTTTAGATACAATGTGAATAAACTACGAATTTTCAAAGTGTTGAATATAGGTGTACCTAAAAGCAATCAAAGAGTCTTAGGGTACGTTTGCACCTGCTGTTAATTAAAACTTTGGTGTCATTACAGGGAGCGTGGTTACACACAATGTCCTACTGAGCCTCTTTCGGGGGCAGGGCTGGGATGCGGGCAGATTGGGGGCTGTTACACAGCCCTCTGAGGGCCCTACAACTTGCTTTCATTTTGGCTTTAAATTGATTTTTCTAACAAAGTAGAATAGAATAAAATAGTACACAAGATTTTCAATAAGAAAATTTAACCAATGATGTGGATCTTGTGCCACACATTACATATCTTGTGCCACTAATTCATTTAAGCCCTATAGCCCATCTCATATTGACAATGGAGTGGAGAAAAGATCTTTATATTAGTGGAGTAGTGGTGGTGAAACAAACCATGTGGGACATGTGAACTAGGACAAAAAAGAGCTCCTCCACTCATGATTAAGTGGAAACGCAGGAACTGTGATAAAAGTCAAATTTTAGACATCATTTAGACACAGTAGACTATATTTTTTCATAAAACTCCAAACCAAGAAAAGTTGGGGAATCAAGTACACTTTTATCTCCAAAAATTCGTTTGAGATTTCAATACTCCACCTAAAAGTTATGAACAAAATTTAGAGGAGGTGTTTGAAAATGTCCAAAAAGATGTCCCTTCCACCTTGATCCCACCCTCTCTAGAATTTGTTTTGAATTCTTACATGAGGCTTCAAAATCTCAAGCGGATTTTAAGAGATAAATGTTTGCTTGCTTCTCCCACTTCTTCCAATTCAATTTTTTCTTAAGGAAGCTATTATACTATGTGCAAATGAAGTCTAAATTTCAACTTTGAACACAATTCTTGCGTTTCTAGTTACATCTCAAATTCTTAAGAACTTTAAATCAATATTTCATCATTATTGAAACAACATGACAAACACAAAGTAGCCATTGAACCCTTAAAGGACCAAACTGCGTTTTTTTTGGCAACATAGCGATTTTGGGCAGCTCACTACGTATGGGCTTTTTTGGGCTTTTTTTTTAATTTTTCACATGACACACGCCTAAGGAATAGCTTAAGGTCCAACAATTTTTGTAAGTTTTGACTACATAGTTAAAAAGTTAGTGCATGATATGTGATTTTCTTTGAACTTTGGGCAGCTCGGGTAGCTCAAAATTTCATTGTGTGCTTGTAAGTGCTTATTCTATTTAATCAATTCATGCTTTTAAGTTGAAATGTTAAATTGTTAGTCCAAGAATGTTGTCAAGTTTTAATTTTTTGTAGTAAAATTGTTGTCAACTTTTGTAATAGAGAGCTCTCTAGGGTTTTAATGGGGGAATGACACCCTTTTACAATTCATACCTTTCAATCCATGTTGATATTCTACATCAAAACAACATTGGGATTTTGAAAATGTTGGTGGATATATTATGCCAATTGTTCAATCCTTCGTGTATTGCAAGCACTTGTTGATAGATTTATGATGATAAAAGAAACTTGTCAATATCCAGAATTCCAATCACCTAAGAATGCAAAAGGAGACTATTTCCTCTCTCAAGCTAATTATATTGGATTTGAATATTGGAATGTGATGCAAATACTTATTTATTTATTTACTAGATTTGTATAAAGATGGTACTGTACACACAACAATCCTTTTTGTTTAGTAGCACGTCAAAGCATGTCGGAGCTCTTATCACATAGAGGAGATCGTACAAGAAATGAAACTTCTTATGAGAAGGTATGAAACATGTATTAACTTCAAATTTAATTGTCTATTGATGACATGTTGTTAAAACAACTTAACTTTTTATATACTTTTAACCATTAGGTAAACATGGTAAAATAATCCATCAATGTTTCAAATAATACTAGACTAATTTTCAGTTGTGAATTTATCTTGAAAAAGTACAATAATGCACCAAATGTTGAAACAACATTGAAACAAGGGGGGAGGAAAATTTGAGGTATAACTATTAATGGCTTCATTTTCTATAAAAAAAATTAAGAAGTGTTGAATATGCTACAATGTTAGTGGTGGAGAATTTTCAAAGAAGGGTTGGAAGGGACATGGTTATAAAACTTAACACCATTGTCTTCAATTGTTTTCTTTCAAAGTGCTCAATCCTATGTAATTTTAGAATTGATCATTGCTTATATTTTGAAAACATTTTTTAATTTTATTATTTTAAAAAATTCATGAATTTTGTCTAAATATATTGCAAATTAAATGGTATTTGTTCCCCAAATGCCAAAAGTCAATTCAAACTAGACCTATATGTGCTATTAATAGAATACAACAATATACAACCTTTTTGACAGTTTTACTTCGTTTGATATTCAAATTTATGATTAGAAAATATTCATATCAACCTTCTAATATCTTTAATAATTAGTATTTGTCAAATTAGTTTAAAAACACATAACTTTTAAGTACTTGAAAAGTACAATTTTTTTTCATTGCTTGAATGAAAGTTTGTTGTAATTGACAAAACTTATGCATTACACATATATATAAAACAAATATTTACAAGGGAGGGTTGACAATGAAAACATCACTACTAAGATTCTCATATAGTAATTACGTGTACATGTGATTGAATATGCAATTGCGTATTGTTTGTATTAGAAATCTGTTGAACTCTTCTAGGATTTTAGTAGAAGTCAGTACATAACCCTAAAATTTCCTTAAGAAAAAATTGAATTGGAAGAAGTGGGAGAAGCAAGCAAACATTTATCTCTTAAAATCCGCTTGAGATTTTGAAGCCTCATGTAAGAATTCAAAACAAATTCTAGAGAGGGTGGGATCAAGGTGGAAGGGACATCTTTTTGGACATTTTCAAACACCTCCTCTAAATTTTGTTCATAACTTTTAGGTGGAGTATTGAAATCTCAAACGAATTTTTGGAGATAAAAGTGTACTTGATTCCCCAACTTTTCTTGGTTTGGAGTTTTATGAAAAAATATAGTCTACTGTGTCTAAATGATGTCTAAAATTTGACTTTTATCACAGTTCCTGCGTTTCCACTTAATCATGAGTGGAGGAGCTCTTTTTTGTCCTAGTTCACATGTCCCACATGGTTTGTTTCACCACCACTACTCCACTAATATAAAGATCTTTTCTCCACTCCATTGTCAATATGAGATGGGCTATAGGGCTTAAATGAATTAGTGGCACAAGATATGTAATGTGTGGCACAAGATCCACATCATTGGTTAAATTTTCTTATTGAAAATCTTGTGTACTATTTTATTCTATTCTACTTTGTTAGAAAAATCAATTTAGAGCCAAAATGAAAGCAAGTTGTAGGGCCCTCAGAGGGCTGTGTAACAGCCCCCAATCTGCCCGCATCCCAGCCCTGCCCCCGAAAGAGGCTCAGTAGGACATTGTGTGTAACCACGCTCCCTGTAATGACACCAAAGTTTTAATTAACAGCAGGTGCGAACGTACCCTTATAAATAATGGGAGTACATTTTAGGCAAGAATCTATAATGTGCAATTTTAGGTGTAGTTAGTAGTTACCTTACAACAAGTTCTGAATCAGTTCAGAGAATACACTTGGACATTAAGCTTACAAAATTTGAGCATTTACACTTCTTTTTTTGGTACATTTGAGCTTTTATTCCAAACAGCAAGGTAGGAGGCCCATAAAGTGCTCACTTAAGAACTGAAACTGAATTTTGGGGAGGTGAAACTTCTTGAAATATTTTTTAGTAAATTTTCCTTCAAAGACAAATGAAATTGGAATCCAACCCAAGTCGTTATATATTTTTTGGAGCTTTGTGGAATTAGTTAGGAATTTTTGAAGTTCAAATTTTTGACGCTTTAGAGGGCTCTAAAATCGCCCACCTCCTCAAATGTTCACTGCTTGTACATTGCAAAAAGCAACATGTACAAGAGGTGAACATTAAAGAGGTGGGCGATTTTAGAGCCCAAGCGGTTTAAGAACCTCCTACCTTATACATTAAAATAGACACAACCTAGATTAAAGATACCACCCAGAGAATCAAACCAATTTGTTGTTGGGAAAGGTGTCAGACAAGCAGCAAAAAATGAGCACTCTTAGCACAATTCTTGCAATACTGATGGCATTTGCATGTCGAGACACTAAGCGAGGTTATCACAAATTGCACAATAAATACGACATAAGGTATCGTAACCTTTTCTAGTAACATCAACCGTTTGCCAGGACCTAAGGTAATAGGCTTTGAAATCGCACAGGCTCTAAAATTGCCCACCCTACTCAAATGTACATTGCTTGTGTACATGTTGCTTTTTCATAGCTTTAAGCAATGTATAAACTATGTACGTTTTAGGGAGTGGGTGATTTTAGAGCCCTACGCTACTTCAACTTCAAATTTTTATAACTAATTTTAGAAAGCTTAAAAAAATATGAAACAATTTGGATTAGATGCCAATTCCTCTTATCTTTCAAGAAATTTTCATTGAAAATTATTTCAAGAAGATACGCCTTTCCGAAATTCACTTTTAGCTCTTAAATGGGCGATTTCTAGACATGTTACCTTATTGTAGAATAGAATTCAGTCCAAGAATTGACCCAAAATATGACAATTGAAAGCATTAAGCATTTGCTCAAATTCAATAGTAACAAGTGAATTAGGTAATACGAGCTGGTTTTCCAAAATGACGGTGAGGTACAATGTCAATTTAATGATAGGCAAGTTCAATTTTGGAGTTCAATTTTGAAATAAATATGCACATCAATTTCTCCTCTTTCTATGATTAGTGTGATATTAGATCCACTACTGACTTGGTATTAAATGGTGTTGTAATTCCACTTGTCGGATGAGTTCGATGATGCTCAAAGGAACTCCTTCAATTTGATGCATTCTCAACAATGTTTCAATAAACACTCAAGAAGAAAACAAAATTTTCAACAATTTTATATTTGCAATTTGAGTAGTCTTTTTTAGAACTTTTTTTTTGTATCTTCCACAGTTTCATTAGCACTGGAATAGCATATTTTGGTTGCGCATATTATTGAGTTGATGACTAATTTAAATTTTCAATGGGTGATGCAAAGGAATTATAGAGTAATCCAAAAAAACTATTAGTTTGTAAACAACCTTTTTGAAGGTGTGAGATTTGAAATGGTGGTCACTCCATTACAACTAAAAGTATTAGGGGGATTAAAGTTACATAGGGGATTTGAGGGAAGTAACATATGTCACCTCACACCAATCACAAGATGACACGTGTCAATATAAAAAGATTTAATTTATACCAAACCTAACCTTTATGAGTTCATATAGGATATTGAAAATATCCCCTACTATAGTCATTGGAATTGTATACCTCCTCTTAATGAGTGGAGAGATTTGGCGGCTAACTAGTAGGAAATTAATTGAGTGAAATTAGTAAATCATTGTCTTAATTTCAGTATTTTAGGTTGTAGAACTGAACAATGAAGTAGGAGTATAAGAAATGAATTGCTTATAAAAATAAATGACAATTTTTAATCCTTTCTTCATCAAGTCAAGCAAATTTTGACTACCCTGCACAAGCTCCTATTGGTTTTAAGCTATGTAGCCCAAGGGTATAGCCGGTGAAGACTAGTTCTTGAAATCAAAATTTGGAATTAAATTCAAAAAAATCTAGCAATTATCTCACACAACTTCAAAAGCCATTTATTGTGTGTTTGTAGTGATGGGAAGACAAGCTCTATCTTTAAACAAGTGGGGTAAGAAGACATGATATGTGGAATATGAAAATTCTGATTAGTAAAAGCTCAACTACTCATAGTTAAGACAAAAATAGGAAATTTTGTTAAAAATGGCAATATTCCATACACCATTTTCAGACCGCATGGTCTTAACCGTAAAAGTGCCATTTATAACATGCATAGATTTGAACTACGCTAATGTGGAAAATCAAGTTAACTTTCATCCCTAAAAATCCATTTGAGATTTCAATCCTTCAATCAAATGTTATAGACAAATTTAGAGAGAGATTAGAAGGGACATTTTCTTTGACATTTTCAAACATCCTCTCTAAATTTTGTTCATAACTTTTGATTGAAGACTCAAAATCACAAATGGGTTCCAATAGATAAAATTTAGCTTGATTTATCAATTTTTTATAGTTGACTTAGTAGAAAATGGTGGATGAAGTTTGTTAGGGCAATTTAGAGGTGAAACTTCATCTACCCAAAACTTTTGCTAGGAAGGTTCAATTACAAATCTTTTTACCATTTTAGAATAGACATATAATGCTCTACAATTTATGCTACCTAAAAGTTTGATTGGGAACTCTAGATCTTTGGCCTAGATTAGCCGGAGTACCCAAAACCTCTCTAACTTTTGCATTTTTTTATCAAAATTGGTTGAATTAAGGAACACTTTGAGCTTATTATTATAAAATGCTTGTCCATTTTTTAGAAGGCCAAAGCTTAGACATCCAACCTTAGGATTTAGAACCCAACAACAAAAAATTCAATTTTGCCCGCTTACATTAGAAGAAATCTTATACATTTTAGCTGATTTTTAAAACATTTTAATTTAAAATAATGCAACTTTAGCATTCTTTTGGTCACAATTTTGTTAAAGCTGTGTCATTTTTAGCACAATTATGTTAAATTTAATACAAAACATCAGCTAGAATGTGTGAGATTTATACTAGTGTTAATTTCAAGGGAGGAGATAAAATGCTCATAGCCCCTTGAGTAAAAATTTAGAAACATCCATTCAAAATATTTGACTTTGTAAGAATCCACCTAAACATGCAATTGTTCTTCATTTTTTTGTCATGACTACTTTTTTGTATTTATCCTAGAAACCTCCTTGTCTGCCATTCTTTTTGTCTTAATTTTCTATTTTTTGCTATTTATAGGTAAAAAAACTCGGATTGATTCCTACTTTATGATTAAATTTGAGATCACTCATTTGGATTGAAGTAATTTATTTTTACTTCACAACATCTTCTCTTGTAATTGCTAAAAAAACATACAATATTATATGCCTTCATTTAAATTCTAGTTATTTGGAGGAAGAGTGCAAATATTGGAAATTATGGGCACACATGAAAAAATAAATATTGTCGTCTATTGTAACTTTGAGAGTAGTGTGAATGAAGAAGCTATTGAATGCGCATACTTTAAAATGAGTACACTAAATTGCAAACTTGCAACCTCTACCTAATTGAATTGTAATGTATATCCCATTTTCATTTTATGAAATCTAATTATCTATAGGTTTCATTATTCATTTGGTTCAAATCTCATAGGACAATTATAATTGATTTAGGGCTGGTTTACACTAGGATTGGACTAAAGGACCTCAAACACTTCAAGGTATCCCACTTTGTTAAACGTAACCATAGAAAGTGAGAGCCTATGACAAAAAAAAATAGTAATGACACTTAGCTTGGTCGTAGTGTAAACCCAAGAGTGACCATTGCTAGGCTATATCTATTTATTATTAAATCCAACATTGCCAACCACAAGATCAATTGAATAGACAAAATTTGTACTTGTAAGATCTTAGCCCGTCATGGTCTTTTAGAAATCTGTTAGGCCTACCTCAAAGAAATGACGAAGAAAAAAGTTCCTAAAAACTAATAAAACATTATCTACTTTGAGTGTAGGATTTCAAGTGGACTTCTCATCCATGAAAATTTAAACCATGCCTATCTCTCCACCAATCACTGCTTTGATAATTCAAGAAGGCCTGTAGTCTACCCTTGCTGTAAACCAACCCTTAGGTTTTGAAATAAAGAGGAAGTATACATTGTGACGCAATTCGGTGGGATCGCAATTGCCTTATACCGAAATTTCAGATATCAAATGCATCTCACGCTCCCCCTTTGACGGGAACTTCATCTCTCTAAAACTCTAAAACTGCTCTCTTGGCTCACCAACTTCGACCTAATTCCAGTGTTTTGTGAGTCGACTCCTCGTTTTTGTGTGCATTTTCTGGATCGTATTTGCTTGTTCTGTTGTGCTTAGCTTATATACGCGTCAGTGCTCTGGAGGTCATTTTTTGGGTGCTCAGACTGACTCGCGTTGGGGAAATTGAGAAGGTGTCGGTGTAATTTATGCTGGTGGCTGATATTTCAGCTCACCCGGGTTCTTAGAACCTAAGAGTGATGTGGTGGAGCACTCCTTTTGATTTTATGTAAATTTTGTTCCTCAGAAAGTAGGTTACGGTTATGAGAATTCTCCAGATCCACTTGATGATTCTCTTCCAGGAATGTATTTCAGGGAATCTCTTATAGACAAGTTGTTGACAGGATGATGTTTCTCTTTGTGATTTGTTTTACCATAGGACAAAGGTTAGACTTTTGACACCGAAACTTTCGACGGTTTATCTTGTTTTATGAAATATGATCCAAGGACTGAAACAAACGATGAAAACAAGAAACAAGACATCTTTCGAAAGCGTGATTCGATGGGAATCTCTACGCTGCTTCGTGTTCTTGAAAATGCTTGGTTCATGTTAAAGAATTAGTAAGATAATTGAATGCAACAAATACGCTCGTCATGCATCCTGTACTAGACTAGGGAATTCGCAACATGACAAGCCTAATCCACGTTTACATGTTGATTCGTAGTCATGGTGCAATTAATTTTCACAGCTGAAAACATTGTCCTCCACGTAATCAAACTTAATCTTGAAACCTGCGATTTTATAAAATAAAAAATCATCAATCGCCAGCTCAGACCAGAAGTTAACCGTGTTCAACACCCCAATAAAATAATAATTTTCACAGCTTGTGATCCCGCATGTGATCAGGTCTACTGAAATCCTCAAAACATGGAATTGAGTCTAAAGCTTTAGATCACCAGAGCGCCATTCCCAGAATTCCTGAAATGTGAACGCAGATGTCGATCAAGGGGACCTGCGAAGACGCTTGAAGCGTCTCCAAGATTTCTGCAGAACATATCTCTTCGAGCTGTTATGAGCGGAGTCGAAGATGCTTCAACGCGGAAATGTCGACCCTTGCTTGGTTCAATGGACGAGCGTTCTCCTTCTGTCTTAATCGTGACCACGATGCGAAACAAGACAAGTTAGAAGCATTTTTATCCTCCTATTAATTCAGAGAAAATAAGGGTTTAGGGTTGCTCAAAATTGACTGATTTCCGGAGGGCACTACTCTTTACAGGAATCACTAAGTGACATTGCTTGCTATGTTCCTATTGCTCTCCAAATCGCAAGTACTCTGCTCGTAGCCTGTTTTGAAATTGATCAACATGAGGATTCCTGTTATTTCATGAATGCCTTTTCAGGAAAACTTAAATCCTCACAGATGCTAGCCTGGCGGTGACGTTCAGCTATTCTTCCCCATATATGATGGTCAAGTAGCTGCGGTTATTACGATTCAGGATAGCGTCATCAACTTGAGATGAACCTGATTCACGGACTCTCATGAAAGTATGCTGGAGAGAATTCAACTCATGTTCCTTCTGCAATGCGGAATTTGTGAGTGCCGTGTCGGATAGGTGAAGTATACAAAAAGCCGCAGGGAGAACAGGCTTATAATGTCTTTTATGATGAGAACCTTAACATTACAACCACTGCTTCACACCATTGAGGAGTGATGGTCCTCAATTTATTCGCACACATAAATGGACTTGTACTATATCCGAGCGTACTACATCCGGATGAAGGGGAAATTCTAATTGGGTCCAGGCAGTGAAAAAATACTCACTCAGAATGTTAAGCTCATAAGCGGTAACCAGTGTGATAGTCTTAAGCCTGCATGAGTTACAGGTCAGAAATAACATTGAGTTATTAACTATTTCAATTCACAGCATAATCGACCTGCATTCGCATTCATTTGCATCTCAGGTGTTCAGATGTTAAAAATGCCGAGTTTGCTTCATATTTTTTTCTTTCACTCTCTGTTCCTGATTGTGGAAGAAACTTCAGAAATTGGAATTGAATAGTAGCCTATGAAGTACGCTTGTGCGTGTCCGTCATGGAGATCATCCCTACACAGGCTGTCCTCGCTCAGCTAATATAGCCTAGGGTACACTAGTGCCGAAGAATGAACGTAAGCCGTCCTTTGTGATTCAAATTCAGCGACGGGGGCTGGCTTCCGCTATGGGTTTTCAGACTTTGGCCCATCAATTGCATTTGTTTAGTTTCCTCTTAGCTGCATCGTTAGTCCGTGCTCAAGGTGATGGTAGAGTGGGTGCTGGGCCCTTGCTTGGGCCTGGGTCACGTTCTCTCTGTCCCAGCTACATCTATGCTTTTGGGGATTCATTGACTGACACAGGGAATTTGCAGGCGATCATTCCTACCACCGAGCTCAAGTATCCTTATGGAGAATCGTATTGTTTTCCTGCCCGGCCTAAAGAGCGCACGCGATATTGCAACGGTCGGCTCATGATTGATTTCATAAGTTCGTTCAAACCCCCAGCTGAAGTTAGTACTCCTTGTGTCTGTATCGACAACTTTGAGCCGAGTCGTAACAACTTCAATTAAACTTGTTTGTTCTGCAATTTAATGTTGTGAATCGTTCTTGCAGCTCAAGCATTCAAGTTTCCGTTCATCGAACCTTATCAGAGACACTTTGATGATGAGGCATACAAACGAGGAGTCAACTTCGCAATTTCCGGGGCCACTGCATCCATTGCCTACTCTCTACCTGGAACAGGATTTCATTTGGAACGAGAGACGAAAGACTACCTTACGTTCAGAGACAGCCATAAAGGTCAAACTCTTGGTTTTGATAATAATCCAGCCTCCTCCTGAATTGTAAATTGTGAATTGTGCTGAATTGGCGACTTTTTATCATAGAGAGCCACAATGCAGGAACTGAAGAACTGAAGCTCTTTTGACATTCATGTGCAGGTCCGTTGTACGATGCACCGACGGCACTTCATATTATATTAGAGATTGGTGGAAACGATTTTGTTTACGCCTTTAGTAGTGGCCAGACACCCGAGATGGCACTTGGAACTGTGGTCCCTAAGGTTTTGGAAGCAATAAAAGTTAATATAGAGGTACCCACTCCCTCTTACCCACGTACCAAAGTAACTGGGGTCACGCAAGAAAGCCTTAGTTTCCTTTCGAAAACTCGCCACCCACATGGGTAAAATCCAAATATGCAATTTTGAAATAATCCGGACAGATCAGCAATCTGAGACTGAATGTGGGTGGCCATCTGACAGCAAATCTATGCGCGGGGGGCCAGAAACATCGCCATCTTCAACATTCCACCAGGAGGTTGCTCTTCGCTCTTTCTCACACTCTACGCAGGGAGGGGTCCATACGACGAATCCGGCTGCTTGATCAACTACAACGATGTCTTTCAAGCCTTCAATGTGCAGCTCAACACCACCGTTTACAACAGCCGGGAGAAGTGGCCTGACGCCAATATTTTTCTCTTCGACTTCTTTGATGCCTCCTTTGAAATCATTAAGAACCCGGAAAAGTATGGTAAGTACATGTCGACATTAAAAAAAATAAAATTACTTGATTAATTTCCTCTCCGAGTCTTTTGCTGCCACCTACGAAGTCATTATAAATTCGGAAAAGTATGGAAAGTACATAATGTTCAGCAACAAAACAAATGAAATTATTTTGAGATACGTTGTGGTATCACAGAATCTGCCTTTTATTTCTTGACGGACTTTGGAATTCTTGACAGTTTCTTGTGAATCATGGTCAGGTTTTCGAAAAGAGAACTTGGCATCAGCATGCTGCGGGTGTTGCGGCCCTTACAACTTCAACCCGCTTGTGCTCTGCGGGGAAGCTGGCTATGTGTCTGACCCAGATGGCGGTCCCGAGATCTTCCATAACAACACGAAGGCTTGCCCAAACCCGGAACATGTCCCCATTTGGGACGGCGAACATTCCACACAAGCGTTTTACCGCGTCATTGCCCGATTCTTCCTCACAGGTCAGTTTGTGAATGGGCCACGGGGACTCTCCAACTGGAAAGAGCGCTGCAATCTCGACTTCAGCCAGTGGGACAACAACAGGCAGTGCAATGCATGATGTTGATGATTCGCCAGCTTCAGCACGAGCACCAACTTGACCGATACTCGTCACCAGCATTAATTAACAACAAAATAAATTGCACGAGGCGATCTCTAGGCTGGTGCACTATCTTTGCCTACCATCGCAGATTGTGATCATAGTACAAGTCGATCAATTTTCTTACATTAGACACTGTCGCTAATATTGCTCCTGATCTTAAATTCACTCTGTCTGGCTTCAACATGCGGTCAACTTAATTGATACATAATTGTATAACTCGCTCTGGCCATTTCCAATAATATTATGAAACTCTTGTCCTGAAATGCTTGAATGTGCAGATCCATTGCAGAGACAGAAAACAGCACTCGATAAGGCAAAGTTAATTCCTGTAGTTAGTGGGCAAATGAAAATTTGCGTACGTTGAACGGACACTTGGTCCTTTAGGGGTTGAATAGTGCAAATTTCATGCTCATCGAAGTAGCATTAGGTTGGCGGTAACTGGAATGATGTTGCCAAAATGTTGCATGAAATGATTTTTTGAAGCACGAATTGTTAACTCAGGAATGGGTCAGGTGTACCATTAGGCAAGGCAGCTGCTCTTGCAAAGACGGAAGCTTATTCTCTACATGGTGTGTTGACGTTCTTAAACAGTCAGAGGGCATCAGTTTGTTACTCATCGAAGATCCCACAACATACCATACTCGTCAATTTTTCGTCATCCGTTACCGACGTCATGTTTTGTTTTTCAGTTTTTGGATTTCTGAAAACGCCACGAATCGGTGAGAAACGCCATAACATTCAGTAGCATATGTTGATGTTGTCTTCGTTCTACAGTGATGGTGTGCTTCTACATCCTCCACCTGTCCAATTCATCAGTAGCTACTGATGAAACACTGTTGGGATGTGGAATATACCACACCATCAATGTAGAGCTACTGAATGTTATGGCGTTACTCAATGTTCACGTGTAAGTCATTATTTGATCAGAAAAGTTGCTCTTCGCCTGTCTTATGACTAAAATTGGGTTCAGGAGCTTGCTATTTAATACTCCAGTGGGGCATGTGACTTGTGATACGTGCCACTGTGTCAGTGGTATTGAACAGGAGGAAGCCCTGTTTTGAGTTGTATTTGACCCTTAAATGGACATTTGAGGTCTTGGGAGGGCTGCCCAAACTTGGATTTTGGAATCTTTCTTATCCCCTAAAGGACTAGCATGCGTTTTTTGGCAATATAGAAATTGGGCAGGTACGTGTGGCTAGAGATTTCCATATTCTAAGCTGAAATTTTAATGAAAGGTGGGCTCGAGGAATATCTTTCATATGCACCAAATTTCATGGCATTTGGAAATACAAGTCAAAAGTTATGGCCTAGTATGTTACTTTTTTTCATAATTGGGTAATCTGGGCATATCAGAAAAAATCACTTTTTACACAAACAAAAATTTGAAATTGGTTTTCTAAAATTATTTATATGTAAAAAGCTTTAAAGCATCCCTTTTTGATAAATGAGTCAAAAGTTATGAAGATTTTTAGTTTGCATGCAGTTATGGATTCTCTACTCTGAAATAAACTTTGAAGTCCTTTATCTTATTCAATTTTCAATATTTTTTGAAAAAAATAATTTGTAGGATGTAAATTATTTATTACAACATTGCAACCATTGGGATTGGCATTTTTCAATTCCATAATTAAATTCTTGACAATTTTGTATTTTAAATCATTCTCTACTACTATTTACTTACTATTTTTTCCTATATGTTATACAATTCCAAATGAAGTGAAAATTTTCAAGCATGTGGCCAACTTGTCTAGGATAAAGAATTAAAGGAAGCACCATCATTTTGAACATTTTTTCATCGAAATGAGCTTGTAAAGTGCTGTTGTCCTGTTTTTTGTAGAGCCAAAAAAATGATTCCAGTGAATTTGAATGCTTATATCTTGCAATCCACGCCGTGGAAAATTCTGAAATTTTACCACATGTTCTGAAGTTAGCATACTACAAGATCATACGGTTATATGTATCAAATTTAATTTTTTTTCGAAATGCTTCGGTACTTGTTCTAAAAATGACAATTTTGAGCATTTTTGGTGAAAACATAGTTATGGAACTTTAGGGGTTATATGGGCATCATTAAAATGACTCGTTAGTGATGATTTTGTTCTGTAATCTTAAAGGACATGGGCAACCTCAAAGTCACTACTCAAATTTTTTTATCAATCTTTCAGATGCACAAACTACAAGTTTGTATTGTATTTCAAAACCCGAGATTGATAGAAGCATCTTCTCAATACAAACAAAACGATATCAAAGAAGTTCACATATAGTTAAGTATTGGAGGAGTTATCTTGAAGATTCTTTGAAAATTCAACCCCTCAGGCTAAGTCTTATTGGTTAATTCCTACAAGCCTAAAGTCATTCATTAGAGGAAATTTCAGGCCTCTGGAGGGCTGCCTTACAGCCTTCCGAGGTACCCTGAAATTTGCTTTTATTTTGCAAAAAAGTCGTTTTTACCCTATTTCCGCCCTGCTGAAACTGCAGCAGCAATGGCGCAAGAACCGAAAATTCCAAATTGAAAAAAAAAACTAAAAAAAATTGCTGAAATTGACTGCTCCGGCGTGCAGTCAGAAACTCTGACTGCTCACCAAGAGCAGTTTTGAAGTTGACAGGCCATGCAAACAATAGCATGGCATGTCAACTTCCAACGGCCCTGAAATGGGCTGAAATTTTCTATAATGTTTTCATTAGAAACCACTCAGAATGACCATTTTCAATGCAAACAACAAAAAATTCAAGCATTTGTTTCTTTGCAAATCCAATTGCAAGATTTTGCACTATGCTAGTATGAGAATGTATAGAAGAAATTTTAGAAACTTTGACTATATCAATCATGAGAGTTTGAAAAATTGTTAAAATTGAATTCATAAATGGATCCAATATATTGTTTTTTTCAAGAAGTCTTAAGATTGCTCATTAACCCCTAAAGTCCCATTGTCCCTACAGAGGACAAAATGGATTTTGGGCAGGTTCCTATGAGCTCAATTTTTGGTAAAACTTTTTGAAACTTTTCCATAAGATAGAAAAACTTATTGGCTTTTTGGGAATGTAATTTTTATTTCAATCGGTGCCCGGGAGCAAAAGTTATGCTACAATAACCTCAAAACAGGGGAGACCGGGCAGCCAAAAAAATCCACAAAAAATTGAAATAAATTTTTTAATTATTTTTTTCTAATAGATTATATTTTTGTCTAAATAGGAAGCTTTGATTCATTCCATTTGGATTAGTGATGTGAAAGCTATAGAGTTTCTTGTTTTGCGGGCAATCAAAGCATCTTATTGAAAAAAACTTTTTCTTTTACTTTGAATGCCGATATCTTTCAATCCATACTGTCAAACATCACGAAATTTTACCACATGATTTGAGAAAAGTGAGTATAAGATCCTGCAGTTAGATTCTAAAAAAATTCTGACTTCTTGAATGAGCACAACAAAAGTAGCAGTTTGAGTGATTTTTGATAGAAAATGGGCCTTGGGACTTTAGGGCTTAAATAAGAAGCTTCATAACTTTATCAAATCTTTCCATTTAGAAAGAAAATATAATCTATAAAAAATAGATTTAAGAAGAAAAGAAATTATTTTTTTGATTGCTTGCCCTTGTCCATTTGGAGCTTATTGTAGCATAACTTTTGCTCCTAGACACTAGTTGAAATAAAAATTTATATTTTCAAAAATCTAATTAATTTTCTTATTTTGGAAAAAAAATTCAAAATGTCTTGCCAAAATTTGAGATCATAGGTACTACTTGCCAAAGTCCTAAGAGTCCTTCAAAGTCCTAAGAGCCCCTTGAAGTCCTAAATCCTAAAAGTTCTAAGAATTCTAAGAGTCCTAAGAGCCCCCCTTTAAGACCCAAATGCTCAATTGAAATATAACAAATATGCTTTTGAAATTTTATGATAAAATAATTAAAATTCCTCCAACATATCTATATCATTGGTTTATGTAGAGAGTTCTTTAAATTCTTTCTATTGATATATTATGTGATTTTCTGAAATTTGACAATGAATATATAGGAATTGGTTGAAGTGTAGTTTTCAAAACTTTTGTCTCCATCCAATGTATAGTAGAGCACTTAGGGATTAAATTGCTATTCAATATCTTTACACTTTGTTTGAACCTCTAAATAAGCATGCTATTTCAATGAGTGCATGATGAAGTATATTATAGGCTTTATAACATCAATTCCCTCAAGTGGTTGTGTTTATGATTTGGTTTCTGGTATGAACAAAAACTTTGTGGTATTCTAAAATAAATTTACAACTAACATTAGGAGGGGTCAAAACTAGATTTTAAAGGAAATGATACGTTGCTTCTTTCAATACATTCAAAACTTCCAAGAAAAAATTAAAAGGAAACTTTGATACCCTAATTGTTGCCATTAAACAAGGAGCAACAATAAGAGACCAACAAAAAGAGATTTTCAAAATCTGAAAAGTGTCAAAATTCACCCTTTTTCTATATTTACCAAGAAAAAATAGAAATTGGCATCCTTTGATGACATAGTTGGTTGGCCTAAAATGTAGGTGTATTTTTTTTAAAACAAAAAGTCCTCCCCTTGAAAATCTAGTTTTCATATTTTCTATTGTCTACATGAGTTTCTAAAATACAATTGAAGACCTAAGAATAGATAGTGTTAATTCTATGACCCAAGAAAGTTAGGCCACCTCATCTTTACAAGAATATGCTTTCCTATATATTCGAATTTTCTACAAACTAACAGAGGCTTTCTTACACTTCTACAAGTAGTGAATATTGTTATTAGATGGCGTACATGCAAGTATGTTGAAAATTGTTTTTGTCTATTCTTTTCAGATGTACTTAGTTTAATTACTTTGCACTCCATATTTTTTGTGGCTTGTTCTTGCGAACACGTATTACCAATGAATGATGAGTTCCAACCCTCTCAAGGCTACTATTCAAAGTACATAAACTTCAAAGCTACTATTTGACTACTTCTACTACAATTCAATTTTAAAGCTACTATTCAAGTATTCAACTATTCAAAAATTCTGACAAACTTTCCAATTCAAGAATCACACACTTCAAGTTGTGTTTTGAAATCCAAAACTTAGCGTTACGGACTTGCCTTTTACTATAACTTTTGAAGCATGAAGCAATCAGCTTGAAATTTTTATTGAAGATGGATGTTTTGATAGTTACCAAATCCTTTATTTTTATAAATTAAAAAAAAAATACATTTAAAAATCAATTTTACTAATTTGTCATACTTTGAGTAGAAAAGGGGGATTAGTACTAAGTGAATCTACAAAATTAATGAACTAGATATGAAATTTCTATGGCCTATTCGCACAATTAGGCATGCCCTTATCAAGGGGCATCTAAAATATGTTCACCCTATGTCCTCCACGTTCATGCAAATAGGCTCCCTTGCACACGCACTTTTGAACATTGAAGATCATTTCAAGATCATTAATTTGGTGAACTTTCTTCATCATGAAGTCCTTTCAAATAACAAGTTTCTAGTTGCTATGTAAATATGTTTTTTCTATTTTTACAAATTAAAACATCAAAATATCTATTTTCTTGAGATTTTGTACTTTTCAAGTTCTCTTAGTTAGAAAAACTTTCTACGCTTTTCTTTCTGAGGGTATAGTTTCTTCTTGAAGGTATATACATTGGCCACTACAAAATTAGCCACCAATTCTTGCAACTATCTAGATACATCTCTTAAAGACAAAGGGAATGATATTAAGAAGTTGGTCTCTAGTTGAGTATTGGAGATGCTATTTTGAAGATTTTTTCAAAACCAAGACCCTCAAATTGGGTATGTCTTATAACCCTTGAAGACCAAGGTCCAAGGGGGAGTTTATATTTCCAAAATTGTCATTATATATTACAAAATTTAACTTAAGAAAAATCATTTAATGATGACTTTAACAATAGTTATAAAATATAATCTATAGATCATATTAATATGGTTAAATCAAGTAGTACTCAAACTAATATTTTTCAATAAATTTTCAAGCCAAAAATTGAAAATTCCTTCTAAAATCATTTGTAGAAGTTTGTAAATTTTTTATACTAGTCTTTTTTGCACTCTAATTTTATAGTTTTTCAGAACTCTTCTTTGTCAAATATTTTATAATTTGATTCCTAAAGTCCCAAGGCCTTATTTCCATCAAGAAACACTCAAAATTGCCATTTCTATTGCAAAGTGCAAAAAACTTTAAAATTTGTTTTTTTTTGTATATCTAACCGTTGGATCTTGTACTAGACTATTGTAGTCTATAAATGTGTGGAAGAAATTATAGACACTATGGCAATATAGATTGCAACGGATATTTGCATTTAAAGTGAAGAACATAAGTCTTTTTCACCTTGCTTGACTAGCTTTTTTAAATCATCTTAACAGAAAAAAATTCTCTAGTGATTTTGAATTTCTAATTTTTTTATACTAAAGAATTGAATTGAAAGTCTAGGAATTTTTTTTAAATATTTAATTTCCACTCATTAGAAAAATGTTAAGTAGAAGTAGGTTCAAGAATGAAATAAATAGTAATCGTTGGTATTTCTAAGATGGAATTGGAACACATAATCTCAATGGTGAAATTGTTCTAGCAAGAGGTTTTAACCTTTTGAAATTTTGTAAGGGGAGTTTTTTGTCCGCTGCACCTAAAATAAGGGCTTTGTGCCATAATTTTTGCTCCTAGGCACAAATTGAAATAAAAATTATATTCCCAGAAACGTAATGTGTTTTTTCTATCTTTACAAAAAATTCAAAAAATCATGATGAATATTGAGACTGTAAAAAGCTACCCCAAAACCCATTTTGTCCTCCACAAGTACGTTTACATCGGAAACCAACATTTAAAAAAAAATCACTTCAAAAATTTAGTATTGCAAAACCATAGAAAACCATCATAATTACAATTAAACATTCTATATTAAAAAATTATTATTGTAAAATCTTCATGAAAATAAAAATATTCAATCTACAATCTATTTTAAAAGGAATTCTCAATTTTAGATTTCAAGTTTACACTGATAAATGTTTTGTAGTGGATTCAATAGTATCGATTGAATTTCTGGTCATAGTTTATAATTTTGTTTCAAGTCATTGTTGAACCAATTCTCTAAAAAGGTTGAATTTTACAATACTTAACACACTTTAAGAATCTAAACAAGTCAACAATCTTTAAAGAATTAAGTTCAACAATAAAAGTTTTAGTATTTAAAATATAAAACTTGCAGAGATTAAATTCAATTGCAGCTTTCATTGCATCCATTTTTGCATTTCATTTGAACTAAGAAAATGAGGCCCAACAACTTCAGTTTCTATCTTATGTCTCCATATTATCATACTACTAAAATCACAACGACCTCTATAATATCACAATTCAATTTTGAATAATTTTATAGAAACTCAATTGCTTTTGTAATAGCCATAGGATACTTTCTACTATATATTATGTATTCTTTTTGTGAAATATTTGAAAGTCAAATGGATACTTCTAAAAACATTTCAAAGAAACTTTTCAGACAACAAAACTATAGATAAATTCCATGTCTTTTTAAAATGTGATATTAAAGAATAAGGAAGCACCAACCGCTAGCGTTGTTCTACATATTCAAATGTGAAGATTCTACTTATATTGTTCACTTGATTAATTTATTCTTATTGCAATGTTTTCATCTTTGCAAAGGTTATTTTGCAAAAATTATGATATAAAGATTTTCTTTAACTACTTTATATTGCAGTATATAAATTTTTTCAAAGAATATTGTATGTGGATGTCAATATTTTCATTTAAAGATTATACATACTTTGTTTATCTACATTCTATTACATGAAAAATTGATAAAAGTAATATATTTAATGCGTAGCAAAGCAAGCGCCAATCGCTAGTTAATTTGTAAATATCTAAGGCACCTCATTTGGTGTCAATAAAACTTTGTCAAAAATAAGATCTTACCAAATCTCTATTTTTCCTATTTTATTTTTTGTTGGATATTCTTTTGTCTATTTTTAAGAAACAAAATTCAATTTTGAAAACAAAGATTGTTTTTTCCACATACTTAAATGTACTTCATCCATCTCATATAGTTCCTTTTGCAGTAAGTAACATTCATCATCTACCATTTGAATGCCAATTAGATGTCATCTCTCTTATAATACCTACAATTAACCCCTAAAAGACCAAGGCCTTTTTCCTGCCAAAAAACATTGAAAATTGCCATTTCTATAGCAAAGAGTAAAAAAAAAATTTACATTTTTTTTCACATCTAACCGTAGGATCTAATTGGTATAAAAAAGTGTGGAAAGAATTTCAGAATTTTTGACCGCACGCATTGCAAGATATTTGCGTGTAAAGTGGAAAAAACAAGTTTTTTTTATCACATTGCGGGACTAGATTTTTGACTTTGAACATTTTTAACATAAAATTTTTGCACTATAGAGTTTTGAGCTTTAAATCTTTATAGTGGAGAATTGAGTTGACAGTCTAGGAAAAAAAAAGAAATTCAAAAAAACTTAATTTTCACTCTTAAAAAAATTGTTAAGTAGAAGTAGTTATGAGATAGAAGGACAATCTAAAATATTAATATCTTCTAGATGGAACTGAAATGCACTAATTCAAATGGTGAGATTTTTCTAGCAAGTAATAAATTCAACCATGCAAATTTATTTTTTTGAAAAATTGCAAAAATTGCATTCATAAATGAATCCTACGCGTTATCTATTTCAAAAAGATGCTCCAACTGCCCAAAAAACAAGAATGTCCATAACTTCCTCATAGCAAATACAAATGAAATGAATAAAAGCTTTCCAGATAGAAAAAACTATAATCAATAAGAAAAAAAAGCTTAGAAAAAAAATTCAAATTTTTGCAACTTTTTTTTGCTGCCCGCCCCCAGTCTCCTATTTAGAGCTTATTTGGTCATAACTCTTGATTCCGGGCACCGATTGTGAAAAAAATTATATTCCCACAAAGCTTATCAGTTCTTCTATCTTCAAAAATTTAGCCTGTAGGTACCTGCCCAAAATCCCATTTGTCCTCCAAACGGACAACAGTCCTTTAAGGATTAATATTGACCCCTTTCTAAAACTATCCCCTACACATTCTTGCCTAAAATGTACTACTCCCTTTGTCCCACTAAAAATCTCCAAAAAGCTTCCCCACAAAGGATTAATTATATTTTTGGTCTTTGTGCTAGTGATGCATGCATTCAAAACCCAATAATCCGCCCCTTAGATGTATACAAAATCTCTAGCTTAGGTGATGTCGTTTAGGCATCCAAAATCCATACAAAAAGTCTTATGTTTGTAAATGCAGCCAGCTCCATCATTCTTAATGATTTTAAGGTTGGTAGCACTAAACAATAGGATTTTAGAAATATTTGCCCCAATTTACATATTTGCAACCAGGAAAACTAGCCCACTTCATGAACAAATCTTTGTAGTGCCCAAGTAGACACCAAAATGATCGTCAATACCATTGTCTAAGGAAGTTTAACAAGTACAAGGTGCCTCATATGGGCAAGACCAAGCTTTCTAAGAAAGGAATGTTCCTTAATCACTTAACTTGCCCCTAGGAGGTAATTCAACAAGGCCAATATTCAGTCAACAATCAAAATGAATAAATAGAGCTTTTTAGTAGGAAAGAATTGTGCTTGATTTAGAGTTTTTTATTGGGATACAAGGAGTACCTTTATTTACGAGAATTTAGGATCACTTTCAGGTACACCTGTATGAATTTTTTTAATTTTTTTAATTATGGTGTCCAAAAAATGCATAAGAAGGGATCCTAGAGCATATTTTTATTTAAAAAAAATGGAATCCATTTCCCAAAAAACCCACAAAAATAAGTGAAAAAATATTATAAAAAATAATTTTAAGTATATTTACAATATTTTAATTATTTTTTATTTATTTTTAAATTTTGGACAGTAAATGTTTCTTGTCATGTAGGGCTCGCCAAATGGTTTGGTGCAGGCTTTCGACACCACTTTCATCTTTGGTTTAGCTTCACTCCCCACTCATCCTTGCCACTCTCACGTATTAGAAAAGTTGTCATGCCACTTGAGATGGTAGGTTGGCCCACAGACTTTTGTCTATGGTGCCAAAATTCCACAACTAGCCTAACTAGTGGTAAAATTTCACTATTGAATAAGATCACAACCAAAAAAAATATGTGACTTCAATAGTTAGCAAGACTAGCAGGCTAGTATTTGGAGTGCCACACTTGGCAAGCCCTTGCATTTTTCTTCCCTGCCAGTGACTCTGGTGGAAGGGAGAAATGCTCCCGGCCAAGCTCAAGCCTGGGCCGGCCACGCATAACAAAAAGATTGGCGATGCCCGCAAGATGTTAAACCCAGTTTTTTTTTCACATCGACAACACACCATGCAGTAAATGGTGGATGTCCCTCCAAATTTAGACCATTGTGACTATGCCAAGACACTCGAGTCTGATCTTATGAGGCCCTCCAAAAAAAATTGGTTAAATCCATCTCATGAAGTAGGACCAATAAGGTGAAAATGCAAGAATCTGAGATAAAATTAACCCCTAAAAGCCCATTGTTCCTTTGGGGGGACAAATGGGATTTCAGACAGGTACCTACAAGCTGAATTTTTGTCCTCATTTTCTGAAACTTTTTTTGAAGATAGAAAAATTGCCAAGCTTCGTGGGAATATAATTTTTTTTTAGATCAGTGCCCGTGAACTAAAGTCATGCCCAAAATAAGCTCGAAACAGGAGAAAGGGGGGTAGCAAGAAAATTTTGCAAAATTTTTAATTTTTAATTTTTTTTCTCATAGATTATAATTTTGTCCATCTGGAAAGCTTTGATTCATTTCATTTGGATTTTTTATGACAAAGTTATAGATAATCTTGTTTTTTGGGCACTTAGAGCATCTTCTTGAAAAAAATAACTTGTAGGATTCATTTTTGAATGCAATTTTTACAATTTTTCAATTCCACATGATTTAGTTTTTTTGCTAAAACAATCTCACCATTGGGATTATTGATGTTTAATTCCATACAAAAGATATTGACATTTTAGATTTTCCTTCTATCTTGTACCTACTTCTACTTAACAATTTTTTTAATAATAAAAATTAAGTTTTTTTGAATTTGTTTTTGCTTTGTTTTCAACTCAATTCTCCACTATAAACACTTAAAGTTCAAAACTCTGTAGTGCAAAAGTTTAAAGTCAAAAATGTTCAAAGTCAAAAAATCCAGCACAATGTATTGAAAAACTTGTTTTTTTTACTTTAAAACACAGATATCTTGCAATCTGTGTGGTCAAAAATTCTGAAATCTTTTCTACACATTCTCATACTAATTAGGTGTAAGATTCTACGATTAGATGTGCAAAAAAAAAACAATTTTCAATTTTTTTAATTCTTTGCTATTAAAATGGCAGTTTTGAGTGTGTTTTTTTTGCAAAAAAGGCTTTGGGTCTTTAGGGGTTAAAAACAAAGCCCTCTATTTTGTGCTATTTAATTCTAAACCTTCTCTAGCTAATTTGGGGTCTCTGATTGCAAAAATGAATTCCAAATTTGCAAATTTTATCATGTATGGCAAATAAAAAATCCTTGCGTTTTTCTCCAGGGTAATTTTTTTGTGTTTTTTTTCTATTGGTTCTACTACGTGAGATGGATTTAACATCCTACGGCAATGCTCTAAGGTGTAGTTACTTTAGAGGATATTTGCATGCTAGACCAAACCGGATCTCCAACCGGATCTCCAATCGGACCCGGGGGGGTTCCATGCTGAAATTGTGAATCTGATTTCTAATGTGGAACTCTGGTCCCTCCTTTTCTCAACCCACCTTGATTATAGGACTTGCAAGTCTCGTTTGCCTCCCCCATCAACCCAACTTACTATTATTCTAAAAGTATCCTCCACTTGTCTTGTTGTCTCACCTCATTCATTGGTTGTCTCCATGGCACACATCATCCATTGGTTGCCACATGTCACATAATTCCAAACATTAATTAAAAAGTGGATTCTTTGTTTGAAGCTCCGGTGCACATCCGGAAGCATAGGCCCAACCTTCAAGTTTGACACGTGGAATTCTACCTCTGATCGGGTCCATAGGCCCTTAGAGCATCTCTTGCAGCCCTCCAAATAAGTTACTTTTTCAATCGAGATCTGTCTAATTTAAAGGGAATGGCCACTTGTAAATCCAACAATACAACTCACTAAATATACTTCCAACCAATCACAAGTCACATAACTTGCAAAAGCAATAAGTAAGACATGACAGTTGCTAATCCCAAGAGAAAATATAGAGTCTGTAGTGGGCACAAAGGCCCCCTTCAAATATGGCTTACTTGGGGGAAAAGTGAAAGTCTAGCCTGACGTACACTAGAATTGATTGCTTATCATCCAACAATTAGAGGAGAGAGGATACTTGGAGGGCTGCAGGAGATGCTCTTAGGCGGTAAACAACCCACATTATTCTTTCAAAACAAAAATAAAACCATGACCCTCATAAAAGGAGGGAGCTGGGAGAGTGGGAGTTTCATTGAAAGGACCCCAGTCAGACTTGGTACAGTACTAAAAAAACTGAATGCCCTCCCCCCACCAATGAAAGAAATAATCAAAAAAGAGACAGACAATCTTTACGCATCCACTCAAAACCACAGGGGATGTGCACCTTCCGCGCGCCCCGCAGTGTCCTTTGCGAAGCTTCCTTCCACCCGCTCCTACTCGTATTAAGAACTGACTAGTCTCTCTATACAAGCCGGCCCTTCTCCTTCCCCCAGCAGCAGAGCCAGAGATGGAGCTCGAGGTACCGCCATTCTATTTCCAGCTTCGGATTGCTCGCTTTGCGGTGTGACGGAAGGACTTTAGCGGAGTCGGATCCAATACTATTCTGAGCATCACGAGGGTGTGTGTTTGTACCGACCTACGCGCGTTCCGCGCTTGGAGCAGACAATCGGGATCGAGTCCAGAGCTTCTTCGCTGTAGGTCGTCGCTTGATCAAGGTGCGCTTCTTTCGCTATTATATTGCCTTGCTTGTGCTGTTCAGGATGAGGAAACGAATGTTTGTCTTTGTGAATTGTGAGCATGCATTTTTTACATTTCTTGCGGTTCAATTCGCGTGTTCTTGGAAAAAACTTGACGGAGGAGGGAGAGGCGCTGTGTGTGTGTTTGGTGTGTCGGTGTTCGGTACTCGATATATAGGCTTCGGGACATGGTAGTTGATGTCGTCAGAGTGAGCTTAGTAGCGTGCTGACGACTCGACCGAGGGCTTCGATGTGGTGCACATTTGTGCAAGTTTAGTAAATGCCAGCGAAGCGACATGAGGTACGGGGAGGTTCTTCACTATATAGAGCTTGGATCTGGTACGTGTTGATGAGCTCTTACGATTGCGTTGAGAAGCTAGCGTTTATGATGAGGGAGTGACGTACCCTTTGTCGTGTTAATTGTGCGCGTGCGTTGTTAGATTTCTTCTGGTGCGCGTATTCTTGAAAAGACGTTGGTTGAGGGAGGAGGCAGAGGTGGCTACTGATGGAGTGGAGATTGTAATGTGCTTTGATGTAGTGTTTAAATTTAGTACATGCCAGCGGAGAGGTGCTGCCGTGTACCTGGTGTTAAGGATGAAGAAGTGACGGTTTGTCGTGTAATTATGCGCGTGATTTCTACTTTGGTGACCTGTGATGCGCGTGTTCTTGGAAAGAGGTCGATAGAGGAGAGTATTCGGAGAGTTTTTGCAGAGATAGATCCGGTGCTACATATTCTGAGGGGTTTTCTTTCTTTTCTTTTACCGACCGGCGCGTATTGCGTTGAAAACCTGCGATGCGCGTGCTTTTGGAAAACTCGGCAGAGGGAGGAGGGAGAAGAGATGCTGTGTTCGTTCAGTATCAGTTTTTAGGGACACCGTAATTGACGTTGCAGGCGGAAGCGTCGTGAGTGTAGTTGCTATTGACTGGTCCGAGTGGAGATTGAAATGTGCTTTGAGATAGTACGTAAGCGTGTAATATAAGTTTTCTACATGCCATTGAAGCATATCAGTTATATGTTTGTCTTCAAAAGATTGTGGATTGTGGAGAGTCTTATGTGGTTTGATGTTACAATAGCTAGCGTGTAAGATTATTTTAGTACATGCCAGCGGAGAGTTGCTGTGTTTCTTCGGTGTCGGTTTTCGTTAGTCTTCGGGGCACGGTAATTTATATATTTCGCGGATGTCGTCAAGGGAGTGTAGCTGCTACTCGATCTCTGGGCAGAGTGGAGATTGTAATGTGCTCTGATGTAGTGTGAGTTAGTACATGCCTGCGAAAGCGAAGTGATGGTTTTTTTTTTCGTTCAATAGAAGCGTGAACAGTGCCACTTTCGATTTGGTTTTGCAGTGTTTGGCTCGTTTTTAATTCAGTGTATGTCCCTTAGGTCTGAAGCTCACCGAAAGCTTTGCGTTGTTTTGGCTCAATCGCGTTGAAGTTTGGCTGTGTGATTCTACGATCTTTTGGTCTGAGGAGAGATTTTGCTTTTGTGAAGGTTTTTCGAAGGTGTTCGGCCTGCTGGCCTGAATATTGGTTAAGACTTTGGGATCGCCAAGAAATATCTCGAGGCCTTCTTTATCTGCGACTGGATCCAGGATAATCTGGGAGACTACGTACCGTGATCGGTTTGGCGAAAGGGTAGTTACGGCATTGACATTGGCGGTTTTAAGAAAGGCTCGCGACAGATCGGAGATTATTTCACTCAGGTAGACGGGGATTGGCTCATTCTTGTGGCGATTATTGGGGAGAGGGTTGTTGGGCAAAGACATCGGAAGAGCAGTACCGTCCTGCTAACATGCAGAAGATGGCTAGTGCCTCGACCACGAAGTCGGGAGGTAACTCAGGGAAGAAGGTGACTATGGCAAGTGCCCTAGTTGGGGAGAAGCTGGCGCACTGGAGAGCCGACATTCGTCTAGGGCTCTACAAGTTATCTCATCCCTCGCTTCCGAAGCCGGATCGTGAAGCAGCGGAGGAATCGAACATCGTACAAAAATCGGTCGCCACTGGTACGCTGCTCCTGGTTCTGCTCAAACTATTTTCCAAGAATGTAGGTCAATTGCTGTTCACGAGAATGTCAGCGTTTGACCATCATTTTTACATTTGTATCAGGTTTCCGTCCTCTCTGATTTGAAGCTTGCTCGAATAGTTTCAGAAAAAGTAGAGACGGAACGAAAACAGGTTTTCAAGACCAATGCATAGGAAGTAGGGGTCGTGGAATTCGCTTGAGCACGTCAGTAAACTTAAGACGTGTTTGTTCTTGATGATAATTAATTATGGCAAGTAGAAATTTACAAATTTACAAATTATTTCTGTTATTTAAAATTGGCCATCAATTTGGAAAATTATCAAATCTGGAATATTCAGGATAAAATAGTACTCTGTATTGGGAGACGATAATGGATAGGAATTCAGTATCTCTAGAAAGATTTGAAGAGCGGTTGAAGAGTTTGTATGGAAGCCCTGGAACTCATGTAGGATGATCTTTTGCATCATGCAGAAAGAAGGCGGCAACAAGAAGCGAGGGCACGCGCCATTGCAAACGAGAAGAAATTTGCCAAGCGGAAGGCACAAGCTATGCGGGCGGGGTTTTCATCACCTTTGTAGTCTAGAAGTTTTGTAGGAATTGTACAGCGGAGGCAGGGTTTGTAGGACTCCAGGGCCAGCACCTCCTTTTAGTTTAGAGAAAGTCGACGTCTCGTTGGTGTCGGAATTTTCTGACCATATTACAGAGCCAGGCACATTATGCTTGCTGCTGTTAGAATACCGCAGTTTAATACTTCTGTGCAGTATGCTACCCATGCACAGATCTGATATTCTTTGAAGCAGTTCAAGATCATCATGTTTCACGCTCAGTAGAAGTTACACCTTTCGGAAGCGTACTGCATTAGCTCGTGAGGACAGCTACTGTCTAATTCGAAATTTTCCATCTTGGATGGATCGTTTACAACTTGTAATCAACAATCTTGATATGCTTTACTCAATTAGTGGCTGCAGAGATGTGGAGCTATCCTGTTTCACTATGAGATATCCAATAGAACTTTTGGTTTAGAGCATATCTGCATACTGAATGCAGTTCTTTGGACTTTTTTTATTTATTACTAAGAACGTGAACGCTGCAGTGTGCATTAATCACAGGTTTGCGTACAACAGATTCTATTGGATGAGTCGATGTGCTGGCTCCCACGCCGGCCAGACATTGAAGTTTGTACCGTTAAACTTGGCCAGTCGTGGAGACAAGCGCCGAACATCTTACAAGCCGAGCGTGGCCGACCAGAACTCAATTACCTTACTTTACTACTAAGTGGGGCATCTCCATCTTCACAAAGGTCACCTGCAAGTTCTTAAGTTCGTTTCAATCCATTTTACACACTGTTAGAGCTGTAGGGGATAATTACGTTTCACTTATTTCTATTGGCAGCGTCACTACCACTACATGACAGCATGCGTACGAGGAGATGTCTTCAACAATGAATGCGTGAAGTAGACACATTAATTGTACTTGAGCAGATTGAACGCACTCAACTCCGCTTGCAGAATTGTGGTACTAAGTCACGTGAAGATTCTGCAAACTAGCCTGGGCAGCCAATCTAATTGCAACACATTTGTTCTTTTGTTAGGTGAGATGGTTTGGTGAAATTGATGGTAACTTATGCCACTGCAGGACGACTGTTGCCGTATGACAGAACCTCATTTGGAACTAAGTTACGGGAGCTTGCTCTGAATCATGCTTTCATCAGGCAGAAGCAGAGGAAAGTGATCACATCAGTGAGTGCCGTTGTCAACTCTGCAAGCTCACAGCAACCGGGCACAATAACACGCAACACGGAAGATTTAAGCTTAGAAGAAGCAAAAGTGAGACGCCCAAGACACTCAGAAAACCAAGCATTCAAAGCAGATGCCACAAGTATATCTTTCCTGTGTTGTCATTAGGATTAGGACCTACATAACGTTAAGCACTGGCTGGATTTTTTCTGTTAAAAAATCGTGCCGTGTGTGACCACTTTGGGTTTGCGGGCTGGAGCGGGGACAAGTCACATGTTTTGCACTGTGACGAAACGTCACAAGATTTGGACCTTTAACGACTGATAGAGAATTTGAAACGAAACAAAACGAAATTTCAGCCTACGCTAAATGCTGTTGACGCAATTCACTTCTCTAGGTAACAATTACTAATGCTAGATGTTGGTGACAAAATTAACTTGTCAAGATTATGATAATTTTGGGTATCAAAGATTATGATAGTTTTGGGTATCAACGATGTTAGCTTGTGAACTTAGAGACATGAGTCTACAAGCCTTGAACCTTGTTGTAGGTATGTATCCCCCTATGTACCTACAATCATTTGAAGGTGTTTATAAAATTTGTACCTACTCCCTTAGTCTCGAAATGATTGTCCATGATTTTGTTGGTATGTTTTTGAGCCAATTGCATTGATCATATTGTAAAAAACATAACTAAGAAAGATTCCAAATTTTATATCACTAGAATCAATGAAGAACATTGCATGTGTTCATTGCAATTTCAATAAAATTAGCTACAAGAAAGTATTTTCTTAACCTACTCAAAACAGCCTTAAAAAAACATTGCATTCAAAGTAGACAATCATTTTGGGACGGAGGGAGTATAACATAAGTGCACTATAACATGGAAAGAGTCTATAATATAGGTACCTATAATATAGACACCTATAATCATAGAAGGTGTCTATACTATAGACTCCCAGGTTCATGGGCTTATAGATTCTATGTTCACGTATATGCTAGCACTCCCCATATTAATGAAGGATAGTTGGATATTCATTTGGGAGCATTAGTCCCCCCTCCCCCCTCAAGTCATCATCTATAATACTCCTCAATGTGGTGCTGCCCATTGAACAACACAATAGCATTAGAAGAGATTTGAGGCCTCTAGGAGACTGGGAGTTATCTTGCGTTTCTAAATTGCAGAAACACAAGATAACTGCTGGCTGATGTGGTTGAGAGAGTGTCACATCATTTAAGAAAAAACAAAAAACAACAACAATTGGCCTAAAATGATATTTGGGAGAATTTTTTAATTTTTTTAATTTTAATTTTTTTGAAACTTTTTTTTTTGACAGCCCATACCGGCTGTTCACAGATCTAGCCAGATTGAGGAAGGGGCCTGAAATGGCCCTCCAATGCCCTCCAATCTCTTCTACTGGGGCAAGTTTACATTAAAGGTGTCATAGCTAGTTCACTATGTTCAACTATGTAACAATGGTTTCCTTTGAAATCTAGTCTTGATTTGAAATATCTTTGACAAATAAGGTTAAAAAATATAATTCATGATTTTCAACTATTTGACTATGGTTATTTTCTACACTGAATAGGGGTATTAAGAGGACCAAAAAATTAAAGGGACTTATCTTCAAAAATGTATAGATATAGATATTTGAAACATGATGTACAGTCCCCGCATATTTCAATAACTATTGATGTACAGAAAAAGGTTGATATTTATATAGTGTGAGATATCGATTAATTAGTATAAATCCCCTTAATATCCCTATTTAGAATAATTCTTTTGTTTATGATGACTTGTATTTGTAATGGCTGAGTTTGTCAAAGCTTTATATTACCATCCAATTGCTAAAAAGTACATTCTTAACAAGGTAACAACATCTAACTGTGCCTAAATAAGGATTTAAGTATGGTCCTATTACAACATAATTGTAAAAGCTTTGATGGCTCTAATTGGTAGTTGAAAGGGAATTTTAGATTCTCTTCTTATATTTTTTTGGACTCTGTATGAATAAACTAGGAATTATCAAAATATTAAAAATAAGCATATTTGAAATTGATTCTAAGCTCTTGTATATAGAAGTTGTGTATTTCAAGTAAGAATCTAAATGGAACAATTATGCAAATTAATAGGACACAATTAGATATTGTCTCCTTATTTGAATGCCATTTGTGATCATGTAGAAAAATCATTATAAAATGATGTATAGACTCTCTAGATGAACAGTTTTTTCTAGATTTCTATTCAAGGCATCATATATGATGAAGTTTTGTGGAGCTTTGCCTAGAAATCTGTTAGTGGTGAAATTATATGGGTTTTTGCTTGAAGTACATTGAAGAAAATATCTTTTATGGGAAATTGCTTATGGCCTTGTAGAGGATGAAATTTTGTGAATTTTTTGCACTTAATTTTGTGGAATTTTAAGCGTATTAGACTTCCTTCCGAGCTCTTGTTGGAATTTTTGTAATAATGATTTTTATAAGATGATTAGTAGGGGTTGAAATTTTTGCGAGTATTTGCTATATGTATTGTAACAAGATATATCTTTGGAGGTAACAAGAGATATCATTGTCAAACATTGGGTGGATTGTAAGAAGAAATATCTTTTGTCCAATGTGCCTTAGAGGTTGAATTATTTTAGAAGGAAGAAAGGATTGGATGGAATAAATATGGCTTTGGATTAGGGCAAGTGCTCCCCCCTCCCCTTATGACTTTTCATTTTGTTAAAATTTGATGGCTGAATATGTCTCAACAATCCACCCAATGTTTGACTAGTCACTAGCTCATTCTTCTAGGAAAGCTAAGTTAAGAGGTTCTAAAACAATTCAAGGGCTAATGGAGTCTTCTCACTCCTAAGTAAGTATTGCACTTCTTGGTGTATTATTAGTGACCATGTCAAGATGGGGGCGCTTTTACAACCTTTTGCCATTCCAACTTAAAAAATTTATCACTATTTTTGTATTAGCCCTACAAAATGATTTAAAAATGTACCAAATGTAATTTCTATTCATCTTTGAAGAAAAATTGACTATAAATTGTTTGCCTATGTGCAATTCCTATAGAAAGAAGATTAACTCCCAAACAGACACTTTTAGCTCCTCTTGCCTTACAAGAAAATTGCTGATGGGCTCAAATGTTGATAAGTTAGACCCCAACAATGATGGTGAAAAAAGGACGCTCCAGCCAGCTATGACTCACCATCGCCTAATTCCAGCCTCGCCCATGCTGGAGATATGTTTTGCCCATCAATCCCTACACACTTTCAAATTGAACTTGGCGTTTGAACTTCAAACAATCATACATTAACCTCTGAAGGTCTCAATCCTTTTCTAAATTTTTGCATATTTTTGCTTATATCTTTGTACAGAACCGTCATTTACTTGAATTAATGAATTTGGTCATTAAGGAAAGTTGTCTTTTCTAGATATAAATATTACATTGGATGAATGAAAGATAGTTGGACAAAACAGTGTCTCAAAGCCCTCTGTTCATCATTCAAAATATGGATGCCAGAGTGCTTCAGGGTTAAAACACGTCCTTTCTTTTAACAGCTTTTGTTCCAAATTATTTATTTTTCCACTTAGAAATCATCAGACAACATGTATCTCCTGCTTACTTTGTTGCATTTGTAAACAAACAAATAAAAAAAGCCCTGTGCATTACTAATAACTTTTGTTTGAAACCCTTTACTTTTCCAGCTAGAAATTATCAAATTAATACATGTAGCAGTGGTGTTGCATCATAGTCATAGTGTCTATAAATGCGTAAAAAACAATGCCATTCTTTGTAACTTTCATTTGAAGCTCATTATTTTTACTCAGTTTTACTACCTTAGAGCATCTCCACCGAGGCACACCATATTGCCCCGGCAAATAGTTTGGTGAGCCTGGAAGCTTAGAGCTGTTCCACCAGTTGTAGCCTTTCTTGTTTTTCAATGCATGCCATTTGAAAAGTTTGTTGGCAACACTTCAACTTGCAATGTCTCATAAGATTGACTTGTGACAAGCTATTGACGAGAAGATAAACTTTGGGCTGTTGTGACCAAGTTCCAACTCTCATGACATTGCTAAACCAGGTGAGTTGCCTCCCCTAAGTGGAGGTATTATTCCCCTAGATACATGGACCCCTGGGGGAAAATTCAATTATAATGCTAAAGAACTCATTGGCTAGGCGCAGGCCAATAGTAGTTGATTTGTTAATATTTTGGACATCACTCCCTGGGGGGCTCCTGATTTTTGGGGAGCAAAGGGATACCAGAGAAAGTAAACAACTTTATGTTCTTGACAAACTCGGTCAACAATTAATTTGGCATCTCAGCAAGCCTATGCCTAAAGGCTCTGGGGTTTGTGGTAGCTTTAGCCGTTTCTGGGGGGTGCCGGTGGAGGAATGATAATGTTGCTGCCCCTTCCTCTCACCTTGCACAAGTTGTGTTTTGTCTTACTCATCCCTTTCCATGCGGACTGGTGGAGATGCTCTTAAATCACTTGTCAAATCCACACACATGCAACTGCTGTTTACTTTGCAGCATACTGCGTATAGTAGAACCTCCCTAATCTAATACTCTCTAAACCAATAAAGTGATGTCAGGAAATATTGATTGCCGGTTCCAACTTAACAATATGAACCACATATGAACATCATGACCCTCCCTAATGTATTAACCTCTCTAATGCAATGTGTTAGACAGGTCCCAACTCTATTACTTTTACTTGTCCAACCCAACAGAGAGGTTCCAGAAAACAACTCTTTGTAACTATTACTTGACATCTTTTACTTTTCCACCAACCCTTTACTTTTTCAACTCATCAAAAATCCACAAAAGTAGCTGTTTCGTTAGTAGGGATATAAACCTTTCAATAAAACAAATTCAGACAGTTCCCGTGTTTACCACTTTTGTTCAAAATCCTTTACCTTAATTTCCAGTCAACTCCGGATCATTACAAATCTCTGCTCTCCTGCACACCATCATCGGCTTCCTGTTCCTGTAACAGCGCCTGCCTCTAGATTCCGCACAGTTTGCTGATTGTCGGTAAGCACTTTCAAGCCCACTCTCAATCTCTAGCCAATGGCGTAATTGCAAAACAATTGTTGCTAGTGTGAATTTGAGCGGCTGTGTACTAGGTACAGTCTTGCTTGAAGTCTTGGGATACAGTCGACATGAAAACCATAAGTTTTCATTGCACAATTGGAGTGCATAGTAGTAGCGTGTTGTGAATTCTCGGTGTGTGTGTGGAATTGTGGATGCGTCTATATATATGCTTAATCCACTCACAGCAGTGTCTGATTTCGTTTAGTTTTTGAAGGTCTCCAATGAGGTTTCCAATGAGGTTTCCAATGAGGTTTCCAATGAGGTTTCCAATGAGGTTTCTGCGATTCTAAAGTGAAAGATTTTGAATCAGCTAGATTGCTAGCTTTTAGTTTCTTCTGTGGTATCCCCTGCTTAGTGATTGGATTGGGTGCATTGCGATGTGAAATTCTGGTTTTAAGAAAGAGCTGGTTGTGTAGGTGAATTGGGTGTTGGAATTTGGAAGCTATGTCGTTTTTGAAATCAGGAGTGCGGACACTGCTGGGCGCACGGACCAAGTGCACCGCTCGCTCGTCGACTTCGGCTCTTCTCCGAGATCATGGCAGCAACCCAGTCCCCGATCAGGTCCCCAGAATAATCAGGTCTGCCAATGAATCTCATATTTTTCTCTAAGAGCTAGATTGAAATGGGGTTAGTGTTCCTTTGTTTTTTCCAAAGGACTTAATCACTTGGCTAGTTTACAGCATGAAGGATCTAGCATTCTATAGGGTTTCTTCCTCAAGGTCCTATGCTTTGATGTCCCCTCATTCTAGCTTTAAGGTGCTCTTCAAAGTCTCTCATAAATTACAAATTTTATGGAGCAGGCGAGTAGGGTTTGTAACAAGGCTGGAATGGTGGTGTTGACAGTCTTATTAAGAGTCTAATTCAGAAAATTATGACAATTAAACTATCCACTCAATAGGGGTTGATATCATTACGGCTTGGTATCTTAAGGGATTGGTATCATTGATCTTTGGTTTTATGAATGTATTTCTGTTCTCAAATCTGACCTAATGGGCTATGGCTATGGTGGAGCAGCTCGCTCTCGAAGCAAGGAGCTACGGGGTTGGATAAAATGGAGAGGACGACACCGACAAGGAAAATGAGTACACTTCAGATTCCGAAAGCGCCAACTGTCCAAGGAATGCTCACGGTGGCAGAATTGCAAGAACTTGCTCGAACCAAGACCATCGACACCGTCATCGTCGGGCTCACGGATTGCTATGGTCGGCTAGTTGGAAAAAGGTACCACATTACCCCAATTCAAATTCTAGTCTCAGTTCATGTGTGATTGCTGCTCAGTCTAAAATTGTCAACAAATTAATGACCCTGATTGAATAAGGGTTTTGGAATAGGGTTGAGAGTTCTATGAGTTCAAGGAGAATTCAAGCATGTAACTCCTTTGGGTTTGATGCGCAGATACACAGCCGATTTTTTCTTGGAGAGTGCTGTGGACGATGGGACGCATGCTTGTTCTTATCTTCTGGCGACAGATATGGACATGGAGCCAGTTCCCGGGTACAAGTTTGCTAGCTGGGAGGCTGGCTATGGTGACATCCACCTCGTTCCTGATATGAAGACACTGCGGGTGGCAAGCTGGTACTATTCTGCCTAAAATTTCCAGGTTCTCAATGTATATTTTTACCGTCATGGCTGGTTTGTACCATACAGGACCCGGAGGAAACTCCATGTGCCTTAGAGTTTGTTTATGCCAGCAAATTGACTGCTTCTATGCTTGCGAAACTGAATCATTATTCTAATAGTTGAATTGTGGTACGATGGACTAAAATTTGTATGATTGCAGGTTAGAGAAGACGGCCTTGGTGCTGTGTGACGTGGTTCAGGACGACCACAAGCTAGCTCCTCATGCTCCACGCTCCGTTCTGCAAAATCAAATGAAGGCTGCACAAGAAGTGGGTTCATTTACGCCCATGGCTGCTTCGGAGCTTGAGTATTTTCTTTACAAGGACAAATACGAAGAAACCAAGGTGCGATTCTTGTTTTTTGTGTTCTATTTTGAAGATTTAATAATTCACTGGAAATAGAATTCTTAGAATCCTTGGCACACAGTTTAAGCCCTTAGCATGAACAGAGTGCTTTGGCGGTAATGTTTTGTCCTAATAACTCGAATCCGAAATACTGCTTGATGAAATTGAGGTACATGATATAGTTTTATAAAGATATAACCAAATCTATGCAAACATTTAAAAGGATTTGGGTGTTGTAGGGTTCAGGGAGTGATATCTTTCTGGTATGTTCTGTGCAGAGTAAAGGCTACATGAACCTTAGACCAGCGGGTTGGGTACGGGAGGACTACCACATTTTCCAGGGAACTCGTGGGGAATATTTTCACGGTATACGCAAGTTAACCTTCATTTGTTTTGTCAACCATTTCGTTTTTTTGATGCAGTAAGTTTTTGAGAATGTTTTATTCTATTTTACCTACATTAATTTTGATTTTTTCTATGGTTGGGCTGACCTTTACATACTCTCGTCTTGACAGGTCCTGCGAGGCGTCATTTAGAAGCTTCTGGGGTTCCAGTGGAGAACAGGTAACTCGGAATTCCTCTATTCTATATTAACAGCTGTTATGTTATGAGAGACTCATATCGTAGCTGCACTCCCGATGCAACCTATGAATTATTTTATTACTTTATTTTAGGGATTAGGGCTCAAATTTAGGTAGCAGCAAACACTAAGCAAACACTATTGTAAGAACTTACTCAAATTGCAGATGTTGCTCGTCTTTGATGCAATTGGTCTCCTCTCTTTGGTCCAGAGCCAACAAAGGGCATCTATATTTTAAAAATGTAGTTGAGAGTTAAACTTTGCGATTTTAGTTATGATCTTGAATGCATCCTGCTGTTGTTTGCTTGCAGTAAGGGAGAATTTGGGCTTGGACAGCATGAGCTGAACGTGAAATATGCCGAAGTTCTGGAAATGGCTGATCGCCATAGTGTTTACAAGCAGGTATGCCTTTCTCAACAGCCATACTTGCATTTAAGTTCAGACATTAGAATCCATGAGAAGACAAAAATGAAATGACCTTTTCACAAAGCAAACTAGATAACCTTTTGATACCCGGTTCAAGAGGTTGTCTAGTCCAATTTATAAGGTCTATTACTGTTCGTAAGTTGCTAGGATAACAGAACAACCTTCTTTGGTTTTGCAGTGTCTGAAGGAGCTTGCAGATTCCATGGGCGTTTCTGTTACCTTTATGGCCAAGCCCGACGCATCACAACCAGGCTCTAGCTGCCACATTCATCTTAGTCTTTGGAACGATGGGCGTAACATATTTGCTGGGGACAAAATGTTGGGCTCCACGAAATGCAGGTTTGTAATTATGTTCTATTCTTGTAATTTAATCAATCTTTCCAAAATAGTTGTAAGAACAAAGAGTTCAACCACTACTAGTTGCACAATATTTTTCATAAGTCCTTACATACTCTAACACATATGGAAGAAGACATGTCACTAGTATATCAGCAGCTCAATGGGTTTGTGCAAATCGCTTCGTAGTAGTTAGGTTGTGAGTTATGCTTTTTACAACTTGCCAACTTTAATATGCTTGGACCAGATGAACTGTTCAAGGGCTATATCATCCGAACCAAAATATGCCCTTTGTTTTTTCTCTCTTCTGAAGATTTGTTTCACTGTTGATGTGTAGTGCTGAATTCATTTGGTTCTTGGGCGGATGGATGAAGCACACACCAGAGCTGATGTGCTTTTACGCTCCCAACGTTAATTCCTACAAGCGCTACGTTTCAGGCAGCTGGGCTCCCACGCAGATAGCTTGGTAGGTTCCTCACATACCTTGGATCATTAACCTGAACTTACCTCATGATTTCACTCAATTGCTGCAAGACACACAACTGTAGTTGTTTTCTATTTCAGTTTTGAATCGAGTAAATTTTCATTCATTTATTAAAGCATGCTAAACTTATGATCCTTGGTTGAAACAGGAGCCGGGACAATCGAACTGCACCTTTCCGTGTACTTGGGTCAGGAAAATCCTTGCGCATTGAATGCAGACTGCCCGGCGCCGACTGCAATGTGTACTTGGCCTTTGCTGCTGCTCTTGCTTCTGGAATGGACGGCATTCGCAACCAAATTGAGCCTCCACCCCAACTGGAAGGCAATGTGTACTTTGCCAAGGATCTTTTGACGATTCCTCAATCACTGGTAGGGACCGTGTCGTAAAACTCTCACCATAGTAGAGATATTCACCATAGTTCCCCCATTTGTTCATTGAATTTATAATTCTGATTGAATTTGTAGACGCTAGCTAGTTTTTATGGTTGTCTTTGTGTTTGATTTAGGATTGAAACTCTTTGAATTAATAGATGATTCTAGTTTGCGTAGGAAACAGGCCATCCCTCCATCTCTAGCTAGGACCAGATTTTTTTTCATTATCTCATTCAACTATGTATTTGTTAAGGCAAAGTAGATTGTTTTTTTGGATTTTACTCTGATTTTGTATCACACTCGTTGATGTGAACAGGGAGCAGCTACAACAGCTTTCAAGAACAGTACATTTGCTAAGGAAATGCTGGGAGAGGATGTTCACCACCATTACCACCACTTCTTTGAATCTGAGCTACTTGCTTACCAACAAGCAGTCACAGATTGGGAAAAAGCTCGATATTTTGAGCAAATTTAAACCTTGAATTACTGTTTTTCTTGTTTAAGAGTTACTTCAGGTTGTTAGTGGTAGAGCAGGTACTCATGAAAGCTCGATATTTTGAGCAAATTTGAACCTTAGATTAGTGCTTTTCTGTTTGAGAGGTACTTCAGGTTGTGAGTTGTAGAGCAGGTAACAACAGCTACTCCTGAGAAGTGGATCGAATAGGGAAGGATATGTAGCATTTCCTGCAGGTGGCTTTGTCAGGATGACACGAAGAGATCTCTGGCAAATAACCTTGAAAGGAAGGAGCCCATGACCGTGCACAACTGTCGATGGTGTGTGTTATGGGGTTGGAGATATTGAATTTCAAAGAAACTACTTAACGGTTTAACGACGGGGCGGTATACAAGGGTCCTACGGATCCTTCTATGTAAAATACGGTGGAAACACCCAAAACCGTCACAATAAGCAATTCAGCATAGTTGGAGGCATCTGTTCCTCAAAATAATATTTTTATAGTATTAGCAATTGAAAATCATGAATTCAAAAAAAAAAAAAAAAATATATATATATATATATATATTTTTTTTTTGGATATGGCATGTAATTTCTATGAACTTTTGAAGTGATAGCTCCCTAGATCATTGAAATATCACATAGGTGGACCTGAAACTGAATCTGAAAAAAGCAGCAATGAACTAATTGCAATTGCAGAAGTCTAGAGACACTTCAAGGAAAATCTATGGTACATGAATGGATACAGAGATGCTTTTGGATGTTTCTACCTTAGAAGTGTAGAATTTTGTGTGAAAAGGGGAGGTCTTGCATAGAAGTTTGACCTCCAGCGAATACTCTTGGTTTTTTCTAAGCGAATGATTTACACGGTATACAAAAAGATGATTCCATGGTGAGTAGTCTGGTGTTACAGGGTGAAATTCTTGACTTAGTTGAATAAAGTCTATTTTGAAAAAGCTATGCATGATTCATTAGATACAAAGAGTATAGAATGAAAAATTCTAAAGTTACAATGTCATTGATTAAAATTATCAATAATATAGATTAGAGAAAATTTCAGGTCTTTAGAGGGTTGCTCCACAACCCTCCAAGGTACCCTGAAACTTATTTTTGTTTTGCTCAAAAACTTGTTTTTCTCCTATTTTCGCCCTGTTGAAACTGTAATGGCAGGAACCCAAAATTCCAAACAAAAAAATATTTAAAAAAAAAAATTATTCTTAAAAAAAAAAAAAAAAAAAAATTGCAAAACTCGACTACTCCGACGAGTAGTGAGAGACTTTGACTGCTCATCAAGAGCATTTTCAAAGTTGACAGGCCATGCAAAAAATAGCATGGCATGTCAACTTCAGACAGCCCTCCAAGGGGCTGAATTTTTCTCTAATGGATAGTAGTGATCTTATGTCTTTATTTTTCTCAAGCCATTGGTGAATATTCTTTTCTATATATTGAAACTTGGTTTGATAGGCAATAATGTGATAGAAATAAGAATGTCAAAATAGACCAAGAATTCATGAAATAAATGAACAAATGAACTTGTCGCAAAAGAAATTTTAATATGTAGTCTACATTAGTTTTAGTTTCTTAAAAAGTTTTTTTGAAACAATAGTGAAGTGATCAAAAAGTGGCATATCATTTCATGTAGTTTTCAAAATGTGATTGTAATAATTTTCATACCAAAAGAAAAGATAATTAGTAAACATGAAAAAAAATTCAATTAATTTGAATAATAGCATAGAATTTTTAAGTAATAATTTTATTTGTATAGCTTTAACAATGATTTTAAACTCAAATTGCCTCTATTATAATAAATTTAATTTACAAATTATTAACTAATAAAATTTTGATATATATAACTCCAAAGAAAGTTGGAGTATGATGATTCACATGAATGCGCTCATGTGGCTTCATTTCATGGCTATTGTCGTATGGCATTATGATTCCATAGTTACAAATTGTGGCTTATTTTACAACTTTCATCTTTTGGCCTTAAAATCCCTCACCAAATCATGGTTTCATTTCTTGGCTTTATTTGTCATATCTTCATTTTATGGCTTTAGTCATATGACCTCAAAATTTTATGGCCAATTCATATCTACTTATCTCTTCACATCTAGTATATCATATAATCGTAAATACTAAAATATATATAACAAATTGTCGACTAAATCAGGTTCAACCTAAAGGTCATATATAGAATAAGTGATGAAAATAATTTATTCTCCAATATGAAAAATATTGTTTGACTATTCAAAAGACTCTTATAGTCCTCGACACCCATCCATTGCGTTAGTTAGGATAAAAGAAGATTTATCCTTGGTAGACTAAATACTTTGGTAGATGGCAAAACCTTTATATGCCGCAAAAATTGCATTTGGCGGACTCAAAATGACCTTCAGTGAATGCAAGAGAGTCACAAAGAAGTCAAAGAAGTTCAAAGATGGGTTGACATGCAAACATTGAATGAAAGATGGTACAAGATGTTCAATGATTAGGAGGCTGTGTCTAAGGTCAAAGTATCTACGTCTATATCCAATGAACATCAAACATCCAAATAATTTTGACATGGAACAATATTGTTTTGTATTCTTGGAAACTTTTGACCTTTCAAGTTTGAAATGATTTGAAATGATTCAATTTCAAAGTATCTTTGGCAATTGAAACAACATTAGCTAGAGACATGCTATAATCCCTAGAATTCTTTCATATTCATGCTTCAAAATACTTGTCTCCAAAGCAAGGCTAAAATCTTTATCTATATTTAATTTTTAACTTATTCAACCATTAGAAGCTTTTGTTAATTTATTCAAGTACATCCTTCCAAGGTTTAGAGTAAACATTGCCATCAATCATAAGCTCAAAGTGCCTAAACTTCAAAATGTAGGCTTTTCTAATCCTTCTAAAAGATGACCTTTTGCCTTTCAACATTTTTAGAAAAAAACACAAATGTTTCATAACTTTTACATATTAGTCAATATGTTGGAAAATACATTGAGAACATATGTAAAAAACACCCCCAAAAGCTTTCTAATTAATTTGTTAAAAACTATAGTGTATAAGGTGATACTAAATGAAAGAAAAACAAAACTACTAACTTTTACAAAAGATTGAGAACTATTAATTCCAATAGTGAAAATGTTCTTGTAAACAATTGGTATGTTTTTTTTGTTTTTGTTTGAAAATCGAATCAAAATACAATTTTATCAATTTTCCTACCTTCATTGCTCACAAAATATAACTTCTCATTACTTTCACCTTGTTATTTGGGATTCAAATGTTTTTGAGTAGATATCAATCTATGCAATCCAGTAGAATCAATCAATAACTTTTTAGAATGTATTTTCAACTATCCACTTTGACATTGAAATTAAAAAACCTTTTAACTTTGCAATATTGATCAAAGTCAATAGAGCCTTATCCAAAATCTCAAAAAACCAAAGCAGTCGCTTTAGACCTTGAGAAGTTAATATCATTTATTTCAATTTAATGATCTATGTAAATAAATATTGAAGCAAACAAGAAGCAACTACAACACACTATGAATTAAAACCATACTATGAGCTATGAACTAAAGCCTACTATTAACCAAATCACAAAAATTTGAACTCAAAGACTGCGTACTTCTAAAGCACGTCGTTTTTTAATTAGCTTTTTCCAACGCAAAACTGCTCTTTTAACAACAATATGACTTTGAACAGCTTCAACAATCTTTCTTGTATTTTTTTCACTTTTCAAGTTTCTTATAATTGCATTGTACGCATTTATGACAAAGGCATTTTTTACTTTAATCACTCTTAGCAACCGAAGACAAAACAATGCAAGAACAACAATACATATCAATCCGCCGCTTCCGGTTGTAAACATGGTAAGTGATTTATACCTCCAATAATCTTTGGGTACAATTGACACTGCAGCACTGAAGTACGCACAAATTAGAAAAACAATGGACATAAACAATACCACCACCGCGGCTTGAACACTTTTTTGTGCAACTTTAACTTCACGTTGTATACCTTCATGTGATATGGGCAAAAATGGAATCATTGCCAATATGATGGACGCCATTGAAAGATAAAATGTTAAATTATCGCAAAACATAAATGCTTCAACGGAAGGATGATCAAATAGTGCGTACCCATTCAACCAATCTTCAGATTCACCACTCGCGAATCCGAGAGGTGGTTGAAGAGGCCCAACAAATGATGCGGTTGCTACTAGAGCTGCGGTAACAGAAACTGCATTTGCTGCCGCAAAGAGATTGTTTAAGGATTCTTGTGTTTGTTTGGTAAATTTTTCATACCACCATTGACGAACTTCTTCTGGAGTTGCGGCACATAATTCTGGACAATATCCATCAAGGTTCGTTTTGTTCATATCAAGACCAGCTTGCATCAAAAGTTCCATACAACTGATGAGTTCCGAAGAACGTTTATTTTTCCTTGGTAATTTATGTCGGAAATGGTCGATACTTATGTAATCTGCCGATGTGAAATAATAAATTTCATCAAATTCTTCATCAAATGCCCTCGTAGCGTAATGTAATGCAGTATTGCCACGTACATCAGTTGCAAATGGATTCACTCTTTCATTTGCTAAGAAAATTTGGACTGCAAGAGGGTTTCCACTAGCTGTTGCTAAACTTATAGCAGGTACTTTTGAATGTGGGTCTTTTTTCTTGGAAACATTAATAACGCATTTATCGACAAGGTCTAATTCCTAAATACGTAAGCAAAAGAATTAAAAAACTGATAAAATTCAATTATAAACACCACTCTTACATATTGCATGTAATTTTGAATAAATAATCCTTTGGAAATAAATCTTTTAAAAATAATTGCTACCTATTATATGTATACAAATATACATACATGCATACATTTTATAAAGTTTTCTTATTATCTATTTGTTGTATTTGTTCAATACACAAAATTTTGTAACTTAAATTACATAATTTTTGACCCAAAATATTAAAATCATTAGGAATTTTTACTATCTTATGTTCATTTACTTACTTTCAAAAATAATTGTATCATTTGAGTATGGCCTTTGAAAGCAGCTAATTGGAATGGCGTGAGTTTAAAAGTATGATGAGAATGTTCACATAATGCATTTAGATCAAGTTTGTGTTTATCTAATATATCAGAATCTGCGTCATAACTTTTACGGGCATTTAAAAGAGCCTCAACAACATTACGGTGGTTATGAAGAACTGCAATGTGGAGAGCTGTAACCCCAGCTGATGTGTGCAATTTGGTTATGTTTTGATGCCTTGAAAATAAGTCCCATTGAGTAGATGTAGTAGCGTTCAATTTTGTTCTCAAATCTTCAGCAAATACTCTCACAGCAACAAAATTACCTTGCGATGCTGCACGATGGAGTGGTGTTCTTCCTGCAAAGTCTCCAATATTGAGTTGTAGTACGTCCAAACAATGGAAATCTATTATTTTAAAAATAGTCGTCATTTGATAATCTTCAATGTCAAAGTTATCCGCTAAAACATGCAACGGAGTTCGACCATTACTATCGAGAAGATTCAATATGTACGGTATTAAACCCTCTCCCAAACATGTACAAATGTTTTTCAAAAGCAACATTCCTTCATCACCAACATATATACTTCCAAACAATTGATGTAAAACAAACTCATTCCCCCATATCATAGATTGTTCAATACTTGCACCTTCATCACTAGTAATCAAGTATCGACGTGCTCGAAGGCTTTTAAATTCTAATCTATCAAACCAATTCCAATTATGACCTTGTTTTATTTGTTTTAAAATAGGATCAACTAATTCTCGAATCTTTTCTAAATTTTCAACCCCTATATTTCCGTCGTCAAAATCTTTACTCCAATGAGTTATGAGCGGAATTGATGTATTTGCAAAATCATGCATATGAATGGAATCAATTACTGAATATTTTTTGGCGCATTCAAGAATTTCAATGATGTTTTGATTTCCATTGATAGCGGCAAGTTGATAAGCATTCATTCCAAGCTCAGTGTCCGGGACCTCAAGAAGCTGTCGAATTTTCAAGTTTTTTTTTGCTGTTTTAAAAGCTACATTTAGAAATATTCTAACAAGAACTTCAGAATTCACAAGGATTGCAGCTGTTAGAGAAGTTTTCATTTGCTTGTTGATTTCAAACACTAAGTCAGGTTTCTCTTCTAAAAACCCATACACCTTTTTGAACTCGTGTTTGGCAATGGCATCAAAAAATGCATTAATTGTATTGTTTTCGTCAAATTCATCATGATTGGTAAAAATTTGTGAGCTTGATCTTTTTAAGCCCCAAAATACTTTTGCTAAACCATCAACGTGATGATTATTGTCATTATTCTCGGATTGTGTATCTAATAATGAATTTCTTGAATTTAATAAAAATTCTGTTAGTTTTGAAGATATTGTTGCCAAATTCGAATCCATCCGCTTAAGCATCTCCAACAAATGGTCATAGGGTCTTGGCTCAGTAGAAGACCTTGGTGGCAAAATAAGATCTACAAACATTTCGGCTACTCCAGCCTCTACTGCAAATTCTTTCAAACTTCCTTCTGAAATCTTCATTAGAACTTGACTTATATATTTAATTTTCTGGAATATAGTATGTAATTTTTTGACAATAAGATGATGACTTGCTAAAATCACATGATAAACTTAATTCAAAAGTGACTAATCAAGTTGTGGTGTCCATCTTTTTGAAATCAAAAGGATTTCATTGATAAGTCATTGCAATATACATGATATCAAAAATATCAAAGATTTAAACCAATTAGGATTTTTTTGGGATCCACATAAAGACTTTTTCTCAACTTTTTCTCATACTTATCCTAAAGCAATCATAAGATTTATTAATCAAATTCAAATTTTAAGCTTTATTGAAAAGATTATATACCATTAAGTTTTTTGAAATATTGTGAAAAATTTAATGTACAACTGAATTCAATTTTCTATTTGAATACATTAGATGAAAATAATTATATTTATAAAATTCATATGAACAGACGTACCATTTTTGGCAAGTGCTTTAGTGGAAATTGTAAGTGAATCCAATATTCTTGTATATACTGCAACATGGCTTTATTTACATTGGTAATTAAACATATTAAATCAACATAAAGTCTCTGGTTTAAAATGAAAACTACTATGATTAAAAATCAATAGAGAAAAACTACCAATGTTTACATACAATGAAATCATTTTCAAGTTTAGCGTAACATTTGGTAATGAATCATTAAATAGTGCTCAATATGATTGGACTATGAATAGAATTTGTGCTCAATGCCTAGTTAAGATTTGGCTACGAATGGAGTATACTTCTAATATTTTTAAATTTGTTTATAAATGAACTTGAAATTTTCATAGATTGACAAACTTTAGTGTCAATAAACAAATCTGAAGGATATTCAAAATGCCGTATTATAAATTTTAATCAAAAAATTGGTATTACAAATGATTTCTAAGATGCTTTATTAATTCAAAGTTCTAAATTTTTCTACAAATTGCCATGATATTATATTCTAATGCACAATATGGATCTATTTTAATTTGCCAATGTAGAGTTCACTAATTGTGAGCAAAGTTGTTACCTTGTGAATTAAGACTTGCATAATTGGAGCTGAATATCCCATTAGTAGCCATGCACAACCTTCAATTAAAGTTTGCAATGTTGTAATTTCCATTTTAAAATATTCTTGACCTAGTTTATGAATCAATTTTCTATTATTTGATTTACACATAGCTTTCCAATCTTTATTTGTTGAAATCTCTACCTTTTCAAACCTTCTAAAATTTATATACAATATCCATTAATTTAATTAATCAATAACATCTCATTGATTGAAACATTTTCTCAAAAATGATACATAATACAACCTTTGATATTCAAAGGTGACAAATGTTACAACTACTTCTAACTTTCTGTACATAAAAATATTTTTTGAGTTCTTAATATGGGAAAAAATAAAATTTTCAAAAAGTAATTTAACAAAATGTAGTACAATTATTACAATACAATCAACTATAAGCTTCTATAAAAATGCAATACATGATCAAAGTTGCAAGATTTATAAAATATATTCAAAATTAAGTAATATAGCCATCTTCGAGGTGTTTAAAATGACATTGTTTATGTGTAATAAAATATTTTTATAAATGTCATTAGAGAATTATTGACGAAATATATTGAAGCTAATCAAATCTATATAAATAGTATAAAATGAAGTCTTTTAAAACCATGGATATTCATAAATTATAATGCATGTTTTTTTTTAAAAAATTTAGAGGATAGTATTTAAATAAATATATTATGCTTCATCACTAAACATAATGATACTGTATCAAATACTAAAATTTGAAATTTTAGAATTTATTCAAGATTTATTCAAGTTGCTTAAAAAGTAACACAATAATAGTGTCAAGTGGATGGAAAACATCATTGAGCAAAAGGTAATTAATTTTCAACATCAATGTTGTCTAATTCAAATTTTCAAAATAAACTTTAAAATTTCATAAAATAAAAAATGGTATTATTTAAAATATAATTTTAGCAAAGTCCAATATTTTTTTAATTACTTATTGAAGCTCAAAACTAAAAGAATCTACTAGAGCTTTGTTACTTTCACTACGGGCAACAATTAATCTAAATAAATAGAATTTCAAATCCTATAACATAATAAATTTATATAAATTCTAATGATGAACTCTAGATCAAAGTTTGTTTAGGTGATATAAATACACACATATATACATACATACATACATACATTATATATATATTTATGTATAGAATTTCTGTTTTAAACTTCATTAATATTTGATAATTTGAAGGATCATTAGATGTTTTTTGAAAGCTTTGGAGGGCCGTTTCAGAGCTGTTCCCCTTGATGTAAATCTGTGCACTACTGCCAAATATTAAATAATGAAAAAACTTAAAAATTTAAATCTTAAAATAAATAATGATATTTGACATGGCAGTCTTCCAACCACGTCAAATTGCTTATGTGGCAAAGTTCTGATGTTCTCCATTGCTTGAGAACTTGCGACCTTGTTTGGGCCCAAAATCTAATCTAATGTTTAAGGTTGATTGAGTACCTTATTCTTTTTTCTTTTGTATGATTTCAACTCTATCCAATGATGATGTTTACAAGCAAATGCTAATTTTTACTCTATTTTTTATATTGGGATAAGTTTTTTTGGGAGCAATGCGATTCTTAAAGCCAAGCCCATCAACTTTTGAGGCTTATCGTTTGGTTTTTGAGTTGCTATGCAACCAGACATCTTCTACTTTGTCAAAATAGTAGAAACAATGGAATATGACACATTCATTTTCTCTACAGTATCTTTAAATTTCATCCTAGCTTGTTACATTTGATGTGACATATTCATTTTATCTGTTATATCCTTATACTTATCCTAACTTGTTGCATTCCAACTACTAGAGCTCCCTCTTCTATGTTTAATGTTCTTGTCCTCATTGTAAGAGTGAAATCTAGGAAAAAACAAATTGTATAAGCATCAAACTATAAACCCTTGGCTAAAAAAAGCAAACAAGTAAAAGGAAAAGAGAAACTCGCAGAATGTTGAAGCAAAATTAATCAAATCCTAAGCACTATACTAGGTAGTAATCAATCAAGTGTTGAAATGTGGTAACCCCTAAGCATTTAAAGTTCTATAGAATTCATGATTTGAGAAAAATAATCACAAATTACTATTTGGAAGAATATTTTGGAATTCATATACAAATAAAAGTTGTAGATTTTAAGTTGTAGATTCTATTTGTACAATGCTATAACCAATATTTTTTTATAAATTTTGAAAGAGAAATTTTAGATTTCCTCCTAAATTCAATCACAATCAAAATGCTATCATTTTCTGATTAAAATTTGTTGGAATGGATTTGAAATGAGGTTCTCTTGATGTGATTATTTTTCAAAACTTTTGTGTTCTTAAAATCTAAGACTTCATTTTTGCAAATTCAGTTTGAACTAGAGTCAATGTTTTAGGACATACTTGCACATCTGTAATTTTAGAAAAATATACATGTATGCTAGTAACACCAAATCTAACCATTAGATAGGACAACAATTTGATGAAGTATCTCCACAAATTAGGATGACTTTCATCCAAGCAATAACGAGAATGACGGATACTTGAGTTTCAATCTATTTGTCATCCTTAAATTGCTTGTTGGAACACTTAGGAGTTAATGTACCATTGTAATAAGGTAGAATACCCAATAGTGCACCTGTTCCCATTCTTGTACCCTAAACTATAACTAAATCTATCCCTAGACTTCTCATTAATGTGTGCTTGAAATGTTTAATTTTAATTTGTTGACATATTTGGACACATATCTAACTCTCATTAGCTAACTACAAATTTTAATTTTGGGTCTAACTATGTGACAATTTCAGTGGTTTAGGAAGCTGCTACTGTGAAAAATCATAGAAATTACATACTACAACCAAAAAATCTATTTTTTTTTTAATATTCATAATGTTCACTCACTAATACTACAAAAATATTATAGTTAGGAAAAGGCGCCTCCAACTATGGTGAATTGCTTATATTGAAGGTTTTGGGTGTTTCTACCTTATGTCTATAAGGAATAAGGAATGAAGACACTTGTATAACTAACAACATGATGTAGCTACAAAGATCTATGCCAGTTGCGAAGGCATTGGCGTTGTATGCCAGTTGTAATTAGGAGGTGAATGTGCACATTGCTAGTAGTGATGGACATGTTGAGGAGACAATTTTGTAAGATTATTGGACCCAACTATACAATTGGTTACAGACTTACAGGAACATTATGAAATTTTCAGTCAATTTTCACTAGAAAGTTCATCAACTTCAAGAAGCTCTAGCACGCTAAAAAATGATCCAATTTTGAAACCGCAAATTGCAATGAAGTGCACTTTAACTTCATAACAAGTGAAAGATGAATAATTTAAAATCATACAACAATTTGGATATCTTTCATACACTGTGTACCATTTCATAGAAAACCTTTAGAGTCAAATAGTCAAGTGGTAAGAGATCAAGTATCTTTAAAGCAATTGTGAAGGCTCAATTCTAATATGGACCATTAAATACTAGTTGTAATTTTCACAAATGGTGCCAACACTAGATGGTAGATAGTGTATAGAAAACATCAAACTTTTTGTACGATTTTCAAATACATAAGTGAAGTTTCAATGATGATAAAGTAGACTTGAGTGTGATTCCAACGCAGTTTATGATTCAAAATTCCATTCATTTTTGAGCATACACCAGCCTCCCGAAGTTCACCAAATCTCAGCAGGATGCAAAAATTCGTAAGGATAGTGTAGCCGACTATACAGTACAATACACATGATAAATCAAGCAACACTCCTCTGGCATAGTCCTCCATAGGTCATCTTTATTCCTTACATGTATACATGTACAACAAGCATACTGAAAAGCAGTATGATATAAATTGGTTAACTGACACGAAACTAATCCTAATTCCAATAATGCTACAAATAATAGATCAACTGCAGCACCATCCTCACTTTCGCTTGTACACTCACCTGCATCACTAGAGCAGATAGAATTGATACAAAGCTCCAGTCGAAATAACTTCAACCCTAGGCTTCAAGTGTCTAATTAGCTCACCTTGCCTGTCTTACGGTACAATGAAACAAACAAATGACAGGTTCATATCACGATAGCAATTCACCACGTAGGTGGACTTGATGCTTGCAGTTTCCAGCAACATGTGTACCCAGAGAATCTGCGGTAAATTAACTTTAGCTGCCTATCTTCGCACAACCAAACATACCTTACAACTCATCATGACAATTGATGGTAGTAATGTAAACAGGTGTAAGGGGTCTATCATCTTGATCTGTTTCCACCCTCTCAATCGCCTGCAGAACAAAGGTGGATGTAAGAGTCGACTCACAATTCATATACAAATGCGAAGGATTTGATAACTTGTGCTTATACAAGCAGAACATCAAAGGGTCAAGGGAAGAATTGTATCAAGAGGTACTAAAAAAAAGCGGCTAATTGCAAGTGCCGTTACCCCCAAAAAGACATCTATCATCTTCATATTTCATTACCAACATATTTCTCAATAATGACAAGTATATTCCTCAAGATTATCCTTACTGGCTAATAATTTCAAACCCCTATTCAACAATCTTGGAATGCCAATATTCCTACAACCACATCTCATAAAGCAACTAGCTATGAGAAATTCATCTTTAGAATGATTTGAGTCATAGGACCCTACATGCTACTATTGTTTTTAACACGTCTCATTCTCATTGAGCACCATAACTTTCCACATTTTCAAACCATTGCTTAGTCTCTCCCCTTCGTGTAGAGGCAAAAAAGTGTCAAGTCTACTGAGGGCACTAGAGGCATTACCTGCACCACCTCTTGACCGCGAATAACACGCCCAAACACTGTGTGCTTCATGTTCAAATGAGGTGTAGCAATTGTTGTTATGAAGAATTGCGATCTATTTGAGTTCGGCTCACCAATGTTAGCCATTGATAAAGTGAACGCTTCATGAACCAACCTGCAAACAGCAAAAAATTAAATTTGCTATTCAAGAACGGAGAAATAACCCAACCTGACACTAGACCAAAGTGATCACGTTACCTTTTCCAGATCTTGAGTAACAATATGAAGGTTTCAACCAAAAGCATAAGAAATTGTCCTTAGCAAGTAGTGTTCGTGAAAGGTAAGGACTCATACTCTTCCATAAGTTCATCCTTGAAGCTATCACCCCATATTGACTCGCCACCTCTTCCGTCACCCCCCGGATCACCGCTCTGAATCATGAAGTCCTTGATGACACGGTGGAACATTACTCCATTGTAGTAGCCCTTACCACTACACAAGCACCCCTCGTTAAGAATTAATCAAACAGTTTAGAATAAGAAATATCTGTTCTGCTTTCTAATGTAAGCGAGGAGGTGCATAAAAGCGTCCACGTAAGAGTTTCAGCATATTGGAGTCTAAATGGATATACTGGTACAAAAAAATTGAATTTGGAATGCATAGCATTCTACGAGTGTCCTCACCCTAATATACACAACAGTTTTACATTTAAAAAATCAATATCAACCCTTAGATTTGTATCCTACTGTATATTCACAAAAGCTAATGTCCAATGCTATTCAAATCCTTACAAATAATAAGAAGTCCAGATGTATGAATTCCAACACTGAACAAAAGAATACCTGTGAGTGACAAAGTTTTCCACAGTAAGAGGTGTTTGCTTCCCAAAAAGCTCCACAATGAAAAGACCCTTTGTAGTATTGAAGGTCTGCAATCACACCAATATCACAAATAAGAAAACCATATCATAGTTCTTCGACATCCTCGCCAAACTTTCTAGATCGACCGTGGCTTCAATAATTACTGTTGAGACACAGTAATACGATTGAATGTTATAAGATTGCCTGATCAGATCTGAAAGATGAGTGCGTGGATTATGTTTTCTAGTTCAAAGCAATCCCGTTTGATGCACTTCCCAGAGAACCCCAAGCTACCTCAATATGAATAGGGTGAAGCCCATTTTTGAACGATTGTGTCAATTCAGGTACAATTTCCACACACAATTTTAGAGTAGTAACTAGCTTGCACCCTTTCCACTAGCACAACCGCAATCTGGCGCACTAAGTTACCGTGGAATAAACCTACTTTTGAGGCAATTCCTTCCATTCCATGTTAAATGAGCCCACATGCAATCATATCGACTAAAGATTGGACGGGATGAAAGGAGATAAATAAGTCTAATATTTGTCACGCAAACATATGGCACGCTCAAGATTGTGAGCAAAAAGAATCTGGATTTCTTTTTCGAATCACTGTTCATTGAATCAAGGGTGTTCAGGTAGCTCACCAAGAATGTAATCTATCATCTGCGGAATTCTATGATAATAAATTTCATCTCAAAAAAAGCTGAATGGAATTCCTTACCAAGCAAACAACTCCGGAAGCATACTCTCATGCATTGACGAACCAACACGCTAACGTACTTAACAGGACATTGGTGGAAAGTTTTACCGCATATCGTGGGAAATGAGTCTCTTCTATAAGTTCATTCGTCTCGGAGTTTGCACCACCTCCATCCGCAACCTGCACACAATAATCTAACCACAATGAAATCGCAGAGATATGACGAGACTCAAATGAAAGACTAAACGAGAACTCAGAGACTGGGCACTATATATTGATAATGCTCAGTAAGCATTTACCTTGCCTCCAACACTAACAGTATTCATAACGTCTTCTTTCCCATCTATACTCCTGCAGCAACTCCCACGCCAAGTGAAATTAATAACAGAGACTTTCTAAACCAGATTGCCGGTATAAAATTAAAAACAGAGCCCTCTAAAACCAGAGGGCTGGTATAAAATGAATAGAAATTCCTTACTAAACTGAAACGGTGGGTATAACAGGCCCTGATAATCAGAGAAGACGCAATTTATGATTGCAATCAAACTTCAATTGAGATATCGTGGTCGCTTTTCAACCAAGCGTTTTGAGAGATATCTTGATGAAAAGCTTCTGAAAATGCAATGCTAACTCAGCTGAACACCTCCTCTATGAAGCACAGAGATCACAGCAAGCAATTGAACGTTTGCGTGACAAAAATGACAGCAGACAGCAGACAAACACAGAGATTCCAACAACCCAATCTGGATCGAATCATGCAGATCATAGCTCCTTCTAACACTAAGAACGACGCGCTTCTCCCAAGCTATTAGCCAAGTTGCAATATCGAGATCACAGCATCAAAGCTTCCGTAACAGCCGTGCCGTTCCAGTTTAATTCCGTCCCCATCCAAAACTTTAAAAAGTTTCAAAAAAAGCGAAACTACCCACCCCAGCCAGCCATTTCAAACCCCTAAAACAATTCTCGGAATTTATTTCTATAAATTTTTTTTTTTTAAACGCGTCGCATATCCCGATCGAAAAGAAAACCCAATATAAAATACGGTCATGTAGGTTAGCGCCTTCACTTACCCTCCCGATTTGTGTCTATGCAACACCAAAACGGACAACAGCAAGAGGATAACGATCGCCCCCACGCCCACCACCGTGACGGGACTCAACTTCGCCGGACCTTTCTTCTTCTTACTATGCTGTAACAACGCAGCAGGCTTCATGCGCCCCATCTCGAAAGATAGAAAAGAAAACTAAACTCGCAAAAAGACACAAAACAATTCAAAAGATCAAAGTTATCGCGCTAGCTTCGTCCCCTCTTGCTCTAAACTAAACCCTAACCCTCTTCTTCCAAACCCCGGCCTCACTCCGATTCAAAGTCCGCTTTTTTACTGGCACCACAGGAAAGCTGGAGTGACCATCGCGGAGTGTTGTGGCCCAACAAGCTTTGCTTCGAAATTTGTTTGGGGCTTGGATCGTTCACTGAGTGAGGCGAGTGACGCAGAAGGTGACACTCTGTGAACTCTGGCATTTCAGATTTTCAGGATTCCGTTTCCGTGATACTGCACACACCCGGAGGGGGAAGTTGAGAACTGGTGGTGGTTGATACCCTGTTTGGTTCCACAGGTTCTCAGTTTCGTTCTCCGAGTAAAAACTTGTCTTCGTCAGTCAACCTCAAATTGGTGGCCAGGGAGGATTGACCCCTTATTGCCCCGTGTTTTACCCTTAAGGAAACACTGGAATTTTTTATTTGCCACATATGATAAAATTTGCAAATTCTGAATTCATATTTGTAATCAGAGGCTCCAAATTAGTTGAGGGAGGTGAAGAAATACAAAATCTACACAGCACAAAATAGGGGACAATTTTACATTTACCCTTTGACGGGGCAATAAAGGGGCAATCCTCTCTCGCCAAAAAGAATTGACCCCCTCATTGCCCCAACCAAGGATAATTGTAATAAAAGATTGCCTCCTATTTTGTGCAACATAAATTTTGTATTTCTTCACCTCTCCTAATTAATTTGGGACCTCCAATTGAAAAACGTGAATTCAAAATTCAAAATTTTATCATATGTTGCAAATAAAAAAAATCCAATGTTTTCCCCAAGGGCAAACTACGGGGCAATAAGGGAGTCAATTCACTCTACCCTAGCCATTTCAAGATGGATGATGAGTTAAGTTAGTCTCTCACTTCATGTTCTTTTTTTCATAATCTAGAGTTGCTTTAGCATTATGATGATGACCTTCTTTATGACCATGAAATGACATTGGAAATATTTTGTGTTTTTTGGATGATTTCTATAGGGATTGCAGGATGGAAAAAACATTTTTTCATCCAATTTTGGAGAGGAGTTATTTAAGTGCATGTTTTGTGAATAGTATTGAATATTCCCACGCTATTGTACTATTAATTTTCAAAAAAAGAAGATGCTTCAATCCATGAATCACCCCTGTAATGTATTTTCAAACTTCTTGTTCTATTCTCTTGCCATGTGAATTTGAGCTATAAAGATGATATTTTTAATTTTGTATCCAACTCATGAAATGAAGTTTATCAAATGTAGTTTCTACTCCACTTGGAAGATTTGGAAAATTTGGAAATTATATTCAATATTTTATTGCAATTTGAACTTTGGGCTTGTAACCATAGTTTGTTGATTTTCTAATTTTCTAATGATACAATAACATTAGTTTATATCATAATCTGATATACAATAATATATCGCTATGGATTTTTTTTAGATTTTTTAAGTATATTTTGTATTTGATGTGAATTTTTTGTTATAGAATTAACAATAATTAAATTTTTTTTTTTGACTAATCATAGAAAGCATGTAATTTCATCTCTAACAAACAAAAATAAAAAATTTTCATTCATATTGTTGTAAAATGGTAGGAAATAGATAGAAGGATTGAGAAGCTTGAATCCATGGTCGTGGACCTGTTTTGTTAGTGCCAAACCCTTGATTGAGCATCATGGACCAATATCCAACCAAACAACATTGAAGTTATAGCCAATAATAAGAAAGCAAGGCCTCACTATGAAAAATAACATCCCTCACTACTCCCGTGGCTCAACAAGTTATTTTTCATAATGAAGTTCTAACTTTTACACTACTAAGTCCATTAAGGTAACTACACCTAAATGCTTCTAAGTAAGCAACTGAACATTGCTTCTATTATCAACCTTTAACTGCCCAATCAAACATATATGGTCAACTCAAAATTTCAGGTTCATTTCGGTATAGGCAGTTAAATTCCTTTGATCCATTTAAAATTTTTTACAAGCAATATTGAAGTTTAACTATTGAAAGCTTCTATTTTTTACTGAAAAAGGTAAATATTTGATTTATGAAAGGTCCTCAAAGGCATATACATACCATTAGTGGTAGTGTAAAGCTTGTGAATTTTACTTGATTTTCCAAATTTGAGCAAAGTATATCTAAAAAATTGCAAGGTGGATTGTGTAAATAAATGAGTTTGATAGCTTTTCATGTGAAATTAAATTTTTGGAAAGTGCAATTTAGTGTACTAACACTGTTTGTAGATATTCATGTCACTTCAATGCCAAAAAAGTTTTATATGCAAATTTTTGAAACATTGTGGGGAGGTGCAGCTTATTAAAAATAGAAAACATACATTTCTCTTGTTATAATCTCATAACTCCTATGCAATTTTGCATTTAAAATTGATATGCCTATTAATAAGCAAGTTCTTTAAACATCTATATGGTTAGATTTCGAAAACAAATCAACTTGCTTCATAGGGGATAACTATAAGTCTATGCTATTTTTTCATAGGAAAATCATGGTTAGATTTTCTTGTTATGCATTTTTAGGGCACCAAATGAATTAACTATAAATTTTCAAAGTATTGAATGTAGGTGTATCTAAATTGCCTGTAACCCCTAAAGGACCAAGGTGTTCAAATTTTGAACAATGGATTAATGCAAACACATCCCAAGCATACAAAAATGCATTTTTTCATCCATCATTTTTTTGGAAGATTTGTGTAATAGTTCTTTAATATTTGTACAATATGAATTCTAAAGACTTAGCTTTGCAAATAGTTTATTATTCAATAGGTATTGGTACTTTTGATTTCAAAAAGTAACCTTTTTAGCTCAAAAGTTGATCTTTCAAACAACTTAGATAAATTTGTAAAATAAAAATCTTCAAAACCACTACGATTAAAACTTAACAAGTAGAACTTAAAAAAATTCTTGTGAAAATTACAAATATTCAATCTACAATTTTTAATTTCCAAGCTAATTTCTAGATTCAAATTTTATTGAAAAATGCTGGTTTGTATATTCATTGATTTAACTAAATATATGGATATGATCAACAAAGTATTTACAACTACGGTTTGAGAATCATCATTAAATTATTATTTTACTGCATTTTATAATACATCTTTACAATTTTGGAAATCTAGACTTACCTCTAATTTTTTTAGAATTAAATTTTGGAAATCTGGACTTATCTCTAATTCTTAAAGAATTAAACTCTCATGAACAAGAGATATACATTGTAGGCAAAAAAATATATGGATTGAATTTGCATACATGTTGCAATTAAGTGGAGTTACTGTATCCTTAGTTTGTTGTTGTTGATTTGTGAAGGTGCAGCTTTTGATTGGCGGTTGTGTTGATGTATGAGACTTTGGAAATTTTTTGTGCTTTCTGTATTAGTGATCCAATTTTAGAGCCTCTTTTTAAACTAAGAGTCTTGCTGTAGAAAAATATACTACCTTAGTCACTTATAGAGCTTAGCATATACTCCCTCCATCTTGAAATGATTGTCTACTTTGAATGTTGTGTTTTTTTTAAGGTTATTTTGAGGCCATATAGAGACTTCCTTGTGGCTAATTTTATTTAAACTGCAATGAACACATGCAATGTTCTTCATTGAAACTACACTAAAAATGATATTTAGTGTCGGCAACACTAATTACGAACCTTGACACTAAATATCATAAGTAAGTAACACTAAATCTAATTTCTAACACTAAATATGCTCTATGGTAAATCTGAAATCTGAAAAGGTTGACATTTAGTGTTAGAACACATTAAAAAAATGAACTTGCAAAGGAAGCGGAGGCGGCGCATTGAAGTCCAACACAACACTAAATCCGCTACAATTCAGATTTAGTGTTGTGGTTGGTAGGGGGGTAAAACACTAAATGTCATACTACACTAAATATCATTTTTAGTGTAGTAATATGAAATTTGGAATTTTTCATAATTATGTTTTTCAAGATTTGATCAATGGAATTGGCATAAAAAATCTCAACAAAATTGTGGTTTGTGGACAATCATTTCGGGACAAAGGGAGTACAATTTTTTGCAGCATGGCTCAACATTATTTGTATGAGGCTTGGTTACGAAATTCAAATCAGACTTTTCAAGTAAAGTATCTCTATAAGGCTCCGGCTGTAAAATGACCAATTTGATTGATATTGTAAATTATAATTCCAACATGACTAAATTTTATATTTCCATTTTTAATAAAGAATGTTGAGTGTGTTTGTCCAAAAATAAATAAATAAATAACATATTATTCCAATAATGATCTTTTGGATTGGACCTTGCTTATATTTTTGATGTATGCATAGTTGATTTGTTAAGTTTTTTAACGGCCATAGGTCATTTTGTCAAGTATATAGTATAGTCGGGTACTGTAATCTTACAACCGGCCAATTTGAGCCATCCACATTTTGTTTTACAACGTGCAATATAATTGATATATTTTGGTAAATATAATTAATACTCGATCCTCACACAATCCTGATCAAGCATACAAAATTTCAGTTTCAAAAAAGCAAAATTTCATTTTTGGTGAATTTTTTAAGCCAATTTTTATGGTTTTACATAATATTTTATCGAGAACAATTGGTGATGAATTTTTTTAATCCGATTGCATAGACATGTAGGGAACATCCATACGCACATCTTTCAAATAAAAAAACACCCCATTAAGTAACAAAAATGTATTCTAGGAAGATTTCAATATTGGAGTGACAATGCCCAAATTTTGTGAAATAGATATTTTTATATTTTAACTAGATTTTGGCAAAGTAATTGTACCAACATGTTGAAATGTACAAAATTAGTTAAAGTAGGCGGTTCAAATAGAAAAGTCTCATGATAATAAAGAGATATCTATTTCACAAAAATTGGACATTGTCACTCCAATATTGATCTCTTCCTAGATTACATTTTTGTTAATTAATAGGGTGTTTTTTAATTTGAAAGATGTGCGTATGAATGTTCTCCACATATGTATGCAATCCAATTTAAAAAACTCATCACCAATTGCTCTCCATAAATATTATGTAAAACTATGAAAGTTGGCTTCAAAAATTCACCAAAAATGGAATTTTGCTTTTTAGAATCTGAAATTTGGTATGCTTGTTTGGAATTGCATGAGGATTGAGTGATAATTATGCAAGACGAAAAATTCAAGTTCTTTTTCTATGTTATGCAAAAATCTTTGAATAGTTCAAATCAGCTGGTTGTAAGATTACAGTACCCGACTGTACATACTAGAAGGCAAGATGATGGAAGCCAAGACTATTTTTGTTAATTAGTGGCATTTTACAGCCCACCTCTTAATCCATCCTTTAATGCTGAACGGCCTTGGAGAATACTCTCAATGTATTAGGATTCACAACATGTGAGTTTGTTTAACCCCTAAAGGACCAACATGCGTTTTTTGGCCGTATAGAAATTTTGGGTAGGTACGTGTGACTAGAGATATCCATATTTGAGGCTGAAATTTTAATAGAAGGTGGGGGCGAGGAATATCTTCATGTGTACCAAGTTTCATGACATTTCAAAATACGAGTCAAAAGTTGTGACCTAATATGTTACTTTTTTTCGTAACCGGGCAGTTTGGGCAGATCAGAAAAAATCATTTTTTCCAGAATTTTTTTTTTGAAATTGGTTCTCTACATTTATATATACTTAAAAAGCTTTGGGTCACTCCATTTCAATCAATGAGTCAAAAGTTATGAGGGTTTTTGAAATGCGGGCAGTTATGGATTCTCTACTCTAAAAAAAACTTTAAAGTCGTTTATTTAACTCAATTTTCAGTATTTTTGGAAAAAAATAAAATCCTAGGATGTAGATTGATTATTACAACATTACAACCGTTGGGATTGGCATTTTTAAATGCCATGATTAAATTTTTAACAATTTAGTATTTTGAATCATTTTCTACTTCTTTCTACTTACTATTTTTTTCCTATATGTTGGACAATTCCAAATGATGTGAAATTTTTCATGCATATAGACAACTTGTTTAGGAAACTGAATTCAAAGAAGCACCACCTTTATCGGCATTTTTTCATTGAAAAGTGAGCTTGCAAAGTGCAGCTGCCCGGTTTTTCACAGGATTGAAAAAACGGTTTTCAAGACTTTGAATGCTTATATCTTATGATCCACACCGTGGAATTTTCTGAAATTTTTACAACATGTTTTCAAAATATCATACTACAAGATCCTACGGTTACATGTATCAAAAATTGTTTTTTTCCAAAAATTTGGTAGTTGTATTAGAAATGGCAGTTTTAGAGCGTTTTTGGTGATTACATAGTCATGAAACTTTAGGGGTTAATTAGTATTATTTCTTTCATATATGGATTAAATTAAGCAATTATCTACTCTTTTAAGAGAATGCATCTCCAAGGGGTCTAACTATTCATCCATGATGCTTTCAATCACTAGTTGTATAAAAGATAAAACCTTACAAATTTCAAAATTCTAAGAAAATCCTAGGAAGGCTTTGTTCAATTATCTCTTTTTGGTCACAAGATAGATTATGAAAGCCTCCCTAATATCCTAGGACATTAAACTTGAATGTACATTTGAATTTGTAAGGTTTCCAATAGTTATTGTAATATATGTCACTTTGTTTCAAATGCAAGTTTCAATTTTGAATGAACTCATCATCAACTTCCAACCTCAGTATCTTTTATTCTAAACCTCCGACATTTGAATTGACAAAAAAATTGAATTTGTAGAGATTCAATTAGTATAGAATGATGGAATGTACTCCATTGATTATTAAACACACATAGATGCAAAGAGGTGAAAAAAACAACACAACACATACACTAAAGTTGAACTTGAAAGATATCTCTAGTTTACAAGCAAGCTTGCAAATAAGTTTTTAAGACATGAAAGTAATTTGGCCTAGAGCAATTTAGTTTAAAAAATAGGATTCAATGTTGAAAATAAATTCTGGATTTGAAAAGTAGAGCCACATGTCTATATACAACGTCATTGAAGAGACACACAATTGTACCTCCTATCACTTAGAGCGATCTTGATCTGTAACCTCCCACTTCGAAATTGCACAACTTCAAGTGCTCTAACATCCACTTTCATGACGATGAACACATTAATATCCTTATTTCTTTCTCATTATTGTTTGGATGAAAGCCATCCTAATTTATGAAGTTATTTTATCAAGTTGTTGTCTTATCTACACAAAATGGTGGAATTAGGTTACCTTGTCAATTAGGTTGCCTTACCTGAGATAAATTACCTCATGGATCAATGCTTGTTCCACATGGAGGCACATGCCACTCCTTGAACCAAGCCTTGAACTGATGCACAAATCTATGTCATACACATGGCTCTAGATTGAATGCGTCATTGTACAAAAGCAATGAATATTTCTATAGTGTGGACTGTCGAGAAATTAGTGTGGAGCAACCTAATTTCACTATTTTGTGTAATGGTTAGATTTGGTGTTACTAGAGTACATATTTTTTTTAAATTGCAAATGTGGAAGTATGTCAAGTGGTTGGTCAAGCCAAAATTGCCTTGACTCTAATTCAAAACAAGATTTGCAAAAATGAGATCATAGATTTAAAGAACACAAAAATTTCAAAATTCACCATGTCAAGAGAACCTCATTTTAAATCCATTCCAACAAATTTAACTCAAAAAAATAATACTATTTCACTTGTAATCAAATGTAGAAGGAATTTTAAAATTTTCCTTTCAAAATTTATAAAAAAATATTGGTGATAGCATTGGTGAATCCAACCGTATGGCTCAAATCTAAAACTAAATATCTACAACTTTTCTTGAATACCAACTCCAAAATATTCTTCCAAATTGTACTTTATGATGATTTTTCTCAAATCGTCAATTCTGGAGAAGATCCTGCACTGTACGTTTAGGGGTTAAACATGCTGATAAGAATTTGATATAAAGACAGGTTTAGCTCATGTAACCCAAATTTTCTGTGGAGCTCTCCCAAACATTACTATCCTACAAACGTTACAATGCTTTAAAGTAACGCAAATATTATATTCCGTCTACCTCAATATGAGGTCCATCGATTGCTGACGAGTTCCTGAACTCCATCACATGGAGCAAAAATGAAGTTTCTTCGTCCACAACTACGTCACACAAAATGCTGGTCAGCTCGTCCAAAAATTGTCCTTAAATCATATACGCTGATCACCTAAAGATTGTCAATGTCGCTATTGACGATCTTTAGACGACGAGCATCTATGATCTGGGCTTCATCGTGAATTACACAGCAGATTGTGTCAATAAGCTCGTTCTTCTCGAATACCTTCTTCAGTCTTCAACTGGGTCACGGTGACCACGCGTAGTATATTCTTTGACAAGAGCAGCAAACAAAGATGTACTCTTCTCCAGCAGCCTTGATGGGCTATCATATTCCTTCACCCTCCCTGTTGAAAGAAGATAAGAATTTTGCATGGTCATGTTCGGATCACCGAAGAGATACTTGAACGTATATCATGAACATACAGCTTTGAAAATTACTGTCAAGTAGGAAACTGAGTACTTACCGGCATCCAACACGAGCACCTTGTCGCTACTCATGACAGTTGGAATGCGATGAGCTATACTAATGACCGTGGAATCTCCGAAAGCCTCCTGCACCGTCTTTTGAATCAACCAATCCGTGTGAGCATCTACAGATGCTGTAGCTTCGTCCAAGACCAGGATTTTGGTTCGCTTGAGGAGGGCTCTTCCCAGACAGAATAATTGCTTCTGTCCCACACTCCAATTATCTCCGTCGTCTGCCACTGGGGAGTCCAGCTTTTCGGGATTCGCACGTACAACTTCGTCCAACTGACATGCCCTCAAGCACTGCATTACATATCAATACACACATCGTGTGCTCCCATTCAGATACTTGAAGTAGATTGAGAAGATGGTGAATCCCTCAATTCTGACAGGATATCTCAATTAAACAATAGATTCCAAAGAAACTGACGAATTCAAGCGTACCTCCCAAATCTCATTATCACTGTGGTGCCCAAGCGGATCGATGTTTCCACGCACTGTGCCCTCGAAAAGAGTTGGCTCTTGTGGAATGATACCGAATTTGGAGCGCAAGTCGCTGAGCCCCAAAGTTGCGATATCCACACCATCAATCACAATTTGACCTGCCGAGGCTTCCACTAGGCGGAAAAGCGCTTGAATAAGTGTCGATTTACCTGTCATAAGAAAAAGAGTTGCAGAAGATGAGAACGTCCTGACAGCTTGCTGCAAAGCAGTTATGTAACTTTGCGATATTCAGGGTTTAGGACTTGGGGCACAAGCTGGAAGCTGTTCACTTTCCGGTCTTAAAGCAAAGCAACCATCGTATTCATTAAAAAGAAAAAAACTTCAGGAAATCGCAATTTTCCAAACGCCCGTCTCGAACTCCAAATCTAGCGACCAGTCCTTTTTACAGCTCTGTACACGTGAACGCCACAATTTTGCGCTTTGAAACATGCCAGTGTAACTTACGTGAAAACTGAAATAGCATTTTCTAAGCGCGCCACCATGAATCTGTCGTTTATCCTTTATGCGTCATCCTGTGAAATATCAAGAGGAGATTACTCGACTTACCGCTCCCGGTTCGACCCACAACACCCACTTTCTCACCGCCTACGATTTTCAGAGTGATACCCTTGAGCACAACTGGAGTACCTCGCCGATACCGCAACTGTTGACAAAACAAAGAATGGAGAAATGCATGTTATAGTAATAGCTTTAATGGAATCACATCAAGTGATGTTTCAAGACCGAGCAGGCGCTATACAAAATCAAATCGAGTTTCCATTATTCAAAACCCGCCATATTTGCAAACTGAAAGATTAGAGCTGACCTGCAAATTAAGAAATTCAATGGCTCCTGTCGATGGCCAATTTGCAGGTGGCCGACGCTCTGGAACAATAAGCGGGGCTTCGCTTGCAATGTTCGTAAACTGATGGATACGCTCTACCGACACCATTTTATTCTCGAGCTGACAGATGGCGAACACTGCCCAATATAAGAGATAATTCAAAGACAGCCCGTACGACAGCGCCAGTCCCACCAATTCTGCGACCGTCACGAGCAGAAATCTCTGTCAGACATGGCTTGGCAAATCCAGCAGTCAGCGTAGAATAGAATAAAACTTTGTGCAGTCATATAAATCTCATAACTGATTCAAAAAGCTCAGCGTTGAAGGGCTAGCTTACGTGGTGGCGACAGGCGAGCAGGCAACACGACAACCAAGAGAGCCAAGCTGCATAATAAAATACTGCCAATCATTTCAAGGCGATACCCTAACCATTCGGATGCAGCATTAGTATGAAACACCATGCCAATATTCTGGTTGACAAGATTCACATTCAGCTTCGAAAACTCATGCTCCTTCTTGAAGCATCGTATGACCATAATTCCAGCAATGCTTTCAGAAAAATGATGGATTATTGGCGCCTTCGTTATGGCTTCCATTCTTGTGAGCTCTCTAGAGGTGGCAAGATAATAAGCCTATAACAACAGAACCACCAGGTATCCTTAGCAACCATTTACTCGTCTTAACATTCCAGCAAGACGGTTCTAGGAAAGTATTGCCTGTGAATCATCCTCGGCGAGCAACGAGAAATACATACCTGGTACGAGAAATAAACATATGCGAGAGGGAGAATGACGAATATGATGGGCCAAGCAGTTTGAGTCATGACAACAATCGCGCCCAAAAGATTGAAGTACATGGCTAAGGCTGAACCGAAAAAGAACGCCAGCATAATGTCTAATGTGGATTGGTCTACCGATGCCTGCATATATCAATATTAGTACTACACAGTGAGAACGCGCGTTCAACATAATATAAGACACAGCCAACCAAGAAATGCAAAAGAACCATCTACAAGGGCGTGCCAATCGACACAGGAAAGAAACCAAACCCGGCTGAGGATGCGCCCCGCGGGCGTCGTGTCAAAGAAAGCCATGGGCGCACGAAAAACGCTTCGAAGCATTTGGAGGTAGAACTCTTGGGTGGTCCTCGCAGCGAACAAAATTATTAAAACGGTGCGCCCAAAAACACAGACCCACGTTCCCAAGTTAAGAAAGGTGTAAACGCGGATGAAATTCCCAGGGTCCGGTGACCCTTGACGGCCGCCAGAAGTCTCATACGCTAACCAATAATCTGATAGTAAAATCAGAGTTTGCCACCCCGTTTGCACAATGAGCAAGAGGACGAACAACCATGGCCAGAATGCTTTGGTCAAGTAGAGCGAGTAAATGGACCAGCTCACACGTCCAATCTCTCTCTGCTCCTCCTCAACAAGTTTGGTAGAACCTTCTTTCACAGATGTACCATTTGAAAGAACGCCAGTAATAGTATCCTTTACAGAAGAGAGCAGTTCCAAGCTGGCATCAGGCTGCACCAGATCAAGACCCTCTTGTTACTGGAGGCACATCAAAAATCACTTGAACCAAAGCAAATATTCTTAAGCAATGCCTGAAAATTGAACTCATTTGTGCAGGTCTCATCACAGACCTCATAAACAGCTCCTTCGCCGAGGTTCATTGTCTCTGACTCCACTAACTGCATTGACTCGTTGTGAGCAGTTACTAATGTCTCGAGTTGGGTACCCGGTTTCAGCAGCTCCATGTACTTCCCGCTCTGTGCAATCATGCCGTCCCGCATAACCTGTCAAGTTCAAAACCCAGACCCTCGAATCGGTAAGAGTTTCCTTCAGAAATGTTTCTCAATACTTCGCAGTCCTAAATTCTAATCAAAGAAATCCACAGAAGATGATCGGAGCACGAACCAAAATGATATCAGCTTCATGAAGAAAGTCGATTTGATGCGTTACAAGTATGACAGTCTTCTTCTTCAGCAGATCATTCACGCAATCCTGGGTCGCCAACGACATCAAAAAACGATTCATTCAGTGAAAATCAGACATAAATACTGAATTACGTTTTCTTGCATGCAAATCTCGCATGTCAGACCATGGCTCATACCTTGAAGATAGCCGACCCCGTGTGGGCATCCACAGCGCTGAAAATATCGTCCAAGAGGTAGACGTCACAGTCTTGATACACAGCACGGGCGAGTTGTATGCGCTGTTTCTGTCCCCCACTCAAATTGAGCCCGCGCTCGCCGATTTCGGTCTGATCACCATGCTCAAGGATCTCCATGTCCCGCTCCAACGAACAACAGCGCAGGGTCTCTTTGTAGAGACTTCGATTCATCTTTTGCCCAAACAATATGTTCTCTTCGATGGTTCCGCTTTGAATCCACGAGCCCTGGGGCACATATGCAGTGCTTCCTGCTACGCAAACCTGTTGAACATGTAAACAAATACAAGATGCATAAAGGTTGCAACGAAATATCGTTGAGGCCTGGATTGACTAGCAGAAAAAATGGCTATTGCTGAATTGTCAAACTGACAGCACATTCAGTCCAACAAATTTCGGTGTGTGCGGAGTCAATAATGGCGGTACCTCGCCCTGCAGCTTCGGCATCTCTCCAAGCAAGCATGCCAGCAAAGAACTCTTTCCCGAGCCAACAGTTCCAACAACGGCGACGAGGGCCCCCTTCTTCACTTCCAAGTCGATGTTTCGCAATGTCGCCGTTTCGACTATGCCATGGCTACCTTCTGTTCCTGTCCATGAGAATGACGCGGAGCTCACTGAGATGGCCACATTCTCATCTCCTTCTATGGAATTGACTCTATCGACTGCATTGGCGTCGAGTTCCTCGCTTCGCAGGTATTTCTCCAGGCGGTCCAGTGAGACTTGGGCCTGGCTCACGGCAATCAATGTCTGCGGGAAATTCCGTATAGGGTCCTGGAGGACGCGGAAAGTGGCCACTGCCGTGAAAACCTGGCTTGAAGTCAATTCCGTGCCCTCAAGCAGGAGGCAACACGCGAATGTTGCAACAGCGACGACTGAGGGCGAGCACCAGGTGAACACCGTGCTGTAAGCAATCTGGTACATGAATTGAATAATCCAATGAAATTCTTGATCCCGCAACTCCTCAATATGACCACGGAAGTGTGTCTCCCACGCCTGCAGCTTTATCACCTTCATAGCGTTCAATGCCTCGCTTGTCGCCTTCATGCGCTTATCCTTCGCCTGCATGATCAGCGCTTGAAAATTGCGCAGCTTTCCTGAGATCCACGTCGAGATGGCCACGATAGACACCATCACCAGCACACCAGCTAGCATCGACCATCCTACAACCCAGTACAAGATTACCAAGGCTATGCCAACTTGTATCGGCAGAAGCCACAAGTTGTGCACCTGTAGGATCACATCAGCCAGCACTTGCACATCCACAGACATGTAATTCACAATTTGACCTAATCCATGCGTGAGTCGAGCCGCATTTGTGAGCTTGACTCCTTTCCGGTACACGAGTGTAATTAGGGTTGAGCGAATGGCCATGCCGAGGTTTGTGCACTGAAAGTTGAAATGGTGCGAAGCCAGCACATCCGCGCACTTGGACATCGCAAGCGCAAGTACCAGCAGAAATCCCCACCACAATCCGCCATCCTGTTCTCCCGCTGCGGCTTGTGTCTTGAAGCGCACGAATGCTGGGATGAGAGCTGGTCCGATATACATCACAGATGCTCGGAACAGCGCCAACGCTCCAGTCTCAAGAAACTCCCGCTGGAAAGATCGAAATAATATAATCCAGACACGGTTGGACAATTTCTCCTCGCTCGTGCTGCTATTCACCGAATACCTCTCGTACAGAAATTGCGCATCATCATGTGCCGCCAGAGTTGGCACATCGTCAACTTCAAGCCTCGAATCGTAGCCCTTCCGGAGCAGGGGATTCATCCATAGCCATGTCAACCTGCTCAGCCAGCTTGCTCCAGAGTAGCCCTGGAATTCTTTTTCATCGTCGCGACCCTGATTTAAACGAGTCTCCATGGCATCACTGTTCAAGAGAGTGTCTTCATCTTTGTCCGTCCAACCAGCTTCGAACAGAAATATTGTGACCACAAGCACCAAAGAGGCAACAAGGTTTACTATTTCGGGTGCTAATGCTTTGAATCTGAAGTTTGCAGATGAGCCGGGACAGTTCTTGATGTTGCGAATCACCTGTGACGTGATTTGAGACCCTGCGAGGAAGAAGGTGATAGTCCACCACAGATGTACTGGACCTTTCGCCACCCTTGAAAGTTTAAATCGTGGAGCCCGTTTCACCTCTGCGGCTGCGAGTGCAGCAGAACCGAGCCATGTCAAGCTCTGGGCAAGGAGGAAAGCCTTCCGAACCGCAAAATCGTAATTCCCTGTGGTGCTGCTTCCAGCTGCATTCTTGGTGAAGTGCTCCCAAGAAGCGGCAGCAGAGAATATGAGAGCTGTTGTACAAGTTACATTGAGCCTAACTGTACACTCGATGAGATTCGACTTGCCTAAGCTCGACGTCTGACTCTTATTCTCAAGGTGTGAAGTTCTGTCGACAAAAAAAAGGTTGTAGAACCAAGTCACCGCCAGCACGACTAGAAAGAGCACATTTGCAACTATGCTCATTTGTTCCAGGGAGCTTGGCGACATGAGCCACAAACTGCAGGTACTCGCCATGACCTCGTTTCTCTTGAAGTCCACTCCAATCAGTATGTGCGCGGCAATACCGTCTCACTCATTTTAAAAGAATCTTCATAAATTATCAGTTTCTACCTCGAAAACAACTCGCCCAAAGATATGCCCGCCAAGGTTTGCTGTGCTCCCCCAAGAGTCCTGAAGATTCCAAACCTCCAAGCCTTTAATTCAGAAATACCAGTGAATGTCAATTCGAAAATCGTAGAGCCTGCCGAAGCAATGGTGATGTCCACAGAGTTCTGCAATGATTGATATGATAGGCCAATTTGCAGGGAGTCAAAGTAATGCCGCTTGATTCGAAATATACTTAATAATCAGGCGCCACTGGGTCCTAAGAAGAATGCGAATTTCTAGCTTGTTTCACAACTTTAATCGAATCCTCAAGAATCGAATACTGAGCCTTCAAATACTTGAAGTTCACAAGTCCGCTTATTCCTCCATCTTCGCTCGGTGCCTACTTCAAATATGCAATGATCAAGGGTCTATGGAACGTCCTGAAATTCGAACAATACCAGGCCCATAGTCATATCGCAACAAATTCCAAACAAAGGAAAATGAGCACAATTTCTACACGCCGGAGTATACGCGAGAGATAGAGAGGAAGACTGGCATAGGATTGTAGGAGATGAATCTGGACGGTGTGCGTGCTCGCTCCCTGAACTTGCAAATGATTTTCAAAACTAAGAGACCATGTATTCTTCTTCGTTAGGTGACATAGTTTCTTCGAAACGTAGCCATCGCAATTCCTGAGCACCACCTGGTGGCCTTTGGGTTACAGTTCCTGCATGCAACCTCCGTCCTGAGATTACTCATCAATGTGCCGTCACAAACCGGCAATGTGCAAACAGAAATAACCATCACCTGGAAAGCCTGCTAACGCTTGTCGGCTACAGTAGTGCGTACGTTTTGTCATTTTGCCCTGGAGGCATCACAGCGGTCGGAAATTTTTTAAACAAGATGCTTTCACACACCATTGGATTGTCTCGCGGAGGAGTCACTGGAGTGTCGAGAGTTTAATACGAAACCCCAAACTGACTAGACGACAAGGATCAGAGAATCTATACACAGTTCAAAGCGCTCCGCAACACGGCAGCCCTTGAAATGCATGGAGGAGCGTGGACAGAATTCAAATTTACACAAAATTGTGAAATTGGGTTGCCTTAACAAGAGAAGTTACCTCATGACTCACTGCTTGTCCACATGGACGCGCGTGCAATTTTTTAAACCCAAGGCATGCACCAGTGCACCGACCCATGCAACACACGTGGTTCTACATTACTGCATCCATCTACATATTTATAAAGTGTAGAATGTCGAGAAATTAATGAGGGGCAACCTAATTTCACTATTTTGTGAACAGTAGTGAACAATTATATATCTGTCAAGTCGTATCAGCTGATCAACATGATGTTACCTCCAGGCGACATCAATAATATTTTACTTGTCCCTGGAGCTGACAAAAATTTGCCAGCCTTATTAAGGTAAAAGGGTCCCATACCTCCTCATCACATGCATTCACCATACATGCGTATGGAGCGAGCGGTTCACAATTAAAACAACCGGCCTACCTAAATCTCCGCGAAAGTGTCTGGAATGTATCGCGTTGTAAGCCCCGTACCTAGCACTAGCTTAGCTCGCTTTAATTATGACCAAGCAAACTCGCTCACGGTCACTGCACAACTGTAGTTCTGAATCCAAAACATGAGACAGTGGTGCGTGATCACCTAAGTTTAGCTCTAAAATTCCATCCAGTGCTCTCGAAATAAATATCAGCAACACGACCATCATGCACGTTCAAAACCAACGATGGCAGTAGTAAGTTACCTGAATAATTCCTTCCCTCCGATCGCTTCAATTCGACCTCAACTTGATTTTCATTCTCCTCCAACCACAGCACCGCACAGTCGTTCCGAATCTCTCAGCGTAGACATCTTATTTCGTCACAATCCTGGCACCAGTCACGATCAATATTCAAATTCAAATTCAAATTTAAGAATCGCGCCTCCAGTGGCATGATGCGAACCCAATTCCTGTTCTCGCTTTTTAAGCTGAAAGAAGCGCGGCTCCAGTGACATCCGCGCCTTCCACACAAAATTCTCAGCGAGGTGAAGTTCTGTCGTCAACTGATCCCTAGCACCAGCAGTCTCGATCAATATTCAAATTCAAATTTAAAGAATCGCGCCCCCAGTGGCACGATGCAAACCCAATTCATGTTCTCGCTTTATCCTTCTTCTCGCCCAATCCTTCTACAGTTCTCGCCTAGCTAATTCGCCTACTCGCCTCCTTCCTCTTCTCGCCTAATTATGAATTCGTCTTTTCGCCTAATAAATTCGCCTACTTAAATCGAAATCAGATCATTCATGCGCATCCAGAGCTGGCATCATGCAGCGCAGTGATTTTCGATTCTGGATTATTCAAGGTTCAGAGCGTCACCTTGATCGACGAGGTGAGACCTCACTCCATCACTCAGGTGTATTGTACGAGAATTAAGTCTAGTGCATGAGGTTTAGAGCCCACTTTGACGAAGACGTCGACATCGCCTCGGGGCTTTCGCCTTGACATGCAGTTGATGATTCCGGTAGAACCGAAACGCTTGCAAGTTGGCCAGCTGACGTGCCTTGACGTATCTGGACTGGTTTGCTTCGACAGTGAGGCACTCCGAAAGCCAGAAACAGCGGAACCAGTTGCATTCTGCGGCACACATCAGCCATTCAAAGTGCTCCCAAAAGCGGTAGGACTGGCACCGACTATTGGAACGGGCTAGCCAGTGGAATTTGAGGTGGTTTCCAGAAGTGGTTTTAAGCAGCATGAATCTAGTCTAAGGGTGAACCTAAATTCATTTCTAACACTTTATAGGAGCACGTGTATTCGGAGCTTTTTAGGAGCACGATGTCTGATGACAAGTACACATGCATGGGCTTGGAGAGAAAGCGGTGTTCTTGTTACATATGATGGACTTGTCTCGTAAATTGATATAATTGTGTAAAACTATCATTCATAAATTGGGGAATTGACTCGTGTCTTCTTCCTTTACGTGACTACTGTGCATGCATGAAGTGGGTTGTTGAAGTAGTGCTCTTGTTGTTCGCTTCCAACAAGTCCATTCTTATTATTGTATTATTCTTTATTCTTTGCTTCCATCATTAATAAATTGGGTACCGTGACTCCTCTCATTTCTGCAAGTGATTTTTGTATATGAAGTGGGTTGTTGAGGTAGTGTTCTTGTTCTATGCTCCCAACAATTTTATCTTGGTAATGGTCTTCTTTGCATTTTGCTTCAAATATGTTTGTTATATTGGTCTTCTTTGCTTCCAAAGTGTTGTTTATCTTTTTGACTTTGCGTAACCCCTAAGATTCTTTCATGTTTACAGGCCCAAAACTGCTTCAAAATACTTGCTTCCAAAGCAAGGTCAAAATCTTCACCAATATTTATTTTTTAACAAATTCAACCATAGGATCTGGCTTTGGATAACTTGTTCAAGTACATTGTCCTAAAATTTTAAATTGAATATCCCTATTGATGGGAAGTTCTGAATGTGTCTAAACTTAAAAAATGTAGGATATTCTAGCCCTTCCAAAAGGTGAAGTTTTGTCTTTCAACATATTAACAACAAAAACGTATGCCTTATAATTTTTGTCAATATATTGAAAAATAGATTGGAAATATATTTTAAAAAATTTAACCAAAAAAAGTCATATTCCTTTTAAAAAAAGTCATAACAGTAATAAATCTAATGTATTTATAACATTGGACAAATTTGAAAGCTGTTAATTTCAATGGTGAGAATGTTCAAATAAACAATTGATATCCTTTATTTTTATTTTATTTGAAAATTTTCGTAATTGAAAGTATAAGACAACTTCATATGATTTTTCTATCTTTATTGCTTGCAAAATAAAACTCTTTGTAAGTTTTACCTCATTCCTCAAAATTCAATGTTTCAATGTTTCTGAATAGACATCAATCTATACAATTTTGAAAAATAGTTAATATTTATTTAAACATTTTTTCCACTTCCCATTTTAACATAGAATTTGTTTTTAAACTTCTAACTTTTGCAATATTTACCAGAATGACATGAAACAAAGCTTCATATGTAGATTATAATGAATAGCATCCATTCAAAAAAATCATGCAAAAATCCCAAGTTATAAAGTCAATAGAACTTGCTCGAGTTCTCAAAAAGCCCAAAGAGGGCTCTTTGGTCCTTTTGGGATTAATATTTGAGGTTCAAGTCAAAAAATTGAAACGCTTAATTAACCCCTAAAATACCGAGGCCCTTTTTCTGCCAAAAAACACTCAAAACTACCATTTCTATAGCAAAAACTAAAAAAAATTGAAAAATGTTTTTTTTTCACATCTAATTGTAGAATCTTACACCTAACTAGTTTGAAAGTGTGTGTAAAAAACTTCAAAATTTTTGATCGCATAGATTGCAAGATATCTGCGTTTAAAGTGAAAAAAGCAAGTTTTTCAATACATTGCGGGATTAGATTTTTTGAATTTTAACAATTTTAACATAAAATTTTTGCAATACAAAGTTCTGAACTTAAAATCTTTGTAGTGAAGAATTGAGTTGAGAATCTAGGAAAATAAATAAAATAAAATAAACTTAATTATCAATCTTTAAAAAAAAATTTAAGTAGAAGTAGTTACAAGATAGAAGGAAAATCTAAAATATTCATATACTTTAGACGGAATTAAAATTCACTAATCCCAATGGTGAGATTGTTCTATCAAGTAATATAAACCATGAAAAAAATAAAAATTCAAAAATTTGAAAAATTGCATTCAGAAATGCATCCTAGAAGTTATTTTTTTCAAAAAGATGTTCTAACTGCCCAAAAAACAAGAATGTCCATAACTTTCTCATAAAAAATCCAAATGAAATGAATCAAAGCTTTCCAAATTGAAAAAAAAATATATATATATATATATAAAATTCAAATTTTTGTCCTTCTTTTTGTGCTGCCCGCCGTCACCTGTTTTGAGCTTATTTGGTCATAACTTTTTTTCCTGGGCACCGATTGTGAAAAAAATTATATTCCTACAAAGCTTATCACTTTTTCTATCTTCCAAAAAAGGTTCAAAAAATCACAACAAAATTTCAACCCGTAGATACCTGCCCAAAATCCCAAATGTCCGCCGAACTGACAATGGTCCTTTAGGGATTAAGGGTAGTCACAAAGTTGTGCAGTTAGGTTTGGAATAGCACAAGGCCTTCACTGTAGAAATGCTTTGTATACCCTACCCTCTCTTAAATAATTTTAAATCCATTTCAAATTTTCTTTTCTTTAATCTTTATTCTACAATTTCCCCAATAATTTAGAAATTGCTAGCTTCGATCTGGCATACATGATAAATAGTCATTTCAAATGTCTTGAAACTTTAATACTATGTAAATCAAATTATCAAGTACCCATACATCATTTTTCACCCACATTTCTAAGATATTCTTCAACTTTGGTGGACATTTTTCTATTATTGATTTTCTAACCCAAGATTCTCAAAATAACCAAACATCTATCATAGTTAGCTTGGACCTATAGCAGAAATGATAGGTAATGATTCCAATATTTTAAGACTTTGCTTCAAAGTAGATCAGTGTGTCAAAAATTCCCATACCAAGTTTTTATTTTGATCTAAGATATTGTTCACTTTAAATGTACATTTTTCTACTATTGACTTTTTGCCAAGTCACAACCTCTCCCTCCAATCGTATTTTGTACATAACTCATAGGTTCCATATCCATTTAGTCAAGTTTTTCATACAATGTAAAAATAAGTTAAAAAAAACAAAAAAACTTTGAGTTTTATAGCCAAAACAAAATTCAATAAACTGAAGCTTCCAAATACGCCCTTCTTGATTGGTTTAGATTCCAAACACCTTCAATTTGAAGCCTCATATTTCTTTCTCCATAGTAGACCTAGATGTGTTTTAAGTAAAATTTTGCTGAAAATCTCCTTAAAGATCATTATTTAAAATCATGTGTCTAAGACTATACTTAAAAACTCATTTAAAACAACCCTTTCTCTTGTAGTGCCATCATCTTCATTTGCCAATAATGCCACATTTGATTTCTAGGATCCAATAACCTCCCTTCCATCTCCCTTCCATGTCCAGTTCCAACTGCAACATATATCTGAAAATCAATATATTGATAGATCAATTATTTAAAAACTCAAATCCAAAATTTTACCTTGATCCAAAACTTTTTTAAAACCTAAAACTCCTCACCTCTGACTCTTAGCCTCCCTTTTAGGTTAGACAGTCTGCATGAGCCGGACTTATGTACTTTACTTTTTTTTTTTAATGCAATGGTCACCATCTTTTTGTAAAAGAAAAGAAAATAAAAATTCTTCACATCAATGCTTCTTTCATCAACAAAGATACATATCTTCACATCCAACTGCATCCTACACCTCAAACCCACCAAGAACAAAGAGGAATCAAGGAGCCAATCCTTGCTTCTAAATAGGCAATTACAATCCTAGAAAGCTAGCCACTGAGGTGATTGATATACCGTAGGTGTAGGGCAACTTCGCCTAAAATTAATTCAAAAAAATAATGGCCAAATATTTTGGAAATTATGCTGAACATTTGGCAAAAAATAATAAAATGAATTGAAAGAAATGGCAAAATATTTAAAAATTACTTGAGCACAAAATTAAATAAGTTTAGGCTTCAAAATGAACACAAAGTCCATGTGCTATTTACCATCAAGAATTTTTTTGATGACAATGTGAAGGAATTACCTCAATGACTTTCTATGAGAATGAAGGGTGGAGAAGTTTTTTTTATAATGAAATCCATTGTCCATTATGAATCCTCAAAGGATATGGGACAATTTGGAGATGAGAGTATGGGAATTATTCATTGTCAAAACGCAGGAATTGTGTTCAATGTAGAACTTCAAACCTCATTTAGGCATAGTAGAATACTATTTTTCAAAAAACTTTGGGCTAATAAAAGTTTCTAAATCAAATTAGATTTGATCTCCAAAAATCTGTTTGTAATTTTGAGCCTCCAATCAAAAGTTATTGGCAAAATTCAGAGAGGATGTTTTGAAAATGTCAAAAAAAAAGTCAAAAAAAATGTCCTTTCCAACCCCTTCATGAATTTTGTCCATAACTTTTGATTGGAGGTTCATAATTTCAAACGGATTTTTGGGGATAAAATTTAGCTTGATTTATAAACTTTTATTTGTTCAAAGTTTTTTGAAAAAGAATATTCTATTATGCCTAAATGAAGTCTAAAATCCTACTTCTAACACAATGCCTACTTTTTACTTGACTATGGGTGTTTGAGCTCTTTCTAATCCTAATTTACATATCCCACATAGTTTGTTCTACCTCCTACCATCCTAAATGTATAAAGAGCTTGTGTTCTCTCTCCCTTACACACTTTAAGTGGCTTCAAAAGTTATACAAGAGACTCATGTATAAGGGCAAGAGTTGTATTAGGGTAGAAAACCTAGGATAAATTTGGATGAAGGGCGAAATTACAATTATTCAATTCTCCAAAAAGTTGAATTTCAAAATACTCCTTTTTGAGATGATGAACATTAAATTTTTAAATGAATTAATTATTTGCCTTGGCAGTGGGCAAAGTTGCCCTACACCTACAGTAACTTTAGCCTTCAAGATTCCGTTTCCGCAATATATTAGAGAATTTGGGTCCTGTAAAGGGCCGTGAGCTCCCACAAGTTATCCAACAAGTTTTGCTGAGTTATCCACTACTGGAATTGCGCCATTGCAACAGGGTGACATGGCCGAACTTCGGCCACATCAGATAAAAATATAAAATAAAATAAAAAATCGTAAAATAAAATTTGGGATTATTATTATTATTATTTTTAATTATTCATATAGTCTGTACCGGCGTTCACAACATGGGGACAGATTGGAAAACAAGCTTGAAACAACCCTTTCTTGCCCCCAAATTCCCTCTAATGCTATACACAACTAGAGGTGGAAGTTGATAATTGGGATCATTGATACCTTGTTCAGTTGGACAAATGTCCAGTTTCATTCTTTGGGTTAAATCTTGTCTCTGTCAACCTCAAATTGGAGGCCATTTTAGGACATCAAACTTGTGTGCCCTGTGCCATTGCCACAATCAAATAAAAGAAAAAATAATTTTTAATTCTTTAACCCCTAAAATCCCATTGTCCCTATGGGGGACAAAATGGATTTTGGGCAGGTTCCTATGAGCTCAATTTTTAATGAAACTTTCTGAAACTTTCCCATAAGATAGAAAAACTTAGTAGCTTTTGGGGAATGTAATTTTTATTTCAATCGGTGCCCGGGAGCAAAAGTTATGCCCAAATAAGCTCAAAACATGGGAGAAGGGGCAGCAAAAAAATTTTGCAAAAAATTTAATTTAATTTTTTTAATTTTTTTTCCTTATAGATTATATTTTTGCCTATTTGGGAAGCTTTGATTCATTTCATTTGGACTTTTTATGAGAAAGTTATGGACAATCTTGTTTTTCGGGCAATGAGAGCATCTTCTTGAAAAAAACTTTTTCTTTCACTTTGAATGCTGATATCTTTCAATCCGTACGGTCAAACATCACAAAAAATTTTCTACATGATCTGTAAAAAGTGTAGTATAAGATCCTACGGTTATTTTCTAAAAAAAAATATTTTTTCTCATCTTTTAGATGAACGCAACAAAAGTAGCAATTTTAATTGATTTTTGACTGAAAAATGGCCTTGGGACTTTAGGGGTTAATGAAAACAAATCCAAAAATCTATAACTTTTACTTTGTAGGTATAAACACTATAAAACAAAGCCTGTGTATCCCTCCTCAAAGAGAGCTTTCAAACGGTACCAAGAGCGTGATTGGAGAATGTACAGTTCCAAAGATCTCAACAAAACAAACTAACTAACTAACTAATTTAAGGCATACTAGTGTTCCTTGTGCCGTTGCCGCAGACAAAATAAAAGTAAAAGTAATTTTCTAATTATTTAGTTCATAAAAATTTTGAAATTCAATTAATTTTCTACCATAGGTTCAAAAGCTACAAAACAAAGCCCATGCACTCCTCGCCAAGGGCTTTTCAATAATATCAAAAATGCGACCGGGGGACGCACAATCTAGGAAATCTCTTCGAAACAAACAAACAAAACAAAACAAAACAAAACAAAACAGCTTAATTTGAGGTGTAGACATGGATATACTAGTCTGCCATTTGCCATTCAATTGCCACAGTAAAAATAAAAATAAAAATATTTTTTTAATTTTTCACTTTGTAAAAACTTTTAAATTCAATATCTTTTATGCACAAAGGAGAGCAAGGGCTTTGTTTTGTGGCATTTGGACATGCGATGTGAAAGTTATGATTTTTCCAAAATAATAGATAATAAAATTCAATTTTTTAATTCAAAAATAATTCAAAAACTTATCACTCCATAAGACCAAATGCCACAAAACAAAGTCCATGCACATATGCACCCCTCCTTGTAAAGAGCTTTCCATCGGTACAAGAACATGGCTATGGAACTAACAATTTCTTCGATCTTAGCGTATCAAACAAATAAAACAAAACAAAACAATATAAACAAACAACCTAACTTAACCCCTAAAAGACCAGCATTTGTTTTTTGGCAATATAGCTATTTTAATTAGGCCAATGTGAATGAGGATTTGCATATTTTAGGCAAAAATGTTAATAGAAGGTGTGGACAAAGAATCTCTTTTATATGCACTAAATTTCATGACATTTGAAAATATGAGTAAAAAATTAGGGCCTAATATGTGTGTTTTTTGTTATAATTGGGCAATCTGGGCAGATTAAAAAAAATTGCTTTTTTTATAAACAAAAATTTGAATTGTTTTTTTAGATTTACATTTATGTAGAAAGCTTTGATTCATTCTATTTTTATCAATGAGATGAAAATTATGAGTTTTGAAACTATAGGGTGAAGGAGATACATCATTTTGCGGGCATTTTGGATTCTCTACTCTAAAATAAACTTTGAAGTTCTTTATTTAATTCAATTTTCAATATTTTATGGAAAAATGAAATCATAGGATGTAGGTTGTTTATTACAACATTGCAACCATTGGGATTGGCATTACCCAATTCCATAACTAAATTTTTAACAGTTTTGTATTTTGAATAATTTTCTACTTTTATCTACTTACTATTTTCTTTCTATATATTGTACAATTCCAAATGATGTGAAATTTTTCAAGCATGTAGCCAACTTGTTGAGAAAAAAATGAATCCAAAGGAACACCACTATTTTGGATATTATTTCATAGACATGTGAGCTTGTGAAGTGTAGTTGCCCTGTTTTTTGCAGGGCCAAAAAAATGTTTTCAATGAATGAACTTGAATGCTTATATCTTGCAATCCACATGGTGGAAATTTTTGAAATTTTTACCACATGTTCACAAGTCAGCATACTAAGAGATTCAATGGTTATGTGTGTCAAAAATAGTTTTTTACTAAAATTTTATACTTGTACAAGAAATGAAAGTTTTTGAGCGTTTTCGATGAAAACATAGTCACAGAACCATTAAAGAAAATTTCAGGCCTTTTGGAGAGCTGCTTTGCAACCCTCCAAAGTACCCTAAAATTTGATTTTGGGGGGCTGAAATTTTTTTATTTCCCCCTATTTCCATGCAACTCAAATTGTAATGACAGTGGCGCAAGAACCCAATTTTACGAGTTAAAAATTTATTATTATTACTACTATTTTTTAATCTTAAATTTTTATTTTTATTTTAAATTACAAAATTTGACTGTTTTGGCACGCAGCTAGCTTGGCTGACTACTCACTGGGGGGACTTTTTCAAATTTACAAGCCAATCTTAGAAATAGCTTGGCATGTCAATATAAAGCAACCCTCCAAAGGACTAATATTTTCTCTAATGTTTAGAGGTAAAATGTGCACTTGAGCTAATTTTAGTTTATCAAAGCACTAACATTGGACAAAACAATTATAATTTTCTTTTGACCACCCACCTAGAGAGTGACACAATTGCCATAAAATTGGGATTTGCAATCAAGGAAGGAAACAGCTTCTAATTGTTGTTTATTTCTAAACCAATCCCAGGAGGTTCTTGCCTAAAGTGTACAAATTCTAATCATGTCAATAAAGATTTGCTTAGGTACAAGTGTATTAAGCACTTTGAAAATTTACAGTTTTTTCTCAGCGTCTAAAAAATGTGTTTTAAGGGAATCCAGAATCTTTTTTAACTATTGGTAGTTGCAAAAAACACCTGTCGTATTTTGCTCAAAATAGCCTAATTTTTGGAATATTATGCTTTTTGGAATAATCTTTTTAAAAGAAATAAAGTATGGATAATTTGAAAAGCATTCAAAATAGTATGTAAGTAAAAATTTAGGTCCAAAGAAATTTATCTCTAAAAGTTATGGACAAAAAAAATTAGTGGAAAATGCAAGAAATCAATACTTTAGAATTTGACTTTTATAAAATAATAAAAGTAATAAAATCAATAAATTAAAAAAGTCTATTCCATTTTACTTAAAGATGCTTCTTTTCAACCATTTGCACCTTTGGGAAAAAAATTGTGTTCTCTACACTCTACAAAGGTAGTGCACTTTCAGCACACATGGAAGGTGGACACTATACTATTTACAAAAATCTTTTTGTAGGCTTGTGTAGTTTTAGTAGAAGTCCTTGTATTCCAATTTTGATATTTGAATTTGCATTTTTGGAATGAAAATAGCACAAAAAATCCAAATGGCCAAGGTAGACATCCAACTGGGGGCAATTTAAAAATCATAAATGAATTTCTGAAAAAAAAATGATCCAATAGAGTTATTCGTAAAGTCCCCCCTAGTTTGGAGGAGAATTTTTCACAAATTTCCTTCGACGGTTTAGGCCCCGCAGGCAACCCTAACCCCACAGGCAACCCTAACCCCACATGCAAAGTCCGGACGAAACTTCTTTTTGGTCAATCTGGGTGCGAAAGAAAGTTTGATATCCACTTTCTTATTAGGTGCGGGCGACTTTTTGCCCAAAACCTGCTTTTTCACAAAACTGCGGGGTTTAAACCCTGGTTTTGGATACTTTACAAATAACTCTAATGTCTACAACTATTATATGTACCTTTTTTGCCAAATTTCATAGAAAACAAACATACAACACAAAAGTTCTAAGCAAAAAATCACGTGTCTAAGACCAAAGGAACCAAAAAAAAGACAAATGTTTCTTGCAACAACCCTTACCTATATGAACCAACAAAAAAATATAAATTTCAATGACAGGGACCTTATTTGGAAGACTTTAGGTGTTGTTATCAAAGTGAGTTGGCTTTTGTAATGAATGAAAATCTCAATTGTATCGGGCAAAATTTTGTGAGACATGCTAGCCAAATAATAGTCAACTGCACCTATTTGTGTTCTATTTCTAGACCAAACTTCTCAAATTCTTGCTTGAAACATTCAGTCTTTATCTACAAACTCATAAAGTTAATTTTGAGTACATTTGTTTTCAATTTTTTTTAAATGCATAATTTTTTCAAGTAGTGTTCAAAAATCGCTTACTTAGCAAATTTCAAAATCCCCTTTCTACTATTGACTATTGACAAGGTCCAACAAAATACTACAATGAAAGAGAGGTGCTCAAATGCTTATTCAGGCAAGTTTAGTAACTAAATTTGGGAAATTTTTGGAAGTCCTCCAGCTGATTTCCTCCTTCCACCAAAATGAACCGAGTTTTTTTCCATGGGCACCGTTGCATCCTTTAACCCCTAAAGGACCAAACACCGTTTTTTGGCAGTATAGCGATTTTGGGCAGCTCACTACAAATGGAGTTTTTATTTTTTTTCTTTGAAAATTTCACAAAACATGTGCCCAAGGAGTAACTTTAAGGTCCAACAATTTTCATAACTTTTGACTACGCAGTAAAAAATTATTGCATGATATGTAATTTTCCGTATTCGGCGGGCAGCCTGTGCAGCTCAAAAAATTCCTTCAAAAATCACTTTTTTGAAAAATGAAAAAGTTGGAAGTGGTTCTAAGGAACATTCAAGAGTGGAAAAGTTTGAATCATTCCATTTTTTTTGATGAAGTGAGAGTTATTAAGAATTCCGGTTTGTGGGTAGGTTTGGAATCCAGAGACTCCATACCTACATTCAAACTAGAATTCTTAATAACTCTCACCTCATTTAACAAAGTAGAGTGATTCAAACTTTTCCACTCTTAAATGTTTCCTTAGAACCACTTCCAACTTTTTCATTTTCCAAAAGAGTGGTTTTTGAAGGAATTTTTTGAACTGCCCGGGCTACCCGCCAAATGCGGAAAGTTATATATCATCCAATAACTTTTTAACCATGTAGTCAAAAGTTATGAAAATTGTTGGATCTTAAAGCTACTCTTGGGCACATGTTTTGAGAAATTTTCAAAGAAAAAAAATTAAAACTCTGTTCATCGTGAGCTGCCCAAAATTGCTATGTTGCTAAAAAACAGGGTTTGGTCCTTTAAGGATTGAATCACAAAATATACCGTTTTATTTCTTCTAATTTCAAATTCTCACCAGCTAATTTCCTTTAAATTGAAATTGGCACCGCCTATATTGGGCATAGTAGTATCACGACGGTTAACCTCATAGTTGTATGACGAGTCTTGTACAGAGGTCCAGCCAAAGGTAAATGTAAAAAAAAGCCCCCTATTCTGTACCATATTAATTCTATCCTTCTAAACGTCTCCTAAATAGTTTGGGGCCTCTGATTGCAAATATGAACTCAGAGTTTGCAAAAAAATTCATGCGTTGCAAATCAAAACTTCCTGCATTTTTTCCAAAATGGAGGGGCAGAACGGCCTCTGCAAGAGGCTCATCTTACAATTATAAGCTTGACCTATCACGATTGGGGAAAGTTAACGGAGACAGAGACGGATCCACCAAGGATTTCACAACCTTTTGTTGCTAGAGTTTCTTTTTTTTTAAAACAAATGGAAATTCCTTGCTAGAGTTTAAGTCAGCAGCTTATTTCCTCTGTTAACTTCTCCACAACCCCTTGGAGGTGGCGGGCCGCTCAGCAAGCAAGGTTGGTTTTTGTTTTTTTTTAAATGTTTTTGAAATTTGTGAATGGCCAGACCAGATATTTTAAAGAAAACCTAGCCTAGCTCCAATTTCAAACTTCAGTCTTTCATCCACTAGTAGGTTGATATCTAGGATTTTAAACCATCCATTAGCTGAGTATTAGCTACTAAATTTTTTCTATGGTGGTTAAAATCCTCCAAGTATAGGAAAGAGGTGGTAAAATAACCTCCAGTTTTTTGGGGGCACCGGTTGATTTCTGGTCCTACAAATTTCATCCCAGTTTTGCATCCTTCAATTTCAAAATTCAACTAGTTTTTCCCCCAAATCCTCCGACTAACTTTGAACTTGCTGCCGATTTTTTCCAATCATTGATTTAGTTGTTGTTATTTTAGTACTGCAATGATTGTGGTAATATAAATGCCTATGAGTTATATGCACCTCACTCTATGACACGCGATTTATTATCCTCACTAGGATTTAGAATTTTTTATAGATTTGGCAATTATTTCCCTTTAATTCCCACATTGAACTGTTTTTTCAAGTTTGGGCCTACTTATTTTCCTATTTTTTACCCCAATTTAGATTTTTTTTAGATTTTTTCACCAATTTTTTGCTAATGTTTTCAAATTGCAACTTACCAATGTTTTTCCCGATTCCACTAGGTAGCTGTTATTTTTTCCAAACACAGATAAAAGAGTCTATTCTTAAACCAACAATTAAAGAGTTGATTGCCTTTGGGGGGAAGGTAAACTCCTTGAAACAATTTTCAGTAAATTTTACATTCAAAAAAATGGAAATGGCATCTAATTCAAGTCATTTCATATTTTTGGGATCTTTTTGGAATTAGTTACAAATTTTTGAAGTTGAACGCAGTGGTCACTAAAATTGACCATCTCCTAAAATGTACATTGTTAGTATATTGAAGATAGCAAAATGTACCTCTATGTTATCATTGTTCATTACAGAAAATTTTAGGACACGGGAGGGCTGCTAGGATGCATGAAAATGTGCAACAAGAAAAAATGTGAGTCCAAAAAGCCGTCAAGGAATCTGCAAGATGAAGTGCATAAGAAGTAGTCAAAAAGAAGTAGAAGTACTAAGTGGCAAAGTTGTCCTTCTATGATCGAAATAAGAAGACTCTAGACATTGGCTACGGATTTGGAACACTTTTGACTCCCAAAATTCATAGTAAACTCAATTTACGGAATAAAATTAGAAAAATTAGAAATCCAAATATTTGTTATTGTCTTATATGAAAACAAATTCCATTACCCCATATTCTTCATCATTGGTTCTGAAATTCCTTATTATTAGGTATAGGTGCCTCCACCTTAATGACTGGGTAGATGATTCAATCCCTAAAGGCCCAAGGCCTTTTTTCTGCCAAAAAACACCCAATACTGCCATTTTTATAGCAAAGAGTAAAAAAAATTGAAATTTTTTTTGCACATTTAACTATAGGATCTTATACCTAACTAGTGTGAAAATATGTGGAAAAATTTCAGATTTTTTGATTGCATTCCTTGCAAGATATCTGCGTTTAAAGTGAAAAAAATCAAATTTTTCAACACATTGCGGGACTAGATTTTATGACTTTGAACATTTTTAGCTTACATTTTTTGCACTACATACTTTTGAGCTTTAAATCTTATAGTGGAGAATTGAGTTAAGAGTCTAGTGGGAAAAAATTCATTCAAAAGAACTTAATTTTCAAAATATTAATATCTTTTAGATGGAATTAAAATGCACTTATTCCAATGGTGAGATTGTTCTAGCAAGCAAACCAAACCATTTGAAATTTTTTTTTTTGAATAATTGTAAAAATTGCATTCCAAAATGAATCTTACAAGTTATTTTTTCAAGGAGATGCTTTAATTGCTTAAAAAACAAAATTGTCCTTAACTTCTTCATAAAAAATCCAAATGAAATGAATCAAAGCTTTCCAAAGAGACAAAATATAATCTATAAGAAGAAAAAAAAATTTAAAACTTAAATTTTTGCAAATTTTTTTTTGTTGCCCCCATCCTTGTTTTGAGCTTATTTGGGCACAACTTTTGTTCCTGGGCACCAATTTGAAAAAAATTACATTCCCATGAAGCTTGGTAGTTTTTGCAATATTCAAAAAAAGTTTCAAAAAATCACAACAAAAATTCAGCCCGTAGGTCCTACTTGAAATCCCATTTGTCCCCCGAGGGGCCAATGGGCCTTTAGGGATTAATTTGTCCATCAAAGTCACAAACATGGGCAAACATTGTACAATGCTACGACAAAACTATTTGCATGTCCCTTTATTTCCTATTTAAACACTTCATTTTTGAAAGCAATCTTGTGCATCTAAATTTTGTCATATTCTTATTTTTGGAGATTCAAAATTACAAATGGATTTTTGGAAATGAAAGTTAGCTTGGTTTTCAAACTTTTTGTAATTTAGCTCTTAAAGGAACAAGGCCTTTTTTCTGCCAAAAACACTCGAAACTGCCATTTCTATAGTAAAGAGTAAGAAAATTTGAAAACTATTAATTTGCACATCTTGACATAGGATATTATACCTAATTAGTATAAAAATGTAAAGAAAAAATTTCAGAATTTTTGACAGCACAAATTGCAAGATATCTGCATTTAAAGTGAAAAAACCGAGTTTTTCAACACATTGTGGGACTAGATTATTCGACTTTGAACCTTCTTAACTTTAATTTTTTGCACTATAGAGTTTTGAGCTTTAAGTATTTCTAATGGAGAGTTGAATTGAGAGTCTAGGAAAAAAAAATCAAAAAAACTTAATTTTCATACTTTAAAATTTGTTAAATAGAAGTAGGTACAAGATAGAAGGAAAATCTAAATTACTAATAGATTTAAATTGGAATTAAAATGCACTAATTTCCAACGGTGAGATTTTTCTAGCAAGAAAATTGAACCATGAGGAATTTTTTTTTGAAAAAATGTAAAAACTACATTCATAATGAATCCTACAAGTTGTTTATTCAAGAAGATGCTCTAATTGCCCAAAAAATAAGATTGTTCATAACTTTTTCTTAACAAATCCAAATGGAATGAATCAAAGCTTTCTAGATAGACAAAAATACAACCTATGAGATAAAAATTCAAAAAAGAATTCAAATTCTTTAAATTTTTTTGGTTGCTCCTCTCCCCCCCCCCCCCCCCCCCCCCCTCCAAATTCCGAGTTATTTGGGGTATAACTTTTGTTCCTGGGCGCCAATTGAAAAAAAACTATATTCTCACGAAGCTAATCAATTTTTCTATCTTCTAAAATTTTTTCAAAAAACCAAAACCAAATTTCAGCCTATAGGTACTTGCCCAAAATTCCCATTTGTCTCCCAATAGGACAATGGTCCTTTAGTGGTTAACCTCTAAAAGACCAAGGCCTTTTTCTGCCAAAAAACACTCAAAGTTGCCATATCTGTTGCGTTGAGTAAGAAAATTTGAAACCTTTTTCTTCTTTTGGCACATCTAACTATAGGAACTTATACCTAAATAGTATGAAAATGTGTGGGAAAAATTTCAGAATTTTGACCACATAGATTGCAAGATATCTGCATTTAAATTGAGAAAAACAATTTTTTTTGCACATTGCAAGACTAGATTATTTGACTTTGAACCTTATTAACTTAAATATTTTGCACTATAAAGTTATAATTGCGCTTAAAATGTTTATGGTGAAAAATTGAGTTGAGAATCTAGGAAAAAAAATTCAAAACCAAATAATTCTGTATTCTTTAAAAAATTGTTAAGTAGAAATAGGTACGAGATAGAAGGAAAATCTAAATTATTTCTATCTCTAAGATGCAATTAAAATGCACTAAGCCCAATGCAATGATTGTTCTAGCAAGCAAACTAAACCATGTGGAACCTTCTTTTTTAAATTAAAAAAATTGCATTTAGAAATGAATCCTACATGTGAAAAAAACAAGATTGTCCATAACTTTCCTATAACAAATTTTAATGGAATGAATCAAAGCTTCACATGTAGACAAAAGTATGATCCGTGAGAAGAAGAAAAAAAAATTCATTTAAAATTTTTTGAATTTTTTTTGCTACCCCCTCTCTCCTATTTGGAGCTTATTTGGACATAACTTTTGTTTTCAGATACCAATTGAAAATTAAATATATTACCTAAAAGCCAATCAATTTTTATGAATTCAAGAATATTCAAAAAATCAAGACAAAAATTGAGAGTGTGGGGACCTGCCTAAAATCTCATTTGTCTCCCAAATTGACATTCGTCTTTTAGGGATTTTTTCTTAACCCCTAAAAGCCCATCGTCCCTTCAGAGGATAAATGGGATTTCGAGTAGGTACCTACAGGCTAAATTTTGTCGTGATTTACAAAAAAAAATTGGAAGATAGAAAAAGTGCTAAGCTTCGTGGGAGTATATATTTTTTCAACCGACGCTTGGGAAAAAAAGTTATGCCCAAATAAGCTCAAAACAACCCTAGGAGGCAACAAAAAACAAACAAACTATTATTATTAATTTTTTTGAATGTTTTTTTCTTATAGATTATATTTTTGTTTATCTGGAATGCTTTAATTCATTTCATCTGGATTTTTTATGAAAAGATTATGGACAATCTTGTTTCTAAAAATTTATAATTTTTCAAAAAAAAGAGTTCCACAAGGTTTAGTTTTTTTGTTAGAACAATCTCACCATTGGGATTAGTATTCTTTGATTACGTATAAAAGATATTAGTATTTTAGATTTTCCTTCTATTTAATACCTACTTCTACTTAACAATTTTTTTAATAATAAAAATTAAGATGTTTTGGATTTTTTTCTCCCTAGACTCTCAACTCAATTCTCCATTAAAAATGTTTAAAGCTCAAAACTCTGTAGTGCAAATCATTTAAATTAAAATTGTTCAAAGTCATAAAATCAAGTTCCACAATGTACTGTAAACTTGTTTTTTCACTTTAAACACAAATATCTTGCAATGTGTGCAGTCAAAAATTCTGAATTTTTTTCCACACACTCTCATACTAGTTAGGTGTAAGATTTTACAATTAGATGTGCAAAAAAAACATTTTTGAATTTCTTTTACTCTTTGCTATCAAAATGGCAGTTTGGGGTGTTTTGGGGAAGAAAAAAGGCCTTGGGCTGTTAGTGGGGCTTTCTTTTCTAGCTTTTTGGTGCCAGACTACACCAGACTAAATAATTTGGCTAAAAACAGGTAAAAAAATGGCAAAAAACTTGGATGAAATTGCCAAAAAATATTCGAAATTAAAAAAAAATAGATGAAATTGCCAAATTGTAGATAAAACCAAAGTATAGACATGTGATATGTATATTTTCTATCTAATGTGGATGAATGTTGAAATTTGAAGCACCACTGCAAGATTTTATATCGCCACTATGGCACTTCTTAAAAAATGAAAATAAAAACCTTGCCCTTTAGGGATTAAATGCCTAAGATTTTATATTTGGTATCAACCAAACTCTAAAATTAAATAAAATCTTACCAAAATACAATTTTTTCTAGTTTTCTTTTTTTATTCAATATCTTTTAAAATATATTTAAACATCAAAAGTATAATTTTGATTTTTTTTTAATGATTTTTCTATTGAAGATATTATTCAAGGTTGTTCATTGTAAATCTTAATTTTTTTTGTATTAGGATTATTATTAGGATCTCTAGGAAATAATCTCAAATAAACTAGATTTTGGAGGGGAAATCAAACTGAAAACTCATTTAAAAAAATATTGAATAAACTTGATAATCCGTAAAATTAGTCATAATTATGCATATTATGTCCTTCAACCTCATATTTTTTTGATCTCAAATTTTAGGTTCAACATACAAAAAAGGGGACTGAAAGACTTCTATTAACATTCTTTTAATTCATAAGTGATATTGTTATGTTTTCTTTTCCTACGTGATTCATAACAAGTCTTGTTTAAATTTATATGTTTACAATTTTTAAAACTTCATAAAACATATCAATATTGAACTTTTTGTTTAATTTTGAGTAAAGTCAATGAGCTCAAAAAAGGCCTTGAGCATTTAAGGTTAAGACAAAGAGGGTTTATGGAATTGAAAAAATGCACTTACATGTGCCTTCATTTCTTATGGTACAACAACTCATTTACAATTTCTATGATTGTGGTATTGTAGATTGAGGGCTTGAAATCTTCACTAATAAAAATATGGTCTAATTAGGCTTACTAAGAGAATATGTTTGGAATATTTTTGAGTTAAAATTACCAGCTCTTTTCCATTAATTTTCATATTGAACCAAGTACAGTTCATCTTTTTCTCTATTTTTATTCTAAATAGAACTTTTGTAGATTTTTTCATTAGTTTATTTTCCAATGTATTCCAGTTGTAACCGTTTTTTTCTCCAATTCCTCCGGCCAACAATGAATTAACCACACACAATAGTGAAATTAGGTTGCCTCAGACTATAGTTGACCATGTCTGAAAGTGTTAGATATGAGAAATTAGTGTGGGGCAACCTAATTTCACTGTTTTGTGCAATGGTTCTCACCAAACATTGATGAGGGCAAGTCTCCAAGAGGACCATGTTTCCAATAGTGTTCAATCAACTGCAAATATAAATATGATCGGTACATGAGCCGAGGTGAACCAACACCCCTGCTCGGCCCCTAGGAAAAACGCTATAATTTGTTTATTTGTTATGCATGATAAAATTTGTAAATTTTGAATTTATATTTGCAATCAGAGGCCCAAAATTAGCTACAAGGGGCACAATAGATAAATTAATCAACTGCAAAATAGGATTTCTTTTTGCATGCACCTCTGGAATGATTTTGGGGGACAAGCGAGGAGTTCGGTTCACCCTGGCCAGTACATGTAAGGAAGAATTGCCCAATACCGCCATCCACAAACTTTTGCCACCTATTGGACCCTTCCATTTGCGTCAGTGGCTCACCATTACCACAATTTTAGCAACCTTTTATCTTTTTTTTTTTTGAAACACAAGCAGCAGCAACCTTTTATCATGATGGCAATGCACTTGAGGAGTAGACACATCAATCCACACTTTAAAAAGGGCCTACCTATTCTTCAATAAGGGTCTACTCATAATTTAACATTTTAGCTTTGAAAGTTCACAAAAAATCCACTACTTGTTGGAATGTCTTCATTCTTTTTGCAAATGATTTCTCTCAAATTTTTCAATCTTTAAAAATGATAGGAGCTAACAAATAGCTTCTCCAAAGTACCTAGATAGCAAATTTATATGGTAATGGGCTGATCTACCTTAGGTCAAGAAATTGCAGATCATTCAACGGAGTTTGGAGTTTGGAAGAAGACCATCTGTCTGCCCCAAAAGTAAATATTCTGTATGTATGGGGGATCATGGATGAGTCATCTTAAAAACTACTTTTTTTTCCACGAAACACATGGACAATTTCCATTGATAAGGGGAAACAGGACATAGAACCTAAAGATGAAGTCATTGGTGACAATTTTTAAGTTTTTGAGTTTTTGCTTTTTATCCATTTTCTAATCTTCTCTAAACTTCAAAATGAAGCCTACTGGCCTAAACAAAGCAGAACAAACGGTAAGTCAGGCCGATTGCTTGTAAAAAACCTTCAATAGCAGTCAAGATTGCATCTCGGGCAGCCAATCAATAATAGGTAAGGTGTCCAGCCTTCTCGACTTGGCCATTGTGTACGTTGGTTTATGGTTTTTTTTTACTGCAATGGTTCTTTCGATTTGTTAAAAATAAAATAAAAAATAATAGGTAAGGTAATACTCTCACGATCATGGCAATTTGTCTCTGCATTGCTACACATTGTATGGAAACAGGGGTGCCAGATTTTCTGTTTCCAGTCTGGGCACCGGCGGCTCCGCCTGCCCCAAAATTGTTATTGCAGATGCCCGTGCAGTACTTTATATTCTCCAAATCATCTGATAACCCTGAAATCAATGGTATTTCAAATAAGGTAGGAGGTAGGAGGCTCAGAAATGGAGCATCTAGGGCTGGTCCGCCTTTTTCATATGTTTCCTTGGACGGGAATATTTTTACCTCATTTTTCAGACAAAGAGAAATTAACGAGGAATCTAACCCAAGTGGTTTCGTATTTTTTCCAAGCAGTTTTTTTATTACTTATGAATTTTCAAACCAATTAGGTCATAGGTCCTTATTTGTGAGCCTAGGTCTTTCATAAACGGTTCACTTACAATTCTAAATAAAAATGGGGAAAGCAAAAAGAATGATTGTCTCTTGCAATTAAAAAATACTTTTTTCCTTAATTCATTCAATGATTATACTGGTCAATTTCAACTCATGTCCATTTCACAGCCATTTATAGGGTCCATTCTTAATGCCCACTCTGATTTACAGCCTCTTACCTTAGGTCAAGCAATGTGATTCTGTACACAAAAATTGCAGACTCCGTCCATCCACACTGCCCGGAAAAAATTTAACTTTTGAACATGAACATTGGATACGAGGCTGCTTTCCATGTGATATGAGTTGGTGAATTTTTACCAAGCTGTTCTTTTTTGGTGAGTCGCACCCAAATCTCATTTAAAATTGGCACTGGTGAGTTACACATCAATGTAACCCAAAGAGGCAAATATGATGTTCCAAGTTCAATTTCTCCCTTCCTTCCCAAAAAAATTTTGAGTTGAGAAAATAATCTCCACTCCTCCCAATGCTGTCGATCTTCTAAAAAAATCAAAGTTATGGATATCAAACGTACGATCTTGGGTGACCAAATATGGATACAAACTCGGATATAAGATATGGATATGGGTACAAAAGATGGATGTAGAATACGGGTACCAAATATGGTACATAGGTGAATACAAAACATGAATGCAAATATTGCAGAATATGGGTATTGAATACGGTATAGATATGGCTCCATATGGATACGGGTATAAATAAAGAATTCAAATATGAATATATTCCATACTAATTGCATTGGAACTACTTTCTAGGAAATACAAGTAGTGGTGATGGTAGAGGGATGGGGGATTAAAATACATAATAATTTAAATTTAAATAAAAATTATAATAGTTGGGGGGATTAAAATCAATACTAAAAATCGATAATAAACAAAAACTTGTTTTGAGCTCATTACAATTTGTCACAATGACAATAACAATGACAATGAGCTCAAAAGAGGTAGCAACCGCCTTCCACATTTGACGGTTACATGCAACAAACTTGGGAGAACCAGTTTGGTTGAATCACCAAAAACATTGCATTGCAAAGAAATATAGGATTAGTCATTTCCTGGATGGAGGTGACTAATGAAAATAATAGTAGTAGAAAGAGTGGTTGCTTAGACTAGGAAAAAGCTTCACAAAAAGACTGCTTATGCCAAACTTGTGTACATCTTTGTGGTCTGCATGGCCACAATTTTCTACTAGTGAAAATGGGAAATTTGATGGATGAAAATATATAAGAATAGAATGGATGCGTAGAATGAGATTATTCTAGCTAACTTGTCTACATTATAAGATGCATTGTTATCACAAAGTTATCAATAAAGAAAGATCTTTGATTCCTCATCCATTTTCAGTTCCTTATGCATCTAATAGGAAAAAATCCACGTTAAATCCACATCAGTCCATTGAAAAAATGACAAGTGAAATTTAGACTCATACAAAAAAAAAATTATTTGTAGCAAGATTTGTATACCCATTATGGACCTTCTTCTCAATTGCATTCCTATCTACCTTTATTATACATGAAGGATGAATGTAGATAGGGATGTAATTAGGTCAAGGGTTCATCATCAATATGCCTACCTTAGGTTCTAACGATACTTAGAGGAACTTAAAGTGTAGAGAATTTATTCACCTGTTTCCAATGTCAAACAACATCATTTATTTGCACTGTATCTTTTTCCATTGTATTAGGGCTACATAGAAGCCAATCCTTAGCCACGGCCGCCCCTACGCAGTCTATTCAACATAACACGTCCCTCAAAATGTGTGAATTCTCATTATACCATATTCATGATCCTATTTGTCACCACCTCCACCTACAAATGTGGAAGCATATATTCAAGACCAATCGAAGTCTTCTTTGGGAAGAATGAACAAAAGTTTGTGCTCAATGCACTAGAAAATGGTAGTTTTTGACAATTGTGGCCCATAAAAAAACCTTAATCCTCTAGGAATAAAGGATCACACCATTTTGATTGGACACTTAACCCCTAAAGTTCCATGACTACATTTTCAACGAAAAACGCTCAGAAATTGCCATTTTGGGAATAGCTATCAAATTTTTGAAAAAAACTTTTTTGACACGTGTAACTGTAGGATCTTATAGTATGCTGATTTGAGAACATGTGGTAAAATTTCAAAAGTTTCCGCCGCTTGGATTACAAGATATAAGCATTCAAATGAACTAAAACCACTTTTTGGCCTTGCTAAAAACAGGGCAGCTACACTTCACAAGCTCACTTTTCTATGATAAAGTATCAAAAATGGTGGTGCTTCTTTGGATTCATTTTCCTAGAAAAGTTGTCCGCATGCTTGAAAAATTTCAAATCATTTGGAATTGTACAATATATAGGAAAAAAATAGTAAGTAGATAGTAGTAGAGGATGATTCAAGATACTAAATTGTTAAGAATTTAATTCTGGATTTGCAAAATGCCAATCCCAACGGTTGCAGTGTTGTAATGAACAATCTACATTCTATGATATTTTTTTTTTTCACAAAATATTGAAAATTGAGTAAGATAATGGACTTTAAAGTTTATTTTAGAGTGGAGAATCCAAAATTGCCCGCAAACAAAAATCCTCATAAATTTTGACTTTTTGATCAAAATGGAATGATTCAAAGCTTTCCACATATATATAACTCTAGAAATCTAATTTCAAATTTTTGTTTTTGAAAAAAGTGATTTTTTTATCTAACCAGATTGCCCTATTACAAAAAAAAAAGTAATATATGAGGCCATAATATTTGATTCACATTTCCAAATGTCATGAAATTTAGTGCATATGAAAGATATTCCTTGTCCCCACCTTCTATTAAAATTTGGTCCAAAAATATAGAATTCTCTAGTCACGCGTATCTGCCCAACATTTCTATATAGCCTTTGAACGCATGTTGGTCCTTTAGATACTTTGACCTTTCATAACTTTTGCATACAAGATCCAAATGTCATGTTCTTTGGTACATTGGAACCTCCTTTCACTTGCCAACAAGAAAATGTGAAAATCTATCCAATCTAATAATACTAACTATGCACAGTACCCAAAAGTGGTGGTTTGAGTTGTACCCATATTATTATAAATTAAACTTCTTTCTGACAACCTGGTAAGCATCTAGGAAAGGAAATTCATAAGATTTAACACTTGAAATAAGGGCCGGTAAGGACGCACATAACATTCATTAGCATTCAGTGAGACTGCCTTTTGCTTTGTGGAATCCTCATCCACAAATTTCATCCACATATTATTACTATAAGCTTCAGGACCGAGACAATGGCAGTATAGTTATGGTGCACTCCAATTTTTTGGCTAATTCTAGGACAAAATATACAAACAACAAAGAATTACAAAGATAGATGGTTTGTCAAAACCCAAAAAATCCATTGAGTATTATACCAATGAAATTTAACCATTTGCCATCAATAACTTATTTTGAATTTTTCATAGAAAAGAGAAGCTCTTTATGTACACTTGGGGTGGTAGGAGGTAGAACAACCCATGTGGGATATGTAATTTAGAATTTGTAATTTCTCAACCGCTCATAGTTAGGTCTAAAGTAGGAATTGTGTTAAAACTATAATTTCAGACCTCATTTAGGCATACTGGAATACCTTTTTTCAAAAAAGTTTGAACTAAAAAAAAATTGGGGAATCAAGTTAAGTTTCATCTCCAAAAATCTGTTTGATATTTAGATCTTCCACTCAAAAGTTATGGACAAATTTCAGAGAGGATATATGAAAATGGAAAAAGAAAATCCTTTCCACCCCCTCTATGAAATTTGCCCATAAGTTTTGAATGGAACATTGAAATCTCAAACAAATTTTAGGAGATGAAACTTAACTTGAATTACTAACTTATTTTAGTTCAAAGTATTTTGAAAAAAGTTATTCTACTATGCCTAAATGAAGTCTAAAATTATAGTTTTAACACAATTCCTACTTAGACTTAACTATGAGTGGTTGAGAAACTACAATTCTAAATTACATATCCCACATGGGTTGTTCTACCCCCTACCACCCCATGTGTACATAAAGAGTTGTCTTCTAATTCCAAATCACAAAACACGAATGGCTTACAAATCAATATGAGGGAATTCAAATACCACTAAAATTATTGACCTCTATGAATTAATTGTCATTTTGTTTAAAGCTGTTTTTTTCTGTATTGTTAGAATTGAAGGTGTTCAATTTCCCAGTAACCTGATTGTGTAGTCATGACCTTGGTACTGAGCAGAAGTCTGACATTGTTGACACGTGGCCATTTACCTAATTTAGGTGTGGAATATTCCACACCATTTCTTCCCTTGGATGAAATGATGTGAAATATTGCACATCATTCCGTCCGCAGGAAGGCAGTTGCTCTAACTGCTATTGAATGTTATTCAAGTATTGTTTTTTTTGGTTTCCTCTCTTTTTTCTCCTTTTTCTCTGGCATAAACTGAGCACCCTGATTTTTTATTTTTTTTGAAGTGGGTATAGAAAAGTCTGAGCTGTCCCTGCTGGGATAGATACAAATTGCCCACCTGAACAACCAAATTTTCTCAAGTCCACCGCAGAGCGTATCTCAGTCTCAGTGACCCTGATGACCAAATGATATTGGATTTCCTCGCATCTGGGCAGTTCCCAACTACGTGTCTAACTAAAGAGGCACAGGTATAGGGGTCACAAGTTATTAGACTATAATGAATGAATTTGGAAACTTGTAAGCATATGTGCACAGACCCGGGCATGGATTGGATTGGATTTAGCTGCTCATGCCATGTTTTTTACAATGTAAAAAGTACACTATGCTAACTTACACAATATAAGCCACTGTACAGTAAAGTACACCATGAAGGAGACTGAATTACTAATGAGTTTACAATGTACAAGCCCATTCATTTGGAGAGAGTATATACCACCGTAGTAGCAATTTTGGAAAAATATTATACTTGGTGGTCATACCCGGCAACAAAATCTCGTCCCCGCCGCCCACCTCCCTTGACTTGTACATCTGCAGGGGCCGGACACCTTTTACCAACTGACTGAACAGAACTTGAATACTCAAAAATTGAAAAAATGTACCCCACCAGTAATTTTCACAGAGATTACCAAATATAATCGGCAAGGGTAATGATCATACTGCCCCCATAGCTCCGATCCTCACGTAAGGCTCAAGGTGGGGATCCATTTGGTAACTTACAGTGGATTCTGCAAGCCTTTGTGGATTCGAAAGCACCAGCAACCAGTCTCAGAAACGAACCTCGCTTTGAACTTGTATTTTAGTTTTTACTTTTTTTTTCTTGAAACACATGGACAAATTCCATTGCAAAGGGAAACAGTACACAGAACCAAGGGACCATGTCCCCGGCAAAATATTTACATTTTCCACATCTATTTTTTAACAAAGTAAGCTAAAATCCAAGAGCCAACTCAAAACACCAACCCCAAACAAGCACATTGGTCCCACCAGAGCACCCAATGGGAAACTTGTATTTAATTTTGAAGAGAGTGAAAAGTCACAAATATTACACTTTTCCAGTAAATGGCTTGGGGCAAAATATTTTACAACATAAATTTTTTTACCCTTGAGGCAGGGGCTCTTTTGCATCCTTGAAAAAGGGACCCTCAAAGTGAACAAAATTGTCTTATATGGCTCTTCAGCCAACTCCAATCTCATCCCCAAGTCCCTCCTAGGTAGGCATTTAGCAAAGCCGAATACTTTTCTAGTATGGAGAGGACCACTGCGTAGTTATACAATGTTATGAATCTTTAAGTTTTGAATCTAAGCAAAAAGAATAAAGCAACAACCTACCCCTCATTCAACTATGAATCTATGATGTATAACAAATAACTTTTTTCCATTTCCCTTTGAAAAGTGATGGTGCCTTAAAAAAATTTAGAAAGAAAAGAATGAAAAACAAATCACGCAAGTGGAGGAGAGAACAAAGGTGAAGTGCCATTGTAGGTACAAGCATCTCCTGCCACCTTCTTGGTTTGAGCTCACCACATGGATTTTCAAGGCAAAAGTGGCAAAGTTGGACATCTAGTAGCAAAGAAGGGCTAACAAATCTCCTACGGCCCAAAGCAAGAGGGCCGACAAAGGACTTCTTTAGCAATAGTTAGTAGGTGACTTGGAGGAACCACCATGGCAGTGGGAGGTTGACATAGATAATCACATCCTTCACAAGTTGCCGCAAGGACAGAGAGCTTCTCGGAAAGCCTTTTTTTGCTAGTGATCTCTTCTCAAATCCTAATTTTTTAATGTAAATTCTAAAAAATCGTAAATGTCTTGTAATCATGCAAATTTGCACCCAAATGTAGTATAAAAGTTATATACAAATTCAACACCCCTCCACTCAAGAGTGTGGAAGATTTAGTACAGTTGTAACTAATGCGACTAATGCCCTTTTTGAGGCATTAGTAACAATTGATGAAATCTTCAACAACTCTTACCTCTTGATATAAAAAACATCCAAGACATTCCCAAAAGTTACAATAAGTCCTCAATAGACATGATCTTAACATACGAAATTAGACACGGCAACTCCAATTTTATTTATTTTTGGCTTGGAAATTAAAACAATCTAAAAATTGCCAAAAAAACTAAAAGCGTCCAATGCTCCTACAAATTCGCACCAAGATGTCTAATATAGGATAGAAAGTATATATATATAACACTCTCTCAAAAGTTGTAGAAGATTTTGACTATTGTAGCTAGGGCATTAGTCATATTAGTTACGACGTACTAAATCTTCTACAACATTTACCTCTTGATTTACAAAATTCTCCAATTCACAACACTTACATCTTCATTCACAAATGGGCTTGGATGAACTAACCGCCTTGCTTGTCCCCGTTTTATCTATAGGAAAAATACAGCAACTACTTATTTGCCATGCATCATAAAATTTGGAAATTTGGAATTCATATAGGCAATCAAATGCCCCTCAATTAGCTAGGAGTGGTGTAGAAAATTGATCATTCATAGCACAAAATAGGAGGTCTTTATTTTAAACATATACCCTTCAAAAGACAAGTGAAGGGGTCAATTCACCTCGGCCCACAAATGTGACTATGGCTTCCATATTGGCATTGTCATCACCACATTGGCCTTCGACTTGTCAGAACACAAAATCCAACAACAATAAGGGGTCGTGAGGGTACCTTGTACAAACTAAAGTTTTATTGGATTCAAGGCCAAATTTATAGGCCCTGCGTGTCTATATATACAACTACAATGTTGTTAGAGATTGAATTTCACTCAGATGCTTTGGTCATCTCAAAAATCCATTGGCAGGTTTGTTTTAGCCGTGGAGATGCTTTAAGAAGGCTACTAGAGCTAAAGACAATCAACACCAAATAACTTTCACCCTATGTTTTGTTTTTGTTTTTTTGAACCTCAAGAACAATTTCCATTGCAAGGGTCACCCTATGTTTTTGGTTACCAAATTTATCAAACATCATTCTATTCAATTTGTCAAAAATTAATGCAAAGCACAAATTTATTTCAAACGTCCCAAAGTCATTTTTATTTGTTAAAACCACTCGAAACTATTATTTCCAATGCAAACAGCAAGAATCTGTGATAATAGTTTCTTTTGCATATCCAATTGTAAGATTTCACATTGGACCAATATGAGAATGTTTGGAAGAAATTTCAGAAACTTTGACTATCATTAGGAAAAAATTTAGGCCTCAAAGAGGCTGCTAGTTTTTAATTTTTTGCACTCCTGAGTGCAAATACAAAATCTCTCTCTCTCTCTCTCTCTCCCTCTCTCTCTCAAGTCTAGGTCACACAATGAAAAACTCCAAACATTTGGTCTACCAAAGAGTGAATGGATCCCAAAAAGTTTTTCCCTGGAAAAATTCACAGGACCATCTAAAACTACACAAAAGCTTGGAAAAAGTTCCCAGCAAAAATTACCCTAGTCACTATGACACAAATATTGTGTACCCTCACACTCATACACAAGATGTGCAGGCCAGGTAGTAATACACCTAGTAATACACCTTGTAATCGAGCTATGTTAAATTCCTACGGATTCAAGATAACATACGGACATGTCTGCAAATCCGGGTATCAACCAAATTCTTCTAGATGCAAGCCACATGGCCAGCGACTACTGCGCAGCACATTACGGTCAGCCTGTAACGGCCAGAATCATGATGCATGAAGGGTACTCCGGGGAGGTCCTTCCCTAACAAGCTCACTTTCTGCAGTACGAGGGTCTATGTAGCTGTTGTGTTCTTGGAGCGTACTGGAGCTTGAGCGGTACTGCAGCGTTTTCATCACGTGATACGGCTCAGGGAATTTTTCCGATCCATGGACGTCGAGATGACCAGCCAGGTTCTAACTCGTGGTACCAAGGTCGGGAGTGGGTCATGCAGATGGATTGTTGGAGGTTTTTTGAAATCGTTTCTCTAACTCACTGCTTGCACGCTTGTCCGTGTGACCAAATCTTAGGCAAGAATAACAACTCGGAGCCCGCTGAAGACACCTTGCATACGGCGAGAAACTAACTTACTGTTTGTTTTTGTTGCCATGGGTGCAGGTGAGGTGGCGCTCCTCAAAATTTGATCACATTTTAGTATGTGCAAGATCACCGTCGTTTGAATTCATGTTTCTGCTCCTAATTTCCATATACTAGGACTCAGATTCATTGGCATGACAAACTCGTAATGGATCAACTGATGACCAAAAAAATTTTTCGTTTAGAATTGGTAACTTGCTGATACTCTGTCGATCTTGCTGTATAGCATATCACAATACGAACAAGGATTTTTTTTTTTTTTTTGTAATCCTGCTGTCGATCTTGCTATAGATAGCTTCTGTACAAGCTTTTCGAGAGTTTAACATTACCTGTAGTACAACAAGAGATGCCCAATCTTGGATATCGTAATGTAACTCTTGTTGTGGTCTGTTTCAAACTAGTTTTGAATGACTAGGCAGCTTGTAACTCATCGGTGATCAACTTGTAGTTCATCGATGTTATAGATGAGCACTGGTAATTGTTAACATTTGCAAGCTAAATCTAACGTACTCTGTCTCAACACTCCCAGGGCTGCTTCTTGTCCTCATTGATTTATCGTTTAAACTTCTGTTCGTAAACGATCCAACTACCCTGTCGGGAAGATCGTCATTGTATGGACAGAGATGTGCCCTCCCGCCCTCCCGAACCTACATTGTCTTGAGCCAAACAGTATGAAAGAATAGCAAAAAATCTGTTGAGATCAACAATGTAAGGTGTAAGCACAGATTTAACTTGAAGTGTGAGAAAGTACCCAGTATTGGGGTGTCTTGAAAATAACTCTCTCTCTCTCTCTCTCTCTCTCTCTCTCTCTCTCTCTCTCTCTCTCTCTCTCTCTCTCTCTCTCTCTCTCTCTCTCTCTCTCTCTCTCTCTCTCTCTCTCTCTCTCTCTCTCTCTCTCTCTCTCTATTTATTTTTAATTTTAATTTTTTGGAAAAAATATTGAAAAATTTGCCAATCTAATGTGGCGTTGACGAGGCACTAGTAGTGCCCCGTCAATTTCTAATTTTTTTCCTATAATTGCACCACAACCGTGCAAAATTGGTAGCCTTTTTGAAGCCTAATGACATATTACTCAATATTAGCATTTAAAGTGAAGACATCAAGATTTTTGCACCTAGCTTGACCAAATTATAAGGCTTGGAATCCTTTGAATTTCAAATATTTGTATTACAAATTTTGAGCTTAGAATTTTATGTACTACAGAATTGAATTGACAATTCAGGAAAATAAAATTGTCTCCACAATCCTTTATTTTCATTCTTTAAAAAATTGGTAAGTCAAAATAGGTACAAGATATAAGGAAAAACTCAATTGTTAATAGTTCTAAAATTAGATTGGAATACACAAATACCAATAGTGAGATTGCTCTAGCAAGTGAACAAAATCACGTGGAATTTTTCTTTTGGAAATTTGTGAAAATTGAATTCAAATACATCTAACTTTAGTCCAAGATGTGGCATCTTACAGAGTGATACAAAATTTTGGTATCACTTTGTTATTATCATATTGTATGAAATCACCTACAATCTAAAAAATGTACTATATACAACCCATACAAACTAATATGTAGGATTCAAAAAGATTGCAGTGAAAATAATTGTTTTGGTTGCTAAAGACAAATTAAAACAATTTGTAATAACTGAGTATTAGGATAAATATTTTCAAATCTATTCAAAATAGATGCAACAACAGTTCAAATTGTAACCTATAAATCATCTATGATAGTAAATGAGTATCAAGTCTTTGATTTATTGAAAATCTTCAAATTTTGTTCAAATTAATATTATCTTCAATTTTTCATTATATAATTTCTTTGAAGCACACATATGTCAAATTTTTACAATACCTATAGGTGTGGGTCTTAAATGGTGTACAATCATGAGACTATCAAATTCAAACAAGTCATCAGGGCTAAAAAAAAAAGCATAGGCAATATCTAGAGTGATTATGAAACTTGCCTTGACAATTAAGTGTATGGAGTGGCTAGCTTTGGAATTCATTTAGCCTTAATTGTTTTTTGCTCCAAATCTTTTTAGGATTTTAGTATACAAAGGATACTACAACATTCATGCTTGCTTGTTTAGATTTTATCCTCTTGTTTTCAACTTATGGCGTACGGACTAGAACTAAACAAATTATAAACTCAATTTTTGGAGTCATTTTATATATATATATAATTTATTAAAGAATTTTCTAAAATTGTCCGCAAATGGATTCCATCAAGAATTTTATAACTTTCACGTCACTTATCCGAATGGAAAGAATCAGTTCTTTCCACATAGAAATAAACTCAAAAAATACTATTTAAAGGATTTTGTTCTTGTTGTTGCCCGCCTTCATCTATTTTTTGGTTTGGACAGCATAACTTTTGTTCCTGAGCATAGATTGAAATTTCTAGAAATATGAATTTTTAGAAAATTGATCGCTTTACTTATTTAAACCTTCAAGATTCTCCCATGGGGACACTGAGGAAATTAGGGGTTAAAAACAACTCCAATGCAGGTGGGATCCAACATGCCAATAGCATGATGACGAAGCCATTAAAAACAAAACCCAATGCAACCGACATTGGTATTTCTTTATGTCTAGCCTTGCCATTTTCCATCCCCGGCAAAGTAATTCAAAAAAATACAAAAATTTCTCAAGTTGGCTCACAATAGGAAAAGCCATAATTGTCATTTCTTTTCAAACTTTGTTATGTGTGCCAATAAATTGGAATTCCACTTTTATAATGCAAAAAAGTCCATTTAGAGTTTGGATTGCCGACTTTGCATTGGATAATTTCTTTTTAAAAGTTGTCTAACCGGAATGTGGCCCGCCTCCCTCACGACTTGAAGTTCTTGATATTGGCTACGAGAGGCTTCTCTTTTTGCTGCATCCTTGCGTTTGCTTCTTCTCGTGAGTTGGTCTAAGTTAGTCTGTTTTTGAGCTTGTAGTCCTATTTGTCTTGGTTCTTCCCTATCATCCCACTTGTGGCTGGCAGACTTGTATTTTGCCCCCCTCGCAGCGAAATCTCATTTCATTTGTTTCAAAAATAAATCTCGATACTGTCTTTGTTCCCGTCTTTGCATTGGAGATGCTCAAAGTAAAGTATGACAAAGAATAACTATTCCATATAAGGGCCGCTTTACACCAAGAAGCCAGGCCAATTCCCCTTCAAGCCAATTGCACAAAATTTCAGCCCTTTTTTGGGTTGGAGGCGGCCTCAACTATCCATTAGAATAAGATTATAGCAGGGGCCAATTCTCCCATATGTAAATTTACACCTAGAGGCCGGTCCAATTCCCCATGAGGCCGATTGCACAAAATCCAACGCTAATGATTTGTTGAAAAATATATTTTTTTAATTGAAATTTGACGTTGGCCCCGGGGCCAAGAATTGGCCTCCCATTTTTGGTGTACCTAATTCAGCGAGCTCGAGCCATGTCAGATCATATCTTTTTTGAATAAAAAATTCAATCCACCTAATTGACCCAGCCTCTTGGTGTAAAGGGGTTGGGGCTAATTTCAGCCTATTGTCTAATCAAAAGTCAAGATTCTTGGCCTTTGACATAGGAAATTGGCCCAGCCTCTTGGTGTAAAGCGGCCCTAAGGTAGACATGTGAATGTCATGTAGTTGAACAACATGTTCATCTCATTGCTTGGCAAACGATTACTATTTTCTAAAAACTTGGATTTTATCTCTTTGAAACCACCCCCACCTTGAGTCTATTGTTTTCCTCTGTTTGTTTTTATTTGAACAACAATGGTTTCCCGCTAATTTCCACTCGTCTTCCAAGAAATGTTTTTTGACATATTTAGGGTGCTACTCTAGGGTGTGTGAGTCTTCATAACATAATCAGGAAGATCAATGGTGGAGAACTTTTAAAGTGCTGCTTGGGCATGTTGCAGTGGGGCTGCTGGAAGAGCATCACCACCGTGACCCGCGCAACCTGGCTGGGGCCAATTTGGGAAGGGCCAGTGACCAAATAGTCCCTACCGTGACACAGGGTGCACTTTCCAAAGCACCGGGTGCTCCATATTTTGCCTCGGGCTCCTCAACTTGCAGTGCACAGTGCAATTCTTGCCCGGGCCCCCGGTTGAGTGCTTTTTCATTAAATGATGGTACAATCCCGCTTCATGCTCCTCAAAATTGGAGCTACACACCACAATTGCTATTTATAATTATTATTTGAGATTAAAAAACTCCAGTGTCATCATTGCGGGTGCAACAAGTTAGGATTTTCATTTATGGTTGGAGGAGTGTGGAGTCACCGAGCCCGTGTCACAGTGGCGAAGCCTCAAGTGACTGTGCCTGGGATTGTTTTGTGGCACTCCAAAGCCAGCCTGCCGTGGGGATTTGGCCGCCCCACGGTGGCGATGCTCTAAGCTTGGCAAGCTCCAGACTCAGGGGTTTGTCTGATTAATGGGGGCTGCTCCCTTCAGTTCTTCTGCCACCTCCTTAATTGTGGGATGTTCCCCAACAAGGAAACACCTGCAAACTCAACTCACACTTGGTTTTGTACACAGCGCTTAGCCACTCACTCAGGCTGGCTAGGGGCATTCTCAAATGAAATAACTTAGTTTTGAAAAAAAGAAAAAAGAAAAACTTTAAGTAAGGTAACTACACCTTAAATCGCACAGTTAAGCAATTCAGCATAATTCAGCATGGTTTTCACTATTATATTGAAAAAGAATTAGTGGGGTCCCATTGGTAGTCAAAACGGGATTCTAGATTCCCTTAGAATGCATTTTTGGACACCGTGTGAATAAACTACGAATTTCCAAAGTGCTCAAAATAGGTGTACCTAAAAGTGATCATAGGTGTAGTTATCTTATAAGTAGTCAATTTTTTCCTGATGGCTCTGGTTAGAAGCAAAGAGGAGGAGTCTTTGCATTGACGTAAATAAGGTAGTCTGCGCTTAAAGCGACATTTCAACAACCGATTGCATTTGGGGGGAGCTAAACTTCTTTGAAACAATTTTCAGTAAATTTTTGTAGGAAGAAAAATGGAATTGGCATCTAAATTGTTTTACAATCTTTGGACCTTCATGGAATTAGTTACGAATTTTTGAAGTTGAAACGCGGAGGTTACTAAGAGCAACCACCTCTTGAAATGTACACTATTAGTACATTGAAGAAAGCAAGATGTACCTCTTTACTGCTAGTCAGTTTTTGAGCGGGGTCGCTTCTAGAGCACCCTACCTTAATATTATAAACTACTTATGAAGAAGTATTAATAAGATCCTTTTAAAACGAATTTGCCTAAAACTATCTCAGAAGCAATTCATCACAGTTGGAGGCACCTCTTATTAAAGAAAAATCACTTTTGTAGTATTAGTAAATTGAAAATAATGAACTAACATTGCATTTATTTGATAGGTGGGGGGCAGCATGGGCAATGCTGTTTAAACTAGAGTGAAATTTACAATTGCCTAGAGGAACTTAGGTAGGGACTTGGACAACCTCTCACCCCAGGTTTAGACCAAGGCACTTCTTTGACATTTTTTTAGATTCATAAAGTCAATACAATATACAAGGAAGTGATGCAAGGTGGTTATTCATAATTGCCATATAATTGAAGTTAGGAAATTCAAATTTATGCCCAAAGAATCCATTGAGTAAAATACCAATTTGTCATTTAACCCCTAAAGGACCATTGTCCCTTCGGGGGACAAATGCGTTTTCGGGCAGGTACTTATGGGCTGAAATTTTCTCGTGATTTTTTGAAACTTTTTTTGGAGGTAGAAAAGCTGATTAGCTTCATGCGAATATAGTTTTTTTCACATTCGGTGCCTGGGAACAAAAGTTATGACCAAATAAGCTCAAAACAAGGGATGGCGGGCACAAAAAAATTGGACAAACATTTGAATTTTTTTTTAGTATTTTTTTTCTCATAGATTATATTTTTGTCTATTTGTAAAGCTTTTATTCATTTCATTTGGATTTGTTATGAGAGAGTTGTGGACATTCTTGTTTTTTGGGCAATTAGAGCATCTTCTTGAAAAAAATAACTTCTAGGATGCATTTCTAAATGCAATTTTTCAAATTTTTCAGTTTTTTTTTTTTTCTTGGTTTGTATTACTTCTAGAACAATCTCACCATTGGGATTAGTGCAATTTAATTCCATCTAAAATATATGAATATTTTAGATTTTCCTTCTATATTGTATCTACTTCTACTTAACAATTTTTTAAAGAATGATAATTAAGTTTTTTGGGATCTTTTTTTTCCTAGACTCTCAAGTCAACTTTCCACTAAAAAGATTTAAAGCTCAAAACTCTCTAGTGAAAAAATTTTAAGTTAAAAATGTTTGAAGTCAAAAAATCTAGTCCCGCAATGTGCTGAAAGTCTTGTTTTTTTCACTTTAAATGCAGATATCTTGCAATTTGTGCGGTCGAAAATTCTGAATTTTTTTTCACACACTCCCATACTAGTTAGGTGTAAGATCCTACGGTTAGATGTGAACAAAAACCGTTTTTCAATTTTTTTAATTTTTGCTAAAAAAATGACAATTTTGAGTGTTTCTTGGCAGAAAAAGGGCCTCGGTCCTTTAGGGATTAACAATCTACTATGAAGAAAAATTGTGATAACAAAAAGAAGGGATTGCTCCATTGGCATTCATGGAAATGAACAATAGAGAGGTTGCCTTGACAATGAAATCCATTGTTCATCATGAATCCTCAAAGGATATGGAATAATTTGAAGATGAGAGCTTGACCACTCATTTTCAACAATAAAAGTTGTGTTCAAAATAGAATTTCAGACCGAATTTTGGCACTGTAGAATAACTTTTTCCAAAATCTTTGAGGTAAGAAAGTTTAAAAATCAAGCTAACTTTCATCTTTAAAACCTTGTTTATTATTTTGAGCTTCTAAAATAGTTATGGACAAAATTCAAAGAGGATGTTTGAAAATATTTAAGAAAATGTCCTTTTCAACCCTTCTCTGGAATTTGTCCATAACTTTTGATTGGAGACTCAAAATCTCAAATGGATTTTGAGAGATAAAATTTAGCTTGATTTCCCAACTTACTAGGTTCAAATTTTCCTAGGAAAGTTATTCTATCGTATGTTTAGGTCTAATTCAACATTATCTTGCCAAAATAGTTTAGTTTACCAAATTCAACAATTTGGCAGCTTGTTTTGATTTTCTTGGTTTAGGATTGTTTTCAAGAAATAGTTGAAATTTTCTCAGATAGTCGCTTGAAGTTTTTTTTAATTTTCAAAATTAGTTGCAAAATATTTTTAAATTTCCGACACGATTCAAATTTTGCCTAGTTATTTACAAAACTGACCTATACACACAATACTATGCCAAAATGAGGCTTGAAATTCTACTTTGAACACAATTCCTACATTTCACTTAACTATGAGTGGTTAAGCTCCTAGTAATTCTAATTTACATATTTCATGTAGGTTGTTTTACTTCCTACCACTTCATTTGTGTATAAAGAGCTTGCCTTCTTGTATAAAGAACTTTTCTTCTCATTTTACACAAACAAAATAAGTGGCTTAAGAAACTATAGGAGATATTTGCCAAATATTTTTATTTCTTAAAATTTTAATGCCAAACATTCTAAAATTATAGGTCACGGAGGAAGGAACGTCTTCAAAATTGATGGAAAGGGGAACATCTTCAAAATCAAGAAGAAGAACGTGATTTAGTTTTAATGGTTCATGATGAGTTGGACTTAGCTAACCCTAACCTAGCCTCCTCCCATACAAGGCGGAATATGCCCAATTGTCCTTTACTTCAGCTTGGACATAGATTGATCAAACTTGATAAAGCTTGATATTTTGGGTAATTTTTTTCCTCTTCTAAAGCTATCTCAAATCTAGAATTCTATCATTTACATTTTGAAGAAATTACTATATGCGGCTTATGCGCAAGCCATAAAATGTTGAGAAGGGCTTTATATGAGGCTTTTTTTGAAGCTAGTCCCCTATTGGAATTTTTTGGTACATGTTGCCCAATTTGAATTGCTATGAATTTTTTTGAATATGTGGACAACTTTATTACAAAGAAAAAGAAAATAATTTCAAGCAAAAAAGTCAAATTAACTTGTACAAAAGCCTCTCCAAATCAGAGTTGCATGAAATTTGGATGCCTAATTTGAATCATTTTTTTCATCTTCAAATACTATAATCTTGCAATTTGTGCAATTAAAAGTTTCCTTTTTTAAACTACAACATAATGAAATATTCTACATTAGATCCTATGGTCAGATGCAACAAGATTTAATTTGCCATTTTTGAAGGGCTTTTGGCATCAAAACAATCCATTTTGAATGTTTTTAAGTGAAACATAATCAAATAACTATAGGGATTATGGCAAAATTCCTTAGTTCATTCAAACCATCACATTGCTTGGTTATAATACAAAAATCTAGAGAATCAAGAGCCAACCAATTGTAAATTAAATATGTATAGGAATGATTTAATAATTGCACTTTTCTGGACACTTTCAATAGAAGTCTACTTGTTAGGAATGGGTGCATGGACATTTTTGAAGTGTTTTCACCTTACAATCCAAGGTAATTGGGGATTTGGTCTTGAAGCAAGCCTTGAAGGCTTAGGACTTGGAACATGGTTTGAAGCCCCAAGTCCCAATTTTCAGCTCACCGCCAATCCAATTGAGAATTCAGTGAGACTTGGGATTTGGGATGTAGTGTGAAGTGGCCCTAAAACTTTCAGTTACTCAAAAAAGAAGCTGGTGCAAAAAGGATAATGCCTCTGATAGTGATGCTTGCTTGTCGATAGAGCAACACACACTATGGAATGTAATAAAAAAAATGATGGAATCATGTGCATGTGTAAGGTTGCCTATAAAGTCATATATCATTAAGTAATTCAATTTGAATATTGGCTTATCAAATAAATTTTTAAGAGGGATATATTTGACAACTTCATTCATTTTGCCACCCATTTTTTTAGTGCTAAGGTAGCTACACAAATTCACTGTACTAGCAAGTTTACAAAAGTAGTATGCAAGCATAATTCAATGTCACTATACAAAGAATGTGAGGAAATTCATTCAATATAATAACATTTTAGCATGCCGTCATTTAAAATAGTATGACTTTGTAAAATTTTATCTACAACATTTTTAAATTTCAAGGTAGTGGCCTATTTTCTTTCCATGAATCAAGACTTCTTGAATGCAAGTCATATTGTGTAATAGAGGCAATTACAACTCAAATATATTCTTATTGCACTCCTACTTTAGAAGGACTTCCATCCTTTGCAATCCAAATATATTCTTATTACTCTGCTACTTTAGAAAGACTTCCTTCCTTTGCAACCCAAATATATTTTTATTATAGTGATATTGTAGAAGAACTCCCTTTCCATTCAAGAATGTTAGTTATACTCTAATATAATAAATCAATAAGGTGAGATTTTGACAAAAATTTGCTAATACAATTTATAGAATTTTGAGAGAAACCATGAGGGCTAAAATAATTACCAGAAATAAAGTTACAGGCCCCTAAAAGGTATTTTGGCCACTTTGTAACATTTTTGAGAGGTAATTTTTTTTTAGTGTATTCTTTCTATGTGTATATTTTCTCCATGTGCCTAGGCATGTAGCCATAGTGATTGTCTTTGAGAAAGAAAGCCCAATTCAACTACAAATGTAGAAGACCATCTTTATGCCAATAAATTATATGTGGTTTTTTGTTTTGGAAATCCTAAGTAGACTATGTGAAGAATTGCAACATAATGTAAAAAAAAAAAAAAATCTTACCAATACTAAGATATCACACTAATGCCCCAAGATATAAGCATCTTGCTTCAATTAAGAATAAAATGTATACCATATTTACTAGCCAACCTTAGGTAGAAGTTTCTAAAGTTATCAATCTTGATGATAATTTTGTTGATACTTCTAGTTAGACCTCTTTAAACCATGTGTAGGCTCTATAAATGTATGAAGATTGTAAAGAGAATATTAGAAATAAGAATGATAAATTAAAGGCTTACATATATTTTATAGATTAACAAATTTGAAAGTATTAAAGTTTAAGGGTATTTACAAGAATGACAATATATAGTAATTTGATGTCAATTTTAATGTATGGGCAATTGCATACCAAAGTATATCGATTTTCCAAAATGCTAACCGAATAGCATAAAGTGCTCTTACTTCACTACTTTGAACTAGTTTTGGATCAATGTATTCATTTTTGTACTAAATCTATACTTGGACTTCTAATTTATTTTGCCACAACCAATTCATGACCCCACTCCAAATTTCAAAATAATGCAACATCGGAATTTGAATAGGATGTACTTAAAATAATTAAAACAATTTAAAATATTATTTTAAAACCTCTAAAAGTTGATTAAGGTTTGAATATCAAAAACTAAATCTAAATGCATATTTTAAAATATCAAAATAAAATGAATGTAAAAAAAAAAATCCTTATCATATCTTAAAGGCTTAGATTTGTATTGAAAAATTAAAAGATATTTGCATTTTTTATCCATAAATCTTGAAATTTAACATGCTTAATGCATTGTGATAAAATTGACTAATTTAGTGTAATGTTTCTCATTAAAACTACTTTAGATATTTGCTCATAAATTTTATCCATGTATTCATGGATCTTATATATACCTAGTTTAAAAATGACTTTCATCAACCTCAAATTCAATTTTCAATTTATCAAAGAAAATTTCAAAAGTATAACAACATTGGAAAGGAGTGCATTGTGAAAATAAATAATTGTACTTAGATGAAAGTCCAATGAAAAATGGTTGAATTTTTTATAGGTGCACCCCCCAAAAAATAGGGCTTTGAGGAGGATTTTAGCTCTCAGAAAATGGATAAGGATTTTGAACCTATATTCTTGATACCTGATTTTTTATTATCTAAACAATTATAGTGGGCTAAATTCCCAAAGTTACATAGCTTGTATTGTTGGTCCAACCAATTCTATTGACTAAATGCACAGTACTTTAATTAATAGATTCTTTCACATCAATTCACACAAAGGTTACATGGAATCCTGTGTGTGAAATTATGATGAGTATTTATATGCAAATCTTTTGTATGATATGAAAGAATGAACATTGCGTTTCAATTTTGTAAGTGAAACTATGATGAATAATTATATGCAAATCTTTTGTATTGTATGAAGGAATGGTGCATTCCAATCTTGTGTGTGAAACTATGGTGAATATATACATGCAAATCTTTTGTATGATATAAAGGAATGGTGCCTTCCAATCCTATGTGTAAAACAATGATGAATATATGCAAATCTTTTGTGTGAAATGAAGGAATGGTGCATTCCAATCCTTTGTATGACGGGAAATACACCCAAAACCTCCTTGTCAGGTTATATATGATTGTAAGTTCCACACTATCTTGTAGCAAAAACCTATAAAATTCCACATGGTCTCATTTCCCCTAAACCAATTTCTTGCCTATACAAGGAAATGTGACAAACCCCTTTACAAGCTCATGGTAGATTGAATCCTGATTGAAAATTATTACCTCTTTGTGAGTTTTATACTCAATTTTGCATAAAACTACTAATTTAACAATACAAAAGTGTATCTAAATTTGCCAATTTACAATGTACCCAAAAGAGGCAGATGGTCCTAGTCTACCCAAACCTCCCCCTGCATGCTACCCAAAAAACGTCAACCGTCAAATTGATTAAAAAAAAAATTTACCCCCCCCCCCCTCACACCATGGATCTGGGAGTGGGAAATTTATCTAGAGTCGTCCGATTCATCTGGATCGGAAATCTCAGCCGTTTATGGAACTAGGAATACAATACGAATACGGGATATGAGATACGAGATCCAGATCAAGGATATTAATACAGAATATTGGTACAGACATGGATACAAACTTGGAATATGGATAAAAATTGAGATATGGATACAAACCTCACAATATATCCCATATCAAATGCCACACAGATTCCAATCTGAAATTACAAGTAGGTTAGGTTGGGGGGGTATTTTATTTATTTATTTTTAATTCATTCATTTTTTTCTTAAACTGAAATTAATTTTTTTGAGGGGGGGATTGGAATTAATTAATTCAATTGAGGTTTTGAGCTCATAGAGTGTCACAATGACAATGACAATGAGCTCAAAAGAGGCAGTTACTGCCTCATAAACAATTGACAATGTAGCATTGAGGCTCCCACATCTCTATTACAATCTTTTAATCCTTTAAGGCCCACAAAGCCCAAACATGATCTAATTTGAAATTATAAATACCATTTCAATCAACACATCTTATACATAATTCTAGTTGTAGTGAATGTAAGAGTCTCTCACCAAGCTACATGGTCAAATTTTGATTTGAAATATGTGGTTGTTGAAAAATTTGGTGGAAGATGTACAAGACTTTCAAAATTGAATTCAGAGTTTGTGGTCCTCATGGACCTTTAACCTTATAAGGATGGGCTTGTTACTATAGAAATCATCTTTTTCTATACAATGTAAATCATCTACTTACAAAGAAACAAAAAAAATCATTGGAGGTCAAATTACTATGCAAGACCTTCCCTTTTTGCACAAAATTCCAAGGATGAATATATGCACTTCTGTTTTACATAGAAGGATTTTTTGTCATCCATCAAACTACTTTAGTAATGTCCTTACATGGTTAAAGGTTAAATTCTCTTTTATTTTGTGGTCTTGGAATTAATAGGTGCATTGTGCATTATAGTTTACCGAGGCCAATCCATAACTCTATGAGACATGGCTTGGTACAATAAGAAACTCTTCACTCAAGATAATGCCACATCAAAGTTATGATAAGGCAACTACACCTAATTTCAACGGCTTTCTAAAAACGATCACTCTTGATTCTTGTCTAAAATGTACTCCCGCTCGACCATGAGAGTCTGTGGTTGATTTTAAAAACACCTACTCCTCATAATTTGGAAATTTGTAGTTTACTTATATGGTGTCCAAAAAATGCATTCTAAAAGAATCTAGAATCCCTTTTTGACTACCAACAATACCCAATAAAATGTTTTTCAATATAATAATGGGAATTAGACAAAAGTGCTTATTTGTGTGATTTTATGTGTAGTCACCTTGCCACTCACCAAAGTGCAGCAATGTTGGTTCCTTACCAAGCTACCTGTGGTTGGCTGGTGGTCAATAAAGTAGTCTGCTCTAAAAGGGACCCGCTTCTTCAAATTGAACCTATAAAATGGTACTGAATGGATATGAGGTGGTATTTAAATGGACCACTTTAGTCATTGATTGAATCCACAAAAAAAAGTATTCTTTAGTGCAAGAGCCAGTCATTGGCCTTGATTTCGTCAAATCACATTAGAAGTTGTAAGTGGACGCATTTTTGAAGACCTAGGGTCACAAATAGGTACCTACAACATAAATCTTAGGAAATTCATAACTAAGTCAAAAATGCTTCAAAAAATATGAAACCACTCGTGTTACGTTTGGCATCCATGTTTCTTTCTTTGGAAAATGAGTGAAAAATATTTCTATTCATGCAAACCTAAAAAAAAGGGGGACCAACCCTTAAATGGTCACTTTTAGAGCATCCTACCTTATCTCTTCCTTTTGCAATGAAATTCCATTTGATTTGTTTTACAAAAAAAAAGTGTAACAATTTTCTTGTACCCTTTCCCTGGCCTGCTGTCGGCCGTGGGACTGATTTGTTTTCTTCCTCCTTTTAATGTTCAGGTTTCGTTTTCAGCAGAGGAAGATCATAATTATGACCAATAATTCAGACTACTGTACAGAGTAACTTGCCTGATGTTCCTCATTTTTTTTTTTTTTTTTAAGAAGTTGTTCCTCATATTTGTGACCACCAACTGCATATCAAAAATGAGACGGATGTTCCAAGATCAGCTCCTTCATTTTGTCACATACATATCTTGTTGCTTTCGAAGTTGTCCACACCAACCCCTGTGGCAAGACTGGAGAGGTGCTCCGGCAATTTGTACTGGCCACGTCAAGGCTTGAACTTGTGCGTCAACAAGTAAGCTTCGCTTAATTTAATTGGTTTCTCCTTGCACGGCCCCTTTTACTGGTGTCATTGTAGTCAATCACTCCACAGGTACCTTGGTTCTGAACTAATGGATCCCTGAACTGATACGACCGTATTTTCACTTTGTCACATATCTTGTTGCTTTCCAAGTCGTCCACACCAACCACTGTGCGCAGCTGCGTGAAATTGGCCCTTTTTTGGCAGGGACGTCGGGACTTGGTCATGGACACGAGAATACTTGCTTCCAAGGATTGTGTCTGAGTGGGGAATATTTCAGAAAGTCCGTGATTCACCTCCTCACTATACTATACTATACTATACTACCAGTACAACCGTTGCAAAATTTGTGATCAACCAACATTCATGATGCATAAGAAGCATTACTTAGTTGATTATGTATAGGGCAATGCCTGCAGAGGAGGCCATTGCGCCAAATAATCGGCCGACGAGGAGGGCGGAGCCCAATGAGGAGGGCCGATTACTTGGTGCAATGCCCGACAATAAGGGTATTGCCCGACGTAAATCACGACTGAAAGAGGAGATAAAATTGGATGAAATGATGAGTCGGATGAAAAATCCGTAATCCCCGATTACGCTGTTTTACCCGAATAATCGGGGATTACGGCATAGAAGCTTCCCGCTGATTGAACGGGACGGGAACCAAGAGTGGTTTACGACCTTCAGTTTTTTCAGGTTGGATTTTAAACTCAAGAGTGCTAATATTCAAATTTGGGATGAAAATGTGTAAAGAATGAGTACGTGACCATCCAAATGGATGAAATTGTGACAATATGAGAGGTGACATTGACTATGCACTTCATAATTTATAGTGTAGATAATTGGTTAGTATTGTTGGTTGGTTTATAGATGGATCCATCTATAACTTTCTTTAGATTGTAGAAAGAATTCTTAATTTTAATTGGTTTTGTCCTAAAGCGTCAAGTATGAAATGGTAATTTGGGTCATTCATCTAGATGGTGGCAATTGCATATTTTGAACATTGCTCAAAACTTTGTTCCTTTAAGAAAAACTTACAATAATTTCAATTTCATTAAATTGACAAAATTCCACAACTTTGTTACAATTTTTTAGGACGCAATGAATTGAATCATAAGTCTATACATGTTCTAGTTTTTAGAGCCTTTTAAATAAATTATGTTATCATTTTTGAATAACAATCATGAAATATACTAAGATTTTTACATCCAAAATTGAAATTGATGATCAATGGTGTTCATAGATTCATATTATAGCAGCGTATTCAACTTCAATCAATGAACCTTAATTTCATGAATTTAAAAAATTACAATGATAATCAACTTTTCCCTTAGCATTCTCAATACATACTCTAATTGAATTTTCTAGCAAAAGGTGGAGACAAAGTGTCATTTATTACTTATATAAAATTGTGCAACTTCCCCAAAAGCTTACATGAAGTCCCCAAAATTTGCCTAATTGCCCCATAATGACTAAATGTTGAGCCTCCTATTGAACCACAATACAATAATTTAGAGTTTAATATCTAAAGACATAAAAGTCATTAACATAATTTATGTCATTCCATGTAGTAAAAGGCCTTTTTTTCTTTTACTTTTCAAAAAAGTTCTCATTGTATTCCTACATTCATCCATCTTTTGGATCCAAAAATATTTTTCTCATCCAAATTTGATGACTTTATCTACATTGAAATAGATATGGAAAATTATTTGACAAAAAATACCACTATTATTTGGTGAAAAGTAGAGATTTATTTTGAAATGGTGCGATCTCATGGTGCCCCCAAAAGAAGGTTGGTACCCATGTAGTTTTCAAAGGGAGCTGAGCCTTGAATGCATCTCAGACAATCCTGTCACTCTTTCTAAGTGCAATGCATCCCTTTTGCTGCACATGGCTTCAAATCGAGCGTGATTTCTACCTGGAGAGCACACAAGCCATGGCAGCAGACTTCAAGGAAATCATGATTCCTGGTGGCCAGCAGCTTCTCTGCCTGTCCCCTTGAGGCCATCTGCAAACACGGCAACGTCACATAACTTAAAAACATCCCAATCTGTGGCTGGTGTTGTATTTTGGTTTCTTTTTTGCAATGAAATTCCGTTTCATGTGTGTCAAAAAAACAAAAAAAAACATGCCCTGTGAAGTCATTAAGCTTACGACTTCACCCCGGGGACCTGAATTCCACACCCTCTTTCTTTCTAGCATTCACGTCAAACTTACAAATTCTAGTCAACAGCAAGGACTAATTCTCTGATCTTGAGTGCCTGATAAGATGAGACATCACTAGAGAGAGAGAGAGATGGGATCTTATATTTTGACTTATCAATGATCAGATTTTAGCGGGTTTCAAATATATGAAACTCTGGGAATGAATCATATTCAAGACACTCGGTTGTTTTGTTTTGTTTTTAAACAAATGAAATGAAACCATGGAAACCACAACTGCTTGCTCAGACACTCAGATTTGGTGCTCCCCGCCATAAGCCTGAACTCCCCCCACGTCCACCTAGCCAAATCTGAGGACTTAGAAATACTGTAGACGGAGATGATTCGATTAAATTCGTATAGTTAATAGGTTTGTTGTGGGGGACACTGACCGTGTGAGTCAGAGTGTGTAAGAGGAGGTTATACTTCCGAGTTTGTGGTTAACAAAATCACTGGAGCACGTTCGTTGCACTAATGACTACGCCATTTTGTACGTATAATTTTGAAAACTCTACTGTATAGATTCTCCTTGGGAAGGACGCCCGACCCTGGCTTTGCCTTTGTTGTTGTCGTCGTATTTTTCTTTGAAAGGTACCGAATCAATTACGCACAAAGGGAAAGAAAAGAAAAACCAAACAGGAATACAACCTCCGGCTTCCAGGTTTGAATGGTGGGTGGGTGGGTGGGGGTAAGTCCCTGCTTGCCTTGCTGCACACAAAGCCTTGTTGTAAAATAAAATCTCAGCAGTCTTTTTCAGAGAGAAATAAATAAATAAATAAAATCTCAGGCCCAGAAACTGATACACCGGTGGTTGAGCCCTGCAATTGAACATTATAATTGCATCTGGTGACTGTTACTTACAGCACCGTAATTTGATAATTATCAGGAATAGTGCTGGCCTAGCTCCCGAAATATTGCTGTTATAGTAGAAACTTGGTACTGTTCTCAATGATTCACTTGTTTGTAACTACGATTTTGTTTTGGGACGATTGATTTTCGCTGGAATTAACCGACTCCGGATCATCGAAATATATTCTCTGTGTACATCCGTAGCCTTCAGAAAGCTCTCCCCATTTACGAAATCTGCTGATTTACGGAGTGGAGCGTTCACCAATTACTGCAGCTGTTGCAGCGACCCTTGGGTTCGCATGATTTGGGACGCCCATCGAATTCTGATCTTTGGAAGCTGGTCGTGTCCAGCTGTGTTGTTTGGGAGTAGGATCGAATATAGGGGCGGTGGTCACTGAGATGGTGACCTGCTTGAAGGTGACGGAGATACGTACTGATTATATATTTGCAGCCAGGCCTGCGGATCAAATACTCACTGTAAGTAAGAAGAACATGGTCATATTGATAACTGGAGATAATTCTATAGGACCCACTTACGTGTCTGTGTGAGAGGCCGGTTTCAGACTCATTGCCAAAGTTTGCAGTGTTGACGAGCCCTTCATATAAGTTAGAACTTGCCATCCATCCATCAATTGCATTAGATTTTTCTTGCATGCCGGAATATTTCTTACCGGCCAGCAGGCAGAATTCCGGGGATCTTCACTGTTTTTTCTCTGGAAAAGGTGCAGTGAATAGTGGCGTGTTGGAACACGTTGTAAGATTTTGGGGGGGTAAGAAGATGTAACATCAAGTAGGAGGCTAAGTAGCTGAAGTCATGAGTGAGGACGCGTGTGTGATTCTGGAACCGATTCTGGCCCCGCCCGGCCAAATTATTTTCCCTCTCAGCTTTGACAAAACCAAATCTTAGATTCTCTCGCTCCAATTTTTATGTAGCCTGCAGGTGTCTGTCAGTAGCTCCTCCAGACAGACTACAGTAGTGAAGCTAGTAACTTACATGGAATGTTTTTTGCAGACTCTGCAGGGCTGTCTTGTCTTTTGCTATTACAGTGAGATTTCAATCCCTGCCTGGAGATTGGATGGAAAACCTAGAAGCAGCAGACAGGCTTCATTATGAGAAGATTGAACTCAATCCAGCAGTAAGGTAACGATACTATATTTTTTTTTAATTTTTTTTTCTTCTTTGAAGCGGACGGTGTTTCATAATGACAAAAAGGAGAAAGGAGCTGAGTCAGGTTCGTAGGAAGGGATGTCCAGATTGAGAGTGGAGGGCGTAAGTTAGAGCCCGCCAGTGTGAGCAGAAAACCCATTAGAGCACCAATCGTCATGAAAGTTACTGATACTATTCCGCAGTGTCCATGGAGAAGATCAGATTGGATCAGTTTTTTTCAGATACTCCAGGATTTTCTTTTGGGGAAGCTAGAGCTTTTGGCTTTCTTGATGAGCACGATGTCGGATTTTAGAGATCATTTGCATCACGACTGGGAGAATCGATCCTGAGATCAGGTTGACTTGGAAAAAGATCACGCCATGATTGGCATACTAGTACTCTCTAGGCTCCCCAGCTGCAGCTATACACTAACAGTGAAGGCTTGCTCAATTGAATTTGGCGTGCTAAAAAGACACAATCGTGCTCACCCCTGTGTTCAGACAGACGCAACGATGTTTCAAATTAGTTGCGACTCTTTGCTGGTACTAGTACTCTTTCTTACCAAGGTGGCTTTGTCTGAAACTTTTTTCATCTTAATTGTCGTTGCAATACAGTATTTACCGGGGTCCCCAGCTGCAGCTCTTGTTTACTTAGGCTTGCTGAAATGAATTGGCTTTTGAAAGATACACAATTATGCACGTCTCTGTGCTCAAACACGCAACTATGTACCACATTAGTTGCGAGTCTCGGTTGACAGACGAGTCCTTAATTTCTTACTAACAAGGCTCGTCCTGTCGGACACCATCTTAGATGTTCGACATCAACTATCTTATGAGAGAGTCGAAGATATTCGAAAAATATTTCCAAATACCTTCAAATTCGGACGTGTTCACAAAGTACTTGTTCATAATACGTTTGTGTGACAGAGAAATAAACATCACGTTTTCGACGTTTTCGACGTGTTGCACACTTTGTCCAGTGGTCGGGTAACACAATCTCGTTCCCCACAGTGCGAGCTAGCTGTATGTACAAGACCACATCCTCAAGATTTGCATCTTGACCGTGCTGGCCATAGTTAGATCATAGCCTCAGCAAACACGCTTCAAAAGTTTCTACCATCATTAATTGGTTCCTTCCCGGGGAGATCTTCCACCTCACGTAGCGATCATTGCGGGCACTCCCCAAAATTTGCTGACGAAAGCCCGGGCTTCACATCATTGCAATACTCAATTTATCCCAAATCTTGGATCAGTCTAGAATTGTAACAAAACTGTCTGAAACTGGCCCGGAAACTTCACCAAATGCTAGCAAGGATTAGCGTTTGAACACATGCAAAACAGTAGTAGAAAAAATTTTGTTTCCGGAGAGGGCTACAAAAACTTTCCACTTCCACCTGCAGTGCAGAATAAGTTCAGTATAAATCAGAGAGGCAGCCATGCCAGGATTACACCCATAACTTGTGATCGATCGATCGATCAACGCAGTGATCAGACATTCATTCATTCAAGCAAATTGGGGATTCAGGATTGTCGATTGTCGATTGGGGATTCAGGATTTGGGGAGTTGTATCGAATTGCAAGTGATGGAATTTCGAAGTGCGAAGGCGAGATTGGATGGGGTGCTACTAGTGGTAGCGTTACTAGGGTGCATCCACGCCGTAACGCTAACATCCCCCACGAATTGCGCAAGGAACATTCGAGAGAGTACTTCCAATGCTGCGATTTCCGCCACCGATCGCATGAACCTGGAGGCGCTGTCGTTGCAAGGGACACTCACATTCGACAACACAACGGCGTTTGCGAAGGATTGGGGGCAGCTGGGGACGCATCGAGCTCCCGCGGGCGTTTTGCATCCGACTTCAGTCCAAGATGTGGCCGCCATTGTGCACGCTGCAGCAAGGTCTGGGTGCGAGCTTACTGTCGCTGCTCGCGGACTCGGAAGCTCCATCGGCGGCCAATCTCAGGTACCAAAGAGCTGTCTCCCCAATTTCTACAATTGCTATAAAACTCCGATGCGCAATTGGTATTGTGACCCCGTTCGATCGGATTCGGGTACATTCGAAAGCGATGCTGCAAGAGTTCTGTCGTTCCGATTACTTGGTTTGCGTCAAATTTTGTGGGTTGTAATGGATTCCAGGCACTCCAAGAGCCATGTCCTTCTGATTATTGACTTCCAGCCAATGTTTGTGGGTTTTGATTGATTCTAGGCGCACAACGGAATTGTCATTGAGATGACGACGATGAAGGGGATCACAGTGGTGCCGATGGGCGACGCGGCGTCGGGAGGCGTGCCGTTCGTGGAGGCCATGGGCGGGGAGTTGTGGGTGGACGTGTTGAAAGCTTCCCTGGAGTTTGGAATGGCGCCGCGCTCCTGGACTGACTATTTGTATCTCACGGTCGGAGGGACTTTGTCGAACGCGGGCGTCAGCGGGCAGACGTTTCGGCACGGACCGGAAGTGAGTAACGTCTTGGAGCTCCAAGTTGTTACCGGTACGCAGTAAATTCCCCGACTCACACTTCTATTGGAAAGCTCACATCCAAGCTAAGGTCTCATTAAAATTCCCCAACTTAGCGTCAATTCCGTTGATTTCAAATCTGACGAATTACACGACTTGAGCATTCAGGCCGCGTGGCTGAAACTTTAAATCTACAGCATTGCTAGTTTTTGAGCATTGCTAAGACGTATGTGACAATTTGACGCATTAATTCTGCAGGAATTAACGTTAGTAACGATACACACAGTTTACGAGAAACCTCGCATCCAAATTGTCTCCTTACCAATTCCCTTAACTTCCACTTCTCCCGAAAATCTCAAATCCCAAGTATCTCATTACCAATTACCAATTCACACTTCTCTCGGAAGCCTGACATCGCAATTGCCCCATTGCTTACATTATCAGTGCCCGTTTTGAACCCCATTTTGAATTTTCGACCGTTTCTGAACGCTGTTTTTGTCGATACCCATCAGGAAAAGGTGAGGTCGTGGACTGCACTCCCACCCAGCACAGCGAGCTTTTCTTCGCGGTCTTAGGCGGCCTCGGCCAATTCGGCATCATCACGAAAGCCCGCATCATCCTCGAGAAGGCGCCTCCCCACGTGCGCTGGATGCGCGCTCTCTACACCGACTTCGCCACCTTCAAATCCGACCTTGAGCTTCTGATCAGCTCCCGCAATTCCTTCGACTACATCGAAGGCTTCGTTGTGATGAACAATGAGAATCCCATCAACGGATGGAGCAGCGTGCCCTTCACTCGGAGCGACATCAACGCCACCATGATCCCCAGCCAAGCCGGCGCCATCATGTACTGCCTGGAAGTCACCAAAGCGTACTCCAATGATCTCCACACACTTGACCAGGTTGGGCTTTAGAGCTCCATTAAACTCGGGTACTCGCCTTTGATCATGTTTAATATTTTGTGGTAATTACAGTGGGATTGCATGGCTCCCGGAATTAAATTTTTGAGGGGACGCAGTAGGGATGGTAATCATGTTAATCATGGTTTGTGCATGATGGTGAAGCTCTTGGCGAGATTTGGGGGTAACTAAGCTTAGTACACTCGACCTGTTTGGTTGAGTTGGGAAATCTGTTGGTACTGATGGTTTTAGATTTGTGTTCTGTGTTGGTCTTAATTTTGGGATGGGAGGGGTCTGTTGCGAGGGGCGGGAAACTTTATGGTGTGGTTGGGTTTTGAATGCAACTGGCATGGCCTTTAGGGTTGGCATGTTGGTTTATGGTGAGTGCGGGAATTGGAAAGTTTGGTGGATTGGGCAATGAAATCCCATTTCATTTGCTTAAAAAAGAAAAAAAAAAGTTTGGTGGATTGGTTGATGGGATTGGGAAGGACAAAAGTTGAATGTGTATGTTGTATGTTAACGTGACGAAATCGGGGTTCTGAATAAGATGAATTGTTTGGTCAACAGGAGGTGGAGAACATGTTGGCACCATTGCAGTTTCATCGTGGGTTGCTATTTCAAAAGGATACGACATATTTCAAGTTTTTGGATCGGGTACATGATTTGGAGATGCAGTTGAGGGTGGAGGGGTTGTGGGAAATCCCGCATCCATGGTTGAACATCTTTGTGCCAGCAGCAAGTATTCAACAGTTTGATGAGCTTGTGTTGAAGCAAATTGCTACACGGCTGTTCAGCGGTCCTATCCTTGTGTACCCTGTGCACAAATCCAAGTAAGTCTTTTAATTTGTTCCATTTCGATTCAATCATCTGTTATAGCACAGGTGACTTTTATCACCATATTTGTTACAATGGCAAAAAATTTAATAACTTAGCACAATTCCAGATGCCCAGTTGCCCACTATGAACAGGTCTCAGATCAAAAATGTCCCTCATTTTTAGAGTTTTCTGCGCTTGAAACATGCCACAATTATTACAAACCAAAACCTGCCATTTCAAGGAACTGTAGATATTATGCGTTTCATACACCAATCCATTTTGTTTGTACAACTAAATTCCATGCACTGGATGGAAATCATGTCTTGTTCTACAGTAGTGAGAGAGAGCCCAATAAAATTCATCAATTAATGATCAATTTCCTTCCACATTGGGTAGTCTACCTAAACTAAAACAGACACAGACATCATGGTTTTTTTATATCACAACATTATTTTTTATTAGTGATGCCAACTGAAGTTGGGGTGGGACATGTCCCTGACCTGAACGTGACATGATGTCCCAGTCTGTAGCAACATGGAAAGGCAATATCTTGTTCTGACTCCAGCTGCTCGATGGAATCATACATGGATTGATTCATGGCATGATACGAGCATCATACGAGTTAGTTAGGATTTGCAAATTTTCCTGTGGCAGAGATTGAGAGAATTTAATGGGACGGGAACTGCGGCATGCAGGTGGGACAAGAGGCTCTCAGTAGCTGTACCTGAAGAGCCTGCTGCTGCGGAGGAGGAGATCTTTTACGTTGTGGCATTTCTAAGGAACAAGCTGCCTGACACTGCCGGTGGCCCAACCTTGTCGCACATGTTGGAGGACAACGAGAATATTCTGCGCATCTGCGAGCCTCTGAACTGCAAGCAGTATTTGCCTCATTACCAGGACCGCAGCAAATGGCAGCGGCACTTCGGTTCCAAGTGGGACTTGTTTGTGCAAAACAAGCAGCTGTTTGATCCATGTGCCATTCTCGCTCCCGGATTGAACATTTTCACGAGGGGCTGTAGCAGCCTCGGCAAGGACTTCTCCTCCTTGTTTGCAAAATTTCAAAGTGGGTTGCAACACCATGAGTGACTGGTTGTGGAGGGCGGGAGAGCATCAATTTTTTGACGACTTGGAGATGATTTCATCATTTAGTTGGGGCTAACTTTGGAGCTAGAAAACAAAAGGGACAAAAAAAAAAGGTTTTATTGGTTCATTCAGTTAGCCCCCCCCTTTTTTTTAGTACATAAACTCCTACTAGCACACGGTTTAGATTGAAGCCTACTTCTGTTTAGGGTCTGCTTATGAGATAAAAAAAAAAAAACTGCTAGTGTGGAAGGAGTGTGTGTGACCGTGCTGAAATGTTGAACTGCACTAGATAGTCTGTGGCCTACCTCTTATGCCACCGACGGGATATAACTTAAGTTATTAAGCAGCTGTGGACCTCCCATTTAGTTAGAAGAGCCAGACAGACCACAGAGACTGAGCTGCCAGTGAGAAAATTGTGTGAGTTGAGAAAGCTGTAGCTTATTAGATTCAGAAAACTGAAGGCCGGACTGAGTTGATTATATTTGCAGACAGTTCACCAATTTCAAGCGGAAAACATGGCAGGAAGTCAGTTGGGTAGGGGACCTACCTATTGTGCAACTGGGTAACTTATTACATGATGTTATGGGAAGGACAAAATGGAAGCCTCAGGATGTTCTCCAGGGTTGGAGGAACATGAGCATGCTAGGAGGGGACATCAGTAATGAAATGAAATTAAGTTGTGTGTGTTTGAATCAGATTCGAACCTGTAAATGTCATGCTACTATCCCCTGGAAAGACTACCATAAACAAATGTTTGCACTTGGTGTTAAAGAGTACACCAAGTACGAACATGCCTTTTAAGTTATTTTTGTTTGAATTAGATTCCACCCGGTAAATTTCATGCTACTATCCCTGGAAAGACTAACTTATCCCATGAAAAAAGACGTCCTCTTCCCTACCACCAGACTGAATAAAAAATAAAATAAATCACATGATTCCCTCACCTAACTCCCAAAATCAAAAAGCTTATATATGAATTTGATATGTGGAATACATATGGCATATATGGCACACAGATATGATATATATAATACGGATGCCTAATTGAAATATTGGTACAATACCCCCCACCCACCCACACTTATTTATATATATGTATATATATGGGATACTAGGCTATATAAAATACGGATGTATTAAATAAAAGCCTAATACGGTACGACATATGGATACACATACAAGAAATGAAATATAGAATACAATTGTTGGTTCCATATCAATTGTAGTCAAAACAAAAATATATACGGGGGAAAATGAAAGATTAATCATGTAGGCAATTTCATTCAAATGGTGGTATTCCAAGTGCCACTTTGACGGTGTGCCATTTCACCATTTAGAACAGGCATAGATTTCAGAACAGCCTTTCTGAACCATTTAGGACAAAAATTAGAATAGCCGTTCTAAATTGTTTTTACGCCATTTAAAAAAAATATTGCCATTTTAATGAAATTCCCCATTCATTTATTAATCCCTAAAATACCAAGGCAGTTTCTAGCTCCAAAACCAATGAAAACTGCCATTTCAAGTGCGATTGTTCAAGAAACCCAAAAAAACTTAAAAAAATCTAAACCTAAATGTAGGATCTTGTACTTCACTTGTCTTAGATCATGGGGTAAAAATTTCATGAAGCTTTTTTTTTTATTGAAACCAGAGTTTGTTCAAGAAATAAGATAAGAACAAACGGCAGAAATCTGAGGAACTAGCCTTGGAGAAAATGGAACCGAAACCACTCAACGCCATAGCAAACACAAGCACAACATGAATTTCATGAAGCTTGACCCTATGGATGGAAAGATATTAACATTTGAAGTTGGAAAAATAAATCTTTTTTGAATTGTGGCTTGCAGTTTCAAATGACTTTGATGGCCATTTGTGGATTTTTTTTGCACTACACACCATAAAGGTAGAAAAAAATTTGTTGAGCATTTGAGTTGAGAGTCGGAGAAAAAAAATTTATAATGTCAAAATTTGATTTTTACATATAAAAAAATTGTTAAATAGAAGTAGGTAAAAAACTGAACAAAACACTAAATTGTTAATAGCTCTTAGGTGGAATGAAAACACCATAATTCCAACGGCGGAATTGTTTTTGCAAACAAAATTAACCTTGTCAAAAAAAGGGTTTGAAAGATTTGAAAATTACATTCAAAAATGAATTCTATAAGAGTTTTTTGAAGATGCTTAGATTGCTCCAAAAACAAGATTGTCCATAACCTTCTCATTTTGAGTCTAAATAGAATGAATCAATGATTTGAATTTAGACAAAATCATGATCTACACGAAAAAAAATTAAAAAAGAAATCAATGTTTTAAAATTTTCTTTTCTTTTCTTTTGGCCTGTCGAATTGCTTTTTTGGCTTTGAATGGCATAACTTTTGGTCCTGGGCACCGATTGAAAAAAAAACACTGTATTTTTAGAAAGCTAATGTCATATCCTTTTTCTTTTTCTTTTTTTAAATTCAAGAAATCAAGTCAAAATTTCAAATCGTATGAGCTTGCCCAAAATCCGAAGTGTCTCCCGAAGGGACTTTGGTCTTTTGGAGGTTAAGTAAAGGAGTGACATTCTATCACTATCTTCTCAAAAGAGACAAACACTATGATAGCAAATGTCATGGATACATATTTGGAAAAAGAGAAGATTGGTTTTTGTAGCTCAAATCTTGTTTTGTTGAAATGGAAAACAAAAACTTAACCCCTAAATGCCCAAAGCAATTTTTGGCTCCGAAACCACTAAAAATTGCCATTTCTGCTGCAATCACTCAAGGAACCAAATTTTTATTTATTTTTAGAATCTAACTAAAAGAGCTTGTACTTCACTTGTCTTAAAATATGTAGTATAAATTTCATGAAGTTTGACAGTACGAATTGGAAGATATTAGCATTTGAAGTTGGAAAAAGAAGTTTTTTTGAACTATGACCTGCTATTTCAGATGACTTTGACGGCCATTTGTGGATTTTCTTTGCACTACTCACCATTGGATTTTTTTTTTATGTTGAAAATTTGAATTGAGAATTAGGGGAAAAATTTCAGAATGTCAAAACTTGATTTTCACACATAAAAACATTGTTAAATAGAAGTAGATCCAAAATTGAAAGAAACACTAAATTATTTATAGCTCTTAGGTGGAATTATATCACCATAATTCCAACGGTGTGATTGTTTTTGCAAACAAATTTAACCTTGTCAAAAAAAGAAATTTGAAGAAATTTGAAAATTGCATTCAAAAATGAATTCTATAAGTTGTTTTTTGAAGAAGATGCTAGATTGTCCAAAAAACAAGATTGTCTATAACTTTCTCATTATGAGTCCAAATAGAATGAATCAAAGCTTCAAATGTAGACAAAAACATGATCTTTGAGAATTTTTTTTTTTTTAAATATTTATAATTTTTTACAGTTTTTTTTTTTTGCCCGGCGAGTTGCTTTTTTGACTTTGGGTGGCTTGACTTTTGCTCCCGGGCACCGATTGAAACAAAATTATATTCATAGAAAGCTAATGAATTTCCATATCTTTGAAAAAAGTTTCAAAATATCAACCCAAAAATTTCAGATCACACAAGCCTACCCAAAAGCCCAAGTGTTCCCAAAGGGAACTTTGGGCCTTTAGGGGTTAAGGTAGTAAATTATTTGGAGACCTCAACATGTGGTTGGCAAATCAATTGTTTTTAATAAATTTACATCTTTTCTTTTCTTCTTCTTTTAATTTTTAAATGTAAAACATTTAAAAAGATTTTGTAAATGTACGAAGAAAAAAATTTTAAAAAGAAAGGATCCTAAACCCATTCCAAAAAGTAGGCCATGCAAGATGAATTTTGTGTCTATAAAAAAAAATCCCCTATTTTGTGCCGTGTTAATTCTATGTTCTTCACCTCTTCTAGCAAATTTTGGGCCTTTGATTGCAAATATGATTTCAAAATTTGCAAATTTTAGCATGTGTAGCAAATAAAAAATTCTTGTGTTTTTCCCAATGGTAAATTCACCATGCGTGGTCCACTTTTTGGAACAAGTTTAGCGTCGTGCTAAAAAAACTTATAGAGGCTGATTGTTAATAATGGTAAAATGGTTGCTTCACTGTTGCTTTGTTTACCCTGCTTTTCATTCTTTTAATTTCAATAGCAATAAAAACAAATACTGCTTATTGTAACATTCAATAGCTCTACAGTGATGGTGTGGTATATTCCACACCTCAACAATGCTCCATCAGTAGCTATTGATGAATTAGAGAGGTGGAGGATGTAGAGGCATACCATCACTGTAGAACCAAGGCAACATTAACATTTGCTACTAAATGTCATGATAATGTTTGAGAGGATAGCATTCTCTTAATGTGTAATGTCCTTTGATGTTTTGAGTGTCAAGATAGTAGAATATGTTTTTTCTCTCCATAGTTGAAATATACATGAAAACTATTAAAATTTGATCAATTAACCCCTATAGGACCAAAGGTATTTTAAAAGGAAAAAAGAAGTCTTAAATTGCCAATTGTAGTGCATTGACCAAAATCAAAATTTATATCCTTATTTTTTTAACTTTATCCTTACATAAGTGTTTTAGACCATTATACAAATATGCAAAAAAAAATTTAGCCCATTTGATCTTGTGGATTGCAAGATTATCACATTTGAAGTTTAAAAAAAAGTTTTGTTGTTCTAACTTGTCCGACTTGATCAATAGACTTTGAGCCATCATGGAGTGAGAATTGTGTTCTATATGAAGTTGAACAAATAACACAATAAAAAATACATCTTACAACGCTTATAAAGCTTCATGGAAGCTTGATGTGACTAACGCAATTTCTGAATTTCTCATGAAGTATTGATTCCCATGAGAAATGCACAAACACGGCATGTATGTGCATGCCTTGATAGTGCAATTATAGAATGGAATTTTAGCCCCGAGACCCCCTCTCCCAAAACAGCCCAAGACGTACTCGAAAACTGCCCACAAGTCCCCGATGGAAGACCCCATCTTGGACCATGAAGACCCCCGTCTGCCCCCTTCCATTTTTTCGGACTCAATAACTTTTAATCTATAGACCCCATTGTGGGGAAATGCACAATAAGGGGTACCACTCTTAAAAGACTCTTGAATTTCAAAGAGAAGTATTTTCAACTCTTCCCAAATGGTTCGATTTCATCTTTTGAACTTATTATTCAAAGATGTGTAGAACCTACAACTTGAAATTCTCTATGGTATGTTGAAAAAAATGAGTTGGAAATAGTCAAAATATATTTAAAAAGTTTCAGCAAAAATATTTCATAAGCATGCTTGAAATAAATGGTAAGCAGAAATAAGTACAAAATTATTTCAAATACTAGATTGTTAAGAATTAGTTACGGAATTAAAAAATGCATGGTTGTAATGTCGTAATAAACAATGTACATCCTATTATTTTTTTTTTTTCATAAATATTGAAAATTGAATTAAATAAAAGACTGGAAAGTTTATTTTAGAGTAGGGATTCTATAATTGCCCACAAACTAAAATTCCTCATAACTTTTATCCCATTAATGAAAAAAGAAATGATTCAAAACTTTCTACATATATATAAATCTAAAAAACCAGTTTCAAATTTATATTTCTTAAAAAAGTAGATTTTTTACCTATCCATATTGCCTGTATTCCAAACAAAACTACGTATTATACAATAGTTTTTTAACCATGTATTCAAAAGTTATGAAAATTGTTGCACCTTAAAGCTAATTTTTGATAGTTTGATCACATGTTGTACATATAAAATTTCAAAGAAAAAAATTGAAAACTTTGTTTGCAAATGTGCAACCAAAAACGCTATGTTGCCAAAAAATGCTATTTGGTCCCTCAGGGGTTTAGGTTACACTAGTTTTAAATCCAATTCAAAAAATACATAACATAGGACAACTAAAACTAAAATGATCTATGAATATATATAAATTGTTTATTTATCATAGAGACTAATTTTGGTTTGTCAAAATTGATTTATCTTAAAGATTTTGGATTCAAAACTCACATTTAAATATTATTATGACCAATGTGTGTCCAAACTTTGGTATTTAAAATCGCCCATATTTAGATCTAAATTTGAGAATACAAATTAATGGAAATTGTGCTAATTTTTTTTTTTTACCTGCAAAATTTTGTTTTGAGCACATTTACAAAATAAAAATGGAAGAAGTTTTTTCAAATAGATAAAACGATTTAACCCCTAAAGTCCCTTTGTCCCCTCGGGTGGACAAAATAGATTTTGGATAGGCTCCTATGGCCTCAGTATTCATCATGGCTTTTAAAACTTTTTATGAAAATAGAAAAACACATTAGCTTTTTGGGAGTATAATTTTATTTTAATTGGTGCCCAAGAGCAAAAGTTATGGCATAAACGATCCTTTTTTTCGATGTGGCGGGAAGAAACCTCCTCACACAAAAAAATTTAAATTTAAAAAAAAAATTGTTTTTCAATGATTATAGTTTTGTCTATATGGGAAGCTTTGGTTCATTCCATTTGGATTTGTTATGTGAAAGTTATAGACAGTCTTATGTTTTAGGCAATTAGATCATCTTCTTGAAAATATAACTTATAGGATTCATTTTTGAATGCAATTTTCACAATTTTTCAAAAAGAACTGTTTGAAAAGGTTAAATTTATTTTCTAAAACAATCTCGCCATTGGAATTATAGTATTTTAATCCCAACTTAGAGTTATTAACAATTTAGATTCTCTTTCAATATTGGACCTACTTCTATTTAATAATTTTTTAAGAATGAAAAATCAAGTTTATTTTTTTTGAAATTATTTTCCTAGATTTTCATCTCAGTTTTTCAATACAAAAAAAATTAAATTCAAAGTCTGTAGTGCAAAGTTTTTTTCACAAATGGTAGTCAAAGTCATTTGAAATTGCAATCCAGTGTTCAAAAAAAGAATTTTTTTTCCAACTTTGAATGCCAATATCCTCTAATCTATGCGGTCAAATTTTATGAAATTTTTACCACGTGATTTGAGATAAATCAAGTACAAGATCCTACAGTTAGATTCTAAAAGAAAACATTTTTTCTCTTTTCTTAGATAAACGCAATAGAACTAACAATTTTGAGTCATTTTGACAAAAAAATGGCCTTGGGACTTTAGGGGTTAAATAAACTAAAAATGAACATATAATATAATATAGAAATCAAGAAAGTATCAAAAAAGCTTAAGTTGTTTTGGGGGAATTCTATTCTTGTATGTTTGAGTACATAAAAAAATCTTAATTTGAATTTTCACCAACAACCCTCTTGTTCATAAATTTTTTGGTGCGATGCTACATTAGAATATGCAATGTCCTTACAAATTGTAATGTACTATGAGAACATGATTATAATTTTATGAACTTTTGATGATATAGCATAAAGTTAACATTCAAGAACTACGAAAACTACTTTTATAGCAAGATGACTTTTCTATATTTGTGCATGATTTTTTGCAAACCTCAAATTTATTCATTTAGTACATTGGGACACAAGATGAAGTTGCCCTACCATACATTTGCACTTGTAACAAAAGTCATATTTTCTCAAAGCCTAGGTAAGCACCTATATGTGAAAATTTTAGTAACATCCATTCTAAAACGCATTTGTAGGTACCTACCCAAGCAATATGAAAGGACCAAAATTTTCTTAAAAGGTTAATTACAAAAAGGTTGAATTTAGCTTAATAGCAATAATTTGATTGAAGTCATCACCAAAGGTATTTGAAGAGAAAATAAATAAATTATTACCTGAGTATTTTATAATCTAGTAGTTTAGTATATGAATGTTATAATTAGCTCTAGTGTTTTGGTTCATTGATCTTTGAAAGCACTAATATTCAAAATGTTCAAAATATGAATTCTTCACAATTTAATTTTGATTAGCTATTTTTTTGTGTCCAAGGTCCATACTGGTTGATGTGAATTTTGAGTCTCACAAAGTGTAAATATTGAGTGATTTATTGAAATTATGAACTCTACAAGTGAAAGCTAAGGATGTTTTACGCGTAATTTAGTTTTAAGAACCCCAAAAAAGGTGTTTTTGTTATTTGACACTAAAGGAGAGTGCCACGAAAGTGTCTTTCAAAATGCAAATCCAAAATATCATAGGAGTTGTACATTTGAATGTAAACCAAAATAATTCATTCTAGCAAAAAAATTTAAAGGACAAAAAAATCCATTGGTATCCTACTTAAATTCGTATTTATTGAACCCTTGTAGAATTGATCATAAAATTTTGAAAACACAATTTTCTCCTTTACAAGTTGAACATAGAAAATTAAAAAATCCAATATGTAAGCTTTGTATAGGAGGATGCTTTTAGTGCACAATTTGATTTTGCACGCTGAAATGTAAATTGCAAAACGATCCCCAATGTACATTCTCACTCATTGTTAATCATGTAAAAGATGTACAGTACCTCAAAGAAAGAGTACATAACTTCCAATTTGGTGCCTAAAGGCTTAATTTCATATCAGATTTAGAGGATGATCCGTCGAGATTTTGAAAAAACTTTTTGGATAATAACGACTTAGAAGTTATAGGAGAATAACTTTTGTTCTTGGCCCAATAGCGTATTGTGCATTTGTAGTGAATGATTGATTGACGTTCTTTGTTCAAAGCTAATTTTTTCAAATCACATACACTACACTAGTTATTAAGATTTTGAAATTACTTCTTGAAAGGGAACAACTCAGAACTTACAAAAGAATAACTTCCATTTTAAACTCAAAAGCTTATTATACCTCAATGGTTCACAAATGAAGCCCAAACACATGGACCAATCTTGATGTTGTCACAATTCAAAAAGTAATCCATAGTTTGGGCTATCAATCTTGCATTGCTGTAAAGAAGCCGTTTATAAACGACAAGCACAAGCTTGCAAGGCTAGCCTTTGCAATAGAGCACCAACATTGGACAATAGAAGACGGGAAACAAATGATTTGGTAAGATGAGTCGTCTTTTGAGATTGGTCCACTCGTTTGAGCTTCATTTGTGAGGCCATTGAGGTATGATAAACTTTTGAGCTTAAAATGGAAGTTATTCTCTTGTAAGTTCTAAATTGTTTCTCTTCAAGAAATAATTTCAAAATCTGAGTAATTGGTGTAGTATATGTGATTTGAAAAAATTACCTTTGAACATAGAATATTCCACTTTGTCAATCAATCACTCACTACAAATGCACAATATGCTATTTGGCCAAGAACAAAAGTTGTTTTCCTGTAAGTTCTGAGTTGTTTTTGTTCAAATTTTTTTTTCAAAATCTCGATGGATCATCTTCTAAATCTGATTTCGAAATTAAGCCTTTAGGCACCAAACTAGAAGTTATGTACTCTTTCTTTAAGGTACTTTACATTCATCCTATTTTTGACTATATAATCCATAATGCCATGCTATCAAGAATAAATGAAAGTAGAATGAAAATTCACGATTGTTTAATGATTACTTCAAGCAATTATGTAAACTAGTGGCAAGGATTTTGAATAGCATTTACGACCTAAGTAAGGAGATAAAAGAATCAAAAGCCTTTGTCTAAAAGAAGTTAAAAGACTTTTAATATATTATTGTTTTGTGAGAAGACTTTTAATATTATTAGTCTATGCTGATGGAATATCTTTGATGGAAAAGTGTAGCTAAAACAAGTATACTTTAATGATCTTTATTATTAACGATATGTAAAGAGCTTATTTTGCAAGGCTAAGAATCTAAAAATTGCAAACTTTCTATCCCTAACCACTTAGTTTAGGAGTATCTAACTATTTAGGATTGATAAGTAAAAGGGAGTGATCATATTTTCCAACCTATTATTTGAAAAACACATACAAATGTTTGTATTTGAAAGTGTATAATCATTCAATTGTATTGAATTACATATATTCCGTAGACATAACTATTATAAATTTTATAATTATTGAATATGCATCTTAAAGATCATAATGATTGTAACTCAAATATAGAGGAAATCAGGTTTGCACAGCTATTTTGAGTCAATGAAAAATACAAGTTTAGGAAAATTTACAAAAGTGAAGGTTGAATTGTATTTTACTAGTAGGTACATCTGATGACAAAGAAATGCCATATTATACACGTGCTCTATTGTCCTATAAAGATTTCAATGATTTTTTTGAGTTTATGGTTGTTTAGAATATGCAATTTTCATCAAAGAATTCTATTGAGAACATCTATTTACAAGTAGTTTAGTACTAAGGTTAGAATATGAGTTATCAAAGGCATAAACATATGTAGATAACATTATAAATATATTTTTGCAAAAGTAATAGTATTTGGCTTTGAGATATCATACTAAATTGAAAGTGAGATTGTTATGGACGTCTATGGTGCAACTTTCTTTTGTGATCATTTTTTGTGACAAAATCCAAGCAAGTGTCTTCTTTTTATCTTCCTCATTACTTTGAAATCTACCTTAATTAGTTTTCTTATTGTGAATATATTTTTTGTTTTTTTTAGCATTATTCAAGAGTTAGTTTGTTTTCATGACTTCACATATTAATTATTGTTAATTTTTCTTGTTAGTTGTTGGTTGATAACTAGTTGGTTAGTAGTTGATATTAGCATTAGGGGATTAGGGTCAGCCAAAGGCTAGTCCTTTATCTCTTTCTTGGTTGTTGGTGAGTTTGAGATATAGAATGCAACTAGATGTTAAGTTGTATGTTTCTTGATGATTATTATTGATGGAAACATTGATGTGAGGAGTTTTGGGTTTTGTTTTGAAAAAATGTTGGATCATGGCAAAATTTTGGATCTGAATTTTTGGGTAACTGATTTACTATGATACCAATTTTCAAATCTAAATCTATTATGAAGAAGGAGATATGAGACTTCAAAAATGGAAGTATTTAACATCTAAGGCAATCAAGAATAGTGTATTTCAGGAGCTTCAATTATATTGAGTTTTTGTGATATGGCTATGAAATTTAAAGGGTCTTTTTTAGATTTATCTACTACCTTGTACCCAAAACTTGACTACAATGGATATGGTACCTACAATGGTCATTGAAAGAAATACTATTATGGTTTATCTGTCATAAGAGGGGCAAAACTTTCCTGTGCAATAACTTTTGAAGTGTGATTCATATGAACTTGAATTTTTAGTTTAGATGGATATCTTCAATGTTATCATGTCACTTATTTTTCAAAATTTAAAAAATTTAAAAAAAATAATATATCACATTTTCAATTTTTGGGTCCTTTAGTACTATGAAGAATCCCAAATTAAGGATCTAGAGCTGCAATATCTATAGTCTATTCCCATAGTAGAAATTCATGTTTCAACCAAAGAGAATATAAAAATATTTTATTCATGGCCTCCATATTTGTACAAATAGGAGATCCCTTGCACGCACATTTAAAAATGTTGAAGATGGTTTCAAAACATTCTTTTGGTGAATTCTTTTTTTAATTCTCTTGAAATTTATTTTTGCTATTTTTTACAAATTAAAATGTCAAAATATCTAATTTTTTGGTAATTTTGCACTTTTCTAGTTCTCCTAGAGGAAATTTATATGCTTTTCTTTTGTAAAGTACCTTCTTCTTACATGTGTATACATTGAACATAATTTTAGTATTAATTGTTTTTTCTAATTTTATAGTACTTCCAAAAAAATCATGAGTACTAGCCAAAGTGGAAGAAAATTGATAGATTATTCTTGCAATCATCCACAAGTTATATACAAAATACAATCGGGATGAAGAGTCATAACTTGACAAAAAATAAATAGTGGAAACATGTCCACTAAAGTTGAATAGTACTTTAGATCGGAATGAAAATTGATATTTGATTTTTTACAAGCTTTTTTCATTTTGAGACAAAGTTTTAAACATTTGGGATAACTTTCCATTCTTTATGCTAGGTCAAAATTATCTATGGTAGTTTATAGGTTATTTGGGGAAGGGTTAGATACTAGTTAGTAATGGGACAATGCCTATCAAAGTTGAACAATATCTTCAATTTGGGTAAAAATTGATATGTGAATATTTGATAAGCTGATTTAGAATTGTAGCAAAATTTCAAGACATTTGAAATGACTATCTATCATGTATGCTAGGTCAAAGCTAGAATTTCTAGATTATTGTGAGAATCATAGGATAAAGATTTTGAAAAAAGAAATTGGAAATAGATTAGGATTATTTAGGGGGGGGAGATAGGGTTATAAAAAGATTATATGCAAAGCATTTCTACAGCAAAGGTCTTGTGCTATTCTAGAACCATTTGCACATCTTTGTGACAACATCCAACTAAGTAATTCAACTTTTTAACTTAAACCTAAATTATAAAAACAAGTAAAAAACATAAACAAGAAGCAAAGAATAAAGAAGATTAATACAATAATAATGGACATGCTTGAAGCAAAATGCAAAGTAGACCACCACAAAGATAAACTTGTTGGAAGCAAACAAGAGCACTACCTCAACAACCCACTTCATGTACAAAAGTCACATAAAAAAAAGGAGAGGAGTCAAGGTACCCAATTTATTAATGATGGAAGCAAAGAACAAAGACGATCAATACAATAATAATGGACATGTTTGAAGCAAAATGCAAAGAGAACCACAACAAAGATACACTTGTTTAAAGCAAATAAGAGCACTACTTCAACAACCCACTTCATGTACAGAAGTCACATCACATCAAGAAAGGAGAGAAGAGTCAAGGTATCCAATTTATTCATTAGAGAAAATTTCAGGTCTCCGAAGGGCTACTCTACAACCCTCCGAAGGACCCTGAAATAATATTTTTTAGGGCTGAAAAATTGTTTTTGGTCCAATTTTTGAACAACAATTTCTACTATGATAGTGGCGCAAGAACCCAAATTTGCGAGGAAAAAATTATTATTATTATTATTATTTAATCTTAAAAAAAATATTAAAAATAATTAGATTTAAAACAAATTAAAAAAATAGAAAGAGTATGAAAGTTGACTGTTTTAGCAAGCAGTCAGCCAAACTGACTACGCGTTAGCAGCCATTTTGAGATTGCAAGCCAAGCTTGTAATAGCTTGGCCATATCAATCTGGAGCAGCTTTTCGGAGGGCTGCTTTTTTCTCTAATGTAATGATGGAAGCAAAGAACAAAGAAGATTAATATAATAATAATGGACATGTTTGAAGCAAAATGCAAAGATAAATTTGTTCAAAGCAAACAAGAGCACTACTGCTTGAAACAACCCACTTCATATACAAAAGTCACATCACATCAAAAAAAAATGAGAAGAGTCAAGGTACCCAATTTTATTATTAATGATGGAAGCAAAGAACAAAGAAGATCAATACATTAATAATGGACATTTTTGAAGCAAAATGCAAAGAGGACTACTACAAAGATAAACATGTTGAAAGCAAACTACAAGAGGACTATTGACCTCAATAACCCACTTCATGTACAAAAGTCATTTAAAGAAAGAACAAAAGAATTAGTTGCCCAATTTATGAATGCTAGTTTTACACAATATCAATCAATGAGACAAAATCATCATATGTAGCAAAAACACTTTATCTCCAAGTATACTTCACCATTCAATACTTTAAATGAGACTATTTGTTTATTTTGTTTTGTTTTGTTTTGTTTGTTACGGTGAGATCTTTGGGGCCGTGAGTCCCTTGGTTGCATTCTTGGTACCGTCGGAAAGTTCTTGGCAAGGAGCATGGGTGCACGGGCTTTGTTTTATGGCGTTTGGACCTATGGTGTGACAATTATTGAGTTTCAAAGTTTTTTTAAAAAATTATTTAATTACTTAATTAGAAAATCACTTTTTACATTTATCAGTTTGGTTATGGCAAGGACACAAGGTGTACTATGTGTACTCGACATTAGACATGGTGCTCTTTAAAGTTCCGAATACAGGTGCTTGTAAAAAGTGTTAGAATTTTATTTTTATTTTTTTTAATCCTATGGGTCTCCCATTTGTCCCCCAAAAAAGTGTTAGAAATGAATTTAGGTACACCTGTAGACTAGATTCATTTGGCTTTAAAACCACTCCAACCACCTCAAATTCCACTGGCTAGCCCGTTCCTATAGTAGGTGCCAGTCCTATCGCTTTGTGGAGCACTGTGAATGGCTGATGTGTGCTGTAGAGACGCAAGTTCCCCTGTCTCGCTGTCGAAGCAAACCAGTCAAGGAAAGGGACGTCAAGGGAAGGGCGTCAAGGTCCGCCAACTTCCCAGGCAAGCTTAATACTCTCGGTTCTACCGGGAATCATCAGTTGTCAAGGCGATAGCCCCGAGGCGATGTCGACGTCTTCGTCGAAGCGAGCTCTAAACCTCATGCACTCTAGCTTAATTCTCGTACAATACACCTGATGGAGTTCTATTCTCAGCTCGATCGTCAAGCTAGGTGACATGACGCTCTGAACCTTGAACAATCCAGAATCGACGAAGCGATTTTTGATGCACATGAATGGCCAGATTTCGGACTAATTAGGCGAGAAGAGGAAGTTGGTGTGAAGGCGAATTAGCCATGAACTGATCGAAGAAGGATTAGGCGAGAAGAAGGATAAAAGGCGAGAAGAGGAATTAGGCTCGCATCATGATGCCACTGGAGCCGCTATTAGACTTCAATTTTGAATCTGAATATTGATCGATCGAGACTGCTGGTTCCAGGAATTTGACGACAGAACTTCACGGCTCGCTGAGGATTTTGTGTGGAAGGCGCGGATGGCACTCGAGTCGCGCTTCTTTAAATTTGATTGTGAATATTGATCGTGACTGGTGCCAGGATTGTGACGAAATAAGATGTCTACGATGAGAGATTCGGAACGACTGTGCGGATGCTGCAGTTGGAGGAGAAAAAAACCAAGTTGCGGTTGAAGCGATCTGAGGGAAGGAATTATTCAGGTAACTTACTTTTGTCATTGTCGGTTTAGGACGAGTGTGATGTTCGTGTTGCTGAATATTTATCTCGCTAGCGCTGGATGGAATTTGAGATCTAACTTAGGTGAGCACAACTGTCTCATGTTTTGGATTCGGTACTCCAGTTTTGAAGTTTGCTTGGTCATAAATTAAAGCGAGCTAAGCGAGTGCTAGGTACGTGGCTTACAGCGCAATACATTTCAGTTACTTCCGCGGAGATTTAGGTCGTTCGGTTGTTTTATTTGCGAACCGCTGGCTCGCTCCATACGCACGCATGGTGACGTGGTTTCCGATTGTGGCTGTGAATGCCGCAGATGTTACCATGGTAGAGATAGAATGTTCTTCTCTAGATCTGAGACGCTGAGCATTGTACGGAGTCTACTGGAAATCCTCCTCCTGATGCTCGGAAAGTTTACTGGAATTCCTCCATAGATGCGCATAGATGCCTCGGACTCTGTGAGAGACTTTCAGTTAATTCAAGGAATGGGGTTGGCTGAGGATAAGACAATTTTGTTCACTGTAAGCCGGGGTCCCTTTTCAAGCAAAAGGGAACCTGCCTCATGATCGCTAAAGTGCTAAACAACGAATGTTATGCGTGTTACTGTACATAATTTTGGTGCTTCTTCATCAGTCAATGGCTGCTTGTGAGGCATGTGATGAGGAGGCGTGGGACCTTTTCACCTTAATAAAAGGCCGGCAGATGCTACAGCATCATCCTAGTCAGCTCCAGGGACAGATACAGTAAAATATTATTGATTTCGCTTGGAGGCAACATCATGTTGATCAGCTGACACGACTTGACAGTTTTTTAATTTTTCACTAAATTTGAATTCTGTCCACGCTCCTCCATTTCAAGGACTGCCTTGCTGCGGAGCGCTTTGAAGTTTAAACTGTGTACAGATTTTCTGAACCTTGTCGTCTAAGTTAGTCACTTTGGGGTTTCGTATAAAAATCTCGACACTCCAGTGCCTCCTCCGCCAGACAATCCAATGATGTTAGAAAGCATTTTGGACTTAGAATTTCCGACCGCTGAGATGCCTCGAGGGTCCAAAGTCAAAACGAACGCTACTGTAGCAGGCTATCCAGCCGATGGATATTTCCGTTTGCACACTTCACCTGGCACCTCGCGTGTCGCCGCTGGCGGTTCGTGACCACTGTATTTCAGAAATCTCTGGACGGAGGTTGCTTCCTGGAAGGAGGCCACCACATGGTGCTCAGGAATTGTGATGTCTACGTTTCGAAATATGATCTCTTAGTTTTGAAAATCATTTCCGAGTACAGGAAGCGAGCACGCACACCGTCCAGATTCGTCTTCTACCAATTCTATACCAGTCTTCCTCTCTCTCGCGTATACTCCGGCCTGTGGAAAACAATCTCATTTTCTCTTGTTTGGAATTTGTTGCGATATGACTAAGGACCTGGTATTGTTCGAATTTCAGGACGTTCCATAAACCCTTGATCATTACATATGTAAAGTAGGCACCGAACGAAGATGAAGGAGTAACCGGACTTGTGGATTTCAAGTATTTGAAGGCTCAGTATTCGATTCTTGAACTGTCTTGAAGAAGAGGAGGATTCGATTTAAACCTGTGAAACAAGCTAGAAATTCGCGTTCTCCTCGGACCCAGTGGTGCCCGATTATTAGTAGACTCTGAATCAATCGGCATTACTTTGATTCCTGCAAACTATTTTATCGTTGTGTACAGCATATCAATCATTGCAGAACTCTGTGGACATCACCATTGCTTCGGCACGCTCTACGATTTTCGAATTGACATTCATTGGTATTTCTGAATTAAAAGCTGGAGATTTGGAATCTTCAGGACTCCAGGGAGCAGAGCAAATCTTGACGGGCATATCTTTGGGCGAGTTGTTTTCGAGGTAGTAATTGATAATTTATGAAGATTCTTTTGAAAATGAGTGAGACGGAATTGCCGCTCACATACTGATTGGAATGGACTTCAGCGTCCTCATGAGAAACGAGGTCATGACCAGCACCTGCATTTCGGGGCTCACGTCGCCAAGCTCCCTGGAACAAATAAGCGTAGCTGCAAATGGGCTCTTCCTCGTCGTGCTGGTGCCGACTTGGTTCTACAACCTTATTTTTGTCGACAGAACTTCACACCTTGAGAATGAGAGTCAGACGTCGAGCTTAGGCAAGTCGAATCCCTTCGAGGGTACAGTTAGGCTCATTGTGAATTGTATAGCAGCTCTCATATTCTCTGCTGCCGCTTCTTGGGAGCACTACACCAAGGGAAGCAGCACCGCAGGGAATTACGATTTTGAGGTTCGGAAGGCTTTCCTCCTTGCCCAGAGCTTGACATGGCTCGGTTCTGCTGCACTCTCGGCCGCAGAGGTGAACCGGGCCCCGCGATTTAAACTTTCAAGGGTGGCGAAAGGTCTAGTGCATCTGTGGTGGATTACCACCTTCTTCATCGCAGGGTGTCAAATCACGTCACAAGTGATTCGCAACATCAAGAACTGTCCCGGCTCATCTGCAAACTTCCGATTCAAAGCATTAGCACCCGAAATGGTAAACCTTGTTGCCTCTTTGGTGCTTGTGGTCACAATATTTCTGTTCGAAGCTGGTTGGACGGACAAAGATGAAGACACTCTCTTGAACAGTGATGCCATGGAGACTCGTTTAAATCAGGGTCGCGACGATGAAAAAGAATTCCAGGGCTACTCTGGAGCAAGCTGGCTGAGCAGGTTGACATGGCTATGGATGAATCCCCTGCTCCGGAAGGGCTACGATTCGAGGCTTGAAGTTGACGATGTGCCAACTCTGGCGGCACATGATGATGCGCAATTTCTGTACGAGAGGTATTCGGTGAATAGCAGCACGAGCGAGGAGAAATTGTCCAACCGTGTCTGGATTATATTATTTCGATCTTTCCAGCGGGAGTTTCTTGAGACTGGGGCGTTGGCGCTGTTCCGAGCATCTGTGATGTATATCGGACCAGCTCTCATCCCAGCATTCGTGCGCTTCAAGACACAAGCCGCAGCGGGAGAACAGGATGGCGGATTGTGGTGGGGATTTCTGCTGGTACTTGCGCTTGCGATGTCCAAGTGCGCGGATGTGCTGGCTTCGCACCATTTCAACTTTCAGTGCACAAACCTCGGCATGGCCATTCGCTCAACCCTAGTTACACTCGTGTACCGGAAAGGAGTCAAGCTCACAAATGCGGCTCGACTCACGCATGGATTAGGTCAAATTGTGAATTACATGTCTGTGGATGTGCAAGTGCTGGCTGATGTGATCCTACAGGTGCACAACTTGTGGCTTCTGCCGATACAAGTTGGCATAGCCTTGGTAATCTTGTACTGGGTTGTAGGATGGTCGATGCTAGCTGGTGTGCTGGTGATGGTGTCTATCGTGGCCATCTCGACGTGGATCTCAGGACAGCAGCGCAAGTTTCAAGCGCTGATCATGCAGGCGAAGGATAAGCGCATGAAGGCGACAAGCGAGGCATTGAATGCTATGAAGGTGATAAAGCTGCAGGCGTGGGAGACACACTTCCGTGGTCATATTGAGGAGTTGCGGGATCAAGAATTTCATTGGATTATTCAATTCATGTACCAGGTAGCCTACAGCACGGTGTTCACCTGGTGCTCGCCCTCAGTCGTCGCTGTTGCAACATTCGCGTGTTGCCTCCTGCTTGAGGGCACGGAATTGACTTCAAGCCAGGTTTTCACGGCAGTGGCCACTTTCCGCGTCCTCCAGGACCCTATACGGAATTTCCCGCAGACATTGATTGCCGTGAGCCAGGCCCAAGTCTCACTGGACCGCCTGGAGAAATACCTGCGAAGCGAGGAACTCGACGCCAATGCAGTCGATAGAGTCAATTCCATAGAAGGAGATGAGAATGTGGCCATCTCAGTGAGCTCCGCGTCATTCTCATGGACAGGAACAGAAGGTAGCCATGGCATAGTCGAAACGGCGACATTGCGAAACATCGACTTGGAAGTGAAGAAGGGGGCCCTCGTCGCCGTTGTTGGAACTGTTGGCTCGGGAAAGAGTTCTTTGCTGGCATGCTTGCTTGGAGAGATGCCGAAGCTGCAGGGCGAGGTACCGCCATTATTGACTCCGCACACACCGAAATTTGTTGGACTGAATGTGCTGTCAGTTTGACAATTCAGCAATAGCCATTTTTTCTGCTAGTCAATCCAAGCCTCAACGATATTTCGTTGCAACCTTTATGCATCTTGTATTTGTTTACATGTGTAACAGGTTTGCGTAGCAGGAAGCACTGCATATGTGCCCCAGGGCTCGTGGATTCAAAGCGGAACCATCGAAGAGAACATATTGTTTGGGCAAAAGATGAATCGAAGTCTCTACAAAGAGACCCTGCGCTGTTGTTCGTTGGAGCGGGACATGGAGATCCTTGAGCATGGTGATCAGACCGAAATCGGCGAGCGCGGGCTCAATTTGAGTGGGGGACAGAAACAGCGCATACAACTCGCCCGTGCTGTGTATCAAGACTGTGACGTCTACCTCTTGGACGATATTTTCAGCGCTGTGGATGCCCACACGGGGTCGGCTATCTTCAAGGTATGAGCCATGGTCTGACATGCGAGATTTGCATGCAAGAAAACGTAATTCAGTATTTATGTCTGATTTTCACTGAATGAATCGTTTTTTGATGTCGTTGGCGACCCAGTATTGCGTGAATGATCTGCTGAAGAAGAAGACTGTCATACTTGTAACGCATCAAATCGACTTTCTTCATGAAGCTGATATCATTTTGGTTCGTGCTCCGATCATCTTCTGTGGATTTCTTTGATTAGAATTTAGGACTGCGAAGTATTGAGAAACATTTCTGAAGGAAACTCTTACCGATTCGAGGGTCTGGGTTTTGAACTTGACAGGTTATGCGGGACGGCATGATTGCACAGAGCGGGAAGTACATGGAGCTGCTGAAACCGGGTACCCAACTCGAGACATTAGTAACTGCTCACAACGAGTCAATGCAGTTAGTGGAGTCAGAGACAATGAACCTCGGCGAAGGAGCTGTTTATGAGGTCTGTGATGAGACCTGCACAAATGAGTTCAATTTTCAGGCATTGCTTAAGAATATTTGCTTTGATTCAAGTAACTTTCAATGTGCCTCCACTAACAAGAGTGTCTTGATCTGGTGCAGCCTGATGCCATCTTGGAACGCCTCTCTTCTGTAAAGGGTACTATCACTCGCATTTTGTCAAATGGTAGAGGAACATCTGTGAAAGAGGGTCCTACCAAACTTGTTAAGGAGGAGCAGAGAGAGTTCGGACATGTGAGCTGGTCCATTTACTCGCTCTACTTGACCAAAGCATTCGGGCCATGGTTGTTCGTCCTCTTGCTCATTGTGCAAACGGGGTGGCAAACTCTGATGTTGCTATCAGATTATTGGTTAGCGTATGAGACTTCTGGCGGCCGTCAAGGGTCACCGGACCCAGGGAATTTCATCCGCGTTTACACCTTTCTTAACTTGGGAACGTGGGTCTGTGTTTTTGGGCGCACCGTTTTAATAATTTTGTTCGCTGCGAGGACCACCCAAGAGTTCTACCTCCAAATGCTTCGAAGCGTATTTCGTGCGCCCATGGCTTTCTTTGACACGACGCCCGCGGGGCGCATCCTCAGCCGGGTTTGGTTTCTTTCCTGTGTCGATTGACACACCCTTGTAGATGGTTCTTTTGCAATTCTTGGTTGGCTGTTTCTTATATTATGTTGAACGCGCATTCTCACTGTGTAGTACTAATATTGATATATGCAGGCATCGGTAGACCAATCCACATTAGACATTATGCTGGCGTTCTTTTTCGGTTCAGCCTTAGCCATGTACTTCAACCTTTTGGGCGCGATTGTTGTCATGACTCAAACTGCTTGGCCCATCATATTCGTCATTCTCCCTCTCGCATATGTTTATTTCTCGTACCAGGTATGTATTTCTCGTTGCTCACCGAGGATGATTCACAGGCAATACTTTCCTAGAATCGTCTTGCTGGAATGTTAAGACGAGTAAATGGTTGCTAAGGATACCTGGTGGTTCTGTTGTTATAGGCTTATTATCTTGCCACCTCTAGAGAGCTCACAAGAATGGAAGCCATAACGAAGGCGCCAATAATCCATCATTTTTCTGAAAGCATTGCTGGAATTATGGTCATACGATGCTTCAAGAAGGAGCATGAGTTTTCGAAGCTGAATGTGAATCTTGTCAACCAGAATATTGGCATGGTGTTTCATACTAATGCTGCATCCGAATGGTTAGGGTATCGCCTTGAAATGATTGGCAGTATTTTATTATGCAGCTTGGCTCTCTTGGTTGTCGTGTTGCCTGCTCGCCTATCTCCACCACGTAAGTTAGTCCTTCAACGCTGAGCTTTTTCAATTAGTTATGAGATTTATATGACTGCAAATGAGCACAATTCTATTCTATGCTGACTGCTGGATTTGCCAAGCCATGTCTGACAAGAGATTTCTGCTCGTGATGGTCGCAGAATTGGTGGGACTGGCGCTGTCGTACGGGCTGTCTTTGAATTCGCTCTTATATTGGGCAGTGTGGCTCGTCTGCCAGCTCGAGAATAAAATGGTGTCGGTAGAGCGTATCCATCAGTTTACGAACATTGCAAGCGAAGCCCCGCTTATTGTTCCAGAGCGTCGGCCACCTGCAAACTGGCCATCGACAGGAGCCATTGAATTTCTTAATTTGCAGGTCAGGTCTAATCTCTCAGTTTGCAAACATGGCGGGTTTTAAATAATGGAAACTCTATTTGATTTGTATAGCGCCTGCTCGCTCTTGAAACATCAGTTGATGTGATTCCATTAAAGCTACTACTATAACACGGATTTCTCCATTCTTTGTTTTGTCAACAGTTGCGGTATCGGCGAGGTACTCCAGTTGTGCTCAAGGGTATCACTCTGAAAATCGTAGGCGGTGGGAAAGTGGGTGTTGTGGGTCGAACTGGCAGCGGTAAGTCGAGTAATCTCCTCTTGATATTCGGGTACGACACAGGATGACGCATAAAGGATAACCGACAGATTCATGGTGGTGCGCTTAGAAAATGCTATTTCAGTTTTCACATAAGTTACAATGGCATGTTTCAAAGCGCAAAATTGTGGCGTTCATGTGTACAGAGCTGTAAAAACGAGGACTGGTAGCTCGATTTGGAGTTCGAGACTGGCGTTTGGAAAATTGCGATTTCTTGAAATTTTTTTCATTTTAATGAATACGATGGTTGCTTTGCTTTAACGGCGGAAAGTGAACAGCTTCCAGCTTGTGCCCCAAATCCCTAAACCCTGAATATCGCAAGGTTACATAACTGCTTTGCAGCAAGCTGGCAGTACGTTCTCATCTTCTGCAACTCTTTTTGGTATGACAGGTAAATCGACACTTATTCAAGCGCTTTTCCGCCTAGTGGAAGCCTCGGCAGGTCAAATTGTGATTGATGGTGTGGATATCGCAACTTTGGGGCTCAGCGACTTGCGCTCCAAATTCGGTATCATTCCACAAGAGCCAACTCTTTTCGAGGGCACAGTGCGTGGAAACATCGATCCGCTTGGGCACCACAGTGATAATGAGATTTGGGAGGTACGCTTGAATTCGTCAGTTTCTTTGGAATCTATTGTTTAATTGAGATATCCTGTCAGAATTGAGGGATTCACCATCTTCTCAATCTACTTCAAATATCTGAATGGGAGCACACGATGTGTGTATCGATATGTAATGCAGTGCTTGAGGGCATGTCAGTTGGACGAAGTTGTACGTGCGAATCCCGAAAAGCTTGACTCCCCAGTGGCAGACGACGGAGATAATTGGAGTGTGGGACAGAAGCAGTTATTCTGTCTGGGAAGAGCCCTCCTCAAGCGAACCAAAATCCTGATCTTGGACGAAGCTACAGCATCTGTCGATGCACACACGGATTGGTTGATTCAAAAGACGGTGCAGGAGGCTTTCGGAGATTCCACGGTCATTAGTATAGCTCATCGCATTCCAACTGTCATGAGTAGCGACAAGGTGCTCGTGTTGGATGCCGGTAAGTACTCAGTTTCCAAAACCTAATTCAGTTGCAAATGGGTAACTACTTGACAGCAATTTCCAAAGCTGTATGTACATGTTCGACGTTCAAGTATCTCTTCAGTGATCCGAACATGACCATGCAAAATTCTTATCTTCTTTCAACAGGGAGGGTGAAGGAATATGATAGCCCATCAAGGCTGTTGGAGAAGAGTACATCTTTGTTTGCTGCTCTTGTCAAAGAATATACTACGCGTGGTCACCGTGACCCAGTTGAAGACTGAAGAAGGTATTCGAGAAGAACGAGCTTATTGACACAATCTGCTGTGTAATTTACGATGAAGCCCAGCTCATAGATGCTCGTCGTCTAAAGATCGTCAATAGCGACGTTGACATTCTTTAGGCGATCATATATGATTTATAGAGCATATTGTGTGACGTAGTTGTGGAGGAACAAACTTCATTTTGCTCCATCTGATGGAGTTCAGGAACTCGTCGGCAATCCATCGACGGACCTCATATTAAGGTAGAAGATACGGAGTAATATTTAAGCATTGTAACGTTTGTAGGAGTGATGTTTGAGAGAAATACAGAGCTCCACAGAGATTTTGGGTTACAAGTGTTAAACCTGTCTTTTAGATTAAATTCCTATCAGTACTCTGTGCCCTGTGCCGTTGCCACAGTCAAAATAAAATTAAAACTATTTTTTTCTGTAATCTAAGATTCAAAAAATAACTCAAAATTCCATGACTATTTCATCGTAGGTCCAAAACAAAGCTTGCGCACCCCTCCCTATCAAGAGCTTTCAGATGGTACTAAGAACACGACCAAGGGACTGATGGTCCAAGAGATCTCACTATAACAAACAAACAATCAATTAAACTTTGCAAACAAAAAAACAAAAAAGCAACCTAATTTAAGGAATGCCTTGTGTCCAATAAATAAACAAAAGTTATTTTCTAATTTTCTAATTTGTAAAAACTTTGAAATCCAATAACTTTTCCATTGTAGGTCCAAATGCCATGAATTAAAGCCCATGTATCCCTCCTTAGCGAGAGCTTTGGACGGTAGCAAACACTCGACCAAGGGACGCATGGTCAAGCTATCTCAACGTAACAAACAAACAAACAAACAAACAAACAAACAAAACAAAACAAAACAAAACAAAACAAAACAAAACAAAACAAAACAAAACAAAACAAAACAAAACAAAACAAAACGCCTAACTTAAGGTAATAGAAACAACCTAACTTAAGGTAATGGGTGGATGGGTATTTAAATCTCTTAACTCCTATAATACCAAAGCAGTTCCTGGCTCCAAAACCACTGAAAATTGCCATTTCTGCTGCGATCACTCCCTAAATTAAAAAAATCTAACAGTAAGATCTTGTACTTCACTTGTCTTCAATTATGTGGTAAAAATTTCATGAAGTTCAACCATACGGATTGGAAGATATTAGCAATTGAAACTGGAAGAAGAATTTTTTTTGAACTGCGGCCTGCAATTTCAGATGACTTTGACGGCCATTTCTGGATTTTTTTGCACTACACACCATTAAGTTAAAAATATTTGTGTTGAACATTTGAGTTGAGAGTTGGGGCCAAAAATTTTAGAATGTCAAAACGTGATTTTTACATATAAAAAAATTATTAAGTAGAAGTAGGTCCAAAAGTGAACAAAACACTAAATTGTTATAGCTCTTAGGTGGAATTAAAACACCATAATCCCAACGGTGGGATTGTTCTTGCAAACAAACTTAACCTTTTCCAAAAAAAATTTGAAAAAATTTGAAAATTGCATTCAAAAATGAATTATATAAGTTGCTTTTTGAAGAAGATGCTTAGATTGCCCAAAAATCAAGATTGTCCATAACTTTCTCATTCTGAGTCCAAATAGAATGAATCAAAGCTTCAAATGTAGACAAAAATATTATCTTTGAGGGAAAAAAATGAAAAATAAGAATTTAAAGTTTTTAAAGTTTTTTTTTTTGCCCGGCAAACTACTTTTTTGACTTTGGATGGCATAACTTTTGCTCCCAGGCACCGACTGGAAAAAAAATATATTTTTAAAAAGATAATGTGATTTCCTATCTTCAAAAAAAGTTTAAAAAAATCAGGTCAAAATTCCAGGTCATACAAGCCTACCCAAAGTCCCAAGTGTCCCTCGAAGGGTTTTTGGTACTTTAGGGGTTAAACAATTTCAAAGTGGGAGGTTGTAGATCGCTCTAAGTGAAGTGATAGTAAAGTAGGCATTAAAAGAATTCTAGGGCCTCTAGAGGGCTGCTCTAGAGTGACCATCCAGTCTATTAAATAGCAAGTAGGTTTCCTACAAAAATTGTCAGAAGTGCGTAGTCAGATGATGTGAATTTTGCTAAACTAATCAATAAGAACAGACCTGTCGCCAACTTCTACAATAAAAAAAAGCCAATACAGGCTGACCATTGTTTGTTCTTGGTTCACTATTGGAATAAACTCCAGATTTCAAAAAAGAAAAAGGCCAATATTAAACAAGGTTTTTAATTGAAAATTAAAAATGAATTTATCCAATGAAGCCAATTATCCAGTCCAATCCACTTAATCAATTTAAGTGGCTTTTGAATTTGTGGGTTTAGAGATGAAAATAGGAACCTCTTTATACAAGTGAGGTTGTAGTAGGGCAAGCAATGCACGTGGGGTATGTAAATTAGGATGAATAGGATCTCTACCGCTCATAGTTATGTGAGAAAAAAAAATTGTAATTAAAAGCAAAATTTTGGGCCTCATTTAGGCATAGTATAACAATTTTTTTGAAAAAACTTTAGACTAATTAAAGTTGGGTAAACAAGCTAAGTTTCATAATCAAAAATCTTTTTGTGATTTCAAGTCTCCAATCAAAAGTTATGGACAAAATTTAGACAATATCCGATCTAAATTTTGTCCAAAACTTTTGATTGGAGACTTGAAATCACAAAAAGATTTTTGGTTATGAAACTTAGCTTATTTATCCAGCTTTTGTTAGTCCAAAATTTTTCACAAATGTTGTTTTACTATGCCTAAATGAGGCCCAAAATTATGCTTTTAATACAATTTTTTTTTTTCACTTAACTTTGAGAGGTGGAGCTCCTATTCAATCCAATTTACATATCCCATATGCATTGTTCTATCTATCACTATCCCACTTCTATAAAGATCTCCTCCTCTCATCTTCAAACATTTCAGCTGTCCACAAAATAAGTCTTTCACATTGGCATAAAAAATATTCTTGATGGTAAGCCCCTCGACAATTTTTGGACGTTTGCATTTTTTCTACAATTTGGATTGAGAAAAAGATGCATCTAAATAGGAAGTGTTTAATAGTCAAGGTTATGGTGCTTTAATACTTCTTAACCTTGATTATTAAACACTTTTTACTTGGATTTTCAACCACTGACAAGCATTTGACATTGAGATTGAAGGTGAACGGGAATAGCGGAAAAATAAATTAGCTAAGCCAAAAAAAACATTGTTTACAAGGTCCTTGGAGGGCTATAGAGCGGCCCTCTAGAGGCCCCAGATTTTTTCTAACGAGGTTCTAAAAGTGCTCAAGCTCTAAAATTGCCCACCTCCTCAAATGTACACTATTTGATCATTCTGCTTTTTCATAGCCTTCAAGCATTGTACAAACAATGTACATTTGAAGACTTGGGCAATTTTAGAGCCCTATGCCATTTCAACTTCAAATTTTCATAACTAATTCCACAAAGCTCCAAAAATATGAAATGACTTAGACTAGATGCCAATTCCCCTTGCCTTTCAAGGATAATATATTCAAAAATACTTCAAGAAGTTTTACCTTCCCGAAATCCAATTTCAACTCTTAGATGAATGATTTATGGACCTCCTACTTTAGATACAATCCCTTGTCCATTCAATGATGTTGATTATTGTAAATAAGGATTTACAATGGATGAACATAATAAATTCCTATAGTTTAAATTTGTTTGCAGAGAGGTATGGATGCACTATGGTGATTCCTAAGGAGATGTAATCAACCCAAAGTTGTGCACAATTAAAGTTAAGGAAAATACATCAATTGTCAATGTCACTCTTTATGATCTCTACTTTGATTCCTTTTTCACCATCCAAGATCTATCACTTATTATTCTTTAGTTTGAACTGCAACTTCATTATTCACTTTAGTCTTGTCAACTTCAATAGATATTTGTTTGTTTTGATTTATTTCTTTATCCAATTACTTTTCCAAGTGGACTATAGAACTTCAACAAACATCTTCTTTGTAATTCTTCTTGCAACAATATTTACATTTACCACTATTTCTATAGGATTTGCTCATATTTGTATCTTTATATTGCATTACACCAATTGATAAAATTTCAATTAACTTTAAGGCTATATACCACATTTTATATTCCCAGTTCATACACATTGATAATACCATTGAAATCAGCCATCGTAACACATTAACTCTCAATTATGCAATATCTCAATTACGCAATAGACCATTTTCTCCAAAGCCTAAATCTATAGATCTAACACACAATCCAGAACACAATATAACCAATTGATTCATCTCTATTTCAGCACATTTACAACAACCACAAAACTTACAGAATATAGATACCATCACATCACACATTAACATCAGTAGATCCAAACCACACAAAATCAAACATACACATATACACCAATTAAATTAAATTGAGCCATCACACTTAAATTTCAATCTCCATTCAACTGAACATTATATTTCACCACTAATTTTACAATTGTTTCCCATGTTTTCACAATCTCACTCTGTTAACATCAATCGATCCAATACAACTACCAAGGACACCTACACTTGCACAAACACAATAGAATTCAATCTTCACCAAAAATTCAATCAATTGCTCGCCCACTACTGCCGATCATCACCGCAAGAGCTCTAGACTTCTTTCTAGACTGAAGATACTCCTTCCACAATCGTCCTTTTCACCGCCTTCAGCTGGCCAGTCGAATAACCGCCACCATAGATTGCACCCCATTCATTTGCTTTCATTCATCCATTGATTAAGTTCTCCAATACAATTCTCTAACTTGGTAACAACCAAGTATTAACAACCTCAATAGAATAGAACTTGGGAAAATCAAAGAATTAACAAAAATTTGTTACTATCCACTCATGCACTATAGATTCTATGACTACAATTATATATAAATAAATGGCTTTACTTTTCAAATCTAGAGTATTTTAAATATTTGAATCCTATTTTTCAAACTAAATTGATCTAGGCCAAATTACTTTCATGTCTTATTTGCAAGCTTGTTTGTAAACTAAATATATCTTTGAAGTCCAACTTTAGTTTATGTGTTGTCTTTCTCTTTTTATCTCTTTGCATCTACGTGGGTTTACTAATCAATTGGAGTACATTCCATGATCATTCTAAACTAATTGAACCATTACAAATTCAATTTTTTTATCAATTCAAATGTTGTAGGTTTTGAATAAAAGATACAGAGGTTGGGTGATGATGAGTTCATCCAAATTGAAAGTTTCAGTAGAAATAAAGTGACGTGTATTCCAAGAAATTATTAGAAACCTGACAAATTCAAATGTACATTTAAGTTCAAAACCCTAGGGTATTAGACAGGCTTTCATAATCTATCTTGTGACAAAAGGGAGATAATTGAACAAAACCCTCCTAAAATATTTAAAAATTTGAAATTTGTAAGGTTGGTTTATCTTTCATATGAACAGTTGTATGGAATTTTGGAGATTTTGAATTTTTTAACTGTTCTTATATAGGACCTTAGGGGTTATTTAGCTGGTGACTTAGAGCATCATGGATGATAAATCAAACCCCTAGGGATGCACTCTTTTTTGAATCCTATAGTGCATTATTTTGTACCTTCAATTCCTAAATATTTTTGAATCCAAGTTATCGAAAAAATTGCCAAAAAAATAGCTATAATTTTTGAACATATTCTAAAGATTTTGCTTTAGAAATTTTACAGATTATCATATAGAGATGCTTTGGTAATGATTTGTAAGCCACTGAACAAGATTGATGTTTTAGTTCAAAACGTCAATTTCATTAAATTGACTATAGTCCTTGTATCATTTTGATATTTACAAATCTTTTTTAAAAAAATTCTTAATTTAATCCATATATAAAAAAAAATAACATTATTAAATGAATTTAGGTACTGTGATTCCTAATACATTGAGTATATCCCCTAAAGGTTTTTACTATGTTTTCACCAAAATCGCTCCAAAACTGCCATTTCTAATACTAGTGCCAAATTTGAGAAAAAAGCATGTTTGGACACATATAACCATAGGATCTTGTAGCAAACTTGTTTAAAAAGATGTGGAAAAAATTTCAGAATTTTCCACCTTGTGGATTGCAAGATAATAGCGTTTGAATTGGCAAAAATCCTTTTTTTGTCCCTGCAAAAAAACGGGCAGCTGCCCTTCACAAGGTCACATTTGTATGAAAAAATGTCCAAAATGGTGGTTACTCTTTGAATTTATTCTTGAAGGCAAGTTGGCTACATGCTTGAAAAATTTTAGATCATTTGGAATTGTACAACATAAAGGAAAAAAATAGTAAGTAGGAAGAGGTAGTTAAGAATTTATTTATGGAATTGAAAATTGCCAATCCCAACGGTTGTAATGTTGTGATAAACAATCTACATCCAGTGTTTTCATTTTTTCAAATATATTGAAAATTGAGTTAAATAAAGGACTTCAAAATTAATTTAGAGTTGGGATTCCATAACTACCTTTGAACTAAGAATCATCATAACTTTTGACTCGTTAATCCAAATGGAATGATTAAAAGCTTCTCGCATACATATAAATCTAAAAAAACAATTTCGAATTTTTATTTTCTTTAAAAGTGATTTTAAAGAATTTTTTTTGCTGCCCGGGCTGCCCGCCGAGCAATGAAAATGACATATCATGCAATAACTTTTTAATAATGTAGTCAAAAGTTATGACAATTGTTGGGTCTTAAAGCTACTCCTTAGAAAAATATTGTGTGAAAATTTCAAAGAAAAAAATTAAAAACTCCGCTTATAGAGAGCTGCCCAAAAACGCTATATTCTCAAAAAAGCATGTTCAGGGCTTTAGGGTATATACCCCAAGGTTCAATATAAAAAGGTGGTTTAACCTCTAAAGTTTTGTGACTTTGTTTTCACCAAAAATGCTCAAAAATTGTCATTTTTAGAACAAGTACCAAATTTTTTTATTAAAACTCTTTTTTGACACATATAACTGTAGGATCTTGTAATATACTCTAGTTTGAAAAGATGTAGAAAAATTTTCAAAAATTTCTACCGCGCGGATTGCAAGATATTAGCATTTGATTTGACAAAAAAACTTTTTTAGTCTCTGCAAAAAAATCAGGCAGTTGCACTTCGCAAGCTCACTTTGGTCTAAAAAAATGTCGAAAAATGGTGGTAATTCTTTAGATTCATTACTCAAGGCCAGTTGGCTACATGCTTGAAAATTTTCAAATCATTTGGAATTGTACAGCATACATGAAAAAAAATGGTAAGTATATAGTAGTAGAGAATAATTCAAAATACTAAATTGTTAAGAATTTAGTTATGAAATTGAAAAATGCCAATTCCAATGGTTGAAATATTTTTGTAAACAATATGCATCCTATGATTTTATTTTTTTCAAAAAATATTGAAAATTGAGTGAGATAAAAGACTTCAAAGTTTATTTTAGAGTAGAGAATCCAATAACTGCCCGCAAACAAAAAAACCTCATAACTTGTGACTTGTTGATTAAAATGGAATGATTCAAAGCTTTCTTTATATATATATATATAACTCTAGAAAATCAATTTCAAATTTCTATTTTGAAAATAAGTGATTTTTTTTTATCTACCCAGATTGTCCAATTACAAAAGAAAATAACATATTAGGCCTCAACATTAGGAAAAAAATGAGCCCTGGAAGGGGCTCCTTCGTAGTGTAAGCTTCCCCTCTAGGGAACTAAAGGGAACTCAACATTGATTTACAATAAAAAAATATTTAAAAATTAAAAAACATTAAAATTTTAATAAAAAATAATAAATAAATAAATAAATAAATAAATAGTAATGATTGCAATCTGACATGGCATGTGTGGTGCCATGTCAGATCTAAAAATTTTGTAATTTTGAATTTGTTTTAATAAATTATGTTTTTAATGTTTTTTTAAGTAGCTTAGTTGCATTGTTCCCTATTGTTCCGCACCGTTCCGCGCCGTTCCGCGCCTGCAGTTCGTTGTTGCAAATTCTTTTTTTTTTCTTTTCCAGCTTGCGTTCCCTGCGTTCTCAGGTCTCACGGCCTCTTCCAGGGTTCATCTTTTCCTAATGCTTTTGACTCATATCATTAGAGAAAAGTACATGCCTTTGGAAGGCTGCTCCAAAGCCCTTTGAAGTACCCTGAAATTTTGTTTTTTGAGGTTGAAAAATTCATTTTTCTCCTATTCCCGCATGCAGCTAAAATTGCAATGACAGTGGCACAGGAACTGAGTTTTATGAATAAAAAATTAATAAATAAAAATATAAAAAATATAAATAAAACGCAAAATCTGATTGTTTTGGCAAGCAAGCAGTCACTGCGGGACTTTTTCAGATTGACAAACTAAGTTTGGAAATAGCTTGGTTTGTCAATCTAGAGAGCAGCCCTCCGGAGGGCTGATATTTTTCCTAATGTTCCAAATGTCATGAAATTTAGTGCATATGAAAGATATTCCTTGTGCCCACCTGCTTTTAAAATTTGGGCTAAAAATGTAAAAATCTCTAGTGGCCAGCCAAATATTTCTATATAGCCAAAAAATGCTTGTTGGTCCTTTAGGGGTAAAAAGGTGGGCTAAATGATAATCTTGGCTTCCGTCATCTTGCCTTCTAGATGTAATACAAACTAATGACAAAATGACCCATGACCATTAAAAAATTAGTGAACTGACTATATATACTTCAAAACATAAGCAAGCTCCGATCCAAGGATCATTATTAGGACAATATGTTATTTATGTATTTTTAGGCAAATAGATTTAACATTTCTTTATTAAAAATAGAGGTAAAAAATTTATTCATCTTTGAATTATAGTTTTATAATAATATCAATCAAATTACTTGTTCTATAGGCAGAGCTTTATGGGGATACTTGAGTTGAAAAATTTGGCTTGAATTTGTTGACTAAGCATCATATAAACAATTTTGAGCCATGTTGTAGAAATTCTACATACTGAGCTCCACAAGTGACAAAGGTAATATGTTTTTCTACAACAAGACTCTTAGTTTAATATGAGGCTTTAAATTTGGGTCACTAGTAAAAAAGCAAAAAAAAACTCTAAAATCTTATACATCAACACAACCAATCAGAAGCTAGCTACACCTTCACAAATCAACAATGACACACTAATGATATAGTAATTCCACTAAATTGCCACCTATTTGTAAATCCAACCTTTAAAAATTCTAGCCTACAATGTATATCTTCCATTCATAAGAGTTTAACCTTGGAAGGACGCGGGCCCCTGTAATTAAGGTAGTCACCAAAATTCTCCAATAATTGAACCAATAGGTGCATTCTCTTTTTCTACAATGAACTATGCAGTAAGTCATGCATTAAACTACTCTGGTCCGCAGCATTCTTATGAGGTTAAAGGCAATTTAGATGCACCTACATACAACACTTTTTAAGTTCATATTCAATTCATTTAGTGTTCCAAAAATGCATAAGAAGAGCATTTAAAATATTCTTTTGATCTCCAATGGGATCCAATCAAAAAAACAAAAATTTGATAATAGGAGCAATGTTTAGTTAACTACAAGAAAAAGGGGTGTTTTAAGTACAGTCCTAGTAGTATCGTCTTTTAAATGATGACTTTTAAGTAAGGTTTTTACTTAGAAGCATTTAGGTGTAGTTACCTAAATGGACTAATTTATGTAAAAGTAGAGATTTATTATGAGAAATAAGTTGCTAAGCCATGGGAGTGGTGAGGGTCGTTATCCTGGATGTTATATTTTATAATGAGGCCTTGTTTTCTTATTATTGGTCATAACTTCAATGTTGGTTGGTTAAATCTTAGTCAACTATGTTCAATCAAGGGTTTAAAACTAAAAATACAGGCCAATGACTATAGATTCAGGCCTCCCAATCCTTCAATATGTTTTCTACCATTTTCAATAATATGAAAGAAATTTTTCTATTTTGTTTTCCAAAGATGAAATCCCATGCTTTCTTTGATTCAAATTTTTGGGTGGAAATTTGAATTTATTGTTAATTCTACAAGAAAAGATTCATATCAAATACAAATCATACTCCAAAAATATGAAAATTCACCATAGGTATATATTATAGTTTATAATATTATCATATAAACTGAAGTTACTATGTCATTAGACAATTAAAAAATTAACAAACCGTGGTCATAGCCTAAAGTTTAGATTGCAATAAAATATTGGAATTTCCAAATTTCCCAAATTTCCCAAGTGGAGTAGAAACTATACTTGATAAATTTTATTTATTAGTTTGGAACAAATTTAAAAATATCATCTTTATAAGGCAGTCCGCTCTAAAACCGACCATGTTCTAAATGCAACCTCATCAATGACAATAATAGATATTTCAACGAACATGTCATTCATTCCTAGATAGAGGACGCATTTGAAACACCCGCTCGATTTACGCACATCCTACTTTAGCTAAAATTCACATCAAGAGTATAAAGCAAGTAGTGGCCATAGTACATTGCAAGGGCGATCCATAGATTTCAGTCATTGTTGACCCATATAAAATCTCATGTGAGATAGGAGAGAAATGAAGCATTTAACAAACAAAGGAACAAAAAGAACTCCATTGTGCATGATTTCTTCTTTCTATTATCTTCTTTTGCTACCTTTCTCACTATTTTCAGTATGATTCATTTTAGCCTACGTATTATAGATAAGTTTAATTAAAGTCTTCATCAAATACAATATAGGTTGGGTATTTTTTTCTATGCCTAGGCCCTTGGATCCTTCTTTCTAGTCAAGAAGCTCTAAGCATTAGATGAGATTTGGGGTCCTTAGAGGGCTCCGAGTTCCCCTGTTGTCTGCTACGTTCCCAGACTGCAGGAACGCAACAGTAGCAGCTGGCTAACGTGGCACAACAATTGCCACGTCAATTTTTGCAAAAAAAAAAATTTGCTTAAAATGATATTTTGGTAAATTTTTATTTTTATTTTTTTTTTGAAAAAAAAATTTGACACACCTGTACCGGCGTTCACTAAATCTGGGCAGATCAGGGAACGGGCCTGAAACGGCCCTCCAAGACCCCAAAATATCATCTAATGGTTAGACATAGTTCTAATTAAAACATGTGAGCTCATTTAGTGTTGAGAGTGGTATGTATGTTTAGATAGGCTAATTGATTTTAGGCAAGTACTTTCTGATTTGGGAAATCTAAATCTAACATTATAGATCTTAGATAAAGCTTTCATTTATTAAGAGTTTGTTTGTTCATTTGTTTTATAAATTTTTGATCCATTTTACTGCATTGAGTTCTATAGTTTATTTGTATTGAATCAGTCCAAATTCATAAAATAATATTATTAAACTATATGCAAATGTGCAATTATTATTCATCATCACTACCACTAAATAAAGTATCAAAATTTTATGGTAGTGAAGATTTTACTTTATTGAATTTTTATTCTAAAAACTTGCAATAAATAAATTTATTCAATTAATGCAAGAGTTTAAATATTTCCTTTGGAACTCAATATCTCTCACCTTGTCAAAAAATCATCAAAAATTGTTCATACCTCCACCAAATTGTAGCTTAGTAAGTCAACAATAATGAAAAAGAAAATAAATCCTATGATATATTATCCAAAATTATATTTTGAACATCCATTGAAAAGGTTTTCATTTAGAAAAAAGTTTTTTTGTTAAGAGCTTCTACAATCAAATCAATTGGCATATAAAAAACATTGATTTTAAACAAGAGTTTTTGATTCTATAAAAGAGATAATTTCTAAAGTAGTATGAACTATAAAAAACTTAGCACCTAGAATTACGACATATAATATCTACAATTAATGCCTAAGTACCACATAAAACATCTAACTTTAGATTCTACTTGCTTACTAATCCAATCTCGCTCAATTGAAGAGATTGTTTGTGACTCTCAAAATCCAAATGCAAGTTGGTATCATCTTTTGTGATACATTGTAAAGAAGAGTTTGGTGTTGGAAAACAAAAACTAGATGATTCCATATCATATGATGAGCTTGAACCTTCATAATAGTTTTCAAGAGCACAATCATCCACATTTTTGTTTCCAATGAGCATAGCCACAACTTCAGACATCGCCGGACGCCTTGCAGCAATATGGTGTAAACACTGCAATCCGGCTTTAACAACTTGCTTGAATGTGGCCTCTTCTTCCATTGTCATTTCTTCAAGCAGTTTATCTTTTAGATTTGGCAAGTTGTCATTGGAATACAATTCTTGAGCCTAAACATCAACATAATTCAATGGAATTTGGTAAGTGGATAAGAATCTTAACTAGCATGAATTTTTTCATGTTTATAAATTTTGCAATATTATAAAAGATGTATATTACATTAGTTACTTACCCATTGCACCAAATATTGTTCTGGTAATGGTGAATTGAGATCAATCTTCTTTCGTCCACTCACAATCTCCAATAGCAACACACCAAAACTAAATACATCAAGTTTTGTAGAAACTTGGCCATAGCACAAATATTCCGGTGCCATGTATCCTCTGCACAAATTCAAAAATGATGAGGTTAGAAGTAGTCTCATTTTATACTAGGTTAGAAGTAGTCACATTTTATACCTTCAACAATGCGAATAGTTGAAGAATACAATACTTGACAATATGAATTTAACAAAATGCCTTACTTAGTTCCAGCAACTTTGGATACACACATGTGAGTTTCTCCATCATCGAATGATGGGAAAAAGAGTGCTAATCCAAAGTCTGCAATCTTGGGATGGTAATGCTTGTCAAGGAGGATATTTTCGCCTTTGATGTCTCGATGTACAATGGCCGGTTGCACTTCCTCATGGAGGTATGCCAAACCTCGAGCAATCCCTAAGATGATGTTGAATCGAGTTAACCAATCTAGATGCCCGTCGCTTCTTAAATCTCCCCACAAGGCATCTTCAAGGTTCTTATTTTCTACAAATTCATGAACCAAAATTCGTTGGTTTTCTTTTATACAACATCCCTTCAATTGCACCAAGTTGCGATGCTTTATATTGGATACAACAATAATCTCACTAAGGAAATCTTGGATTCCTTGCTCCATACTTAATTTGGTCAATTTCTTCACTGCCACATGGCTTCCATCTGGAAGGACACCCTGATATGCATGAAAATTCAAAACATGAGGTTTTGAAGTAAAAAAATCAACATTAATCCCTACTTTAGCATAAGTTTTGACTATCTATTAGAATTGTAGTATAATTGTAGATATTCAAAGATGACAACAAAAAATGAATCTTGATATCAAATATAGGACCAACATGCAATAGAATTAAATTCAAGTTATTATTGTATTAGTAATTATTATCCCTAAAGTAGGATCTTGAAATCAAATTAGAAATATACCTTGTACACTATTCCAAATCCACCTCGTCCCAATTCGTTTCGACTATGAAAATCTTCGGTTGCAACTTTCAACTCAGTGTGTGAATAGAGATTAGGCTTCACATCCCTTTTATCAAATTCTACACAATACAACAAGTTTTTCAAAAGACAATACATATTTGAAAACCATATGAAGGAAAAATATAGCAGCATTTGATAACATCAAATATAATTATTCATCAAACTTACCACTTTGGATTTCATGAAGCAATGAAATTTTTTTCTTTAGCTTTTGGATCACAAAGAATCCCAAGATAAAGAGAGCAACTACTGGACCGCTCACACAAGAAACGATAATAATAAAAAATTTGTTTGACTTCTTGAAAGTGGTGAATTCTTCATCTGCCAGTATACATAAAATAGTTAGAGAACAAACTTGTGAAAATAACAAATATTCAATCTACAATCGATTCTGGAAGGAATTTCTAAGAATCATTTAATCTATAGATCATATTTTATAATAATTATTTTAAAACGTACATTAATTTTTAATAGAACTTAATTTACATAATGATGAACTTTGGCAATGGTTACCTTCAATAATAGGCGATGATGCATTGATTCGACATACCACTCGTAATACTCTTGTTTTAAGACTTTGAGTTGTGCAAATTGGATTTCCTTCTAGGAAGAGTTTATTGTCCAATAAAATCCTTGATTCACTAAAACATGATGTAATATCGTTGGAAGGGTAAAAATGGGTGATCTTGTTATACAATAGTGAAATCAACTTGATTTTTGAATATTGACATGAAATATTTGGCAAATACAATTCTCCTATGATATTGTTGGAATCCAAAATTCTGCACACAAACAAACAATTATTGTTACCAATATTAATCAACATTTGAATGTAATTGAGACATCAAAGAAAAGCCAAATTCAAAACAATATAATCAATGTTTTTCAATGATTTATTATTATTAAGCTATTTAATTTTTGTATTTTAAATTTATTGTACTCACAAATTTGTTTGAGATCACAAGTGCTTACTGAAATGTATTAATAATATTCATTATTTATTTATTTCAAGTCATGAATCAACAAGTACTTACACTTCCTCCAAACTTGATAACTCTAATAGCACTTTTGGAAATTCTCGAAATTTATTTTCGCTCATAGATCTATGCACAAGATGAAAAAATTGGTTAGTTTCTTTTCAATTGAATATACTTGAAAATATGAAAAAGAAATGAAATACACACAAACAAAAAAAAATTCACCAAAAATAAATAATAAAACATTCTATATGCATAAAATCTTCAACTTACATCTTTTGTATTGTCAAGACATTGATATTTGAAATATTTTGCGCAATACTTGATATATTGTTTAAGTCCAAATAGCTGCATATATATGTGTATAAATATACTATTAGATAATATTATTCAAAATATATATAGAAGACTAACCACTTGATTTCATTGCCAAAACAAACAAACTAGACAGTTAAATTCTAAATTCACCATCTACTTGAAATTGATTGATTCTATACAATTGTACAACTGTAGATTGATCAATAAAAGTTGTAGAGGACCTTAAGAAAACTCTCATGACATTTGTGTACTTACATGTTTTGAAGAGCCTTGTATTCAAAAAGTTTGATTGGAAATTTATTTATAGAATTATTTTGAGCAAATCTACAAAGAAAATAGAATGTAAGGTCATAATATAAAGTAATACGAAATTGAATTCATTAAATTTGGAAATTACAAAATTCAAATTAAATACAAAATATTAACAAATACAAGTATACCTCCAAATCATCATGACAAATTCAAATATTCATAAATGACTTAATATTGAAAAAAAATTCACAAACAAAATAGTAGCATATATAGCTCTCAACTTACATAGATTTTAGTGAATCTGCAAGGAATGAAGCGCCTCCTAAAGTAATAATATTAGTAATGAAGTTGTTTGAAATATCAACAGTTTCCAATCTCTCAGTCTCAATGGCAAACTCTCCTTTTATTTGGTTGTAGCTAACATTCCTACAATCAATGAACAAAAATAATTAGATTCAATAAATACTTGAACATGCTATGTAGTTTAATCAAGATTTGGGTTAAGATGGGACTTTTAATTTTACCAACTTCAAACATTCAAAACCTTTCTTGAAAAATAATTTGTCAAGAAACTTACAAGTATTGAAGATCATAAAATACCATAGGAGTATAATCACTTGAAAAATAAGGACTTATTTCTGTGAAAGAGTTCCCCGATAAGTCCCTGCAGAAAAATTAAATGAGAATCATAAAATGGCCATGAAATATAACTTGGCAAATCAAAAAGACTGCCTTGAACAATGTTCATTGTCAAATTGGTAAACTAGGAATTTTAGAGCACCCACACTATGACATTCTAGTGATCAAAGGTTTGGAAATTAGAATGTCTGATTGCCCAAAGTTTTGAATCCTAGTTTTGCAAATGCTCAAATGAATTTCTAAAAACTGAAAGTTAGGTTAGAAATCAAATTGAAACCTTAGAACTCTAAATCCTAATATCTATATATGTTGATTTGAGCAACTCTAAATGGATCAAAATCATGAGCTTTTTGTTGTAAGTCCTTTACTAAGGATACCAATCCCATGGAATTCTATCATCAATAATGTAATAAATATGGTTTTTATACTCTGTCTTTTAGCACATATATAAAGCACTTATTCAAAGGTATTTCATTATGACATCAAGAAACATAGGTTTATGCACTAGACTTACAAGTATTCAAGCCCTGAATTACTAGTATGATCCTCACAATAAGGGCCTTGAAATCCATTGTAAATGCTTCCATTGAAGGAACAGTTGGTAAGTATTCTGGAGAAACATGCCACACTAGAAATTACAGTCCAATTCGTTAAATGCTATAAATCTACAGTTACTGCAAAACATTATGATGATGTGCTCTATAGACGCCCAAATTAACCAAATGAATGTGAATTTGCAACAAGCCCGCCGGCTTACTTAGACAAGTACTACTCACATGCTTTGAAGAGCTTGAGAAAAACAGAAAAGTCCTGCTGGGAGATGTCCAGAGAGCTTTTTCACATCTGTTATTCGACTGGGTACAAGAGAAATCAATAAGAAAACACTTGAAGTTGGACAAACTGAATCAATTGAAAGAATCAAAAGGGCACATTGCAATTGAGCAATAGCTGAACATGAGAAGGAAATCCCATTAAAACAACTCCAGTTTGCACACTTGTCACCTAGCCTCTGAATTGATAGTTAATTTCGTAAAATTGGCATGATTCCAGCTCCAAAAAATGCGACATATACATATAGATGTACATAAGGTCTAAAATCTAAGACTAGTGCGGATTTATGTTTTAGAATGCACGTTTCAAAAGGTGCCAAAGTATTGGAATACTACCAATCTAAGTTAATGTGATTGATGTTGTTGTAAGTAGATGAATGAAAATGTTGAATGCTTGAAAAATTGCTTACAGAATCTTAATGTTGGTCAAATTCACAATTGCAGGAGGCAGTCCACCGACAAGTCGCGTGGAGGCAATGTCCCTGTCATCAATGTACCTGTAGGTAGATGCAGAAAAATTAGTCACCTAAAGGTCTTTCATCACACTTCTTGGGCCTAGAAAAGGATCCATCCATCCATCCCTAGCATGAACTCAAATTAACGGGACTGCACTCAAATCATCTAACATGTTTGATCAAATTCACCAAATTACGTATTGGCTCAATTAAAGCCTCAAAAATGAATATATATCTGAAATTCAATGAAATCAAATTTTTTGTAATCTAACCACTATCTCCATGGACTTATTCTAGGCTTGGAAAAACCAGCCCATACTCTCCACCTTGGAGATATTTCGGGTATGCAACAAAAAATACGCCTCCCAAAATCAATTTTTATTTGATTTGGCGTAATTTTCTAAGAACTAACAAGACTGTAGATTTGAATTTTGTAGTCACACACCCTAAAAGTGCTAGACGAGTGAAATATCTTAGACTTATGTCACAAAACTTAGTAAAATTTATTTGATGTTTTCTATAGTTGGTTGTCTTATTAGTGTGCGTGACTTTAATTTACCAAATTGACACCATTTGTAATGAACTTAACCGCAAATGTCCAATGCGGTCTATTTTGAACTTCTTGAAATTTGTTTTAATTGATTAAAAGCCAACATTTTGATAAGTTATATCAAATTTATACTAATTGTAACCACACAAATTCAAACTAGACATGTTAAATATCACACGGGAAAAGAAAATACAATAATATCACTTATGAATTGAGAAATTATAATGTTTAATCATGAGGGTGTTAAAACTGTGAAAGTGATTTGAAGTCTTTATCCTCTTTCCACAAGTCAAATCTAAATTTGAAGTCACCAAAAAAATATGAGGTTTAACTCCTAAAGGACTAACATGCATTTTTTGGCTATATAAAAATTTTGGACAGGTACATGTGACTAGAGATACCATATTTTGGTCCAAATTTTAATAGAAGGTTGGAATAAGGAATATCTTTCATATGCACTAAATTCCATGACATTTGGAAATCTGAGTAAAAAGTCATGGCCTAATATGTTACTTCTTTTCATAATTGGGCAATACAGGCAGATAAAAAAATACCTTCTTAAAAAAAAATTAAAAAAAAAGGTTTTCAAGAGTTATATTTACGTGGAAAGCTTTTAATCATTCCATTTTTATCTATGAGTCAAAAGTTATGAGGATTTTTTGTTTTTTGGCAATTATAGATTCTCTACTCTAAAATGAACTTTGAAGTCCTTTATCTTATTCAATTTTCAATATTTTTTGAAAAAATAAAATCATAAGATCAAAAAAATAAAATGAAGATTGTATATTATAACATTGCAACCATTGGGACTGGCATTTTTCAATTCCACAATTAAATTCTTAACAGTTTAGTATTTTAAACCATTCTTTAGTAATGTCTACAATTACTATTTTTTTCTTATATGTTGGCCAAATGATGTAAAATATTTTAATCATGTGGCCAGCTTGTCTAGGCAAAAGAATCCAAAGAAGCACCACCAATTTGGACATTTTATCATAGAAAAGTGAGCTTATAAAGTGCAAGTGCCCTGTTTTTTGCAGGGCCAAAAAAATGATTTTAATTAGCAAATTTGAATGTTTATATCTTGCAATCCATGCGGTGGAAATTTCTGAAATTTTTACTACATGTTCTCAAGTTAGATTACTACAAGATCCTGCGGTTACATGTGTCAAAAAAAGTTTTTTTTCCCAAAATTTGTGTATTTGTTCTAGAAATGGCACTTTTTGAGCATTTTTGGTGAAAACATAGTTATAGATTTTATGGATTAAGGTCATAACATGCATAACTCCAATCAATTTACGACTTTTCGAAACCTAATCTATAAATTTTTAAAATGAATTTCTAATGCAAATTTTTCCCAAGTTTTAGAGTACATGCAGTTCATTTCTCAGAGCCTTCAATACTAAAACTTTAAGATTTGCAACAGATATCCTTGCACAAAATCTTGAACAGAAAAATCATAATCATTCATTTTCAAAATTGGACTTTTGATGTTAAAACTAGACTTCAAAAAGAATCCGTCTTTAAATCTATAAAAAATAGTAATTTTATACGGATTATAATTTTATCTAACTTTATAGTTTTGACAACATTAGAATTTGATACCTTAGGCATTTAGGGGTTAAACTAGTACAGGCTGAAAGAGCACTACACTAAAAACTATATTTAGTGTTCGATTGCATTTAGTGTAATTACCAGCCTACCCCATCCAATCATTTTCCGTGTCTTCAATCTATTCTTTTACAAATTCATTTTTTTTAAATGTTCTAACACTAAATGTAAACATTTTTCGGATTTCAGATTTACCATAGAGTATATTTAGTGTTAGAAAATACATTTAATATTACTTACTTTAGTAGGCTTAATGATATTTAGTGTCATGGTTCGTAGATAGTGTTGCTCACACTAAATATAGTTTTTAGTGTACCATAAATGTGCACCCTCATTCATAACATTCATTAGCAGAGGGAAGGTCTGCCTCCTCCCTGACAAAATGGTGTGGAATATTCCACACCATCATTAACTAAAGAACACGTGTCAACGCCCAGATAGCTCCTCTGCCCCATTGATGAGTTTGTGTGGATGTAACCTCCAGGGAGGGAAAGGCACCCTCCCTGAAGGCTACGAAATGTTATGTTCCCACAAAAAGATCGAATACCATTGTTGTGAAATTAAGCTGCCAATTGAACTCCCTGGATCATTTATTGAACAGATCAATCAGTGTAAAGGCTTTCATGATGAATCAGGTCAAGGGGTGCCATCAGGTCAAGAGCATTGCTAACTCACCAAGTTATTTTATATACATATATATAATTTATTATTATTATTATTATTATTTTTATTTTTGAACAAATGGAAAACCCGGTGCATTAAAAAGAAAAAACCAAGTACAAAAACAGCCAAGCCCAAAGGCTGGTCAAATGAAGAGAAATGAGCAAACACAAAAGAAAAAGAACGAAACAACGAGAGCAGAAGAGAATTAGCTCACCAAACTAGACTTGTCAAAGTGTGGTATAGGACCAAGGAGTTGCTGTCTCCAGGCTGATAGAACATAGTGGAGCAACCTATCCCTTCCCAAAAGCCTATTTCTTGATTACAGGGGTGTCCCTCAGAAGGCCAGAGCCAGCCACCTTCTATGTAGCTTTTATTGAAGAGATCAGGACTAGTGCCTGCGTCTAGCCAAGACTGCATCATGCTGTGCACAGCCTCTCCTGCACACAACAAGTATACACAAGCACAAGCACTCCTGTCACTTGTCAAACATAATTTGTCAAAATTTGTTCATTTAGAAATTATTATTTTTAGAACAAAGTCAACATAGTCTTTTGCAATATTGTAACAACAAAAAGGTTTCATCAAACTGCAAGGTTTAGTGTAAGTTAGGAGGTTCTAAAATGGACCGGGTTCTAAAACCAATCAGGCTCTAGAGGTACATTTTGCACTTTCCAATGTACAAGTGGTGTGCATTTGAGGAGGTGGTCGGTTTTAGAGCCCACAAAAATGCAATTTTCTGCAACTTCAGAAATTCATAACTAATTCTACAAAGCTTCAAAACATATGAAACAACTTGGTTAGATGCCAATTTCTCTTGCCTTTCAAGGAAAATTTACTAAAAAATATTTTAAGAAGTTTTACCTCCCCAAAATTCAGCTTCAGCTCTTAAATGAGCCATTTATGGACCTCCTACCTTACCCAGAAGATGTTTGGTTGTCACTAGGGTTTAGTGAGAACCAAGGAATCAAAAGTTGGGCAGATCTTGTTTTATTTGTGTAAAAATAAAATAAAATAAAAAAGTTGGGCAGATGGATGAATGTGATGGATGAAATTGTGACATAGCTTGAGTGAGTCTGGGAAAAAACAAGTGATTCAAACAATATTGTTGCAATATACTTTCAGTACATTTTCAACAATGAAACAATATAGCATATTGTTGCAGTATTGCATCGGAGAATTTGTGCTAAATGAATATTGCCAACTGGTTTGCTACACTGTTAATTACAAAATACTATTTCTGTAAAGAAAATTTTTTGCTATTTAATAATGAAAGTGTACAGCAAATGAACTGCTGCAATTCTGAAATATGGTAAATTCCTCTTTCAATACACAAACATGCATGTTTTTGTGACAAATACTCTTGCATTTAATAGAAGAGATGAGAGATAGGGCTCTGAACTACTGTAGATAGGAACCAAAGCAGTTTTCTACGTCCATCTGCAACTTACTGCACCTGAAATTCTCATCTGAAACCTCATTTCCAGACCCATTAATTTACATCTTCCAGTACACTAAAAATGATATTTAGTGTTGGCAACACTAATTACGAACCTTGACACTAAATATCATAAGTAAGTAACACTAAATCTAATTTCTAACACTAAATATGCTCTATGGTAAATTCGAAATCTGAAAAGGTTTACATTTAGTGTTAGAACACGTTAAAAAAATGAACACGTTAAAAAAATGAACTAAATCCGCTACAATTCAGATTTAGTGTTGTGGCTGGTAGGGAGGTAAAACACTAAATGTCATACTACACTAAATATCATTTTTAGTGTAGCTTGCACATCCAAGCACTTGAAAGTCCTTACTGGTATGGCACCCCTTGATTGCAGCATTTTGGCACACAGGATTTCAACATTTCCACAGGCCCCATTGCAGACAATGATTGCCACTCTATGTAGAATGAACAGTATACTCATCTGTTGTGTGTCTGCTCAGTTCCTCCATTGCCAGGCCACCTTGGCTTACTTTTGCAATGGAATCCTGTTTCATTTGTCTAAAAAAGAACCCCAAAAAACCCAGTGTACTCATTGACTACAAACAAATTGGGCAGATAGGCTGGGCAAGCCACCTATTCCATTAATGCTTTAACCCCCTAAGAACAAAGTTTTTTTTTCTACCAAAAAACACTCAAAATTATCATTTCTATAGCAAAGACAGAAAAAAAAAATCTGAAAATTGGTTTTTTTGCACATCTAACTTTAGGATCTTACACATAACTAGTATGAAAATGTGTGGAATTGTTTTTAGAAATAAATTGTTCTTATTTTTTGAGCTTACCTGGACATAACTTTTGTTCCCAGGCACCGATTGAAAAATATATATATTCCCACAAAGATAATCAATTTTTCTAACTTCAAAATCAGGACAAAAAATGAGACCCTAGGTACCTGCCCAAATCCCATTTGACCCAAAGGAACAAATGGTCCTTTAGGGGTTAAAATGACACAGTTCCTGTGCAAAAAATTGGGACATATCTGCACAACTCAAAAAACAAGAACAGGTCACTTGTCCTGAAAGTTGCCAACGTAGTGGAGTACCGGCCATGAAAAGGACTTGACGTTATTGAGTTAGGACAAGCAAATTAAATCAAGAAATAAATTTAGTACCTTCAAAAGCCTGGTCATGGATAATGTCTTCCTCAGTTGCATTGCATTGCGAATGAACCCCCTCCATGGCAGCCATGGCACACAGCAGGTGAAGCAAGAAAAGCACGTTCCAGCCCATATTGACAGATCGACTCTTCGACCTCCCCTTAATCAAGCTTCCGAGACAGTTTTGCAGCCGACTAGATCAACTTCCAAGCTTCCAAGACAGTTTTGCAGCCGACTAGATCAACTTCCAAGCTTCCAAGACAGATCCGCAGGACTAGATCAACTTCCACCAGTAAACCGATACCCTCTGGAATCACTGAACTTCAATACTTTCTGTACCTCCACTGGTACCCCAGTTCCGTACCTATGTCAACTTCATCAAAGAGGCAGAAACTCACGAATTTGGTACTTTAATTTCCAGCTTCCAGAGGCTCATTCTCTAGTACTCACTGTAATTCTGACAATCCCAGTCTCTGAGTAAATCCTGATCTCGTGAAGAAGAAGCTCGCTCAACTCCTCACTCCTCAGTGCATGTAAGGCCAGTTTTGCTGCACACTCCTTCAATCACTGTTAGATTTGTGCTGTCTTGAGTTTTGTGTCCTTGCCTGCACATGTGACATGTATCAATTGGAAGCTTGTAAGCTTAATTTCAACTGAGATTTGTGGGGAAGTTCGCAAGTAGTTTAGGCAGACATGAAGCTTTACTGTGTAAAAAACAATCCTCAACTAGCCTAGGCTGCCCTTTTCTTCTCATAGATGGTCGGAAATTTGCAAGTTTAGACTTTCTTGGTAGTTTGCTTGTGGAAATTAAGCAAACACACACACACACACAAAAGAAAACAGAAGAAAAGGAGACTTCCAAGATTGCATACTTATGGAGCCTATGTTATGGACTAGCGTACAGACAGTTCTGAAGAGCTGTACAGCTGTCGTCCCCAGTACGTAGCAAAGGTGGCAGGGGACCTGCAGCAGCCAGACTTTGGAGGCACTGAATTATTGAAACACGCAAGCAGCGGATCTTTTTTCCTTGTACAGACTTGGTTTGATACAATGTACAGGGAGTACCGGCATTTAGTTACAAGTTAGCCGGTTGAAATTAGGAATTGCCTAATTGATTTCAAAATCTTCGGAAAAAAGCCGATCATTTAAGAGGAAAATCAAAGAATATTCTCTATTTTTTAAAGGCCTAGCTGATAGAATGCTTCAAACAACCGGTTGGTCTAAGAGAATGTAGGATTTTAACCGGTTGTGCTAAAAATCTCCCTGGATTGTGGTTTGATACAGTTGTTGACATCTATGTAAATAGATGCAAGACGAGAAATGCGAACGCAACTTCAACATCGGGAACTACCCCCCCCCATTGTGTTAGTGTTGTTGCAATATTGTTTCATAGGGCCCACAGTCCAATACAGAAACTTTACTGTTGCAGTACTGTCTCAGTATTGTAATAGTAAAGTTTTTGTATTGGATTGTGGGTCCTATGAAACAATATTGTTTCAATGGGGGGGTACTTTCCTGATGTATTCCTCCAAATGAGAGTAAATTCCTTCAAAAAAGGAGTGATGTTGTTATTAGAATATGTAACAAATCAGCAATTTCATCCACTGAAAAAACACCCACTGGCTCCTAGATCCAGACTGAGCAGTGGTCTCAATTTCAGTCATTTTGGAGGTTTATCTCCATCTCCATCAATCATGAAGGCAAGGTTGAAAATTTTGCCAACCATGTCATATTTCCTAGGGTTCAACTTGCAACAGTTTTTGAATTAATTTAGTGTAGTAAATGGTTTTTTGGGGATGGGATACAAAAGAAGAGCTACAATTCAGTTACCATACGTGTAGGTCAATTTTTTAAATAGTTATGGAAAAATTGGAACATGCCTAAAATATGAAAAATTATACAATTATTCTGAAAATCTGAGAAAATTTCATTGTTGCCAATCCTAAATATTCAAAGTTATTCTTGAAATTTTTTAGAAAAACAACACATTTACACATGATTGGAACAAAAACATTATTGCAATGAAGAGTGATAAAAAAAAAATTGAAGAGCTATATACCAAAAGTCAAGAAAATTTGATCAAACTGCTACATGGTCCAAATGCCAAAATTAAATTATTTTGACACCCAAGTGTCGAATTTGACTTGAATATACAGTAGAATATTTTGGAAGAAACTACTATTATATTCCAATTTCAAATTTTTCACTTGTGAGCAATTTGGGCCGCTAGTATGTGAAAGAATTTGCGAACGATTTTTATTTTTCGGGAGCTAAATGTATGCACTTGTTTCACAAAATGAGGAAAAAACTACAAACCACGTAACTTGAGTGTTTAACCCCTAATAGGTCCAAGGCCCTTTTTGGCTCTGAAACCACTAAAAACTACCATGATCATCCATGAAAACAAAAAAATATTTTATTAGAATCTAACCGTAGGATCTTGTACTTCACTTGTCATTGATCATATTAGTAAGAATATCATGAAGTTTCAGCAAATGGATTGGAAGATATTAGCATTTGAAGTTGAAAAAAAATACCAATGCTGCCTTGCGATTTCAAATGAATTTGACTGTCATTTGTGGAAATTTTTTACACTATGGACCATAGGTTTAAATTTTTTTTAGTGAACATTTGAGTTGAGAGTTGAAGAAAGAAATTTTAGAATATCAAAACTTGATTTCACGTACAATAGAATTAGGTCCAAGATTGAACAAAATACTAAATTGTTAATAGCTCTAAGATGGAATTGAAACATCATAATTCCAACAGTGATACTCTTTTTGCAAACAAACTTCACCCTATCAAAAAAAATTGAAAAAAATTGAAAATTGCATTCACAAATAAATTCAATAAGTTGTTTCTTGAAGAAGATGCCTAGATTGCCCAAAAAAACTAGATTGTCCATAACTTTCTCATTATTAGTTCAAATAGAATGAATCAAAGCTTCAAATGTGGACAAAAACATAATCTTTCAGAAAAAAAATTAAATTTAAAAATTCATTTTTTTTGTTTTTTTTGGTCTGCCAGTGAAATGCTTTTAAGACTTTGGATGGCATAACTCTTGCTCCTTGGCACCAATTGGAAAAAAATTATAAAGTTAGTATGATTCCCTATCTTCAAAAACAATTTCAAAAAATCAGATCAAAGTTTGAGACTGCACGAGCCTGCCCGAAATCCCAAGTGTCCCCCAAGGGGACTTCAGGCCTTGAGGGGTTAAATTCTATATCCTAATGACCCTCCTCCCATGTGATGGTTAAAGATTCTACAGATTTGACAATCCTCATTGCCATCATAGACACTAAAGATGTACACAATTTCTATGAAGTACATTGATTATGAATATTGTGGATATTGAATTCTTAAACTTTGGCATTTCCATATATATATTGCCCATATTTTGAGTTTTTGACCCTTCTCTCCATGCCTTAATGGTCTCAAAGAACTAGGAGAGTCATCGAAGGTGTAGAATTTTTTCCATGGGGAGATTCTTGCCAAGGCAAGACTTCAAGAACTTAAGAGCAGCCCCACTCCAATACGTTGAAGCCACACTCTAAACATTCTGTACCATTGATCTTTTGGTCAATGAGGGTATCAGTGATGTACAACATTTAGAGTGTGGCTTCAGCGTGTTGGAGTGGGGCTGTTCTAAGGTTTAAAAAACAATGCTCATCATCTAGAAGCACAAGCACAAAAGATGCACCAACCTCAACAAGCTTGATAATTTCTGAAATGATCCTCCAAAATCTTGTGAGAAGGTCCATTCATGTACATTGTAATGGAATAATTTGTAATTTGGGGTAAAGCAATTACTACTTCTTTTGAGCCCATTGTGACAAACTGTCATCTTTTCGAGAAGATCATATATGAATTTTTAAATTTTGAAGATAGAAAAATTGATTAGCTTTTTGGAATTTTTTTTTTTCAATCGCTGCCCGGGATTAAAAGTTATGCCCAAATAAGTTGAAAACAAAGGAGAAGGGGCAATAAAAAATAAATTCAAAAATTCGAATTTCTTTTTTGAATTTTTTTTCTTATAGATTATATTTTTTTCTACATGGATAGCTTTGCTTCATTCCACTTGGATTTGTTATGAGAAAGTTATGGGCAATCTTGTTTTTCAGGCAAATAAAGCATCTTCTTGAAAAAAAACCTTGTAGGATTCATTTATAAATGCAATTTTTACAATTTTTCAGAAAGAAAAGTTTCACATGATTTAGTTTGCTTGCTAGAACAATCTCACCATTTGAATTAGAGCATTTTAATTCCATCTTAGAAATATTAAGAATTTATATTTTCCTTCTATCTTGTACCTACTTCTACTTAACAATTTTTGAAGAATTGAAAATTAAGTTTTTTTGTATTTTTTGTTTTCCTAGACTCCAAAACCACTGAAAACCGCCATTTTTGCTGCGATCACTCAAGAAACAAAAAAAAAACTTTTTTTCAGAATCTAAACTTAGGATCTTGTACTTCTCTTGTCTTAGATTATGTGGTAAAAATTTCATGAAATTTGACCATATAGATTGGAAGACATTAGCATTTGAAGTTAAAAAAATAAGTTTTTTTGAACTATGGCCTGCAATTTCACATGACTTTGATGGCCATTTGTAGATTTTTTTTGTACTAGACACCATTGAGTTAAAAAAATTTATGTTGAACATTTAAGTTGAGAATTGGGAATAAAAATTTCAGAATGTCAAAACTTGATTTTCACATATAAGAAAATTGTTAAGTAGAAGTAGGTCCAAAATTGAATGAAACACTGAATTGTTAATAGCTCTTAGGTGGAATTAAAACACCATATTCCCAACGGTGGGATTAATTCTTGCAATTAAAATTAACCTTTTCAATAAAATAAAATTGAAGTTTTTTGAAAATTGCATTCAAAAATAAATTCTAGGGTGATTGCATGAAAGACCAGTACTGAAACATTGTCACAAACGCAGTGCCACAACTTTATTTTGCAATAACTTTACAAGCATGACTCGTATGAACTTGAAGTTTTTATTGGAGATTCTCCTTATGAGTTTAATCATGTCTCATATTTTTCAGAAATTTTCAAAAATCATTTTATATTTAAAAATGATTTAAACTAATTTGTCATGTTTTGAGTTTTAGGGTTTTTACTACGTAAGGAGTCCCCAAATTTAATGATTTGGAGCTGAAATGTCTATGGTCTATTTCCACAATAGGAACTTATATTTCTATCAAGGGACATTAAAAAATATTTTATTTTATATCTTCTACGTCTATGCAAAGAGGGCTCCTGTAGACTATATAAAATTCCAATTTGTTTTTGTGTTATGTTTACATTCCTAGTGGAAATGTTCAAGTTGGATTTTAGTCAATGGAAGTTGAATTCAAGTGTGACTTGGGTGATTTTGAGGTGCCAATTTGGAGTTTTGCTCTGGTTGATAGGTAGGTTAATAGTCGGTTGTAATTCAAGTGAACTTGGATGGCAAGGGGTGTGAATTTGACTTTGAAGTGGGATTTGGAAAGGTGTCTCTCAAGTTGGATATTTAGGTGTTGAGTAAGGGTGATTCGGGACCCATTGTTGAGGAGTCCAGTGGTGTCCAGCCCAAATTGGCTGTGTTATTTTTTTTATTTTTTTGAATGTGTGTAGTGTTGTGGGAGAATTAGATTAGAGATTGAAGATTATAAATGTGAAGTGCAGTTAGAGAAATAGGAATGTGAAAAAGTGTTAGTTTTGTGATGGAACAAGAATATTGTAGAATAAGATTATTGAAACAATTTAGATGGTATATGATCAATTATTATTAATAATAATGTATAAGTTAAAAAGAAATTCAAGTATGTATGAGTCTTATGGTTGAATGTGTATAGAAAAATTGTGGTTGTCGTTGTAATTCAATTGGTGAAAGGGCACATTTGGGAAAAGAAACCTATTAGCTAAACAATCCTACTTGATAGTCTCCCTTGGTTCGAACTTATTGTACTAAAAAGAATAGTCCTCGAGAGAGTGGAAATTCTTCTTCAACAGCTCCCTTGCGCATGCAATTCTGAACATTGAAGATGGTTTTAAGATCATTTTTTTGGTGAATCTCTTCACCATGAAGTCTTATCAAATAGCATTTTTTAATTTTTTTAAAATTACTTTTTCTACTTTTTACAAATTAAAATGTTAAAATATGTATTTTCTTGCGATTCTGCACTTTTCTAGTTCTCCTATTTAGAGAATTTTCTTTTCTTTTCCTTCATAGGGTATCTTCTTCTTATAGGTGTATACATTTCTCATATTTTTCATATTTTCTTAAAAATGTTTTTCTACTTTTATAGTACTTCCGAAAAAATGGTTGAAAACGGCCAAAGTGGAACAAAAACGGAAGGTCATTCTTGCAATGACCCTCTATAAGCTGTTTTTTGAAGAAGATGCTAGATTGCCCGCAAAAACAAGATTGTCTACAACTTTCTTATTCTGAGTCCAAATAGAATGAATCAAAGCTTTAAACATAGACAAAAACATGATTTTTGAGAAGAAGAAATTAACCCCTAAAGGACCAAATGGCGTTTTTTTGGCAACATAGCGATTTTGGGCAGCTCACTACAAATGGAAATTTTATTTTATTTTCTTTGAAAATTTCACACAATGTGTGTCCGAGGAGTAGCTTTAAGGTCCAACAATTTTCAAAACTTTTGACTACATGATTAAAAAGTTATTGGATGATATGTCATTTTCAACGGTTGGAGGGTAGCTCAAAAAAATTCTGAAAAATCACTTTTAAAAAAAATAAAAACTTGAAATTGGTTTTTTAGATTTATATATACGCATAAAGCATTGAATTCTTCCATTTTGATTTATGAGATAAAAATTATGAGGTGTTCTAGTTTGCGAGCAGTTATGGATTCTCTACTTCAAAATAAACTTAGAAGTCCTTTCTTTAATTCAATTTTTAGTATTTTTTGAAAAAAATAAAAGCATAGGATGTATATTATTTATTGCAACATTACAACATTACATTACGTTGCAATTGACATTTTTTTATTCCATAAGTAAATTCTTAACAATTTAGTGTTTGGAATCATTCTCTACTTCTTCCTACAATTCCAAATGATCTGAATTTTTTCAAGCATGTAGACAACTTGCTTTGAAGAGTGAATCCAAGGAGTAACCACTATTTTGGACATTTTTTCATTTAAATGTGACCTTGTAAAGTGCAGCTGCCCGGGTTTCCGCAGGGCCAAAAAAAGGGGTTTTGTCAATTCAAATGCTAATATCTTGCAATCTACAAGGTGGAAAATTTTGAAATATTTTCTACATATTTTCAAACAAGTTTACTACAAGATCTTATGGTTACATGTGTCCAAAAATGTTTTTTTTCTGAAATTTGATACTTGTACTAGAAATGGCAGTTTTGGAGTGCTTTTGGTGAAAACATGGTCTCCGACCTTTAGGGGTTAACCAAAAAAATACAATTTTTTACAGTTTTTTTTTTTCTGCCCAGCAAGTTGCTTTTTTGACTTCAAGTGGCATAACTTTTGCTCCCGGGCACCAATTGAAGAAAAACTTATATTTTTAGAAAGCTAAGTATCGGGTCACACGAGCCTGCCCGAAATCCCAAGTGTCCCCCAAGGGGACTTTGGGCCTTTAGGGGTTAACTAAATTCTCCACCACAAAGCTTTAAAGCTCAAAACTCTTAAGTGCAAAAAAGTAAAGTCAAGAAGGTTCAAACTTAATTAATTTACTCCCGTACTGTACTAAAAAGCTTATTATTTTCACTTTAATCGCAGATATCTTCTATGTGGTCAAAAAATTTGAAATTTTTTCCACACATTCTCATACTAGTTATGTGTAAGATCCTATGGTTGTATGTGCCAAAAAAAACATTTTCAATTTTTTTTACACTCTACTATAAAAATGGCAGTTTTGAGTGATTCTTGGCAGGAAAAAGGCCTTCAAGTTGGTCCTTTAAGGGTTAATAAAAGAGATGAGAGATAGGGCTCAGAGATACTGTAGCTAAGAACCAAAGCGGTTAATTTCAGGTTGCCCATCCTAAAATTAAAGGTGCCAATGCAGTGGAGGACCACCATGATGAAAGAACTTGACATTATTGATTTAGGACGAGCAAATTAAATCAAGATGAGAATGTAATACCTTCAAAAGCCTGGTCATGGACAATAATTACAAACGCATCGCCTTGCGTATGAATCCCCGCCATGGCACAGAACAGGTGAAGCAAAATAAGCACGTTCCACGCCATGATCGACAGATCACTCTTCGACCTCCCCTTGATCAAACCAACACCCTCTGGAATCGCTGAACTTTGATACTTAATTTCTGTCCACTGGTATCCACAGGTACGTACGGACGTCAACTTCGTCAAAGAGGCGGAAACTCACGAAGTTGGTACTCTCCAGACGCTCATCTCTAGTATGTAAACCACCACTGGGATTCGTCCCGTTCAAAAGGCGGGCGAATTCTGTGCCATAGTGCCCAATTACACGGGCAAAACCGCGTAATCGGGGATTACAGATTTATCATCCAGATCACATATCTCATCCAAGAAAATTTGTTGCCCAGCGGTTGTTTACGCCAGGTAATGCCCTTGTTGTCGGGAATTTCGCCAAAAAAAGGGACCTCCTCGTTGGGCTCCGCCCTCCTTGTCGGTCCTTTTTTTGGCGAAATTCCCTCAGACTCGGGCATTACCCTATACTAAAATTCCCACCATCCCTGTCTCTGAGAAAACCTGGATCTAGTGAAGAAGAAGCTCAACCCCTCAGCTCATGTAGAACTAAGGGACGCTTTACACCAAGAGGCCGGGCCATTCCCCTTGAGGCCGATTGCACAAATTTCAGCCTTTTGTCCAATCACAAGTGAAGATCTCAACCCTTTGTCCAATCACAAGTGAGGATTTTGAGTCTCTGACACAGGAAATTGGCCCGGCCTCTTGGTGTAAAGAGTCCCTAAGCTGAAGTTATGGAGTCTATGGACTGTCTTTCAGACAGTTCAGAACAGCTGTGCAGCTATCGTATGGAGTATATTGCAAGTAAGTTAGACCATCTGCAATGCAAAGACGGTAAAGAGGCCCGGTAACGGCAAATGCCCGGGTAGAAACCAAGGCCTCCATAGTGTAGGGTTGTTTTTGGACAAAGGCGCCTCAATGTGCATCTTCTTTAAAAAATTGCATCATTGATTGTGGAGAAAGTCAATCGCAAAGCCTGCATCCAAACGTCAAATGGACTTTACGGTATTATAAAAAGAAAGGAAAAGAAAAGAATCTACATTGAAGAAAGGACTTTTCATGGAAACAAGGAAGGTTGAATTGATTAGTGCACATACCAATAAACTTTTCTTGGCATCCATTGGCTACTATCGCTTTTTGTCATGATGACTCCCATCAATCAACTTGCCGAGAGTTTTGCCGGGGTTGGCAAAATGACAAAATATGCCGATCCCGGGGGGTCCCATACCAAGACCGTGAAAGTGGGGTTTTCCATACTGGTTGCATTGGAGCACAATTTTAAATAAAAATCTTGTCCACCCTGCACAGTGCCGATACTGTGCAAGGTGCCGGCTACATTGCAGATAGTCTTATGGATTCTCCAGACTAACTTAAGTTACAGACAGTTCAGAGCAATACATTGTGCAGGGGCCGTCTCCATGTGCAAAGGTGGCAAAGAGACCTTGTAGCAACCATATTAACCCCTAAATGCCCAAGGCCTGTTTTGGGCTTCCTTGAATTTGCTCTAAATTGAACAAAATGCCATCATTTTGATAAATTGTATCAATTTTTTTTGAGCTGTAACCATACAAATTCAAACTAGACATGTCAGAGATCTCATAGGAAAAGAAAACACAACAAATTCACTTATGGAGTGAAAGATTATAATGTTTGACCATGAGGGTGCTAAAACTACAAAAATCTTTCAATCTTCTTTACACAAATCAAATCTAAAAAGTTGGCCACCAAAATAATATGAGGTTAAAGGGCCTAACTTTTTTAACCCCAATCAATTTATGGCTTCTTAAAATCTACTCTACAATTTTTTTAAATGAATTTTGAATGTGAATTTTTCTCCAAGATCTAGTTTATTTGAGGCTCATTTCTAAGAGCTCTCAACACTACGGGAAGTCAAGATTGCAATGGGTACCCTTGTACAAGAACTTGAATAGAAAATCACTATCATTTATTTCAAGATCGGATTTTTGATGCTAAAATTCAACTTCAAGAAGAACTTTCTAAAAATATAAACTATTAAAAATAGCAACTTGGTTAGGTTTTATTTAACTTTAGAGTTTTGCAAACACCAGATTTGGGTGCCTTGGGCACTTAGGGGTTCTTGGAGGTATTCAAGTATTGAATATGCAAGCAACAGATCTTTTTTACCGTGAACAGACTTGGTTTGATACAGTTATTTACATCTATGTAAATGGATGAAACATGATAAATGTGTAAATGGATGAAGCATGATAAATGTGAACAAAACTTCAACTATTCATCCAAAAGAATATACATTCATTCAGAAAAGAGTGATATTGTCTTTAGAATATGTAGCAAATCAGCTGAAAATAGAGGAATATATTACCTAATATTCCTTCTGAAGAAATTGTATAGCATTAGAATGAAATATTGCTAAAAAGTCCCATTGGTGCCTAGATCTAGAGTAGTGGTCTCAAATTCATTTTGAAGATTTATCTCCATCTACACCATTCGTAAGGGCAAGGTAGAAAATTCTACCACGCACACCATATTTCATAGGGTCCAACTTGCAACAGATCTTGAATTAATTTAGTGTACTAACTATTTGTGTGTGTGTGTGTGAGGGTGGGTGTTACGAAAGAAAAGCTACAAGTCACGTACAATATTTAGCCCCTAAAGGCCCAAGGCCTTTTTTTCTGACAAAAAACATCCAAAACTGCCATTTTTTTTAGCAAAGAGTGAAAAAAATTAAAAATGTTTTTTTTGCACATCTAACCATAGGATCTTACGCCTAACTAGTATGAGAATGAGTGGAAAAAATTTCAAAATTTTTGACAACACAGATTGCAAGATATCTACATTTGAAGTAAAACAAACAAACTTTTCAGCAAATTGTGGGACTGGATTTTTTGACTTTGATCATTTTTAACTTAAATTTTTGCAATACAGAGTTTTGAGCTTTAAAGTTATAGTGGAGAATTGAGTTGAGAATCTAGCAAAAAAAATTTCAAAAAAACTTAATTTTCATTATTAAAAAAATTGTTAAGTAGAAGTACCCCAGGTACGAGATAGAAGGAAAATCTATAATATTCATATATCTTAGATGGAATTAAAATGCACTAATCCCAATGGTGAGATTGTTCTAGCAAGTAACTAAACCACGCAAGAAAAAAAAATTGAAAAATTTGAAAAAGTGCATTCAGAAATGAATCCTACAAGTTATTTTTTCATAAAGATGCTCTAACTGCCCGAAAAACAAGAATGTCCATAACTTTCTCATAACAAATCCAAATGAAATGATTCAAAGCTTTCCAGATAGACAAAAATATAATCTATGAGAAAAAAAATATAAAAAAAAAACCCTCAAATTTTTGTTCAATTTTTTTGCTTCCCAGGCTGCCCGCCGTCCCCTGTTTTGAGCTTATTTGGTCATACTTTTGTTCCCGGGCACCAATTGTGAAAAAATTATATTCCCATGAAGCTAATCAGCTTTTCTACCTCCAAAAAAAGTTTCAAAAAATCAGGAGAAAATTTCAGCCCGTAGGTACCTGCCCAAAAACGCATTTGTCTCTTGAAGGAACAATGGGCTTTTAGGGGTTGAGAAGAAACCGCTTTTTCAATTTTATTTTTTACACTTTGGGGGGACATGGGCCGCTTGTATTTGCAAGAGTTTGCTAATTGCTTAAAAAAAGTTGTTCATTAGCGAGCTGAATTTCTGCACTTGCATTTTACAAAACAAAATGAGGAGAAAATGACAAACCAAATAACTTGAGCCAGTGGTTAAAATACCTGTCTGCAACACTAGAAGGTTCCGCATTGAGAGCAGGAGGAATCGCAGGTTATGCATTGCTAAGAGTCCGTTTCCATGGGAGGCTGGATCTGGAGGTCCATCCAGGGTACCCACGGGCAGGGGAGAGCAAAATCTGAGTTATGTCTTTATGAAGAACATCCCAGGAAATGAGGTCCAGCCGGATGTCCAGAACCTCCAGTGCTGTTTGCGCCTTTTGCAGCGCTGGAGCCTGGAAGTCCGGTTTTGGACCCCCTCCAGACCCCCATGGAAACGGAGCCTAATGTAGCTCGCTCCCCAAGTGTAAAGAGGATAAACAGCTTGCCCTCAACCGTGAGTTTATTAACTCGGCAGGACGTTAAATTGTGCCATCCTTGGTGGGCCCTATGGGCCAAATTTACTATGGGGAAAATGTTGGAATTTTTTATTTGCCACAAATTTATTTATTTTCAAAATCTGAGTTCATATTTGCAATCAGAGGCCCCAAATTAGCTAGGGGGGCTAGTAAGTACCCCCAGACACGGCTCAAATATAGGGGGCTCTTATTTACTTTTACCCTCGAGAAATCCCAATTTATCCTGTTGGGCCCACAAAGGATGGCACGATTTAACGTTTTTCATTAATTTGTGGTATAAAAACAATATTCTTTGTTCAGGTAGCTTACTTCAGCCCATGAGGCATCTCAATTTTAGCCTGCCTACCAAGTTCATCCGGCCCTATGAGCCGGATTGATTGTTTTCTTTGCCTCTGTCCTTTTAAGGTAAACCTGCCTATGGTAGGCAGACCACCTAATGCAGACATCTACAAAACCACCCATTACAGTCTTACATCAACCCATTTCAGATTTTTGTCAATAAATGAGATTATGACTTCATTAGGTTGGTTAGTGACCAATATCAATGCCTTGGAAGATGGCCATGGAGTTATTAGTGACTGTTATAGGACACTTACACCTTTTTAGTGTAAACTTGTCATAGAAAGTTATTTTTTTTATTCCTTCATGTCATGGCCATGTTAGAAAATCTGGTGATTGCTTTAGGTGGTAAGATGACCATTATGGAAACACACTTTGCTGATTTGGGGTAGTCTACAGACTCTTTTGAACCAATTGGGCAGAACACTTTGGAAATTCATAACTAATTCAAACTTTGTCCAAAAAACAAAATTTCAACTGCTTCCTTCATATCTCACATTTGTCTTTGTATGAAAAAAAAATTGATTCTTTTTCCTAATGGCAACAGACCAAACCACCCATTCTGCCTGCCATAGGCAGGTTTACCTTAATTCACACCATTCTTTCCAAAACAACAACAACGTAGTTCGCTCCTCTTCTGTCTTCAATGATCCATTTCTGCCAGGGCTTGAAAGTTGGCCTTCACCAGTCCAAGCTGACTCCCGTACTGCTGCTACAGACTTATTATTGAAATTCTGACCATGCATTCCAGGCTCTGAGTAAACCTGATCTCGAGAAGAAGAAGAAGCTCAAGTCCATTTTGCAGCCACGGAGTCTGTGGACGGCAAACTTACAGACAGTGCCGAGCAGCTGTGCAGCGGTAAGTTAGTCTGCAGGAGCGAAGGTGGCAGGGGACTTTGCAGCAGCTCGAGTAATGGGTGTGGAGGCATTAAGGTAGACAAGCCTATTACCACCTTGATTTGCAATCTGAATATCATAAGGCCAATTCCAAGAGGTACACATATTTTTCATCCATTGAAATATATATAATGCCCAATATTTCTTCAAAGTTGGGTTGCTTCAAAGTTGGGTTGCTTTTGAGTGAAATATTGCTAAAAAAAATCATGGGCTCCAACTCAAATGATGCAGAACTTCTAAACCACACGTGCTTAGATCCTCTCTACTTTATCACTATTGACAAATATGAAAACTTAAAGTTAGGACATTATGAGCCTCTTGGTGACTAAAGATTGTCCATTACTACTACTAATTTGTCCAAACTCAACTTAATCCTTGCCCTTCTACCAAATCTATTGTATCATCAACCTAACAACTAGTTGCCAATCAAAAACTAACTAATACTTCATAGTAACTAGTGTGCCCTGTGCCGTAGCCACAGCCACAATCATAATAAAAATAATTTCCTAATTTTCCAATTCATAATTCATAATAAAAACTTTGAAATTCAATAACTTTCACACCGTCATTCCAAACGTTACAAAACCAAGCTCGTCCACCCCTCCTTGCCAAGAGCTTTCCAACGATACCAAGAATGCGACCAAAATCAAAGTAAAAGTAATTTTCTAGTTTATTGATCCATAAATACTTTGAAATTCAATAACTTCCACACTGTAAGTCCAAACACAACGAAACCAAGCCCATGCACCCCTCCTCGCCGAGGCCTTTCTGGCGGTACCAAGCACACAGCTGAGGGACACATGGTCCGGGAGATCTCAACGTAACAAACAAAACAAAACAAACAAACAAACAAACTTAAGGTATGGATGATTTAATGCAAAAATAAATTTAATTCATAGTAATGATTTCATATCAAAGTATCACATATAAAATACATTTTTATGTATTGTAACTAAAATTGGGTAAATGAATTGTACCATTATACTTAAAGGTACATTACTAGTTGTACTATGAGGGTCAAATCTTAAAATCTAGTTCCAATACATAGACATCTATTTTATATAATTGGGGCAAGAGACACCCCTAGGGAGATCACTCCTTGAAATTTAAGGTATACACCTGAGTTAAGAGGGTATTTGATGTGGGGCTATTTACCTTAATTATTGTATTTAAAATTACTATATTTTTTACATAAAAAGCTATGTGGGGCATATCTCCAATACCCTATGTTTTTTGTAAATTCATTCAAGTGACATTTTACACTGGGGCTATTTTACAAATAAAATTTAAGTGTACAATTGACCTAGTGATATTTTTTAACCCCTAAAGACCAATTGTTTGTTGAATGAACAATTGAAAATATTTCCGAGTAGGATCTAAGAAGCCAATTTGGGTTGATTGTTCACAAAATTTTGGCACAAGGTGTAAACATGTACCCCTTTAGTGAGAATATACTTTTGCCTATTTGAGTACTCGAAACCAAAGTTATGTTGCCTTGAGCTTTTTTGGTAGCCTAAGCAATTTGGGAATCTTTTGGGCACCTTTTACGAAAATGTTCAACAACTTTTGAAATTTGGCAAGCATGTAACTAATAAAATATAGAATACAACCATAAAAAAAAATTTAGTTCTCAAATCCTAAAATAAGAGGAGTCAAATTTTATTAGCTATATTGAGATGGCTTTAGGAATAAACATTATCTTCTACTTCAAGCCCTATTATCTTGCAATATGTGAAGTCAAAGTTCTTGAAAATTTTCTAACATATTGTATTCTAAATTTTTGTCTCTACTATTTACTATTTGGATTTCAAATAAAAAATTACCTCATTGCACAAAAAATCATTAAGGGATGACAAGTGTATTGCCAATGCAGTTAACCTTAACATTGCAGGTTGATTTAGAGTAAAGCAAGACTCTATATTTGCTTCTAAAATTTTTCATGAGTATGAAAAATCATATCTAACCTAATGTTATATATGTATGAATGGCCAATATCTTCATCTTTGTGTAGAGCAAAAAATTTACTCTAAGAGGCTCATAGTTTGTTAATAATATTTTGCAAGAAAAAAAAAAATTCTCACTTCAAATATTATAATCTTTCAATCCATGTGCTCAAATGGACTAAATTTTTTTCCACACGTTGCTTTACTTGTATAATACATTTTTTGTATGGTTGAAATTCAAAGAACTTTGATTTTTAATTGATTTTTAAATCTGGGCAATGCATCAAAAATGGGCAATTTTGAACTTTTTTTCATCCAAAACACCTTCTAGCTTTTAGGGGTTAATAACAAGTTTACCATTGAATACTTCAAAATCTTCATTGAAACGGATCCCGTAAACATCCCATTCAATATGAATGTGTTTAACATTTATGGCTTCAAAAAATGAAGTTAAACAAACTATAAACTATCCTTATATTGTAGATTTATTATTTCATTGAACCCACTGAGGTAATTAAATAAACCTCACTATTTGTGCAATGTAACATTTTCATATATGGTCAGTGCCTTACGTTGTCGTGTTGAGAGGAGCGCGCTTTGAGAATATACAGGGTATCTGGCTGCAACTGGGAATAGTTTGTTATGGAGGTCAATCGAACCGTCGAATCTTCAATCTTCAATCTTGATTCTTCATCCCATTGACCTATCCTGTGTTGGTTCTAAGGGCCAAGGGTAAAGGTGTGTAATAAGAAACAAGTCTTCGGACGGGTAAAACGGGACGGCCAACACGAGTGACCGTCCGGATGACGGGCTCCTAAATTTCAAACCCACGATGACCAGGAAGCGCCTTTCATCAATGGGAACAACATATAAGATCGATTATGTGGACCATTAACCCCACTTTGTCGCCACAAACACAAAATGGAGCGCTTACTGGATAACCACGGCTCGCAACAGGTTTACAATGCAGAAATTGAATTTTCAACTAGCCTCCAAAACCGGCTGGGAATAACAAAAATGAAAACGAGCCACAAGCCACGACACATTGAAGACCCTCAAAGCTTCTTCAAATCTTTAAAGTCTTGAGTCTTGAAGTCTTCCTTTGCTCCACAACTTGAAGAAACCTCAACAAGTTTCAAAAGAAACTTTTCTAAAATAGCCGCTGCCGTATAACTAGTGTCATAGATGCTTCACAATCTCAATAGCTAAGTGTCTTAACATTCTAAAAAACTAATAGCATAAACCAACTACTCAACAAATTTCAATTCACTCCAAACTACTGGCCAAAAGCTATTAAAGAACAAAGTAGAGGTCCTCTTCTCCCTTAACATTTAACCACTATTCCTTCAATCTCAATAACTTTTGCTTCTTAAGTTCAAATCACATAAATAAACTCAATATAAAGAGGTGAGCTTATGATCTAACTTCTCCTAAGGTTTCATTATTGACAAAAGAACTAACCCAGAGTTATAGCCGATGAAGTCTCGGCCTTCTTCCTCCTATTTCAATCTCCGCTCCAAACTTCAGCACATCATAATTTCTTGTTTCAAACTCCAAATCACATGTAAGATGACTTTTTAGAAAGTTATAAATGAGATCTATACACCCTATAAGTTTCAAGATAAACAAACAAAGAGTTCAAAAGTTATGGCTTGTTTGAAATCTCTGCCCACTCAATGGAAGGCCTTGGATATTCACAACTTAAAACCTTAATAACTTTTGACTCACAACTCCAAATTCAACTTGCAAGCACAATTTGAAGAGCTATAAGTATCAAGAATTTACTCTCAAAGTCTCATTTAATAATAATTCATGCTCCATGAGCTACATCAACCCAAAAATCAGCTTCCAAAAACAAAAACAAATACCCAACAACCCACACACCAAACTTCCTCTCCACACACACAACACACCCAATACACAAAAAAAACTCTACCCTAAAACAATTGGTTTCCCCTCTTAACTCCCAACAGGAGAGAAGATGAAAAGTCCTCTTTTTTTATCACCTATCTCCACTCTAACTTCACTCTATCTCTTTATCTTTTACTTTTCCATTCTATCTTCACCTTATCTTATCTCTAACTTCATTCTATCCACTCTATTTACGAAATAAAGAACTAAAATCCACATATATCTAGTAGAGGTAAAAAAAAACTAGAGCTCTAATTTCTTGAGACTCAGAAAAAAACCCTCTAGTTCGACATAGTATAATCTAAATAAAACACAAAGAAAAAGAATATCAAATGAGATGAAGCTACCTCAAATGACTTCAACTTCTTTATGATGCAACAAACATTAAAATCTATCTAAATCATATATATATACATAATCTACATAATGTCTGCATTTGTAACACGACAACGTTTGCAATTTTTTTTAAATATATACACTACTAATACCGTGGCACAATTTTAGTCAAACACCCTTCATTGTAGATTTTCTGGACTATGTCCATTTTATCATCTACATGAGATTATTTGTCCACATCTGTATTCATCGTACTATGAAAACTTCGCATAGCCTCTATTTGTAAAGGCTAATTTATTAATAAAAATTCCTATTATATATATATATATATATATATATATATATATATATATATATATATATATATATATATATATATATATATATATATAATAGAGTATATATATAGCATTTCATAGATCCTATAGTAGCCTTATATGTTATATAAAATTTCTTTGCTTTGAATTAAATGGACCCTATCTCTTAACTCACGTAGTTTTCTAAAAATTGATAGTGATCTCCCAAGTGAGACACCTCATCATTGAATTCTTTATAGTGTTAATTTTGAAAAAAAATTGCAACTTTAAAAAAAAAGAAAGATGCACTTATGGACAATTGTAGAGCATATATGTGAATTGAATTTTGAAAATTCATCATTGACGACTCTCAATCAACTATCATGTAACATCATAAAATTTAATGTCAAAAATTCATCAAAAATAGAAATTTGATTTTTTGAGGTTGAAATTTGGTATCAATGATTGGGACTATATAGGAATGCAATGATGCAAGAATTGCATCAAAATTCTAAAAGACTGGGTTTAAAAATGGGAGCATTTACATAGGAACAAAGGGACATGTGAATCTTTATATTAGAGCATTGTATATAATAAGGACCGTTGAAACTGTAGACCCTACCAATGCTTGTCATTTCCAATTTCCAATTGTTTCCAGGTTAGTGTGCCAAGCAGTTGTTGTTTTTCAATTTTTGAAGATAGCAACTAGTTACTATCCTTGTTGGAGTCAAGAAGGATTTACATCTCTAAATGAGTGATTGCAAGAAAGACTTGAATGTACTAAGGTAATCACACCTAAAACAAATTGAATAAGCAATTTAACATGGTTTCCATTATTCAATTGAAATTTTTTAGAAGGTCTTGTTGGTAATAAAAAAGAGATTCTATATTCTTGTAGAATACATTTTTAAGACACCATATGAATACACATAACATTCAATGGCCTTTAGAGAGGTTGTCTTTCTATTTCTTAAGTCCTCATCGGCAAAATTCATCCACACATCATGGAGAATAAAAATAAGCTTCAATATCAGGATAGTGGAAAAATATTTATAGTGTGCACTTTTATTTTACTAATTTTGGGACCAAACAAAGAAATCTAGAAATAATTGTAAAGCGGATTGTTGATAATCCATAGAATTCATTGAGTCACATATCAATGTCATTTGACCATCTGCCATGAAGATAATCTTCAAAGGTAGAATGAGGGATTGCTTCATTATCACATGTGGGAATGAAGGGGGAGAGGTTGTTTTTATAATGAAATTCATTGTCCATCATGAATTTTTGAAGGATATGGGATAATTTGAAGATGGGAGCTTGACCGCTCATTATTAAAAGTAACATTTAAAATTGTGTTTGAAGTAGAATTTCAGACCTCAATTTGGCATAAGGTAGGAGGCTGTAAAACGGAGCGGGCATTAAAATGGAACATGATTCAGAGGTCCATTTTGCTTTCTTCAATGTACCACCTATGCACATTTCAGGAGGTGGTCCATTTTGATGACCACAAATGATCAGTTTTTTCCAACTTCAAAAATTTGTAACTAATTCCACAAAGGTCCAAAAAATATGAAACGACTTGGGATAGATTTCAATTCCACTTGTCATTCAAAGAAAACTTACTGAAAAATATTTCAAGATGTTTTACCTCCCCAAAATTTAGTTTCAGCGCTTAGATGCTCCATTTCTGGACCTCCTACCTTAGTTGAATAACTTTTTTCAAAAAACTTTGACTAAGAAAAGTTCGGAAATTAATGTAACTTTCATCTTTAAAAACCCGTTTTTGATTTTGAGCCTCCAATCAACAAAACTCAGAGAGGATGTTTAAGAAAAATTTCCTTCCAACCCTTCCTCTAAACTTTGTCTATAACATTTGATTGGAGGCTTGACATCTCAAAAAGATTTTTGTGATGAAAGTCAGTTTGATTTTCCAAGTTTTCTTAAGTTCAAAGTTAAGAAAAAACAAATTATTCTACTATGTCTAAATGAAGTTTGAAATTCTACTTCAAACAAAATTCCTACATTAATTTGATTTATTATGAGCAATCAAGCTTCTAGTAATTCTGATTTTCATATCCCACATAGACTATTCTACCTCCTACCACCCCATTGTATATAAAAAGCTTGCCTTCTCACTTCTAAACATTACTTACTTTACTTTTTGAAGCAACATGAAGTAGTTGTTGATTTCTTTTCCTTGGTGAATTCACTGTTGAATTATTTTAAGTTTACTTTAAAGCATTGACATTTTATTTGGTATTTTAATTATGTATTTGGCATTGTAGTGTTGAAGTTGCTATCTGGATGTGACATTGATCACTCTCTTGCAAAATGCCACATATCCCTGTAAGGTAGATCTCCCATTTCCGATCACTTAAGCATTTTAGCATATGTGTGATTGAGCAATGGTGGAAGAGAAAAAAAATTCCAGTGAGGAAATAGGAATAAGAAAGATTGCCATTTTTTGGTAATTTTTCATCAAGTGGAGAATTAGTAAAAATTAAAGAAGTGGAAAAGTCAAAGTTTCCTATTTCCGATCAATAGGCAAGCCCATTCTTGATCAATGGCAACTTTATTAGGTGTCAATGTGTTATTCATTACAAAAGAATCAAATGAGAATCAAATGGCCTATAAAGCTATGGTTACAAACGGATCAGTCTATTGATTGGAAATGGGAGGGTGATCGGAAAGGGGGTGGCTACCTTAGCTCCTAATCAATATGAAATATTCTACATCATTCCATTGGATGAGGGTGTGGGTGCTTGATTACCCACCCTTGGTAATGAAGAGAACGTGACCAAGTTCTTAGCTTTTATCCACTTTTAATTTAAAGGGTGTCGTGAGCGCGGTCCACTGTGCCTTCCAAGCAGTGGATCTTGCTAATGTTTCCTAAAGTTTTGTGGATGGGCAAAAGAATTGCCTAGAGATATAAGTGACGACTTCCAAGCTAACTGTTGATGATCAGGGGTCACGGTGATTTAATGGTGAAATTCCACCGTCCTAACTATCTATCCTATGTAGCGGGTAGTTGGGGCCATCTCCACCAATCCTAACTGGTCAAATTGGGATTCCCTATGTCCCTTCCATTATCCCCTAAGGCTACCTCCTTCCTTTTAACTACCGGTAAATTTTGGATTTTTTGATCTTTAAGGTTCATTTTAAGTTTTCAATTCTAGAATTCACTCTATGGTTTTATTTCTAGAATTAACCCTAAGTTTTGACTTTTCACTCTAGACTTCTATTTCTAAAACTAACTCTAAAATTTAACTTCTGAATTTTACTCTAAATTTTCAACTTTTAATGTAACTCTTGATTTGGAAATAGGTGTTTCTAAACCCAATTTTAGACTCTCATGAATGGTAGTCCGAGTACATTTTAGGCACAAATTTGTAGGGGGCGACTTTAAAAAGGGGCCAGTTGTAGATGTAGTTACCTTATTTGTTCCATTTGCTTTAATATTCATGAATTTATTGGAATATTTTGAGATTAGAATACATTTAAAAATAAATATGATTAATATATACTGGTAGACCTTTACAAAAATTATACCCCTTGATGATCAAACATAGAGTGATGGATGTTTTTACACTACAATTACCTCAAAAATTCAATCACAAACTAACAATTCCATGAATTTTATATATTGATTCTTTATAGTGAATTATAGGCTTTATGAAATGCTTTTTCTTTTTTGATACTCTATTTAGGTGTTTAAATCTATTTGTTCCCAATACTTGGTAATTTTTTTCATTGGGGAGCCTACCAAAGGTACGTAATTCTTTAATGGCTTGTCACGCTTTTTAAATGTGTAAATGCAGGAAGAAATCATACATGTTTTCATATTTTAATGCTAAACATTCACTCATATACAGTTGAAGGAACATTCAAAACAATTCAAGTCAAAAGTTCCTAATTTTTTTCTATTTTTTTTTTCAAAATTGATAGCATGAAATTTTTTCAAACGACATTTTGACATTGTGAATCTATTTTTTGATTTGTTAAAACATGTAGATCAAGAAGTAATCAATTAATTTAGGGTCAAGTTTTAAAAACTTCAACTAAAGTATAGACACTTTTCCTATTTATTTGTGATTTCTTCTCTTTAAAACTTGACCATGAAAGCAACTATGAAACAATTTTGAAAAAGAGTTTTAAATTCCTAAATCATTGCAATTTTATTTTGTTTCAAATTTCAAAAAGAAGTTAAAGCTAATGTATACTTTAAGGTTTCTAATAGTCATTTTATATGTCTCTAATTTTCTAAGAATCCATTATAAAACATGTTTTAAAATGAATATTTTAAGTAATAATTTTTCTATGTGCACAAAAATTGCACTCTAAGTTCCAAATCCATTAGAGTATTTATAGTGTAAAAACGCACTAAATTTCCAAGTAGGAGAACTAAAAAGATGAAAAATCTCAAGGAAATATGTACTTTGATGATTTAATGTGTAAATAATAGGAAAGTAATTCTAAAGATAAAACAAAAATTGAAAATTTGTAACAACACCATGAAGATGTTTGTTTACTTAAGGAAATACCAAAATAATTTCTTATATATTCAAAAGAGCATGAAGAAGCGCACTTTGCAAACTTCTATACAACATAGAATTAATTATTTTAAGAATCTCTTTTCCACAAGGCCTACTAATCTACAAAAAATCATCCCCTCCAAATTATAATTATAACTAGAATAATAAAAATAAAGTTAGACATTGGTTTAAAACAGCCAAACCCACCTTCATATAAGCTAGGACACTTTGACATTGAGCTCTCTACAACTTGAATTTTGAAGCTTTCTTGCAGTTTTTTCTAAAAAAAAGGTGTACTTATAGACAATTCCAACACATACATGTAACTGAATTTTGAAAATTCATCATTGATGGCTTTCAATCAATTTATTACAAAATATCATGAAATTTAATGTAAAAAGTTCATCAAAATTTTTATTTTTATTTTCTTGAAGTTAAAATTCAATATTCATGATTGAGTATTCATGATTCAGGCATAGCAAGGCGAGTGCCTCAGGCAATATGAACTACCAAGTTGCAGTAGTTTCGCCCATGTTGGACCCAGTTCCATGAACTGGTCACAAATGATTGAAAGCGACATCCAAGCAAATTCACTACTGAAAATGGCAGAGGACTTGGATCCACACCAGTGGAAAAAATCTCAGAAATTTACAGCATGGGAAGTGGAAGATTATAATGGTCAAAGATGCAATTTTTTTGAAAAATGGAGACCTCAAGGGGGGGCCTAGACTTCGGGATGGTCCTAAAGGCAGAGGAAGTGCCCTTCTGCTCCTGATTTTGGGCAGGAGGTGGGGGCATCAAGTACCAAACAAGGGAAGAAATTTGTAGAATTGTTTGACTCGTCCTAACAAACGGAAAGGTAGTATGCTCTTAAAGCGACCATTTAAGCCTACCTAACTCATCATTGACAGTAGAACATACTTCAAGCAACATGTCAGTCCTTCCTAGATAGGGGTCGCAATTAGAAGACAATTGGTTTTAGGTGTAGTTACCTTATAGCCATGAATGCAAAGGTGATTTGCAGCAGACTAAGCAGCTGACCGGCAAACCCCACCCAAACCCTAAAAATTACAGTTGCTCCCACATATTTGTGAAGATGGGGAATGATTGTGCAGGTCACAGAAGAATGCAAAAACTCTGCCCAACAATTTGCAACTAGCTTCAACAGGTGGTTCCGATCACTCCTTGGACCCCAGAATGCTCCAAAGCATACTTTCACTAAAGTAGATATCCCATTTCCGATCACCTTCCCATTTGCGTGCAAGTGGGGTGTTTTCTTTCCGAGCAGGGAGAGAAGGAAAAATGATCACATCTGATGCAGTCGTGGCGCATCATGATTGGTTACAACGCTAAACAATTTTGCAACTAGTTTTTGATTGGAAAGGACAGTCTATAGGACCAGAGTGGGATGGAAGGAATCTTCGGCCAAAAAAATTGTAATAATTACGTTTCGCAAAGAAAAATTCTGGAAAATTTGCAATCTTCCGGAATCCTATTTCCGGAGCTTGGAAATTTTTGCAATGAACTTCTCCACGCTGCAACACTCTCAAATTGTTTAAGTGAGCGGAAATGGGGTTGGCTGCCTTATAAATGCATCTACAAGCTGTTCTCCACTCCACATTGTCATCTTTCTAGTTATTAACCCTGTAAAGACGGGCTAGTCTCCGCGGAAACCATCCTTTCTGATACAGTGTGCATCGTCTACTTTATGAAAACCAAAAGCACTCATTCAAGAACAAGCTAGTGTAGACTGTAAAAGGTCTCTCCTTTTTGCACGGAATTCTAAGAATGAACAATCAAACTTCTGTCCTACATGCAAAGATTCTTTGTCATTCATCGGACACCTAGTGTCCGCGGTAGCGTTACAGGGTTAAGCTTAACTCCTAAAGTTCCATGACTATGTTTTCACCAAAAACACTCAAAAATTGCCATTTTTAGTGCCAGTACCAAAGCTTTGGAAAACAACTCATTTTGACACATGTAACCGTAGAATCTTGTAGTATGCTGACTTGAGAACATGTGGTAAAATTTCAAAAATTTCCACATCATGGACTGCAAGATATAAGCATTCAAATTCACTGAAATCATTTTTTTGGCCCTACAAAAAACAAGGCAGCTGCACTTCACAAGCTCACTTTTCTATGAAAAGTTGTCCAAAATGGTAGTACTTCTTTGGATTCATTTTCCTAGACAAGTTGGCCACATGCTTGAAAATTTTTACATCATTTGGAATTGTGCAACATGTAGGAAATAAATAGTAAATAGACAACAATAAAGAATGATTCAAAATTCTAAATTAGTAAGGATATAATTATGGAATTGAAAAATGCCAATTTCAATGGTTGCAATGTTGTAATAAATAATCTACATGCTTTGATTTTATCTTTTTCAAAAAATATTGAAAATTGAGTAAGACAAAGAACTTCAAAGTTTATTTTAGAATCAAGAATCCATAACTGCCCGCAAACAAAAAAATCCTCGTGACTTTTGACTCATTGATCAAAATGGAATGATTAAAAGCTTTCTACTATCTTTGCTGTTTATAGGGATAGGCGTTTTGTACCCCCCCTCCCAAGAAAAAACCCTAGCCGTCGGATGTATTAAGTGGAAAAAGGGCCCCCCCGCAGCTGCCGTTGGAATGAAGAAAATCACGAGCCGTTGGATGTCTTGGCTGTCAGTCTCCTGGCCGTTGGATTTGGGGTTTCACAGACACACAATGGGCTGCTGCAATTGGGATTTTCTGCTCCGCCGCTTCTTCGCCTTGTTCCCCGGTCTTCTGTGTATCTCCGCTTCTTCGCTGCGCCGCTTCTCCGCTCCGCGCGCGGCCTTGTTCCCCGGTCTTCAGTGTGTCTCCGTGTGTGTGTCCCCGTTTCTTCCCAGATCTTGCATTTGGGGTTTGGGGTTTACCTTGAAGTCACTCCTTGTTCATCGCTGGAGGTTGCTGGAGGTTGCTGGAGGTCACTTGTCATTGAAGTCGCTGCGTCGTCGTCGTCGTTGCCGCCCTGAGGTCCCTGCGCTGCCGAGGCCTTCAGGTCGCTGTTGCTGCGCTCGTCCACGCCGCCCTAGTCGAAGCCAAATCGCGGCGCCAAGTATGTTTCATTTTCAAGTTTTTTCTTGTTTTCTTATTTTCTCTTGTTTTCGTGTTTCTTGTTTGTGTGTTTCTTGTTTGTGTTCTCTGTGTTTCTTGTCTGATGTCCTTGCTACAAAGTGTGGTCGCGCTCCGTTGCATCAGATTGTGGTTGCCTTCAGGTCGCTACTGCTGCGCTCATCCACGCTGCCCCAGTCGAAGCCAAATCGCAGCGCCAAGTACGTTTCGATTTCTTGTCTTTTCTTGTTTTTGTGTTTCTTCTTTGTGTTTCTTGTCTGATGTCCTCCACGCCGCAGAGTGTGGTCACACTCCGCTACATCGTGCTCCAAAGTGCAAAGTGGTGTGCAGCACGTTGTTGCTTGAGGTAAGGTTTTTATCATTTGTTCATTTCGATTTGTTCATTGCTGTGCAAGTGCTGAAGGTGACTCTTTCCGAGGTGTTTAAGGTCAAGTAATCTAAGGGATTAGAGGTAGCTGTGTAATTTTGCAGATGTCACTTGATGTGGAGGTGCCACTGTACAATTTGTAGTGTTGTTTAGGATTAGGATGCTGTGCATTGGACGCACAATTAGGGTGGTTTGCAGCAGACAAGGAAGCAAATTAGGGTGTTAAAAGCAAACCAGTCATGTATTGGTTTCCTCTTGTATTGATTCATCTTTCATTTATGTAAGGCTCAAAATGTGTTATATTTTGAAGCTAGACTGTGTTGATTTTGTTTTCTTCATTTATTTGTGCCATCTCAATCATGGGACCGCCAATGTTGCAGATACTGAAAGAAGCAGCCCGTAGAGGGTCACAATTGCCGATGGAAGATGCAGGATTTTCCAAAGGACAGAAAGGTCCTTCTTCTAAGAAGTAGGCAGCAGTAAAGGAAGCACTTCTTAAAAAACCCTCACGTAAACCTATGGTACCACCAAAAGAACTTGAATTGAGTGTTACCATTTTTGTGGGTAACTTTGATATCGACATCACTTTGTTAAAAAAAATGGAAGAATCTATTGCCATTGAATGCCTCAGTGGACTCTGCTCCATTGAAAGAGGTGGAGCTCTTTCAAGACTCCATTTACAGATGGTGTGCCAAATTATGGCTGCTTCGACTGCCGTGGTCAGCAAACGAATCAAGACCTATCTCGGATAGGATAAGCCTGAAGCGGCAGCGGTGGAGCACCACATTCTCAGTAAAACGCTCCGTAACACTCATTTGCACACTTTCACCGGCATGTTGGGTTATTGCATCAAAGATTGTGGTGAAGATCACTTTGAGTGCATCCATCGGAACGTGACCCATAAGGAGATCGAAGAAGGCGTTGAAGAGTATGTGAAACACGGTAATCCGTTTGCAAAGAACCGGATCATTTTGACCCACAAAAATCTCATCGAGAGGGCCGCCACTTTCTGCAGATACAAGTTGAGAAAGCAGTTGGGAAGCACACTTCCTGGTACGCTCTTGCCTATGCTGCAGTCTGGTCAATATATTCCATCGGCATCATGGGTTCTACCTCTTCGCCAAGGTGGTATGGAGTATACTAGGTCCGCAGCTCTCTGGAAATGTATGATGCAACCGGGCACTCTGAACATGGATGACGTGACTCAAATTTTCTTTGAGCACACAAGTCCCGGATCATGCCTCGCAGACTTGGGGCGATAGAGATTAGCTTCAGCTTTGGATGAGGCTCAAGAAGGGGCACATAGTGATTATGTGGTTCCAGGTATACATGTCGTTTTCTTTTCCCTTTTTTTTGGTGTAAACGCATACTTTTTGTACGTGTATATTTTTAATTCGCATGTTTTATTCTTGGCAGGTTTTACTTTGGGTGATGCAGACAATGTTGTCGTGCTTGAAGACACTCAAGATGAAGCTGTACCTCCAGTGCAAGTGGCCAACAGTACAGCTGATGCTATAGTTCAGACACCGCATGCTCCTATGTTCATTCCCGTGGTGTATGGTGACCATGACGATCTCAATAGCTTTCAACTTTAGTTTTAAGCATGTCAACTCAAATTTTTGGTTTCTAAGACATTGGTGCTATAGGAATGACTTTAAAACTAAAACTGAATTCTGGCCTCCTTTTTGTAAATGGTCTTTTTTTTTGTAAGTGCCATGTTTCAATTGAAAGACTTCACTTTTGGAATGACTTTGAAACTTAAATTGAATTCTAGCCTCCTTTTTGTAAATGGCCTTCTTTTTTGTAAGTGCCATGTTTCAATTGAAAGACTTCACTTTTGTTACCAAACAGAAGCCTCCATATTTGTGTCTATATTTGTATTTCGCTTTGTATTCATGTCCGTATTTGTTTCAATGTATTTATTTCAATCATTTATTTTGGAAGATTTATTTGTTTTGAGGGATTTTTTTTTTGGGGTGGGTGGGTGGGAATTATTAATTGATTGAACTCATTCCTCACTGTACACTCAAAAGACAGGACACACAGATGTATAACTTTAGAAAACCAATTTCAAGTTTTTATTTTTGAAAAAAGTGATTTTTTTTTTATCTGCCCAGACTGCCCTTTGACAAGAAAAAAGAACATATTAGGCCATAACTTTTGACTCATACTTCCAACTTTCATGAAATTTAGTGCATATGAAAGATAATCCTTGTCTCCATCTTCTATTATGATTTGGGCCAAAAATGTGGAAATCTCTAGTCACACATATCTATCCCAAATTGCTATGCAGCCAAAAAAATGCATCAGGTCCTTTAGGGATTAAGGTGAAAGCATCCAAAATTGTCAAAATAAGCAGTTCACCATAGTTCAAGCCACCTTTTCCTAACAATAATAGTTTGTAGTAGTAGCAACCAAAAATCATGAATTTCTCAAGAAAGTATTAGATATTTTGAATGTGGCATGTAATTTCTATAATTTTCAAAAGTTGTAGCTCCCTAAACCATTGAAATTGTCCTATAGGTGGACTTGAAATCAAAATTTGACAAAATCAACATTCAACTAATAGCAATTCCATAAGGTAATATTTTTATAACACTTTTCAAGGAGACTTTATGCAAAGTTTAGGAAGGGAGGGGGTAGAACAACCCATGTGGGATAAGTATAGTAGAATTTGTAGTCTTCTAAACCACTCATAATTAAGTCAAAAATAGGAATTATATTTAAAGTAGAATTTCAGACCTCATTTAGGCATAATAGAATAATTTTTTTCAAAAAATTTAAACTAAGAAAAGCTGGTAAATGAAGATAAGTTCTATCTTCAAAGATTTGTTTGATATTTCAAGCCTCCAATAAAATTTTATAGACAAAATTTAGAGAGGATGTTTAAAAATGTTAAAGAAAATGTCTTTTCCAACCCCTCTTTGAAATTTGTTTATAACTTTTGATTGGAAACTCAAAATACCAAACGATTTTTTGGAGATGAAATTTATCGTCATTTAATAATTTTTCAGTTCAAAGTTTTTGATAAAAGTTATCCTGATATGCCTAAATGAAGTCTAAATTTTACTTCAAACACAATTCCTATTTTTGACTTAATTATGAGTGGTTGAGGCTTCTACTCATTCTAATTTACATATTCGACATAGTTGTTTACCTCCCTACCACTTCAAAAAAATATATAGAGAGAGAGAGCTTCTCTTCTCTTTTGATAACTCAAAATATAATTAATTTTTGTAAGAATGCAAGCTGAAAGTTAGGTTCATTGGATTTTTTTTTTGTGTGTGTGTGTGTGTGTGTGTGTGTGTGTGTGTGTGTGTGTGTGTGTGTGTGTGTGTGTTTTGAAACATTTAAAACACACACACAAAAAACAAACAATAGCCCAAACATTTAGCTTGCATTGATACAAAAACCAATTATATTTTGAGTTTTCAAAATACACAATGTATTTGTGTCGAATGTTAGTTTTTGTATGTTTGGTTCAATGGATGTAGAAAGTTGGTTTTCTTTTAATTTTTAATCCACCTTATATAGTTGTGACCAGTTGACTTACTTCAATTCTTTGACAAAATTGATGCATGTATATTAGCTATTAATGGTGTAGAATATACCACACCAATCAGTTGGGGGATGGCAACCCACTTGATTGCTACTGAATTTTATGCATGCGATTGCTCTTGTTGAGGTTATTGTGCAGTTGCACTTTTAAACACAATTGTCACGTGTAAAAAGCAGAACCGCCAACTCTAAAAGAATTTAGAAGCAAAAATCTCAAAATTTTGATTAGATCTTTCAACTCTACTCCTATGCTTTCTCCCACTTATGTACAATTCTACACATCCAACAATAAGCTGCACGCTCAAAGCGTATAACAATGGAAGCAATAATTTGAATAAATATTGAGGCAGAGGTTACTTGTGACCCAATTAAACCCAATTAACTTTTAATATTTTTAAAAATTTTGAACCCACACCCCCACACCCCCAAACCCACCTAACCACCTCCTATTTGTACTTTCAGTTTGTTTTGGGATGTGCAATCTATATCCTTAATCATATACATCTTCTGTATTGTATTTGTATTTGTATTTGTATTCATACCCATACTCGCATTCCAGATAAGCGGCATCCATTTTGTTTTCAACATTCAATCTAATGGCAATGGAGGGGGGTAATTTTTTTCCCAAATCATTTTTTTTGATCTAACAATAGAGGATTTCCCAATGGGGGGCGGAAGGAACTCAAGGCTGCAATGTATCTTTTCATCGGATAGTTACAAAGCGCAAAAAAATCTCATTTTGAAATGTTTAATAGTGGCATTAAGAAGTCTAGTAGCAATATTGGGATTGTCTCCAAAAATTACGTTAAGAGTTGTCCTTGTTGATTATGATATTTTCCAAGATAAGTTTGATTGCATGATGACCAATGAGGGGTCAATTTTGCCACACAAAGACGGATTCTTCTATGGAATAAATGTGGAAACAACTCTTAATGCCAATGAGTGCGCCCTAGAAGACACATTTTGCCTTGCTTGCGGGCCAAGTCTCACCCTCCTGGGCTTACCATGACCCGTTTGTAGTGCAAAATGCACCCTCTAGGGCGAGTTCTCTACTAGTGCGTAACACTCCAATTCATCACACTGCCACCATACATTCCAGCTCGGCTCGGCAATTAATAAGTAATGCAAGTAGGAATGCAAAGGTAGAATATGATACCACTTGTATAGCCAGGTGTGGACATAACCTAAGAATTTGAGCACCTCTTTTCAAAAAATATATATATTATTATAAAAATTATTATTTTTTCTAGGTTTTGATTGGATCTTGTTAGGAGTCAAAAGGGGATTTCCAATTTGCTAAGCATGTAGTTTTGGGACACTGCTTGAATAAATTATGAAATTAAAAATATTTATGAAAACAAGTTTAACTTTAAGCTCTTGTGAATAGAGATTGAACATTTCAGGCAAGAATATAAGGGTCTTGATGCTAGAAGTAGGTCGCAATTTGGTACAATTGACTTGTTATTTGTCTAACATATTGCTTGAAATTTGGCCAATACAACTCAGACTTTCATTATAGAAAGCATACAATACTTTAGTAAGGTAACAACATCTAAAGTTGTCCAAATAAGAAATTGCATCTAATTGTGGCATTTGCGTCACTGTTTGGATGGTTGGTCAGAAGAAATTCTAGAAGTTATAACTGTTTTGCCCAATGTGAGTGCTTTGAGAAACTAAAATTAGCTCAAGTGCACATTTTGATGTGCAATATTCAATGGGACAAATTGGTTATCTGCCCAAAAATTTGGGAGAATTCTTGGCTCTGGAAGATTATTATCTAGTTGTTTGTACTCCATGAACCAATTCTTCATTTTCATGGCCCTAGAACAACCGACAAAAGAATCATGCAGCACTTGATGCAGCAAGGAACTAGCTTGGTTTTAGTCATAAAAGTAGAGGTCGTCATGCAAAGAAATGCACTGCTTGCAAAAAATTAGGTTTTGCACTACCAAAAATGTTGAAGAAGGGGGCAGAGAAATAAAGTGTGTCTGAAGCATGGCAGATTTCAAAAATATGCCCAGTCATTGTTATTTTTATTTTATTTTAAACAAATGAAACGGAATTTCATTGCAAAAGAAGGATACAAAACCACCAGCCACAAGTGGCCTTGTGGGAAGTCAATGTTATTTTCAATTTTGCCAAAATACAGCCCCTCTGTTGCCTCAAGCATCCTCTCTGACTAGTAGAATGAGATCAAATTTTGCTCCAAGACATGAAAAAAAGAAGAAGCAAAGACATTGCTGGAGTTCAGTCCCAAAATTACTGAAATACCGTCTTCTTCATGAAAAAATGCAGATGTCACCAAATTAGTCTCTTTAAGAATGAGCATATCTTGGGAATAACTTATTCAAGGTCTTGCCCATTCTGTTGTGATACTAACTTAACATATAGTAACTGCACCCGTACCCGATCATTTAAGCGATTTTGAAACAGACCATGAACAGTATGAAGCAATGCAAATTTTCCCAAGTAGGAAGATAGGAAATATGGGGACTGTAATTTTTTGGTAAGTTTATTCCCAAAACTGAAATTACTGTGATTTTTGGAAGCCAAAAAGTAGTCCAAACCCATACTCAATGTTTAGAGTCTTCCAAATCCGATCAATCAAGAGAGTACTTTCCCACTCACTACTTTCCGCATACTTTATAATACTTTAGGACATGTGTCATGACATTCTTAGTTCCAACCTTGAAAAGGAGAAAAAAAGGAATTCCAATCTTCGGTTGTAAACCTGTTCCAGCTTTGGTTGGAAATACATGCATGCTATAGGTCGGGTTTTAGACCCTGGTTGGGTATAGGTATTTCTACCTTAGACTAGAACCATTCCACTTGCTTGAACGGAGACCTAGTGGGTATTAGGGCGATTTTTCTGAAGAGAGATTGATCATACTGTTCAATATGAGCGAGTTTGGTTGTGAATTCACATTATTGTTGTTCATTTACAATGGCACTCAAATTAACCCCTAAATGCTCAAGGCACCCAAATCTGGTGTTTGCAAAACTTTGAAGTTAAAATAAAACCTAATGAAGTTGCTATTTTTAGTAGTTTATATTCTTTTAAAGTTCTTCTTGAAGTCTAATTTCAGCATCAAAAATCCGATCTTGAAAATAAATGATAGTGATTTTTCTATTCAAGTTTTTGTACAAGGATACCCATTGCAATCTTGACTTCCCGTAGTGTTGAGAGCTCTTGGAAATGAGCCTCAAATACACTAGATCTTGGAGAAAAAATCACATTCAAAATTCATTTAAAAAAATTGTAGAGTAGATTTTAACCCCTAAAGGACCATTGTCCGTTTTGGGGACAAATGGGATTTTGGGCAGGTACCTATGGGCTGAATTTTTGTCGTGATTTCCTGAAACATTTTTTGAAGATAGAAAAACTGATAAGCTTTGTGGGAATATAATTTTTTTTCAATTGGTGCCTAGGAACAAAAGTTATGCCCAAATAAGCTCAAAACAGGGGAAAGCGGGCAACAAAAACATTTTGCAAAAAATTTAATTTAAATTTTTTTTTTTTTCCTTATGGGTTATATTTTTGCCGATTTGGGAAGCTTTGATTCATTTCATTTGGATTTTTTATGAGAAAGTTATGGACAATCTTGTTTTTCGGGCAATTTGAGCATATTCTTGAAAAAAATAACTTGTAGGATTCATTTTGGAATGCAATTTTTGCAATTTTTCAAAAAAAAAGGGTCCACATGGTTTAGTTTTCTTGCTAGAACGATCTCACCATTGGGATTAGTGCATTTTAATTCCATCTAAAAGATATTCATATTTTAGATTTTCCTTCTATCTTGTACTATCTTCTACTTAACAATTTTTAAAGATTGATAATTAAGTTTTTTGTTTTTTGTTTTTTTTCCTAGACTCTCAACTCAATTCTCCACTATAAAGATTTAAAGCTCAAAACTCTGTAGTGCAAAAAATTTAAGTTAAAAATGTTCAAAATCAAAAAATCTAGTCCCGCAATGTGCTGAAAATCTTATTTTTTTCACTTTGAATGCAGATATCTTGCAATCTGTGCGGTCAAAACTTCTGAAATTTTTTCCACACACTCTCATACTATTTAGGTGTAAGATCCTAAGGTTAGATGTGGAAAAAAAAAAAAAAATTTTCAATTTTTTTTACTTTTTGCTATAGAAATGGCAGTTTTGAGTGTTTTTTGGCAGAAAAGGGCCTCGGTCCATTAGGGGTTAAGAAGCCATAATTAAATTGATCGGGGTTATAGAAGTTAGGCCCTTTAATCTCATATTTTTTGGTCCACCAAATTTTTAGGTTTGACTTGTGTAAAGAAGATTGAAAGATTTTTGCAGTTTTAGCACCCTCATGGTCAAACATTATATTGTTCACTCCATAAGTGATATTGTTGTGTTTTCTTTTCCTATGAAATCTCTAATATGTCCAGTTTGAATTTGTACCGTTACAATTCAAAAAAAATTGATACGACTTATCAAAATGTTGGCATTTTGTTCAATTTAGAGCAAATTCCAGGAAGCCAAAAACAGGCCTTGGGTATTAGGGGTTAAAGCATTTCTTTTGAAGTTCTACGCAAACTAGGTTTTTGGTAGATAATTATTTTTCCGTCAAGCTCTTGGTCCTGTCCATTTCCATGCATGTACGCTGGGATCCAATACAATTACAAATTTTTGGATCCTACTGAGATTAGGAGAACTTTGGGGAATCCATGTACACTAAAAAATGAACGGAATTTGGAATTGTAAATTGCGTTGAATTCACAAATATGCATATGCAGTTGAAAATCATACAAAGAATTTGATGTTTTCTATACATTATCTATCATCTAGTGTTGCCACTGGTCATTTTTGAAGATTACAACTTGTATTTAATGATTTCACAATTGCTTTATAGATACTTGATCCCATACGACTTGAATTGCTTGCATGATTTCTTTCTTATTCTTCACCCCATTGCAAAAAAAATTTGACTATCTTCCAAAGGTTCTCTATGAAATGGTAGATAGTATATGAAAGAAATCCAAATTTTTGTATGATTCTAAATTATTCATTTTTCACTTATTATGAAGTTGAAGTGCCCTTCATTGCAATTCTAATGCAGTTTGTAGTTTCAAAATTGGTTCATTTTTTAGTATATTGGAGAAACCTAAAATTGCTTAACTTTCTAGTGAAAATTGATTGAAATATTTGTAAATGTATTGGACCCCACTGCATAGTATAGACTTCCAAAGGTAATGCTCTACACTCAAAGCGTTTGTCGTTTTGTAGTGCAACTAAAAATCTACAAGAGGATGCGTATTTACAAAAGCACCTCCAATCCAATAAAAACAACCACCCCAACGCCATAATGACAGGACAACTCCAAAAAACACACACCAATGCAATCATAATTGGTCTCCTTTTATTCCCAAAATTGCCATTCTCCTTCCAAAACTTGAAAATTTGGCCAAGTACATAGAACGTGCAACTTGGTTCACATGAGAATAAGTCATAATTGTCATATCTTTTAAAACATTATTATATGTGCCAATAAATTAAACCTTCTTTTATTTGCATGAAAAGTTTTTCTTAAAGTAGAATTTTTTCTTCACCTTCTTTTTAGAATGCAAAAAAGTCCACTCGAGGTTTAGATTTTCAACTTTGCATTGGGTCAATCTTTTAAAAAGTCACTAGAATGGAATAAGGTCTGCAGACCTTCACATAAAAACTCTAATACTATCCTTTTTCCTTGTTATACACTATGGGATGCTCTTAGATGGTAGATGTGTAAATTTGCAATATAGGACATCCATACCAATTCACTCATTGAACCGTCATTCTTGGAAAATGCATGGAATATGTCGCTTCCATTGCACCAAAGCCTGCATTATATGGATATTGTATGACTTTCTTTGAAACTTTCTTTTAACCCCTAAAGGACCATGAGTGCAGATTTTGAACAATGAATGAACGGGAACACATCCAAAACTCACCAAAATGAGTTCTTTCATCCATCAATTTTGTTTGAAGATTCTTATATTAGTTCTTAACATTTGTATAATTTAGATTATGAAAATTTACTTTGCAATGATATTCTATAATTAAAAAGGTATCGAGAGGTCTAGTCTCAAAAAGTAACTTTTTCAGTTCAAAAAATGATCCTTGAGAAATGACTTGTATCAAAAAATAAATAAAAAATCTTCAAAAATTATTATAATTAGAACTCAATATTTTGAAATAGGAAAAAAATCTTTCAAAAAGCATAGATATTCAATCTACAACTGATTTTAGAAGGACTTTCTAATTTTTGGCTTCAAATTTTAGTACAAAATATTGGTATGTATTTTTGTTGATCTAACCATATGGATGTGATCTATAAATAGCATTTTATGACTATTGTTTGGAAATCATCATTAAAATATTCTTCTAATTTGCATTTTATAATAGATCTTCACTATTTTGGAAATCTGGACACCTCTCCGGTCCTTTAACCCCTAAAGTACCAAAGTCCCCTCAGAGGACACTTGGGATTTTGGGCAAGCTCATACGACTTGAGATTTTGACCTGATTTTTTGAAACTTTTTTTGAAGATAGGGAATCACATTAGCTTTCTAAAACTATAATTTTTTTCCAATCAGGGCCTGGGAGAAAATGTTATGCCACTCAAAGTCAAAAATGCAATTCATCGGGCAAAAAAAAAAACTTCAACCCCTAAAGGACCAAGGCCTTTTTTCTGCCAAAAAACTCTCAAAACTGCCATTTCTAGAGCAAAGAGTAAAAAAATGTGAAAAATGTTTTTTTTGCACATCTAACCATAGGATCTTATACCTAACTAGTATGAGAATGTGTGGAAAAAATTTCAGAATTTTTGACCGCACAGATTGCAAGATATCTGCGTTTAAAGTGGAAAAAACAAGATTTTCAGCACATTGCGGGATCAGATTTTTTGACTTTAAACATTTTTAACTTAAAATTTTTGCACTACAGCGTTTTGAACTTTAAACCTTCATAGTGGAGAATTGAGTTGAGAGTCTAGGAAAAAAAAAAAAAATCAAAAAAACTTAATTTTCATTCTTTAAAAAATTGTTAAGTAGAAGTAGGTACAAGATAGAAGGAAACTCTAAAATATTCATATATTTTTGATGGAATTAAAATGCACTAATCCCAATGTTGAGATTTTTCTAGCAAGAAAACTACCCATCACAAAAAAAAAAATTGAAAAATTACAAAAATTGCATTCCGAAATGAATCCTACAAGTTCTTTTTTTCAAGAAGATGCTCTAATTGCCCGAAAAACAAGAATGTCTATAACTTCCTCATAGCAAATCCAATTGAAATGAATCAAAGCTTTCCAGATAGACAAAAATATAATCTATGAGAAAAAAAATATTTAAAAAAAAAATTCAAAATTTTGCAAATTTTTTTTGCTGCCCTCCCTCCCCATGCATTCCAAGAAATGGCATAACTTCTCGCTCGAAGGTCCGATTTCAAATTTTTTTTCTGCCACATACCTCTCTCAATTCTTCACCTTTTCAAAAAGTTTCAAAGAATCACGACAAAATTTCAGCCCGTAGGTACCTGCCCAAAAACGCATTTGTCCCCCGAAGGGACAATGGTCCTTTAGGGGTTAAAAAATTAAAAAAAAAATTTCATTTTTTTTTCTCAAAGATCATGTTTTGTCTACATTTTAAGCCTTGATTCATTCTATTTGGACTCAGAATGAGAAAGTTATGGACAATCTTGTTTTTTGTGCAATCTAAGCATCTTAAAAAAAAAATACTTATAGAAAACATTTTTGAATGCAGTTTTCAAATTTTTTCAAATTTTTTTTTTGGAAAAGGTTAAGTTTGTTTGCAAGAACAATCCCATCGTTAGGATTATGGTGTTTTAATTCAACCTAAGAGCTATTAACAATTTAGTGTTTTGTTCAATTTTGACCCTACTTATACTTAACAATTTTCTTATATGTGAAAATCACGTTTTGACATTCCATTCTGAAAAAAAATCCCCGACTCTCAACTCAAATATTCAATACACAAAAATTTAACTTAATGGTGTGTAGTGCAAAAAATTTTCCACAAATGGCTGTTAAAGTCATCTAAAATTGCAGGCCGCAATTCAAAAAAACTTCTTTTTCCAACTTTAAATGCTAATATCTTCCAATCCGTATAGTCAAACTTTATAAAACTTTTACCACGTTATCTAAGACAAGTGAAGTACAAGATCCTACGGTTAGAGTCTAATTTTTTTTTTTTTTGGTATAGGGAGTGATCGCAACAGAAATGGCAGTTTTCAGTGGTTTTGGAGCTAGGAACTGCCTTGGTATTTTAGGGGTTAAAGGTTAAGATAGAAAAATTAATTAGCTTTGTGAGAGGATGGTTATTATTTCAATTGGTGTTTGGGAGCAAAAGTTATGCTTCAAAAAGCTGAGAATTGAACTTAATAGGCAACACAAAAAAATTGCAAAACGTCAAATTAAATTTTTTAAACTTTTTTTCTTAAATTATTATATTTTTGTCTACATCACTACATGTGAAGCTTTGATTTATTGTATGTTGACTAGTAATGAGAAAGTTAAGAGCAATCTAGTTTTGGGGGCAATCTAAGCATCTTCTTGAAAAAATAACTTATAGGATTTGTTTCTGAATGCAATTTTTGTAGTTTTTTAATAAAAATTCTTTGACAAGGTTAAGCTTGCTTGCTAAAACAATCTCACCATTGGAATTCTTGTATTTCAATCCTATCTTAGAGCTATTAACAATTTAGTTTTTTTTCAATCTTGGACCTACTTCTACTTAACAATTTTTTAAGAATGAAAATCAAATGTGTGTGAATTTATTATTATTTTGAATTCCTAGACTTTCAATTAAATTCTTGAACACAAGATTATGCTAACACCTTCTAATCTGTACAATCAATCTTCATGAAATTTTATTGCATGATCTTAGACAAGTGAAGTACAAGATATTACGGTTAGATTCTTAAAAAAATAAAAATTTGCTTTCTTAGATGAACACAACAGAAATAGAAGTTTTGAGTGCTTTCTGATAGAAAAATGGCTTTGGTCTTCTACGAGTTAATTTACATCAAAGTAGTCTTTTTGTGGGTACATACTTGGTGGGTACATACTTGGTGGGTACATACTTGGTAGGTGCATACTTGGTAAGTGCATCAAGGGCTGTTATTGACCTTGGAATTCTAAGGGCTACTCATTGTCCAAAATAGGGGTACCTTTTACACTATGCAAGGGTCGTTGCAAGAATGACCTTCCGTTTTTGTTCCACTTTGGCCGTTTACAGCCATTTTTTTGGGAGTACTATAAAAATAGAAAAACATTTTTAAAAAGATATGAAAAATATGAAAAATGTATACACCTATAATAAGAAGATATCCTATGAAGGAAAAGCAAAAAAAATTCTTTAAAAAGGAGAACTAGAAAAGTGCAAAATCGCAAGAAAATACATACTTTAAACATTTTAATTTGTAAAAAATAGGAAAAGTAATTTTAAAAAAAAATGAAAAATGCCATTTGAGAAGACTTCATGGTAAAGAGATTTCACCAAAGAAATGATCCTAAAACCATCTTCAATGTTCAAAATTGCATGTGCAAGGGAGTCCTCTTTGCATAGACGTAGAGGATATAAAATAAAGTATTTTTTAATGCCCCTTGGTAGAAACATGAGTTCCTACTATGGAAATAGACCATAGAAATTTCAGCTCCAAATCATTAAATTTGGAGACCCCTTATGTAGTAAAAATCCTAAAACTCAAAACGTGACAAATTAGTTTAAATGATTTTTAAATATAAAATGATTTTTGAAAATTTCTAAAAAATATGAGATATGATTAAACTCATAAGAAGACTCTCCACTAAAAATTTCAAATTCATACGAGTCATGCTTCTAAAGTTATAGCAAAATGAAGCTTTGACACTGTATTTGTGACAATGTTTTAGTACCAGTCTTTCATGCAATCACCCGCAAATACAACTCTGGTTCCCTTTTACAATCAACCCTCTATTACTATTACCTCTATAAGTGCTAAAATCTCATTTTTGTTATGGAGATTTGCGCTCCCATAAAATATACACTATCAAGTGCTAAGTGTTAATTAAATGATATGAATGTTTAGCTACTTTATTGATTTGACTTTGATAAATGATACAATTGAAAAAAATTGTGGAATTTATAGATTGAATTTTGAGAGTGCACTTGAGACTTTGTTGAAATTTTCGGAACAAAATCCTAATGATGACGCATAATTCATCAAGAATATTCAAGCACTTCAAAAATAAGTACAATCTTGGCATGTAGAACAATCTCATCAAACTATTGTAGGTTCTTTCTTTCAACCAACTTAGATGAATGATGATTCAAATATTTTGTACTTTCATCCTTTATTTTTATAAACATTATATATTTACTATTGAAGTCTTATAAATATTAATTCTGTAAATGTTACATATTATTGAGATCAATTTTTATAAATGTCAAATATTACTATCCTATATGTGTTACACTATTGTTTGCCCTTGATCCCTAATACTTACAGAGGGCTAATTGTATAGTGCCTTTTACAAAATAAGGTAACCCCAATTTTAACTTGCAAGAATATCTTTCAAAATTTGACCTTTTCAGACCCATCTTTCAAAATTGACCTATTAAATTTATTGCTTTTATGCAATCTTAATCAACACACCAAATTTCAATTTCAAAAAAACAAAATCACATTTTTTGGTGAATTACTTTGTGTGTTTTTCATTGTATTATATAATAATTGATTGGAAAATAAACATTGGTGACACAAAAATTTAAATGTTATTATGTAAAAACATCAATGTGCGCATCTCACTTTTAGAAAAACACTACATTAACAGGGAATTTTTTTGCACTACAGATAATTCAATGTCAAGGTTTTGCCCTACTAACCAAAATTGTTGAAGCCCCTAAAGTTCCAAACACCATTTTTTGGCATTGAAGATATTTTGGGCAGCTCACTACAAATGGAATTTTTCTTATTTTTCTTTGAATTTTTCACACAACATGTGGTCAAGGAGTAGCTTTAAGGCCCAACAATGTTCATAACTTTTGGTTAAAAAGTTATTGCATGATATGTGGGTTTTTTGCGAGGGCGGGCAGTTTGGGCAGGACTGAAAAAATCACTTTTTTAAGAAATAAAAATTTGAATTTGGTTCTCTAGATTTATATTTACTTGGAAAGCTTTGAATCACTCCATTTCAACCAATGGGTCACAAGTTATGAGGAATTTTAGTTGAAAGTAGTTTGCAGATAGTTATAAAATCTCTACTCTAAAATAAACTTTGAAATCCTCCATTTAATTCAGTTTTCAATGTTTTTGAAAAAAAACAAAAACATTATGTGTAAAATTCGCAAGGTCCAAAAAAGGATTTTTGTCACTTCAAATGCTAATATCTAGCAATCTATATGGTGGAAATTTCTGAAATTTTTTCTACATCTTCTCAAACCAGCATACTAAAAGATCCTACTAACATTTACATGTGTTCAAAAATGTTTTTTTTCAAAAATTTGGGACTTGTACTAGAAATGGCAGTTTTAGAGCGGTTTTGGTGAAATCATAGTCCAAAACCTTTAGGGGTTAAAGCGTGTCGGAATCATGGCAGATTTCAAGAAAAAGCCCAGTTAGTATTGTTATTTTCAACTTTGACAAAAGATCCCCCTCTGTTGCTTCAAGCTGTCAAGCATCCTCTTTAACTAGTAGAATGAGATCAAATTTTGCACTAAAAGACATGAAGAAAAATTCAAAGACACAACTGGAGTTTAGCCCCAAAATTACAAAATTACAGATTCCACCAAATCAGACTCTTTAAGAATGTGCATATCTTGGGAATATTCAAAATCTTGCCCATTTTGTTGGGATACTAACTTACACCAAGTTCAAGATTTGCAATAACAAGGAAACAAATTCCTTCCAGTTCAAAGCAATCTAGACCAGAAACATTCCACTTGCTTGAAGGAGAGTTGGTGAAAACATGAGCGATTTTTCTGAAGAGAGATTGATGATACTGTTCAATTTGAGTTTGGCTGAGAATTGGAAGTACCATTGTTCATTTACAACTGAATGACACACAAAACTGAAGCATTTCTTCTGAAGTTCTGGGCAAACTACAGTAGGTTTCTGGTAAATCATGATTCCGTCAAGATTTTTCCTTCAAAGCTCAGGCTTACATGCATGTACTGTACTGTACAATACAATCTTCCAGGGGTAAGAGCATCTCCTGCACCCCTCCAAAGAACCCCTCCCCTTTAATTTTTGGATGATAAGCAATCAATTCTAGTGTATTTCACAGTATAATTTCACTTTCCCCTTCAAATAAGGCCATATTTGAAGAGGTCAAAGCATCTCTTGCAGCCCTCCAAATAGCCAGGCCCCTTCAATCCTGATCCATCTAATGTAGAGGGGATGGCCACTTGTATCTCCAATAGTGCAACTCCCAAAAATATACTTCCAACCTTCTATATGCTATATACTCTCTTGGGATTAACAAATCGTCATAATAAATGATAGTTTATTTGTTGCTTTTGCAAGTTCTATGACTTGTGATTGGTTGGAAGTATATTTTAGGGAGTTGCACTATTGGGGATACAAGTGGCCATCCCCTCTACATCAGATGGATTTGGATTGAAGGAGCCTGGCTGTTTGGAGTGCTGTTGGAAATGCTCTAATGCTTTGCACTACAAGAGTTTGTCCTTTTGTAGTGCAACTAAGAATCTACCCAATTGTAAAAGCAACCCCAAATCCAACCAGAAAACAATACGCCAGCGTCACAATGACAAGACAACTTTAACCCCTAAAGTCCCATTGTCCCCTCAAGGGACAATTTGGAGTTTGGGTAGGTACCTACGGGCTCAATTTTTAGTGTGATTTTCTAAAACTTTTTAAGGACGTGTAGTTTTCCGAGAGGTTTGTGGATATGTAATTTTTATTCCAATCCGATGCTAGATGAAAAAGTTATGGCACTTTTTTGCCCAAACCGAACTCGAGGGGCAAGCTGGTCAGCCAAATTTTCCCTTGACTTTGCTGGGGTCAGTCCCCGGAGAATCAGCCCAAATTTGCTCTTGGACAGCGGATGAGGTCTGAGATCGGGATCCAGAGCGGGGAACTTCCTGTGGGGAGCGTAGAAGGGAGGGAGCGTAGAAGGCACTCTAGGCAGCAAACAGGTAAGTCCTCTCCCTGTTTTTTTTTTTTTTTTTTTTTAATTTTTTTTTTTTTTTTTTTTTTTTTTTCTTGTGTTTGTTTTCCATTCCCCTTTGTGTTTGCCTTGTCTTATAATTTTTTTCCTGACCTTGTGAATGAACTCCTCACTCATTTCCAAGGAAAAACGTTGAAATTTTTTACTTACCACATATGATAAAATTTTCAAATTTTGAATTCATACTTGCAATCAATGGTCCCAAATTTAGTAGGAGATGCATACAAGATAATTTCTTCTAGCATAAAGTAGGGTTTATGTTCTCTTTACATACACCCCTAGAATGACTTCGGGGAGACAGGTGACAAGGCCAAAAAATTGTTTCCGTTCTTCCCCTTGATCAAGTATTGCACAATTTTTTGTTTTTGTTTCTTGTCCTTCCCCATTTTCTTGTTTCTTTGCTAGCATATTTTCATCCTTTCTTCTTCTCTAAATCTTTTGTTCAAAGTCCTTGATCAATTTTTATTGAATGTCTACGATCATTTTTTGTTCATCACTCTTCTCCATTCACAACTTCATTCCCTTTCCCCTTATTTATGAGCTTTTCCAATACTTATTCTATTTTGCTTTCCATATTTGTTTTTGTTCTAGGTTATCTATCCTAGCGTAGTTCTTGTTTTTCTATTGTGGGAACATGACATTGTATAACCAAGCAATAGTATTTTGCATAAGCCATTATTTGGAAACATTTCGGGATGATATTTGTTGTGTCAAACATGTCAAACCTGGTCCCACAAGTGGTGGCACCCGGTTTTCTTTTTCCTTGTCAACACTAGCATTGTGAACATGTACATCATTTATATAGACAAATGCAAGACACGAGATCCTCTGAAGCGTCCAAAGAAGCACCCTGCAGTAGGCGAGTATGCTGTCCAGCATTTACCCAGAACCAAATCCTTGCATGGTTTGCAATAATGGCTCACTGCCATTGACAAGACCTAAAATATATTGCCCTACTTGTGGCAATAAGTTCATGTGTTTGCAAAAAAGATGCTTCCACAAATACCATGAAAATCTTTGTTGAGATAATGTTGAACAAGTAAATGTCAATTACACATTCATTTTTTACAATGTTGGTGTTTGGCCATTTTTTATTCACAAGCAAATGTTGCAGTGAAGGCTACTTACAATTCAAATGAAATGCAAAACAAAAAAGATTGTCATTATGAATTTACAATGATTTTAGGATATTTTTTTTGGCAATAACTACTAATTTTCAAAGAGTTTTAAATATTTTAGAATGCTCAAATGTTGTTGTTTATGGCCTCCTAACATTTTTTATTTTACTTGTAAGAGATATGCCATCACTCTAGAGTTTGAAGCATTTTTTTGCAAGCTTTCTGTGCAAGCACTACTCTCTATCCATCCTAGGAGTGTACCTCATGCTTCCAGTGACTCCTATGTGGTCTCCAAGTCCACATGCATGATATAGTGCCATTTATTGGAAAACTACAAAGAAGGCAATTGATTGAAGTAGATGATGGACCTTTTGTGAAGGTGGGGAGCTCCTGCGTTCCCAATGTTGGGAACTCAGTGGGGATGCAATGGAGAACATGTTCCCAATGTTGGGAACTCAGTGGGGATGCAATGGAGAACATGTTCCCAATGTTGGGAACTCAGTGGGGATGCAATGGAGAACATGCTGGGTTTTACATGAAACATCATGGACCCGTTTTTGGTAGTTGCCCAATGGCATTTCCCTTTTTGTTCATACCATGAGTCTTTGAAATTGCATAGAATGGAGGTAAAGTGTTTTTTTGTTTTTTTTCTTAAAAATCTTATGAATAATGACTGCATCTTTCTATCTACCATTGGGATTTTTCAGATTTGAAAGAATGGGTTACAAAATCTCATTGCAAAAAAAAGTATTGTATTGTCATTTTTCAGAACATAGTTGCATTGCAAGATTTTTTTGGAAGTGTTGCAAGTCTCCAAATCTTCTGAAAATTGGTGGGCATGTTCTTAATATGATCTACAATATGGTAGATTTGTAAATTCAAAGTCTATAGAGCAAAAAATTTCAACAAATGGCGGTCAAAGTCATCTGAAATTTCAGGGCAGCACAAAAAAAAACTTTTGCTCAAACTTTCAATGCAATTTTCTCCCAATCCGTACGGTCAAACTTGATGAAATTTTTACCACATGATCTTGGTCAAGTTAAGTACAACATCTTATGGTTACATTTTTGAAAAAAAATGTTTTTCCGGGGTTTTGGGTGAACGCAGCAAAAATGGCAGTTTTCAGTGGTTTCTGGCTAGAAAATGCCTTGGGACTTTAAAGGTTAAAAAAACAAACCCAGTGCAACCGGAATGAGTCTTTCTTTGTTCCCGGATCCACCATTCTCCTTCCCAAACCAAGCAAGTTGGCCAAGTATGAAGAGCCCACAATTTGGTTCACACAATAGGAAAAGTCATAATTGTCATACCTTTTCAAGCTTTGTTATATGTGCCAATAAATTGAATTTTCCTTTTTTTGCTTGAAAAGTCTTTTTTTGACCCTAAAGGCCTAAGGCATTTTTTGGCTCCAAAACCACTGAAAACTGCCATTTCTGCTGCGATTACTTCCTAAATCCAGTTTTTTAATTTTTAGAATCTAATCATAGGATCTTGTACTTCACTTGTCTTAGATCACGTGGTAAAAATTTCATGAAGTTTGACAGCACGAATTGGAAGATATTCTCATTTGAAGTTAGAAAAAGAAGTTGTTTTGAACTGTGACCTGCAATTTCAGATGACTTTGCCATTTGTAGATTTTTTTGCACTACTCACCATTGGGTTAAATTTTTTAATGTTCAACATTTTGAGTTGAGAGTCAAGGAAAAAAATTACAGAATGTCAAAACTTGATTTTCACATACAAAAAAATTGTTAAGTAGAAGTAGGTCCAAAATTGTATGAAACACTAAATTGTTAATAGCTCTTAGGTGGAATTAAAACACCATAATCCCAACAGTTGGGTTGTTCTTGCAAACAAACTTAACCTTGTCAAAAAAAGAAATTTGAAAAAATTTGAAATTGCATTCAAAAATGAATTCTATAAGTTGTTTTTTGAAGAAGATGCTTAGATTGCCCAAAAAACAAGATTGTCCATAACTTTCTCATTCAGAGTCCAAATAGAATGAATTAAAGCTTCAAATGTAGACAAAAACATTATCTTTGAGAAGAAAAAATATTTAAAAAAAAATACAATTTTTTATAGTTTTTTTCCTGCCTGGCGAGTTGCTTTTTGGACTTCAAGTGGCATAACTTTTGCTCTCGAGCACTGATTGAAGAAGAAATTATATTTTTAGAAAGCTAATGTGATTTCCTATCTTCACAAAAAGGTTCAAAAAATCAAGCCAAAAATTCAGGTCACACAAGCCTGCCCAGAATCCCAAGTGTTCCCCAAGGGGACTTTGGGCCTTTAGGGGTTAAAACAAAATCTTTTCTTCTCCTTCTTTTTTATCATGCAAAGAAATCTACTTGAACTCTAGATTGTTAGCTTTGCATTAGGTCAATTTTTTTAAAGTCTTCAGAATGGAATAAGGTCCACAAACCTTCACATAAAAATTCAAGTATTGTCCCTTTTCCTGTTATGCACTACAAACATTACAGAAAATTTCAGCCCATTTCAGGGCCGTTGGAAGTTGACATGCCATGCTATTGTTTGCATGGCCTGTCAACTTCCAAACTGCTCTTGGTGAGTAGTCAGAGTCTCTGATTGCTTGCCAAAGCAGTCAATTTTGGCAGAGTTTTTTTTAATTTGAAATTTGAAATTTTCGGTTCCTGCGCCACTGCTATTGCAGTTTCAGCAGGGCGGAAATAGGGGAAAAACGAGTTTTTTTGCAAAATAAAAGCAAATTTTAGGGTACCTTGGAGGGCTGTAAGGCAGCCCTTTGGAGGCTTGAAATTTCTTCTAATGTGCTTTTAGATGGTAGATGCAAACAAGGTGCAAGACATTGTCTGCCTTTGTAAGTTTGCAGTATGGGACACCTATACTAAATAGGGATATAAAGGGGACCAAATAAGAAAAGGGACCTTTCTTTAGAAAATGTACATATTTGAGACAGATTTATATAGTGTGAGATATCGATTAATTAGTATGGGTCCCCTTAATACCCCTATTTAGTGTACACCAAATCACTCATTGGATGAATTGCCTTCTTAGTCTTAGTGAATGCAAGGAATATGACGCGTCCAACGTTGCGTTATTTGGATATTGTATATAGATGTTATGAAAAGTCGAAGTTTGGGCAATAGATGGGTTTTGCAACAATAGGCATATATTTTTATGTATGTACATGGAGGGAGACTGAAAGGACTCCATAGTGATTTGAATAGTTTGATCTAGTGGCATGTAAGTTGGTTTGAAAGCCTTGACAATTTGTTTTTTGTTTGTTTTGGGGCACACACTGATGAGTCAATTGAGTTCAAAGACAAAGAAATTGAGTAGAATCAATGCCACTTAGAAATTCACCGCTAGCACAAAATTAACCACACCCAATCCAAACAATCTAAGACCAGTGGAATTCTTAACCCCTAATAGACCAACATGTGTTTTTTGGCAATATAGAAATTTTGGGCAGGTACTTGTGACTAGAGATTTGCATATTTGGGGCTGAAATTTTAACAGAAGGTGGAGACAAGGAATATCTTTCATATGCACAAAATTTCATGACATTTGAAAATATGAGTAAAAAATTATTGCATGATATGTAGTTTGTTTTTCAACTCGGGCAGTCCAGGTAGATAAGAAAACATCACTTTTTTCAAAAATAAAAATTTGAAATTGGTTTATTCGATTTATATATACGTGGAAATCTTTGAATCATTCCATTTTGATCAATGAGTCAAAAGTTATGAGGAGTTTTAGTTTGCGAGCAGATATGGATTCTCTAGTCTAAAATAAACTTTGAAGTTGTTTATTTTACTCAATTTTCAAGATTTTTTGAAAAGAATAAAATCGTAGGATGTAGATTGTTTATGACAACATTACAATCATTGGGATTGGCATTTTTCAATTCCAAAACGAAATTCTCAACAATTTAGTATTTTGAATCATCTCTACCATTAGAAGAGATTTGGGGGGGGCTTGAGGGCCGTTTCAGGCCTATTCCCCTGACGCTATTCCCCTGACAGATCGGGAACATCTGATGTTAGAATTTTATTTTATTTTTCTGAAAATTTTAAAATGAAAAAGAAAAGCAATTTTTTTTTGTGACATGGCAGTCGTTTTGCCACGTCACATAGCAACAACGGATTGTTGCGAGGCTATTCCCCCAACCCTGACAATCCAGGGAATTCACAACTCTCCAAAGGAGCTGAAAAACATCTAATGATCTTTTTGCTTACTATTTTTTTCCTATATGTCGTACAATTCCAAATGATCTGAAAATTTTCAAGCAAGTAGCCATCTTGCCTTGAAGAATGAATTCAAAGAAGCACAACCATTTTGGAAATTTTTTCATAATGATTTGACCTTGTGAAGTGCAGCTGCCTATTTTTTCGCAAGGCCAAAAAATAGATTTTTGCCACTTCAAACGCTAATATCTTGCAATCTACACGGTGGAAATTTCTGAAATTTTTTCCGCATCTTTTCAAACTAGAGTATCACTAGATCCTATGGTTATATGTGTCCAAAAGTGATATTCTTCAAAAATTTGGTACTTGTACTAGAAATGGCAGTTTTGGAGCATTTTTTATGAGAACATAGTCAAAGAACTTTAGGGGTTAATATGCACCCAGATTATCTTCAAAAGCCTTCTCTTCACTACCTAGAGCAAATTAAGGGCATTGAACATTCCTCAAATTTAGATTGAAGAGTCCAAAAGCATTCTCTTGAGAAAAATGAAGTCTTTCTTAATCTTAATAACTAAACAGCTTCATCCACGCAATTAAACTTGCCATATTCACCAAGACCAAACAACAACTGAATTGCTCAATCTTCTTGTCATTCTATTTATTTTAGGACATCTTTGGCAATTTGGGGTGTTTATACCTTAGAGGATAACATCTATAACTTTATGTTGCTTGGATGAATAGAAGTTTCTTGAACATAGCCATGATGACCTAATATTATCGATTCACATTGTTTGACTCCTAAAAATTCCTTGCAACCCAAATTAGGTTGATCATATTTTGAAGCAGGCTCTACAGACTTTAATTTTTGAATTTTCTAATAATTTGTTTTGGAAAAGTGCAATAAATTCAAACAAAGCTAATATAAGCTTGGGCATAGAATAGGGAAATTTGAGTGTGGAAGCACAATTTATGGATTTTTTTTCTTTTGGTGCAAAAAAATGAATTTCATACAAAATATTTGAAAATATAATGATTTTTTTGGCTTCATAATTAGAACCCTATAACCGTGGATCTAAGACCATAGACGTAAACCTAACATTGTAGGCTTGAGACCTATAACTGTAGACGTAAAATTGTGTAGAATAAGGTAATTTGTAAATGTGGACTATAGAAGTTTGGAACTAGTCTTTTGTTGATATATTCTAAAATAAATTTCTACATATAAGCGATTCATAGAAATGAAATGGTAAAAAATGATACATCAAACTCTGAAACCTCAATTTGAACTGCACATGAACTTAAGTCCGTAGAAATTTAAAAAGTCCTAAATATGGCTAGGATTCCTAGGATTCCATTTTGTGAAATGGAAAGGTCTTCTTCAATAATTTAACTTCTAGTGGATGCTTCAACATTTTTTTGAAGGCAATGATTTCCACAATATCCAAAGGGATGATCTCCACGATCACCAATCCATCTTTTAAAGGTTAAAATGATGAAAAGATGCCACGTAGCAAATTTTGTAATATCAGCAAATTGATGCTTCAAGCAGAGTTTAATTCCAATATGCGTACACAAGTATATGAAATCGATATATGAAATCACACAAGACTCTTTTAACATTGCAATGGTGGAATACTATACAATGGACACAATTATGACAAGGAGCTTATAAAGGAAATTGAACTATATTTTTGTTTCAAAAATCCATCTTAACCCCTAAAGGACCAACATGCATTTTTTGCTCGATTTTTTGGCTGTGTAGAATTTTTGGGTAGGTACGTATGACTAGAAATTTCCATATTTTCTGCTGAAATTTCAACAAAAGGTGGGGGCAAAGAATATCTTTCATATGCACCAAATTTCATGACATTTGGAAATACGAGTCAAAAGTTATGGCCTAATATGTTACTTTTTTCTGTAAATGGGCAGTCCGGGCAGATCAGAAAAATCACTCTTTTCAAAAACAAAAACTTGAAATTGATTTTCTAGAGTTATATATAAGTAAAAAGCTTTGAACCATCCCATTTGATCAATGAATCAAAAGCTATGAAGATTTTAAGTTTGCGGGCAATTATGGATTCTGTACTCTAAAATAAACTTTGAAGTCTTTTATCTTACTAAATTTTCAATATTTTTTGAAAAAAATAAAATCCTAGAATGTAGATTATTTATTACAACATTGCCAACATTGGAATTAGCATTTTTCAATTCCATAATTAAATTCTTGAAGGTTTTGTATTTTGAATTATTCTCTACTACTATCTACTTACTATTTTTTTCCTATATGTTGTAAAATTCCAAATGAAGTGAAATTTTTCAAGCATGTAGCCAACTTATTTAGGAAAAAGAATCCGAAGAAGCACCATCATTTTGGACATTTTTTCATCAAAAATTGAGCTTAGGAAGTGCTGCTGCCCTGTTTTTTGCAGGGCCCAAAAAATGGTTTTGGTGAATTTGAATGCTTATATCTTGCAATCCACGCAGTGGAAATTCCTGAAATTTTTAACATATGTTCTCAAGTCATCATACTACAAGATCCTATGGTTACATGTGTCAAAATTTTTTTTTTTTCAAAAATTGGATACTTGTACTAAAAATGGCAGTTTTTGAGCATTTTCAGTGAGAACATAGTCATGGAACTTTAGGGGTTAAGCATCTCACAGAGAATCTTATCAATTCCACATATATAAAGCATCTAAATACATTGTCCAATGAAGTTTTTGTTCTGAAATTATTTAAGGCCAATTGACAAATTAATTATTAATATTAAACCAACTCAAGCTTGTTGTTGAATATTTTGTTAGTATACAAAATAAATTAAATATTTTAATAAAATATGTAAATCAATCATTTCTACTTCCTCCAATGCCTTCAATTTTCAAGTGGATTACATTTGGTTATCATGGCCAAAAATTCTTTATAGATTAGCCTCAATTTTATTCTCCATTCACTTTAACTCACTTTCTAAATTCTTCCAAGTTTGTTCAACCTTTAAATACCTTTTTAAGTTTCTAAAACAAATCTTCTACATTCTCATCTATCCATTCAAATGCACCAATGACCATGTAAATAATTAATCAATGTCAGCTTAGTTAGCAAGGTTGAGGTTAAAAGCCATTATGATGAAATTCTTTTCATCATCCTTACTTCTTCTAAAATGACTTCGGGATAGTCAACATCCTCTATAAGGAAATAGACATAAACATCATTTCCAAAAAAATAATTTTTTTCATTTAATTAATAAAAAGTAATACTAAAGAAAATCATGTAATAGAAAGTAATTGTTTCATCTATTCAGCTCTAAATGAATACTTGTTGGCACCAATATGTATTGTTTGAGCCACAAAGATATCAAATTTTCATAAAACAAAAATTTAGCTCTCTAAAACAGGACTTGTAAATCACCAAAGCCCTAAAATTGTATCCATTGGCACTCATAGTTATCTTGAAGGAGACCCCGAAAACTCAAAAAAATATAAAACAATCACTTTTTTTTATATCTTCTTTATGAAAAAAATTCTCGTTTTGGCACTCTCGAGTCTTACTTTAACTTGAACTAGAGACCAAAAAATCCAATAATATATATTATATAATAAAAATTGAGAATAAGTTTAAAATAAGATTGCTTGTCCCAACCTTTCAAAGAAGGGAAAGTGCCCATACTGACAAGCTACTTTGAGAGGCAGCAAAGTTGGGAAACATTTGAATTGATTTATATATAAATATATATAATTCAAGGTAAAAATGTCAAAATCATCCCTAAAGATCCTATTGGTTCAAAAAGGTTTTACAAAAGAGACATGACATTAAAATACAAAAATTTCAAAAAATCAATATACTTTACCTTCAAATACTGATGTTGCAAGAAAAGATGCTGCAAGTGCCAAATAATGACCCTGTAAAACTTGTAACCAATAAAATTTTCAAGAAAAAATCTAAAAATAAATATATTTAATTCAAAGATAAATTGTTGTTAGATCATGAGCTTCACAAAAAACTTGTTGATATTGACAAGGTCCCTACAAGGCTTGGAATCCTTCAACATTTTTCCAAAAAATTATATATAAATAAATATAAAAAGTTTTAAAATTTTTAAACTTGTTGTAAAAATGTAGGACTTTGGAAAGCCTATCAATATCAATAGGGTTTCTAAAGGCCCAAAGTCCTACAATAATTTTTGAAAAAAATCAAAAATGTTAAAAAAAATTATACATATTTGTGAAAGTTGAAATTGTAGCTTAGGCCTTGTCAAATTATTGTAGACATCATCTTTATGAGTCTTTGAGAACAACTACAACTTCCATAAACAATAGTTTGTTTTATGTTTTATTTATTTATTTATTTCAAAACAACACTTATATTTTTGTAAAGGAAAACTCTCATTGGCATTCTTCCTAGAAAGTGTGACAATGTTGGTATGTATCCTCTTTGCATTTATGTCTTGATTGCAACTTGGGATGTTCTGAGGGCTATTATCTTATAGCAAAATTGGTGTGCTAGATGCAAATTATTCATTACTGGTGAAACTATCAACTCCATTAGAATTTGCCTCTTTACTTGAAATGATACAACTTGTTTGAAAATAGTTAGGAAAAATCACATTTTCAGCTTCATTGATGAGTGTATGGATGACCGTCATGCCATCATTTAAACTAAGTTTAGCAATACATAGTGTTCAAACAAGGTATTATACACTAGTAGGCTTTACACCTCTAGGCGGAAATTCTCTCCTCCTACCTTCAATCTAATGATCCTTCCTAGAAAATCAGACTAAGCTCTATTCTTTATTTTCTTTAACCCCTAAAGTTCCGTGACTATGTTTTCACCAAAAACGCTCAAAAACTGCCATTTTTAGTACATTCACCAAATTCTTGAAAAAAAATATTTTTTTCCATATGTAACCATAGGATCTTATACTAAAGTGTTTTGAGAATATGTGGTAAAAATTTCAAAAAAATCCACCGTGTGGATTGAAAGATATTAACATTTGAATTGACAAAAATCCATTTTTTAATTCTTTCCAAATGGTTAGATTTCATCTTAGAAACATTTTACACAAAAATCAGTAGATTCTATAACTTGTTGCTCTCCATAATATGTTGAAGGAATAAGTTAGGAATACATACCAAAAAATTCAAAACAAAAAAATTTCATATTCATATTTAAAAAAAATAGTAAGTGGAAAGAGATAAAGTATGATTCAAAATACTAAATTGTTAATTATTTAGTAATAGAATTATAAAATTCCAATCTAAATGGATGTAATGTTTTAATAAACAATCTTCATCTAATGGCTTTATTTTTTTTCAAAAATATTGAAAATTGAGTGAAATAATGGGCTTCAAAGTTTATTTTAGAATAGAGATTCCATAACTGCCCGCAAACTAAAATTCTTCATAACTTTCACTTCAACTATTGAAATGGAATGGTTCAAAGCTTTTCACATACAGATAAATCTAACAAATCAATTTCAAATTTCTGGTTTAGAAAAAAGTGATTTTTTTTTATCTGCCCGGACTGCCCATTTACAAAAAAAGTAATATATTAGGCTATAACTTTTTATTAATATTTTCAAATGTCATGAAATTTAGTGCATATGAAAGATATTCCTCGCACCCACCTTCTATTAAAATTTCAGCTCAAAATATGGAAATCTCTAGTTACACGTACCTGCCCAAAATTTCTATACATCCAAAAAATGCATGCCAGTCCTTTAGGGATTAAGTCTCATTGTTTGTTTCAAAAAAGAAAGAAATAATGGCAATTACACTTTAAGGCCCTAAGATTGTAGTGGTTTTAGGAAAACAACTAAGTAATCTTAAAAGAACACTTTTAAAAAGAATTTTTGGACAACTACAGTTGCACCTCAAGACATAGCGTCAGTACTGATGCTATTCCTATGGGGACTTGGATACAGCTGCAACTTTCAACAAAAAAAAAAAATAAATAAACAAAAATTTAAGTTGTAGTTGTATTTGGAGGCTTGGATACCTCATTGGCACAAACGGTATTCCTAGAGGGGCTCGGGTATACCTGCAACTTTCAAAACAATTTTTATATTTATTTATTTATTTATTTATTTATTTATTTATTTATTTATTTATTTATTTATTTATTTATTTATTTATTTATTTATTTATTTATTTATTTATTTATTTATTTATTTATTTATTTATTTATTTATTTATTTATTTATTTATTTATTTATTTATTTATTTATTTATTTATTTATTTATTTATTTATTTATTTATTTATTTATTTATTTATTTATTTATTTATTTATTTATTTATTTATTTATTTATTTATTTATTTATTTATTTATTTATTTATTTATTCCAGCCTATGCGGCGCAAAACCTATTTCTGCGGGGCTTGGATAAAGCTGCAACTTAAACTCTTTTTTGAAACTTCATTAGCACCGATGGTATTTTTAGGGGACTTGGATACAGATGCAACTTTCAAAAAAGAAAAAAAGTTTTTTTTTTAAGGTTGCATTTGTACTTGGTGTAGATAACTGACTTTGATTTTTTGTTTGTAAATTTTGAGTGAATTTTTGGTGTATTTTGTTCTATTTAGGCAGTTTTTTTGGTTATTGTGATCCAATTTGGTAGTTTTGTAGGTGTTTTACCATGTTGGAAGTTCAATTTTTGGGCTCAATTTTGCATAAGAAATTAAAGTAATATTCCAATTAAGTGTCATGTTGACCATTTGTGGATTTTTAGTTCGGATTTTGATGACCAAGTTCATTTGCTTGGGTATTTGTCCTAGTTGGAAATGATCTAGATGTCAAAGCCAAGTTGGAAGTGAATGTAGGAGTTGTCATAGTTGGTTGTATTTAGGTTCCAATTTGGGTGGTTGGAAGTTGTTAGGCCGTCTTTTCCAATTTGGTAACCGCCCACTTGAGTTTCCTATTAAGGGGTGTCTGTTTTCACCCATTGTTTTGAACGTTTTTTTCAGTGTGTATCCAGCTAGTCAGGTTGTTTGTGTTTGTGTGTGTTTTGTTTTGATTTCCAAATTGGTTCTTGGGTGGTGTTAGAGTGTTAGTAGTATCACAAGAGTGATCCAGGAAGTGAAATTAAGTTTGTGGTTATGTCCTAGTTAAAATGGAGTAGAATTGAATTGGATTTGCAATTGCATGAAGGTGTGCCAAACCAAAGTCAAATTGGATGTTTATGCTGATGTGTGAGGATGTATAAATGGTGGAAAAGTTGCAGAAGTTTAAGTGTCAAGTGAGAAGATGATTGTGAAGAAACTGAGGAATGAATGTTCAAATTGTAATGGTGACTTGCTCACCAATTCGGATTAATGTGATATATTTTTAGGCCAAGTGAATGTGGTGTGAGTGATGTGCATGTGCTTCATCTACTTGGTTGAAGTTTGGAAGTATTATTTGTGAGCTTAGTTGGAAATTACTATGCGTACTATGTTTACAGTATATGTTTAAACCAGAATGTGTCAATTATAGGAGTGTTCATTGTATGGTAAAATTTGATGTGAAGTTTGAGTGGAATTAGTAGTGTTGTTGTAGTAATGTTATTGGCTATGGAATTCCAAGTTGGATTAATGAATTTGAATCGAAATACTTTGATTCTAGTTATAGAATCTATTAGCATAGATTCCCTACTTGACCGTCTCCCTTGGAACAAACTTATTATACTAAAAGGATAATTTTCAAATAGGTCATTATTCTCCTTCAACACTTGAGGACTCCTAGATACCTCGTTGAAGCTAACGTTATTTACATGGAACCTTGGGTGCAATTTGTAACTTTACCAACCAAAATTTTAAAACAATTTTCTTTTTCAAAAAATTGTAGCCTGCTCCATGTGTGGACACCATGAACGCCGACAAGGTTTCTACACATATACATATTTTATAATAAAAAAACAAAAAAACAAAATTTTACAATTGCATTTTGAATCTTTAGGGTTGTGTTAAGAAATTTAATTAAAAAAAAATTATTAAATTTTTTAGAAATTTCTTTTGGAAAATTACGTATCAACAAATTATGTACAAGGAATTGCAATAAGAATTAGAAAAAAATATTATTAATTAAAAAAATATTGGAGGTTTACAATGATATAAGGATACATTTTGGTGCAACATTATTATACATAAAAAAAATTTGTTTTTTTTATCAATAGTACTAGAAATCTCTTAGGGACTTGATTCTAGGAATTGGTATTGGTTGGAATAGTGAACATGCAAAGAAAAAATGAAATTATTATTTATTTTTATTTTTATTTTTATTTTGAGCTAAATTTTGGTAGTGGAGAACTTGTTAAGAATACCTATTGGTGCAAACTAGAGTGCAGTGAGCACCAATGACAACATCTGAAAGGTTAAATAATTGCATATGTTTCCATGTAATTTAAATTAATGAAAGATTGTTTGGAATGGTCTAGAAATGGATCTATCACTTGAGATAGAGCTTTAGTGTCAAAAGCGTGGTTATATAATCATGTCCAATAATCTTATAAATTGCTGATTGTGCCATTCAAAAATTTTTGCATAATATAATACACAATTGCCATTTTTTGTCTTGCATAAGTGACATTCAATTCTTACACAATTCCAATCAAACATAACAATTCTCAAATTTTTAGAATCAAACCTCCATTTTGAGTGAATTGTTTGATTTGTTTCATTTTGTAATCATGGTCTTGTATGATAATTGATTGAAATACATTGGCAATTAATTTTTTGAAATTGGATTGCATAGATATTTAGGAAACATTCATACTCATATATTTCCTTCAATAAGCATCTCCAAACTTGATTCATGGGATGCTTGTAGCAAAACATGTGGAATGCTAAAATTTTAAGAATTCAATAAGCTTTTGACTGGAAGTGCAATCACAATGAAAGGAATCTAATGAGCCACATACTTAGGACACCTTCAAAAAAATACTTGTGTAATTTTAATTTTAATTATCTATATGTATAAATGCCATTTCAGATTATGCTAGTATAGCCGTGTGTTGTTGCCACAATATAATAAAATATTAAAGTAAAAATAATTTTCTAATTTATAAAAAATTCAATATCTTCTCAAAACCAAAACTCCACAAAGTAGAGTCCATGCACCTCTCCTCATAGAGAGCTTTTTACATAGTAGTAAGAATGCAACTAGGGGACCTACAGTTCTAGAGATCTCTATATAACCAACAAAACCAACAAAACCAACAAACTAAACAAAACACAAATTAAACCTCATATAAGGATATGCTTTTAATATTTGTTGCTATAGATGTCATTTAGCACATAGTGTTGATAAATCTATAGAATCCTCTCTTTCATCTTCGTCTATTAGATTTTCATCAAAACAACAAATAAATCTATTACTCACAAAAGGTAATACATCAGAGGCCATGACTTGTGTAAATTTAATTATTTAGGTTTTACTAGGAAGACTATACAATCAATGCTTGTTTTTATTTCATTGAATAGAATTCAAACAAAGGTATATTTTATACTTCTATTGTATGACAAGTTCAATATGAACAAAGCATGTGATATAGAGGATTGAAATAGTCAAATTATATTACTTGAAATATTTTGGTTTCACATCCACTAAAATAGATGCACCTATTTCTTACGCAGTTTTAGGTCCTCGACCTTCATGGTCATAGGTCTTCATTTTTCTAAAATCTAAAATTTTAAAAACAAATATTTGAAATCCCTGCTCTATGCTCTACGCTCTACACTCCACGATCATGCGGCAGTATTTTCCCAATCAACATCAATAGGATGCTTATGCACCCAACTACTTTTCAAAGGCCCTCTCATTACTATCTAGAACAAATTAAGAGATTTGAATTGCCCTCAATTTAGATCAAAGAGTCCAAGAGCCTCTTCTTGAGAGGAATGAAGTCTTTCTTAATCTTGATAACTGAAGGGCTTTATCTATGCAATTAACCGTGTCATATTCATCAAGACCGGACAACAATTGAGCTACTTGATTTTTTTTTCATTCCATTTATCCTATGACATCCTTGGCAACTTGGAGGATTTCTAACTTAGCCCCTAAAAGCCCAAGGGGTTTGGACAAAATACAAATGTGTTATAAAATATAAGTTCTAAAACTTTTTTGAAGTTTGCATCAAAGAAGATAATGTGAAGCATGAAAAGTAGAAAGCATCCGTACAGTCAAAATTGTAAAATTATTCTTAGATTTTTTTTAAATGAATTTTGAAGATATAACTTCAAAAATTCACCAAAAATACAATTTCTATTTTCAGCATTTGAATTTTTTTTGATTGGTTAGAATTGTGGTTTCTATTGATTTGTGAAAAAATGCATGAGATCTAGTAATGAAAATACCAATACTTTTCCCAAATAGTAAGTTTTTCAACACTAGGCAAATCTAGATACTTTGTGCTATTTCTCTTGTAGTTTTTGTTTGACCATAGTGATCTGAGTTTTGAGTATAAATATTGATAGACAATCCAATCTTTTGCAAAAAAAAAAAAAAAAAAAAAAAAAAAAAAAAAATTGTTTTTTTGCCTGAAAGTTTTGCCCGAAGTCGGGTAGCGACTATAAAATGGTCGCTTGAGCGCTTAGGGGTTAGAGGATAACATCTCTTTATGTATTTTGGATGTTTCTTGAAAGTATTATTGGTTCTCGTTGTTTAATCCCTAAAATTTTCTTGCAACCCAATTAAATAAAGTCAATCAGACTTCAAATTTTTGAATTTTTTTATTGATTTTTTGGGAAAAAGTGCAATCAACTCATATCTAATAGGCGCTCAAGTTTCATAGAATTTCAACCTATGAGTAAAATGTTACAAGTTTTTGTCCTCAGATTTAACTTTTAAAGGACCAACATGCATTTTTTGGCTATATAGAAATTTTGGGCAAGTACATGTGACTAGAGATTTCTATATTTTGGCCCAAATTTTAATAGAAGGTGGGGACAAGGAGTATATTTGATATGCACTAAATTTCATCACATTTGGAAATGTGAGTCAAAAACTATGGCCTAATATGTTATTTTTTTTTGTAAATGGACAGTCCAGGTAGATAAAAAAGAATCACTTTTTTCAAAAAAAAAAATTTGAATTGGTTTTCTAGAGTTATGTATACATAGAAGCTTTGAATCATCCCATTTTTATCAATGAGGCAAAAGTTATGAAATTTTTTAGTTTGCGGGCAGTTATGGATTTTCAGCTCTAAAAATAAACTTTGAAGTCCTTTATCTTACTCAATTTTCAATATTTGTTGAAAAGAATAAAACCCTAGGATGTAGATTGTTTATTTACAACAATGCAACCAATGGGATTGTCATTTTTCAATTCCATTATAAAGTTCTTGATAATTTAGTATTTTGAATCATTCTCTACCACTATCTACTTACTATTTTTTTTCTATATGTTGTACAATTCTAAATGAAGTGAAATTTTCAAGCATGGAGCCAACTTGTCTAGGAAAAATAATCCAAAGAAGCACCACCATTTTAAACATTTTTCATCGAAAAGTGAGCTTGTGAAGTGCAGCTGCCCTGTTTTTTGCAGGGCCAAAAAATCATTTCAAAGAATTTGAATGCTTATATCTTGCAATCCACACAGTGTAAATTTCTGAAATTTTTACCATATATTCTCAAGTTAGCATAATACAAGATCCTATTGTTACATATGTCAAAATTTTTTTTTTTCAAAAATTGGATACTTGTACTAAAAATGGCAGTTTTTGAGCCTTTTTGGTGAAAACATAGTTATGGAACTTTAGGGGTAAACAAGATTGGGTTGGTGAAAATTCTTTCTCAATAATTTTTTGTGTAGAGATGGTTGTATAGAATCATGTGTATACAAAAAAATAATCCATTCTCTTTTGATGAGTTAGATGAATGGTATGAGGTTTTGTAATAAGTGAGCATGCAAGACTTCTTTGAACATAATTGGCATATAAATTTCATTTTTTCTTTGATTTTTATTCTTTTTTAGAAAAGCGATTCTATAGGGTGTGGAATTCATACATCAACTTTCCTACTAATGGAATTTTAAAAATTCTATTCTATGACAAAATGATAAGCAACTCAAATTTTTCTTCAATCCAATGACTCGATCTATTGTTTATTTTAAGAGATTAATCAATTCAGCATAAATTTGGTGGAGTAATACTAGACTTATATGTCTACAATTCATCTTCAATCAAATGTAGAACCATATATAGAAAAGATATGGATTTTCAAAGTGCAAAGTTGAGGCCATTTGTACCCTTCAAAATATTTAAACCACATTTGGGCATTATAATCTCACAAATTAATGGTTGTAATTACATGAAACTTGAATAGCACATGCATATGCAAGTTAGGTTATACATCCACGGGTTAGACTGTAGAAAGGACTAATTTACATTGAATGGCATCTACCATCTCAAATTCTTTGATTTGAGAACTAATTAGTTACAACTTACAATGTAGGGTGAAAATTTTTGAGGTTCACTAAGAACTTGTTGTGCCTTAGTATAGTGCATTTACAATATGCAACAATAATTCTTGAGAATATTGGAATTTTTTACTATCCATTTGGAAGTGGTTTTCCATTTTCAGCATTGAAAAAATACCATATCTTGATTTGTGATTGAAGGCACTAAATCATTGTTGACTCCCATGTAAAACCTCATGTGAGGAAGAGAGAAATGATGCATTTTACACTCAAGGAAATCAAAAGAATTTCATTGTACATGATTTCTTCTTTCTATTGTCTTCCTATGCTGTCTTTCTCAATATGTTTCATTTCAATCTACGTAGATAAGTTTAATTTAAGGCTCATCAGATACAATACAGGACAAGGGGATTTTTGTGCCTAGGTCCTAGGACTCTACCTTTCTAGTCAAAAAGCTCTAAATTTGTCATAGTCTTTAAGATGTAAGCTCGTTTGGTATTGGGAGTGGTATATATGTGTAGATGGGCTAGTTGATTTTTTGCAATGCCTTTTTGATTTGGAAAGTTTAAATAAATACTATTATAGACCTTAGATAGAACTTTCATTTATAAAAAATTCATTTGCTCATTTGCTTTATGGATTTTTGGTCCATTTGCTTGCAATTTTGTTGTGTTGTATACTTGTATTGAACTTGTCCAAATTTTAAATCAAACTATATGTAGAACAAAAATGCAAATGCAATATTATCATTCATCTTTGCTACCACCAAATTAATTATCAAGATTTTGTGATAGTGAAAATCTTACTTTATTGAATTTTCAACATAAGATTTACAATAGAAAATTCATTCAATCAATGCAAGAATTCAAATGATTCCTTTGAAACTCAATAGCTCTCAAGCCATCCAAAAAAATCATCAACAACAGTGCATACCTTCACTAACCCGTAGTAAATAAGAAAGCAATAACAATGGAAGGAAAATAAATCACTTGGTATATATATATACACACGCACACATGTATAATCCAAAATTATATTTTGGACATTCATAGAAAAGGTTTTCATTTTTTTAAAAACATTCTTTGTTAAAAACATCTGCAATCTAATAGAATTCTTCATTCTTGAAAAGATAAGATTTCTTAATTGCTATGAGCTACAAAAAAATTCTAGAATTTCAACATCTAGTACCTACAATTAGAGCCTAACTATCGCGTAAACGTCTAATTTGAGCTTTTACTTGCTTAGTAATCCAACCTCACACAATTGAATAGATTGTTTCTGACTCTCACAATCCAAATGCAAACTCTTATCACCTTTTGCATTACATTGCAAAGAAGAGTTTGGTTTTGAAAAACTAAAACTAGATGATCCCATATCATATGATGAGCTTGAACCTGCATGAGTGTCTTCTAGAAAACAATCATCCACATTTTTGTTACCAATGAGCATGGCCACAACTTCGGACATTGCTGGACGCCTTGATGCAATATTGTGTAAACATTGCAACCCAACTTTGACAACTTGCTTGAATGTGGCCTCTTCTACCATTGTCATTTCTTCAAGTGATTTGTCTTTTAGATTTGGCAAATTGTCATTGGAGTGCAATTCTTGAGCCTACACATCAATACAATTCAAGAAGTGGACAAGAATCCTGTCTAGCATGAGTTTCTTCATTTGTAAAAACCTTGAAATATATGAAAAGATGTACATTAGTTACTTACCCATGGCACCAAATATCGTTCTGTTGATGGTGACTTGAGATCAATCTTCTTTCGCCCACTCACAATCTCCAATAGCAATACACCAAAACTAAACACATCAAGTTTTGTAGAAACTTGGCCATAGCAAAAATATTCTGGTGCCATGTATCCCCTACACAAACACAAAATTAATGAGGTTAGAAGCAATCTTCAATAATGCAATGAAACTTGAAGAATACAATATTTGACTATGTGAATTTATGATAATACCTTACCTAGTTCCAGCAACTTGGGATACACTCATGTGAGTTTCTCCATCATCGAATGATGGGAAAAAGAGTGCTAAACCAAAGTCCACAATTTTGGGATTGCAATGCTTGTCAAGGAGGATATTTTCTCCTTTGATGTCTCGATGTACAATGGCTGGTTGCACTTCTTCATGGAGGTACGCCAAACCTCGAGCAATTCCCAAAATGATGTTGAACCGAGTTGGCCAATTAAGATGCCCACCGCTTCTTAAATCTCCCCACAAGGCATCTTCAAGGTTCTTATTTTCTACAAACTCATGAACCAAAATTCGTTGGTTTTCTTTTATACAACATCCCTTCAATTGCACCAAGTTGCGATGCTTTATATTGGATACAACAATAATCTCACTAAGGAAGTCTTGGATTCCTTGCTCCATACTTGATTTGTTCAATTTCTTCACTGCCACATGGCTTCCATCTAGAAAGACACCCTGGCATGCACCCAGATTCCAAACACAAGGTTTTGAAGTCAAAAATCAACATTAGTCCATAACATAAATTATGACTATCTACTATTGTTGTAGAATTGAAGATGTGCAAGGAATAATGACCACAAAAAAGGAATATTGCTATCAAGTCTGTAATCAGCATGAAATAGAATTTAACTCAAGTTTGTATTGTATTAGTGAACAATATGTTTAAAGTAGGATCTTGAAATCAAGTTAGAAATATACCTTGTATACTACACCAAATCCACCTCGTCCCAATTCATTTCTAATATGAAAATCTTGAGTCGCAACTTTCAACTCAGTATATGAATAGAGATTAGGCTTCACATCCCTTTTATCAAATTCTACAAAATACAACAAATGTTTCAAACAACAACATAGATTTGAAATCATTTGAAGGAAAATTATAGAAACATTTGATAACATCAAATATAATTATTCATCAAACTTACCACTTTGTATTTTATGAAGGAATGAAATTTTTTTCTTCAACTTTCAGATTACAAAGAATCCTGTGATAAAGAGAACAATTGCTGCACCGCTCACACAAGCAATGATAATCAAAAGAATTTTGTTTGACTTCTTGACAATGGTGAGTTCCTCAACTGCCAATCCACGTGAAATAATTAGATGACAAACTTGTGAAGTATTCTAAAAATGAATGTTGTTTGATTCAAAAATTCATCACCTATAGACTAGTACATAAAATAAATTGTATCAAAAGGTTCAATGTTTCAATTTGCAAGTAACATAAAAATAAAAATGATTAGAAATTGTCTACCTCCTTAAAGACCAGGCGTTTATATTTCAAACAACAAATGAATGCAAACACTTTCCAAGCCCACACAAATGCATTCTTTCTTCTATCAATTTTATTGAAGACTATGTCTTACATATATTCTATAATTCAAAAGGTAATTATAGGTCTAGTCTCACTTTTATAGTTCAAAACATGATCCTTCAAAAGTAATTGGAAAAAAAAAATCAAATCAAATCTTCAAAAGTCATTATGATTAGAACTTAACCTTTTGGAACATAAAGGAAAAAATTATTGTGAAAATCACAAATATTCAATATACCATTGATTCTAGAAGGAATTTTTGATTTTTGGCTTAAAAAATTTACTACAAAATATTGATTTGTATACAATTTGATTTAAACTTACAATTATAAATCATATGATCTATATATTATATTTTACTACAATTATTCAATAAATTTTTAATAGAACTTGATCTACATAATGGTGAAGTTTGGCAATACTTACCTTCTATAATAGGCGATGATGCATTGAATCGACATACCAGCCATAACACTCTTGCTGTAAGACTTTGATTTGTGCAAATTGGATTTCCTCCTAAAAAGATTTTATTGTCCGACAAAATCCTTGACTCACTAAAGCATGATGTAGTATCACTGGAAGGATAAAAATGGATGATTCTATTGTATAATAGTGAAATCAACTTGATTTTGGAATATTGACATGAAATATTGGGCATATGTAATTCTCCTGTAATATGGTTGGAATCCAAAATTCTGTGATAAAAACAAACAATCATTATTTAGTAATATTTCTTGACATTTGAAAATAATTGAGGCATCAAAATTTTCATATCTGTTTCAATTGTTGTAGTGAATTAGTAAAGCACATTAATGAATGAAAACCAATCTAAAATCTAAGCCAAATGCATAACAATTTAATCAATATTTTCCACAAATTTATACATTATTAGCTTAGATTTAATATATACAGAATTCTCTATATTCAAAAATTTGTTTAAAATCACAAATGCTCATTGAAATGTAGTATCAATAATCATTGTTTAATTCTTTCAAGCCATGAATCAACAAGCACTTACATTTCTTCCAAATTTGGTAATTGTAGTAGCCCCTCTGGAAAGACTTGAAACTTATTCTTGCTCATGGATCTAAGGTGGAAGCACCCAAAACCGTCAAAATAAGGAATTCAGCATACTTGGAGGCATCATTTCAAAAAATTAATATTTTGTGGTAAAGGTGAGAGAAAATCATGAATTTTCAAAAAAAAAGATTTTTTGGGCTTGGCATGTATTTTCTATGAATTTTCAAAGTTGCAGTCCTCTAGACCACTAAAACCGTCCTATAGGTGGACCCAAATCTAAATTCTGACAAATTCAGCACTTATCCAATCACAGTGAAGAGAGGCAAACACTTTATCACACATCAAAGACCATTCAATGAAAATTTAAGGACGGTTTAATGTCCATCTAGGAACAAAGATTAGATACAAGGACGCTATTGGGTGTTTCTACCTTATATACAAGATTAAAAAATAAGTTAGTTTGTTTTCAATTGAATATACTCAAAAATATGAAACAAAAAAACGTAATACACAAGTACAAAAGAATATTTCTAAAAGAACTAATGAAGAATTTCATGTGCAACTTACATCCTTTGTATTGTTGAGCCATTGATATTTGAAAAAATTTGCGCAATGCTTGATATATTATTTGAGTCCAAATGGCTGCATATAAACATGTACAAATTTACTATTAGATACCATTATTCAAAGACTATAGAAGAATTACTCAATGCCCCAAACAACAAATTAGACAGGGAAACACTAAACTTACTATCTACATGAAATTGATTGATTTTATACAATTGTATAGTACAAATGTAGATTGATCAATAAAAGTTAAAGAAAACCTTAAAAAAATTCTTATGACATTTGTATACTTACATGTCTTGAAGACTCTTGTATTCAAAAAATTCAATTGGAAATCTACTTATAGAATTATTTTGCGCGTATCTGCAAAGGCAACAGAATGGAAGGTTATAATATAAAGTAATATAAGATTGAATTCATTAAAATTTGAAATTATAATATTCAACTTAAATAAAAAAATATCAACAAATACAAGTATACTTTAATTATGTCAAATTCAAATATTCATTAATGAAAGCATGTCAAGAAAAACTTCATCAATAAATAGTGGCATATATAGCTCTCAACTTACACGAATTTGAGTGACTCCCTAAGGATTGAAGTTTGTCCCAAAGTGGTAATATTGGTAATGAAGTTGTTTGAAATATCAACAACTATTAGATAATAGGTATAAATAGCAAATTCTCCTTTTATTTGGTTGTGGCTGACATTCCTACAATCAATGAATAAAAACAATTAGATTCAACAAATACTATAACATGCTATGTAATTTGATCAAAATTAGGGTCAAGCTAGGATATTGAGCATTATCAACCTCAAACACTCAAAATCAATTTCAAAGAATAATTGTCAAAAACTTACAGATATCGAAGATCGATAAAGTGATTAAAAGTATAGGATTTTAAAAAAACAAGGCTCATTTCCGAGAAAGAATTCCTCGATAAGTCTCTGCAGATAAAGTAGATGAGAACCAAAAAATGGCTTTGAAATATAGATTGGCAAATCGGCATGACGGTCTTGAACAATGTTCATTGTCATATTGATAAAAGAACAAATCTAAGAGGATCCAAAATGTGACATTCTAATGCTTAGAGCTTTAGAAACTAATTAGAGCATTTGATTGCCAAAGTTGAAGTCTTGGCTTGCAAGTGCTTAGGTGAATTTCTTGAAATTGAGTCAGGAACCAAATTAGAACCTTAGCACTTTAAAATCTAGGACCTATACATGTTGATCTGAGCAAACTTTAAATTGCTCCAATAAACTCTTTATTACAAATCCTTTACCATAGATACTAATCCCATGGAATTCCACCACTTGTAATGGAACAAATATGGGATTTTTATACTTGTATTTGGCGCAAATATGAGTCTTTAGTCAAGACCCGGATTTGCAACTTCTACATTATATGGCCATGATATTAATCACTTATAATGCATTTTTGTCCAATTTCAAAGGATATTGTTTTTAAAATTGAAAAAATTCTTGCAACTAATCTTTTTAAGAAGGATTACAATAATTTAATTATATAAAATGAATATTCTTTAATTAAGGACAATAATAGCATTAAAAACCTAATTGTATGAGTATTCTTTAATACATATATTATAGGCCAAGCTAGCCAACTTTCTAGTCTTTTTTTATAAAATTTTAAGGTTTTTAAAATTATAAATAAATAAATTCAAATAAATATTAATTTTAATTGGAGGGAACTTCTTGTATGGATTAGAAATATTTATGCATAGGTGTTTCAATTCTTCATATATATTGCAAATTTCTTTTTAATAAATATACAACCCAACATTTTCTACATCTCATTTTATTTAATTTGGTCTTCACTTAACTTTTTGGTCCTTTTAATTTATTATAATTTTTACAAAAGCCATTCTTGTTTTAATGCCAATGACCTTTGCAAATAATGCAAGATTTGTTTACTCGAGACTAAGAATCTTTCATATTGAAATCTAGAGATATAGGTATATGCACTAGACTTACAAGTATTCAAGCTTTTGATTGTAGGCACAATCAAGGCCAAACCCATTGCTTATGCTTCCATTGAAGGAACAATTGGAAAGTATTCTGAAGGAACATGCCACACTTGAAATTATTATACTCAAATTGGTTAAATTCTATAGATCTACAGTTATTGCAAAACATTCTGATGTTGTGCTCTATAGACGCCCAAAGCAACCAAATGAACATGAACTTGCAGCAAGCCCACGTACTTAGACAAATACTACTCACATGTCTCGAAGAACTTTAGAAGAACAGAAAAGTCCTGCTGGAAGAGGTCCGGAGAGCTTGCTCGCATTGTATATCCGTCTGTTCACAAAATAAATCAATAAGAAAAATGCTTGAAATTGGACAAATTGAATTAATTGAAAGAATCAAAGGCACATTGAGCAATTGAGCAATAACTCAACATGAGAGGGAGGTCCCATCAAATTAACTCTAGTTTGCAAACTCATAACCCGGCCACTAGGTTCGTAGTTGCTATTGTCAAATTAACACGATTCTGGCGCCAAAAAATTGATATATATATGTATAAATGTACATAAAGGTCTAAATCTAGAATGGAAATGGATTTATGTTTTACAACAAGCATTTAAAATGGTGCCATAGTATTGAAAAATTGCCAATTTAACAATATTGATGTTATGTAAACTACCCCATTCCAAATCAAAAGGAAGCAAGTCCAATGTGGGCTAAATTATATTAGTAGTGTACATTCAACTTTTGAAATGGACACCATTAACATAATTTAGCCCACGATGGGCTTTTCTCATTTGTAATGGGGTCCTTTACCTTAGTTGCAAGTAGTTGATGCAAGCTTTCCCGTCTAAAAAGGTGTACAGTCACCAGTATTTGGATTTGAAATTAAAGTGTTGAATGGCTCAAAAAATTGCTTACAAAGTTTCAAGGTGGGTCAGATTCACAATTGCAGGAGGTAGTTCACCAACAAGTGGCGTAGAAGGGTAGTCATCAGTGTCCCTGCACGCAAATGCACAGAGTTTAGTCACCTTAAGGTCATTCATCACAATTTAATTTCTAGGCCTAGAAAAGGATCATCTAACTCTAGCATGAACTGAAATTAACTGGATTGCATTCAAATCATCTATCTAATTGAGTTCACTAAATTAATTACATGGTGGCTTATTTGAAGCTCCATATATATATATATATATATATAAGCAAATTTCTTGTAATTTGACGGCTTTATTCTAGGTTTGGCAAACCAATCCGTACTCTCGGTCTTGGAGGGTCTGCAATTAAAAATCTACCCTCAAAAAAACAATTATTGTTTGGGACTTCCAAACCTTGTGCCCTAAAAATCCAAGTCTAAACTTGTGCTAATTCTTAGAACATTAAATACTTACGAGTATGTCATAAGACTTGGCAAAATTTATTTGATGTTTTTACAGTTTGGTTAATTTGTTTGTGTGTGTGACTTTTATTTACCAAAGTAACACCATTTGTAGTGAACTTTACCTATGAATGTTTAGGGAAGGCTATATTCATTAAAATGAAACAATTTGTAGTCTCATATTATCTTTGATCCTATAATTCGATGTTCAATATTGAAATTTTTTGGTAAACTAAGGCTTCAATATATTAATACATTTATCAAACTTTGATTATTTAAAGGTTATTTGTTTATAGATCTTTGTTTCATTGAAATGGAGGTCTCCAATAGCAGGGTTGAAGTCTCAATATGTGCATTTTGTCTCATTTAGTTACCTATTTTGAGCTTTTTTGGAATTTACTCTAATTGAACAAAATGTCAACATTTTGATAAATTTTATCAGTTTTTTTGAATTGTAACCAAATAAATTCAAACTTGAGGCATAGTAGAGACTTCGAGATCACATAGAAAAAGATAATACCACAATATCACTTATGAATTGAAAGATTATAATGTTTAATCATGAGGGTTGTTAAAATTGTCAAAATGATTTGAAGTCTTTCAATCTTCTTTTCAATTTTTATAAGTCAAATCTAAAATTGAGGTCACCAAAAAATATGCATAACACCAATCAATTTATGCCTTCCCAAAATCTACTCTACAATTTCATTAAATGAAACTCTAATGTGAATTTTTCTCCAAGATGTAGTGTATTTGAGGCTCATTTCTAAGAGCCCTCAACACTAGAAAATCAAGATTTGCAATTGACACAAAAAAATCTTGAATAAAAAAAAAATTATAATCATTCATTTTCAAAATCGGATGTTTGATGCTAAACTAGACTTTAAAAGGAATTTGTTTTAAAAATTAAAAAATAGTAACTTGATACAGTTTATTTGACTTCAAAGTTATGTCGACTTCAGAGTTTGGTGCTTGAGGCATTAAGGGGTTAAATTAGTGCAAGCGAAAAGAGCACTACAAGAACAGTGCTCCCTCATTCCCTCAAAAAAAGATTCAAATACCATTGTCATGAACTCACAGAACTAGTTGTACCAAACTGTTGAATTGGATCAAGTTGTTGTCCCCAGGTTGATACGTGATAGTGGAGCAACCAATCCCATGCCAACCCCAGGTATTACCACAGGGGTGTCCCTCAGAAGACCAGCCCCAGCTACTATTGAAGAGATCAGGACTAGTGCCTGCATTTAGCCAAGACTGCATCATGCTGTGCACAGCCTTTCCTGCACAGAGAGATCACACACATGCACGATCAGTTGGCTCACTCGCAATAATTTGACAAAATCGGTTCAATTAAAAACTACTAGAACAAAGTCTATAGAGTCTGTTTCAATGCTGCATCAACAGAAAAGGTTTCATCAAACTGCAAGGTTAGTTGTATTGAGATGATGTTTGAATGTCATTAGGGTTTAGCGAGAACCAATGAATCAAAAGTTGGGTGGATGGGAACGTGACAAATGAAATAGTGACACAACTTGCATTTAATAGAAGAGATAAGAGACAGGCCTCTGAACTACAAAATCTAGGAACCAAGGAACCAAAGCGGTTTACACGTCCATCTGCAACTGTACCTGAAAGTTTGATCTGAAACCTTATTTCTAGACCCATTTAATCTACCTCTAATAGTTTGCAGTTACAGACAGCCAGAGTACATCTAGGCACTTGAAAGTCTTTACTGGCATGGCAGCCCATCATGCCATGGCATTTTGGCACACACTGTTTCAGTTGCTCCATTGTAGGCTCCATTGTGGTGGGTGGTGACTTCTAGCAATTTTTGCAGTGAATGAATGCCACACTATATACATAGAATGAACAGTGTACTCATTGATTGTAAACAAATTGGGCAGATAGGCAGGGCGAGCCACCAATATCATGGACGCTTTAAAATGGCACGATTCCTGAGCCAAATCTACACAAAGCTCAAAAAACAAGGACAAGTCACCCGTCCTGAAAGGTGCCAAGGTAGTGGAGGACCGCCCATGAAAAGAACATGAAAAGAGCTTGACGTTATTGAGTTATGATGAGCAAATTAAATCAAGAAAAAATTCTTGTACCTTCGAAAGCCTGATTATGGATAACGTCTTCCTTAGTTGCATTGCCTTGCGAGTGAACCCCCGCCATGGCAGCCATGGCACAGAACAGGTGAAGCCAAAAAAGCACGTTCCATCCCATGGTCGAGAGATCGACTCCTCGACCTCCCCTCGATCGAGCTTCCTAGACAGTTCCGCGGACTGGAGCGACTTCCAGCAGTACACCGACACTCTCTGGAATCGCTTAACTTCAGTACTTTCTGTCCACCGTAACGGTATCCACCGACGTCAACTTCGTCAAAGAGGCGGAAACTCACGAAGTTGGCATTTTCCAGACGCTCGTCTACAAACTGTAGATTATACCAGTCCCACTTTTACAGCACTGTCACTCGGATCATGTCTGAAGAGAAACTCTGACCCGAACATCGATCGGTCAAGTTCAAGAACAAACTGGATCGATCCGCACGTACAGCTGGATGCAATGCGGGAGGTGTGGCAATTCTACCTGAACATGCTAAAATAGGATATCTAGATATTGCACTAATCTTGCTTTGTACAACTGCATTACTAGGTCGAGAAAGCTAGCTAGTACGCGAATCAAACATACTCTTACTGCAAGTTCACCAGTCTGCGACACTAGAAGGTGCACTCAGGAGCAGGTGGAATCGCAGGCAATGCATCCGTCGCTAAGTTAGCTCGCTTGTCTTCTCTCTTCAATGATCCCTTTCTGCCAGGGCTTGGAATTGGCCACTTAGCCTTTACCAGTCGAAGATGACTACCGTACTGCTAATACAGTGTTTTGTTTTGTTTTATAACAAATGGAACGGAATTTCATTGCCAAGATAAGGTACGACCATCAGCCACAAGTGGCCTGGCGGGACTGCTAATTACTTACAGTATTGAAATTCTGATCATCGCAGTCTCTGTAAATAAGTGAAATCCTGCTCTCGTGAAGCTCCACTCAATAAGTCAATATGCAGGTATGGAGTCTATGGACTAACTTAAAGACAGGTCAGAGCAGTACGTTGTGCAGCGGTCGTCCCCATGAGTGAAGGTGGCAGAGGGACCTTCCAGCAGGCTAGACTTTGAGGACCTTGCAGCAGGCTAGACTTTGAGAACCTTGCAGCAGGCTAGACTTTGAAGGCATTGAAGTATATAGAATGAAATTACGCAAGTAGCTCCTGGCATGGCAGGGATTTTCTTTACATTTATTTAAGTCAGTGAAGAAAGCGATCTTCATTGATGTGATACAGTTGACTGCATCTATAGAAATCGATGGAACATGTAAAATGTGGATGAAACTTCAATTGTTTATTCATCCAAATGAGTAGACATTCCTAAAAGAAATACTGATATATATATTGTCCATAGAATATGCAGCAAATCAGAAATTTCATTTAATAAAAATAGAGAAATATATTGCCTAATATTCCTTCAAAAAATATTTGATTAATTTTGAATGAAATATTGAAAAAAAAACACCACTGGCTCCTAGATTCAAAGCAGTGGTCTCAAATTCAATTTGGAGGTTTATCTACATCTACACTAATTGTGAGGGAACTCAAGGGTCAAAAATTCTGCCAATTGTTATTCTTGGGGTCTAGCTTGCAACGGTTCTTGAATTAATTTAATGTAGTCACTAATTTTTTGTGGGAGATACAAAAGAAGAGCTACAAATTAGTAAGAGTATTTTAGAAGAAACTGCAATTTCAATTCTAATTTTTTCACTTTGAGGGGACATGGGCAACTTGTACAATATACAGTGCAAGAATTTGCTAGCTGATTTACTTTCTATTCATTAGGGAGCGGTTTTGGATATGTGCACGATATGGGTTCCAAAAAGGAATGTCTCCCTAAAACAATGTCAGTTTTTGACTCATTCAATGTGTGCTAGAAATTATATATTTTTAATTTACATGAATTTAATGACAAATTCATGAAAAATTTGTTACACTCCATCCAAAATACTATTGAGGTGGAAAATTGAACAATTTTGATATTCCTTTTCATTTATTTGTTGTCAAATCCGGAACTGTCTGCATTCTGGATTTGAGGCAAAAGGAACAATCCGGAATACCAATTTATGGAGAAATCATTCATAAACATGATATTTAGCTAAAAGAATATTTGAGTTATATCCATGTTTAATTTTAACTCTTAATTTTATGTATTACTATATTTCCTTATTTATGAGAACTTTCAAAAATTACAAATTTTTACACAATTTTTACACAATTTAAAAGGACTATGATTTCATAACATCTTCCTCCTAAAATCATATGACATCCTTAAATACAAACTTAATAAGGTGCATGCCTAGTTGTTTTAATAAAAAAACCTTAAATATATGATCCTTTCACTACTATAATGTAATCAGGTGCTGAATATGTTAAATTAGGAGAAAATTCCATTGCTAAATTTGACCTATGTAGCACATGATTTTGGTGTACCAACATGCCTTCTATAACACCATGTAATTTTTGTAATTTTCCAATATTGTTTTCATTTCCGGAAGGATGTTTTTCTAGAGTTCGGAGAGTTCGGGAAGTGATACGCATATCATGCCATTGCCCTTTTATCTAATCTTTGTAATGTTAGACAGCTGAATAGCGCTACTAGATGTCATTGTCTTACTTGACTTTTGGTTTTGGCGAACACTAAATTTTTCCTACAAACTGCACCTCAGATTGTTTATAAGACTTGTTTTTCTTGGAACAGTCATATTCGTTAAATGGTGCATTTCAAAAAACTATAACCACTCACAAGCTAAACCTACTGCTTGATTGATAAGCTCAAAGAGGTACCAACAGATTCATGTCTTGTCATTCTAAGTAAACGAGTTAAGACCAGGAGAGAGGGTAACATGTATTAGGTAGGAGCATGTACCGTAAGTAGGAGACAATGCGTCGGAGACTCAAGCCTGAAAGCCTGAACAAGACATTCTTGGGTTGCTGGGGAATTCAGATCTTCACAAGTGGGGACCCAATATGCTGTTGATGACATTACAGAGGAAAATAGAAGGTAATTTATACATTTGTGCAGCCAGCAAAACCTCATATTTATTCTTTTGACAAATTTCAGTGTGCTATGATATGACATTTGAGTAATGAATGATCCAAATGAAACTAGGAGTTTCGACTTCTCAGATGTGGTTATAGTTGCCCACTTGAAACTTGAATGCTCTTAAATTTTTCATTTGAGTTTTCAGATGACTATCTCGAACCACTCGCCCGAAACGTAAGCTTAGCCCTGAGACGATCGAGAATCTCGACCTGTTCAAATACCAGGCTGATCGAGAGCCTTTTCAGCGGTCTACAATCTAGGAAAAACATTAATCTGAAATTCCAGGAGTCTCTCCAGTCGCCAGTCGCTCCATTTCCAGTAGTGATCACTTTTCCTTAGAATTCATCTTAACTTTCTTACGTAAGACTATTAGTTTTCATGAAGCGAAGTGAACATAAACATTGATCAGATAACCGAATTTGTCAAATTTGACTTGAACCGAACTCGGCAGTAACATTTCAGATTTCAGATCCAACCTTTGCTGAGTTACTCACGAGACTACGAAGTCAACAGAGTTCTAATCAAGATTCATTTGGCAATTCTACAGATTCGTAACAGAAGTAAATCTAAAAAGAGAGCAGAAAAGGCAGACGCGGACATTACATGCTTCCGGTAATCTTCCTCAGTAATGCCCAAATGGGCAATTTCATTAAAACTAGGTATGAAAAAATCAATTTTCAATGTTGGAATTGTTTCTGTACCCAAATCATAGGAAACAAACTTCCAACGGCAATGATAGAGTGGAAGAGTCTCCGAAGAATCCGAGTGCACCACAAACCAAGAGAACTCTAACTGGAATTGTGACGGTAATATCCCTAAGACATAATGTACAGAGCAGAGTGAACATTGATACTAGTTTTGCACATTATGTCTCCATGAATACGACCATAGCAGCTCCACCACCACTACCATGGCACTTAAACTCATTACTCCACATTATTCACAGAACTTGTGCATAACCCTTTACGCAGCTTCCTTCTAAATAGAAGTAGAATACGGACTACAGTTCCCATTGCAGGCCCTCATTTTTGAATGTTTTTACTTACTTTTCAACCATTGAAACATCAGTATCATTGACATTTTCATTGTTGCTCATCAGTTCCTGGCCAAGCGAATGTTTTGGTTGAAGTGGTTTTGGCCGGCCTTGAAGAGGTTTTGGCTAAGGGCAAGAATGGCACGAGGATCAAAGGATTGCTTGCTCTCCATGAAAGCTGCCCACTTGGAGTCAAAGTGGCGCCTCTACTGACATATGTGCTGGTGCTTGGGCAAGTACTATTTGCCTCCCAGCTGCTCCGTGATTTTGAGAATGCTCTCGGTGTCTTGCATCATCTTGGTGCGCAAAGCTGCGTTTTCTGGCAATTTGTTGCTCAAAAATGCCACCATGTAAAAGGTCTCCTCGGAGCCTTCCAGGATGGCTACTGACAGCCTTGCATCCCACCTGACAGTAACAACAAAAAGCATAGCTTAGTAAGATGAAATTCAAGCACAAGTTTAATCCTCTGTTAACTGGTTAATTGGATTCAATCTCTGGAACTAAGTCTGATACTACTAATGACATGTAGTGTTAATTAATCACCCAAAGGATGTGATGCTTAAGCTTTCTTCACAATTTGGTGTAAAGAGGTGTCTTAGTGAGGCCAACACTAATAGGCCTAATACTAAATGTCCACGTTTGGACCACTTTGGGAGCTAACATCACTTCGAACATTTAGAACAGGACGTACGTTCAATACCTATCTATGAATTGACATTATTCATGAACATTCAATCAAATGTTTAGACTTAGACTCTTGATGATATTTGGTATAACAGAAATACGGTGGTGAACATTTAGTGCTAGCCATGTTAGAGATTCTAACTGGTCTAATCAATACTAAGCATATTATCTTTATCCGTGTAGATATAATCAACCTTCTCGATAAGAAACATTCCCGCTAGAGACGTACAACTTGACATGTAGAAGTTGTCCATTTAGTGTATTACTAAACATGACGGAATTTGCCCTGGTACAAACGAGGACTATGTAATAACATGTATTTGAGTGTATAGTTCTAAAAATGTTCTCACTTGGATTTGTTCATGAGATAGACGAGCACGGGTCCGTTAAACTCCGACGTAACAAGTCGCTTGAACACAAGGCGGTCAAACTCCTCAATGGCAGAAGCCGGAACAAAAACATTCAACATGGGGTGCGGCGTCTTCCACTCACAAGCGTGCGGCATCTCCCACTCCAAAGTCGTCTTCAGCTTCATCTCGGTTTTGTGCATCTCGATTTTGTGCACACGATCAAGGAACTGGAAGTACGACGTGTCAGTCTTGAACAGAAGCTCACGGAGTCACGGTGGAAACGCAATGGCTCCAGCATGCTCTCCAACACCTGCAAAACAATCACCAAAATTGCAAAAGATTAGCACCCTCTGTCAGTCAACCCGAAATCCATTCCAGTCCAACTTCTCAAAGCTTTCATCACGAGAATCTCACAATGGGTTCCAAGCTCTCCCTGAGTTTGGTACAGTTGCAGAAGAGTTTGGCGAATGCGCTGAAGACTGCGAATGTGATGATTCATGTATAGTACCTGGTTTAGAATTTGCAAGTCGGCGACGGAGTGAGCTTTGGTGACTTCCAGGCAGTACATGACGGCGCCGGCTGGGGATTCTGGCCGCGTTAATCTCTCTCTGTGATCGAGAAGGCCTCGCTGCTCCATCCGTTAATGGGATTTCCATTTTTCACAACGACAAAACCTTCAACGTAGTCAAAGGTGGTGCTGGCGCTGATCAGAAGCTCCTAATCGACTTTGAATGTGGCGATCTCGGTGTAGAGCGCGCGCATCCCCCTTTCCTGATGGGCACTAAAACAGGATTCAAAATGGGCATCAAAATGGGACTGTAAAAAATGTGTCCGTAAGAAATGGGATACTCGCGATGCGAGGATTTCGGTAGAAGTGAAAGGTTGGGAATTGGTAATGAGACACTACACTAATGATGGTATTTAGTGTTACCCACACTACTTGCTTTCAAAATGCCATAAATTATTACTCTTGATGAATATTTTTACCAACGACATTCATTGAGAACCGCAACTTTGGAACATATCAATACCTATGCTCCTGGTAAAAATATTCATAAAGAATAATAAGTTATAACATTTTAAAAACAATTAGTGTAGATAACACTATTTACCATCATTAGTGTAGCTTAATTGGGATGTGAAGCATCTCGGTAGAAGTGTGAGTTACGCTGATTACCAATTGTATTCCCATGACTGTTACTACAAAGATTGACAGTAGATTCAAACGTTACAGTAGATAGACAGTCACACCGTTCTGTCTAACTAAATAGTGTCTTCTTCTTCTATAAGAAGACTACTCTTGGTGTACACATTTACATTCATCAATATATTATTCTACTTGATTTCATTAGCACTTTGCTCAGTATTTCACTCACATGGTATCAGAGCTAGGTTATCAATCTGCATAATGAGCACAGTAGTTTATTAAAACTTCAAAATGTGCTTCGCTCCAACTCCTCTACAGGAGTGTGCTAGCGAAGATATTTTCGAACTATTGGGAGTAGAGGAAGAGCGAACTAAAAATGAAAACCAGTTTTCCACGATAAGATTCTTTCAATATTACCTTCTAGATGGATTCTTTCAAGTTGCAAATGAATTAGCAGTTGAAGAAGTTGGACTGTCTTGGAATTCAAATCTTGAAATCATTCCATACGGAATCAGTAACGCACTTGTAGGCTACATTGATTCACAAATCAACCCGGCCAATTCGATGAGATAAATCCTCTATTCTTTGAAAATGATTCTTATGACACTGCGCCTTCTTTCCTATATCAAGAGCTTTGACTGATCAATCCTGTAGCATGGCTTCTTCACCTTCTAACAATCCTGCTTCTACCTCTACCTCCCAAGCATACTCTATATCAACTCTTACTGCATCAAACTATGCAACTTGGAGCATAAAAGTTGAAATGTTACTTATCCGGTCTGAACTATGGTCCATAGTGGATGGCAAGGAAACTGCTCCTCCTTCTTCTAAAGTTGTAGGTCTTACAGCCTGGCAGCTAAAAGATAATAAAGCCCGTGCTGACATTCTCCTTTATTGTAGAGACAAGCAGCTTATCTCATTACATCCTTTGAAAACTTCTAAAGAAGTTTGGTACCGTATAAAACAGATAAATGAAAAAATCAAATAAGGCCAGTCAAATCAACTTACATAAACAACTGTGCCAAATGACAATGTCCAAAATTGAGGATGTTATTTCTTTTTTGGAGACTTGGCAATCTCTCTTACAAGAAGCAGCCACTATTGGTTGCATTTTCACAAATTCCCAGCAAGTCAATTTGCTTCTAGCATCTTTATCTGATAGTTGAAGTTCATTTATCACCACTCAAGGCGGAATCTCTAATCTTACTTTCACAGACTTATTATCTAATCTACTACAACAGAATGAAATTAATCATTCTGTCACATCTAAACCTGATAAGATCACTAATCATGTTTTCTATGTCAAAGGGAAATTCATGAAACAGTCTGTTAGCAAATCTCATTCACGAGGTCACAGACCACTTTTTATAAAAACTAATTCATCTTCTCAAAGTAATTTAAATTCTACATTATCATGAAGTAATTCATCCAACTCAATAATCTGTCCTTATTGTGGCATACTTGGTCACAAATCAACTGATTGTAGGAAAAAGAAACGTAACTAGGCTCATTTAGCTGCTCAACCCCACAACAATAATTTCACTAGTGATGCCCAAGCTATTTATTTAACACTGCTGAGTCTATTCCTGGATCCTCCAACCTGTGGTTCCTTGATTCAGGAGCTAACCAGCATATGACACCATACAAATCTCTACTTCAAGATTCTCAACATTTTACTATCCCTTGTATTATTATTTTGGGTGATAATCACTCATATGAAGCCACAGGCTTCAGTTCAGTTCTTCTCCAACTCATAACTAGACACACATTGCTCATACCTGATATACTTTTTGTATCAGGATTGGTTCGCAATCTTCTTTCGGTTGTACAGATCACGAAGAGTGGCAACACTGTTATCATTTTTAAACAAGAAAATTGTATTATTAAGACCAAATCTTCAAGATCAGCTCTTCCCATAGAATACTATGTAAAGCAACAAGACAATTTGTATTCTTTGGTCATTGGTATCCAAATTATCGATTCTAATAATATGACTCTAAATACATTAAAGCCAAATTCAAACACTTTACTCTGGCATTATCGCCTCGAACACATTAATGTTCGTTACTTATATATTATGCAATCCAAATCTATAGTAGATGGACTACCTTCTATTCATTCTCACTTGTCTATCTGTGAAGGTTGTATTCTGGGAAAACACTCCAAATCAGCTTATCCAATTGATTCCGTAACACGTGCAACTCAGGTTATCGCTTTAATCTATACAGATCTTTGTGGGCCGATGCACACTTCATCCTTGGGAGGTGCTCTATATTTCCTCTTGTTTGTTGATGATTTTTCAAGGTATACCTATGTTTACTTTCTTCAAAAGAAATCTGCAATATTATCCACTTTTACACAATATAAATAACTAGTGGAAAATCTTATTAGCCAAAATATCTTACTTCTTCATTCTGATAATGGTGCTGAGTTTACTTCTGCACAATTCAACTAGTTTTGTATTGACTCTAGCATTCAACGCCAATTTTCAAATCCATATAATCTTGACCAAAATGGAGTGGCAAAGCAAAAGAACCACACACTTGTCGAATCTGCTCAAAGCATGCTGCAAGTTGCAAATTTACCCAAATCTTTTTGGGTTGAAGCCATTGCCTTAGCATGTTACTTGCAGAGCTTATCATTCACCAATGCTTTAAACAATACAAGGCCTCATCAATTATGGACTGGAACTCGACCTAATATGTCCCATTTAAGAATATTTGGCTATGTAGCATATACTCACATACCTGATCATCAACGCAAGAAACTTGATCACAAAAGTTTGAAATGCATCTTCATTGGCTACGGCAAACCTAGTGTTGTTAAAGGTTATCGTCTTTATAATCCAGATTCTCGTAAAATAATGATAAGTCGCAATGTCATTTTCTCGGAAGAAACTCTGCTCCAATCCAATTCTTCAAGTTTCAACTCTAGTTCTTTGCCAGTCTCTGAAGGCTTTTATAATGTTCCGGACCCACCTTCTTGTCTTATTCCCCAACCCGCGTCAGATTCTCTTAATACTGAGGAGTTTTCTTCGCCTATCTCTCCTAAAGTTGCTTCTGGCCCCTTTCCCAATCTAGACACGCCTTCACCTGACACAACTTCATCTTGCTAAGTCATCTGAACTTCTTTGAACTCCTATTCTTAGCTTAACTCTTCATCAACAAAGTCATTTACGACAAGATCAACAATCTGGTCCTTTACCTCAGCTACGCACATCCCATAGCCAAACTCGCGGCGCCTAGCAATCAACCAAGTTCCATGATGCAAATTTATTCTCTTTTGCTTTCTTAATTCATGCTGGTGATCCTAGCTCTATTTCCAAAGCTACCTGAAGTCTGGATGCTGCTCACTGGAAACAAGCTATGGATGCTGAATACCAATCCTTAATCCAAAACAAGACTTGGATCCTCGTAGAACTTCCTCCCTATAAGTCTATAATAAGTACAAAATGGATCTTTCGTTGCAAGTTTAATTCTGACGGTTCTTTATCCCGATATAAAGCCAGATTGGTTGCTCGAGATTTTACTCAGAAAGCAGGTGTTGATTTTTTCAATACTTTCTCACCTATTCTTAAAATGACTTCTTTACAAATCCTTTTTGCTTTTGCAACTATTTACAACTATCACATACATCAAATGGATGTGGTTACAACATTTTTAAATGGAATCCTTAGAGAGGAAAATTATATTCAATAACCTGATGGTTACATTCAACCTAGTCAGGAACACCTCATGTGTCAACTATTAAAATCAATTTATGGCCTAAAATAGGCTCCACGTGTATGGTACGACCTCTTTGATAGCTTTCTATTAAGCCAAGGTTCCTCAAAATGGACCTCTGACACAACTGTATATATGAAACATGCTATCAACGCTCTTTTATATTTAGGTCTTTATATTGACAATCTCATCTTAATTTCTGACAACTTGGAATTATTATCTGCTACAAAGGCTTTTTTTCACACATTGATTCTCCATGACTGACAACCAGGAGATCGAATATATTCTTGGCCTTCAAGTACGTCGTGATAGAGCTAATAGAAGATTAAAATTAACACAAGATAAATATAATCATGATCTTCTCATTAAATTTAATTTGACCACAGCTAATTTTGTTGCAACTCTTTAGAAGCTGGCATACGGTATTCTAAATATCAACATGATAATCTTTTTGATTCATCTCACCTTCCGCCATCGATGCCTTATAAACAAGCACTTGGAAGTCTCCAGTATCTTGTAACTTGTACACGCTAGGACTTGGCTTATTCAGTCAATCATTTAGCCCAATTTATGCAAGACCCAACTCCAGCTCATTGGCTTGGTGTTAAGGGAATCTTTTGTTACCTGCGAGGTACTTCTGAGCATGGTCTTACGTATTCTGTTGTTCCTTCATCTTCTATTCCTCACAAGCTATGTAGATGATGTGACGCAGACTGGGCCGGCGATCTTGATACTCGCCGTTCCATGTCCAGCTATCTTTTTCAACTTGATTTGTCATGTTTGTTATCTTGGCAAAGCCGTAAGCAGCCAGTTGTTGCTTTGTCCTCCACCAAAGCTGAGTATATTGCTGTTGCAATAGCCACCAAGGAACTAATCTGGCTGCAATCATTTATATTTTATACAAGAACTTGGTTACTCCCTTCAAATTCATAGTACAATCTACTGTGATAACCAGTCATGTATTGCTTTAAGCGAAAATCCAAAGTTCCATGATCGGTCTAAACATATTGACATTCAATTTCATTTTCTACGTGAGAAGGTACAAGCCAAGCTTCTCCAACTTGAGTATACTTCAACGTCAACAATGTGGGTTGACATCTTAACAAAATCTCTGCCCAAAGTCAAGCATCAGGCTTGCATACAAGGTCTAGCTGATACCGCTTCTTCCAACACGAAGTAAGGGGGAAAATAATAACTACTTCTTTTCTCAGAAGCTTACATCAAAGTTGTATATGTTTTCGCAAGCTAATTTTAGCTATGCAGTTGAAGGAGGCGTATTACTGCAGAGATTGATAGAAGACTCAAACGTTACAGTAGATAGACAGTCACACCGTTCTGTCTAACTAAACAGTGTCTTCTTCTTCTATAAGAAGACTCTTCTTGGTGTACACATTCACATTCATCAATATATTATTCTACTTGATTTCATTAGCACTTTGCTCAGTGTTTCATTCACAATGACGACTTGAGTGTAGCTCCAAAACGTTGCTCACTTCCAGGAGGCCACAAGACTGACACACTGATAGAATCTGAGTATTGGAGGTCTAAACTGGCATTTGTCCAAACTCTAGACTGGCATTTGTCCCTGTGACTTTGGCTAGTGGCTACCATAAGGTAAGGATCCCATACCCAACCAGGGATCGATTCCCAACCTAGAGGTGCCCCTATTTGTAATCACGGCTTAGAACATGTTTTTTACTCTTTTTTAAGGTTGGGACCAATAAGATCATAACATATGTCCTAAAGTATGCAAAAAGTAGCAAGAAAAAAAGAAGTATGAAGCTAGTTTTTGAGTGATCGGAATTGGAAGAATTTAGTAATTGGCTTTGCTTCCGGAACACTTTTTGGCTCCCAAAATTCATAGTAACTCCAATTTGGAGAATAAAATTACAAAAAATTTCAATCCCAATATTTCTTATCTTCCTACATTAGGAAAAAATTTCATCACTCATTTCGCTCATCATCTATTCCAAAATCCATTAAGTGATCAAGTATAGGATCCTTACTTTAGTGGCTTAAAAGCATCAATGGCCTACTTCATAAGCCACAATAACAACATTAGTATCGTGTAGACTTTTGGAGGCCTTTCAAACAATCTCAATGGATATTCAGCAACTAATTTTTCTATTTTTATTTTTTTGCCCTTGGGTCCTCCTAGATGGTTAATTTGTTACAATTAATATGACCTTCAATCTTCTCTCTATTTTATTTACTAGGCAATATCACATGGTGATGACCAAATCAAATTGCACCAACCGCAGTCTAGTCCGGAGACAAAATAAAAAATTGCCAAAGTACCATTTTTGTAACTATGTTGCTAAGGCCATAGACTTGTCCACCGTAGACAATATAGAATTGAAGAATCAAGGTGACCATTGGGTTGACTTAAATAATATATAAGACAACAAAAATCAAGGAACCCTAAGTATGTGTGCATAGTGCAATGTAGTTGTTTCATGATTAACCGTTGATGATGCTCTAAACACTTTCAATTGGAACTTTGTTATACTATATAAGGTGAAAACACCCAAAACCGTCAAATCATAAACAATTAAGCATAGTTGCACTTTTTTCAAGGAAAGAAACGTATTCATAGTTTTAGCAATTGTAAATCATGCATTTTGCAAAAGAAAATTGCAACCAAGTATAAGAATGATTTATTTGCACTTTGGAGACACTTTCAATTGATAGAAGTCTATTTGTCAAAAATAGATACACGGACATTTTTGGATGTTTTTTCCTTAGGTGCTTAGGACAAGGTCCAATAGTCCATCTTCATAGATGTCACATTTGATGGAAATTAGCAAAATTGGTAACTCTGTTTTTGGAATTTAATGCTTAATTGCCTAATTGACCATTTAAAGAGACTAAATTTCAGGGTTGTTTTGGTGTGGACAATTAAAGTCCTTTGACCATTTTAAAGTTTTTATGGATAGTATTAAAATTAACTATTGAAAGCTTTTTCTATACACACCTCTCTATCCAGCCATATTTGTACAAAAAAATTTGAAAAGAAAATTTTTACCTACCCAATTTGGGTTCCCAAGTAAGAATACCTTATAACTTTTGATTCATAAGTTGGAATTCTTTGAAATTTTGGCACCTACTAGATAAGAGTTTATTTCGCTTTTCCCTAGTAAAATACTAAAATGTTTAAGAGTTTGAAAGATGTTGAGCTTGCCCCAAAATATGACTGATCCAATTAAGGTTGCAAGGAATCTTAGAGGTTAAACAATGAGAACCCAAAATACTAGGTCATCGTGGCCACTTTCAAGAAACTTCTATCATTTAAGCCTCGTAAAGAGATTGTTATTTTCTAAAGTAGATAAAAAGCAAGCTCAACAGACTTCAAATCCCTGAATTTTTTTAGTATTTTACAACAGAGAAGTGTAATAAACTCATATCTAATAGGTGCCAAGATTTCATAGAAGTCTAACTTATGAATAAAAAGTCATAAGGCATTCTCACTCAAGAACCAAGATCGAGTAGGTGAAAATTTTCTTTTCAATTTTTTTGGTACAAATGTGTTGGAGAGAGACGTGTGTATATAAAAAGCTTTTGTTGATTCTATTTTGATGAGTGAGGTGAATGGTGTAGGGTGATTGCAAGAAACACCTACCAATTTGGTTGCATTCTGAGTTTAGAACGCTATATCTTTTGAACTTGGAACTCAATGCCAAAAACAAAATATCTATTTCTAGATGTTTTGAGTGTTTTTGTATTTCTTATTTTTCAAAAGAAATTTAAAATCATTTAATATTTAAAAGTCAATTTTGTTAATTTGTCACACTTTAACCCCTAAAGGCCCAAAGTCCCCTCGGGGACATTTGGGATTTCGGACAGGCTTGTGTGACTTGAAATTTTGGCCTAATTTTTTGAAACTTTTTTTGAAGATAGAAAATCACATTAGATTTCTAAAAATATAATTTTTTTTCAATCGGTGCCCGGGAGCAAGAGTTATGCCACTTGAAGGCAAAAAAGCAACTTGCCAGGCAAAAAAAAAAAAAATTGTAAAATTTCTTTTGAAATTTCTTTTTCTAAAAGATCATGTTTTTATCTACATTTTGAAGCTTTGATTCATTCTATTTGGACTCAGAATGAAAAAGTTATGGACAATCTTGTTTTTTGGACAACCTAGCATCTCATTCAAAAAACAACTTATAGAATCCATTTTTGAATGCAATTTTCAAATTTTTTCAAATTTTCTTTTTTGATAAGGTTAAGTTTGTTTGCAAGAACAATCTCGCTGTTGGAATTATGGTGTTTTAATTCCACCTAAGAGCTATTAAAGATTTAGTATTTCATTCATTTTTGGACCTACTCCTATTTACCAATTTTTTTATATGTGAAAATCAAGTTTTAACATTCTGAATTTTTTTCCCCAACTCTCAACTCAAATGTTCAACATAAAAAAATTTAATCCAATGGTGTGTAGTGCAAAAAAAATCTACAAATGGCCGTCAAAGTCATCTGAAATTGTAGGCCACAATTCAAAAGAAATTCTTTTTCCAACTTCAAATGCTAATATCTTTCAATCCGTACAGTCAAACTTCATGAAACTTTTACTACGTAATCTTAGACAAGTGAAGTACAAGATCATATGGTTAGATTCTTTAAAAAATAAAAAATTTGGTTTCTTGAGTGACTGTAGCAAAAATGGCAGTTTTCAGTGGTTTTGGAGTCAGAAAATGCCTTGGGCCTTTAGGGGTTAACATTTAGGGATTTTTTTATGCAACTGAGCGGTTTAAATTAATGATTTTTACCTAAAGTTTCTATTTCATACTCTTATAGTAGGTAGACGTGTTCCTCTTGAATTGCATCTCAAAAAACATTATTTTATATCCTCCACATTTAAATAAATAGGCCTTCCTTGCGCGTGTACTTCTAAATATTAGAGATGGTTTTGACCCCATTTTTTTGGTTGAATCTCATCATCAAGAAGTCCTCCCAAATGTTTGATTTTTAATTTCTTTGAAAATTAATTTACCTATTTTTACAAATTAAATGCCAATGTATGTATTTTCTAGGACAAACTTTTGGACATAAAATAACATTTTTTTAGATGCCGTTTGGTATGAACATATAGTAGGGATTGTCTTTTGAGTAGATAGTGGGGGCTATCTCTTGAGTGGATAGTGAAGGACAGGTGCATTTCAACTAATGCACACCTTCCTCCATTCCCTCAAAAGACCCCCCCCTTTTAATTTTTTATATTTTCAATTAAATTTTTTTAATTGACCCCCCCCCTTCCTATTTGTAATTCTCAGGGAACTGGGCACTTGCAAACAATATGGGATATGTGAGCGTATCCGTATTCTATATCTATATCGTGTTCCATATTCTATATTTTGTATCCATATCCATATTTGTATCGCATCATATATCCCAAACTAATATTCCATATCCATATCTGTATATCAAATGAGAATGAGAATCAACGGCCAAGGATTTTTCACCTTCCCAATTGAAATCAATGGCAGGGAGAGGGTCATTTTTTTAATTTCATTATGATCTGATAGTGGGGATTTTTTGGAGGGCGGGAGGTAGAAATAAGCCCATCCTGTCATCACAGGAGACAATCTCCCTACTATAGGAATATGCCACTGTATATGAACTTACAATCATTCCAATCTTCCACATTTTTATTGACAATGAGCGTGGCCACAACTTTGGACATTGCCAGTCGCCTTGCCACAATATTGAATAAACATTGCAATCCAACTTTGACAGCTTGCTTGAATGTGGCCTCTTTTGCCATTGTCATTTCAAGTGATTTGTTTTAAATTAGACTCAATAAGTTGTCATTGGAATGCAATTCTTGAGCCTATACAACAATACAAAATTTTCAATTGAGTTTAATAAGTGGACAAGAATCCTTACTAGCATGAGTTTCTTCATTTTATAAATCTTGCAACATTATGAGAAGATGTACATTAGTTAGTCTACTTATCCATTGCACCAAATATTGTTCTGGTAATGGCAATATCAAATCAATCTTCTTTTGTCTACTCACAATCTACAATACCAACATACCAAAACTAAACACATCAAGTTTAGTAGAAACTTGACCATAGCAAAATCATTTTGGTGCCATGCATCCCCTGCACAAACTCTAAATCAATGAGATTAGGAGCTATCTTATTTCATATCTTCAACAATACAATGAGTAGTTGAAGAACACAATACTTGACTATGTGAGTTTAACGTAATGCTTTACTTGGTTCCAGCAACTTTGGATACACTTCTGTGAATTTCTCCATCATCAAATGACAGAAAAAAGAGTGCTAAATCAAAGTCCACAATTTAGGGATTGCAATGCTTGTCAAAGGGGATACTTTTACCTTTGGTGTCTCAATGTACAATGGTGTGAACGTGAATTTTTAAAGTTTATTTGGAAATTGTGATTTTGGTGTGAAATGGGTTGCATTTGAATTTTATTTTGGAAAATCTATGCAATGTGAATTCGATTTCAAAAGGTGTTAATTGAAGTTTTTAAGTGTTCAAACCATAGGAACAAACATGGACGGTTACAAGTGAAGTGGTGTCAAGGAAGAAGCTTTGAATATATATAGGTAGAAATTATCATTTTGTAGGTGAACAGACAAGTGTTGTCTTGCCTCCTTTGTGTATTTGTTTTTCTATGAGTATTATTCTATGCACATTTTCTATGAGTACATTTCACGAATTATTGTGCGTATGTCTTTTCTATGAATTCATTGAAGTGTTATAAATTATTTTGTGAATTTATGGTGTATTGATTGTATACTTGAGTGAAATTGTGTTTGATGATATAAGAATAGAATATGTGTGTGATTTAGATTTGTTGGATGTGAGTGCATAACATTTAAATTCTTTGTATTGAAAACTTAATGAGTGATAATGATAATGAAATTTAAATTAGACTGTAGTAATAGTTTGAATATTAATCGTTGTGGGAAAGTTATATAGTGCTTATCCATGATGTATGAGTGCATTGTACATGAATGAAGAATTGTAAGTATGAGATTTTATTTATTTTATTATGAGAGTCTTATATTTCATGAATCAAGTTAAAATTGAATGTTGACTATTGCCATGGATAATGCAAGATGGCTAATAAATTGATAAATAAGGTTATGTAATTAATCAAAGACTATGACTAAATAAATAAATGTATTAAAGTGAGAACAATTGTGAGATGACAAGAAATATTATTTAGCAAAATCTGAAATCCTTATTATTCCATGGTTTGAATGTATGTGAGTAAACATAAATAGAAGTGTAGTCATTGAAAATTATGAAATTTTCAAGATTGATGTTTATTCATTAGGGAAGTGAAAGTAACTGAATGAAGAAAGATGTTATGAAATCAATTATGAAGATTGAATGAAAATTGACTACGGACATTGACTATAGAAATTGAAACTATTGCGTGACAATAGACTTAAAAGCAATTATATAAAACGGACTATTGCCATGAGCAATGATGCATTGAGAGAATATTATTTTAACATCCTATGTTTTGTTCTTTCTAATACTGCTAATAGTTTACAGCATAAACATGGAATTTCATCCCTTATATATTAATTGATAGATATAGTCATAGACTTTTCTACAAATTACACATAAACATTTTTGGTACTAATATTTTTTATGAGCCAAGTAACCTATTATTCCTAAATAAAATATCATTTATCTATGTGTGACCTTAGCTACTCTAAACTCTATCTAACTTGAGTCTTCTCCAAAAAGAACCCATTTTGTTACATTTTCTCTTGGTTGTTATTTCTTTTATACTACAAATGGCCGCTTGCACTTCCTTATGAAGGTATACCAAACCTCAAGCAATCCCCAAAATGATATTGAACCAAGTTGGCCAATTAAGATGCATGCCGCTTCTTGAATTTCTCTACAAGTTATCTTCAAGGTTCTTATTTTCTACAAACTCATGATCCAGAACTTATATTCATTGGTTTTCTCAGTTTATGCAACATCCTTTTAGTTGCACCAATTTGCAATGCTTTATATTGGATACAACAATAATATCACTAAGGAAATCTTAGATTCCTTGCTCCATACTTGATTTGGTCAATTTCTTCATTGCCACATGGCTTCCATCTGAAAGGACGCCTTGGTATGCACCCAAATTCCAAACACGCAAGGTTTTGAAGTCAAAAATCAACATTAGTTTCTAGCATAAATTATGACTATCTACTGTCATTGTAGAATTGAAGATGGGCAAAGAATGATGACCACAATAAAGGAATATTACTATCAAATCTATAACCAACATGAAATAGAATTGAACTCAAGTTAATACAGTATTAGACAAGTGACCAATATGTTTAAAGTAAACAGGATCTTGAAATCAAGTTAGAAATATACCTTGTACACTATACCAAATCCACCTTGTCCCACTTTGTTTCTACTATAAAAATCTTGGGTCACAACTTTCAACTCACGAAATGAATAGAGAATAGGCTTCACATCCGTTTTATCAAATTCTACAAAATATAGCAAATTTTTCAAAACACTAAATATATATGTAGAAATCATTTTTTAAGGAAAATTATAGAAGTCTTCAATGACATCAAATATACCAAATTTACTACTTTGAATTTTATAAAGTAATGAAATGTTTTTCTTCAGTTTTTGAATGACAAAGAATTCCATGATAAAGTGAACAACTTCTACACCACTTATACAAGCAATAATAATCAGAAGAATTTTGTTTGACTTCTTGACATTGGTGAGTTCCTCAACTGCCAATCCACATAGAATAGTTAGAAGACAAATTTGGAAGTATTCTAAAAATGAATGTTGTTAGATTGCTTGATTCAAAAATTCATCATCTATAGACTAGTATAGAAAATAAATTGTATGAGGAGGTTCAAAGTTCAATGTTTCTATTAATAAAAAAATAAAAAAAATAAAAAATGATTTCAAGAAGCAAAATTAAAAATCTATATACAAAGAAATTTGCAATAATTACCTTCTATAGGAGATGTTGCATTGATTCGGCACAAATTGTAATAGTTTAGTTTTGTGACATAGATAAGTACAAATTTGATTTCCATATAAAAAGACTTTGGCTTCCAACAAAATGCTTGATTCACTAAAATATGATGTGGTATCATTGGAAGGGTAAAAATGGGTGATACTATTATACAACAATGAAATCAACTTGATTTTTGAATATTGGCATGAATTATTTGGCAGATACAATTCTCCTGTGATATTGTTGGAATCTAAAATTCTGTATACAAACAAATAATCATTACTTACCAATATTTCTTAGCATTTGAAAGTAACTGAGACTTTTTAATTTTGATATTAGTTTGAGTTGTTGTGAGCAAAATGAAATACATTGATGAATGAAAATCAAATTTATTTCTGTACCAATCTCAAAAGCAAAATTTATAACAGTTTAATTAACTTTTTCTATTAATTTATTCATTATATAATAAACTATTGATTTGCTACATTAAGAATCCATTATATTCATAAATTTGTTTAACCCCTAAAGGACCAGATTGCGTTTTTTGGCAACATAACTTTTTTGGGCAGGTACATGTGAATGGAGATTTTACTTATTTGGGCTGAAATTTTTTTTTCAAGGTGTAGTCAAGGAGTATCTTCCATGCACAATAATTTTTTTTGCATTTGAGTACATGGAATAAAAGTTATAATGCAAAACATTGTTTGTTTCTCAACTGGGGCAGCAGGGGCAGGTTTAGTAACATTAGAGTCAAAACTTTGACTCAATGCCCAAAGTTGTGAGGGTAGCTAAGAGGGCAAGGTGTTCCAACCTAAGTTGGCTGGGTCCAAAATCGGGTTTGCACTGACAAACTACAGCCCAAGTAAATGCACCTACTGTCACCTTTTGGGAATGTAATTGAAGTAGTTGGGACAGCCCAAGTCAGATGACATGGACAATATAACTGCCATATCCAAGTTGATACTCACAAAGCACTTTAGGAAAGCCACCATCTGAAATTCTTGAGCAATGAAAATTCTATGACACAAATACACAACTCTTCAATGCAAAGCACCTTTTTTTTTATTAGATTAGTACATCACCATAATGTTTGTAGATCACTACTGAAATTTTGATTCTACTTGCACAATTTACCAAAAATTTTGAAAATCTGAAACTAAGATGTACTCTTTCACTAACAAGAGGAAGCGGCATCTCTATACAAAATTGAAGGCAGCCATAAACAAGCCATCAGCTGTCATATCAAGTGCAAAAGCACAGGAAATTGAAGACAGCCTCCAATTTAGCAAAGCAATCAAGAAGGAGCATGGGTTCAAAAGTCCATAATTAGAAGACATTCCTTATTTCTCCAATCACAACTGCACCTTCAGCAAAAAACTGGACATACTAGAGAGGGATAACAAAATTTGAATTTACAGCATGGATGGGTCAAGTTTGGTGAAGGCTCTTCTGCTTCTGGATGCAATCAATGTGAGTCCAATAGTCATTCAAAGATCAACAGGGGTGACAATAGTGACCTAGCACCTAGTCTCCAGAGCTCCAATCTTCACATTGAGTGCAAGTAGGTAGCAGCTTTAGTAGGTGCCTCAGTTGCAGTTGAGGAGAGAGGACTTTCGGCAGGTGTTCCAGCAACATTACAGCAGGGAGGAGCTTCGGGAGGAGTCACTCAGGAGTAGCAAGAGATCATTGAACCTGTTCATCTCCTGCAAGAACAATTGAGAGTGTTACTCACGGATCGTGAAGGGGCCAATTCTGTTCAAGTGGCAAGAGTTGTGGCACTACTTCAGATCTCACATCTGAGATCTTTGCCTATTCAAAAGGAGACATCAAAGTGGCCACGTGATCCAGTAGCGGCAAACTACAGACATCATTTTTATAGACAAGCGGCTAATGCACTAGGGTGGCAAGAAAGACAATAGTTCCACAAAGACATTGCTTTATCAAGGACAAAATGTGGCCAGATCTGCTAGCCACAACTAGCACAGCAAGTGAAAAACAAAATGCCGAGACTGTTGCGCTTCCTGAAGGGAAAGTGGGTAAGTTATTTTTTTCTTTCTGCATTCACTTCCTAGTGCTTCAACTGCGGTACTATTGCTTTCTTGGAACTAGCAGCTTTGAACAAATGCCCTCTTGCATTACTGATTGCAGAAGTTCTAGAGAGGCTATCTGTAAAAAAAAAATTTCATAAACTGGCAGTGCGGCCATACTAGCACGTCTAGATTGACCGCAAAGTTTAGGATTGTTCTTCTTACCTCTGCGCCTGGCTCACAGCTCGCCTCCAATGATGTCCCTCCATGTTGGAGTGCACGGCTTGAGGCGGCCAGGCGTGATGCTGCAGCTGCAAGAGGCGGCGGCAACAATTAATGACAACCTTGGACTCCCCACGTGGTGCATCGAATCCCCCAAGTCCCAGCCTCGAACACGCTGATCCTTGCGCCGCCGCCGCCGACGTAGTTGCCGAACTGCAGCGGGCATGGACCGGGTTCACAGGGGCGGGGCTCACCTGCGAGGGAAGTACAGACTTCGATGCAGCATCGCACATGAACGCCCACCGCGCTGACTGGTTCCCTCCGCCACCGATCGAGCTCCTGCGCGGCACCAATGAAGTCCAGACGACACCTAACTTGCACTCTACATGCGACGACTTCCTCGAGCCTGTCAACCAAGGAAACCAAACAGCGAAAGGGGTGCAACCACGCACCTTGGAGACCTGCACTCAACAGTTTGCAAGGGGCGCAACCATGCACCTCGGAGACCCGTACGCTGAAACTGAAGACCGTCGGTCGTGCACTTCGATCAGCAGGGGTGATCGATCACTCATACTGTCACCTTTGCCACCACCATCAGTATTTCTCTACCTTGAAGACAATGAAAACTTTGTCAACAACATTGGAGAAATAGAAATCGGCGACGCTACAGACGAGTTCAATGTCTCACAAGATCAAGACTTACCTAGTCATGGACGAGAGTCCAGTTGCAATGAGTTATTTTGCGGCTCCGACAGTGACACCTCCCATGACTCTTGCGCCGGCATCAGCGACTTCGATTGGCCACTGGAGTTGCTACACTCGTCCGCAACTAGACAGCGCCCAAGTTCAAGATTTCGACAGAGGCGCCAAAAACAAAGACGAAGACCCTCGCAATGCTGAAGAAATTCTATCGGACCATTACAAGGGAGAGCAGGATCCAAGGACGGGCCTTAACGCTTGCGACAGTTGGTATGGTCCAGGGCGTCAAGCAAGCTGGGAGTCCTGGCCTGATCCCGATGACGGGGCTGGTGCTGACTACCTACCGTCAAGCCAGCACGTGGCACTTGGGTAGCCAGCAGGCTTAGAGGGGCATCCCCAAGGGGAAACTTTTGGGCGTAGGGTGGTACCTGAGCATAGGGTGCTCCAGGACAAATTAGAAAACTTAGACCGATCGTTGGAAGATTTTGATGTTCTGAATGAGGGATATAATTCAGAGGTGAACATGCCAGGAAGTGAAGATGAGGGTTTTGATGTCCAAAATGACCTTGGAAGTGATGGTGGTGATGACGAAAATCTCACTAACCCAATGGTGTAAAACATCTTTTTAGAGAATCAACATGGGCACAAAATAATTCCACATACTCACCTGAACGTCTTGCATTTGTTGGCATGCCTTGCCCTAGTAGAAATTTTCGTAGAATGCCAACATTCATGGCCTTATTCTCTTTGTTTTGGCCGTTTACTCTTCTGAGGAAGATTGTGGTTGAAACAAATCGGTATGCAACAATACCAGATGAGTATGGAATTGCACCTGGAGGAGCAACATGGGAGCCATTGACCTGGCAACTTTGAAGGCATTTTTGGTGGTGTACATGTTCATGGGATTGAAGAGGCAACCAAACATGAAGACATATTGGACAAAAAAAGGTTCTTTCTTTCGTTGTCCTCGCAATTCCTAAGTTTTTACTCGTGCTAGGTTTCAAGCAATCACAAGATGTCTTCATCTTACCAATCCGGATACTTATGTAAGAGAGAGAGAATTACTGGGCTATGATAAAATGGGGCAAGTTTGTTGGCTAGTGAATGATGTAAGAGATAGCTTCAAACGCAATTGGACACTAGGGAAGTACCTCACGGTGGACGAGATGATGATTAGGTACAAAGGTTCATACTGTTCTGCTAGGCAGTACATGCCTAAAAAACCACAAAAATGGAGCATCAAGGTATGGTGCCTAGCGGACTTGAAGTTGAAGTATGTTTATACTTTTGACATCTATTGTGGAGCACTTCCTAATGTGGGAGTCCAAGATGTACCAATGGTTGTTTGTGGAGAGCCCCGATTAGCTCATAACGTGGTGATGGACTTAGTTCAAGGCCTTGAAGGCAAGGGTCATGTTCTTGTGACAGATAATTTCTTTTCTAGCATTGGCTTATTCATGGAGTTGGCCACAATCCATATTTATGCCACCGGGACTATACGATGCAATCGTGTTGGTTTACCTTTAGAGTTGAAGACTTTGAAGAACTGGAAAAACTCCCCGTAGGGTACAATGGAGTGGAAAATGCACGAGAGTAGGGGAATTAGTTGTATCCTTTGGAAAGATAAACGATCCGTACTCCTTATTTCGACTCATGCTATGCCAATATATTTTCCTTGTGTCCCGATTCCGACGGTACCTCGTAGGGATGGAGCTATTCGAAATCTTATTCAGACTTCTCCCGTGCATTTGGAATACACCACACATATGAGGGGGGTAGATGTGGCGGATCAATTGTGGGCATTCTATACATGTCAGACTAGATCGCATAAATGGTGGCACCGTATTTTTGCATTTCTTGTGGACACAACAATGGTGAAAATGCATATTTTGTACAAAGGCATTTTGCTGGCCAATGACCATGGTAAAATTCCTATGACACACCTACAATTCAAACTAGACTTGTGCGATACTCTTTTACAAAATTGGATTGGGTGTGAGACGAATGCTGAGGAAGAGGATGCACGGAGACATTTGCCGACATGGACTCGCATACGCCACCCTTGTTTCCTTTGTGGATTTCAATCTTGTCACCACTATTGTTGTACACACAATAGGGTATACCTATGCCTAAACCGCGGTTGCTTTGAAGAATTCCATTATGGCCCACAAAACAATGGAGGTGCCTAGCGTTGCTGTCGGCCAACCATTTGAGGGTATGTTCATCCTACCCCCCCACCCACCCCCCACCCCTTTTTAGAATTTTGGCAACTTCTTCCAATTTTTTTGGTATAGGTCCTCATAATCTTTTGCATTCAAATTCCCAATTTTTTTTTTCTTCTTTGTATCCTCATATTTTCCCTTTGTTGTTCAAATTTTTTCCCTTGTTCATATATAAATTATTGTCTTATTGTTTCTTGCACTTATGTTTTGTACTTTATATATGGTGTCCCATTTAATGTCCATCCTTTGGCTTCTTTGTTTCCCATTTCCATATTTTTTTTCTTACTTTAAACTCTTCTTTTCAGATGAAGAATATGATTCATGTTCATTTTTTTTTAATTCCCAAAATATTTTTTTGCAAGCATGCCAAAAAACCCAGGTCCCTTTCTTACCAATTGTTATTGGTGCATTTTTCAGGTCACAGTGTGCGCTCCCTGCAGCAGCCAACAACCCAGCGCCATCAAAAATGCAAAACCCCTCACCCAAGCTTTACAATCCCCTTGCCTGCCCTGGCAACTCCCTTATCTTCACCTATCCAACCTCCTCCCTTTTCCTTCGTTCCCTCCGTTCCCCCCCCCCCCCCCCCCGTTCTCCCTCCATTCCCCTCCCCCCGTTCTCCCTCTTTGCTCCCTCAAAACCGCCGGTCCAACAGTCTTCAACTGCTCCCCCCTCTGGCCCTCCACTGCTCCCCTCCGACCCTCCACTTCCAGTCCGGTAGATGGCACGCCCTCCTTGAAGCCCACTGCCATTGACTGCAGTTTTGGCCATAGCCCTAGGTAGCGCAGCCCTCCCTCAGCTGATGGCAGCAAGGGTTTTGGAAGGTGTCATGGCTCCCATTTTCCGGTCATTGACCCAGCATTCTTGATACTCTAAACCCTCTTTTCAGCCTGCCCTGAGAAGAAATAGGTTGTAGTTGTCAATCTACTTCACAAAATGGAGAGATTTTTGCATTTTAGGTTGGGAAAAATTTGTAGTCATGGAAAACATGACATAAAAGGTGGTGACCGTTCAAATTTTGAAAAAACATTATTTTGAAGAAGATATGAATTTCTAAAGTTTTGCAAGTGTATGGCTTTTTTGGCAAACATGTTTTCACATTTCAATTTTTTCCTATATGTTGTATAATTCGAAATGACTTGAAATTTTTGGAGCGTGTACCTTACTTACAACAAACACCAAATCCAAAGAAGCACAAGTAATATGGACCATTTTGAGGGGAGAAAAGCCCTTGTGAAGTGCAGCTGCCCGCAATTTTGAAGCACTAAAAAAAGTGTTTTGATCAATCAAAACACTAATATCTTGCAATCCGCGGGGTCAAACCTTTCCAAAAAAATACCATACATTCCTAAACCACCCTACTACAAGATCCTACGATTAGATATGGTAGAAAATGTTTTTTTTTTTTTTTTCCTCCTTGCACTAAAAATGGCAATTTTAGAGCGTTTTTGGTGAAAACATAGTCAAGGAACTTTAGGGATTAAGATCACAAGTGCTCAATGAAATGTAGCATCAATAATCATGCAAAGTGGTTTATGTCTTTCAAGTCATGAATGAACAAGTACTTACATTTCTTCTAAATTTGGTAATTCTAGCAATTCCATTGGAAACAATTGAAATTTATTCTTGTGCATGGATGTATACTTAAGATGCAAACCAATAAGTTAGTTTTTCTACAACTTATTAAATTTGAAATATGAAAAGAAAAGAAAATACACAAGAAGAAACTGTATTTATAAAAAAAGCCAATAAAAAAACTCCATATGAATTGAATCTTCAACTTAGATCCTTTGTATGTTGAGGCATTCGTATGTGAATTTTTTTGCACAATACTTGATATATTGTTTGAGTCCAAATAGTTGCATACAAACATGTACAAATATACTATTAGATATTTTTATTCAAAAAATACAAAAGACTTGCTACTTGAATTTAATGCCAAAAGAAAACTCATTAGACAATTAGATTCTGAAACTCACAAATTTCATAAAATTGATTGATTATGTAATTTCATATTATTTTGCTGATAATAATATATAATCACATAATCAAAAATATAGTCACATATTATTATGCCATTTCATATCCGGTCTAAATTTTGTCCATAACTTTTGATTGGAGAGTGGAATTCACAAAAGGATTTTTGGTTATGAAACTTAGCTTGTTTATCCAGCTTTTATTAGTCCAAAGTTTTTTCAAAAAAGTTGTTTTACTATGCCTAAATGAGGCCCGAAATTCTGCTTTTAATACAATTTTTTTTCTCACATAACTATGAGCGGTGGAGCTCCTATTCATCCTAATTTACATATCCCACATGCATTGCTTGCTCTACTACAACCTCACTTGTATAAAGAGGTTCCTATTTTCATCTCTAAACACACAAATTCAAAAGCCACTTAAATTGATTAAGTGGATTGGACTGGATAATTGGTTTCATTGGATAATTTAATTTTTAATTTTCAATTAAAAGCCTTGTTTAATATTGGCCTTTTTCTTTTTTGAAATCTAGAGTTTTTTATCCAATAGTGAACCAAGAACAAACAACGGTCAGCTTGTATTGACTTTTTTTATTGTGGAAGTTGGCGACAAGCCCGCTCTTACTGACTAGTTTTACAAAATTGACATCATCTAACTGTGTACTTTTGACAATTTTCATCTTGCAAAATTGACATCATCTGACTGTGTACTTCTGACAATTTTCATAGGAGACCTACTTGTGTTTTAGTAAACTGGATGGTCACTCTGGAGCAGCTCTCCAAAGGCCTCAAAATTCTTCTAATGAAGAGCGTCCCATAGTGCTTGTTGCAGAAGACCATGTGGCCACAACGTATGCGAGAACACCTTCTGGTTCCTTGCAATCCAAATAAGCCGAAGGGAGTGAGTATTTTAGAAGTATTTGCTATTTCAATTCTAATTTTTTTACTTTGGGGCGACGTGGGCAGCTTGTACAGTATAAAGTGCAAGAATTGGCTAACTGCTTACATTTTCTGTTCATTAGTGAACGGTTTTATCGAGATCTTTGTAATGTTGCGGTATTGGATGTCATTGTCTTACTTTGATCTTTGGCTTTGGTGAACACTAAATTTTTCCTACAAACTGCTCCTCAGATTGTTTATAAGACTTGCTTTTTTTTCTTGGAAAAGAGTCAAATTCGTTAAAATGGTGAAACCGGCCATTTCAAAGGGCAAACATGGTCCATTTCAAAGAAACTGTAACTACTCGCAAGCTAAATCTAATGCTTGATTGATAAGCTCAAAGAGATACCAATAGATTAATGTCTTGCCATTCTAACAGGTTCAAACGAGGATAGAGGGTAACATGAATTGAGTAGGAGCATGTTAGTAGGAGACACTACAGTACTGAGACTCAAGCATGAAAGCATGAACATGACATTCTTGGGTTGCTGAGCAATTCAGATCTTCACAGGTTCTAACCCGATATGCTGTTGATGACATTACAGAGGAAAATTAAAGCATTTGTGCAGCAGGCATAACCTCATAGTTTTCAAGAAGTGAAGTGAACATGTACATTGATCAGATAACCGAATTTACCAAATTTGGCTTGAACCGAACTAGCTAGGAACATTGCAGATCAACATTTGCTCAGCAGAGTACGACGGAAGTCATCAGAGTTCTCATCAAGACTCATTTGGCAATTCTACAGATTCGTAAGTAATTCTAAGGAGAGAGCACAAAAGGCGCACACGGACATTACATGCACTTCCGGTAATATTCCTCCACTGGTCCAGCCAATTCAAGACAACCTAAATCCGCACATACACAAGCATCTCAACCCCATCTCAATAATGCCGGTCGTGTCTATAGTAGTGCAACGAGCCTCTTGCGGAGGCCGTTTTGCACACCCCTGGGGAAAACGCAGGAACGTTTTATTTGCGGCGCATGAATTTTTTTGCAAATTCTGAGTTCATATTTGCAATCAGAGGCCCCAAATTAGATAAGAGAGGTGTTAACAATTGAACAAAGACGGCACAAAATAAGGGGTCTTTGTTTTTACATTCACCCTGGGCTTTACCTCCGCAAGAGTCTCGTTGCACTACTTTAGACAAAACCAATAATGCCCCAAGTAGCTTTTATTGAAGTACATTCGCCACTGGCATGTTCCAGACCCAAATATCCACGGATTGCAGGAGTGTTACAAAATTAGCAACCCCAAGGACCAACACGGACATAGCGTGCACTTTCGGTAATGTCCGTAAGACAGATCCGAGAAGCCACTGGACATTGATACTAATTCTGCACATTATATATGTCTCCATGCATAAGCCCAAAGCACCTCCATCACCACTACCATGGTACTTAAAACTCATTACTCCACAACTATTCATAGAACTTATACATAACCCTTTACATAGCTTCCTTCTACACCCACTGCAAAAACCTTCTGTTTTTGCATTTTTTAACATACTTTTCAACCACGGAAAACTCTTTCATCAGTACCTTTGACATTTTTCTTTGTTGCTCAGTTCCTGGACAAGCGAATGTACTGGTTGAAGTGGTTCTGGCCGGTCTTGAAGAGGTTTTGGCCGGGGCCAAGAATGGCACGAGGATCAAAGGATTGCTTGCTCTCAATAAAAGCTGCCCACTTGGAGCCAAAGTGGCGCCTCCACTGGCGTATGTGCTGGTGCTTGGGCAAGTACTGTTTGCCTCCCAGTTGCTCCGCGATTTTGAGAATGCTCTCGTTGTCTTGCATCATCTTGTTGCGCAAAGCTGCGTTTTCTGGCAATTTGTTGCTCAAAAATGCCACCATGTAGAAGGTCTCCTCTGAGTCTTCCGGGATGGCTACTGACAGCCTTGCATCCCACCTGGCAGGAACAACAAATTAAGCAAAGCTTAGTAAGATGACAATCAAGCGCCGGTGTAACTGGTTGGATTCAATCTCTGGAACTACCTTCAAAACCTACCTTCAAAATCTGTCTATGAATTAACATTATTCATAAACATTCAATCAAATGTTTAGACTTAGAGACTTGATGATATTTAGTAACTGAAATACGGTGGCGGACAGTACTAGCCCTGTTAGTAATTCTAACTGGTATAACCAACACTAAACATATTATCATTTTATCCGTGTCGATTCAACCTTCCCATGTCATTCAACCTTCTCGAAAAGAAAACATTACCTCTAGAGAAAACTTGATGACATGTAGAGGTTGCCCATTCAGTGTATTACTCCGTACTAAACATGACGGATTCTGGTTACAAAAGAGGACTATGCAATAACATTTGAGTGTATAGTTCTAAAGATTTTCTCACTTGGATTTGTTCATGGGATAGACGAGCACGGGTCCGTTAAACTCCGACGTAACAAGCCGCTTGAACACAAGGCGGTCAAACTGCTCAATGGCAGAAGCCGGAACAAAAACACTCAACATATGCGGCATTTTCCACTCGCAAGCGTGTGGAATCTCCCACTCCGAAGTCGTCTTCAGCTTCATCTCGGTTTCGTGCACACGATCAAGGAACTGGAAGTACGACGTGTCAGTCTTGAACAGGAGGTCACGGTGGAAACGCAATGGCGCCAGCATGCTCTCCACCACCTGCAAAAATTGCAAAACATTCGCACTGTCTTTCGGTCAACCTCAAAATCCATGCCAGTCCAACTTCTCAAACCTTTCATCACGAGAATCTCACAATGAGTTCAAGCTCTCCATGAGTTTGGTACAATTGCAGAAGAGTATGGCGAATGCGCTGAAGACTGCGAAAGTGATGGTTCATGTATAGGACCTGGTCTAGAGTGTGCAAGTCGGCGACGGAGTAAGCTTTGGTGACTTCCAGGCAGTACATGACGGCGCCGGCTTGGCTGGGGATCCTGGCCGCGTTAATCTCGCTCTGTGTGAAGGGCACGCTGCTCCATCCGTTGATGGGATTCTCATTGTTCACAACAACAAAACCTTCAACGTAATCGAAGGGGGAGCTGGCGCTGATCAGAAGTTCCTGATCAGCTTTGAATGTGGCGAAGTCGGTGTAGAGCGCGCGCATCCAGCGCACGCGCTGCGGCGCCTTCTCGAGGACGATGCGAGCTTTCGTGATGATGCCGAATTGGCCGAGTCCACCCAATACCGCGAAGAACAGCTCGCTGTGCTTTGTTGGTGAGCAATCCACGGTCTCCCCCTTTCCTGATGGGCACCAAAACAGGGTTCAGACTGAGCATCAAAATGGGATTGAAATCATAAGAAATGGGACACTCGCGACATCTGCGAGGATTTCGGTAGAAGTGTAAGTTGAATAATTGGTACTGAAACAGTTGGGATGTGAGGCATCTCGGTAGAAGTGTGAATAGATTACTAATTGCGTACCCGTGACGACTTGCAGCTCCAAGACGTTGCTCACTTCGGGTCCGTGCCTGAATGTCTGCCCGCTGACACCGGCGTTCGACAACGTCCCTCCAACTGTGAGATACAAATAGTCCGTCCATGAGCGCGGCGCCATCCCAAACTCCAGCGAAGCTTTCAACACGTCCACCCACAACGCCCCACCCATGGCCTCCACGAACGGCACGCCCGCCGACGCCGCGTCGCCCATCGGCACCACCTTGATCCCCTTCATCGTCGTCATCTCCACAATTACCGCATTGTGCGCCTGGAATCCACCCGCATACTCCAAACCAATCGATCAGCCCACATCCCATCATCCGATCCCAATCCAGACCACACCACACACGTACACTTGCAGTCCACAACGCTACAACGCTACAGAAGAAATCAAGCATTCCCAGATCGAGATCGATGGCTCCGGAAACGGCAAATTCGAAAACAATGATCTCAGAAACTCTTGCAAAATGGAAACTCCAACTCCAAGCAAAACTCCACACACAACCTCCAGTCCACAACAGACGAATCGACAGAAGAAATAACATGAACTCCCAGGGACGCACGGATCCCGGCCGATCCCAAGTGCAGATGTGTTGATCGAGTGAATTGGAGAAATGGCGGGCTAGCTGGGTACGTACCTGCGAACGCCCGCGGATGTTGTGACCAAGTCCGCGTGCAGCCACTGTGAGTCCGATGCCGGAAGCCACCACCGCGCGCACGGTGGCCGCGACGTCGTCGACGTCGGTGGGGTAGACGACGCCCGCGGGTGCGATGTCATCATCCGCGGCGTTGCATGCCGTGGTGTTGGAGAATGTGAGCGTGCCTCGGAATGGCAGCGAAGATAAAACATCGCGAGCAGGGGATCCTGTCGCGATGGGCGTGAGCGACGCGAGCAAGCATGCCAAGGTGATAAGACCAACTACGCGAGTGTCCATTGTGATCAGCTGCGAGACGGTCGGGTGCTAGCTTCGAGGTCGGTGACACGGAGATGGACTGGGCTGGGCTTTATATGCATGGCCAGGAGAAGGGCGGGGCGGGTCAACTGAGACATTCACTTGCCTCAAAGAGTTACCCGTTGGAATTGGGAAAATAATCAGTGAAAAAATCTATAAAATTTCTATGTAGAGTAAAAAATAGATAGACTCACTACTTGAACATTTTCGGAAAAATTGGTTCAATATGGGAATAAAAGTAAACTGACAACTTGTAAAACTCATAAAATATCCCAAACACTACTAGAGGGTAGTTTAGGAGGGAATACAAAATCTCCTTCAAGCAAGGTATGGGATTTGTTACTTGCCGAAAGCCTTTATGCGGTTAGGGCATGTGAAAGCCTTTACGCGGTTAGGGCATGCAAAAGTGAATCGTGCATTGATTTTGCAAGCTAAATGCAATGCTTGGCAAGCTACAATCATTGTTGAAGAGTGGGTCCAATAGATTGAAACATTTCAAAAGAAATACAAAAAATACCTTTTGTCAACAATTCTCTCAAAATCAAACCCCCATGAGCTTAGCCCGTCCTTTAGCCTGAGGGACATGTTTTTAGGGTCAAACCTCAAACATTCTCACATAGTTCTTGATTTTAAATGTTTTAACCTTAACTAAGAAAATGTAACTCCAATAATCTATTCTTTTGTCATTTTTTAAAATTGTTAAAATTATTATTGTTATGGTACTTTGAAGGTAGCAACTTGAAAGCTTAAAATACACCATTAATTCTTGAACTTTTTTACTCTGTATTAAATTTCTCTTGATATGAGTGAGCTCAAATAATACATTAGTTACATCATGGTGTTTGTCATTGTGATTTCTATTTTTGATTAAAATAACTCATGCTATTTTTAATATTTTTATAATTGTTATGATTCATACAGAGAATTACTTTAAAAATTGTATAATTTTTTAATTTCATATTTTTAATTATAAAAAATAAGAGTCAATTTTGGATATATAATACTACATAAGAAAATATCAAATTCTTGAAAGGGGTGTTTCAGTATAGAAAACTAATTAAGCTTGACCAAACAAAAACATTGAATATTGTTTTAGGGTTAACCCCTCAAGGCCTAACAACTTCTAGACATTGGAGGTTTTCAATAAATCCTTTCTCATATCAAATTCTTGAAAGGGGTGTTTTAGTATAGAAAACTAATTAAGCTTGACCAAACAAAAAAATTGAATACTATTTTAGGGTTAACCCCTCAAGGCCTAACAACTTCTAGACATTGGAGGTTTTCAATAAATCCTTCCACTTTGATATTTTTTTGCACACAAATATCCTTGAAATTTTTAATTTTAATTGTACAAAGGGAAATATTATTTTGTCTAGTATGCATGCAATTAATAGTAGAAAATATGGGTCATAGGATTTTCAGATTATAAGAAGTTTGGATGAATAATTTATAGGCAAAAAATGCGACTTTTGAGGAAGCAAAATTATAAAAAGATGAATATTGCTTTATTATCTCCCCTCTTCCACACACTAAAAGAATATTGTATTGGAATTTAAGGCAAATGAAGTATTTTTTGATTTAAAAAAATAATAAAAAAATACTTCTCTCATTGTAAAAAATAATGTCCTAAATTGTCTCAATATTTTGTAAAGTAGGATCTTGTAATGCAACAAGTTGACAAACTTGTTGCATTTTCTGATTTTCAAAATTTCAATGTGAAAAGTGTTTAAAATTTTCTTCAAAAAATGTAGCCTTGTAGAAAAACCTTGCGCCTATCATCCTACCAAGGTCAAATCCATTAGACCAGTCCTGAGCTTTCTTGAGGCCATTATAGTATTAAACCTTCAAGGCATTATGCTTGCAGAAGTTTGGTAAGGTCTAAAAATTGCTTCAAAAGCATTTTCAATTTATTTTGAACTTTTAAGTGAGAAGAGAAGCTCATTATAAACACATAGGGTGGTAGGAGGTAGAACAACCCATGTAGGATATGTAAATTAAAATTAATAGGAGCTCAACCACTCATAGTTAAGTCGAAAGTAGTAATTGTGTTTGAAATCAAATTTTAGACCCCATTTAGGCCTAGTAGAAGAATTTTATCCAAAAAACTTTGAACTTACAAAAGTTTTTAATATCAAGTTAAATTTCATCTTTAAAAGTCTGTTTGAAACTTTGAACCTCCAATCAATACTTATGGACAAAATTCAAAGAGGATGTTTAAAAATGTCAAAAAAATTCCCTTCCAACCCTTCTCTTAATTTTTGTTGTTCTATAACTAACTAACTAACTAACTAACTAACTAACTAACTAACTAACTAACTAACTAACTAACTAACTATTAATGCATTAACAAATTATTGGATTTCAATTAAAAGTACTGAATCAAATAACTCAAAATTTGGTGTCAAATTTTTGTTATTATATCATATTATATCACCAATAATCCAAGCAAATGTCCTATATATAATTGTTACAAACTGAAATCTCAAATTCAAAAGGATTGTAGTGAAAATATAACTTTGGTTGCTAAATTAAAATTAAAATGATTTCTACTAATTGTATAATAGGACAAATATCTTCAAATCTACTCAAAGTAGATGCAACAATTGGTCATATTGCAACCTATAGATCATCTATAATATTAAATGAAATCTCTCAAGTCTTTGATTCATTAAGGATCTTCAAATTCCATTCAAATTAATATAACCTACATTTTTGTCTCTACATAATTTTTTTGGAAGCACATATATGTCATCTTCTTACAATACCAATAGAGGTGGGTCTTAAATGATGTACAAGAATATGTAATGAAATATTGAAATCATTGTACCTCAAAAAAGAAGCATAGGAAATTTTAGGAATGAGTGTGAAAATTGCCTCTATAAACATTTGACTAAATTGAGTCTATGGGGAGGTTAGCTTTAGATTTTATTTACTTCAATGCTTTTAACTTTAAGTTTTTTGGGATTGTAACACATATAGGATTGTACTATGACATTCATGTTTGCTCATTTGGAATTTGTTCACTCATTTTCAACGTATGGTACATGGAGTGAAAATTGAACAAAGCAAATTCATTTTTTTCAGTTACAATATACTGTCTCTACAATCTAAAGCACAAATTGTATGTAAGGTGAAAATTAACATCCAAAATTATCCTTGTATTCATTCTAGACAAGTAGAATTCTATTAAAAGTGTCCTCCAAAGTGCAATTAAATCGTTCCCATATTTCATTGCGATTGGTTGATTGCTGATTTTCTAGATTTCAGTATTGTGACCACTATGTGACGGTTTCAAATGGCCTAAGGAGTTTCATTTTGAAAATTCATAGTAATTACATGTCTTATCCAAAAATTATATACATATTTTTTCCAACTCATGATTTTCAGTTGCTAATGCTATTCAAGATAAAGGTGCCTCCATCTACATTGGATTGCTTATTTTGATGATTTAGGCATATTTTTCACTTGGAGCGTATCTGTGAAGGTGTTTGTTTGCAGAGGTATCCAAAGATTCAAATAAGGTAGGAGGCTCTGAAAGTGAATGGGCATTTAGAACCGCCTATATAGGCTTGCCTGAAATGAGGTGGTCGTTAAATGGACCTTCTATAGTCATTGATGGATTGATGAAAATAAAATTATTTATTGCAAAAAACACTCATTCTCTTTGCTTTTCCCATTTCTCTCTAGAAGTTGCACATGAACGGTTTATGCAAGACCTAGGATCATAAATAAGGACCTATGACTCTTTTTGTTTGAAAACTCATAAGTAATTTGAAAATCCTTCAAAGAATACAAAGCAACTTGTGTTACAATCAGAGTCTAATTCTCTTTGTCTGGAAAATGAGCTAAAAAATAGTCGAAAATGATTTGTCCACTTTCTTGAAAATAGTCGAAAATGCTCACTTTCAGAGCCTCCTTAACCCCTAAATGCCCAAGGCCTGTTTTGGGCTTCACGGAATTTGTTGTAAATTGAACAAAATGTCAACATTTTGGTAAGATGTATCAATTTTTTTTTAATTGTAACCGTACAAATTCAAACTAGACATGTTAGAGATCTCATAGGAAAAAAAAACACAACAATATCACTTAAGGAGTGAAAGATTATAGTGTTTGACCATGAAGGTGCTAAAATTGCAAAAATCTTTCAATCTTCTTTACACAAGCCAAATCTAAATTGTTGGTGACCAAAAAAATATGAGGTTAAAGGAGCTAATACGTATTACCCAATCAATTTACGGCTTCTTAAAATCTACTCTACATTTTTTTTAAATGAATTTTGAATGTGATTTTTTCTCCAAGATCTAGTGTATTGAGGCTCATTTCCAAGAGCTCTCAACACTACGGGAAGTCAAGACTGCAATGGGTACCCTTGTACAAAAACTTGAATAGAAAAATCACTATCATTTATTTTCAAGATCGGATTTTTGATGCTAAAACTAGACTCCAAGAAGAACTTTCTAAAAATAAAAACTACTAAAAATAGCAACTTGGTTAGGTTTTATTTAACTTCAAAGTTTTGCAAACACCAGATTTGGGTGCCTTGGGCATTTAGAGGTTAACTCAACATCTTCTGGAAAGACAGACAGAAATCTCACGCAAGTGTCTCGTGGAAACTTACCTGTCAAGCAAGTATCTCGTGGAAAATTGGAGAGCTCGTCCTTCATTGCCAAGAGCAGGTTTTGATTCTGCTACCCTGACGAGTCAGTACTGTATCATCGACGTTACTACTAACTTAAGTTGAGACTAGCGAAGGAGGTCATTAAGAGCGTCAGTCACTACCACTACGGCACTACTGTAATGTTTATTTCAAGAAAGTGGACGCTTTTAGTGATCACTGTAGTTCATCTTCAAAAAGTTTTAATCGGCAATTCTCTAAAGGTCCAAAACATTGGAAACATGTTGCAGCACATATCAGGATCTCAACTTACCTTGGGGCCTCATAGCTGGTTCGATGCCATTCAGTGTATCTTTGGTTTTACTGTTCCACACCGATTCACTAGCTTCCATATCATTTGGTCTTTACTCAGAGGTTCCTCCTTGTGGCTCATTTGGATCCCTCGCAATAACACCATTTTCTCAAGGAGCACTTGGCCCCCAACTCTACTACAAGATAAATTAAAGAATGCCCTTTTGAACTCAGGCAGGGCAGCTCAACTCAAGGCCGAGATTATCTCTTGGCAACATCCCCAACAATTTGATATCATTTGGTCCAAATTTGATAGTATATGGCTCCAATATCTTGTGTTAGCCTTTTCGGAGTGGATCGACAATTATTTGGAGTAGGAAGGGACCTACCATTTGTTCTTTCACTTAGTTCTTTGGGTTCTTGTTCCTCTCTTTGTTTATCCTCTTTTTTCTATTTTTTATTTTGCTCTTATCTCTTCATTTGCCAACCTTGGCTTAGCTGTTGTTCTCTACTTTTTTTGAATGCAATGGTATTTTCCATTTGTTCAAAATAAAAAATAATAATAAAAAAAAAAAAAAAAAAAAAAAAAAAAAAAAAAAATATATATATATATATATATATATATATATATATATATATATATATATATATATATATATATATATATATATATATATATATATATATATATATATATATATATATATATATATATATATATATATATATATATATGTGGGAAAGGACTTGGGTTAGATGTCAATTCCATTTCTCTTTCTAATAAAATTTACTGAAAAATAATTCAAGTGGTTGCTTCCCCCAAAATGCGATCAAAATGCTTTCTAGACCTCCTACCACAATTTATGTAGAATTTGTCTTGAGTGCGTGCGTATTTGATAGGTGTATATAAGTTTGCAAGGTTGTGATTAGCTTAGAATTCGAAAGGCTACTCATTGTCCAAATTTAGGGTCACCTTTTGCATTGTACACTTGGGACTGCATTCCTGTTTACATTTGTAGTAAATATTGTCAGAGCATAAATTTATACTTAATCCTAAAACGACATTGCAGATACAAACTGCAATGGGTGACTTTCTTTGCAAGCATAAATTACAATGGATGACTTTCTCTGTTACTGAACATAGAATGCACCTATTGATCCAAAAACTAAATCATATTTGAGTGAGTGCTTATCACTAAAGTAACATCCTTCCAAGATTAATTTACATATACGAAACAGTGAAAATAGATTGTCTCTCACTAATTTCTCAACATTAGATACTGTATAAATATTAATTGTTATTGTACAAGAATGTATTATTACTGAATTAGGTATTGTTGTAGTTGGGACTCATGAACTTCCATGTTTACAAAATGAAAATATTTGTTGACTTTGACAGGTTGTAAAGTAATTTTTAGTAGAATAACACAACCGAATTTTATTATTTTCTGTAGCAATAAATGCATTTTCATTGTATCTCATGAGCTTGTATTTCACTTGTTTTCAAGCGTAGTGTCAATGCCAAAGGTTGGTGTGCTTCATGTAACTTAACCCCTAAAGGACCAATTAAATAACATTTTTTTTTTATCAATATAGTGATTTTAGGCCACTTACTATAAATAAAAATTTTCTTTTTTTCTTTGAAGTTTTCACACAATACGTGGGCAAGGGGTAGCTTTTAAGGTGCAACAATTTCCGTAACTTTCGACTACGTGGTTAAAAAATTATTGTCTGATATGTATTTTTTATTACTTATGGGTAACCTAGGCAACTCCAAAAAAATCACGTTTCTAAAAAATAAAAGTTTGAACTTGGTTTCCTAGATTTATATATACAAATCATTCCATTGGATTCAAAGATTCATTCCATTTTGATTCAAAGATTCATTCCATTTTGATTCAAAGATTCATTCCATTTTGATTCAAAGATTTATTCCATTTTGATTAACAAGATAAGAGTTATATGGAGTTTTAGTTTGCAGACACTTATAGAATCTCTATTCTAAAATAAACTTTGAAGTCCTTCATTTAACTCAGTTTTCTTTAATTTTGAAAAAAATTAGAAGCATTAAATGAATATTGTTTATTTCAACATTACAACTAGTGGGATTGGAATTTTTGAATTCTATAACTAAATTCTTAATAATTTAGTATTTTAAATCATATTCTATTTTTTCTACTTATTATGTTTTTCAAGTTTGAATATGAATTGTTTTTGTTGGATTTTTTATATATATTCCCAACTTATTTCTTGAACACATTATGGAGGATAACAAGTTGTAGGATCTATACATTTTTGTATAAATTTTTTGAAAGATGAAATCTAACTATTTGGGAAGATTTGAAAATACTTCTTTTTGAAATTGAAGTGACATGATCTCGCAATTGATAAAGTTTTTTATTCAAAATTTTAATAAGGTGTATTCTCAGTCAGAGTGTGATAAATGCTGGAGGACAAGTAGCCTCGTGAGGAATGCTCACTGAATTGCAGGCTCCCATGGGTTGCTCGTGATTGATTCCATATAAATTGGGAAGGCGTTCTCATTAAATTTTAATGTAAGTTATTCCACTTTTTAGGAATGAGTCACCTGTTTGCAGTAAAAGTCTTCCAAAAGGTGTAGTGCTCTTGTATAGGGCAATTCCCGACAATAAGGGCCATTGCCCAATTTAAACTGCTCCACGAAATCAACAAGATTGGATGCAGAGTTGGGGATGAGAATTTGATGTTGGATGTAAAATTTATAATGTCCCGATTACGGGGACAAACACTACATAATCAGGCATTACAACGTAGAACCCGCGCAGGAAATGAACGGTCATTTCTTGCAAGTGGTTTACGTTACGGGATGCCCTCATCGATTCTGACCAGTCAGCTCTGCTCAAAGCCCAGCAACAAGCAAAACTCCCACCTCCAACGATCTGGCTCAAATTTGACAATATTTGGATCCAGTCTTCTATTTTAGCAATTAGAATTGGTAGCAACATTATTTGAAATACGTTAAGGTAGGAGGTCCTTAATGCGATCATCTAAGCGCTGAAACTGAATTTTGTGGAGGTAAAACATCTTGATTTTATTTTTTGGTAAATTTTCCTTGAAAGACAAGACAAAATGGCATCTAACACAAGTTGTTTCATATTTTTTGAAGGTTTGTGGAATTAGTTATGAAAATTTGCAGTTGAAATGCCATAAGACTCTAAAAGCAATCACCTCCTAGAATGTACACTATTTGTACATTTTGATACATTGAAGAAAGCAAAATGTACCTCTGTGTCATGTTTGGTTCAAAATGCTCGATCGCAATTCGAGCCTCCTACCTTAACCTGTTCCCTGTATCATGAGTCAAGACGTAGCTTTTCCGTTTTTCTCTCTTGTCCAGACTTTGGCTTGGCTGTTTTGGTATCTGATGTTCTGCAATGGATTCCATTTGTTTTAAAAACAAAACAAAAGGTGCAGTACTTGATTGCAACTGGAACCTTGTAAGGTAACTTAATAGGTCCACAAAGCGCCCATTTAAGAGCTGATCATATTCTAGGGAAGCTAAACTCCTTGAAATATTTTTCAGTAAATTTTGATAGAAAGAAAAGTGGAATTGGCATTTAATCTAAGTCATTTCATATTTTTTTGAGACCTTTTTGGAGTTAGTTAAATTTTTTGAAGATGAAATGCACCGGTCATTGAAAGCGTCCACCTCTTGAAATGTACATAACTAATACATTGATGGTGTATTGAAGAAAATTCATAGGAACTATGGGTGGTAATCCCTAAATGCCCGAGGCACCAAATTTTGGTGTCAAAAATACTTTGAAGTTAAATAAAACCTAACCAAATTGTTATTTTTTGAATTTTATATTTTTTGAAAAATTCTTTTTGAAGTCTAATTTTGGCTTCAAAAATCCGATTTTGAAAATGATGGATTATGATTTTTTTATTCAAGCTTTTGTGCAAGGATGTCCATTGCAATCTTAGCTTTCTATAGTGTTGAGAGTTCTTGGAAATGAGCCTCAATACATTAGATCTTGGAGAAGAAATCACCTTGGTTAGAAATTCATTTAAAAAAATTGTAGAATAGATTTTGAGAAGCTGTAAATTGATTGGGGTTATACAAGTTAGGTCCTTTAACCTCATATTTTTTTGGTGACCAACTTTATAGATTTGGCATGTGAAAAGAGGGTTGAAAGACTTCCAAGTCATTTTCGTAGTTTTAACACCCTCATGTTCAAACATTATAATCTTTCAATTCATAAGTGAAATTGTTGTGTTTTCTTATCCTATGTGATCTCTAACATGTCTAGATTGGATTTGTACGGTTACAATTAAAATTAATTGATACAACTTATCAAATCGTTGCCTTCTTGTTCAATTTAGAACAAATTACTAGAAGCTCGAAAAAGGCCGTGGGCATTTAGGGATTAACTAAAGGAAACTACACCTAAAATTGAAAATAATCAATATTTTGAGCATGGTTGCTATAATTACAATTATTATTAAGTTGTTTAAGCTTTTGTTAGGTCTTGTTGAGAGTCATAAGGGCTCTACATTTTCTTACAAAACGTATCCTTTTTATTTAAATATAATATGAATGAACTGTGAAATTTTAAATTGATGAAAACATGTGGACCCCAAACAACCCCAAGTTCCTCATGAATATAAGATGTACTATACAAAACATTCCAGACAAGAATCATTACAGGTAGGTTTTGCAAACAAGTTGCACTTTGGTGTAAATAAGGCAGTTACACCTAATTGCAACCTCTACCTTATTGCATCACAATGCATATCCCATTTCCAAAACCTAAATCCATAGTTGTCATTCTTCTCTTAATATCTATGTGGCACAAATCTCATAAGACAAGAATTGACTCACAGATTTAGGTTATGAAATAAAGAGGGGTATACGTAGTGATGCAATTAGATGTACTTACCTTTACTGTTATGCAGGGAATTTGTACGCATGTGATGATCCCCATCGATTGTAGATCTCATTTGAGTCTTTACATCTGCAGATAAAATACAATGCTACTTGCTCTCCACAGGTGGAGCAGCTAAATAAATACTAGTGCAAGCAATGCTAACAATTCCCTAAACTTGCTCTGAACTAATGTCTCTCAATGGTGAAATAGTGGTGGATTTCACACACCGCTGACAGAGCTATCTTCAACAAATTATCAGAGGCCTCGTTAGTGATGTTGTCTTTCTATGTATCAAGAGCTCGTGAACCATGTTTGAAGCTTCAATTGTTGATGAAAATCTCTACTTGATGAGTTTGGGTTTCTTGAATCCAACGCTTGAACATGGCCTTCTTGCACCTGTTACTCTTCTTCTAAGCTCTTCAACCAATACACCGCTTATCAACACTCTTGAAGGAAGGTGGACGATTGGTCCACAGGGAATTCAACAAGACTTAATGATCAGAAGTTATTCTCATCTGATCAATGATACATGAAGCCCCTCATGGACAGAAACTAACTAGCAATATAGTCCTGTCCTTGGAGCAGGTATGTCGCCATGCATCATTTAGGTATGGTGCTCATTTGCTGCACCGTTAAGGTGCAACTGAGCTAAATGGGGTAGTTGCTATCCATCAGGTTGAGGCAATGAGGTGAAATGAATGGCCTCTCTACGAGATTACTACTATTTCCCGGGAGGAAACTGAGCGCCATCGGTAACCAGTCAATAAGTTGAGAAAATAAATATTCTCAACCCAGCAGAGAACCACCTGCTGGGTTGTCTAAACGAAATGGTGAGTGGGGTACTCAGTTTGGTAGGCATTGTAATCATAATACAAGCGTTCACCTTTCGGGATGTCCCGAACTGCAACGAGGATAACTCGTGCCTCTCCGTCAATGTTGTACCGGACACAACGTACATTCTGTTTCTTCCTCCCTTCCCTGCAAAACAACTCCTCAAAAGAAATTAGAAAATGACAACCGAAAGGTAAAAAGTTTTAAGGATGACAAGAACACTCAAGGAGACCAGAAGAGGATGAGACCATGATGAGGCTAGGTTGTACCATAGAGGACCTGGAGAAAGTAACGCAACATACTCTACAGTTTCTCCAGGCCCAATGCCTTGAAGACCCACAGATGAAGACCCATAATCCTCGATTCAAGGTGATCTTCAAAAACTTTCATAAATCACAAACTCTACGGAGTCGGGCAAGTAGGGTTTGTAAGGTTGTGAAACAAGGGCAGCATAGCTGCTAGGCCATGCAGGTTGTCCCACCTAGGGTCTAACAATGCTTTTACAAAAGGGAGTCCCCTGGAGAAGATTGTTGGCTTCGACACCCTACAGTACGCCAGGTCTGCACAGCGAGTCCATGAGTGCTACCCCTGTCCCCAATGATGAGAAGGAAAAGACTTTTGTATAAGAACAGAGCCCTAATTTTCAGCTATACAGGAATGAGGAACTCACAGTGTATGGTTGTTAATGCCGGAGACAAACCGGGCTATATTTCCACGTCGATCTGGGCAAATGACGAGCTCCTTAGCAGGATCGTCACTGAAAAGGAGACCCATGATGCTATTCCCAGAATCGTACTGGCGGCGACACATATAATCAACATCCCCAGTGTACTCCGCAATAATAGTCATGTCCTTTATGTTCCTATCAGCCTCGACAACAAATCTGTGATGGCGCAAAGATCAAAACCCCCAGTTTTAGGGTCCAGATTAAACATAAATAAGACGGGTGTTAATGAAAAAACTTTCAAAGCTAAAGCACCGCATGCACACTCAAACCTCTTATCACCTTTTGAACCCGCTGTGCAAACTTCTTTCTCACTAAGAAATAGATTGAATGTGTGTGACAAGTGAGCTACAGTGCGGCAAGTGTGCATGATATTCTGTAATCTCATTTTAGAGAAGGTCATATTAAAGAGGTTTGGGAATAGTGTAAATTTGAAACAAACTAATGTCACTGGATTAAGAGTTGATATCAACAACATGAAATTCCTACTTGTCTGAGTGGTTTACCCTTGCCGAGAATCGTGTGTCACCATCAAGGGAGGCCACTCGCCATGGCTGCACATAGTCTTACACAAGTCAAGAGTTGCCTGGTCTTCCTTCCCCATTGTCTGTCAGTCAGTCACACCATAAAATTAATCATCAGTGAAAACAATCCCAGCTTTTCCTTACTAGGACATACTCCCACAGGGAAAGAAACACAAAGTCTTCGACAGAATTAGGTTCACACTGTTCCGTTCATCTGCCACAATGTTCCATTCATTCTAATCTTCTGAGTGGATCATAGAACAAAATTTTCAGTAATTAGATTGTGTCAAAAAAAGAACCTTCCTTATGGCCTCCTTATGAATATAATATACGGCGGCCTCCCCATGATACATAGGGAGACCTACGTATGACAGTTGAGACCTAACCATGAATTATGGAGAAGATTCTCGTTAAAATCTGTAAAGTTCCTGAAACAGTCTAATTTTATTGAAAACCTTATTTCTAAGATCCAATCAGAAGATCAGAACAAATGGAACATTGAGGCAGATACATCGGACAGTCCGAATCTAATTCGGTGGCAGAATTCGTGTTCCTTGTCAGGGTATTTGCTGTGGGGATATTGTCATGCCCTATGTTGACTTATTGAATCTGATGTAAATTTAAGCTCCAGTTGAAACTACTCGATAAACAAAAGAAACACTTCAACTGCATGCCCGTCCCTTTATATGGAAAAGAAGAAGAGACTATGTTGATTTGTCGCACCTGCATGCCACCCTTCTCATTATCGGCACGATTGGCAGAACGGGGAGCCAAGCCGTAACTCAACGAATCAGTGAATTCAACCCCAATGCTAGTGAGTGCCGTGGCCAGGGAGGCCATTTGCTCTAATCGACGCTGTGGATCAGTACACGGAACGTAGGGCAGCAACCGGCGGCTTTTCTTTTGGCGAGACAACATACTACCACTCGGTCTTCGACGTTTCCTCGTCTCCATGCACTTAACTTCTGCAGTCAAAGAGTCGGTCACTGTCATAAATCTGGCCCTTACTAAAAACGTTTCACCAATAAGGTGGTCACCCCATATCTAATTGAGCAAGGAATGTGGACCTGAGCAATTCAAATTAATTTTCAGTTCGTAATTTTAGAGTTGGGACAGATTAAATGAAACTCAAAACAATTTGAAACAAAATATTTGGACCAAGGATGAATTAGATATAAATTTTCAAAAATAAAACGTAGAGCTTCCCGTTCACGTCACGTAGCAGAGGCAATTTCTGCTAAAAAAAATGCATCTTGCAAATACTAAGAATGCTAAAAACAAGAAGTTAGAATTCATGATCGCACAATACATACGCTAAAACCAATACGAGAGACCCTAATTATATATACTGCAGATGGAAAGTCAACAGTACATCAACAGTTTGGAAACCCATAGAGGAGCTGGTTTCAAGCGCTAATTGGTGATGGGGTGACCACCATAGCCTACAATTTCCCCATTACAGCTCCCATGTCATGAAACAAAGACTGGCACTGTATTCCGAGAAAAATAGTTGGCTAAACAAAGAAACCACCGTAGCGAGATAGAGAACAGTGTTTTCAATTTCAAAAATAAATTAGACAATTAGACAATCTCAAGAAATTTTATAAGATATCGTAGTAAAATCGTTCTCAAGTCTTGTGTGGAGGTCTCCTACTGGTTACAATATCATACAGAGACCTCCCCATGATACATACGGAGGCCTCCGTAGGTGCTCCCAAGGGAGACCTCCATGTATGCGGAAGATTTTCAGTCTAAAAATTCCTGAAAACTTTGTTCAGAGAATATTGCAACAGATTAAATCAGATTCAAAGAAAGAACTTTCCGAGCAGGAGATAGGTGTTATAGTCTACCTGTGGTGAACGGCGCCGGCTTATGAATGCGAAAGAAATCCACTATCTTCTTCTGCACCTTTGGAAATTCTGCATTTTACAATGAAACAGCACTTGTTCAATTAGTATACGAAGACAATCTCATGAGCACATGCTCACACGATCTCATCTACGAGTTTTTCTATCGTTAATTCCCTTCCATTCATGGTTCTTCCAATTGACAGGATGAACAGAGAACAAGCCAAGAGACCGTAAGTACAAAATCTGAGGCAGCAATTATCAAAAGTCTTCCAAGCAGAGGATTCCAAGCACAATTCATCCAGCAGCATACCCGAGTAGTCACCTCAGTCCGCAATATAAGACGATTGCCCAAATGAAGGTGGTTGTCTACTGACCTTTCAGTAGTGGTCTACACCCTCCCAATGTGATTAAATCCAAACAGAATTCATATATAATGATAGAAATTTGATCTTAAGAGAGTTTCACTCTTGTAACAAAAGCGATCTCTGCAGTGGACCACTTAAAATCAACACTGACCTAAATTGCCACCCTAAAATCTTAGACAACGGGTATACATCGATTAAGAGAATGTAGACTGTAGAGCACTAAATATATGTTCCAAGTATTGGCTAGGTCATCAATCAATAAAATTTTGGATCTTCACAACTTCTGCATACATTACCCAAATAGTACATTCTTTACTGCGTCAAAATCCTCTTTCATTTGCAAACAAGACCATGTAAACATTTGACAATATAACAACAGGGACTCCGCTTGGTACTAACATTGGCGATTGGCGATTCTGGGTGTACCTACATAGTCATTGCTCACTTCTACATATTAGTTAAAAGCATAAGGTGACGGAAAGAGTATCCGCTACCTCAGATATGTTCACATTTTAAGAATATTCAAATGTATACCAGATGGAAGAACATACCCTCCACATGTGAAGATTGCGAGCATTTGGGGCAGAACCAATCCCCCAGTGGCACAGTGGGAAGGATCGGGCACAAGCAGAAAATATGGAAGCCTCGGTCGCAGCGATCGCAAAGCAACATCTCCTGCTCTGCATCCCCTTGTGCGCATTCTTCACACAGAGTGGTGTCATGCTTCTCCTTTTTCGGTTCCACCTCCTCAACTTTGATGCCCCTTTTCTTCCCCGTCTCCACCACAACCTGCTGTATTAAGGTAAGTACACCTAATTTGTGACCCTGACCCAAGGGTGACCAATACAGATTCTTGCCTAAAATGTATACACAATAGGGGTGTCACAATTCATGATTTAAATCATCTTTTTTTGCTGTTCCTTCCAGCCCTCAGTCTCAGAAGTTCATCTCAAAGCCGTTTTAGAACTTTCAAGTCCAAATTGCTTTCGTCCTCAGAACTCTGACACTCCTGAACGCAAGAGCCTAGGGTTCATAATCAACACTTTGAAATATCATACCTTACTAAAAATGATGCCCAACGAATACACATGCTAACTTGCATTGGAATCCTCTTTCAAGATTCAAAAGAAATGAAATCAGTGCATTAATAGGAAACATGCTTAGATGTTTATTTGGCTGCTTTAGCTGTGCATACCTTACCAGGCTTGGGCTCTTTATTCACTCTTACAATCAATTGCGTCTCGTGCACCACCTTTGGACTGGGCTTGGAAACAGAACTGGAAACGTGGCTCCGGGTCTCGAATGCAGACAGACAGCAATTGTGCCAGCCATTGCGACACACAATCACTCGCTTCAACCTCTTCCCTCGACCGCATTCCTCATCCTCCATCGCAGTTGATCGATTCACCACCGCGAATTGAATTATTCCAAAATCATCGATGGAGCTTGAGACGATCACTGCTGCTATACGATGCACTTATTCATCGCGCCATTCATTCGGAACCGAATCAGAAAATGGCTATGGGAGGGGCTCAGAATGATCAACATAAGACTTGCCAACGGCAATAATGCCAGGGCTGCTAACGCGACAAAGCTCTTTAAAAATTCCAATAGAATTTCCTCCACAGAAAAGTATTCAGAAATTGAACCAAAATATTCCGAAACTCTTCAGAAATTGCACCAAAATGACGGAGAAGGCAGTCAACCCTCGTGGAAGACCAATATCCGTAACGGTCATTAAAGAGCGACTGACAGACCTCCAATATAAAGAATTCTCCTTCGCCAAAATGTAAACCTCCAAAGCTCAAATCACAAATGCTGAGTTGCGGACTGTCTCATAGCAATCATGGACCTCGATCGCTTCAAAAAGAAACAAAGCGCTAAAATACGGATATAAACCAAAAAATACATTAATTTCTAATTGGAAAAAATCGCACCATCGTCGTGCTATCCACGACGAAACATCTTTCCAGAAACTGAACAATAATGACTGAAAATTTGTGAAATTCGAAAACTAGATTGCTAAGAAACCCTGACTCTTAACAAATACGGCACCGAAACAGGGAAAACGTGAAAAAGGAAGCATGTTACAAAACAAAGGCTGGAGAGATGCGGATCATCACGGCGAAGATTGCGATTCTTCCCGTCTCCGAGATGGCGACGGGAAAAAAAACACTAGGGTTGGTGCTTCCCTTCCCCCAAGAACAAGATGGGGGATCAGCAACGAACAACATCATGGCACACAGCAAGCTGCATCGCTGCTCCAGTAAAACAAGGCTGCATTGATACCAGAACTGGTTCCGACCGAAGGGCGGTAGTGGCGATCTCTTGAGAAGCGGAGATGGGAGTCTACCGACTGTTGGTCGCCGTCGGGGTGGCGAGATAGTCTCTGGGACGCGGTCTAAAGATTGCGCAAAATCCTACTTGGCAACGCGGGAAATTGGCGGGGTTCTTGTCGCGCGCTGGTGTCAATTAGTGCGGCGGGAAAGAGTTGACTCGCCTTTGTACACATGAAAGGGGTGTCTGTTTGGCAAGCTCATAATGTTAAAAGGAATGACGGTTCCTTGTCTAGAGATGTGGCTTCCTTGTATTGCTAAATTGATATGAATGTGATGGGTGGGTTGGGGGGAGGGATCAAGTTCATATCAACTTGGTAATTTGGAACAGTATTTGTATAGCAATTTAGCAATGCATGGAAACTCTCCTGTATGCTTTCAACAAACTTGCTGAATTTCTGTTCACTGCAGATAATGAAGGAGAGTTTGCTACCTAACCCTGTATTGGCATGACTGTGAAGAAGAGAATAACGAAGAATTGCAAAGGAATGTTGCAATTCATCAAATTCGCTTCATAGATGTCGTTTGAGAGATTCTCTTCTTCCATTTTGAGCATGCGCAACTCTTGACCCCATATTTAAAAATAAATAAAAGCCTCGTTGATTTTGAAGTCTCATTTGAGAGTTTGCCTCGCAAATCTCGCTGGAGAATTTCTCCCGTTTGTCCAGGGTCGACGCTGGAACTGCGATTGCCGGCCCTGACAAGAGACAAAATCAATTGATTCACAAAGAAAATGTCCGGAATGACGTTCAAACATTCGTTTTATCCTTCGATTCTCACTCAAAAGTGTGTTCTTGATGTCCTTGATGTCCTTCGAAAGTCTACACCCGTTCATGTTAGTTACGGGAGCATTCCAATGAGACACTCTGTTCTTATCACCCTCAATTCTCCAGCTGAAGCACTCTGTTTTTTTTCAACCTCATGCATTCCATATGTCACCGATCTCCACTTCAATCTCAATCAAACAACTACTAACACAAATCGCTTCTGCCACCATCCATATGTTAGAAAGGTGACCATCACAATCGAATTCTCAATCACATGAGCAAAGTCAATAAGCAAAAACAGCTTCAATTCCAGCAAGAATCGATACCTAACTGAGATACGTCCTAAAACAACATTGATTTTGAGAATGGACAACATAAGAACATATAATTCCTTAGTGCATGAAATCCTCTTCGATCTGCTAACAAGAATATGTAAGATTGTGAAAATTGTAACAACAGTAACTATGCACAACTCTTGAAGCGTGAGTGATTATCTTGAACTGCAGAGGCTATTAAATCGCTACATGTCATCGTTCCAAGGAAGCAACGCCCCAAGAATCAACCGTAGAACAGAGGAAATAAAAATCAAAACACGGACCTAATTAACCAGAGAATTCTCACTCGATCTCCTCTCAGCCTCCACTAATTGGAGGAATCAGCGCAAGTTCGTCGCCGTCCTTCACAGAAACAGGCTCAGTGACGTAATCATGATTCAAAGCCACCATCAAGCACGAGCTGATCGCTTTCAGAGCTGGGTACTTGGCGACTACAGCTTCTAAACAATTCGCGGTCGTCCATCCCTCGTGAATTTCAAGCGTCATCTCCGACACACCTGAGAGCTCCTGCGCTCGAGCGAAGAACAACGTCTGCACTTCGCCGCCGCTCTTAGAACGAGGAGGCTCACCCTCCTGCCTCACTCCGACAACTTCTGCCATAGCTGCTTCCGCTAACTTATCTGCAGAAAAATCTCGACATCATTCTTCCGCAACCCTACTTGTGAAGCTTCGATATGGATGAAAGCACAGACAAGTTTTCATCCGCTAAGTAAACGAAACGGGATAGAAATGGGATGGAAATGGATGAACGAACATGAGATGGGTGCCTGAGCATGGAATGGATGAACCACGAAACAGGTGATAGAAGGGCGCATGGCATAACGACGAGCAGCCTTGTGCTTTTATTTCGCGGCACGCGAATTGCACGCAAATTGTTCGTGTTAGGCAGCTATGGCGACGATGAGCGCAATGCCGCGCTGCTCGCAAGCCACGGGCCTTGCGGGAGGGGTGATCACTGTGGTGTCCGAGGGGGTTTCTTTGTCGCAATCCACCTCTTTGAGATGTGCTTGGAAAGCGGGGGGAGCGCTCATGGCATCTCGAACCAATCTCTCCGTGTCGGTTCCGAGTGGGATTCGGCGTGCTGTGGCTACACGGAGCAGCCTCGGCCGTTCTGGAGGTGGTGGAGGTGAGATACAGACTCTGCGTTTAATCCCTGTCACAGTTCCAGCTGCGCCGCTTTTGTGATGTTTGGAATTTCGAGGTTTGAGTGGATAATTGCGAAAGATTGGGTTATGTGGATTTCAATCATCTCCGAAACTTCTTTTTCCGGGGAGTTTCAATCTTCGAATACCTATTCCAGTTCCAGTGGTTCGTGCGCCCGAGGTTTGATGATTCTTGTACTTTTGAGGTTTTCGTGGAAAAATGCGGAAGGATTGTGTAGAGTGGATTTCAGTCATCTCTGAAGCTTTCTTTCACGGGGACTTTCAAGCTTTGAATACCCATTCCATTTCCAGCTGGTTCGTGCATCCAAGTTTTCATGATTTTTGGACTTGTGAGGTTTTCGTAGAATTTGCGGAGAATTGCGTCCAGTGGATTTTCAATCATCTTCGAAGCTTCGTTCCCGTGGGGGTTCAATTGTTGAATGTCTATTCCAGTTCCAGCTGGTTCGTGTATCCGAGTTTTGATGATTTTCGCACTTTTGAGGTTTTGGTGGAAAATTGAGAAGGATTTTGTCGAATGGATATCTCCGAAGTTCTGTTCTAGAGGATTTCACGGATTTCAGTGCTTTGTCGATAATCACGGGAAGTGCAATGTGCATAGGGCATTAAGACCGCGCACCTTTGGGGTCGAAGGCTCTTCTTTTATATCCTACTCTAGTTTCTCTGTTCCAGCTGATTCGAGCATCCGCATTTTTTTTTTTTTTTTTTTTGAGGTTTTGACGGAAATTGCGAAGGATGGTGTCAAGTGGGTATCAATCATCGGTGAAGTTCTTTCCGGGAGGAATTCAATCTTTTACAGTTTAATCTTTGGCTTAACCTTTGGAATGACCATTTTCTTGACATAAGTATTTCTGGAAATTGCGATAGTTTGGCGGAAGCTTTCAGTGTTGTTCGTCAGACTGAGGGTGCTTTTCATTCCAGCCTTTGCTGACTTTGCGTTGTGGAATTGTTTGCACCAGCACTGACTCCAGAATTGAAGGACTCTCTGGACAAGTACCTCAATGAACACAAGGTGGTCTTATTTATGAAGGGCAACAAGATGTTTCCGCAATGCGGATTCTCCAACACCTGTGTTCAAATTCTCAACGCCCTGCAGGTCCCTTACGACACTGTCAACATCCTAGAGGATGACTCTCTGCGTCAAGGCATGAAAGAGTACTCTGCTTGGCCTACCTTTCCCCAGCTGTATATTGACGGTGAATTTTTCGGTGGATGTGACATTACCCACGGTACACAATTCAAAACTCAAACTTTACTGAGCTCCAAGTCATGTGATACTCTTATTGACCGGAGACTTTTTGCATTGTAAAGTGCACAGTTAGGCAGAGGGTACTAAAATCTCCCCTTTTTTAAGAGTCTTTACTAAGCAAATCCAACGCATGGGACGATATTGGATTTTCCCATGATTTTTCCATCGGATGTTGCACATTTAGGGCAGGGAACCCTTTAGCAGACCATGGTATTGCAATTTCAAATTTCATGATGAAGTCTACGAGAGTCTGAAAAATATGAATCAAAGTGGATTGAGTGTGGCTTGCAGTTGTCTTTCAAACACCTTTACTGAAAAGTGTTCTGCCTCTCCAAGAAACAGGTTAGCGCTTAGAAGGATGCTTTATAGACCTTCCACCTTACTAAGAGTGTATCTGGATTTCGTGGCAGAGTCTTACCTGAGCGGGGAATTGAAGGAGCTGCTGGAGAAGGCCATGTTGTCTTGAGGGTAGACACTCCCTGTTAGTGTCACTCCATGTTTTTTGCGATTGAATCTTGTATACTACTTGGGAAGCAGTGTAGCTTCTTTACTGTGAGGTTAGCTGTGAGTTTGAAGCTTTGAAAGCAAACGCATAGGTTTGGATATGATTGCCAACACATTTGATGAACTCCTCAGTGTTCACGATGATTTTGCGTTTCAATTTGTGGAGGGATGAGATTACAGTAAGTGATCAGTTGTCTCCTTTGTGCTAAAGTAAGCTTAGGTCTCTATATTTTACCTTCCTATTTATCAGCTGTGAGTGTTGTGTTTATGTAGAACCATAAACTGGCAGATCTTGTTGACATGCTCAACTGTGGACTCCAGAGTGTTTTGGATATGCAAATGCTCTTGCAGCAATATGTTGTGCCAGTATCTTAAAAAAAAACAATGCAAAGTCCATACAGAACTCGAGCACATTGACCACTTGTTCACCCTCAATATTAGCTATGCAAAGGCCAAAATAGGCAGTAAAGAAATATTCTATTACACAGAATCAGTGCAGAGAAGAGATCATATTTGTTTTTATGACATAGTATCAATGAGGGAAGCTCGCATTTCATTGACGATGTTGCTAGGCTGGGCGTCATGGAGTTTAAACACGTTTTCTATCACAGAAAGCTCTGTAGCTGTTCTGTCCAGTCCACAGAAAGCAGTCCAGTCGTTAACCACCAACCCTGCACCAATAGCTTCACTTCCTCTGTTTACAGTACCAGCCACCAGTGGGACTTGCAATAACGATGACAATTCATCGAGGTCTTCTATAGATGTATGTGGGTGTACCTGCAATATCAAACTGCCTTAATTCTGGGACAAAATGTCACTAAATAATCTACCTCATTACTTTGAGATGGTAAAGTTTTAAAGAACTAATCTCATCTCCTATCCAGACCCCTAATATCAACAGCATTTGAGGTATTCATATACTACCTCCGTCTCAAAATAAGTCCGTGGTCTCTAGTGGGAAACTAGTCGGAGTACCATGGATTTATTTTGAGACAGAGGGAGTACTTGAGGGAGTACTTGGCTGGCCTTCTGTAAGCAAGTTGTGTAAGCATGACTTGGATAAATGTATATGGCCACTGAATGGAAATGGGGTTGTTTACTGTCACGTATTCTAAGCTTAGTGTACAACTTCCCACTTTGAAATTGCTACGTACTGTAAAAATTTGATACTGAAAAATCTTCTATCCAAACTGACCTCTTCACAGCTCTAAAGGCTTAAAGTGATGCACATAATACCCTCCCCTTACACAGCACACTTGCATTTGTGATTGAAAGCAATCAGGAAACCAGGGGTCTAAGTGGCTTACCAGTCCACCACGGTTAGTGAATTGACTGTAGCTCCCAACAAGGATGTTCCCTGCAATTGTCTGCCTGAACACTTCAACTCCCAAAACATCTGCTATAAGCTCTTCCGTTTCCTGGACACCAAATTCAACAGGCAGAATACACAAAGGTCACTAAACACAGTTGAGATTGCTGGAGATTGACAAAATGAGGTAGAATGACAAGCGGCTACTCGCGAGTAACCCTACTCCAAATAAAATCGCATATATGTGTCGTTTCATATAATCCTCCACATAATCGATATAATCTATACTGACTAGAAATTTGAGATATCGTGTTCAACAATCTTAGAACATTACTTTTCCTATAACACACGTCACAAATAGAACTAGAAAGAAGAGATTCATTCTTTGGAATGATGGGCGCTACCTTACCTTTTTACATTTTCAAACAATGCTTAGTCTCTTCCGCTAGGGTCGAGGCAATAAACCTCATAACCATTTGTGCAAGACCCCAAATACAATTAGTTACATACCTTATCCAGATCTGTGTGAATGAGCGACACATAATCGTTACATGCAATACAGTTGCCAAGGGCAGAAAGGCGCTCATCCACTTTTTGAACCACCACCTTGTCCGGCAAACAATTCCTGATGTGCAGGAGCTCTGTCGTAACAAGGAAAACAAGGAAAACGACATTTGTCAACTAATATTGGCCTTGTTAACCCTTATAGTAGAAACAAGCCAAAAAGAAACATGAAATAAGGTCACTGATGCTGTAACCATCAGAAACCTCTTTGCCGTTTTCCACCAATTGTATATATGACGGTTATAGGTGATTAGGTACATATTGAGGTACAAAACGAACACCACTTGCAGAGCAAAGTTAGAGGTGTTCAGGGTTTTGAACTTCGACAATTTATGAAATATTCTAGAAATGTTCAAAAATTGAATTTGTTTCCAGTTTTTTTACTAAAATCGTCTCATATGTATAAGGCATCAGCAATTATAACAGTGATGCACATAGGCCTCTGTAACATACAGGAGCCAAACTTTCACATAAGATACTGTATTCAGATCTCTACAAATTAACCAAGAATAGTTGTCTACAAGAAATTCTCAGGTCCTGACAGAAGGCTTGTAAGGTTGACGAGGTGTACCTTGATCTGTGGTCGCTTGTGGAAGCAGCAGACCATTCTTGTTACCTGACAGTGAAAAGAGCCACATAAGCTTCATTATCGTGTATCCACAATTACCAACTATGAAACTGCAAGGAATTTTTCGTGAACTTCAATCTCCAACAGACACCAACTAGCATGGAATACTATCAGCAATCACCCAAAGATTAAACTCCGCATATTATAACATTCAAGGCGAACGTAAACCCTGCCAATTATAACTTCTCTAGGTTTTCTAGAATACCTCTGGGAGGTAGGTTCTCAATTAGTGTCTGAAATCCAGAAGATAAGGCAAGCTCAAAATTTAGTCCAATAATAAAAAAATCCAAGGATCATTGAGATTAGGGGACTCACCAACGCACATACGACCTATCACCCGGGTACCAGCAATAGAGGCCTTCACCACAGGAATGACATCTGCTAATTCTGACTCGAATGTGCTGTATAGACAGCAATCCAAACCAACAACATAGATGGTATGTTAGACAGGTGGAGATCAATAATAATTCTCAAACGAGACTTTTGGTGATTGCGCATGAATTGAGCTAAGCAGACAAGAAAGAAGGTTGAAAATTTCAGAGAGGAGTATATTGAGGCACCTGTAGAAATTCTCAGAACCACCAATTGCCACCAGGCAATAAGCATTTGTTAGCTTTGAGAAAACCTCAATTTCATTGCTATTCTCAAACTGAGCCCCTGCAAAAAATCAGAGTGTAAGAATTGAGCTAGAGATTCTGCAGACTTCTTCCTGCAATTTGAAAACTACAATACACAAAACTCCGATCCGAGGTACAGCTGGTCGCTTACTCGTAGCCATCTTCAAAGTACCCAAAGTATGAACTCCGGGTACCCCTTTCGAAATCCGCACGAATTCTGTCCCAAAAAAATCAAAAGCACGCCGAGCCAAGCAGAAGGAGAATACCGACAGGAAACTCAATTGACACTGACTTAGCCAGCTTGAAGTTCGCACTGAAGCAGATTCGAAATTAGGGTTAGGGCTTCGTGAATGCCTTGCCAAGCACTCAATCTTTTAAATTCTCACTCTTGTTCCCAAAGTTTGTTCCCATCTGCTTCAACCCAAAACCTAAGACAAATCTCAAGGTGGGCTCATTTTCATTGTCTCTCTCGCGGAGGTTTGTTTTCCCAAATTGGTTGCCTCTTCTGACGCTCGTGCTGGTAGCCATGGACGGAGGAGGAATGAGTGTGCCGGCCCCTGAACCCGTCACCTATCTCTGTGGTGGTCTGTTCCTTTTTCCCGTTTCTTGTTTCTTTAGCTGCGTAAAACAGCGTGATGGTGAGATATAAAATACTATAACAAGAATCATCTGTACCTAGGAAATTCGGGAATTGGCGCCAACTGCGCGATGTCTGCAGAAGCTCGAAGCAATCTTTGATGTTATATGTAGCTTGTTCGAAAATTAGGGTTGAGGCTGGGGCTTTTCGAATGCTTTTGAAGCGTATTGAGTGTGTTTTTTTATTTGATTCTGGGTTTCTTTTCAGATTGTGGAGCAGACAACACGTTGAAACCTGGAGATGTGATCCAGTGTCGGGAGTGTGGCTACCGCATTCTTTACAAGAAGAGAACCAGACGCAGTGAGTTTCTTTCCCTGAGACTTGATTCATTTGGTTCCGTAGTATTGTCCATTACTTCGTCCTTAATTCTAGTTATTGAGCGCTTTGTGTACACCCAAAAACCTTAAGCGTAATTCGTGCGATTTTGTAATACCATCAGAGTCTTGCGAATGAAACTCCTGTGTTTGCACCACCACGCCCTTTAATAATAGACTCTAATATCAGAGGATGCTGCAATGCAAAATGTGATAATATAGAGAGAATTCATTTGAAATTGTTTGCGATTTTTAGAGGGGTTAGGGTTCTAGAGGCAAGAATTCTACACTGTACTTTTGTTTCTGTAATATCTCATGTTCATGTAACACAATATTGTCACATTTCCATTGGTCTTACAAAGACAGGGCAATTAGAGAGACTTGAGCGTATCAAGAGGAACATTGTCTTTCTCATCTCCTTTGTAATTAGAGTCCTTCGCTTCAGTTTTAGTGGGTCCAACAATGCCATATCTTCGACTGCATGTGTCTGACTATATGTCCTATTCCGAAGTTAAATTTATTATTTTTGTCTTGTTAGCAATTGAATAAGGGTTCCAGCACATGCCAGCATGTACTTTTTGGACGCCACATGAATAAGCTTTGAATTCTGAAGTGTTGATTACTATTTTATCCAACTCTAGTGGGAGGGTGCCACTTGTGGTTGTAAGATTTAGATAGACCACTCCAAGCATTCCAGCTCTTGAAAGCACCTGCATAGTCATAGGGGTAGATATCTTGCGTTTAATATGAGCTTCTCTTTAACATTCTGGAACATCTTTGAATGTGTGCTACAGTGTGACAAGTGTTCAGGATACCGGAGAACCAAAACTTTGGAATATGCACAACTGTTTTAGTGTAGCACACATTCAAACTATTTCAACAATAGAATGGTAACCATAAAACTCACGGTTTATAGAGGTCTGAGTGTATCAAAAGAATTCTGACTTGTTGTTTTGGACCTTGCAGTTGTTCAATTTGAGGCTCGATAATTCCAGCGTATTCACTGCTGTTCAGTTGGGCGCTTCACTGAGCATCATTTTGGAAATGGCGTAATTGGTACCGTCTCTCAAATCATCAAGAAACTCTTGGAAGTTTTGATCAGGAACAAGAAATATCAGGAACAGGAACCACACATTGCTCTTCCGTGTGGAGCTTGTTCTTCATTGTATCGTAGGATGCTCTACGTGAACATCAACATTTCAAGAAACACAGTGCATTAATTTCATGGTAACAGTATGGCATTACCAAGACTGGTACTGTATATGCATACCAGTTCAAACCTAGATTTTCATGGAAACCTTGATTTTCTCAATGGTATTCGAGTTGCACAACTCTCTCGATAATACCCCCTCGGTGATTTCATGCATGTTTTGAATAGAAATGAAAAGTTTGAGGAGAAGGGACTGCTTTTTATATGCACCAATTGGAAAGAATTATGTTGAAATTCTGCAATTTGGCTCATGATGCCAAGAAAAATGTGATAGTTTAAGCTTTGAGGGCAACGTCCGTTGGAATTATTTGAAAGTGAAATTGAGAAATCTTTAGTAAATTGAAGTGCTGAAGTCCTGGGAATTGAACCGACCTCATTGCTGTTCAAAATTGTGTGTTATACGTAGTCAAAAGTGTCTAGGTTGTAGAGATCTACTTTTTCCTACAAATCTATTTTGAATGGACAAATAATAATTAATTAACAATTAAATGCTATAAACAAGGACTATTGAATTGTTTAAATGAAATACAATTGTCCTTAACCAAAATTTGTCATGTCTGAAGCCTTGCATAAATAAAATGAAGATATTAATTTTGAAGATGGAATCTATTACCAGAGCGCTAGTGTTGATTTATAGTACATCTATGTTTAACATTTTTGAAATTTACATATTGTATACACAGTAAAGTGTATCAGAGTCTTCTTTCACTTGTTGGAATCCAATAAAAATAACTATTTTCATATAATATTAAACCTTATGGTCAAAGTTGGCAAAAAATATTTTTGAAAAATAGATAATAGAATTGTTGGAATATTATTATTATTATTATTATTATTATTATTATTATTATTATTATTATTATTATTATTATTATTATTATTATTATTATTATTATTATTATCATCATCATCATCATCATCATCATCATCATCATTAAAATAAAGTGTATAGAAAGTAAATAAATCTTTCTATTTTAAGCATCTCTTGAAATCATATTTGCCAACTTCAATTATTTTTTCAAGAATAACAAGAGTAATAATTGACCTTGACTACCATCCCAATAGTAACTATATTTAATTGCCAACAGTGCCAATCAAGGTAAACCAACTTGTAACAAGCAAACCATCCAAAATAAAGACCTAAAGAATGATATATTACAATCTTGTCATACTTTTTTCAATAAATGAGCTTAGGCTACATTAGATTGACTTAGTGGCCACAAGAACGTTCTTCCACCTTTTGAGTGTAAACTCATCACAAGAAGTGACGTTTTTTAGGCTTCATGTTGTCGCCATACTAAAAAATATTGTGACAACCCTAGGTGAGTAAGATACATCATGGATTTGCTTTTTGTTGATTTGGGGGAGTCCAAGGTCCAATTGGGCAAAACATTTCAAAAATTCAAAACAAATTCATACTTTGACAAAAAAAAATTAAAAATTCAACTGCTCTCCCCATTTATCTTATTTGTCTTTATATGAAAAAAATTTAAAATTTTCAACAATGCCAACAGGGCAAACCAGTCACTCTGCCTGTCTTAGGCTGGTTTACCTTATAGGCGAGCATACCTTTAGCATTCAAGTCAGGAATTCTCAAAGCTCTCGAAGAGGTGGATTATGTAACAAATAATACAATCTACAAATTACCTTTATTAGCTTAAATTTTTTGTAGATCACTAAAAAGTTACAAGGCACCGCATATCTGTTATAAAACAAGGTATCATATAATATGATCACTAATTCTAAGTCCCTGCACATGTCCTCAAAGCTAGAGCAGTTCATTGATAAATATTGAACTTATTAGGAAACGGAATATCAGTTCACCTCGACTAATTGTCATATGGGTTACGGAACCTCTTGAGCAACTCTGGGATGTCGTAGCCGAGCATATCATCAACTGCTTGCAACATCTTGGGCTTCAGTTTCTCAAATTTATCGAAGTTGTATCCCGCAAGCCTCTCTCTGTAGTGTTCCACCCTTGGAAAGTCGCCCGATGGGAGATGGAATTCTCTTTGCACCTGTTCAATTTCCAGATGCTCATCAAAAACATGCCAGAAACAAACTTTTTAACAGTTTGTGAGACTTCACCCTTCTCCAACTGAAACTATATGGGATACAATTAACATGTTTTTCGTATACCCAATGACCGAACACCTAGAGAAAATCTCAAATTTCAACAATTCATATGTTTAACTAATATGGCGACATCAAGAGGGGCATTAAATTTTCAGACTTGGCCAAGGATTCTGTGACCCTCACCTTGCCAAATTCATCCTCCAAGTTATCCGTCAAGCGTTGCTGCGCTTTGTTCTTGCCCATCATGGATGGCATTTCCTTCTTCAGTTGACCTATAATATAGGCGTGAATCTTGGCTTGTCTTGCCCTCTTCACAAACTCATTGATCTGAAGTACCCAAAAATTCATCACGTCAGAAGGTGCATAGTGTAGGAGAACATTTGCGCGGAGGTCCTTTTCTTATGGGTTCAAGAGCCACTTATTTACTTTACAAAGTGTCATTGACTTTTGAGAGATACTTTGAAATTCTATCACAGTCAAAGATACATCATAGATGCAATTCTCACGGTTTCAAGGGTAAGTTTATCCTCATTATTGGAACCCAACTATTTCAAAATCCAACAATTCATAAGTTAAAAAAATATATATAAAATTAAAAAAACACGTTTTCACAATAGGAAACCACAGGAAATATAGCAAAAAGGCTGCAGGAATGAGTTCCCAACCTTAACCCTGAAAAGACAAATACTTCAATCAATATATTGTGCAGTAATAATGTCTTCATTCTCATATAATGTAATGTGACTTAGGACAGAGCATCAGCATGGTCTAGGCATACCTTTCGATCACAAGCCTTCCTTGGGATGTCCTTCAAGTCAGCCAGCAGATCCTCTTGTTCTCTTTCAAACAAGTCCTTCCCAGTAGATCCTATTTTTTCTTCATCTATTGGTCGATCGTTGAAAGACCTACAAAGTTCACAAGCGTCATGAAACCAAAAACCATAATAACAAACCATAACTATACGGTTTCAGTCTCAATGGAGCATTGAGTCTTCAGGAATTAATCATCATATACAGTCTCTCAGTGAAGGTTGTCAACAGACTCACCCAATATAAACTCGCTTGACTTCAGGAGTGTTGAGCACCTTGCCCAAGGACCACATAAGTGCACCATATACTCTCATCAGCTGCAAGATCACTCTAATACATTAGTCAACAGGCAAATAACCAACCCAACATAACAAAGGAATCTTCAAAAATCCCCAAGTCCTCTGAAAGATATCCCCTCCAAACAAACAGTATGCGACAAAGGTTCAAGGTTTTAAGAGGACCAGTTCAAACCTGTTGGGTGTCAACTTGGTCAGCCTTGTTCAAAACAATGCGTATTTTGTCGTCGTGCCCACGCAGCGAAGTAATGACCCTTTTGAACTCATCGCTGATATCCAGCTTGTGCGGGTCAAACAGCAGTAAAATGAGGTCACACTTGGATGCGAACCATTCAGTGACACCTGTGAAATCATAACTCCTTTGAGTTCTCTGCTTCTCCCCAGACAGAACTCCAGGTGTATCCACAAACGTAATGTGATCCAACAACTGTCCCAGAGACAAACCAAGCATTTGTGATTAATTTGTGTCAAGTAAAAACCGTGTGCCTCGTCACATCGCTTAGAAGCACCATAAGACTATTAACCCGTTCTAACAGGACCCCTGCCTCCCACAAAAACAAGGACTTCATTGACGAGATGTCTATCCCCAAGAATGTAGAGGAAAGATACTAAATGCTGTGGTGAGATCACAGAAACCCTAGGCAAGGAAATCAATAGGTCATTGAATGTTATTAGAATTCACCAATAATCACACCACAAGCGGTTGACAAGATCTATAATTCTATTGCAAAAAGATTTAAGCAGTTATATTCCGAGAAGATTCAATCAGCGCCAGCTGAACGGTAATGTCAAAACCGACCAATTCTCTATACTGAGATCATACAAGGCACATGCATCTAATTAATGGTGAAAAATCATACTGGATGTGGCATTTGAGAACACTCGAACTTTGAGAGGAAAGCCTGTCCAAAGCGAGAGAGACCACTGAAAGGCATGTCCGCCTGTACTGCAATTGTATTCCCAGGAACATTTCGCTCATCTGGTCCTCCCTGAAACATAAAAAGAGCGTATAAACAGTCATTATAACCAGTCCTGGCTAACCCCGAGTCTCACAAATAACCACCAAATGGTCGAAAGTGACTACTTCTAAATCCAAAGGAGTTGAAATAAACCATTGAGGAAGATAACAAATATAAATATACAAAAAGATATCAAGCCCTAATTTTTTTTAAATAGAAATATGCTAAAAGCTATTACAACTGCTAGCTTCCAAAGTGCACTTTCTATTTAAGTTCAGGTACTTAAGTTACGAAAACCTGATTATAAGCTATGCTGTGTTCGAACTATTTATACAAGACTACCATATATTGCCATATCCTTTATGCATAAGCACGAAGTGGTTGTCAGAAACAAAATTGATTCCAAAAAGCAGAATTTAAGCCAAGAGAAAGCACCCACCATCACTACCACAAATCGGTCAGTAGTAGGCTCAGGTCCAATATGTGCTCCTGGATAACTAGTCCGTAACAAATGCTTGATGAAAGTTGTTTTTCCTGTTGAGTATTGACCCAGAAGCATCACCTGAGGCTTCGCATCAAAATCACTCTCCGTCTGCATGAAGACATCATTGACACGTCAGCCAACTACATTATTTATTCTACGATGTGTATTGACATACTGTTTGTAGATCTAATGCTAATTCAAACCCCATGTATCATTGGTCCTATTCATGAATAAGCTTGGAACACCATTTAGAAAGTTTAGGATCTCAAGTTGGCCACTTCTTGTTCCCAAAGTACACTATTGAACAAAAAAACGATTCGTTCACTCCAAGACACACTATTTTGGTGTCTGATTCATTCATGGATGACACTAAAAAGTGAACGGAGTAGTACCTCAAATTTCCAAATTATTACCAGTATCTGATAGAGAACTTAAAACATGCAAAAGGGCAATACCAGTGCAGGAGAGACAAAGTCGTTGAAACGGTAGGTAACTTCCAAGGGCTTCAATTTCTCAAGATAAAGTTTCTTCAAGCCGTCGACAATTGATGTAACCGACACTCCTGAAAGAGACTGCCAGCCAACCCCAACCTTCAACATAAGCAATTTTGAAGGTTCAACTGACCCAGGCAACTCCAGAACATAGAACTCTTGAACAGAGCTGCAGCACCTTGGGCAGACGAACTACTTCAACAAAAAATCAGGGTTCCCAAGATGCTCCAATTCGTACACGTGAGTCAACTTTTAACAAGCATATTAAAGCTACAGCCGCTGCTAGATAGATAAAGCAGACCTATTTTCAAACACATTCAATGCCAATTACACTTAACAACACAGCTCCTTACCCTTCCTGGAGTCTTCTGATTAAACCGTTGTGATATTTTAGATACAGACAGCTGAGGAGATGACCCTTTGAATGAACCATTACTACGAAATGAACCATTTGACGCTGGGGATGTGCGTTCCTGTTGATTCTGGAAAAGAGTAAGAACAGTGGAAACTGAAGATCAATGATAACCCAGATTTAATGGCCTGCATACATCACCACGCATTAACAATCTGTTCTAAACGTCGACACCTTCTTCCAAGAGTACCGCAACCACATTTCAAATGAAATTACTACGGAGTATGAAACAAGAGCAAATCGCACCGAAATTAACTCCTCCAACCCAGTCATAGTGGGTGCGGTAATATTGTCCAAATCTACAGTCAGTGGATCGATGGTCAGTAATGTCCAATCCCCTAATCCGAATAATAATGACAGAAAAAAGGAACAAATATAAGTCTGTAACAACGTCAGTGAATTTTTTTATGATAAACACAACATTCATGGAAAGGAGCTGCAAAACACCTCAGGACCGACTACTAATTCAAGAAAATGCCACGGCATCCAAAGTGCTCTGATTGCCTAACATTTTCTTCAATTAGCACGGATCCTTTCACATTTTATACGTAAATGTAGTTGCTGCCAACCACAGACTCCAGGGATGTTATGAATTGTTGAAGTTCCCTCCTATGATGTTCACTTTTAACTTTTTTGAAATTCATAAAATAGTGAGCGCACTCTGATTGAGATGTTTGTTGTGATATTTAAAAGCTGAGATAAACAATTTACCTGCGTTCTTGAGCATGTTAGGACTGATGTCCTTGCCTGACTGAGCCAGTGAGATAACCTGGAAACCCCAACCACAATTATAAAGGGTTCTTGCTCTTCCTAATGCAACAGCTTCTGTACAAGGTCATATCTTCAATACTCATGTGGATGAATAAGATACAGCATTTATATGAATCATCTGTATCATCATTCGCGGTACAACACAATCTTAGAAGAGGGTAACGGGGACATCAATATTACAAATATTTTGAACAAGTGGCTAATCGCATGTGCCTGTACACAAATAGAATCGTATGATTTTCAAGTCTCTTTCCATATAATCTTAAACCCTAAACCTCAATATCTTCCTCAATATAATCCTCAATTATTGGAAATTTCAAAAACCCATTTGTCAACCTCAGAATGCAATTTACCCTACAACCACGTTCTAAAACTCAACGAGGCATAAAAAAATCATTTTGTGAAATGATGAAGCCCAACGTATTACTGTTGCTTGTAACACAGGTCTCATTCTCATTGGACACTAGAAATTTCTACTTTTGCAAACCATGGCTTAAGTCTTTCCCTTTGGGGGTAGAGACAACAAACCAATCAGAGATCCGAGCGAAATGAGGTTTCTGAAATCTAGCAATGTAGATTATGGATAGTGACGGATCTAAAAAGTTGACAACAACTGACTGACCTGCATTGCAGAGACAAACTCCTTAAAGCCAAGAAACCCTTGCCGCTTGACATCAGCAATTGCCCAAACCTGATTCAACACACCAACATGTTGCCTGACATCAGAGTCAAAACTGGCAGAATACACAGATAAATTTCACTAAAAATGAATCATGTAACTACTTAAAATAAAAATCAAGAGGAGTAAGGACTGTAAGCTAACACGTTCATATTGGATTGCTGTGTTTAAGCCAGAAGTTGAGTTTCAGGGATGTCGCAAGACTAAAGTCATGATTAAGGACCACGGCAGCAGATGGTAGGCATGATTTTCACTATTTTCACAGAATTCGTTTTCAACTTGTAAGGCTCAAGAAAGTTTCATGTGGAGAGTTGGGAATCAAAATACCTGCTTCAATTCTCCTCTGGGCAACTGAGAGAAAGAGAAAAACTTGACAGCATCATTGCCAGTGAGTCGTCCATCATTATCTGCAAAGCAAATATTGGCCAAAGTGTAAAGGCACAACACACCCTATATTGAGATTCATTTACCTCAAGTCCAAGGTTCCTAGACCTAATTACAAACACTTACCCCAAAAGCAACTCCTGCAGATTCTTGCCTAAACTACATAGTCCTAACATACATTCTCTTAACATTGAAAGTCTAGGTCTATATTTTTTGGTACACCTATAGTAGCACCTTAGAAATTCTTACTTCATTCATAGATTGTCCAAAAAACAAATACTACAAAGGATTAGAATCGACTTTCAATTGCAAACAAGACCAAACGAAAATTAAATAATCCAATAGTAACGCTTATTTGAACACTATTAGGGAAACAGTCCTGTGTCACCTAAGGTAACAACGCACAAAAGCAATCTTGGCTGACAAAATCTTGGCTAGTATTAGATATTGAATGTCCGACATCTTAACAACAAAGTCTAGTATCAATTTTTGTTTCACCTATTGAAATTCACAACTCATTCATACAGTATCCAAGTAATACAAGGTATATTGCGTAAGAATCGTCCTTCAAGTGCTAATAAAACCATTAAAAACATGTCGCTATTAGGTGCAGTTACCTTAGATCCAAACCCTGACCTCCACTTTCAAGGGCACAGAAAGAGAAGTTAAGAACAGGCTTACCTGCATCGGCGTACGCAAACCACTGCCTGTACATTTGCTCGTCATGTTTGGCATTCGATCTGTTCGACAGAATATCCATATCGCTTGCCAGAATTCAAACAGAGGAGCTCACATGGGCTTGATCGACATTGCCGTTGTTTTTCTAGCAACAAAGAACAACAAGAACAGCTGCCCCATCAAACCCTAAGCAAGTACAAGCGCGAATTTCAATCACGACACTTCAAGTACACCAACAGAGCCAAACAAGCAGTGAACGTCAATTTCGAACCAAACTGCACTATTTCCCCCAAAATAATATCCAAACCAAGAAACCTCAACAATCACGGCTACAACTCCAAATTCAAGCAAAACTCACAATTCAACGAAACCCAACAAAATTACGAGCTACAACTACTGAAACTACAAACACCAACCAACAACAACAAAAAAAAATCGTATTACAAATGCCTAAAACACATCCCAACAGAGAACCAAACAAGAATCTCTACAACGATTGTAACTCCAATAGATCGATGAAAACCTGCAGCACCCAACTTCGTAAAAGTCAAGAGATGCAAATTGAATGCCTCTGCAAATTGGATCTGGATCCCGATGGATCCTTACACGAAATTAGAAGCAATTGGGAAACCCAAGCAAGACGCGGCTACAACCCAACAACATCGCAATTCCCTAAAACCCAACAAACTTAACGAACTACATTTTCCGAGTCCACAAAACCCCAAACAAAAACTACAAGAACCGTGTACGCAAATGCCTAAACAAACAGCACCCCAAAATGAAAATCTCAACAACGATCGTAACTCCAATTGCTCAAAACTGCAGTACCCAATTGCGTGAAAATCAAGGGTTGTCAATTGAATACCTCTCCGATAGCAACGACCCTCGATTGTGCCTGGATGGCGATGAATCCTAGCAAGAAATGGCATGAAATTGAAAGAAATTCGCGCAAGGGAGGCGATCGTACAGGAATGTAAAGGCAGGGAATTGAAGGGCAGGGCTTGGGCGGCCAAGTGTTGGCCCATTGTTAGCGAACGCTGCCGCGTGTTTGCGGCGGGGCCCAATCGTGGCTGACTGGCATCTCTTGATGGCTTTCAGTTGGAATCAAATTTCCGTACGCGTAATGTCAGTTTCGGCAATTCCTTGCTGTCGAAATAGTTTAGTTTTTGCAGTTTGACAATTTGGCAACTGGATTTCACATTAACCCCTAAATGCCCGAGGCATCAAAATCTGGTGTTTGCAAAACTTTGAAGTTAAATAAAACCTAACCAAGTTGTTATTTTTAGTAGTTTATGTTTTCAGAAAGTTCTTCTTGAAGTCTAGTTTTGGCACCAAAAATCTGATCTTGAAAATAAATGATAGTGATTTTTTTCTATTCAAGTTTTTGTACAAGGGTACCCATTGCAATCTTGACTACCCGTAGTGTTGAGAGCTCTTGGAAATGAGCCTCAAATACACTAGATCTTGGAGAAAAAATCACATTCAAAAAATCACATTCAAAAAAATTGTAGAGTAGATTTTAAGAAGCCATAAATTGATCATGGTTATACATGTTAGGCCCTTTAACCTCATATTTTTTCAGTCACCAACTTTTTAGACTTGATTTGTGTAAAGAAGATTGAAAGATTTTTGCAATTTTAGCACCTTCATGGTCAAACATTATAATCTTTCACTCCATAAGTGATGTTGTTGTGTTTTCTTTTCCTATGAGATCTCTAACATGTCTAGTTTGAATTTGTACGGTTACAGTTCAAAAAGAATTGATACAAATTATAAAAATATTGACATTTCGTTCAATTTACAGCAAATTCCAAGAAGCCCAAAACAGGCCTTGGGCATTTAGGGGTTAAGGTAACCAACTCATTTCAACCATTTAAGCAATTACGTATATTGGGAGAGTAGGCTTTCTGAGTGCGGAATTTTTCTCATATACAGAAATAGAGATTGGAAGGATTGCATATTTTTCCAAAATTTTATTACCAAAAAATGTAAGTACTTAAATTTTTTAGTAAAAGATTCTCTTCAACCTATAATGATGACTAGTGTGACCCTATGCCGTTGGCCCAATTTTCATCTACTCCCGGTTCCACTCTTGGTTCTACTTCCGATTCTACTCCCAGTTCTACTCCCAGTTCCACTCCTAGTACCAAGAACGCCACCAAAATCAAAGTAAAAGTAATTTTTTAATTTTTTAATTAATAAATACTTTGAAATTCAATAACTTTTGCACCACCGCTCCAAACGCCACGAAACCAAGCCGGTGCACCCCTCCTCGGCAAGAGCTTTCCGACGGTACCAAGCACGCGGCCAGGGGATGCACGGTCAGGAAGTTGTCCACGCTACAAACAAAACAAAACAAAACAAAACAAACAAACAAACAAACAAACAGCCTCATTTAAGGTATTGATATAGACCTTTCTATTTCTAACCATAGGCTAATTGCAAAGTCGACCAAGGGCTTGTTGCAATATTGAGAGCTTTGTAGCAAATCACAATGTGCCACAATAGCTCTTCAAAGTGTCCCTCAACGGAACAATCTATGGTCACAAAGGGAGCAATCTATATGTTGGAAATCAGAGGGTGGTTGGAAATGGGTTGACTAACTTAGAGGAGATTTAAGGGGTATATAGGGTTGTTTCAGCCCTATTTCCCTTGACGAATTGAACAATAATGTTGTCAGAATACTTAATTAATAAAAAAATTTAAAAAATAAATAAATCAAATATTAAAAAATATTAAAAAATAAAAAAATATATTATTATCCGATTTGGCAATCGCTGACGTCAGCCAACTATTGTAGCGAAGTTCTTACAGTCCACGAACACAAGGAAATTCACAATCCTTTATACCCCCAAAATCTCCTCTAATGGAATTTTTTGACTTTGGGCACTTTGCTTTTTTTGACACTCCTAATTTTGGATTGATTTACTCTATTCATAAGTGAATGTTTTTTTTTTCTAAAGTTTCTCAAGAAGAATTTTTGGATATTCAAAAATAGCAACAAGGAATTTTTTTCAGATTTTCAAAAATAGTTGTATAAATTTTAAAATTTTACACACAATCCAAATTTACCCCACTTATTTCCACATGTACAGTATTTTGATTGAGTTCAAGTAGAATTAAGTCCTTATGGACAATATTTTTCGCTTTGTCCAAGCCTGCTCAGAGTTATTAGGTTGAAAAATGATATTCATCCTTGGCGAGAACGACGTGATTCCTGTGTGATTTTTCAAATTCCTCAAACAAGAGACGGCTCTTCCGTGGCATCTTTCGGTTCAATTGTAAGTTACTGTAGACCGGAGTCAAGTTTTTGCCCTCCAGCCAAATTCTCAGGCATGTGGCGATCCTCTTCTAAGATGCCAATTTATATTACTTTTAACTATATATTTCTATTTGCAGTTTATAGTTTACGGTTAATAATAGAAGATTGTTGAATTTCTGGCCCTCATTTGGATGGATTTGGTAAAATGTAGTTAAAAAAAACTTCAAACTTCTTGTACATTTGTTGCAAAGGCCTTTTTGAGGTTGGTCTTTTGCAATAAGGTAACTACACCTAAAGTCGTACAAATAAGCTTTGTGGCATGACCAATATGCCTTAGAAAATGAATGACAATTTTTTTATATAGGTGAAGGATTATAAATCAAAATGCAAGTGGTTTCATAAATTTTGGACGCATTGTGAATTACTTACAACTTTTCAAAGATGCAAGGTGTAGGGTGCTAAAAGTGTCATGTAGGTGATGCCAAATCTATTTGATGCACATGAAGAAATGACACTAGTAATATATGTCATAACATGTCATAGGGAGAAGCTGAAACAAGAAGAAAGTAAACCCAAAATAGACCATTTGTGATGTTTCCACCTCCATAGTATTATAAATAGAGCTATATACTACTCAAAATGGGCCTTAACTCCACTTTACACTTGTCCTTATAATGTACACCATTTTGGGTATCTTCATTGTTCATTTTTCGTTCAAAAATAGGGGTTAATTTTGAAGAGTGGTCCATTTTAGGTATAATTATCTCAAATCACCAAAAGCCAAGATGTTGTTGTGGATATACTATCATACTACTAAAATCACAACGACCTCTATAATAGCACAATTCAATTTTGAATAATATTATAGAAATTCAAGTGCTTTTGTAATAACCATAGGATACTTTCTACTATATATTATGTATTCTTTTTGTGAAATATTTGAAAATCAAATGGATACTTCTAAAAAAATTTCAAATAAACTTTTCAGACAACAAAACTATAGATAAATTCCATGTCTTTTTAAAATGTGATAGCAAAGAATAAGGAAGCACCAACCGCTAGCGTTGCTCTACATATTCAAATGCGAAGATTCTACTTACATTGTTCACTTGATTACTTTATTCTTATTGCAATGTTTTCATCTTTGCAAAGGTTATTTTGTAAAAATTATGATATAAAGATTTTCTTTAATTACTTTATATTGCACTATATACATTTTTTCAAAGAATATTGTATGAGGATGTCAATATTTTCATTTAAAGATTATACATACTTTGTTTATCTACATTCTATCACATGAAAAATTGATGAAAATAATACATTTAATGCGTAGCAAAGCAAGCGCCAATCGCTAGTGACTATCTAAAAGAATAAGCAACTACACTCTGATTGGCTTTGTCCTTGTAGCATAGGGACACTTTTCAAGTAAGGCACCTACTCTAGCTTCCTCATAGTAAAGTAACTACACCTAACTTCAATCGCTTTCTGAAATTGTACAGTCTAGATTTTTGACTAAAATATACTTTTACTATTTATGAGAGTCTATAGTTGATTATCCTAAATCCTATCTTTAGCACTTTGAAAATTTGTAGTTTAATCATATACTGTCTAAAAAATGCATTCAAAAAAAATCTAAAATCCTTTTTTGACTACCAACAAGATTCCACAAAAAAAATTCAATATAATATGGGAACCATGCTAAGTTGCTTATTTGTGCAATTATAGGTGTAGTTACCTTAGCTTGTGCCAATGCAAAGCCTCCTCCCTTGTGGTCCAAAGCCAATAAAAAAAATCTCTTTATTGGGTGAAAATACCTCCACCTGTACAGCAAATATTCATCATCATCACACCAAAACATTGAATTGGTTGGAATCCTTATATTTCAAAGAGAAGAAGCTTTGCGTCAATAGAAGTCACCTTGAGGAAGTTTGAGTAGTTACCTTCAAATGTTCAAGGCTACGGTTTGTGAATTTTAAAGGATTTTCAAGGTGGCCCTATAATAGAACAAAATTTTCATCCAAATTTTTTGAGGAGTTGCTTGAACCTATTTCAAAATAAAGTATTGGATGCTCACTCCTTATAATATTTTTGACTTTCTGCCAAAGAAATGGCAAAATTTATAGATCACTTTGTAATGTATTTGGCAACTTTCTTGCTTGTCTCTATTTATCTAAATTTTTGAGTTTGAGTCTCAACTAGTGAAATAAAGATCATCAAGTTTAGTTTCTACACTAAATTTAGAATTTTGAAAAATTCCTTAAATTCAAATTTTTATTTCAATTTCAATTTTAGACCCATCACCATGGAATGTTAGTTCTCTGATTTTAGGAATGACATGGTCTGCATATTGCACCAAAATGTTCAACATTGGACTCTACACATGTAGAAAAAATTTCAGATCTTTTAAGTATTTTATATATGAATTTGATATGAATTCTTTTCACTATTTATTCAGAATCTTGTAAAAATTTCATAATTTTACAAAAGAATTTGAAATATTTATAACTTACAGAAGAGATGTGATTACATCTCTGCAAAATAAATATAAAACTTTCATTTATTTATAGTTGCAAAATGAAAACATACAAAGAGAAGGATTTTGAAGTTTGAAAAAGTAGCCATTGATCTATATTTTCAATTAAATAATGAATTAATTAATAAAAGAAGAAACCAATACTATGAGGATAGAGCCTCTTGTAGTTTAGTTGGGTGCTTTTGGGGGTATCACAACCTCAAATCACACCATTTTAAGATAATTCTTTGCTATTTTTTGCTGAAAAAGTAATCATTCTTTTTTCACCAATTTTTGGACATTTGTACAAAAGACATGGATGAAGTTGCTTAATTGAAGTGAAGAATTGCAAGAACTTAACTAAAGAATGATTTTTTTGTTTAAAAATTGGATGAGTTTAAAAATACATTGCTAAAATACTAGTAATCATTTTTGTTATCACTTCTTCAGAATTAAAAAAGGGATGGTCATGCAAAGACTTTTGTTTCTTTCATTTTGGACAGAGGAAAAATTGACCTTTATTTGACTATTGAATTCATTTTCATTCATGAGGATGGATGAATCATCCAAATTATGGATGAAATTCAACATAATCATCCTAAAAGTATATATATTCATCTCCAAAAGGTGACACTTTTTTGAAATTAAACAGTAAAGTAGAGATTTCATCCCTTGAGTATATAGAAACCTATTGCTAAATATTCTCTAAATGAAAATGATATTTACTTATAGAATTTTATTTTCAAAAACTAAACAACGGAATCAATACTCACGCAATTTGTCATTTTTGCACTTGGTTGAACTTGCACTTACTAATAGTATACAAAATTTGTCTCATCATCAATGATTATATGAGTGGGCACTTGGCAAGTACAATGCAACCTACGGAGCTCCGCAAGGTGCTAATGGTGAATTATGTATAGTGAAAATTTTGGTGGCAGATACCAATGCACTTACAGTGAGTACACTTGGTGAAATTGATAAGTTAATTATCAATGAAATACTATAATAATAGGGTCGTTGCAAGAAACGCCGTCCACTTTTGGTCCATTTTGGCTTGTTTTCGGCCAATACTCCAGTACTCATGAGCTTTTGCATATGAATTTTTTTTAAATATATAAAATAAGGACAATTAGTATAAGACTAAAAGTAGCATATCCCCAAAATTTCAGATCTAAAAAAAATCTAGGTAAAAAGTTATTCACAAAAAAGAGTGAGCTGAAATTTTGAAGAAAATACATACTTTGACATTTTAATTTGTAAAAAATAGAAAAAATAATTTTCAAAGAAAGTAAAAATAGACCATTTGGGAAGACTTTATGCTGAAGAGATTTGACTAAAAAATTGATCTTGAAGTCATATAAAATGTTTAGAACTGCGCGCGCAAGAGAGCCCTCTTTGCATGGATGTAGACAACACAAAATAAAATATTTTTATATGCCCCTTGGTAGAAACATGAGTTCCTACTATGCAAATAGACCATAGAAATTTCAGCTCTAAATCATTAAATTTGGGTACTCCTTTTTACTCAAAACCCCTAAATCGCAAAACGTGACAAATTAGCTAAATTGAAATTTAAATATAAAATGATTTTTAAAAATTTCTGAAAAATATGAGATATAATTAACCTCAAGTTAGACATCTCCAATAAAAAATTCAACTTCATGAAAATTATGCTTCAAAAGTTATTGCAAATGGAAGCTTCCACGAACTCCTTGTGACAATTCAACAGTACCGGTGTTTCTTGCAATGACCCAATAATTGATTTTTCCACATTGATTCTTAACCCCTAAAGGACCAGCATGAATTTTTTGACTACATCGCAATTTTGGACAAGTACGTGTGATTAGAGATTTCTATACTTCTAGCCCAAATTTTAATACAAGATGGAGACAAGGGATATCTTTCATATGTAATAAAATTTATGACATTTGGGAATATGAGTCAAATGTTATGGCCTAATATGTTATTATTTTCTGTAAATGGGTAATGCGGGCAAATTAAAAAAAATTGCTTATTTGAAAAAAAAATTGAAATTGGTATTCTAGAGTTTTACATACGTAAAAAACTTTTAATCATTCCATTTTGAACAATGAATCAAAAGCTATAAGGGTTTTTAGTTTGTGAGCAATTATAGATTCACTACTCCGACATTAACTTTGAAGTCCTTTATCTTACTCAGTTTTCAATATTTTTTGAAAACAATAAAATCACTAGATGTAGATTATTTATTAAAACATTGCAACCATTGGGATTGGCATTTTTCAATTCTATAATTAAATCCTTATCAATTTAGTATTTTGAATCATTCTCTACTATTGCCTACTTACTATTTTTTTCCTATATGTTGTACAATTCCAAGTGATGTAAAATTTTTTAAGCATGTGGCCAACTTGTCTAAAAAAAAGAATCTAAAGAAGCACCACCATTTGGGACGTTTTTCATAGAACAACGAGCTTTTCAAGTGTAGCTGTACTATTTTTTGGAGAGCCAAATAAATGATTTCAATGAATTTGAGTGCTTATCTTGCGATCTACATAATGGAAATTTCTGAAATTTTTATCACATGTTCTCAATTAGCATACTACAAGATCCTACGGTTGTATGAGTCAAAAAGGTTTTATCAAAAATTTGGAACTTGTATTAGAAATGGCAATTTTCAAGCATTTTCAATGCAAACATAGTCATGGAGCTTTAGAGGTTAACACCATTTTGTTACAAGAGTGTTAATGTCAATAGGACTAAAATATATTAAAATGTATTAAATACAATTTATAATGGTTCATTGATGATTTTCTTCTAAGAAAATTTGTTTCATGACTTGGAATTCTTCTTCATCTTCTACATGTTTTGTTTGCAACATCGTTGCATCCAAATTCAATTTATCTTTTGCCATATTATAGATGACTTCATCTACACTATCTTTTGTTACCAATCGATAAATTGTAACAGGCTTCAATTGACCTATACGATGGCAACGATCTTCAGCTTGGCGATCCGATTGAGGATTGAAGTCCACATCATGAATGATGACCGTGTCCGCTCCTATCAAATTTAAACCTTGTCCTCCGGCTCTAGTAGAAATCAAGAAGATAAATATATCTTGATTATTGTTGTATTTGTCTACAAGAGCTTGTCGCGTTTGTACATCTGTACTTCCATCTAAACGAATAAAGGTGTAACCATGAATATTCAAGACGCATTCCAAAATATCCAATATCTTTGTCCACTGGCTAAAAATCAAGCATCTATGACCTTCGTTCTTCAATTGAGCCAAAAGTGTGGCTAATGCTTGGCATTTGGTAGCAGATAATAGTACTTCATTATCAAGTTTTCCCTGGCCATTGGGAATACCACCATATTTTTCACACAATTTATGCAAATCAAAGTCACACGAAGACAAGAGGTTGTCATAAACTTGCTTTTCAATGCATTGATTTCCAAACACTCCAAGATCATAGAACTTCTTTGCCAACTTTTGCACATCTTCTTCTTGATAAATTCTTCTCACAAGCAAAGGATGATTGCTAATTTTCCTCAGGTAATCAAAGGAATTTTTGACTTCTTGATGTGACAAGTTATGATTTTGAATTTGTTCACTCCTGAACAAGTTAGTGCAGCTAGAGATGTTGACTTCTTCTTCACTTGCACATTTCAATTCTACATTTTTTTTCAACCTTGATTTTGCATCTTTGTAAGCTTGAGCTTGATCACCAACCATGTTTAGTTTTTGCACATGTTTCGTTTTGGATTGAAGTTGCCACAAGGCTTCAAATTTGGTTCGTCGCATTACAAATGGTTTCAAAAGTGTTTGCATATTGGTAATGAGTAATTGATCTTGCATACTATGACTATGATTTCTTGCTCCAAAAAGGTCTTGTAAATTCTTCCCACACGCGTTGAACGTTTCCGGCATCATAAAACTCAAGAGCGCCCACAATTCTTGCAAATCATTTTGTACTGGAGTACCAGTCAACATAATACGTTGCTTTGCTTTCTGTACAATTTCTTGTAGTTTTTTGCTACGCATGCTTGTTGCATCTTTCAATACATGCCCTTCATCCATAATCACGCAATTCCAATTCCACTTCCTCAAAAAACTGCGATCTTCTTTCATTTGCGTGCTTTTTTTTTCAAAAATAGAATAACTTGTAATCAATATATCAAACAATGTTGTAGCTGGTTCCGGGCCTTTCTTGTCCACAAGCAAATGTTGCTTGTGTAAGTCTTCTTTTGTTTTTCCATGGTAAACTACTATTTTGAACGAAGGACACCATTTTGCAATCTCTCGTTTCCAATTTTCCAAAACAGATACAGGTGCAACAACCAAATGAGGTCTTGGATTTCCTTCAATTTTCTTCAGCACAGCAAGGAATGCAATCACTTGAACAGTCTTGCCGAGACCCATCTCATCTGCCAAAATTGCTCCTCCTACATGTAAACGATGTAATAGTAATAAGAAATTTATTCCACTAATTTGATAAGGCTTTAACTCATGCAATTCGTCACTCTCCAGAATATCACATGATGCATTGATGTCTGCTTTCAAAACAAATTTATGAACTCCTGCTATTGCATTTTGGGTGGGATTCAACATCGCCCAACGACTAGCAAGGAGAGCATTGCGGATGCGTAATGCAATTTGGTTGCACTTGTGCATTGCTTTGCTAATTGGATTTTCTTCCAATTCCATAGTTGATTTGGCCTTTTTAGCCTCATGCTTGGGATTGTAGTCTTCATCATCACTATCGTCTTCAATGCCATCTTTGATATCTTCTTCAATGTCTTCTTCAATATCAGATTCTACCACTAATTCCAATGCAATATCTTCTTCAATATCAGATTCTACAACTAATTCCAATGCAGCTTTACGTTTCGTCATTTCTTAGGAATTGAACAATATATTTGATTATCAAATTCAACTTCTCTAAATAACACATTAGCCAAGGTTCAACTTATATATAGCTCAGTGATTCATTCTTTTACTTTATCCTATTAAGAAACTAGAATGATAAAGTAAAAGACTCAAAGCATATAAATTTGAAAAGTAAAAGAACAAAAAATAAAAGAATTAAAATAGCACTGTTGTCTATAATCTCAAGTGGACTAGCTTCGTACATTGGAATCTATACCTTAAATGCGGTTGTTTGTTTTATTTTATTTTGTTTTGTTTTGCTTGTTTGTTCATTATTATGAGATCTCTTAGTCCATGCATCCTTCAATCACATTCCTGGTATCATTGGAAAGCCCTTAATGAGGAATGATGCATGGACTTTGTTTTGTGGCATTTGGACCTACATTGTGAAAGTTATAAATTTTTGAGTTGTTTTTGAATTAGGAAATTAGAAAATTACTTTTATTTCTATTTTGAATGTGGCAATGGCACAAGGCACACTAGTTTAACTTTAAATATTACAAACTATATAAATAAAAAATAACTTATAGTATAACCCCGTAGGACCAAGCATTCAAATTTTCATTGTGGATGAACGCAAACACATCCCCAATATACAAAATACATTTTATCATCTATCAATTTTTGGAAGATTCTTGTGTTTGTTCTTTAAAATTTGTATTGTATAGATTTTGAAGACTTTGCTTTGCAAATATTATAGTATTCAATAGGTATTAGTAGGTTTGGTCTCAAATAGTAACCTTTTCAATTCAAAAAATGACTATGATTAAAACTTAATATTTTGATTAATACTCTCATAATTCAATAGAAAATAAAGTAAAAACCTTCAAAAATCACTACGGTAAGAATTTAACATTTTGAATTTAACGGAAAAAAATTTAATATTTTGAATATTCTTCTAATAATTGAATAGAAAATAAAATAAAAACCTTCAGCAATCATTATGATTAGAATTTAACATTTTGAATTTAAAGATTTTTTATTTATTTTTAAATCACAAATATTCAATCTATAATTGATTTAGAAAGAATTTTTAATTTTTGGCTTTAAAATTTATTGAAAATATTGGTTTGTGCATGTGTTGATTTAATTGTATGAGTATGATCTATAAATCATATTTTTCAACAATTATTTGAGAATCATTATTGAATTATTGTTCTAAGTTGCATTTTATATATCATCTTGACAATCTTGGAAATGTCAACTACCCTCTAGTTCTTTAGTGGTTAAGCATTCTAAAATATAGAATTTAAAAGATTAAAATTAAAAATCTCTCTCTCTCTCCCTCTCTCTCTCTCTATATATAATGTATCTAAAATTGGAGAATGGTGGAAACTGAGATAGAATTTAGTACATGAAGTTAAAATTAAAGGTATTTAGTAGTATTTCAACCATTATTTTCCTTTTGAATTTAGTGTGGAAATATTTTAAAGTCTTTCATCATTGAAATGACATATTACTAGCTGGAAACATTTCAAAAACTCAAGAAATCTTTTACAAATTTTTTTGTGTAGAACTATCTTCATATTTGTAAAGAAACATTTGAATAAACCAGTTTTCAAGATCTATAAAGACATAAAGGTTAAAAAATTTAGTACTAGAGCCTGACCTATACCAAAGATATACTTGGAAGTTGTTGAAGGTACTTTGATCCCAATAATATAATTGTAAATGGAAAGTACAAAAAAAGATCCTAGATTCTACTCAAGGTGAAATTCTATTAAGATCCTGTAAAATTATATTCTATACATGAAAATATTTATACACTACTATTAGTACTTCCACTAATTTTTGGAGTTGTTGATTATTTAACATTGAAAATTTTTTCCTAACAAATTTGGATTGTTTATTATTCTAATTTTTATCATTTAAAAAGAATAAAACTTGTTAATTTCTAAAATTCCTTGACTGAGTTTTCACCCTAAACGCCTTAAAATTGCCATTTCTAGTGTAAATAACAAATTTTAGAAAAAAATTGGATACATGCCACTATGGGATCTTTTATTACACTTGTTTGAAAAGATGTGGGAAAAATGTCATAAAACTCCACCATGTGGAATACGAAATATTTGCGTATGAATTGATAAAATCCCTTTTCTTAGCTTTGGAAAAATTAGGCAGCTAAACTTCACAAGGTCACATTTGTATGGAAATATGTCCATGGTGATGATGATTCTTTGGATTCATTTTTAAAGGCAATTTGTCTACATGCTTGAAAATTTTCAAGATGAATTGGAATTGTACAACACTTAAGAGAAAAATAGTAAGTAGAAAGAAGTAGAAAATGATTCAAGATATGAAATTGTTAAGAATTTAGTTATGGAGTTGGAAAATGCCAATTTCAATGGTTGTAATTTTATAATAAACAATCTACATCAGACCATTTTATTTTTTTCAAAAATATTGAAAATTGAGTTAAATAAACAACTTCAAAGTTTAGTTTAGAATAGAGAATCCATAACTGCTCATAAACTAAAACTCTTCATAACTTTCATTTTGTAATCAAAAAGTGGTATGACTTAAAACTTTCCACGTGTATATAAATCTAGAAAACCTTTTTCAAATTTTTGTTTCTGAAAAAAATGTTTTATCCTGATCTGCCGGGACTGCCCACTAAAAAAAGAACTACATGTCATACAATAACTTTTTACCCATGTAGTAAAAATTATGACATTTATTGGGCCTTAAAGAAAAAGCTTGTCCCAATGTTGTGTGAAAAATTCAAAGAAAAAAAATAAAAATTCCATTTATAGTGAGCTGCCCAAAATCACTATGTTGCCAAAAAAAATGCAGCTTTGTCCTTTAGGGATTAAATTCAACATCTTTCAAATGCAAATAGACAAATAAGACTCCAAAAGAGATAGAAGTCTATTATATTGTAGATTAGCATCAACATTCCAAACACTATAAAATTTAAAGTGAAACACTCGACAACTTCTCGCACAACAACTAAGGCATAATTAATAATATAATGTCAAGACTAAGTTTCAACCATGTTATCAATTGTTTACAAGATTAGAAACCCCCATGTGGAACCTTTTCTTATCACTTTTATTGTTAGTGCATTAATACATTGGGATTGCACAGTATAGTACACAATGTATTGAAAAGAGGTCAAATGGTGGTCTTCCAAAAATTGCCCCCCCCCCCCTTGGTGTCAAAAATTACGGGCCATCCAATGAAATGAATCAAAAATTAAAACCACCCCCGGCGCCTTAAATTTGGGGGTGGGCGAATTCAATAGAATCGTCCGATTGGCCAGGGGTTTGATCACAATTGTCCGATTGGCAGAAGGCAGCTAGGATTTGGCGCCGAATCTTCTTCCTCCGGCGCCATCAATTCTGTCTTCTTCCCCAATTTGGCTTCTCGATTTGGCTTCTCAATGGTGGAGCTCTAGCATGGAGCAGCGGTCTTCTTCCGGCTCAAGTGAACTTCCAGCTCAAGCTCAGTATTAGAAGCGAGGCTTGGGAGGCTTGAGAGGCGCGTTTGCAAAGTGCTACTCCACAGGTTTTGGTAAGCTTTTTGAGGTTTGATCTTTTGTTTGAGAATTTGCTTTTTTGTAAACTTTCTGAACGCCATTTTGATATAAGCTTTGTGATTCAGATGTAGTATTCTTCTAGGATTTATGTATGTTGTTTTTGTGGTGCTAAATTTGTCGCTGAAGATTGCTCGTGACTGCTTCATTTTCCTTGTTGAATTTCAGGCCACATTTCTTACCCTTTCCTATAAGCTCCGTATGCTTCATATTCTCAAGAAGATTAGGGTTGTAAGTTTGATTAGGGTTGAGGATTTTTACTTCTGCTACATTTTGTGGTCGTTAGTCAATCATAAATGTCTTTTTGCTATCAAGCCTAATCAAGCTATTTGGTATGTTGGTAGTTTCTGCAACATAGGGAATAATTGAGATTGATTGACTCTTCATAGTTTCTTTGATCTGATTTTTTTTGGACTGCTGTGTTCGTGTGTTTGTATGTTTGTGGGGTTTTCTTTCGGGGGTTTTCGACACAAATGAAATGGAATTTCATTACATAAATAAGAACACAACCGCACCAACTGCAAGCGGCCTAGTGGAGCGGGAATCAACAAACCAAACCAAACAAAGACAAACATACTAAGGATATGACAAGCAACGTTGAGCAATTCTTCAATTGCGCCAAGAGTACGGAGAGAGTTCGTGAGACCTTTCACGGCCAGCCGAGAGTGGAGGCCTCTACTCTACGCAACGTTAGAAGTGCTTAGAGCGATTTTGTTTTGGGGTTTGTATGCAGGAATTGGAGAATTTTGAATGTAGAAGTTTTAAATTCATTAAAAAATGACATGTATACACATTTTGGAATCTATATTAAAGTTTTTCGATCGATGCCAAAATGACATGTGTACCTCTTTTGTAAATTATGTGAACTTTTCCATGATAGTTTGTCACAATGACAATGAGCTCAAAAGAGGCAGTAATCGCCTCATAGCATTACAATGAGAATAAAAGATGAAAATTTCAAGTGAAAAGACCATTCTCCCAATCTCCGTAAATCTCTAAGCCCAATCTTGATTTAGTTTTGAAAAAGTAATATGTCAAATTATCCAATTGAGGTCTTCTAACGTTCATTTAGTCAACTAACACATTTCAATGGATTATATTTAAATCAAAAGGTTCAAATCCACATAATTTTCATGTATCACTAGAATATAATCTAGCTCTTTCTTTTCTTTCTTGTGATCAATTAAAGAATGAAAGCAAAGTTTTAGATTTTAAAGGACAAATTGATTATATATTTAATGAAATAAAGTGGAAGCACCAAAAAATGACACTTTTGCTAGCACTGCTAGGTTTACATCTAAATGTTGATTTTTTAAAAGTGTTGGTCTGTTGAAGAAAAAACTAACTCAAGTTGTTTTGTACAATATTTGTACAATATTCTCTAAATTGTCAAAGTTGAAAGCATAGGAAACCTATTCATGCCTTCTAGACTTCCTTTAAGCAAACACCCTTGAAGGACAAAATGCTCAATTCCTATTGGCTCACTCAATGAACTCTTCAACTTCCATTGGTTGAAACCTTTGCGAGGATATCAAATGACCAATTTAAGGCAAATATGTAGATGGTGGAACTAGAAAGAGTCAATTTCGGAGCCTCCTACCTAAGCCTTCTTGAGCCAAGAAGGTCTTTTAAGGTAATTGCACCTACATGCATCCAAATAATCATTGCTACTATTGCTAAATTGCTTAATTTTTTGTTAGATCTTACTGGAAGTCTCAAGAGTATTGTAGACTCCCTTCTTCTGCATTTTCTGGACACCATAGGAATAAATTTTGAATTCCCAACCTACTAAAACACGTGTACTCCAAAGTGACACTAGGCTCTCATGAATAAAGAAAGTTATTTTTAGGCAGGAATTTGCAGTGATGGGTTTTGCAAAGGGCATTAGAATTAGATGCAGTTACCTCAGTTCATAGGTAGCCAAGCAGTACTTTGCCCATGCACAGCTAATTTTAGTACTTTGGTAGATCTAGAATCAAACACAAGAATTGATTCGACACAAAGAGAGACAGATCAATTGAAATTCAGAAGAGACTCCACAATACAGTAGAACCTCTCTTAGTGCATAGTCTAGGGATTATGCACTAAGAGAGGTTTATGTAGTAGGAAAGGTTTTGTACTGAACACTGGTTAACATGGCCTCTCACTATGGGGCCTCCAACTACTGTTCACAAATAAATGCTTCAAAGTACTATCTCTCTTACTGCATATTATGCACAAAGAGAGTATGCACTAAAAGAGGTTCTACTGTATCAAAAGCTTGTAAGAACCAAATAAGCTTAGTTTCCAAAGCTGGTTTGCAATCACGCCGTTAATGTGTAAAAAACACCTCGCAAATTCCAGGAGATCGAGGAGTCTTGAATAGGGCCAGGAACATGAAAACGAAAAACAGTTCTCGAAAAAACGAAAGAAATGGTACCCAAAAAGTTGATCTTGGGGGTAGCAAAAAAGTCTACGTACATGAAAAGTTTTCAGGCTCATGGCTAAATCCTAAATTACACAACAGTCCCCAACCAGCGAGGGTTTAAAGGAATCGTACACAACCTTCAATCTAATTGCATAATGGAAACAATGAAGGCTGGTAGAAAAGAATATTCCATCTCACATCTGAATTGCTTGCGCAATTGCTGTGCTTGAATGTCTGGTTGCCGATGAGGCAGAAAAAGAAAAAGAAAAAAAGCAGCTCACAAATGAATCGATTGCTTGCACTTGCTGCAGGAAAAGAAAAAAATGGAGCTCACATCTGAATCGATTGCTTGCACTTGTTGTGCTTCTACGCTGATTGCCGATGAAGCAGAAAAAGAGAAAAATGCAGCTCACATCTTAATCGATTGCTTGCAATTGTTGTGCTTCAACGTCTGGTTCGCAATGAAGATATCCACATCACACTTCAACATCGCAGTCACATGCTTCTTGTAGACATGCGCTACGTTCACTCGTCCAGGAATGACAGCATCAAGAACAACGCTCGCAACGCCAGTCGTGATATCCTCCAGGCCCGCCAAAAGAATCTTGACCGCCTCCACAGTCACAAGAGCAGGAATCACAACAATCCTCCGCGACCGAATAGTGCCAGCACCGAGCTCCACCTCTCCCACTTGCTCTTCGTGGTACATCAGCAGCACAGTGCTATTCTCATACGCGAAGTCGTAGTAATTAGGGTTGTTCACCTGCACGTCAGCAGAGACCGCGACACTCAAAAGCGTCGACAACGACGCCAAGTCGAAGTTCACGGAGACGTTCTGCACCTTGACATTGCTCAAAGACACCTTCGGATCACGGAACTTGAAAATGGTCTGGCTCAAAACAACGGCCACGATGGCGAGCGACACCAGAAGGAACGAACACACGCAGCAACAAAGCCGGCATTTTCTCTGCTTGTGAAGTGGCAGCCGTTGTCCCTCCATCTCGTACTTCGGACTCAACTCCATCTTGTGAAACCCTTGCTTCTCCCCCATCGCACACCACTTCCAAACAAACTCCAATTTCTCAATCTCACTCAGACTTACGCTATCTCAACCTCACGCAATCTCACCTATTCTCCTCAAGTACGTACAGATTGGGCTTCTCATTCGAAATTGCAATAGTTTCTTTCTACCCGCAATGCAAAGCAATAGAAATTCAGAATAGCATCGGCTCCTACATTGCTTTCAATTTCAATTAAACCCATTCATCTAACTAACGATACAAGGACAACCCACTGATCGGCCTCGCACTAAAATTAAGCAAATGCAAGCCTCCAAGCACTATCACGAATGCATCACGATTCAGATACAAAAACAAAAAGAATTTATAACTTGATTGCAGAAGCACTGCCATTGTGACCATGAGCAGTTGTTGCCAGCCTCTTGTTGCATGAGGCACGATCCTCGTTCAGTACTGTGATCGTTACTCGGTGCACAACATCGCCAAAACAGGACGGAGTGGAGAAAGCGTGCTTTTGTCGTGCAGGAATTGTTAATGAGAAAGTGCAGAGGAGGATTTCTTTTCCTTTGGGCACGTCTGTCTTTTCTTTTACTTTTATACTTTTCTTTCCGAACATTACTTTCATGTGTGCGCGAAATTATCTAAAGTAACTAAAGGTAAGAACAATTGAGCTTTGTTCCTATTGTTAAAGTGTGATTATCTTACACCTAAGAACACAAGTAGATGTGATTCTCTTACACCTAAGAACCAACTTCTATATTTGAACCAAAAATTGATTTATGAGTTTTCAAAATTTTAAATTGTCTTTGATGAGTTTTATGATGCTTTCACTTCTATGTGAATAGAGAGAAACTATACTTGAGTAATACTAGCTTTGCCTTAATGGCAAGCTAAAAGCAATCCAAAAGTTTAAGTCCATTATTAAAAATAATTTTTTGTACACTGAAAAGTTACCTCCTTTGCTTATTATAAGCCTCTCCCTAGAATATTGCCAGCCAACAATTTTGATTTTCTTCTTGCAAATATTGCACACTTCCATGTAAAATTCTAGGAATTCTTAATTTGTCCTTTTGCATAGTTTGGTTGCTTTGAGTACAGAAATCTAGTCTAATTGTATCCCTAGAGAGTGAGTATTGTTCCTATTATTAAATTGACTAATTTTTTGTTGAATATTATCAAAAGATTATTTGAATTTCTCTTAGTCAAGATATCTTCATTTCTTGTAAGTTTTTGTTTCTTCCATATCTCAATAAGAATGGATTTAGAATATTGTACAAAAATCATGAAGGACCAAGTAATCAAGCTAATTACTTTGGTGAAGAATAGACAAAAATTGCTCTTTCAACATTTTTGGATGCATTCCATCCATTTTTTGTAGCTCTCAAAATAAGTTTTCAAAAACACATATTATCCAATCAATAGACACTAAGATTCTTAGGGACTAAATAAATAGCTCATTAAACTCAAATTTTTCCTTAGGCAATGTTCATGGCTCTTTAGACCTTACAATGAAAATTGAATAGTCGTTACAAAAAATCTAAACCTATGAAAGGCTGTTTGACTTTTGGCTTTTGGCTTTTGGCTACAGTACAAATATAGGAAAAACAAAAAAGTAAAAAAATAAAAATTATTATTTTTTTGCTAAAATTGCCAATCAAATGTGGCACAAGTGATGATCGCATGGGCTCCTAATTTTTTTTGTTTTAAATAACTTTTGGTGGTTGTTGTACTGTTGCATGCAATCAAATGGCATGTAGCAAGTTTGAAGTTTTCTCTAGTATCAAAGCCAATAAAGTGAAGTGATTTCTTTACATAGCCAATAAAACTCTTGAACTTCATGACAACAACTTTTTTGCTTTCCGTGAATCAAGATTCTTTAAATTTAAAAAAATGTAGTGAATTCAAAGCTTGCCTATAGATCTTGGGATACCTTTATAGAAGAACCTTCAAGCCTTTGCCCTATTCAAAAAAGACAATCAAACTTCTCTATTGAAAAATGGATTAAATTCACCTAGGTATATTGTTGTCCTTCCTTGCTTTAAGGTAGAAATAACTATTCTAGGTGCTTATCTAAAACTCTAAAATTTGTAAACTTGTATTCTTTAAAAAGTCTTAAAAATAATTAGATACTCAATTCAAGGTTTTGGAGACATGTCCATCAAAATGAAGGCTTGGCTTTAGAAATCTACTAAGTGTCTAAGTTAAACTTTGAAAAAATTATAATTCATTCATACAATATCTAAAAATATACAACAAAGTGTTTTAGTGGAATCTTTTTCAAATTGTCAGTAAGATCCAAAAGCATTTATGCCAATTTAATAATGGAATCTATAATGAATGACTTTAATGTTTGCTCTTAAAACTACCATTTAACCCCTAAAGTCCCAAGGCATTTCTCTGTCAAAAACGACTCAAAATTGCTAGTTTTGCTGCGTTCATCTAAGAAAAGAGAAAAAAGTAATTTTTTTTAGAATCTAACCGTAGGATCTTGTATTTAACTTATCTTAGATCATGTGGTAAAAATTTCATATAGTTTGACCATATAGATTAGAAGATATTAGCATTCAAAGTTGGAAAATTTTGATTTTTTGAACACTAACTTGCAATTTCAGATGACTTTTACCCCCATTTGTAAAAAAGATTTGCACTAAAAACTTTGAATTTAATTTTTTTTATGTTGAATAATTGAGTTGAGAATATAGGAAAAAAAATTCTAAGAAAATACACATGATTTTCATTCTTTAAAAAATTGTTAAGTAGAAGTAGGTCTAAGATTGAAAGAAAAACTAAATCATCAATAGCTCTAAGATGGGATTAAAACATTATAATCCCAATGGTGAGATTGTTTAGCAAGCAAAATTAGATGTGTCCAACAATTTTTTTTTTTAAATAGTGAAAATTGCATTTTGAAATGAGTCCTACAAGTTATTTTTTCAAGAAGATGCTCTAATTGCCCAAAAAATAAGATTGTCCATAACTTTCACATAACAAATCCAAATGGAATGAACAAAGCTTCCCATATAGATAAAAAACAAAATCTACGAGAAAAAAAAAATTTAATTTTTTTTAATTTTTTTGGTGTGAGAAGATTTCTGCCCGCCGTACCCAAAAAACAACCTTTTGTGCCATAACTTTTGCTCCCATGCACCGATTGAAATAAAAATTATATTTCCATAAAGCTAATGTGTTTTTCTATCTTCACAAAAAGTTTCAGAAAATAAGGATGAATATTGAAGCTGTAGTAGCTTGCCCGAAATCTATTTTGTCCCCCAAGGTTAAGAGCTTATTGCCTTTTCAAGGGAGCTAAACTCCTTGAAACAATTTTTAGTAAATTTGCATAGGAAATGACTTGGAATTGGCATCTAATTTAAGTCATTTCATATTTTTGGAACCTTTGAGTGAAATGAGTTGCAAATTTTTGAAGTTGAAACATAGTGGTTACTAAAAGCAACCACCTCCTTGCAATGTATACTATTGGTACATTGAAGAAGCAAAATATACCTCTATGTCTTGATCAATTTTTGAGCATGGTTGCTTTTAGAGCAAACTAACTTAGTTATATGTCCTTCAATATCAGAGTACCATCAATACTTCTGCATAGGGCAATGCCCATTGTCATCGGGCATTACGCAATGGAAAGGGCCGATAAGGAGGGCGGAGCCCAACGAGGAGGTTCTTTCATCAGACAATGCCTGACGACAAGAAACTTTGCCCAGCGTAATCCACAGGAAGGAAATTCGGATAAAATATAGGATGAACAAAAACAGTTGGGATGAAAAATGCGTAATGTCCGATTATGCGGGCGAAACTATGTAATGGGTGATTACCCCCTGATTGCCGGCACAAAACCTGTCCTAAAAATGAAATTTTCTTCTCGTGGTTTACGCTGTAAACAAATGTCGAAAATAATGTGTAATATACGTACGTCATTGTTGCAAGGGGAAAATGCATTGCCAGGTTTGCATAGTGTTGCTTTCCAACCAAAACTTTGCATGGGCTGCTTGATAGAAGCCATGGGACCACGTTTCTGGCCATGTAGCAGTACTTGAAGTCTAATGTATTAATCCACTCACAATTGTTAAAAGGCTCATCAAGAGCACCCAATCCAGAAGAAATTTCATGTGTAAAAAGTGAAATTTCAATGGCCAGGTACCGCACCTTCCAATTTAATGGGGGCATCAAGGTAGGAGGTCTGTAAGAACTGATTCGCAATTTTTGGAGTTGATTTCTTTGAAATATTTTTCAATAAATTTCCCTTGAGATACAAATGGAATTGGCATCTAAACCAAGTCGTTTCATAACTTTTGAACCTTCGTGGAATTACTTATGAATTTTGAAGTTGAAACCACATTGGACATTGAAAGCGTGTACCCATGATATGCGGTTCATTGTTGGTACATTAACCCCTAAAGTCCTAAATTGCATTTTTTTTGGAAGCATAGCAATTTGGGGCAGCTCACTACAAAATACAAATAGAATTTTTATTTATTTTCTTTGAAATTTTCACACAACATTATTTCGGATGTGCTTGAAATTTTGAATTACAGCATTAAGGCACAACAATTTTCATAAATTTTGACAACATGAGTAAAAAGTTATTGCATGATATGTAATTTTCATTGCTAAATAGGCGGGTAGTTCAAAAAAATTCTTTAAAGAACTCATTTTTAAGAAAGGAAAATTCAAAATTGATTTTTAAAATTTATAGGTATATATAGAAAGCTTTTAATCATTCCATTTTTATTATTGAGATGAAAGTTATGAGGAGTTTTAATTTGTGGGTAGTTATAGATCTCTGCTCTAAAAGAAATAGTTTGAAGTCCTTTATTCAACTCAATTTTCCATGTTTTTGGAAAATAATTAAAACATTGGATGTAGATTGTTTATTACAACATTACAACCATTGTGATTGGCATTTTTCAATTCCATAACTAAATTCTTGACAATCTAGTATTTTGAATCATTCTCTACTTCTTTCAACTTACTATTTTTTTCTTATAATTATGTTGTACAATTCCAAATGATCCAAAATCTTTCAAGTATGTAGCCAACTTGCCGTGAAGAATGCATCCAAATAGGAACCACCATTTGAGCCTTTTTTGTACAAATGTGACCCTTTTGAAGTGCAACTGTCCAATTTTTCATAGAGACAAAAAAAGGATTTTTGTCAATTCAAATTCTAATATCTTGCAATCTAAATGGTAGAAATTTATGAATTTTTTCCTATATCTTTTCAAACCAGTGTTCTATAAGATCCTACGGTTACAAGTATCAAAATTGTTTTTTTTCTAAAATTTGGTACTTGTACTAGAAATGGTAGTTTTGGAGTATTTTAGTGAAAATATAGTCAAAACACTTAGGGATTAACAAATGCAAATGGTATACTGAAGAAAGTAAATGCACCTTTACATCAAAAAAATGTTTTTAGAGCCTAGTTGCTTTATGGACCTTTATCATGCCTTCTAAAATACTTCCACCTCATCAAGCCATTGTGTGTGCCGTCCAATTCATCAAACGAGGCTTCAAATGTGTTGGCATCCCTAATCTTTGCAATGCTTTTATGTGAATGACACCTTCCTATGACAAAGTATGAGCGCTCCTCCACTAGAGAAATTTGGAGCCAAATCCCCTAGGCAAGCCCTGAAGCTTCTCCATCTTGTCCATTGAGCTGGCTACATTGGTTGATTGAAGAAGTGGACAAATGCTAGCTAGGTCTGAACACTTCACTCAACAAGACTTCACTCAACAAGGACAATATTTCAGTCAATGACCTTTGAAATCATATTTTGTCCAAGCATTCATTTGAATTGGGCCTTAGAGCTGATGAATTTTGGCTTGGTGCCCGCAACTCAGCATACCAACTGTATAACACTCTAATGCTGCATTTCTTTTAATTGTTTTGTTCAGCGACTCATTAATGATGCTCTTACCACCAGTTTCAGTAGATGCCGACTGTTGGTGTGTTGTTGCAAGAATGACTTGTTGTTTTTGTTCCACTTTGGCCGTTTTCAGTCATTTTTTGGGGAGTACTAGAAAATAAGAAAAATAACTTAAAAAAAATATGAAAAATATGAGAATGTATACACCTGTAAGAAGAAGGCACCCTATGAAGGAAAAGCAAAAAAAAATTCTCTAATTAGGAGAACTAGAAAAGTGAAGAATTGCAAGAAGTACATACTTTGACATTTTAATTTGTAAAAAATAAGAAAAATAATTGAAAAAAAACTAAAAAATGCCATTTGGTAAGACTTCATGGTAAAGAGATTTCACAAAAAAAATGATCTTGAAACCATCTTCAATGTTCAGAATTGCACGTGCAAGGGAGCCCTCTTTGCATAGACGTAGTAGATATCAAATAATTTTTTTTTAATGCCCCTTGGTAGAAACATGGCTTTATACTATGGGAATATACCATAGAAATTTCAGCTCCAAATCATTAAACTTGAGGACTCCTTACGTAGTAAAAGCCCCTAAAACTCAAATATGACATATTAGTTTAAATGATTTTTAAATATAAAATGATTTTTGAATTTTTTGAAAAATATGAGACATGATTAAACTCAAAGAAGAATCTCCAATAAAAATTTCAAGTTCATACAAGTCATGTTTCAAAAGTTACTGCAAAAGGAAGCTTTGGCACGCCTTTTTGTGACAATGTTTCAGTACCGGTCTTTCTTACAATCACCCTAGTAGTTGGTACAGCAAGACCAATAATTATCCGTGTTTTTTTTGAAGAGCAGAACTCCAAGTGTTGGCGTCTGCAATGACGCATATCATTGAAGTGAATTTGGATGGACAAACGTCAGGACATTGGCTTCTTTCTGTCAGAAGTGGCAAAATTTTGCCAGCAAAGGATTCGCTAATTTTAATGGTCCATCCACAGCACTGTCTGCAACTTGTGCCTTAAATTTTTTTTCCCATGTACTTCACAAGCTATACATGATACTCCCTCTGTCCCACTAAAAAGCTCTTGATTTTACCTCATGTTTTTTTTAGTAGTTTTGAGTACGCATATTGGAAGCTTGCTTGGGTCCAATTTTTATTTTGGTTGCATTGAACAAATACAATGTTCTTCATGGATTGTGGTGATATAAAATTTGGACCATTCTGAATTATACATTTTACGGAGGTAGCATCGATGCAGCATCGATACTCTGGAATCAATCATCAGTCGTGCGGCATTACAAGATGGCAAAGTAAGTGAACTCCTATGTGTCTTCAATTCATCTTCTCTTTTTCCCTGCAAAGACCCATGTATGGCGAGAATGTCTTGGGCTTGATTGATCTCAACAGAGAATGTACTGTACACCGGGTATGATCGGTCAGGCTAGCATTGAGTTCTTTCTTCTTGTTCTCTATCAACTTTGTGTTATTGATCGATTGCAATTCAAGTTGGATTAGTTGTGGAATGATGAATGAATGCTTCAGATTGATGCATGGCCGGCATCATTTGGCTTTCCCTGTGGATTTTAACTCTAGCTAGGTGTTTGTGCTAGAATTGTGAAAACTTGATCTTACCTCTTGATATGAAATTTTTTGCAGTTGGATTTTAGCTCACAGTTTTGAATCAAGTCAAAGATGTAAGGTAGAGGTTCTGTAAACCATGCAGTACATTAGAGGCTCCATTGAACCTCCAAGTGAGGTTCGATTTGTGCTAGAAGCATGAAAAAAAACTCTTCATCTATTGGCATGTCATTTTGCAATTGTTTTAGCTCAGTACAGTATGTATAGAGAGAGGTATGTGCATAATTGTAAATGGCACAAGTTTCTAGATGCTTGTAGCTAAGGAAATGCTTGAATTTCACCTTTGTGATGAATGAAATCTCTCCCTTACTATAATGGCAAATGGAGACTTTACATTACCATAAATTAATATTTCTTAACTCTTACTGAAGACTTTAAATCACACTGCACTCTATCCCAAGTGAGGACATGCATTGAGTTGTAGGTTTGTTTTGAGCTTTTTGGGATGGTCCAAAGTGTGAGTTTTGGACGTGCTAACTATTGTGGTGCAGCTGCAGAAGCTTCTTTAACCCCTAAAGGACCAAGGTGATTTTCCTATCAGAAACCACTCAAAACTGTCATTTCTATTGCAAAGAGAAAAGAGCTTTAAAAATTGTTTTTTCTTGATATTCAATCGTAAGATCTTATACTTGACTAGTATATGAATATGTGGAAGAAATTTCAGAAACTTTGACCATGTAGATTGCAAGATACATGCATTTAAAGTGAAGAAAACAAGTTTTTTGCACCTTGCTTGACTAGATTTTTTGGCTTTGAGTCTTTTTAGTTCAAACTTTTTGCACTATGGACTTTGATTTTCTACTTCTTTATGTTAAGTGGTTGAGTTGAGAATCTACCAAAAAAATTTGGGATAAAAAGCACTTAATTTTCACGCATTAAAAAATTGTTAAGTAGAGGTGGATTCAAGATAGAAGAAAAAACTAAATTGTTAATAGCTTTTAGATGGAATTGAATCCCAATAATCCCAACGGTGAGATTGTTCTAGCAAGAAAATCTAACCTTGTCTAACAATTTTTTTCGAAATTTTTTGAAAAGCTCTACAAGTTATTTTTTCAAGAAGATGCTTAGATTGCCCAAAAAACTAAGATTGTCTATAGCTTTCTCATTATTTGTCCAAATTGAATGAAACAAAGCTTCACATGTAGACAAAAATATAATTTTTGAGGAAAAAAATTTGAAAAAAAATTATTTTGACTTTCTGTGATTTTTTTTGTGCTACCCGCCAAAATCCATTTTTACTTATTGTGCCATAACTTTTTCTCCCAAGCATCAATTTAAATAAAAATTATATATTCACAAAGCTATTGCAAAAATACACAACCTCAAAAAATCCCATAAAATATCACTAAAAATTGAGACAATAGGAACTTGCTCGGACCCAAATTGTCTCCCGAGGGGACAAACAGTCCTTTAGGGGTTAAAGAAGTCGTCCAATCATACCCTGCTTGGTAAGATAGCAACACCACTTTAGGCAGGACGTTAAATCCCTCCATCCTTTGTGGGCCCGGCGGGCCAAATTTACCCCGGGAAAAACGTTGGAATTTTTTATTTGTCACAATTTTTTTTTTCAAAATCTGAATTCATATTTGCAATCAGAGGCCCCAAATTAGCTAGCAAGGCTAGTAAGTGTCCTTAGACACGGCTCAAAGATAGGGGGCTTTTATTTACTTTTATCCTTGAGAAATCCGAATTTATCCTGCTGGGCCCACCAAGGACAGGGGATTTTAATGTCCTGCCCACTTTAGTAGCTTGGTCAATTATTTGAATGTTTGTGTTGAATGGAAGACTATTTCAAGCCACTATTGAATGTCTCATTTGAATCTTGTTTGTAAATGTTGTGAAGGCTGGATCAATATTAAGGTGGGTACATCCAAAATTGCCACAAATTGGTATTGTGCCTAGTTATAATTATTAAACTGGTCTAATTTTCATATTGTCTTGTTGGCAAGTGAAAGGAGATTCCAACACACCAAAGAACGGAACATTTGGATATGACATGCAAAAGTTATGAAGGGTCAAAGTTTGATTCTAAAAGCTTTTCTTGTACATAGGTACATAATTGATTTTGGAGATGTACACAGGCTAAAGATGGCGCTTTAAGGTCAGGGGCGATTTTTGGGGTGCCTATCTTATAGTGGTAGGTGTCCTAAACTTTGGTTTTGGGTCAATAGATACAGATTGATCAAAGGGATGTTCACTAGCTGAGCATCTGATCTAGTGGTGCCTTTAGGGTCCTTAGCGTTTTATGGAGTTTCTACCTTACTCGCTTACTGCATGTTGACAATCAAGTTGGATATTGCAACATTCCTTGGCTTCACTTTTTTTCACTATAAGAAAACGACCTTTTTTTGATGTCTAAAGAAACTGAATATGGCGTTCACATTGACAAAGAATTGATCTACCTTGATGTCTCCTAAAATTTGTTATAATAGATAGGCAAAAAACATGTTGTGTTATGTAAAAATGTGCTAACTTTAAGATTGCTTTTGAAAAAAATCATAGAAAATGTGCTCTTGCAAGCAAACTACAATGTGGCACGTGATAGACACGTGACCTCCATGTCAGCACCACATAGGTGGGCAGTGCCACGTAGGATTTTTTCATCCGGTCTATTGTTGACGTGGCACATGACATGGCACCTAATGTAGTGGTGGGAAAGTAACATGGTAACCATTGAGGATGACATGGCATGCCTAGTTAGGACAATTTCATGCTATTTAACCCCTAAACGCCCAAACATCGTTTTTTGGCAACATAGCGATTTTGGGCAGCTCACTACAAATGGAGTTTCGATTTTTTTTCTTTGGAATTTTCACACAACATTTTCCCGAGGAGTAGCTTTAAGGCCCAACAATTTTCATAGCTTTTGACTATATGGTTAAAAAGTTATTATATGATATGTGATTTTCAATGCTCGGCGGGCACCTAAAAAAATTCTAAATAAATCACTTTTAAAAAAAATAAAAACTTGAAATTGGTTCTCTAGATTTATAAATACATGTGTAGCTTTGAATCATTCCATTTTGATTAATGAGATGAAAATTATGAGGAGTTTTAGTTTGCGGGTAGTTATGGAATCTCTACTCTAAAATAAACTTTGAAGTCCTTTATTTAACTCAATTTTCAATATTTTTGAAAAAAAAAAAAAATGTTGGGTGTAGATTGTTCATTACAACATTACAACCATTGGGATTAGCATTTTTCAATTCCATAATTAAATTCTTAACATTTTGTGTTTTGAATCATTCTCTACTTCTCTCTACTTACTATTTTTTTCCTATATGTTGTACAATTCCAAATGATCTGAAAATTTTTAAGCATATAGCCAACTTGACTTCAAAAACGAATCCAAAGAGTAACCACCATTTTGGACATTTTTCATACAAATGTGACCATGTGAAGTGCAGCTGCCCGGATTTTTGCAGGGACAAAAAAAGGATTTTTCTCAATTCAAATACTAATATCTTGCAATCTACACGGTGGAAAATTCTGAAATTTTTTCCACATCTTCTCAAACCAATGCACTACAAGACCTTATGGTTACATTTGTCCAAAAATGTTTTTTTTTCTCAAATTTGTTACTTGTATTAGAAATGGTAGTTATTGAGCGTTTTTGGTGAAAACATAGTCAAATATAGTTAGGGGTTAAGAATTTTAATTTTGCTTTTTGAGATGTGAACTTAGACATCTAGCTGTTTTTTGAGACATCAAATGGTGCATACCATAACTATAGGGCAAGTTTAGCACAAAATAATAAGTGAAAATATAAATCAATAACTGGACAAGAAAAATTATTGAAATCAATAAGAATTGAAAAAAACTTACCATTTACCATCAAGAGAATTCTTGATGGCCAAATGAAAAAATTACTTCATTGAAAGTTAGTGAAATTGAATGGTGGAGAGGATGTATTTATATTGAATTCCATTGATTGCCCATGATGAGACAAAAGATATGGGATAATTTGAGTATGGGAGCTTGACTGTGGGACATGTGGATGTTGTTTCAGACATCTAGACATTGTTTCAGACATCTGGACGTTGCTTCAGACATAGGGAGATTGAATCTAATTCTTGCTTTACATATACCATATGGCTTGTCAATCTTTCTACCATCCCACTTGTAAAAAGAGTTTTTCTTTTCATCCATAATGTACATCCATCCATTGCCCTTTTTTGCAAAGCATGCCATGTGGCTGCCCTTCCCCTAAAATTTTCACATTTGATCAACATTTTACCATAGACCGTAGAAATTTTTATTGACTTACCCATAGTCAAAATGGATGTGCTCAATGATGTGGCAGTCTATTTTTCTTTGGACGTTGGAAAGAACATCAACATGTATGTCTTCAATGATGTCAAATAAAACGTCAACGTCAATGATAGCGTCAACTTGTTTTTACAATAACACTCTGATGTTCTCTCTGCAACTTCTATGGAATTTTTTATTTTTGGGCCATTTGCCCTTTGACATGTTCATGTTTTATTTGATATCGCGCGTAAGTAGTAAAACATCTTCAAAAATACAATTTTCTTATAATATTTCATACATGATAAACATATTCACCCTTCTTGCTTATCAATTGAAACCCTAATCCTAAACAACTCACATTGCTCATATGTGACCTTGGTTAGGAAATCTTTTATTCAAATGAACTCGTATTACACCTATGCATGCAACTTTTGTTAGTGAACTTGTAGAGCTAAGTATACTTTCTCAATTACAAAATTATTGCTTCACTTTCAATGTATTTGTGTCAAACCTATGAAGCTGTCCTCAAATGTTAAATTACTTGTAAATATTGGTTTCAATATGAACTGTTATATATTTCTAGCTTCAAATACTTGATCATAAACAAGCTAAGAGAAGTCTAACCCAGATAGCCTCAATTTAACATGTTCAATGTTATCATTGCAATTGCCAGTTCTAGTGATTGGAATCGGCATTCCAGAGATAATTAGGTGTCCATTCTCAATTGCCAGCTTTGATGGTGTTGAGTATATAGGTATTGCGGATTTCTTAACGATTTGCTTGGAGTGTTGAAGGGGACGGACCAAATCCATTCAATGGGCCACTTATTATAGCTTCTCCATTGAAGCCATGGCTAAATTGGATAATGAAATTTCAAGTGGTGTTACATCAGAGAATATTTTACAAGATGCTACTAAAGGTGACTTTCCCATGTCATGAAGCTCAAAGATCATTTTGTCAAATGTAGCTCGAAAATTGACAATGTATTGGCTATTAAGTGTGCGATATCAAAGAAAAATTTGATTCATTGGTTGGCATATCACAAAGAGCTTAAGATTTCGGGATGGATTTGTAGCAAGGATCCTCATTCAATATCATCTTCCTCTATTAGTCAAGGGCATCATTGGCCCACCATTTGCCTAGAGAGGAAAGTCTCCCGCAAATACTTCAATGTCAATGCTCAAGATATATTTGACTTCACAACCCTTCATTTAGCTTTTTAGAAAGGCCATGAAGAGATAGTTGAGGCATTGCTTGCATATGATACGTGGGTAGGCATTGACATTGCAATTAAAAATATGCATGAGTTGGACGGAAATGAAGAGAAACTCTGAAATGGACAAATAGCCTTACATATTGTTGCAGGCAAATGAAAAATTTTCCATAGTGAAAATGCTTTTTGATTGTCTCAAAGATCAAATGCAAGATCAAGTCATTGAAGGCCGACCAGAATTTTATGAAGCCCTCTTGGTCAAGTCTACATCTGGAAAGACAACTTTGCTCTATGCTGTTGAACATGGGAAATGAGAAGTTGTGAGGTGCCTATTGGAGGCTATAAAGTTGTGTGGGAGGTTTTGACATTGTCAAAAATTGTAACATTCTCAAACAAACGCCCTTCTACCTTTTGTGTCTCAACAAAATGTAGAAGCCGTGAAAATTTTGTTGCAAGAAAGAGAAGGTTTGAAAGTGAATACTATAATTTGTGAAATAATAATATGATTGGACAAAGCCACAAGTAACAAAGCAAATCGTCAAAGGAAAAATCAAATTGAAAGTCCTTTGTCAAGAAAACCAAGGCACATAGTTGTCACATTGGATGGACCGTTTGTCTAAACTGTCCGATTTGCCAGCTTGTCCGAAACGTCTAATGACCCTGACATGCCCAATGTGACTATTTTAAGGTAGTTACATTGTTTGTTTGGTCCATCCAAATAGTCCAATATGTCCACTCATTTGAGACATCCGATGATCCTAACTCAACTGATGTGACAATAATGCCAAGGCAGATTGTCAAAGGCTTGATAAATTGAAGAAAGAAGAAAAACAAACCAACGGATTGTGGTTATGTTGGAGAGCTATGATTTCAGTTGATTGCATGCCAAGAGAGCCAAATATACAAACATTGCCAATTGTCTCTTGGTGGGTGCTGCACTTATTGCTCTTCTTATTTATGCGGATTGGTTGCAACCTTTGCTTGGCATTACCAAAAATTATAGATTTCCAGGGTCGATTACTGCAGCACTTCCTAAGACCTTTGAATCTTATGTTGGAGTGCAGCAACATCAAGAAATCCAACTCTTTTAGATCTTCAATAGTGTTTCTTTTTTCTGTTTGGTTGCCACTTTCATCACTAGAGTGGATGCTAGCATTCCGAAAAAGTATGCATCACTGAGGGAAGAAGTGGTTCAACTTCGTCAATCCATTGTGACAGCACCATTCATCCTTTCTTTTGCAATCATTGGTGTCATGGGGGCTTTTTCAGTGGCAGGGATCTTAGTCCTTCCTCCAATCGAGAGACAAAGGGCTTCCACGTACGTTATAGTGGCTTTGGGCGTGATTTTTTGTGTCATACTATTGATGCAAGTCATGAGGAAGCTTTGGATATGGTTTTGGTCTCCAAATTTCCAATTCAAATGAGAAAGGGATCATACTTCAGAAGGATTATCACAAGATGTTGCATTATCCAAGAAAGGAAGTATTCCAAATGATAAGCCACTCTTGCTAGGAAACTTTCACTACAAGAAAATAGTGTCCAAATTGACACGTCTTAATTGACTAAAATGTCCCAATTGACACAATTTTGTCAAAAAAATGTACGAACTGACAGAAAATTGACAAAATAATGTCCAAATTGACAAAAACTGACAAAAAAATGTCCGAATTGACACTGCTCCCTTGTAGTGTTTGGACCATCCAAGCAAAGAAGTTTAGATTTTGGATCACCCAAATCAAGAAGTGCAAACTTGGGGTCACCTACGCCAAGAAGTTCAAATTTAGATTTAACCCTTAAAGGACCGAGGCCCATTTCCTTCAAAAAAACATTCTAAACTGCCATTTCTATAGCAAAATGTTAAAAAAATTGAAAAATGTTTTTTTTCCACATCTAACCGTAGGATCTTACAACTAACTAGTATGAGAGTGTGGGAAAAATTTCAGAATTTTTGACCGCACAAATTGCAAGATATATATGTTTAAAGTGAAAAAAACAAGTTTTTCTGCACATTGCGGGACTAGATTTTTTGACTTTTAACATTTTTAACTTAAAATTTTTGCACTACAGAGTTTTGAGCTTTAAATTTTTTTAGTGGAGAATTGAGTTGAGAGTCTAGGAAAAAAATAAAAATTCAAGAAAACTTAATTATCATTCTTTAAAAAATTGTTAAATAGAAGTAGATACGAGATAGAAGGAAAATCTAGAATATTCATATGTTTTAGATGGAATTAAAATGCACTAATTCCAATGGTGAGATTGTTCTAGCAAATAATATAAACCATGCAAAAAAAAAAAACTGAAAAATTTGAAAAATTGCATTCAAAAATGCATCCTAGAAGTTATTTTTTTCAGGAAGATGCTCTAATTGCCCAAAAAACAAGAATGTCCATAACTTTCTCATAACAAATCCAAATGAAATGAATCAAAGCTTTTCAAATAGACAAAAATATAATCTATGAGAAAAAAAAATATAAAAAAAAGATTCAAATTTTTGTCCATTTTTTTTGCTGCCCGCCATCCTCTATTTTGAGCTTATTTGATCATAACTTTTGTTCCCGCCTACTTCCCGGGCACTGATTGTGAAAAAAATTATATTTCCAAAAAGCTTATCAATTTTTCAATCTTCCAAAAAATTTTAAAAAAATCACGACAAAATTTCAGCCCGTAGGTACTTGCCCAAAAACGCATTTATTCCCCGAACGAACAACGATCCTTTAAGGGTTAACTATTCTAGAAAGTGCAGACTCTATTTCACCCACTCTAGGAAGTTTAGACTTTGTGCCATCCATGCCAAGAAGTGCAAAGTTTGTGCCACCTATGTCAAGAAGTTCAAATTGTGTGCCACTCATGTTAAAAAGTGCAAACTCTGGACAACTTGAATAAAGGCATCCAAAGAAAAGGCCAAAGAAACAATGAAAGGCAAATATATTAAAAACTTCCAACTCCAAATCATTGGGCAAGCAAAAGGATGATAATATACGAAGGCGTTTTGAAAAACAATAGAAGAAGTGCTCCAAGGGAAAGCTTGCACCCTAAATTTGGGCAGGGACTATGACCAAGCAATTGAACTTTAAATTCCATCCCTTTGTATACTTCCTTTTTATGCTTATGAAAGTAAAGATTATGAATAAGTTTTTTTAGTTTTAATTTTTCAAGATTGAAGTCACATGTCTTTTGTACGTCACATAAAACTAGATGTTTTGTAGAAATTTGAAATTATTGTGGATTATTTCACTACCACAACATAGCCTATGTTTTAAATAAGGTTTTTGATTATAGCATTAAAAGAAAGACTTTTAGTAATGACATTCTAGGAGATTTCAAGTAGTTTTACTAGAAATATTATATGTATTTCTAGTAAATTTGTACTATAAATCTCCTAAAAAGTCATTATGGAAAGTTGCAAGAAACACGTGCTATTTTTGGTTCAAAACGGCCTCAATATTGGAGTATTGTGATTTTTAAAATAACTTTTTCTTAAATGAAATAAAACATGGATAGTTTGTAAATCATTGAAAATAATATCAATACCTTAAATGAGTTTGTTTGTTTGTTTGTTTGTTTGTTTGTTTGTTTGTTTGTTTGTAGTGTGGACAACTTCCTGACCGTGCGTCCCCTGGCCGCTTGCTTGGTACAGTCGGAAAGCTCTCGCCGAGGAGGGGTGCACCGGCTTGGTTTCGTGGCGTTTGGAGTGGTGGTGCAAAAGTTATTGAATTTCAAAGTATTTATTGATTAAACAATTAAACAATTACTTTTACTTTGATTTTGGTGGCGTTCTTGCTACTGGAAGTGGAACCGAGAGTGGAACCGGGAGTGGAACTAGAAGTGGATGAAAATTGGGCCAACGGCACAGGGCCACACTAGTGTTTATGAAAATTCAATCCTAAAAAAATTTATCTCTAAAAGTTATGTATATTGAAAGAGTGATGAAAAATGCAAGAAAATAGACACTTCAAAATTTGATTTTAAAAAAAAAATCCAAAATTTCCAAAAAAGAAAAGACATTTCTTTTATCTTAAAGATGTTTCTTTTCAACCACTTGCATCTTTGGAAAAAAATTGCATTCTCTGCACATGCGCAAAGGTAGTGCACTTTGAGCACATGAGGAAGGTAAACCCTTTTTATTATTCTTAGAAAATCTCTTTGTAGGCTTGTGTAACTTTAGTATAATTCTTTGTATCCCAATTTTCACCTTCAAATTGCAAATTTGGGTCGAAAACAATATTAAAAAATTCCAAAATGGCCAAAGTAGACATCCAACTGGGGGCAGTTCAAAAATGATAAAATAATTAGAAAAAATTGAAAAAACATTATGGATTAATTTCTGAAACTACTACATGTACTTTCTTTCAAAATCATAGAAAATGAATATATGATGTAAAAGTTATGAGCAGAAAATTACCTTTCTAAGGCCAAGGAGACAAAAAATACAAGTGTTTCTTTACATTAGAAGAATTCTGGAGCCTTTGGAGGGCTGCTCCAGAGTGACCATCCAGTATGTTAAAAGGCAGATACGTCTCCTACAAAAATTGTCAGAAGTACATAGTCAGATGATGTAAATTTTGCAAAACTAGTCAATAAGAGCAGGCCTATTGCCAACTTCTACAATATAAAAAGTCAATACAAGCTGATCGTCATTTGTTCTTGGTTCACTATTGGAATAAACTCCAGATTTCAAAAAAAAAAAGGCCAATATTAAATAAGTTTTTTAATTGAAAATTAAAAATTAAATTATCCAATCAAGTCAATTATCAAGTCCAATCCACTTAAATCAATTTAAGTGGCTTTTGAATTTGTGTGTTTAGAGAAGAAAATAGGAACTCTTTGTACAAGTGAAGTTGTAGTAGGGCAAGCAATGCTGATGTGGGATATGTAAATTAGGATGAATTGAAGAGCTCCACCGCTCATAGTTATGTGAAAAAAAAAGAAATCATACTAAAAGCAGAATTTTGGGCCTCATTTAGGCATAGTAAACCAACTTTCTTGAAAAAACTTTGGACTAATAAAAGCTGGATAAACAAATTAAGTTTCATAAACATAATTCTTTTGTGATTTCAAGTCTTTGATCAAAAGTTATGGACAAAATTCAGACCAGATGTTTAAAGGAACATTTTTTGGACATTTTCTTTGACATTTTCAAACATCTGGTGTGAATTTTGTCCATAACTTTTGATTGGAGACTTGAAATCACAAAAAGATTTTTGGTTATGAAACTTAGCTTATTTATCCAGCTTTTGTTAGTCCAAAGTTTTTTCAAAAGAATTGTTTTACTATGCCTAAATGAAGCCCAAAATTCTGCTTTTAATACAATTTCTTTTTTTCACTTAACTTTGAGAGGTGGAGCTCCTACGCAATCCAATTTACATATCCCATATGCATTGTTCTATCTATCACTATCCCACTTCTATAAAGATCTTCTCCTCTCATGTTGAAACACTTCAATTGCCCACAAAATAAGTCTTTTATATTGGCATAAAAAAAATTCTTGATGATAAGCCACTCGACTATTTTTGGACGTTTGTATTTTTTTCTACAATTTGGATTGAGAGAAAGATGCATCTAAGTAGAAAGAGTTTAATAGTCAAGGTTATGGTGCTTTAATACATTGTAACCCTGATTATTAAACACTTTTCACTTGGATTTTTAGCTACTAATGAGCCTTTGACATCAGGATTGAAGGAGAACGGGAATAGGGGAAAAACAATTAGTTAAGCAAAAAAAACATTGATTACTGGGTCCTTGGAGGGTTGTGGAGTGGCCATCCAGAGGCCTCAGATTTTCTCTAATGCAGTGACCCCTATTTAAAGTCTAACTAATAAGATTGTGCTAGAAACCTTACCTAAATCCCTCCATGTTGTAATAGTAGTTGCAGCAATAGTGAAAACAAATCATATGATTTTAAAGTTTCTAAATCAATTTGAATGTATTGAAATTTCACCATAGATCTACATTGTGGTATAGAACAAACCAAATTTTCATACCATTCTATAATGAGAATGTTAGTAGGCTGTGGTTTTAGACCTATGGTTCAAATGGTAGTAAAGTATGCAATTTTAGAAATGTTGGAAAACTTCAAATTAAAATAGAAATCAGAGTTGATGAGTTGATCTTCATTTGTGAATTGGATTCAAATTCAATTATTGCTTGCCTTGATAAAACTCAAATGAAGAACAATGAGCTACAAATTCCTTAAAATCCTTCAAAAGGCAATATTTTGTCTTTAAACATGCCTTTTCAACTTGCTTTTCTAAAAACTTACATAAAGAAGTCATAATATCTTCAATTAGGCAATTTCTATTTATTAACTTAAATGTTTACCTAGACAAGACTATCCTTGTAGGAAAACCCTAATTGTGAGTATAATTTGATAAACTAGCATTGTTTACTAAATTTGGGATTGAAAACATTAATTTATTATTGACAACAATGGGGAAGCGATGTACTCTAAGACTGTTTATATATAAGGTCATTGCACTAAATTGTGACCCTCTTCTTAACCCCTAAAGGACCATTTGTCCCCTCAAAGGACAATTTGGGTCCGGGCAGGTTCCTAATGTCTCAATTTTTAGTGATATTTTTTGGGATTTTTTGAGGTTGTATATTTTTGCAAGAGTTTTGTGAATACATAATTTTTATTTTAATTGATGCCTGGGAGCAAAAGTTATGGCACAGTTGCAAAAATGGAACTCGGCGGGCTGCACCAAAAAAATCACAGAAAGTCAAAATAACTTTTTTTCAACTTTTTTCCTCAAACATTATATTTTTGTCTATATGTAAAGCTTTGTTTCATTCAATTTGGACTAATAATGAGAAAGTTATGGACAATTTTAGTTTTTTAGGCAATCTAAGCATCTTTTTAAGAAAATAACTTGTAGAATTCATTTTTGAATGCAATTTTCATAATTTTTCAAAAAAATTGTTAGAAAAGGTTAGATTTTCTTGCTAGAACAATCTCATAGTTGTGATTATTGTGATTCCATTCCATCTAAAAGCTATTAACAATTTAGTTTTTTCTTCAATCTTGAACTCACCTCTACTTAATAGTTTTTTAGTGAGTAAAAATTAAGTGCTTTTTTTCCTAAATTTTTTTGGTAGAGTCTCAACTCAACTATTTAATATAAATAAGTAGAAAATCAAAATTAATAGTGCAAAAAATTTGAACTAAAAAGATTCAAAGCCCAAAAATTCTAGTCAAGCAAGGTGCAAAAAAACTAGTTTTTTCACTTTAAATGCATATATCTTACAATCTTCATGGTCAAAGATGTCTGAAATTTCTTCCATGTATTCATATACTAGTCAAGTATAAGATCTTATGGTTGGATATGAAAATAAAAAACATTTTTTAAAGTTTTTTTCTCTTTGCAATAGAAATGACAGTTTTGAGTGATTTTTGATAGGAAAATCACCTTGGTCCTATAAAGGTTAAACTAACCCATTCAAATTCTTGTCTAAAATGCACCACTTCTATTTATAAGATCTTAGCACTGATTTTAAATTTGTCTATTTTTTCGCTCTTTAAAAACTCAAAGGTTTATTCTTCATATGTCAAAGTTTGTAAAAGAGTCTAGAGTCCACTTTAGGCCATTCAACAAAAAATTAGACAATTTATTAGTAGGAGCCATGTTCAAATGCTTATTTGGTCAATTTTGATTGTAGTGAATTGTTTGTCAATCGTCATGCTTTCTAAAGGTGATTGCTATAATAGCAATTTGAAATATTTTCAAAGCTAAGATCTTTGGAAATAATATTTAATGGGGACTTGAAATGACAAGATTATTCATAAGAAGAAAATTTAGAAATTATAGAGTGTTATGTAGTGTCTACAAATCGTTGGTAATGAAACCTAATTCATATATGAGTTTCATTTGTTATTTGTTCCCAAATCAAAGGTTTTTATGGAAATATATGTCCTACTTTTTTCTTCATTTCACAAGGAAATTTTTGGAAGGATAAGGTTGCATTGGCCCAAATTTGTTAGATATTGCAAAATTTAGCTACAAAGAAATTGACTCAAATTTCTTTAACAATTGTCTAAATTAAATGTTAAGCCAAAAGTAGTGAAATCTAGGTAAGTAAAGGAACTCTTATAACATTATAGGTCTTATAGTTGAATGATAATTTATTATAGGTGGGCTAAAATCATATAATGACTACAATTTGCATGTAGATCTACTTTTGTCACCATTTCTAATTGAAATCTCTAATCTTCACATCCCTTAGAGTGTATATAAGTATGAAAATTTGAAGTATGGAGAATTTCATTAAAATGGCAGTCATTGTGCAACTTTGGTACTTTTATAGTTTAGACTTGTCCTAGATGGATTAGATCACGTGGTTTGAAAATGGTATATGGAGTATACCCATTTTAACAAAATTTGCCTTAAGTTGTTAAGAGCTCATTAGATTTATATTAAAAAACATTTCATTTGATATTTGCCTCAATACTTATAATACTACTTTAAATTCTTGGTCCTTGTGGGATATAATAGTAAAATTTTGGTTTAAGGCATAAAGTCAACATGTAGAAGATGTAAGGTGGAGGCACAACCATTCCAAGCATTGTATCCTAAACCAATCCTAAAAGTATGTAAACATTGGAAGTCCAAAATGTATAGCTTACATACATGAATGCATAAAATAGATTGGGCTACACCATGTGCTCAAATTTTCACAATTTTATAGCATATTCTTATATACTAGTAACTAGTTTGTTTTTTTGAAATTAATGATTTTTGATTGCCAATGTGTTGAAATAATTTCTTGTGTTCCACTTCAAAGCATGCGGAATTGTATACAATGGCGATAATAGGTGCCTCTACCTTACAGATCATAACGTCCTATTAGTCGCGCCATCCACTCCAGATCTTCAAGCTTGTGAACTGTAGAGTAACTGCAAACCAAAGCCAAACACTAAGCAATAAGCACCCGACTAAACAGTCCGTTTATTACAATTTCCCCAAAGAAATGTTTGGATCTGCAACCCTGAATTAGATTTTTTATTTTTACTATTATTATTAGGTTAGGTGGAACATGTTAGGTGGAACATCAATTTCTTTAAATTGGCTATAATTCGTTACTTTGGCACAGTTCAAACGTAGCTTGTGGCCTGAAATTAGACCTTTGTGAAGATATAAGTCCACCAGATGTATCTTGTACGTGGAATATCACCAATATAAAGAAATGGATGTTGTAGATACTTTTATCCTTCCAAATATACAGTATAGTACAAGGTCACCTGTACTTTGTGACATCTGATTCACAAAGAATGGACAGTTAGTATCAGCTACCGAAGCTTTCCAACCCCCAAAATTTGAAAACATAACCGGTTGTTGAGTTTTCAACACTCACGTGACACCGTCCCATTGGCAACCCATCACCATTGTCATTACAAGTTGTAACTCATAACCTTCTCTCCTTTCAACTTGCTTCCTACACCCTTGGATCATGAAGATCAAAGGTTGTGATTGAAAAGTGAACAACCGGTTATGTCCGATAACCTACTCGCCGCTACCGTGGCTCATCAGTTATCTAATACGTATTGTCCCTACTCTCAAATCAGCTGTCATGTACTGGAGGTAGATCACGAGATAGAGCGGAGTTCACAATTAAAAGAAATCACTGAGCAATAGGAGTCCTTGTCGATCGTGGTTCAGTTACATGCATAGGAGAATAATGATTGTAGCCAAGATTGGAGTACTGAGAACCAACAAACTCAGTGGCTGAGCGTGGGACATCTCGTTCTGTTGCTGGAATTTAGAAGGCAGTGGGTCCACAGCCGTCAGAGAATGACTAACTGTGATTTGGCTTTATATATGGACCACATGAAGAACGGGAGGTCAATACCGGGGGTATTTTTTTCAACGTGTAACTTCACCCCCAAATCTTACTTAAAACAGAAATTTCAGGGGAGGTGTTGTTTTGATTCCATTGTGCTAGCCTAGTTTCTCCTTGACTTTCTGGCTTACTTCAGCGGCCGCCTTCTGAATAGCAGAGAAAGAGGAATGGAGATCTAACAAACAATAGAGGAATTAATGCAGTCGATAATCACGTACCTGTCAATATATAGCGGTTCTTCATAAGAGCAGACCCTGCAATGGCAACCTTCTCTTCAGCAACAGCGAAGGCAGCCCGAGTGAGTCTTCTCCGAAACTTGATACTTTTCTCGTCGACAGCCTTCATCTGCTGATTCACAGCAGCAGTTCCGGCAGTCAACTTCTCACTGATCCCAGCATTCTTGTCGAAGTTCACCATCGAGGACTTCGCACTTGCTGAAAGATCATGTCTCTCATCAAACTCCTTCACCTGGTTAACCCCTAAAGGACCAAACGGTGTTTTGGGGCAACTCACTATAAGTGGAAATTTCATTTTTTTCTTTGAAATTTTCACATAACATGTGCCCAAGGAGTAGCTTTAAGGCCCAACAATTTTTAGAGCTTTTGACTATATGGTTAAAAAGTTATTGGATGATATGTCATTTTCAACATTCATTGGGCAGTTCAAATTTTTTCTGAAAAATCACTTTTAAAAAAAATAAAAATATGAAACTGGTCGTCTAGATTTATGTCAAAAAGCTTCAAATCATTCCATTTTGATTTATGAGATGAAAATTATGAGGTATTCTAGTTTGGAGGCAGTTATGGATTCCCTACTCTAAAATAAACTTTGGAGTTCTTTATTTAACTCAATTTTTAATATTTTTCAAAAAAAATAAAAGTATAGGATGTATGTTGTTTATTACAACAATAAAACTATTGGGATTGGCATTTTATAATTCCATAACTAATTCTTAACAATTTTGTGTTTTCAATCATTCTCTACTTCTTTTTACTTACTATTTTTTTCCTGTATCATGTTGTACAATTCCAATGAAATTGAAATTTTTCAAGCACGTAGCCAACTTGCTTTGAAGAATGAATCTAAAGAGTTACCACCATTTTGGACATATCTTCATACAAATGTGACCTTGTGAAGTGTAGTTGCCCAATTTTTTGCAGGGACAAAAAAAGCATTTTTGTCAATTCAAACGCTATTATCTTGCAATCTGTATGGTGGAAAATTCTAAATTTTTTTCCATATCTTAACAAACCAGTCCACTACAAGATCCTATGATTAGATTTGTCCAAATTTTTTTTTTTTTCTAAAACTTGGTGCTTGTATTAGAAATGACAGTTTTGGAGCAGTTTTGATGAAAACATAGTCAAAAAGCTTTAGGGGTTAATAGCATCCTCTCCAAGTACAAATTAAAGCCCCATTAGAGAACAAATCAACCCTCCGAAGGGCTACTCCATGGACCCCTTTAGTACCTTGAAACTTTGTTTATAGGGTTTGAAAATTTATTTTTTCCCCTATTTCACACAATTGAAACTGTTGTGACAATGACGCAGAAGTCCAAATTTACGAATAAAAAATTAAAAAACAAAAAATTGTAAAATCTGACTTGCTTCAATGAGTAGTCATATACTCTGACTACTCGTTGGGGGTACTTTTCCAAATTGACAGGCCAAGCTTGAAACAGCTTGGCATGTCAATTTGAAGCGACCTTGCGGAGGATTAATTTTTTTCCTAATGTCTTGCGAGCATAGTAGCAATGACCTCAACTATTTGATTTGGATCTTGTGAACCTTTATTTGGATCACGGTCTGAGCTTCAATCTGCACCTCAGGTTCTGCAAGAAAAAATCAACACTCCCTGAGGAATTCCATGCCAACTTAGTCTCTTCTCAATCTTCAAAGTAGGCATGAAAACCCACCAAGATTGAACCAAATAATCACGTGCGCCCCTACAAGTGCTGATCCAGATCAAACCTTAGGGATGCTTTACACCAAGAGGTCGGGCCATTCTCCTTGAGGCCGATTGCACAAATTTCAGCCTTTTGTCCAATCACAAGTGAAGATCTCAACCCTTTGTCCAATCACAAGTGAGGATTTCGAGTCTCTTACACAACAAATTGGCTTGGCCTCTTGGTGTAAAGCATCCCTTAGTGTTTCCTAATGACAGGAAGCAGACGTACTTAATTGCATGCAGTATTTGATTGCATCCTGAGAATGATTATGTTACAATTAGTATTCAAATTCTGGCAGAAGAGACGATGTTGGATGCAGGACGTTAAATCCCCCATCCTTTGCGGGCTCGGTTGTCAAAAAGTCGGGCTATCAAAATGATGCCTCGCCAAGCGCGCAAATAGCTAGGCGAAAAGTGCAGGACACAAAAGTGCAGAAAATGCAAGACACAACGTCCTTCACAGGACGGCAGGTCAAGGTTTAGGGGGGCGGGTTAGGTTTTTGGGTTTAGATAACCCACATTGTTTGTAAACCCTCCTACCACCCCATATGTATAAAAAGAGTTGTCTTTTCAATTCTAAACACAAATCATAGATGTCTTTGCAAGCAAAGTGAGATAGATGTGATGTCATGCCACATCATGGGCCCATTTCAAATGGACAATTTAATGTCCTGCAAAGAAAAAAAAGTTCTTGGGCGCCGTCCTGACAACCCGGGTTTCTGGCAACTAGGCCTACAAAGGACGGGGGGATTTAACGTCCTGCATGTTGAACTGATTTCATTTTTGGCAGAATGGAGAAACGCGATGGTATTGAAGGACTTGAACTTCACTTTGGGTCGGACTCGCAGAACTTAGGAATTAAATTCCCTGAAAGAAACTAAATGAGAAGGATATGAACCCGATGCAATCACTTATTCAAGCATCTTGAATGCATGTGGAAGCGCAGGGACTTTAATTTGGGGTGGAGTTTTAGGGTTTAGGGTTTTGAAGGTCACAGTCATTCCCCAAAAGCAGAGGTTGAATTGGATGAGTGTGTGAGCAATGCGCCAGTGTGCATGTATACAAAGTGTGTGCAAAATATGGCATTGATGATGTTGCTGAGACAATGAATAGAGTGAATTCAATGTATCCTATTTCAGTTTCTCATATCCTTGGCAAATGGATATGGATCTTTGATTTGGAAGCGCTCACTGCTTTGGCATTCAAGACTAGATCTTTAATCTTGTCTCTAATAGGGATCATTCTCAAATGAAATTATGTTTCCTTGTGATTCCGCCAACTCCAGTTACCCTAAAAATATTTCGGTGCCACATCTCACTGATGACAAGTAACTCTTGAACAGCCCCTAAACCCCTAAAACTATCATCAATGAAAACTATTTTTAATAAATATGTAAACATATGAAACTAACCCTGGTTTCATTTTTGAACATTTCCTAGTAAGGGCAGACTTCTGTCAGTTGTGTTGAAATCGGACAACTGTTTTTGAGTTCTACAGAATTGGAATTGCTTTTGCCAACTTCCAATGATGTACACTTCTATAGTGAGTTAGGAGGCACTACATTTAGGAGTTGAGATGTTGTCAAATTGAAAGTAATCAAAAAATTCATGTCCAATGTTACAATTAATTTTTTAGAAGTTAGAAAGTTGCTTCTCCTACTTTTCAAAGGCCTCTCCCTAAAGTTTTGCTAACCAACTATTTTGATTCTCTTGTTGCAAATATTGTATGCTTCTATGTAGAATTCTGTTTTTTGTTTTGTTTTCTCTCCTAAATTTGGTTGGTTTTTGTCCGTATAGTCCACCTTACAGTGGCTACATCTTAAATTGTCAAAAGAAGCATTCAAGCATGATTTTTATTTTTGAAATGTCTAAATTTTTGTTTGGATTTATTAATTAGGAAGCAAATTAGTATTTTAAATTTTCTTATAATATGTTTTTTGGATATCAAATGAATAAAATATGAATTTCAAAGTGCTAAATTTGAAAATGCTAAATTTGAATTAATAATTTTATCAATGGATTATTTGTAAGAAAGAAAAATTTGAAAATAGAATGTATATACACATGCTATTTTTTGAATGATGCATGCATTTCATGTGTTACATAAAAATTATCCTAAATGTCATAAAAGTCACACTTTCTTTGGTCTTTATTTGCTTCTAATTCAAGATTGCATTTGAATTTATTCCACATATATATTTTTTTGGACTATTACCTCAAGGCATGATTGTATGCAATCATATTACACTTGATTATCTTATTTCTAAATTGAGGTTTAGATTCTACTCTATAGAATAATGAATCTTAGATAGAGAGTGAGCCACAACCTCAGAAAAAAAACCAAGTGCAATTCTTGTGTTAACCCCTAAATGTTTTGACTATGTTTTTACCAAAAATGTTCCAAAACTGCCATTTCTAGTACAAATTACCAATTTTTGGGAAAAAAAAACATTTTTAGACATATATAACTGTAGGATCTTGAACTTATCTACATTATTTAGGTACCTACCAATTTTCACTGTTAAAGTCGTCAAAATGAACGAGATCTAAGGGTTCACAATTGAGATTTTTATTTTTTCATTGCTGAAATTTTGGGCAGCTGCTATTCGACTACTAAAATTGACATGAATGGAATTCTATTTTGGTTGTTACTCCTTGGACTTGGCTTCTCATATAAGTTAGGAACATGGTCAAAAAACTCAGCCCAATCACACGTGTAGAGCACATGCAAAATGCCAAGATTGTAAGCATAGGGTTGAGAAATCCAGTTTACATTGGCAATTTTTCTATGGTTGAATTTATAACTCTAATCACTTCCCTTGAAAAGTCCGGATGGTGGAGACAATGACTTATAAGTCTTCTACCATGAGCAACCATTCTCACTCAAAAATGTCAAGATCTCAAAATTTGACAACAAAAATTAGCTCGCAGCATCCTGTGCCTGAGGTAGGGATGAGAGCGCATTGCCATTCCTCGGCAGGATGTCTAGGTCCTAGCTATTCAAAAGCTTGTCATTGCCCGTGGATGGTAAACCTAGACCTCCAACCGGCCCTCTAGGCTCCAGTCTATGAAAAGGGGATTCACAGAGCTGGAGGCTCTGAAGGGTGAGCCGGACTCTCCTATATGTGGGTAAAATCCAAAGTTGCCCATCAAAACTAGGCATGGCTTCAGGATTGGGGTAGCTTCTTGCTCACTTCTCTCAACCCGCTTTTACCAATCCATCAATTGGGTTGCCACTACAGATTAACTACAAGGGGGTCATCATTTCCAAAAAAATTTGAGAGTATCCAGTTCCTAGAGGTCCAGCCGGCAATGGAGGCCAACATGAACCATGCTCTTCTCCGACTTTGGATCTGGGCCCCCTCCAGGAATTAGAGGTCCAGCTCAGTAATGGCAACAGGCTCTGAAGGCAACTCTCGAATGCTAGGTCACCCTCCACAGCAAGAAGGGTGACATGACATCGTCCCCTCCTCCGGCTCTCAACCCCTCTATCACTTCCTGGTCTCCGAAACCCAAGTCAATGGAGGTACTTTTGTTTTTTATTGTTTTTTTGGAAAGCAACTGTGGTTTTGCAATACCCTCATAAATGCTCCCCCACCTCCATCATTTTGCTTCCCTCATAAACCACTCCTGGTTCCCGTCCCGTTCAATTGACTGAAAGCTTCTGTGCCGTAATCTCCAATTATGCGGACAAAACTGCATAATCGGGGATTATGGATTTTTCATCTGGCTCATTGTTTCATCCAATTTTATCTCCTCTTTCAGTCGTGATTTACGTCGGGCAATACCCTTATCGTTGGGCATTGTCGTATACATAATTGCTCCCTCACCCCATCCCGCTACCTCAGTCTCCATTGGACCCCACCACCTCACTTGCCCAAAGTCCCAAACATGTGCCCTTGTACCTGCTTCAGATGGCCTCCTACGCTGGATCCATCCTCCATCCCTTTGCACTCATCCAGGGCCCCCCAAACCCTTAGGTCAGGTCTAAAATGGATTTGGGTTGGATTTTAGGGTTCAAGGTAAGTACACCTAAAATCACACAAATAAGCAATTCAGCATAGTTTCCATTATTATATTGGAGTATTGTTTTGGTGGGATCTCATTGATAGTGAAAAGGAGATTTTAGATTATCTTACAATGCATTTTATAGACATCGTATGAATAAACTACTAGTTTTTAAAGTGCTAAAAACTGATGTTTTTGATTATAGATTCTCATAAATAGTAGGAGTACATTTTAGGCAAGAATCTTTAGTGTGCAACTTTAGATGTAATTACCTCAGATAGGAGCTAAAGAAACTACATCCACCACAGAAATAAAAATAAAAAATACTAGAAAAAATAGGGGACACTAAGGTTTCACGGGGGCCAAAAGTATAAAGAATGTGTGTCAATGGACATAAAACATCATGGAAAAAAATTGGAGGTGACAGAAATGACTATCCACCATATAAACTAAAAATCTTAGCCAAAAATTTATTGAAGGCTTATAAAGGTAAGTCATAAAATTAAGACACAATAATGAAGGTAGGCCAAAAAACTTAGATACAGATATAGAGGTAAGCAAAACAAATTCTAGAAGGTTTAGGGTGATAAACACCAAATTGAGGACACACTTATAAAGGCCATCCAAAAAAATAGAACACAAGTGTGAAGATAAGCAAAAAAATTATAGAAGGTTTAGGAATAAATTTTTTTATTTCAATTGGTGCATGGGAGCAGATGTTATGGCACAAAATGCCCTTTTTTTAGTTTGGCGGGCATGAAAAAACTCTCCAAAAAATTTAAAATTGTTTTTTTTATTTTTTTGTTTTGGGTGTATTGTATTTTTATCTACTAGTATGAGAAGATTTGATTCATTCTATTTAGATTTGTTATGCAAAAGTTATGGACAATCTTATTTTTTTGAGAAAATAACTTGTAGGATTCATTTCTAAACTCAATTTTCACATTTTTCGCAAAAGAAAAAGTTCCAAAAGGTTGAGATTTCTTGGTAAAACAATCTCATTGTTCAAATTTTTTAGTGCACTTCCACCTTATAGCTATCATCAATTTAGTTTCCCTTCAATCTTGAACTGACATCTCCTTAACTTTTTTTTTATGAATGGAAACTAAGTGCTTTCTTTTAGATTTATTTTTCTTAGAGACGTAGACTCTCACCTCAATTGTTAATCATAAAAAATTAGAAACTCAAAATCTATAGAGCAAAAAATTTTAATTAAGATTTTTGAAAGACACAAAATGTAGTTGAACATCAAGCAAAAAAAATCTTGTTTTCTTCACTTTAAATGCAAATATCTTCTAATCTACACGGTCACAGTATTTAAAATTTCTTCCACATACTCTTCTACTAGTTTAGTACAAGATTCTAAGATTGAATATGTAAAAGAATATTTTTGTTAAACTATTTATTCTTTGCTATAGAAATGGCAATTTTGAGTGTTTTTTGATGGAAAAAAGACCTTGACACTTTAGGGATTCAAATGAATAATTTATTCTCTTACTATGTTCTTTTGCTTTAAAATAAAAGTATAAGAGTTATTTTAATGTTAAAAATTCGGGTTCCATTGGACTCTCCATTGTCATCAAATACCTTCTTCTTATATTATCATTCACTTGCATGATATTAAATAACTTCTTATCGTCTAACTTGCATTATATATTCACCACAAATTGTTCAATTGTTCAAATTTCAATTCTATAATCATGGCATCTTCACAATCAATTAATAAAAAAAAAAGAGAAGAAGAAAGAAATTACCAAGACCAAAATTTTGAAAAAAATAAAATAATTTCATGGAATTTAATGAAGGAGGAGAACCTTATTTAATTGAATTTTGATGGAGAAGGTGCCAAGGGATGTACATATACTACACATGCTTTTTGATATTAATATATATATATATATATATATATATATATATATATATATATATATCATTCCTTGCCAATTTATACTAAAGCATAATATTTTGTAAATGCATTTTATTTAAAATACAATATTCTATTTGAGCGTGGGCATTATACACATTGTTTCTAGGGTGGATCACTCTTTGTATGCTTTATATCCCCCACCCCCACCCCCACCCCCACCCCTACCCCCACCCCCCGTGCAGCAAGGGGATACTTTTTGGGGGGCTATTTACCTCCAAGGCCTCATTAGAAGGGCCCTTGTAATTATATCATTTGGCAAAATGACTTATATTATGGTACCCTATCATTACTTATACTACCTATGTCAATGCAATTTTTTGGAGGCTATTTTCTTTATAAAGAAAAAGAAGTAATTGAAAAGATGGTACATTTAACTACTTATGGACTTTTGAAAGTCCAGAATTAACATTGAAAGATAATGATCCGAGAAATAATAATCTGGAGATTTCTTGATGCATCAGGAAATCTATACAAAACATTGAGAGATCTATAAAAATATCAAGAGATATATAGAAACATCAAGAGATAATCATCCGGAAATCTAAAGTGCATTGTCCAGAATTCACTAAATAGTCTAGAAGTAGTTAAATGTGGCATAAAGCAAAGTGAAAGCAAAAAGTTTAGAAGAAAATTGTAAGATATCTGTGTGCAAATTAATCTTGTTCCATGCTTTTTCCTGTGCGTTTTCAAACAACTTTGTTCTAGTATTTCAACCCTTTAAATTTTGACGTGGTATAAAATTTATAGTTCTTTTTTACACCCTTTTTTTGGCAAAGAAACTTTGGTTGGGGAAACATTTTTTTTGGTAAGACACTTTGGTTGGTGCGTGTTTTTTTTCCTTTTTCACACCCTATTTTTTTGGTCAAGACACTTTGGTTATTGCCCAGGTTATTGAAAATTTTTGAACACCCTATTTTTTTGGTCAAGGCAATTTGGTTCTTATAAATTCTTTTTTCCTTTTTTGCACCTTATGTTTTTTGGCAAGGCACACTTGCTGGTATTAGAAGGGTCTTTCTTTTTTGCACCCTACTTTTTTGGGTGACACTTTTGTTTGTGTGAAATTTTTGTGCATAGTTGAAATCCTAAATTTGTTTTCTTTTTGAGTTTGAAAATTTGTTTGTAAATTATGAAGATTTTAAAATATTTTAAGACATGTGGACTCTAGAAAATCACCTATAAAAATAATATATTGAAGAAAGTTGGATCTATTATGAAGATTAATTTTTTTTTATTAATAATCTTTATTTCTAAATCATTAAAAGTGGCAATCTTCTTGGTACCATAATATAAGATGGTATTTATCTCACCAAGCAGAACTCAATTATAGAGTCCAATAAACTCTTTACACTCATCAGCATCATAAGGTACCAATGGCACGGCTAGTACTAATCCTATTAAAGTGATTTGTAAAACGTCATAAACTGAAACATCCGGATACAAAAACACCATACCCCATTTGTACACTTGACATCCAAAAAGTTACAAATAGATACAAAAAACCCCTATATCAATGCTTTTGCGGAGATGTATTCATGAACTCATGTCATCATAGCCACCAAGATAATTATAGTTAGCTTTGTACATCCAATTGGTCTGACCCACTAGTACACCCAGCTGTAATATATGGACCCTATTAAATACAATATAAGGGATCCAAATGACCAGCCCCTAAATTAGATGTACAAAAAGTGAATGGACCACATTTATAGGCTGCCTAATTTACTTGTAATGCATTTCACCCTTTGAATGTCCACTACTTTAGTTGTAAATACTTTTTAATTTTTATCTCAAAAGAATAAAATCCTACCTATCTTTGGCCACACGTCGTTTTCAAAATGCGCTAAGTGACCCACCCGGGCATTGTTGCCGTAGAATTAGTGCAAATTTCTTACTTTGGTTTATTAAAGAAGGAAAAAAATGTAAAAAGTGTCCCAATGTAAACAATGTAGTTTATTCCAAAAAATGTGTTGAGATATTAGGATTGTGGAATTGTAGGGATTTTCAAATTGATAGTGTATTGTAATTTTGTGAAGTATTGGAAGGATGTATTAAATTCACTAAATTAGAAAGTGATTTAGTAGTCCAAGGTGTTATTTCCAAATCTAGTATTTTATACAGCAATGCATTCCAAGAATTATACTTACCTACAAATATAGAACTTCACACAAGTTATTCTAGTATCCCAAATGCTAGTGCTTTAAAAGGTAATGAACCATGATGGAAACATGAAAAGTTTAACAACAACAAGATGAAGTGGCAAAAAATATATAAAGAAGATAAACTAGTGAAGACTACTTTGACAACATTGGCTATTTTTGATGGATAAAAAATTCCTCCATCAACCTTGCAATTGGAATTTTCCTATATTATAGCTCTCTATATTCCAAATGCATATAAAACTCATATCAATTGATATCAAGACTAGTTAATTTGTATTATGAAACACTAACAACATATGGCCAAATTAAATATAAAAATATATCCTGGCGTGAAAAATTACAAGAATAGAAGCCACAATTATTCAACAAATGCGGGAAAGGGTGTAGAAGGAGATATTGTCCCATATCAAAATTCAAAGATATCACCCGCAGCAGAGAAGGCATTCAAGGATTTGAGTGATCAATGTGCATCAAACATTTGGAAAACTCTTGTGCCACACTTTGGAATACAATCAATAATTATTTTGAAAACCAAGGTACTACTCGCTATTTGTGTATTGATTATAAAGAAAATCCGCACTATATGAAACCCATGTTTTTTTGACGGATTTTCCTAGACATTTATTTGTTTTTATATTAATAATAAAGTCAAATATAACATTAAGATGTTATGCTTGACATTATTATCAATATGAAAACATGTGGATGTCTAGAAAAATCCGTCAAGAAAAACACGGATTTTTTATAGTGCCAACCAACGTTATTCAAATGCACATTAGCAAAAATTCTTGTATCAAGCCCCACATTGATATGAACAATTTGGAATCATCAATTATCAAACGGTTCATTGAAGGACATCCAAAAGGAACAGAATTTGGATTTCAAATGAGATACAAATTCTCTACAAACAATGACTTTGGTTTATTTCTTAAGAGTCAAGAGTATGTATAAGGTACTTTAGAAATTGACATAAAGGGTGATGAGTTAGAAAATTACACTTTAGGAATTGCATTGACAAATAAAAAAGGATTAATGATTAGATCAACCAATCAATTGAATGCAAGCACCAAATATCCTAGAGGAATTCCTTCTTCCAAACATTGGTATACTATTGAACCAAGACACTTAGGTAATTATAAAAAAAAATTACTCAAACTCCTTTCTTCTACAATGTTATATGAGCAAAAATCATATTCCAATTTATATATAAGTATTAAGAAATTTATTGTGGGTTCATTTCTTCTTTAATACATCTCAATAGCATATAAAGTGGAATTTTCAGTTCAATTGATGATTTTTATTATAAATTATGATTACCGTGATCCATCTTACTAGATGTTGACTTTTTAATATCTCTAAGGACCAAATGTTCAAATTTCAAACAACAAATGAACACCCATTGATGTTCCAAACACACAGCATCTTGGTATTGTCATCCATCTAATCGTTGGTATATTCTTGTATTAGTTTTTTCACATTTGTACAATATAAATTCTCAAAAAATTCATTACTAATTCAAGAAATTCATTGCTCTATAATTGAAGGGATACTAGTATATTTGACTTTAGAGAGCAACTTGTATAATTCAAAAATCACTCATCACAAATGACTTGAACATATAAAGATATAGAAAAATCTTTATTAATCACCACAATTAGAATTCTAGATTTTGAATCTTAAGGAAAAAAATTCTTGTAAAAATTACACACATTTATTATAAAGACTAAATTATAAAATGATTTTGATATTTGACTTGAAAGTTTACTGAAAATTATTGTTTATTAAATTATTATTCTAAGTTGCATTGAATAACACATCTTTATGATTTTTGAAATTTGAACTAATTTTGGTAATTATCCCCTAAAGTTCCAAGGTTAATTTCCTGCCAAAAAACATATAAAAGTATCGTTTTTGTTGCATTCACTCAAGAATGTAATCGTAGGATCTTGTGCTTCATTTGTCTAAGATTATGTGGTAAAAATTTCACAAAGTTTGACAATACTGGTTAGAAGGTATTTGCATTCAAAGTTGAAAAGAAAAGTTTTTTGGATTGTTGTATTGCAATTTTAGATGACTTTGATTGCCATTTGTGGAAAGTTTTTGCATTATAATTTTTGAATTAAAAATTTTGTACGCTAAAAGATTGAATTGAGAGTCCCCCTCCCCCCCCCCCAAAAAAAAAAAATAAAATTGTTGCGTAGAAGTAAATAGGGAAGGTGAAGAAATCAATTTTGAAGGTAAAGAAAAAAATAGGGAAGGTGAAGAAAACAGCTAATGAAAGGAGGTTTAATATAATATCAAGTGAAGAGAAAAAATTACTATACAATGAAAAAGATTGGAAATTAGAGGGAATGAAGTAAAGAGTGTTAGAAGGTGTATAGAAAAAATGGAGAGGGTTACTAAAAAATAACTAAAGACTAACTAACAAGAGAAAAAGGTAAAGGAAAAGATAATAGAAGGTTTGAGTTAAATTTATTGCCTCCAACAACATTGAATCAAAATAACCTTGAGATTCATTTTACAAAACGTTGGGCACAATTCCTTCTATTAGGGTTTTGTGGACCATAGTGATATGATTTAAAACAACTCCAGTTCAGACACAAAAAAGCCCGATTGCAAGTCCGACAATAGTGGCTACACTTGGATCTCCACATGTTGGACATGGACACCTCAATCAATTCTCAGTAGGGCATATGTGGGCGTGGTTTTTCTTCTTCTTCATCTACGTTGGTTCCTCAGCCACGCCAATTTTGTATGAGATCATAAGACAAATTGGTCTTGAATTGAAGTTGAGTTATAGGTTTTCTCCGATGTCGACATTGACATGAGAGCTGAAGGTAGATTATATACATATTGACCACCGTGGTCTCCAATAGGAAGTAAAAGACTTGGTGCCACTACTTATGCAACCTAGATTGGCTAAAGTATCGTAATGTAAATTTTGCCTGCTTGACAAAATCCCAAGACAACAAATATAGTGGGGTAATTCCTCTAGGAAAGGTCAATAAGTCTAATTTGTTGTAACTAAAGTCACTTATTTTGTATTGTAGATACTTATTTACTTTGTTTTATAGTTTGGTTTATAAACAACAACCCAAGGAAATATTCTTAATGTCAATTTGTTATAGTCCAAAACCAAATGCTAAATAAAAGACACTATGTATGGCATCTCAATCCTATATAGTGTTTTAAGGGAGGTCAATTCATTTTTTGTCAAATAAATCCAGTTTTGTCAAATGAATCTTATAGGATGCATGCACTAGGGCTTAATCATGACAAGATAGTATTGATAAAATAATATATATATATACTTCATTCATTATACCTTTTTATGTTTTTATGTCAAAAAGTCCATTCAATCTACAGCTAATGCGATCATGCAAGATTGTTTAGCATTTTTGTATTCTATGTCAAATGATTCCCAATTGTGCAATGTATGATGATGTCAAATGTATCTTAATTCTTTTGCTTTTGCCAAAATTATGTCAAATGAATCCAAACCCATATGGGTTAACATACAAACATAACATTGGAACAACTCATAATTCGACCAAACCCATGGAACCCATGACCAAGATTGAATCATTTACAAATCATAAAAATTCCAAAATTGAAACTTAGATATAATCGATGACCAAGACTTAAACAATTGCTTTTAATTAAATATGCAAACTCTAAGACCAAGCATATATATTACAAAGATCCATCTATAGATCTAAAACCCCAAGGAGCCAATTGAAACAATAAGTATATAAAACAATATTTAAAACGAATCAACATATATAAATATATAGATTTATAACTATAACAACAACCCTACAACCACGTGATCTAGATCCTATGACCGCTCGTCTTATTCTATGGCCATGGATCAAATCCCTAATTCCCTTTGTAGCAACTGTTGTCCAAGTAGTCTGCAGAAATCAGTAACTTCGACGGCTAATATCTTATCCAATTTCTACCCGATTCAAGAAATTAAAGTATGCATTTTGATTGGTTTTTCACCTTCTTTTCAACAATATAGGACACGCCTTGTTTATCAAAAGTTATCACAATTTGAATTCATGGTTTCCATAGCTTGCAATTGTAGCATCCTCAATTCACCCCAAATTTGCGATCGAGATTTTCCTTAATGTTTGTTGATTTCAATTAATGGAGGGGTCAATTTGCTCAGTTTTAAATCAATGGTTTGTAATCACTCTTGTAGACTGAGTTTTTGTTACTTTCCGCAAGCTTCATCAGAATTTGTAGCGTTGCCGAATTTCCGACCCCTGGTTTCAATTTAGAATTCTGTTGGTTAGATCTTGCTCGGTTTGCTTATACAATCTATCAGTGTAATCAATGCAACCTATAAGCAAATGATTTCAAGAATATTTTGGTGATCTAGTATTCCGGGAGGAGGTCAGAGTAGGTGCAATTGCTTAACAGCAATTTTCTGCATTTTGTTCATAATCTAATTGCAATTCGTCTTGAATTTGTGAAATTGGTTGCAAGAGAATATACCCACTTGCAATTCCTGTACTTGATGTCAATTTTGATCTCTATTTTGTTGAAGGAAACCAACGCCAAATCCTCCTGCTTTGCACTTCCTTTCTTTGCATGCGGCCTTTGCTCCAGGTAGAACAAATGCAAATTCACCCTCTCAAGCCCTTGGTTGAGATCGCAACTTCCTCCAAAGTGCTCCGTCTTCAATCGCACAATCTCCACAGCTTGAAGATTCTCAATAGATCTAGATCATCCTACACGCCCTTCTTTACGATTACAAACTCTCTGCACAAACTGCTCCAAATGATCCCTCCACAACAGTAATTTCTCAATCCAGATCCTCTACAGCAGATTCTCTTTGGCATGTGCCAAAGAAATATAAAAACTCACAGAAGACGACAAAGCAAGGCAAGGTAAAAACCATACATTGATAAGCATAAATATAATTCATAAATATATTATATATAAATTTGGGATTTATACAATGCCAATGTGTGCTTATTTTTTTTAAGATTTTATAATTTCTCCCCCAAAACAAACCGGTGGGATTATGAAGAGGTGTGATCTAAATCGCACCTCATTCATCCAAGTGTTTTAATTTTTTTAATTTTTCCATCTATTCTTGTGCATAAACCTATTCACACTATAAATGCATTTTAACTTTTATATTTTACTTTACTTCTACTTTTTCCTACAAAAGGGGCCCCTAATAGCTAGTTTTATTCTAAATTTACTATTTTTTTCTAAATTTTTTTTATCTACAAGTACAAAGCTCTAAGTTAGTCCGCCACATCTACACCCCTCATGTGGGTGGTATACTCAAGATGGATAGGGGAAGTTGGAATTAGGTCTCTTGTGATTCTATTCCTACGAAGAACTGTGGGTACCGGCACACATGGAAACTCAATAGGTGATGCATTTGTTGAAATAAAAAGAACCAGGCAATTCTCCTTCTATATAACACATGCAATGCCCCAAGATTCATGCATTTTCTACTCTAAAGTGCCTTGAGGTGAATTCCTCCAATTTTGGATCGCTTTCAATTCCACCGGTAGGCCCATTTGATTAGACCTCATAGTGCCCGTCGCATAAATTTCAAGTGCGGCCAAATCAATAAATAGTCCAATGCCAGAAAAGTAGTTGTCCATGACAACTACATGTCCCTTTCCCTCTTGGCCATTCAATATTCTCATAACTACATTGTGAGCCACATTTGCCTCTACATGAACTACCGGTGGTATTTCTCCAATGGTATTATGGTTGGCTCCACAATAGGTTTCAAAATTGAAGACATATTTTGATGTAGAATCCGCTAAACACCAAACTTTTATCCCCCATTTCTATGGCTTCCTTGGCATATATTGCCTAGCGGGACAATATAAACCCTTATATTGTATCATCATTTCATCCATGGTGACATACTTGCCCAAACTCCACTCACATTTGAAATTGTCTCGTGTGTCATGCACAAGCCACTGTACTTGACCCATTTTGTTATAACCAAGCAAATCTCTATCCATGACATAGGTTGACGGATTTGTAACATGAAGACATCTTGTTATTGCTTCAAATCTCCCCCTACATAAAAGCTTGGATATTTGAAAGCAATGAAAAAATGAACCTTCTTTGTTCCAATATGTCCTGGCATTTGGTTGTTTTTTCAACCCCATGAAGAAGCGTGCTGCTAGATAGGCCTTCAATGTTGAAACTGTCATAGGCAATCATCCTTGTCCCTCCCTTTTTTTCCTATGCTCATCTGGTGTGGTTGCTTAGCGATTAGTCTCTATCACAATTTTGCATAAGAGGGTGTAAGGCCAAAACAATGAAAATAATTGCATAAAAGTGGGCTTTGAGTGGAAAAATCTTGTAGGCCCATGGTCACTTGCAAATTTCTTGGATTTTGGAAATTGTGTAAAATTGGTTTGTGACCACGTCAAATCACGAAATCTATGTTTCACACTAAGAGGGTTGTCCGGGTCCCCTCCATCACTGCTCTTATCTCCCCCAGGTTGATCCTCACTTTCTGATGAATCATTTCAACATGGTGCAACATTAGCCACCCTCCTCCTTACAACCCTCCTTCTCTCTTGCAACCTAGGAGGGTTGTCATAATAGTTGGGGGCTAGTGGACAATGGTCGCCTTGGGGTATCACTTTTTGACACACTAATTACCTTATTGTCATTTAAGGCCTCCAAAGTCTGTCTAATTTGGTCATTTTCATCAAGTAAAAAGACCCTAAAACTTATCAAAAAAATCCGTATGCTTCAAAGAGATCAAGATGTATATTTCTAATGAGTTCTTTTTGAAAAAAATATAAATTATTGGATCTTTTCATAGATGTGAGAAAAAATGTTGAATTCTGGAATTTGCAGGCATCATAGTGCACAAATTATTAAGTTTTTATTAATAAAATTAATTTTTTTATGTATTGTACTACTTAATATAGTCACATCCAAAAATGATATTAAAATAAAATTATTTGATATTCCAAATGCTTGTTTTTGAGGACAAAACTTACTTTTTTAGCTAAAAATTCATTAAGAAATTCTTAAAATTCTTTAAGTGTGATGAATTTTTTTTCTTGGTACATTACAAATGTAGGTACCTAAATCACATTTTGTGAAATCACACTTTATTATATTTAAGAGATGAAGTTGTTTGACATAATGCAGTGACTGACATTATATTTTAGACAACTTTTTTGGGTACTCCAAACCAACCATTGCCCTAGCATATCATCCATCCCATGAGGTTGTGAAGCCGCTTCCTCCAAAATTTCACCCTCCCTAGAACCACCAATATCACACTGTAAATATCTTGGAAGTTTATATGTATATATGAAGAAATGATTTTAGAACATCTACCAATACAACATTTTATCATAATTGCATGCTGTATCCAATTGCATGCATTGTGTAGTGCAACTTGAACCTCTTCACACTTGTCAAACAATGAGTATGAAAATTGGACCCATTGACTTATATTCCAGAGGAATATAACTAAAAAAAATAGGAAAGGTAAGCTTTACCCACTTGAGGACCTGCTCGCTACCTAAACCTAGCTGTCAAGCTACGGAAGAAGTCAAAGAAGCCAATCATGGATCTTCAAACAACCTTGGCTATAGCAGGCCTTCACTGTCAGGCCGCCTCTATGGCCCTCCTTCCTTCAATCTGCTGGTATTGTCTTTACCATGCGGCTACCTTGTGGCCACACAATCACTTTCACCAAGCTCATCCAGACCGTAGCATAGGCTTTGGATTCCCCAATGGTTAGGTGCAAGCTAACATTGGTACCCCTTGCCGAGCTCATGCAGAATGTGGTCTGGATTTTGGATTCCCCACCGGTCCAATGCAAGTTGGCGCCGATCTCCCTTCTACTTTTGAAATTTGGGAACTTCTCCACTACCATTGTCCGTCTCCCCCTCCCGCCGCTCATATTTTTTCTTTTGCCTTCTTTTTTCAAAAGCCTTTTGTGAGTATAGAAGCTCAGGTGGCTATAAAAATTCTTGCACTACGTATCCATTGTCTTCATCTTCATCTGAGTAGTCCTCTGATTCTCCCTCATATGATGAATCCCGAGATGGCACCAACCCTTCTTCCTCTTGCTCCTCAAAGTCCTTGAGGTCTAGATTTGCCTTGCTAATAGGCATGTCACCAGAAAGGTTGAGAAGAGGACAAATCTGTGGCTCGTTTTCTTTGTTGAAAAAGGAGGTTGAAGATAGCTCAGCATATCTGCTCTCTTCTGGGGTTGGCTGGATCTCGTCGAACCGCGCTTGCAGCCGTTCACTGCGTTGGGGAGGGAGGTCATCCGAGGCGAGCTGCAAAAAGGATTGAAGAAGGTAAGTGATGTAGAACTTCTTGTTTGTCATTTTATTTTCTAAAACATGTAAGTGAAATAGAAAGCAAAAGTATGTCTTATCCATTTTTCCTTGATGAAACAAGGAATCTGGGGCATTGTGTTTGAAGGTAGATTTTGTAGATGGAGTAGCAAAATTTGGCCACACCTTCTCTTTCACAAGTAGAAGAATAGCTGGATGAAATTGTCGACATTGGCACCACCCTAAACAACGTGCAGCTTGCCTGTAAAAGAGGTGCATGTAGTTACTGGGTTGTAGATGTGTAGGCCACTTCAAAGTGCCTCTAGGAATTGGCAAAGATTGCAAGTGTGAGACGTCTAATAATGCAACCACTCTGTTAGCCTGTAGTGAAGATGCTCCCTCCTCTGTAGTAAGAAGTTGGAAAAACTGATTTTGAATTGTAGTGACTTCTACAGGTTTTGTGTCCTCCGCAATGTGTTCAAATCCAACTAGATTATAAACTACCAAGTTTGGGCGCTGATGAGGTGTTTAAGTTTCAATGTCACGCCATAACTGTACAATTGAAGAAGCGTCGCTTACTCGCTTCCACTGCAAAGCTTCAGTTCTTCTTGTGCGTGCTGTGTCAATGCCCCTTTCCCTACTTTGATTGCGTATATTCCATGTGGCTGTACGGCGTTGCCAATCATGAGGTCGAGAGCCTCCGCCCATGGTGCCTGGAAGAAGGAGTTAATAGGGGTACAATTTTTAGGTTTATGCAAGGGTAAACTAAACACCTTACCACAATTAACATTCTTTGCTAGGAAAATATTGGTAGATAGATAATTAGGTTAAAAATAGTGCTTAAAGTTTCTTGTTTTTATTGAGAACCAGAACCGGATTGAGATCCGGAATTGTTCCAATACCAAAATCGAGCACCAGAATTCAAGGGGAAGGTATTGGAACACCTATCAAGAGGTATCCTTGGGGAGTTATCATTTGGGCAAGGACAAGTCGCCTAGTCAGGCAGCAAAAGAGGAGAGCGGATCCAAATCTGGATCCAAATCCAAGTCCCAACTTGACTTGGAAGAGGAAGAGGAATTTGTCCTGGCCAGGATTTCTTCGTCTAGCTTCAATGGGAAGACTTCAGTTAACGGTAAGACAACTAAGCCTTTAACCGATAGGAAGCAGCGGCCAAAGAAGGGAGCCTCCAAGCATGAGGAACCTTCTCCCAAGCGGGGTAGAAAGTAGTTTGGAAGTTTCTAAGGATAGACCTAGTACAGTTAAATGAAGCTCTTAGGATAGACCTAGAATAATAGACGGAAAGTTCAGTTCAATTCAGTTAAATAAAGTTTAGTTTAGGAAAGTAAAGTAAAAGATAAGTTAAGTTTAGTTAAATGAAGGAAAGTTAAAGTTCTTGAAGTTAGGAAGCTAGTTGACAGCTACTTTTGAGCTGCATGCACCTAGAAGTGAGTTTTCAGGATTTTAGGATCTGGAGATCCACATTTTGCGGATCGGCTTTTAGAGTGGAAGTTAACTGGAAATGATAAGAAATGACCCTGTCATCTCCTTGTCCTCTGATTTTGTTCCTTGGGCCTTTTAGGGTTCCTTGGAGTTAGTATTTAGGGGTTGGAAGTTAGTTTCAACTCAAGGCATTTTTACACTCTTGTTTTCTTATTTCAATTTTTGCAAAGAAAGCTTGGATTTCAACTCCATGAGTACTGGTCTGAAAAGTACTGGTATGAAAAGTCTTGGTCTTGTGTTGAGGGGTTAGGCGCTGCTTTGACCATTGCTAGTTCAGATAGCTTGGTAGTGGAAACTTGAGAAGAAGAGTAGTCCTTGGATCCTGTCTAGATCCGCGTCCGAGAGTATTGAGGATTGGTTCCGTAAACTTTGTGCACTAGGAGGAAATTCCATTTACTAATGTTTCTTGGGAGTCTTCTGATCGAGCTAGCCATTCTTAGGTTAGGTGAGTCTTTAAGAGGAAGGGCAAACGCTAGCTGACGTCTGAGAGGTCTTGCTGTAACCGGAAGAGAGGAACTGGAAGGTAAGAGGAATCTCCTAGTTAGCGAGGTACCACATCCCACTCTTTGGATTGCATCCGGATTGGTCTGTCATTGTAGTAACGTGGGGATTGTAGGGGTTTCTTAAGTGACTTGCTGGCGCGGATTAGTTTCCGGGTTAGTTGTGAAGAAGAACTTTCATCCCATCATTTTTCTGTCTTTTTGTTGTTTTCCTTTTCGTGAAGTCTTCAATCACTTTAATCATCTGGAGGGTAGGATTTACACGTCCTTCTTTAATCTAAGAATGGACCCCTCCATATACGAGGTTAAACTTCTACTTTCTATTACTTGTGTTATAGGGTACGAATTAAGATTCAGAAGAAGAACATGATTATGACACTTTTTCCGATTCCGCATCCGCCCCGATTGATACTAAGTTGTTGATCTAGATACGGAGAGGTACATGATAATGACACTCCTCCGTATTTGGTGAAGTGGTATGAAATTGTATGGGTTGGAAGAGAGAGTATTTTAGTAGTACGAGTGTTTAAAAGGCAGAATTTTGGATTTTAGTTTCGGTTTCTGTTGTCTTGGTTTGGGTTTCCGAATCCTAATCCGAAAATATTGAAGATACTACAGTTAAAATCCTTTGGGAATGATACACGGGTCATCTTGGGTGTTTTGTCATTTAAAACGCCTAAAGGTAGGATTTGTGCTTCCTTGTGCTACGACAAGCTCCAAACTTCTGGTGCACCGAAGTCCAAGCCTGCTGTTGTGAAGTCGAACCCCCTTGCGCCAAATTGCCTGTTTACTGCAACGAAATTGCGGCCTTCCCCATCAAACTGCCACCCTTCTACGTCAACCCTACGACCTACTGCATTGCTTTTGGATCAGGCTCGCCAATCCGCCCGATCACGACTCCAACTTTGTCATGCTAGATCAGACCTTTGACGCCCTTCACCTTATATCCAAACATGTTTAATAGTGGTATCGGTTCAAAATTGGGTGGAGTTTTGCAGCGTTGTTGATTGGATTTTGAATTGCATGTTGTTTGGTTGGACACTATGAATGCAGCAGTCAAGGAAAAACTGCCACCGGCTTTTTTGTTCTCTATTTTTTTGAAATTCATGAAAGCAGGTGTCGAATGATTTTATGAGTTTGTAGTTCTTGACGGTATATTAGTATTGCTTGTAGCTGGATACAATGGATTCAGTGTAAGGAACTTTGAGCTTATATTTGTGCAGAGTCACTCTTGAAGGGATTAGTGTCATTGCACTTATATTGGTCACCAAATAGACGGTGAGTACCATAGATCTAGTTCTATGGTCCAATTGGTGGGATCACTATAAAAAACCCGTGTTTTTTTTATGTCAGAGCAAAAACATGCGATGTCCAAGGCCAAACATACTATGTCTGCGGAGACATCAAAATGTTAAAGAGAAGGATTGCAATTTCAGAAGATTTCCGAGGATGACCAGATGACTGCGGCAAATTTGAATGAAAACAAGTTGGTATTACCATCGACATCGGGATTTTTGATGACATTTTTAAGGACTCATTGATGTCCAACGAGCCGTCCGCAAAAACATAGACTGCCATGTTAGCTTTAAGGAAAAAATCTCATGGAGGATAAACTTGTAGAAATTACTTTATTCTTGGATAAAAGTCTGACCAAGATTAAAAAAAAAAAAATAGGGCAGCTTTGAAAGAAAATAAGATAACGTAGCATATGATATGGCATGCCACGTGTAAATTGTCTGACGTGGCATAAAGTTATGCTAATGTAACATGCCATGTTAGCATAATGGGGCTATCTCTTTGCATTTTCTACACTTATTTTGGAGATGACTAAGTAGACGTAGAGATGTCACTAGAGACAACTTATAAAACGTTGAGATGTTCTCTTGGACATTTTTGTAGACTTCTAGATGTTTTAAAAAACATAGTCACAATCGGTATAATGTCTATGGAGATGTCATTAGAGCGGCCTTTGAAATATGCAAAGAACATCTTACTAGACGTTTGTATGCTGCTCCACCAAAATTTAAATCCAATGTTTTCAATGTCCTATATAGTTTGTCTTCCCTTCTACCACTCCACTTGTATAAAGAGCCCATCTTTGCGTTTTCTACACTTGTATTAGAGATGTCTAAATAAACGTAGAGATGTTACTAGAGACATCTTATAAAATGTTGAGACGTTTTCTTGGACGTTTTTGTAGACTTCTAAATGTTTTAAGAAATATAGTCACAATTGATATAATATCTATGGAGACGTCATCGAAGCGGCTTTCAAGACATGCAAAAAACATCTTGCTAGACGTCTGTGTGCTATTCCACCAAACTTTAAATCCAGTGTTTTCAATGTCCCATATAGTTTGTCTTCCCCTCTACCGCTCCACTTGTATAAAGAGTCCATCTTCTCCCCTTCATAATCTCATATCAAGTGGTTTTTGAAGCCATGTGACATAATTGCCAATTATGATGTATTTTGTACGGCGTATTATGTATGATATATGATGTATAATGTATGATATATTATGTATGATATATAATGTATGGTGTACTGTGTATGACATGTATGTGGACATTATATAAGACATGTGAGATTGCCCATATCAATATTATGCTGAATGGTCCATTCCATTCCATAAACGCCTAATGTGACATCATTTTGATCTCCAAAATCATACCAAACATTGCCAGAGTTATTCATGATGAAAAGTAGATGTTTACATTGATTTTACAAAAAAATTTGAGGTCTAAGGTGATGTTTCAAAATATGTCTATGAAAATGTCTGGACGTCTAAGTTTATGTCTCAGAAACGTACAGATATCTATGTTGACGTCTTCAAAGACAACAAGAATATTTTTAGACAACCCAAAAATATGCCAACGTGGCATGCCACATCATCCTTGCTGGATGCCACGTCACTTTTTCTGCCGCCACGTCACGTGCCACTTCATATGCCACGTCATGGCCAAAAATGGATGAAAATTTCTATGTGGCTGCCTGTGTCCACGTGGCGCTTAGGTAGAAGCCACATGGCGGCCTTTGAGGACCCCATTGACCCATGTTTTTTAGACATCTGGTCCTCCAACATGCTAATGTCCAATGTTAAATCTGATGTTAAACCCAAGTCTTAAGCAACGCAAAATTTTGGACGTCCATGTAGACATTTCAAGACACCAATCACGACATCAGCACACAAAATCTAAAGATAAAAAAACAAAACGGGTTTCTTATAGTGGATCCAGTTTTGATTGATCATTCAATTTTGGTGACAAATTTTGGCTGAAATCATGTCATGAAGTAGCTTTTGCAGCTTCCTTAGAGCCCTAGTGTACAATAATTTTGATAACGTGCTCCAAAGTTGAATATCAATTTTGCACTCATCACATGGAAATATTATTGTCACAACAACAATAACTGAATCCCTGCCTCTAACTAGAGTTGTATCTCCTATTAGAGCTAAATGCTGCTTTTTCTCATTCTATTCTATTGTCAGAAGAGCGAACCTCCAACCGGTCAACAAGTTGTAGCTACAAAGCCTAACAAATGAGACTAGAACTGCCATATGATGGAATCGGAATGGGAAGCTAGAGGGATCAGAACAATAATCCATCTTCCATAGAGTCTAGACCTTGCCCGGAGCTCTGCCCCTTGCCCTTTGGGCAAGATCCCAAAATTTCGCCTTAGTGTAAATGGAGGTGCTCGTGCTGCCCTTCAAGGACACAAAATTACTTCGGATGTCATAATTTTTTTCTGTAAATCACAACAATTTGAAATTTGTTGCCCTAGAAAGGTACTCATTGTCCCCTTATTGTCTGAAAATTTAGTCCCAAAATATTAATTATTGTAGTGCTAGTGACCTGAATTCATGAGCCAAAAGCAATTGATAGAACTAATTAATGCCTGCACTGCAACTTGGATGTGTACAAATTTGAAGCTTCTAGAAATATAGTGGTTGCTTCTTATATTCAAACAATTGAAAAATATGTGGTTCTGTTTGGCAATGAGGACATTGAAAATTGATAAGCTTGTTGTAGTGGTCTAGGGGATTAGATTCATTTAGCAAAACATGATAATCTTTATCACTATTACAAGTGGTCTTCAAAAAGACCATTTTGTATTCAAGATATTTTATCTTTTCAGAAATAAAGACACTATTATATAGAAGGATATTACAAAAACATTAGATTATAAGGTTATATAGAAGCTTATCTTCTCTAGTTTGCAATTATTAACACTAAACTTGTGAGAGTTTTTCAATTGATTAGAAAGTTGATTGAAAATTTGGTGGATTTGCCATCACTTTAAGATTTTTGTGTTGATGTCAAGGAGCCTTTAGCCAAAAGCTCTCATGAATTAGCCTAATTGTGAGCTTAACTTGCACTTTAGTTGTTACTTTTGACAAATGCGATCACCCAAATTTTGTCATTTTCAACTTTGAACACGTTGTATGTGGCGGAAGCAACTTGTCTTGCAAATTTTTTCTGAAAAATCCACTTTAGATCAACATACTTTATGACCTAGGGGCTGAAAGCATAAAACACCTTTACTACATAAATGTTGCATGTAACAAGTCTAAATTAAATGCAAGCATAACTTTTGGATTACTAAGCCAAAGTATTATAAACTAAAATGGAAAATGTGCTCGATATGTTCAATTGCAATCCATACATTTATAATTTAAAAAAAATTGTATACTGTTAAAAAATCAATTTTCAAAACTTGTCAAGTTTAGAAGTTAAAAAATTATGTTTCTTGGTACAATTGAGAACTCAAAACAATGGTTTTACTCAAAAAATTGAAGGCGTGTCTTCATTTACAATATTATGTCACATTCCACATAAAAATAGTTAAATCAATCTCTTCCATATGCATTCAAAGAAGGCTCTTATACGCGCCTATTTCAAAACATACAAATTGCTTTTTCCGCATTTATTTTGTAGATTGCATCTCCATCAAATTGCTAAGAGTATACTATTTAAAATAAAAATTTAATTATTTTTTGATAATTTGAACATCAAAGTATGTATTTATGGAAAATATTCCATTAATATGTTTTGAATAGTAACTTTTTTGATAGATTTACGAGTAAATTTGGATTTGTACGCCACTATCATTGTAGTTTCAGTTGCGTGGAAATGGGGGAAAAAATAAATTTTCAGCCCCTTAAAACTAAATTTTAGGGTACTAAAGGGGTCTTTGGAGAGGCCCTCCGAAGGGCTGATTTTTTCTCTAATGGGCGCCCCTATATCCAAGGGCATCCCTTTCTAGGAAGGGGTGTCATTCTGAAACGCAATTCTATGAACCATACGTGGCTTATCCCAGGACACTGCAGGTGCCATTCTGTAGCATTTTGATGACAATATTGTTATATAGAAAGACTTCAAAAGCACCTTTTTATTCATATTTTTCTTGTTGACCTTTTATGGTGGGTTATGGTGAGTCAATTGAATTTGTGGCCTTGCAAGTGTTTGTCTTCATGTAGATGAAATGTTAGTAAAAAAATGGATCATAGAATATGCTATTTTAGTGTACTTTGGGAAGTTGTTGTTTCTTGCTCTAAATCTAAAATCTTCTACAAAAATGATATTTCTTGAATTTGAGTCCAACTAACAAAATGAAGGTCATCTACTCTAGTTACTATACCAATTTGAATTTAAGAAAAATCCTAATATTGTATATTTTATTGCAATTTGAACTTTGGATGTATTTTCAATGTCTATTATTTTCTAATTATAGAATAATAAAGAAATTGGGTTTATACCATGATATTGACATTGTAATTTACACACATGGTGAAATTTTCAAATTTTTGAAAATACTTTTCTATTTGATATGATTTTTCTTTACTTTTTCTTCAAAAATTCTCAAAAAAAACAATTATCCACCAAAAAAATCTACCTTTTTTGTCAAGTATACTTTTAAGTTCATCTTTGAAAAATAAATATAAAATTTTTCACCCATTTTTAGTTGCAAAATGGTAGCAAACTGAATCATGGGTAGTGAGGTTTGAAATCAATGGTCATGGAGCTATCATTTAGGGGTTATTATTTCAATAAAAAATAATAAGCTATATTTGGTATGTCTACATTGAGGTTCTAAAATGACGCCCTTCCTAGAAAGGGACGCCATTGAATATAGGGTCGCCATTGGATGCCTTTGCCTTAGAGCTTGTTTCCATGGGACCTAGAGGGGGTCCAGAAGTGGACCTCCAAGCCTTTAGCTCTGCAAAAGGTGCAAACAACGCTGGAGGTTCTGGACATATGGATGGATTTTTTCCTGGGTTGTTCGCTTCATGCAAATTTTTGGGATTTTGCAAAACCCTACCCGCGGACACCCTAGATGGGGCATCCAGATCCAGCTTCCATAAAAACTGGTCTTAATCCTTAAACGACAAGGAAGCCATTGTGGCCGATGGATGATAGAGAATCAAATTGTATAGGACAAAAATGCAATCATTCATCCTCGAAATTTGTTGTGGAAAGGGGAGATCTTCTACAGTAGCTTGACTTCCAATAGATACTTTTGGATTTTTTAATGTAGATGATGTCACACGGTAATGAAAAATGATGATTTCCAGAGTCAGTCCTTTAAGAGTTAACAGCATCTCCTGCATCCCTCTAAAGAACCCTTATCCTTTAATTTTTGGATGATAAGCAATCAATTGTAGTGTTTGTCAGGCTCTACCTTTACTTTTATACACCAAATAATCCATATTTGGTGCAGACCTTTACGGTCACTACATGCTATATTTTCTCTTGGGATTAGTAATTGTCATAGCTTATTTATTGCTTTTGCAAGATTTGTGACTTGTGATTAGTTGCAAGTATATTTAGTGAGTTGTATTGATGGGGATTCTAGCGACCATCCCCTTTAAGTTAAACAGATCTCAATTGAAGGAACAAATTGTTTGGAGGGCTGGAGGAGATGCTCTAAGGGCAACCCCACAGCATACACGTCAAGGAGGGGCACCAACTGTGGTTTGGAGTTCCATCGAACTTCCAATTTTAATCTATGCTCCATGCCTAGCAAGGAATGTCAATATGGCAAAGCTTTGTCATCACCTTGGAATTCGAACACACAATAAATAGAATCCCAATATAGCACCTCATTGGGAATTATGATGGGATTCTCAATAAAAAAAAAAGCTTTATCAAGAGGATCATGAGCATTGAGGACGTCATGCTCCTTAGCTTTTTGCATCAACTCCCCTCGGAATGCGTGTGCAAATAATTAATACTCCCTTAGTGCAGCACGGTCAAAATGCACCATTTGCCCGCCCCTTGTGCAAATTTGGGCATGGCCGGCCATAAATTTATAATTGGTGAGAACATCCACACCGTGGCCCGGAAAATTTAAGGAAAGATGACTTGATCCCCACTATGGAACGGTGGCTGGGCTCAATAAACGATGGCATTTCCTTGGATTTACGCCAAATGAATAGTTGTTCAATGCCTACGCTATAACGTTGTTGTTCGCGAAGAGGCAAAGATCCTCCACTTCTTGGGCTTACAATACATTTGACTGGAGACGGAAGGATTGCTAAGGCGGGGCAAAACTTGGCGAGCCCGCCCGATTGTATTCCGTTGGTGCCTTGGGGTGAGGGAGACTTTTCATTCCGGGCCCGCTCTCCTACCGTGGCAAGGCATGATTCCGGGACATGGTGTGGATGCTCTGAGTCTTGAGTGGGGAAAAAAAACGATCAGCATCCAGCCACTGGCCGTGGCAGGACTCTTAGTGCCCCTGCCGTGGGGTCGCTCTAAGCGCGACCATCCTTGCCCCCTTGAAGAATGCGTGTAGACATCGACACAAAACCGAGGCATGCGCGTAGACACTGCCATAATACCGACAAATGCGTGTAGACTGTAGAGCTCGGAACGGCATCGTCCTTCGTCCTGCTCAACAACTGTAGACTAATGCTATTATTGTCAGAGTCTCCAGGACGATGAAGATGCCGCCGGCGTCGGTCCAGTAGCATTAACTTCCCTATTTATCTCAACACTGTTTCTGCTTAACCCTTGAACGCCGTCGAGGACGTTTTGCGTCCTTTGAATGACAAAGAATCTTTCCCTACAGGACAGAAGTGCAACTTTTCATCCTCGGTATTAGGAGTGGGAAGGAAAGATCTACAACAATTATTTGACTTCCAATGAATATATCAGGCTTTTTCAAAGTAGATGATGTCACACGGAATCACAATACATGATTTCCACGGCTACCAGTCCGTCCTTCAAGGGTTAATTTAAAGAATACTCGTTGACTTAACCCTTGAACGCCGCCGAGGACGTTATGCGTCCTTTGAATGACAAAGAATCTTTCCCTACAAGACAGAAGTGCAACTTTTCATCCTCGGTATTAGGAGTAAGAAGGAAAGATCTTCAACAGTTCTTTGACTTCCAATGAATGTATTAGGCTTTTTCAAAGTAGATGATGTCACACGGAATCACAATACATGATTTCCATGGCTACCGGTCCGTCCTTCAAGGGTTAAGGAAAGGAAAAGAGTACCGTAGTGTAGGGCCTGACGGTTTCGCGAGACTTTTGTGTACCCCATTGAGCAATTCATGCGGCTTGGGACCCGCCTCATCCCGGCTTCGTCGCTAGCTGCCCTTTACAACTCTCCGTTTAGACCCTGCTTTCTGGGATGTTCACCCTGGCATCTCTGCATCTTCCCGCCTAAAAGTTACCCCATCCAGAGCTTGCATTTTGTTTTTTTGGTCTTTCCGCATCGATCTGCATCACAGTAGTGTATCGTTTTGGGAGCTCGTCGGTCGAGAAGACCGACACAGAAATTTGAGGTTTGGAGAAGTCCATCGACCTGTTGTCATGCTGTACGTCGTTGGAGTTTCGTGTGTACGCTAACACCACCAGCACTTACTTCTTCGCAGATTCTTGGCGATTCTGGCTGGAGCCCCACGAATCTTACAGCAGAAAGGACCTGAGCCGGTAGTGAGGAATGATTCCTACTAGAGATGCAAATTAAAGATCTAATCTCGAATCTTGAAACAATGAGCGCTTCCAAATCGAAGGTCCGTATCCATTTGCATTGCCAAGGATACAAAAAACTGAAAATAAATCGTGTTTATTCTATCCATTGTCTCAGCAACATCATCGATGCGCACACTTCGCATACATGTGCACTGGTGCATTCCTCACACACTCATCTGATTCAACCCCTGCTTTTCGGGAATGACTGTGACCTTCAAAACCCTAAACCCTCCTTCAATTCAGCCACCCTAGATTAAAGTCCCTACGCTTCCACATGCATTCAGGATGCTCGAATAAGTGATTGCATCCGGTTCATAGTTTCATTCGGAGAATCTCATTCCCCTGTTCTGCGAATCCGACCCAAAGTGAAGTTCAAGTCCTTCCATCGCGGTTCTCCGTTCTACCAAAATGAAACCAGTCCGAAATCGTCTTCAGAGTATGCGAATTAGAAGTTTTTTTTTTAAAATGTTACGCACTCATTCGGTAACCCTGTAACGACGCAGGGTGACCCTGGAAATCATTGCACAACCGTGAGAGTTATTGGAATAAAAAATTTTAAAAGTACTCATTGGAAGTCAAGCTACTGTAGATGTTCTTCACTTTCCACAAAAAATTCCAAGGATGAATAGTTGTAGTTATGTCTTACATTGGAGAATTCCTTGTCATTCATCAGACACTTATTGTCCGTAGCATCCTTCGTGGGTTAAGATGGAGAAAGTCTTTAAAATGGCACCATTTTGCAACTTTGATGGCCAACTTCATTAACTAAGAAGGGACGTCAGTGCCATTTTGAGGCGTGTGGATGACTATTTTGTGGTCTACACAGAGATTAGAAGCATTTTGTCATCCTTTTTCTTTTTGTTGACCTTCCATGGTGAGTTATGAAGAATATTCAATTGAGTTTGTAGTCTTCCCAATGTTTGTCTTCAAGTGAACAAGAAGTTAGGAAAAGAAAACAGATCACAAAATATGCTATTTTAGTGCATTTTAGAAAGTTGTTGCTCTTTGCTCTAAATCTGAAATTCCTTCACAAAAAAGATATTTTTTGAATTTGAGCTTAACCCCTAAAGGACCAAGGCCATTTTCTGTCAAAACCCACTCAAAACTGCCCCTAATGTTGCATTTATCAAAATTTTCAAAAAAAAGTTTTTTTTGAAAATCTAACCGTAGGATCTTGTACTAGATTTGTAGAAGAACAAGTGGTAAAATTTTTGTGACATTTGACCGCACGGATAGAAAGATATAAGCATTTGATGTTAAAGTTTTTATTTTTTTTGACTGTGCCCGACCATTTCAGCTGCCTTTGACCTTTGATTGTGGCAAATTTTTTCACTATGGGTGCTGAATTTAAAAATTTATCATACTTTAAATCATGTTAGGAATGCCTCCAAAAAATTTCAAGGCAAAAGAAGACATGGAAGACGTACAAAAAAATCTTGCAATGCAACTATGTCTAGAAGTTCACAATGCCTCACATTATTTTTCGAGCAAGATTTCTACCACATAGTTTTGAAACTCAAAAATCCAAACGGTGGATTGAAAGATATAATATGCCTTTACAATCTCCATAAAAAAAAATTGGAAAAAATTAAAAACGCTAATATCTATGGAATTTAGAAACACTATGTGAATATCAAATGAAATATGGCTTTGGGCATAGCATGAAAAAAGGGTCGGGGTCTGATCCCAATATGTTCCCATTGCGTTCCCGATATGTACTTATCAATGGAACATAGAGCCTCCATGAACATACAATGGGGAACTCTAACTCCTTGGAGGGCAAGCTGAGGTGGAGGAGAGGGGTGCTCAGGTGGAGAGGGGAGGGGAGCACAAACTGAGGTGGGGAGCGTGGGAGGGGAGCGTGCGCAGGGAGCTCAGTCGGGGAGTGACGAAGAGCAGGACCAGCGCAGTGGAGCTTCACCGGCGTGCGAAGGTAAGATCTTCTTCCAATTTTTTTTGCTTTAATTTTTGTGGGTTTTTGTAATGTGACTGAGTTGTAGGTTCAAGAGCAGGGGCTCCACTCCTTGACATCTTGAAATTTGGAAATCAACGTAGGGTCGAAAACAAAAGCAATTAATTTCCAAGCCCCCCCAAATGGCAATTCAAAGCAATTGTCCAAATTATCTAATGATTTGGAGCTGCATTTGCTAAAAACAATTGAATTTCATAATCAAACACAGCCAAGTGTGCTACTTGCCCAAGATCTCCCCTAAATTGAAGCAAGAGCAATAAATGCATAACTACACAAGCTATTAAACACACTCCAATTTTATAAAAGAATCCTACAATCCACCCACTACATTAGTCATGGCAACTCCACTTGTCAATGCAGCCCCAATTGCAACTAAATTTTGCCTCACATTGACCTCCATCTCACCCACTCACCTCATCATGCAAGGAAGTGGGAAAAAAATCTTCATTCCAAACTTGGAATCCAATTTGTTTGCACTATATGATCTCACAATGAGAAACTCCAAAACACAAAGCAAGTCTTCATCTACATTGATAAGAATTGGAGAAGCCATGGGGAAGAAGAAATCCACTATGAAGAACAAAGAGGTTTGTGTTTTTGCTTCCCACAACTTTCACCTACTACATGCATTCTCTTTCAATTTCTCATGACAATTCTTTCTTCTCTCTTCTAGATTGCTTGGGATGGTCTGCCCGTCAGAAGGAGTTGCAGATTGCTAGCAAAACCTTCATCAACATCTATTGATTCTCTTCTACCACCCCGAAGTCCTACACCTCCACCAACCACTATTACGGAAACGGACTACCCAACACCTTCATACGTGCCTCCTGTACCAGTGCCATAACAAGACAACTTTGAGCTTCAAGATGCATCAGAGATTGGCGACTACAACAAAGACTTCTTTGACAGTCAAGAGCAACAACTGGAAGGGAGAGAGTCTTCCTGTGAAGAGTTGGAGGAAGACGACTTCTTTGAAGGAGTCTATGCGGATGACGAATCACGAACCCTAGAGGAGCTATGGTGGCCTCCAGAATTGCAGTACAGTGCAGAATTTCACAGCTCGTCGTCAAAGACAAAATTCAATAGAGGCCAGAGACTTGTTTCAAAGCTACATGTAGGAGAGCGGCGAGGAGAGAGTTCACAAAACCAACCCGACATCGCTGCTGGAAGAGACAATGGAGGAGGCGTTCCCATATTGGTGACGCCCAGGAACCCCTGGAGAATGGCAGCAACCAGTGCGGGGGGCCCTAAACCCACCGGCACCCTTGCCGACCCTGTCCCAGCGGGGCTGCAAGAACCCGAGTCTCCATGCCACCCTGAACTGGAGGAGGGGCTTGGGACAGGGCTGGACTGGGGGCTTCAGAGGCAGTCTGTGGGGGGTAGGATGGAGGATGTGAGGGTGGAGGGTGGAATGGGGGATGTGAAGGTGGAGGTTGGAATGGGGGATGCAAGGATGGGAACTAGGATGAGGGATGCAAGGGTGAATTTGGGAGTGGGAGGGAATGTTGAGGAAAGCGTAGGGATTGGGGTGAGTGGTGGGGAAGACAGAATTTTATTTGATTTACCGTATGAAGGTGATGATGACTTTGCAGATGGAGATGCTGATATTTTTCCACGTCATTATATGCATGGGGAAAATAATGATGTAAATTATAGCAGTGGTAGTGATATGGAGGTTGGGTACAATGAATTTGACTTTAGCGAAGAAGAAGAAGATGATGATGATGATGGTGCGGTTGGTGACGTGAATAGTGTGAAACACTTGTATCGCAATTCGACATGGAGTCAGTCTTTCATTACATATGATCCTAAACCTTGACCCTTTTGTGGTTATTCGGGGTCAAATGTTTCATGGCGAAATTTTCCTACATATCTCAATTTATTTGAGATTTTTTGGCCACTCTGGATTTTACGTAGCATTGTGGCAGAGACTAACCGTTATGCAATGGCTGAGAATGACAATGGTCCGACTTTTGGTGGGCCTAAATGGGAAGACCTTTCTGTTTCAGAACTCAAGATCTTCATGGCAATTATTCTTTATATGGGATTGAAACGTCAACCCAATACAAAATCTTATTGGCACAAGAAAGGCTCTTTATTCCATTGCCCGACAATTTCGGGCCTCATGTCGCGGGCTCGATTTATGCTGTTGACAAAGTGTTTGCATATTACCAATCCAAGTAGGTATGAGAGTGACAAGGCAATGCCGGGTTATAACAAGATGGGTCAAATTCGGTGGTTGATTGATGCCATTAGAAGTAATTGCAAGAGAGCATGGAAGGTTGGGAAATTTGCTACTGTAGATGAAATGATGATTCGCTACAAAGGCAAGTATTGTCCGGCACGCCAATATATGCCACAAAAACCCCAAAAGTGGGGTTTGAAGGTTTGGTGCTTTGCAGATTCCATATCAAAATTTGTATCAAATTTTGAGGTCTATTGTGGTAAAAACCTCGTAACGCAAGAGGATGGTCAAACACTACGTGAAGGGGTTAGGGGAGAGGCAAGATTAGCTCACAATGTAGTTCTTCGTTTATTAGCTCCAAACAAGGGAAAGGGTCATGTCATTACCATGGACAATTTTTTTTCATCCATTGCCTTGTTCAAAGAGTTATTAGAGAGGGGGACTTATGCTACGGGTACTATTTGTTCTAATCGAGTAGGCCTTCCAGACACTATGAAAAATACAAAGGCATTCAATCGACACGCGCAAGGAACGTTAGAGTGGCGCATGCATGAGTCTAGACAAGTGAGTTCCGTTTTATGGAAGGATAAGAAGCCGGTCCTACTTATTTCTACACATGCTATGCCCATTCAATTTCCTTGGCAATTTCCTGTGATATCAGTCCCTCGACGGAATGGGTCAACTCGGGACAACATTCAAACATCTCTAGTGCATCTCGAATATACTACACACATGCGGGGCGTTGATGTGGCAGACCAATTGCGTGCTTCTTATACGTGTCAAACCCGGTCGCATAAATGGTGGCATCGGGTTTTCTTTTTCCTTGTTGACACTAGTATTGTCAACATGTACATCATTTACTTAGACAAGTGCAGGGATTGTAACCCTCCTCGTACTCCCATGACGCATTTACAATTTCGAACCAAATTGTGTGAGGCACTAGTTGGAAACCATGGGAGAAAGTGGCGGCATGAGGTCACTCGAAGAAACTGTCGACAACGTGTTCATTTTCCAATTTTCACTGACGTGCGCAAACCTTGTGTGGTTTGCAATGATGGATCCCCCCCAGTGATTCGGCCTAAAACTTATTGCCCTTCGTGTGGCAATAAGTTTATGTGTTTTCGGAAAGGATGCTTTCAAGTATATCACGAACGCTTGCAATGAGTGCTCATACATGATGTAAGTAATTATTCATGTTGCACCTCATAAATTTTACTTTGCAATTTTTGTTTTGAAGACAATTTAGGTTCTCATTTTTTAGGTGCAAAGATGCATTATGTAAATGTAATTGAGAAAAAACAATTTATTATCCTTTTCAAAATTAATTTTTAGAGGCCAAATTCATAAACCAATATTATACAAACTTGAATTATTGAATTAATTATTCACTTGTATAATTATTACATAGAATGATCTTCGCAAATTTTGAGTAAAGAGAAATATGGTTCCCACTATTTTGTTGCAAAGATGCATTACCTGTGTAGTCTAGAGAAGAATTATTTTGTTACCTTTTTTAGAATTAATTTTTAGAGCCAAATGCATAAGCCAAGAGTATTTATCTACTTGAAGTTTTTAACTATTCAATTACTTATTGATCTATATAATAATAATTATTTTTTGGCTTCATTTTTTATAGAAGGGTGTGATTTGTTTGTATTTAGTGAACAATGTGTTGATGTGATGGCAGGTATATTTTTGATGGCTTGTATCCATCCTTAGACATGCATGAAACTCTGAGTTCACTCAAACTAGCATACTTTTTCCACACCACAGCCTTATTCACCTTTTTATTGACATACGGTAGTCCTTCTAAATTCCATAGGAATTAGAAGGTTTTGTTTCTTCCAAATTTTTTTTGGAGGTTGTAAAGCAAAAATATATACCTATCTATGCACCATTTGTGTATTTGAATTTCAACAATATGTGGCAAAAATCTTGCTTGAAAAATTATGAGGCATTGTAAATTGTTGGATATAGTTGCATTGCAAAATTATTTTGTATGTCTTCCATGTCCTCTTTTGCACTGAAATTTTCTGGAAACATTCTTAACATGATCTGCAATATGCTAAAAAAATTAAATTTAGCATCTATAGTACACAAATTTACAACAATCAGTGGTCAAAAGCAGCTCAAATTCTTGAGAACAATGAAAGAAAACAAAATGGCTTTTCAAATGCTTATATTTTACACTCTAGATGGTCATATGTGGATAAATGAAAATAAATTTGAAAAACTATATTGTGCATTATAAACTTCAAGACATTGATGCATTCTAAGATGTTTATTAGGATATTTAACTCCTAACATTAGTTATATTAGTCACATGTGAAAAAATCTTCTACAATTCATATCTCCTTGTTCAAAAAATGCTCCAAGACATTCCCAAAAGTTGTAAAAATACTCGACAAGCAAAAGAGCCTAGGAAATTGAACACGTCAATGCCAATTTTCCATTTCTTTAGGGTTGCAAGACAGAACCATTGAAAATCCCCTAAAAATCTAAAATTGTCCAATGCTTCCACAAATTTTCATGTGGGTGTCTTGTATTGGTTAGAAAATATACAAAAGTTCTAAAGAAATTTTATCCGCCCAATCAAGAATTGTGCAAGAAATAGTGGAGCTGTGACTAATGTGACTAACACCCAGAAGGGCATTAGTTACAGTAGTCACAGCTCCACTATTTCTTGCACAATTCTTGATTGGGCGGATAAAATTTCTTTAGAACTTTTGTATGCTTTCTAACCAATACAAGACACCCACATGAAAATTTGTGGGAGCATTGGACAGTTTTAGATTTTTAGGGGATTTTTCAATGATTTTGGCTTGCAACTCCAAAGAAATGGAAAATTGGCATTGATGTGTTCAATTTCCTAGGCTCTTTTGCTTGTTGAGTATTATTACAATTTCTGGGAATGTCTTGGACCATTTTTTCATTGAGGAGGTAAGAATTGTGGAAGACTTTTTCAAGTGTGACTAATGTGACTAATGCCCTTCTAGGGTGTTAGTCACATTAGTCACAACTCTACTATTTCTTACTCAATTCTTGATTGGGAGGATAAAATTTCCTTAGAACTTATGTATGTTTTCCAACCAATACAAGACACGTACATGCAAACTTGTGGGAGCATTGGACACTTTTAGATTTTTAGGAGATTTCTCCATGGTTTTGTCTTGCAATCCCAAAGAAATGGAAAATTGGCATTGACGTGTTCAATATCCTAGGCTCTTTTGCTTGTCAAGTATTATTACAACTTTTGGGAATGTGTTGGACCATTTTTTGAATGAGTAGGTAAGAATTGTGGAAGATTTTTTGTGACTAATGTGACTAATGCCTTTAGTTAGAAGGAAATCTTTTTATTTTTATTTATTTTTCCAATATATTTTCTTGAACAAAATATGAATAAGCTAGAGAGCAATGACGCATTTAATGATTTAATTGGGAAAAATATCTATTTTGAATGTATTTGTGTTTTGTATTAGGTACATAGATGAATTATATAATTGTTTAAAAAAAATAGATTTTTTACAGTGATCATAATTAATATTTTGAAGCCTTATGCATATAGAAAAACTATTTATTCACTTAAATTATTGAATTCTTTGTTCACATATATAATTTTTATTTGTTTATTTGCCTTATTTCGATTAGAAGGTGGTGCTTTGTTTCTGTTTTGTAAAATAAAAAGCATGATGGGGGTGATGGCATCGAAGGTGACTCGTCTGCACTTCCGTCCCTCCCCTCAGCTGACGCTCCCCACCCAAGTTCCCCACCCAAGCTCTCCACCCAAGTTCCCCACCCAAGCTCCCTTGCTCCCGTCGGGCTCCCACCACTGCCACTCCACTGCCCCTCACCCGTGCAACTGGCTGCCCTGAGGAGAGTGCCCTCCTCAGAATTTTCCAAAGTCAGCTCTGCCCACTCTGCCCCCCATGTGGAAATCAACTTCCATGTGGTATAACTTTTGAATGACAAATCCAAATGTCTTTTTTTTTTCTCCCCCACGTAGCCCTTACAAAACACTCTTCCCTAAAAAAAATTCCATTAATTGAGACAAAAATCCCATCAATAGGAGCCTACCCGAATTCCATTTTGTCCCCCGAGGGGACAATGGTCCTTTAGGGGTTAACTAACAAAATGAAATTCATCTATTCTAGTTTCTACTCTAATTTGAATTTTGAAAAGATTCCTAATATTGAATATTTAATTGCAATTTGAACTTTGCATGCATTTTCAATGTCTATTATTTTCTAAATATAGAATGATATATAAATTGAATTTACACTATGATGTTTGTCATTGCAATATACACATGGTGAAATTTTCAAATTTTTGGAAATATTTTTCTATTTGATATTATTTTTCTTCACTTTTTCTTCAAAAATTCTCAAAAAAAACAACTTTTCACAAAAAAATCTAAAAAATTTATAAAGTATAGAAGACATGTATTTCCATCTTTGTAAAATAAATATAAAATTTTTTCATTCATACCTATTTGCAAAATGATAGAGAACTAAGTGATAAGCAGTGAGGCTTAAAATCAGTGGTCATGAGTTTGTCTTTTAGGGGTTAAAATGGCAATATTCTGTTAATTTGGCACTTTTCAAAGTTTAGAATGCATAGTTTAAATTGTTAAATCTATACCAAAATCTATACTAGTATTAGATTTGAGAAATCTACATTTGTCCTAGATATTTGAAATCTATATCAATCCTAGATTTAGGATTGCACGATCTAATATCTATGTCAGCCCTAGATTTCTGAAATCTAAAATTGACTTAGATGTTTGCAATGTAGACTTGTCCTAGATGTCATAGTTTAAAAATGGCACATGGAATACCGCCATTTTAATGAAATTTGCCATTTTGGCACTTTTAAAGTTTAGACCGCGGGGTCTGAAATCAATATCTGCCCTAATTGGCACTTTTATGATTTACATTGCATGGTTTAAGATCTATATCTATCCTAGATGGCCTTTTATAGTTTAGACCGCAAGGTCTCAAAATGGCATATGGAATAGCATCATTTTAAAGAAATTTCTGTGTAGCTTTAGGACTGTAGAGATATAGGTTTTATCGTTACGTCTGTCTTTTTATCATTAAGAAATAGATTTTGGGTGCTCGTGATGATTTGATTTTTAAGCCTTTTTTGAAGATTGAAAAGAGACTTAATGGCAGATTTCCATGAAAATGGCCATATTTTGTTACTTTGGGCAGTTTTCACAGTTTAGACTATGCAGTTTGAATTGTTAAATCTATAGGTGAAATGTATATTTGTCTTAGATTCCTTAAATCTACATCATTCCTAGATATCTAAAATCTACAGCACTCCTAAATGTTTTAGACTACATGATCTGAAATCTATACCACTTCTAGATGTTTGAAATCTACAACAATCCTAGATGTTTAAAATCTATAGAAGTCCTAGATGTTTCAACTGCATGGTCTAAAAAATGGCACATGGAATTTTGCCATCTTAATAAAATCCAATGCGTAATTTGTAATTATAGAGTATGATTTCACAATTTTGATAAACCACAAACTGGAGGTCTATAGCATGGGATTTTTCAAGGAGCATTGATCTTTTTTTGCAATTGAGGTGTAGTTCAAAGTTGAAGTGGTCTGCTGAAGAGCATTAGAGAAAATTTCAAGCCTTTAGAGGCTACTCCACAGCACTCCGAGGTACCTTGAAATTTACTTATTTTTTGCTGAAATTTTTTTTTATCCCCTATTTTTTGCTCAAAAATTTGTTTATCCCCTACTTCTGCAAAATCTAACTGCTCTGGCGAGCAGTTAGTCACTCTAACTACTCATTGCAACAGTCAGCTGGAGTGATAGACCAAGCTTTTTAATAGCTTGGTTTGTCACTCCGGAGCAGCCCTCCAGAGGGCTGATATTTCTTCTAATGGCTAGCTAGCCGCGGGTCATTGAATAAACTATCTATAAGGTAGAGGCACCAAGAGAGGCACCCAAAAGCGTCCCTGCACCAAATGGCATCCCTTTTCTAGAAATGATAGTCATTTCAGAACCTAATTGTAGACAAACCATACATAGCTTACTGTTTGTTGACAAAAATGATAAGTCATATATGGTCCACCTAGATTTACGTTTCAGAATAATTCCCCTTCCTAAAAAGGAATGCCATTAGGTCCACGGATGCTTTTGGGTGCCCCTACAATAGCTGCAAGTATTGCAACATTCACAGCTAGGGCACCAGCAGGCTTCATTAGAACTAACTAGATTTTAACGTTGCAACTGGCCCTGAAGACGACCAATGAACCTTGACTCTACCAAGTGATCAAACTCTTCTCAACAATTGAAGCCTCTACACATAGAACATGGAACATTATAGCCTTAGGGGATGTTCACACTGAGCAATTGAGGAGGGTATTTGGTGTGGCTTTCTAGGAACATGGATTGAGCTGTCCACACCAGCGCTCCTTTGGGTCCACCGAACCTATGTAGAAGCAGTGGAAGAGCGGTGCTTCCCACCGTGGCAGCAGACGGAACTTCCAAAGTGCGTTCCTGGACGGCGAAGTGTTAAAAAAATTTACATCTTCTGGAAACGTACATTTGAGTGACAAAGCAGTGGTGATACATAAATGGAGACGGACAGGGCGATTACGCTAATACGGCATCTTAGTATTAAACAACAAATGAAGAATTAAATTAACAATAAAACATAAAATTGTCATTATGATCAGGACTTATTGGCCATGCATGCAGAAAATGGAGGCGCAGTTCAGCAACGTCGACAATGAAGTCTGCCGGCTTGAGGGCTCCTCCCACAACAATAAGAATTGGACTTCGAACTGGAGAAGACACACTTGAGAATCATTGACGAAGACTTCTCTGCAAGTTTGGAGAGTTCTAGAATTCTGTGCATCTGAGCAGTAGTTAACTGTCACCATCAATTTCTCTTCCACCGTAGTCGTCGCAGGTGCTCCATCATCACAGGCATTCCCGTAGATCGTGTTGTTTGTCGTTGCTGCACCCCGGAGATCTCTCGAAATGGACTGACGTGGGAACGTGGGATCGGCAGGTCGGAGGCCTCCTCCGAATGCACGTCGCAGTGGCAGTAAGTATCGAGGCCCTCTTTCTAATCAATTGTGCTTTGCCAGAGCCACGTCCTCGTATATCAGAAATATGCAGTTTGTTCAATTTCTATTAAACATGCTTGTATTGTCATCACTGACACTCTCATTTGTAGACTTCTTCTGCACTTGCAGGTACTCCTCATCAATCTCAAGGACCAGCACAGATGTCTCCAACATCCCCTGCCAGTGAAGGTGAGTGGGCACTTGTCATGTGTTTGTCTTTTATTTCCTTTCACCTGCCTTGACTGGGTTCGTCATTATTTTGCAAGAGTGCATGGATTTAACATTGGCCCTATTTTCCTGACAATCTTCAATGTTTTCAACACTTTTGCAGCCACCATAGGCAGCAGTCCACCCAATGCCGCTGTTGCAAATGCTCACATCTCGCTTGGGATTGGCGGCTCACGCTCGCTTGGGATTCGCGACTCCATAGCAGGACCAGCCACCTTGCCATTGACAATCCCAACTAAGAAGCCACGGAAGGAAAGGCAACCGAATGGAGTCCGGCAGAGATTGCAACTCTCATTGAAGCCAAACGCAATCTCTACATCAAGGAGTTGGATGCAACTGACGGTCGCCAGTTGATGGTACCAGATTCAAGCAAGTGGCTCAAAGTTAGTGCTACCGTCATGAAAGCTGAGTTGTCTCCTTGCCCTCGTGATGCTTCTGCATGCAAGAGCAAGTGGAACCAGATGATTCCCGAATACAAGAGAATTTCTGACTTCATGAGACACAGTGGCAGTGATGACCGAGCTTTTTGGGATCTCCCGACGTCTGGAGGCAGAGCAGAAGGTCTTCCAAAGTCCTTCCATCAGGACCTTTTCTATCTCATCGACGATTGGTACGGCAATCGAGCTTCAGTGTGGCCGCCCCACACCCGAGACTTACAATCTGTTGATGATGCCAATTTCAAGACTACGCCGATTTTCGACAATGATACAGACCTTGCCGACAATAGTAACGACGTAAGCGATGACCTCATGGACGTTCCAACTTACGAAGCAGAGTCCGATTATATGACAGACTCTACGCAATCTCCCATGTGCATGGCAGGCAGCAAGGCGCACCTAGCATCTTTCAGTTTCTTACGAAAGTGTCCCACCACCTCTTTCAATCCAACACCTACCGCATGCACTCCATTGGCTGTGGGTCCCGTTCTTCTCAGTTCTTCCGACATTGGTGAGACATCCGGGGGACGCAAAGCGCTGAATACAGGTGCGTACAGAAAGAACCTGTCTGGGCACTCCCTCATTGCAGAGGCCACACGTGCAACGAGAGATGCCATGGGACAGCGAATGCAAGAAATGGCGACAGCTTCTCGTGACTTGGAGAAACGGAAGATGGACATCCAAGAGAAAATTTTCACTGACCAAATGGAGTACCAACGACAGAGAGATCGCCGCCTCCACGAACACGCAAAAATGACATATGAAAACGCGATATTGTCAATTCAAAAGCAAGGTGATGTTGTGAAATGTCTTGCAGATCTAACTAATGTCCTAGCCTCTGGCCTCCTCAAGGAATCAGTGGTGAAGCAACGCAACGACTTGAGGGAAGCGTTTGGTGGCCAAAACGAACCTCCTCCACCATTGGCATCTGGTCCTCCCTTCCAGCCGTCCAGTGACCCTTGAGCTTGAAGAACCTTCCACAGACCTGCAGCATCTTCCGCATCACGAACAAGTTCTCCATCACGTCCGCCGGCTTGAAGGAGCGCCAACTGGAACTGACCTAAAGTATGCACATACACTAGCACTACTTACTACCTCCGTAGTGGGGGACAGCATGACAATGCTTCCACTTCCGGCCTTTATTTAGCTATTGTCATATTAAGCTTATGTACAGAAGTAGAAACCGGTGACCCTGCGAGTATCACCACTTTTGCTTTTCAGTTTCTCTGTTCATGTTTCCAAACAAAGGCAATCACACTTGTAGTGTACAAAGCTTTACTACAAATAAATAAAGACAGCTTTTGTTTCAAGAGACTACAGAACCTGTTAATGGTATGCAAAGTATAGTACAGCACATGCATAGTGGAAACATACCTTTGCTTTTTAAAAAGGAACAATACGTTGGAGGTTGAGAAAGACTCCAAGATCTGACCGTTTCTCTTTGCTGGCTTCGGCATTTGGTAGGCCATCCACTTTGGCTTCTTCTTCAACAGCTCCAATGTTGGCCTCATTCACGTGGTCCTGCAAACCTTCAGCTCTGAGCACCTCCAGCAATGCTTCGACTTCATCGTGAGATTGCTTCAGCAGTACATTATGCAGAATACCACATGCAATTACAACGTCTGGTAAAAAAGTGACGTGCAGGTCGGATTTCTTATGGAGCTCTCGGAATGTCATTTTGAGCTGTGCAAATGCATTCTCCACGACTGCCCTCCCCTTAATCAACCTCCTATTGAATAACCTCAGTGCTACTCCAAGGTCAGGTTGCTGTTTGGTGATGGACCATTAGCTAGGGCAGGAGGGGGTATCCAGCGTCCCCGAGTAAGTATGGAGAGTACCCGTGGAAGTTTTGATGACCTTCCCAAAGAGTTTGTCTTTGTCCGCGATGAAAGAGAGTGGATCTATGAAGAACTCTGGATTCATTTGTAGAGCCCGGCATACCTACGTGCATGTCAAAAAAACGTTTTGACGAATCCACAATAGCTTGGCATTGCATTGAGAAACCGCCCGTTTTGAAGTAGTAGTAGTCACCTGCGCAGGTCTTCGGTTTTTTAATAATAAAATGAGTTCCATCGATGGCCCCCAATACACCTGGAAGACCGCAAAGTTTTTGGAATTGAGATGCTGTATCAGGAATTTGGTCTCCAATTGGCCATGTAATCTCCTTACGGAGCACAACGTTGATGGCGTGAACGACATCACGGAGCATTATGGAAACGGTGCTGCGACCTACTGCGAAGAGTTTGCTGCAAATGAGCAGACTTGTACCCTGACAAATCTTAAAAAGACTACAAGCCAAGCGGACAGTCACAGGAACGGCTTCACGGTAATTTGTATCCCTCCTCCGAATCGCTGGTGTCAAAAGGGATGCCAAAGACAGCACCGAACGCTTTGTCATTTTGAAGAACTTGATCCATCTCTCATCATCGTATTCTTCCAAAAGGAACTTGGTGAACCATGTTGTGGACCTGGGTTTCACCCAAAAGCCCAAATCCTCATCCATCGTTGTCAAACTATTCCACAGCGTCCAGTGATGGAGCGCTGCTGGTGACATAAGTTGTGCATCTGCACTCCCCTGGTCTGCATGGAAGAGGAAGAAATTAAAGTCGATGGCGTCGTCCTCCTCCTCAGTGTTGATAGACGACAGAGCCAGCGCCTGGTGAGTGTTCAGTAGCATCACAAGGATCAGACTTCCCAAGGACAGCATGTCAAACGCGTTATCCAAAAAATCCATGGCTGAAGTGTCGGAGACGTGGTCCAGTAATGCGCAACGCAAGGAGACTTGGATTTCTTGTCAAATGTAATGTCACTTGAAAAAATGATGCTGCACACACGAAGATGTCATTGCTAGGAATCGTCCAAGTAACGCAGTACAACAAATACAAAACCTTCTGTGCATGGGAACAGCGACATGCAAAAAAAGAATAGATTGAAACAAAGAGGGCCTTGAAATTCTAGGAAACCCAGGAATTGCAGACTGAATCAAAATTGACCTCATACTCAGCTTCAAGTAGTGGTTGAAATTCTAAGAAACCCAGGAATTGCAGATTGAATCAAACCTGACCTCATACTCAGCTTCTAGCAATGGTAGCCAACGTGTGTGCACTGAGGAGCAACGACTGGAACTAGCAGCTGTCTGGTAAGAGCATAGTGCCAAAACGTCTTGCAAAGCCATTTGATACGGAGGAAAAACTAACCTGAAATGCGCGGAAGGGTGCAGGGTAAGTTTGCTTTGTTCTCCCTCCGACAAGTCCTTCCAATTGCTCCGCAGCACCAACAATGAAACAGACCTTTCCAGCGGCGGCGTACAACTCCTCTGCCAATCGAGTAACTACGAATGCTACAACAAAGACCAGGACGATGAAGATGCGTCCTAAAATAATTGAAGCACAGCGACGCGCAATTCCAAAATCAATAGGTGCGATTCACTGAAATGCTTTCTTCCTTCTTCCTCTCCCGATTTTCTGCAAACAGCGAGGGCCCAATGCCAGTGGTATTGAAGTTGTTCAGTGCGAAACCCCCAAAACTAAAACCCCTGCTTTACGTAATTCCGCTGCCAAAGTCCACTCTGACAGACCTTGGTGCAAAAACCGCACTCATAACAAACCTCCAAACTGGGCTCATGAAACAAGGAAGTGGGGCCACCAAGCTGCGTCAGCACCACTCCTCCGGCCCACCCACTTTGACTCATTTAGCTACCCTAAACCGTTGCTTCGTAAATGCCGGTGTGAACATACCCTTATAGTAGCTAGCTGCGCCATGAACTCACACTATCAAAGTTCATTGGGCCATCACTCATATAAAAATATAAAGGAGAATAATACTTTACTGTGTGATGATCGACGCGGACAGACATGAAGAACATGCAAGCTCTGGATGCGGGTTAGGTAGAAGATCGATGGAGCAATGCCATATTGAACAGCTGGGAAGTTCCGCGAGCTCGGTATGAGCGCAGAGCCGTGAAAGGCAGCTTGGCAAGCCTTTGTCCGGGCAGCGACAAAGCCGGGATAGGGCGGGGCCCAAGTCGGGGCCCAAGTCGCATGAATTGCTCGACGGGGTACACAAAGTCTCACTTGATGAGAGCAGCCCCACTCCAACACGGGGAACCAACACTTCAAATGGTCTGAACCATTGATCTTCTAAGATCTTCTAAGATCAATGGTTCAGACCATTTGAAGTGTTGCTTCCCGTGCTGGAGTGGGGCTGCTCTGATGCTCTGCTGCTCTTACCACCAGTTTAAGTAGATCCGATTGTCGGTACAATAAGACGCAACTGTCGTCCATCCACAGTAATGTCTGCACCGCGTGCCGTCGTAATTTCTTCCCCACCCCGTTTCCCAGATGCTTCCTAGGCTGCACATGATGTACTGTGCAGTACTCTGAAATCTTCAGTCGCACGGCATTACAAGATGGCGAAGTGAACCCTGTGAGTCTTCATCTTTTCTCTTTCTTCCTGCGGAAACCCATGTATGGCGTGCGAGAACGTCTTGTGCTTGATCGATCTTGACAGAGAATGTACACCAGGTATGATTTCGTTCTTCTTGTTCTCGTCTTGCGAGTCTGCACGGATCGAAGTACGTAGAGTTCCGGAGCTGGAAGAGTTGCGGATTGAATGAATGCCTCAGGTTTAATTTGATGGTCGGCGCCATTTGTCTTAATTTCTGTTCTACCTAGGGGTTCGGATGGAGGACGACAGGATGATGGAAGGGTGAAAGTTGGACTGGGCTTGCACTGGGGGGTTAGTGGTGGTGTTAAAAAGTCACGAAGTGTGTGTAAGGTAGAGCTCCCGTGAACAGTATATTAGAGACTTCATGACCATACAAGTGAGGTTTGATATGTTCTCGGATTGTGAAAACTCTTAGTCTTTCGACAGTTTTGAATCGAGTCAAATTGGTGCAAGGTAGAGTCCGGCTCTGTTAACCGTGCTGTACATTAGAGGCTCCACCATACAAGGGAGATTTGCTTTGTGCATGCCAGAAGTGTGAAAAAAAAACTCTTCATCTATTGGCGTGGGTTCATGCGTTGGTCCAGAGTTTGATTTTTGGAGGTGCTGATTTGTATGGCATAGGGCTGACTGTTGCGGTGGAGCTGCATGCAGGACTTCTTTGAGGAAACCACGAAACCATACCCTGGTAAGACTGGTCAATTTTTTAGATGTTTGTATTGAGTGGAAGAGGATTCCAAGACACAGTCGAATGTCTTTCTTGCATCTTGTTTGTGAGAGTCAACTGTGAAGAGTCAAAGTTTTATTAGTTGGTGTGGGTGAATGCAAGAAACACTTGTACTATTTCGCGTCACACCTTGCATACTGACATGGTAATTTAGGCATAATTTTTGCATATTGGATCCAAATGACTTAAAATATATAGAGATGGTGCTCATGACCATTATACACCTTCACTTATTTTTTTGCAATTTTCAAATTTTTTTCATTATATAAAAACAACCCTTGATTTTCTATCTTCAATTCCAAATTGGAGTTTCATTAGAAAAATTTCAACCCCTTGGAAGGCCGTTTGAAGTTGACATACCATGCTATTTCATGCATGGCCTATCAACTTCAAAAAGTGCTCTTGGTGAGCAATCAAAGACTATGACTGCTCGTCGAAGCAATTACATTTCACAGATTTTTTTATTTTTATTTTATTTTTTATTATTTAAAAAAAATAATTTAAGGTTAAAAAGAATAAAAGAAAAGAAAAGAAAAAATTTAATCATTTTTTATTTGGAATTCTAGATTCCTGCGCCATTGCTACTGTAGGTTCAGTTGGATGGAAATAGGAAAAAAGTAGATTTTTGAGCAAAAAAAAGTAAATTTCAAGATACCCCAAAGGGTTGTGGAGCAACCCTCCAAGGGATTGATATTTTCTCTAATGTCAGTACTATTTAGTACTCAAAAAATCGAATTTGGAACTGAAATTTGGAAGGAATGGTCTTCTAATAGATTTGTATTTATACAAGATAGAAATTGTAAAAATAGCCAATTTAGTGTTGTGTGAAAGTTCACAAAGAGAGCTTCTTTCTTTTTATTCCTTCTGTTTCTGAAAAAGACCAATTATTCCTTTGTATTTTATAAAGAAAACATAGGTCTTTATCAGAAATAGAGGTAGTACATTTAAAAATACACATTACAAGAAATTGGAGTCCTCAAAGGGGCTATAACTGAGGGAAACAGGGAAACAAGGACCAAAATTGTTAAAGTTATTTTTTTTTATTAAAACTTTTTTTGCCGCCAGCAAATTGGAAGGTCTGGACAACATTGTACAATGCATTAAATCTTTTTTTAAATACTTAAAAAAATACAAAATAATTAATTTAAAAAAAAAATTCAAACTTATAAAGTTTCACAATCTGATGTGGCACCGTGGCGACCACAACAGCTTGCTAATTTGAAAATTATTATTTTATTATTATTTTAATAATTATGTTAATATTTTAATATTTTTATTAATATTTTTTATTTATTATTTTATTATTTATTATTTTATTTATTATTTTTATTTATTATTTATTTATTATTTATTTATTATTATTATTATTATTATTATTATTATTATTTTTTTATTTTATTTATTTATTTATTATTATTATTTTTTTTATTATTTTATTGTTATTTATTATTATTAAATTATTATTTTTATTATAATAATATTCTTATATTAATATTGTATTATTATTATTATTTTTAAATTTTTTCAAAAATGAAGGACCTATGTTCATGAATAGGGCATTCCCCTCAAAGGGGCTGCCACCTCCCTGAGGGGAACTCTCAAAGGGAAGTAGTCCCTTTGAGGGTCCCAATTTTTTTTAATGTAAAATATTATTTTGGTAGTTCTTTTGATAAATGACCATCTCCATACAATTATTACAAATGGTCTATTTCTATTTTACTTGTTTTATTTATTTTCTTACTTTTAACTAATTAAAGTATCAAAGTGTCTATTTTTCTTGAGATTTGGCACTTCTCTAGTTCTCTTACTTAGAGAATTTTGCTATGCTTTTCCTTCCTTGGGTTTCTTCATCTTAAAGGTGTATACATTGTCCATATTTAAAACTAAAATAAAAATAATTTTTCTAATTTTAAAGTACTTCAGAAAAAAAAGCATGAGTACTGTGAAAACGCAACAAATAACACAAGTGTTTTTTGCATTCACCAATGTTCTAAACTTGTTTCTTGGTCAACAGGTACAGTCATTGATCACTAGCTGAGAATCTGATCTAGTGGCATCTTCGAAGTCCTTAGCGCTTGGGGGAATTCCTACCTTACTGCATGTGGTTGGATATTGCAACAGTCGTTTGCTTCATTTTTCTTTCATACCTGGTAAGTATATTCACCCCTCTTGTTTATCAATTGAAACCCTAATCCTAAATGACTAACACTGCTCATATGCGACGTGGTTATGAAGTCTTTATTTCAAATGAACTCCTGTTACATCCATCCATGCAACTTTTGTCAATGAGCTTATAGAGTTAAGTATGCTTTCTCAATCACAGAATTATTGCTTCGCTTGCAATGTGTGTTCTTTAACAGTGAAGGCATTCTAAATGTTGGTGTTTGACCAACAAAGCTGTTTTCAAATGTTAGATCCATTACTTGTTAATATTGGTCTCATGGTCAACTTCATTAAAATGGCGTTATTCCGTTACAATAGCACGTATTTCAATTTAGAACGCATTAGAAAAAATTTCAGCCCTCAAAGGGGTCGTACGCGCCGGTGCAATAAGGAAACAAAAAATTTGAAATCCAACATGGCATGAAATGTGTCACGTCAGCGCCACATCAGACCTGAAATTATTTTAAATATTTTTTTTAAAAAAACACACTAAAAAGACCTAAAAAATAAACAAATTTACTGTTCTGTAATTGCACCCTGAAGGTGCCGAAAGTTAGATTCTGACGGCCCCTTCAAGGGCTGGAATTTTTCCTAATGGCCGTTCCAAAATCTACACTTGTCCTACATTATAAAATCTACACTTGTCCTAGATATTGAATCTATATCAACCTTAGATTTTTTAAAACAACTCGTCAAAAATCTATACTTTTTTTACATATATGAAATCTACAAAGGTTTTAGTTGTTTGAAATCTATACCTGTTTTAGATGTTCAGAGTGGTTGGTCTAAAGAAATGGCATGAGGAATATGGCTTCATATACTTATCATAAACAAGCCAAGAGATGATCATTCAAGCTATTGATTGTTTAGTATGCAATCTATGCCTGAAAGAAACAATTATCTGAAAGTTTGTGCTGACAAATGGTCAAGCTTGGTCCATAGTCATTGCTCTTGAAGGGACATTGTGATGATTTCATTGCTTTTCTAATTAGATATCTTGGAGACCTATGGGTGGATTTTGATACAGCTTGTGTATGTTGGACATGTTTGTTCTTGTCTAGTTTCCACATATTTTGTCCTATCTAATATGTTCAACCCTACCATTGCAGTTGCCATCGACATTCTATTGATCGGAATAGACATCCTAGAGACAATTGTTAATTCTCAGTTGCCAGCTTTGACGGTGTTGAGGATTTGGGTGTTGCGGATTTCTAGACGACTTGCTTGAAGTGTTGAAGGCTACCAAATTAATTCCTTGGGTCACTTATTATAGCTTCCTCAGTGAAGCCATGGCTGAATTGGACAATGAAGTTTTGAAGACCCTCGGTGGTATTACATCAGAAACTATTTTACAAGATGCTGCTAAAGGTGACTTTTCCCATATCATGGAGCTCAAAGATCATTTTGTCAACTGTAGCCCAGAAACTGACAACCTATTGGCTACTGAATGTGCGGTATGGAAGAGGAATTTGATTCATTGGCTGGCATATTACAAAGAACTTGAGATTTTGGAGTGGATTTGTGGCAAAGATTCTCATTCAGTGTCATCTTTCTCCAATAGTTGGCCCACCATTGCCCTAGAGAGGGGAGTCTCCTACAAATACTTCATTGTCAATGCTCAAGATGCATATGGCTTTACAGCCCTTCACTTAGCTACTTTGGGAGGCCATGAAGAGATAGTCAAGACATTGCTTGCATATGATACATGGGTGGAGGTTGACTTTGTAGCTGAAAACATGAAAGATTTTGACGGAAACGAGATGAAGCGTAATGGACAAATAGCATTGCATATTGCTGCAGCAGGTGGAAAACTTTCCATAGTGAAAATGCTTGTGGATTGTCTCAAAGATCAAATGCAAGATCGAGGCATAGAAGGCCAAGCAGAATTTTATAGAGCCCTGTGGATCAAGTCTACGTCTGGAAAGACAGCTTTGCACTACGCTGCTGAACATGGAAAATGGGAAGTTGTGAGGTGCCTATTGGAGGCTATAAAGTTTTGTGGGGGTATTGACATTGTCAACAATTGTGACGTTCTCAGACAAACGCCCTTGTACCTTGCTGTGTCTCATCAAAATGCAGAGGTTGTAGAAATTTTGCTGCGAGAAGGAGAAAATTTGAAAGTGAATATTGTAACTTGGGAAGGAATAACGCCATTGGACAAAGCCAAGAGTAATGAAGTAGATTTTCAAAGAAAGAAACCAAGTTCAACGTACTTTGCCAAGAAAACTGATGCAGAGCGTCAAAAGCTCAATGCATTAAAGAAAGAAGAGAAAACAATCCAACGAATTGTGGTTATGTTGGAGAGCTACGATGTCAATTGGTTGCAAGCCGAGAGAGCCAAATATGCAAACGCTGCCAATTGTCTCTTGGTGGGTGCTGCACTTATTGCTACTGTTACATATGCGGGTTGGTTGCAACCTCCACTTGGCATCACCCAGTACTATGAATTTCCAATAACGAATGTAGCAGCACCTCCTGGGTCCTTTGAATCCTATGTTGGAGTGCTGCAACATCAAACACTTCAACTCTTTTGGATCTTCAATAGTCTTTTTTTCTTTTGTTCCATTGCCACTTTCATCATTGGAGCGGATGCAGGCATTCCCAAAAGGTGTACATCACTAAGGGAAGAAGTGGTTCAACTTCGTCAATCCACTGTGACAGCATCATTCATCCTTTCTTTTGCAATCATTGGTGTCATGGGGGCTTTTTCAGTGGCAGGGATCTTAGTCCTTCCTCCAATCGAGAGACAAAGGGCTTCCACGTATGTTACAGTGGCTTTGGGCGTGATTTTTTGTTTTATACTATTGATGCAATTCATGAGGAAGCTTTGGATATGGTTTTGGTCTCCAAGTTTACAGTTCAAACGAGAATGGGATCATTCTTCAGAAGGATTATCTCTAGATGATGGTTTACTCAAGAAAGGAACTCCAAATGATGAATCATCCAAGCATGCGACTCCAAATGATGGGCCACTCATGTTAGGAAGTGCAAATTTTGGGCCATCTAAGCCAGGAAGTCCAGAGTTTGGGTCACCTAAATCAAGAAGTGTAGATTTGGAGTCACCTATGCCAGAAAGTGCAAATTATGAGCCATCCGCGCCAGAAATTGTAGACTTTGTATCATTTGTGCCAAGAAGTGCATCCATGCCATCCATACCAAGAAGTAGAGACTTTATGCCAACCACTTCAGGAATTGTAGACTTTATGCCAACCACTCCAGGAAGTGTAGACTCTCTGCCATCCATGCCAAAAAGTGCAAATTTTGTGCCATTTGTGCTAAGAAGTGGAAATTATGTACCATCCATGCCAAAAAGTGCAAACTTTGTGCCACCCATGCCAAAAAGTGCAGATTCTAAACCACTTGAGCAAAGGCGTCTAAACAAAAGGCCATGCAAACAAAGAAGGGCAAACATATTAGAACCTTCAAACTCCAAACCACAAGACAAGCAAAAAGATGATAATGTATGTGGGCTTTTTGAAGAACAATGGCAGCAAACCTCAGCAAAAGCGTCAGATGACTCAGATCACTACAAGAAAATCACAGAATAAATGGCTGGGAAATATGCCTGGAAAGCAGTTGTTTTGGACATATATGATTGCAATACGACTAGAGGGCCCTGTAGTTGTTTAGACCAAGTCGATTATGTAAACGGCTGCCATTGTATTATCACCATCCAAATGTACCTTGGATGTATAAATGGATGAGAAATAGTTATCATTGAACTGATGAAAAAAGTAGCATGCAGGGTGTATCTATAGTGCATAGTAAATGGAACTATGGAGGACTTCGAAAATATAATGCACTAGGTACTTGTAGTCTTGCAAATTTTTGCTTTTTCAGTCAATTTGTCTTTTATAGTGTAAAAGAGACAATTTGTAAGAACAGTTTCACATTATATAGAAAAAGATAGACAAATTGACTTTAGATTTTGAAAGATGTAAATAGGCAAGATATGAAGTAGGACAATTTGATTTTGTAACGATTCCAACTTGTGTCTTGGTACCGTTTGAGGCAGTGTAGCTTGGAACAATTCGTCTTTCTTCGCCCCCACTCTCTCGGTCTTCAATAGCGCTCTATCGTTGACAATTTGTCTGTTTCAGCACAGGATGTGCTTTGTTAATATAATTTTGTTTAATTTGTCTTTTTACTCATTCACTTGAGTTTCTTGTATTTCCAGTGATTGGATCTACTTTTGTAGAGATTGTGAATTTTAAGGAAGACAATTTGTTTGTTAAGTGGAAAGTCCAGGTGGACTACTTTGTGAGAGTTTGAATTGGGCTTTGCATTATTGTGTAAAATTTGTATTTCCAGTGATTGGAATCATTGTTTTGTGATTGTGTTGGTGAATTATATGTGTATATTTGTGAGTTAATTTGTAACCAATGATTGGTATACTTGAACTATTTGTCTAAGCAATTTGTCTTAACTTTACCAATTATTGAGTAATCGTAGACTGTGTTCATTGAATGCGTCATATTAAAGCAATTTGTCAAGTTGTGATTGAATTTCCAGTGAGTAGGTCTGAGCTTATTATGTGTATAATTCAGTGAGAATTGAGAGGACAATTTGTCTGAGCGAATATGCGAGTAGAGTTAGAATGATGCAGTAGGAGAAAGAATCGCAAGACAATTTGTTCGAAGGCAGCAGTGAGGGACGAATCACGAATGGTGTGGCAGTCCAGATTGAGTACGAGGCAACTTGTTCAGCGAGACATCTAATTGGTAATGTAAACTCCGACAAATTGTCTGTAAATTAATTAAATTTATATGTGTTATTGATTGAGTATGCAGTGATCAGTTTGTTTGTTAATTGAGATCCATTTAGGGGTTTTAATTAATTTGTTGTAATTGTTGAAGTGAAGAAATTGTGAATTGTGATAATTAATAATTAATATATTTTTTATTATAAATTATAAATTTAAATTTCCAAACAACAATTTGTATGATACATTGTAATTGCACAATTTATTCAAAACTGTTTTGATAATGTAATATGTAAATGTAAAACAAATTGTTGAATGCTTGTTTTGATGCAAAATAATTTTATCTTTGACGAATTGTCAATAAAATTAAATTGTTGTTGGAATATGAATGGAAATTAAAATTATTATGAATAAATGAACTGTTGAATTGAATATGAACCGTCTTTTTGAAGTATATAGAAAAATTATACAAGTTGATATGAAAGAGCTTTGTTGTGTTGTGATGAGTCAATTTGTTCACTACTGTGTGTTGAATCTGTGAAATAATAAACTAATATAAATTGAAATTTATAGCCTGTTGATAGACTAATTGTCAAAAGGCCGCAAGGTGCTGAGTAGTGTAGTGACAATTTGTTTGGCCTGAAGCTGACATTGAAGACAATTTGCCTTGACTGTGGAACGAAGGACAACTATGGATCAATACATTATGGAAGTTAGATAGAGCTAAATTGTTTGGTTTTAACAAATTGTGATAATGTGCAGAGAAGCTGGAAGCTGAAATTGCATTACACACTCATTCCCTTTGCATTAGTATAGGAACAATTTGTTGTAGAGGACTGGGACTGTTTGATACTCATCTAAACTAGTAATTTGGCTAGCTAAGTAATGATTGGACAAATTGTTATGATAAAAAAGCTTTATGGTAATTAAAGAATATATATATATATATATATATGCGAATTGTTGCACTTAAGAGTCTAGATCATGCATGACAAATTGTTGAACAACCTGACAAATTGTTTTGAAATACCCCTAGAACACTAGGCAGGACCGAGACAGCAATCATGCGTCCAATAGCATTATTTAATGGATTGGCCAACAAATTATTCCCTTGGGTAGAAGAGTGTATAAGATAAATTGTCTATTAAAAAATTGTATGATAATTCATATCAAATTTCTTTTCATTCTAGAAAACAAGTGACTTTAGCTACAATACGTTAGACTATTTGACCATTCCCAAGATTTTAGAACCTCTATACTATTTCCCTGGGTTTTGTGAGATGGCAAAATCTAGATCACAGTACTCAATAGTTTATGACTTCTACATTACCATCTTCCATTACCAGAAGTCATTTTGTAGTGGCAACAGAGTCGTGAAGCAGTCATCCATGGAAGGCAGAAGTGCATATGAACAACTTCTAAAGGCATTGCCAATGTCAGATTCTATATTGGACTATTGAAGATACGTAATTATGTAAACAATTAGTATTTTTACGTGTGAATTTGAAATAAAGCATGGTTGCAGGGCATGGCTTTGTTCTACGCATTGTTGTTTATACTCTAATCCTAGTATTAAATGCACTACCTTGGAGGTCATACATACGCATGACCGCAATGGCTTGCATAGTAGTTCCACCATGGAGACTCATTACTGTAAATTGTGCCATTGTCAAGCATTTTCGTAACAATTTGAGAATGCCTTAAAGAGCTTATATAATAAATCCATCACAATGTGCTTCCTGTGACTCCTATAGGTTCAAAGCTAAATCATATAAGCTATTCAAACGTAATTTAATAATAGTGACAGAATTGTCAAAAACAATTGCTTCCTTCTTTGTAGGATATTAAATAAAATATATAGAAAAATCCAAAGAAGAGAGCAATATATACCACTAAAACGGAGAAGTTGTCATGAATTTGTCAGTTAAGGGTGGACTAACTAATCTATCAAAGTCGCACCCTAATCTTCAATGACATCATCATGCATTTGCACTGCAAAGATCTTAAATTTTTCTATTAGAATTTATTTATGGACGATACATTGTTTTGCCAAAACTGCATCTATTAATAATATGGCACATAGAAACATCTTGAAGAATAGAACTATTTTATGCCAAAGTACCTAATAAGGTGTAGTGACTAATTAGTCATTCCGTAGTGGCCCTGCAGTGAAACCCAAGTCGCTCAAAACATCTTTTTCCACCATGTCTTTTGTAGTGGCGTCTTTCTTTTTCTTTCTCCATCAATAAGCCAAAACTTCTAGAAGTTGTCTACCAGTTACACTTTTGTCATTTTTTAGTTGTACTGCAGTGAAGGTAAGTTGCATTGGAATGCTACTTTGCCACATCAGAAAATCAACGATGCTATGAACGGAATGTAGTGGATGAAACTTGCCTCTTGTTCACTCTTCATCTTGCAATCGCAGACCTGACTCTGCCTTTACTCGGATGCTGTAGAGTTAGCAGAGCTGGTGCAATTAGAGAGCCTTAGTTGTTTTGAAGTCACATTTTCCATGAAGTCATTATTTGCAGTCACATAGTTGCCCATTTTGTTGTAATGAATGAAGACAAACGGGGCCTATGAATCTATGACCAAGCAATTGAACTTCAAATTCCGTCACTTTGTTTGTTCCTTTGTGTTGTTTATGAAAATAAAAATATGTATTGAGTAAATTTCTTAAGTTTTATTCTTCAAAAATGAAGTCACATGTCTCATTAGAGGGGATATGGGGCTTTTGGAGGGCTGTTTTAGGCCCGTTCTCCAATCTAGCCTGATTCTATGAACAACGATATAGATTGTCAAAATTTTATTTATTTATTTTTTATTCTTTCAAAATATCATTTTAGGCATTTTTTTTCCTTTTCCTTTTCTTTTCAAAAATGACATGGCATAGTCTTGGCCACATCAGCTAGCAATTATTCTACACTTTTGCACTCTAGAAACGCAAGGATAACTTGCAGTCTTCCAAATTCCCTCTAATGTTTGTAATTAAGTCATAATCAATTTATATTTTTTGTAGAAATTTGAAATTAGTGTGAATTTTTCATTACCACACCATGCCAGGATGTTTTAAATAAATTTTTTAGTTATAGCCTCAATAGAAAGACTTTCAACACTGACACTCTAGGAGGTTTTAAGTAAAATTTACTAGAAACACATGTATTTCTATTTTCTAGTAAGTTTTACTAAAAATCTCCTAAAAAGTCATTACTTAAAGTCTTGCCACTAGGATTGTGCTAAAAACATTACCTAAATCCCTCCATGTTATGATAGTTGTTGAAGCAAAAGTGAAAAAAATCATATCAAATACTCCGTACAAAATAATCTTTATTTATGAAATTTTCACTATAGATCTATATTGTAGTGTAGAAAATTAAGGTATAAACCAAATTTCCATAACATTCTATAATGAGAATGTTAGGAGGTTGTGGTAGTGGACCCCAAGGTGCAAAGGGTAATAATTTGTGTAATTTGGGCAATGTTTCAAAATTTTAAATTAGAATAGAAATTAGAGTTGATGACATTCATTTTGTTAGTTGGATTTAAATACAAAAAAAATTATTTGCATGGATAAATTTTAGCTCAAGAGCAAGGAGCTATAAATTCCACAAATATACTAAAAAGGAAATATTTTGTCTCTTAACATGCCTTTTCAAACATCTTACAAAAAAAAGTCATAATTTCTTCAATTAGGCAATTTCAATTTATTAATTTTATATGTATACCTAAACAAGTTCAATATAGGAAAAAACAAATTGCAAGTACAGCTTATTGAATAATTATGGTTTACTAAGTTTGGGATTGAAAGCCTCATTGAAAGCATTAGTTAATTATTGACAACAATGGGGGAGCATATACAATTTCATTGCACCTAAGAGTGACCTAAGTGCTCCAACTTCCAATTTCTAGACCATAAACAGATTGAAATTGACAATTCTTTCTCATTATTACATGGATGAAAGTCATCCTAATTTGTGGAGATACTTTGTCGAGTTGTTGTGCTATCTAATGGTTGGATTTGGTGTTACTAGAGTACATATTTTTTTTAAATTACAAATGTAGAAGTATGCCAAGTGGTTGACCAAGCCAAAAGTGCATTAACTTTAGTTCAAAACTAGATTTACAAAAATGAGGTTATAGATTTAAAGAACACAAATATTTCAAATAATCACCATATCAAGAAAAATTCATTTCAAATCCGCTTCAACAATAATACTCAAAATATGATATTCTGAAATATTTTGCTTGTAATTGAATTTAGAAGGAATTTTGAAATTTTCTTTTCAAAATTTATTAAAAAAATAGTGGTGATAACAATGATGAATCTAATTGTATAGATGGAATCTTAAACTCAAATTCCATCACTTTTATTTGTGTATCACTTCCAAAATATTCTTCCAAATAGCACCTTATAATGTTTTTTTTTTTAATAGTCAATTCTAGAGAACACTCTGGATGTTTAGGAATTAGCATTGATTTTAAATTTGTCTATATTTTTACTCTTTGAAAATTCAGAGGTTAATTCATCCCATGTCAAAGATGCATTGTAAGAAAGTTTAGAATCCACTTTAGGCTATTCAACCAAAAATTAGACAATTTATTAGTAGGAGCCATGTCCTGATGCTTATTTGTATAATTTTAGGTGTAGTAAATTGTTTGCCATACTTTCTAAAAGGTGATCATTAAAAAAAAAATTGAAATATATTTCTAAAGCTAAGATCTTTGGAAATAATATTTGATGGGGAGTTGAAATGACAAGATTATTCACAAAAAGAGAGTTTAGAAATTACAGAATGTTATGTAGTGTCTACAAATTGTTGATAAGGATCTTTCATTCATATATGAATTTTATTTGTTATTTTGGAATGTCATATACATTCCAAAATCAATGCTTTTTTTTGGAACTGTATGTTTTACTTTCTCTTCATTCACAAGGGAGTATTTGGAAAAATAAGGTTGAATTGGCCCAAATCTATTAGATTTTACAAAATTTAGCTACAAAAAAACCCCTCTCAAACTTCTTAACCCCAAAAGTTCCATGACTATGTTTTCACCGAAAACGCTCAAAAACTGCCATTTTTAGTACAAGTATCCAATTTTTGAAAAAAAAACACTTTTACACATGTAACCGTAGGATCTTGTAGTATGGTGACTTGAAAGCATATGGTAAAAATTTCAGGAATTTCCACCATGTGGATTGCAAGATATATGCATTCAAATTCACTAAAACCATTTTTTGGCCCTGCAAAAAACAGGGCAGCAGCACTTTACAAGCTCACTTTTCGATGAAAAAATGTCCAAAATGTTGGTGCTTCTTTGGATTCATTTTCCTAGATAAGTTGGCTACATGCTTGAAAATTTTCACTTCATTTGGAATTGTACTACATATAGGAAAAAAATGGTAAGTAGATAGTAGTAGAGAATGATTCAAAATACAAAATTGTCAAGAACTTAATTATGGAATTGAAAAATGTTAATCCCAATGGTGGCAATGTTGTAATAAATAATCTACATCGTCGGATTTTTTTTTTTTTTTTGGATATGACAATTGAGTAAGATAAAGGACTTCAAATTTTATTTAGAGTAGAGAATCCATAACTGCCCGCAAACTAAAAATCTTCACAACTTTTGACTCATCAACCGAAATGGGATGATCCAAAGCTTTTTACCTGTATATAATTCTAGAAAACCAATTTTCTAATTTTGTTTTCAAGAAAAGTGATTTTTTCTGATCTGCCCAAATTGCCCAGTTATAAAAAAAAGTAACATATTAGGCCATAACTTTTGACTTGTATTTCCAAATGTCATGAAATTTGGTGCATATGAAAGATATTCCTTGCCTCCACCTTCTTTTAAAATTTCAGCCAAAAATATAGAGATCTCTAGTTGTACGTACCTGCCCAAAAATACTATACAACCAAAAAACGCATGTTGGTCCTTTAGGGGTTAAATGAATGTCTAAATTAAACATTAAGCTTGAAAGTTGTAAAATCCTAGTAAATAAATGAACTCTTTTGGCATTATAGGGTTGTATAGTTGAATGATACTTTATTATAGGTAGACCAAAATTGTATAATGATTGCAATTTGCATGTATATCTAGTTATATCACCATTTCTAACAAAAATATCTAATCCTTCACATTTCTCATACTGTAATGTAACCTGGCTGCTTTTTTTTTTTGTTGATTCCTTGATGTCAAAATTAATTTATTTTTTAAAAGTTAATAATCAAATAGCAAAATTTGTAGAAAATAAATAAGAGATTTGTTGAAAATTTCACTAATAAAGGGCTAGTGTTGAAGGGATTTAGAATTGGTGGCCAACATGACTATGGTAGTATGTAAAAGTGTGAATTCCCTTCGCACTTTTTGGATTAGAAAGAGTTAGTGCAATATATGAATCACACTATTTGGCATTCATATATACAAACATCAAAATGCTTTTAACAGATCCATTGTCCGTATACTTCACATATTCTCTATACATTCACCATGCATCTTTTCAAATCTAGGTCTAATTCCTTACTAACTATCTCAAGTTTAGACCTCTCAATTAAAGAATGGATATGACATTTTGTCCACAATGAAGAAATGATGAATTGTGAAATAATTACAAGATTTATACTTATAAGAATTCTTGGTCCTTGAGGGATACAATAGTGAAACTTCCATTTTAAGGCATTAAACAAATAAGCTAGTAACATATAAGGTAGAGGCACAACCATTCCAAACATTGTATCCTAAACCAATCCTAAAAGTATGTAGACATAGGAAGTCCAAAACGTACAGCTAACATACATGAATGCAAAAAATAGATTGCGGTACACCATGTGTTCAAATTTCACAATCTCATATCATATTCTTACACACCAGTTTCAGAAAATTATAATTTTTTTTTCAATTAATGATTTTCAATTGCCAATATGTTTAAATACTTTCATGTGTTCCACCTCGGAATTGTAGAAAGTGACGAGAATAGGTGCCTACAGATCATAACGTCCTATCAGTCATCCACTCCAGATCTTCAAACCTGTCAACTGTAGAATAACTGCAAACCAAAGCCAAACACTGAACATTCCGTTTATTACAATTTCCCAAAAGAAATGTTTGGGCCTGCAACGCTGAATCCATTGCAAAGGACAAAACACTTCTCAAAGGTAGATAAGATACTTTTATCCTTCCAAATATACAGTATAGTACAAGGTCACCTGTACTTTTGTCGACATCTGACTCACAAAGAATGGACAGTTAGTATCAGCTTCCGAAGCTTCCCAACCACCAAAATTTGAAAACTTATTGTCCCTCCTCTCTCATCAGCTGTCACGTACTGGAGAAAATCATGAGATAGAACGGAGTTCACAAAAGAAGTCACTGAGCAGCAGGAGTCCTTGTCGATCGTGGTTCAGTTGAATGCAGAGGAGAATAATGATCGTAGCCAAGATTGGGGTACTGAGAACCAGCAGACTCAGTAGCTGAGCGTGGGACAGCTCGGTCTGTTGCTGGAAAAGAAGGCAGTGGTCCATAGCCGTCAGAGAATGACGAACTGCGATCTTCATGGACAGGACTGCTGTGCTGTTCTGATTCCATTGTGCTGGCCTTCTCCTTGGCTTTCTGGCTTACTTCAGCGGCAGCCTTCTGAACTCTCGAAAAGGCTCCAGTAACCCAAGTTGCACCTGCAATCGAGCAACTCGCATGATAACTCCAATATAGTTTACATACCGAGAGATATTCGACTTGACAACAAGCCAAACAAGCACACAGCACAATAAAAATGGACCTCAAAGTTCACCACCACGACAACCAGTACAATGCAGGTATATTTCGCTCGTTACGCACAAGATTACAAGGAATAAATCCAGGACAGCAGAAAAAGAGGAATGGAGATCTAACAAACAATAGAGGAATGCAGTCGATAAGCACCTGTCAATATGTAGCGGTTCTTCATAAGAGCAGACCCTGCAATGGCAACCTGCTCTTCCGCAACAGCGAAGGCAGCCCGAGTCTTCTCCGAAACTTGATATTTCTCATCGACAGCCTTCACCTGCTGATTCACAACAGCAGTCCCGGCAGTCAACTTTTCACTGATCCCAGTATTCTTGTCGAAGTTCACCACCGAGGACTTAGCACTTGCTGAAAGATCATGTCTCTCATCAAACTCCTTCGCCTTGTTAACAGCATCCTTTCCAAGTACAAAGCCTCTTGCGAGCATGGTAGCAATGACCTCAACTGCTTGATTTGGATCTCGTGAACCTGATCCACCCAGTCCCTGAAAAAACCCAAGAAAATATGATGATCAGAAAGCTTTGTACAATTGGCTCTATATTCAAACAAACGTTCACTGCTAGATGGCAGGAATTCAGTGAAGTTCAGCAGCATTAATTCACAAATCCAGGCCTATTGCGACAGCCTACAGAGCACCTTAACTAAAAGAAAGTATAAAGCGATATTGCTAACACTGAGCTGATGCTCACGAAAAACAAGAAACCCTTACCCCATCATTTCCAAACGCTTGTTCTCTTGGAATAGAGTTTGTACTAGGAGATAATTCATCTTCCAATGGGCTAATGTTGACTGCTCTATCTACAACAGTAGCACCCTGCAAAACCAAGCATGGGTGTAAGCAGTCTCAGCACTACGCGGATGCAAATATTAGCCAAACAGTGTGTTTAAAACAGTTAACACAGTAATCAACCAAGCTAAACCAAAAATGAATCATAATTCATTTCAGAACTTGGTAAGGCATCCAGAGAGGCAGAGAAATTAGCAATGCCAATGTATGGGAAATTCTCTCACCGAAAGAAGAAGAGCAGTATCTAAAGCCTGAGCCTCCTTGAAAGTCACAAGAGCAATCTGTGTATCTCCATCCCTGCACAGCAGACAGTAATATTCATCAGCCTAGGCTTAACACTGAAACCTGGTGAACTTAAGCCAGTATAAGCCCTAACACGATTTGAGCCAAGAGCACACACCAAAGGTCTTGCCATATACAAAGAACTCGTCCTTAACTAATGAATGTTAACTAAAGAGAAGCTCAAGCATACACACAATAATACATTACAGCAGACTTCAAAATCATAATATTATGTGAAACTTATGCAATAGAATAAGAATTGAAGGCATAGACTGACGGCTAATTCCAGAGTCGGGTTTCACAGTCTCTATCCAAACACCAATCTAAATAAATTTAAACCTAAAATCTAGAATGTTAAACTCGACAATCATGTTCACAGCCATGGTGCAATGTCCATCTCCTACATAATCCTAACAGCCTGCATACAAGGGCTATAGCTCACTGCCAACCTGAGAAGTTCAATGTTCTCAATCTCCCCAGAAAATGAGAAGAAGTCGTGAATGTCGTGCGCAGTGGCTTTCGCTGAGACATTGGTGACTCGTACAGTATTGGTCTGCACACATTAAAAACAGTCAGGTCAAGAAAATATGTCAAAAAGCCAATTGGACTTCGAATTGTTTCCACCAATTTAGGTCACTGATCGTAGGCTATAGCAAAATATGCTTAAACCCTAGGTGATAAGCATATACGAATTTGAAAAACGTTTAGGAAGTTTCAAGAAAGTGAACAAAATGTATGAGTAAAAAAAGAGGTCATCATACCCTACATTTTCTTAAGGATAAAAGTCTGTTCTGAAAGTAACTACGACCGACTGTTAGATCTCCAAGAGGAATTTCGACGTAGTTTGGGCACGTAAGGGCTAAAAAGACAACCCTATTCCGCAATAGCGGGTCTCATCTCCCGGAAAACCTCTTGATCACTTCGAGGAGCAGAAAAGATTTCAAAACAGCTTCAACTCCCCCCCGTTCTTAGAAACTAATCCAAATCAATTTCTTCACAAAACGGCATAAACGAGCAACATAACCCAAAAACCTAACAAGAACGATCAAAACTAATCTTCGAAAAGCACTCAAAACTAGATTATCTCAGTCAAACGAAAAGAAAAAAAGCTCCAAAGAACCGTGATAGATACACGAAAAAACAACCCTGCCTCTCGCCTGGGATCATACCGACATAGCTGGCGCGATCCGAAACCTTCGAAGGTCCTGAAAAGAGTATCAATTCTCCAAATTCCTCAGAAAAGCAAGCTCTCCTTCTTCCGTGAAAGAAACCGGAATAGATCACAACCCCGTCGCATAGAAATGTGCAACAAAAGCTTGGAGGATCGGAAAACTGAACAAGAAAGCAGCAATAAAGAGAGGAGACGAGGTCTCTCGGCAAAGACCAGTTTGGATGAAAGAGGCGACGAGAAGTTGCTTATCGTACACCGACGATACTATTGATTGATGACGCTATTTTTCATTCATCCGTGTACCTGACTGGATGAAAGAGACGATGAGAAAATGCTTTTCGTACACTCGAAACCGTCTCTACGTTAACTTACTGTAATGCCACAGATTTTTCTATTCAAGATTTTGTGCAAGGGTACCCCCACATAACATTCAGTAGCATGTGTTGATGTTGCCTTGGTTCTACAGTCGGGTACAGTAATCTTACAACCGGTTGATTTGAAGCATTCAAAGATTTTTGCTTAGCATAGAAAAAGAATTGGAATTTTTTATATTGCATAATTATTAAGCAATCTTCACGCAATCCCAATCAAGCATACAAAATTTTGGTTTCAAAAAAGCGAAATTCCGTTTTTGGTGAATTTCTAAAATTCATTTTCATGGTTTTACATAATATTTTATTGTGAACAATTGATGATGAGTTTTTTTAATCCGATTGCATAGATATGTAGGGAACATCCAATATGCACATCTTTCATATTAGAAAACACCTCATTAAGTAACAAGAATATGAGCTAGGAAGAGTTAAATGTGAAGTGTCATATGACCAAAATTTGTGAAATGTATATCTTTATATTTTAACAAGATTTTGGCAAAGTGATTGTATCATCATGATGAAATGTACAAAAGTAGTTATAATGTGAGGATCAAATAGCAAAACCTCATTAAAAAATACAAAGATATCTACTTTGCAAATTTGGTCTTATGACGCTTCATATTTAACTCTTCCTAGCTCATAATTTTGTTACTTAATGGAGTATTTTTTTAATATGACAGATGTGCGTATGGATGTTTCTTACATATTGGATTAAAAAAATTCATCACTAATTGTTCTCAATAAAATATTATGTAAAATGATGAAAATAAACTTTAGAAATTCATCAAAAATGGAATTTTGCTTTTTTGAAACTAAAATTTTGTATGTTTGATTAGAATTGCGTGAGAATTGCGTGATAATTATGCTCACCAAAGTATATCAATTATATTGCACATTGTGCAAAAAATTGTAAATGGGTCAAATTGGCCGGTTGTAAGATTATAATACCCGATTGTACAGTGATGGTGTGCCTCTACATCCTCCACCTGTCTAATTCATTAGTAGTTATTGATGAAACACTATTGGGGTGTGGAATATACCACACCATCACTGTAGAGCTACTGAATGTTATGCAAACAATGAGACCTATGACAAGCAGAGTGACTTGTTTGCCCTTTTGGTATCATTGAAATTTTAAAACTTTTTTTCCACATAAAGGCAAATGTGATAAATGAGGAGAGCAGTTGAAATTTTATTTTTTTGACAAAGTACAAATTTGTTATGAATTTTTGAAGTGAACAAATTTGTCCAGTTGGTCCCAAAGAGTCTCTAGACTGCCTCTAAATCAACAAAAAGTATATCCATAATGGTCATTTTACTCACCTAAAGCAATCACAAAATTTCCTAATGTGGCCACAATATGAAGGCCTAAAAAAAGTCACTTCATATCATAAATTTACACTCAAAAGGTAGATTTTCCTATTGTAGTCACTAATCACTCCATTATTATTATCCAAGACACTGATTGTGGCTACAAACTGAATCTAATGCAGCCCACATCTCATTTATTGAAATTTTTTTGTCATAGATTGATGCAAGATTTTAATGGATCACTCCCCAAATGTTTGAGATGGGTCTTTTGCTTGTCATACTAGTAGGGGCTAGTTTACCTTATGACATTGCAAAACATATACATTAGAGAGAATTCGGGCCCTCTAAAAGGCCGCGAGTTCCCATGAGTTCTCCACAAGTTTTGAATAGTCCCCGACTGCTAAAACTGGGCCATTGCAGCAGGGTGACATGGCTGAACTTCGGCTACATTAGGTTTTAAAAATAAATAAAAATAAAAATAAAAAATAAAAAAATTGAAAATATACTTTTCGGACAGTCTATATCATTGTTCATAGCATGGAGACAGATTGGAGTATGGGCCTGAAACGGCCCTTACTTGGCCCCAAATCCCTTCTAATGCTTTGCACTCTTTTGTAGAAGAAATGTTTTGAATTAAGAATGTTTGCTATTAGTTGGATTTGGATGTTAATTTAGAATTGTGCTAAAAAAGAATATGTAATTAGAGAATTTTGGATCTGCTTGCTTTAACAAATGGATTTACTTCTTATCCATCCAATTTTATAATAATAGAAATTTCTTTCAACTTTAATTCTAGTTTTTACATTGTACCTTTTCTTCAACCTCCTATAAATAAATCCATTTTTAATAATTAATGGCCAAAACATCCCACCATTCAGAATAATTGAATTCTTAAAGATTAAACATTTTATCAATTCAAATATTGATTGTTAGAGAACAAAAGGTAATTGAAAGTTTGATCATGAAGACATTTAATTTCATTTAAATTCTTGTAGGATTTTAAATGAATAGACTCTTAATGTACACCAATTATAAAGCATGATCCAAGTAAATCTCTATTTCTTCATTTAAATTCAAATAGTTGCACAAGAAATAAAATAAAACATTTCTCAACTACTAAATTAATTGCAACCTTACAAATTTTAATGACATTCAATATGAAAATTATTGAAGTGTTTTCTAATGAGTCTTCTTAGTTGTCAAATGTTTAAGGAGGTCACAAGGTAGGCGCACCCATTTCCGTCCATGTATCCAACCTTAACCCCTAAAGGACCAACATACGTTTTTTGGCCGTATAGAATTTTTGGGTATGTACATATGACTAGAGATTTCCATTATTTTGGCTGAAATTTTAAAAGGAGGTGGGGGCAAGGAATATCTTTCATATGCACCAAATTTCATGACATTTGGAAATACAAGTCAAAAGTTATGGCCTAATATGTTAGTTTTTTTTGTAACTGGGCAGTCCGGGCAGATGAGAAAAAATCACTTTTTTCGAAAACAAAAAATTGTAAATGGTTTTCTAGAGTTTTATATAGGTAAAAAGCTTTGAAGCATCCCATTTTGATCAATGAGTCAAAAGTTATGAAGATTTTAAGTTTACGGGTAGTTATGAATTCTCCATTCTAAGATAAACTTTGAAGTCCTTTATCTTACTCAATTTCCAATATTTAAAAAAATAAATAAATCCTAGGATGTAGATTATTTATTACAACATTGCCACCATTGAGATAAGCATTTTTCAATTCCATAATTGAATTTTTGACAATTTTGTATTTGAATCATTATCTACTATTCTGTACTTACTATTTTTTTCCTATATGTTGTACAATTCCAAATGAAGTTAAAATTATCAAGCATGTAGCCAACTTGTTTAGGAAAAAGAATCCAAAGAAGCACCATCATTTTGGACATTTTTTCATCAAAAAGTGAGCTTGTGAAGTGCTGCTGCCCTGTTTTTTGCAGGGCCAAAAAATGGTTTTAGTGACTTTCGGAACGCTTATATCTTGCAATCCACGCGATGGAAATTCCTGAAATTTTTAACATGTGTTCTCAAGTCACCATACTACAAGATCCTATGGTTATATGTATCAAAAAAAGTTTTTTTTCAAAAACTGAATACTTGTACTAAATTCTACAGTTTCCGAGCATTTTCGATGAGAATATAGTCATGGAACTTTAGGGGTTAATATTGTAAAGTTCCCTTAAAGTGTCTCCCAAAGTATCATAAAACCATTCCCATGTTAAACTAGGGTTAGTGGGGTGCTGATTTTTTTTAAATTTCGATGTCAAAACCAAGGCAAGTTTACTAGAGTGAGGTTTAGGATGCCCTAGAGAATTCTATTTTGAAAATTCATAGACATTAGATACTATATCCAAAAATTCTGTTTTATTTTTTTGAAAATTCTTGATTTTCAAATGCTAATATTGGGAAAATATATTTTTTAAATTTGTTTATTTATTTATTATTATTATTGTTAAATGGCCCCCCGTCAAACCCCTGACGGGGAACTAATAAATCAAACTCCAAAAATCCATTTGTGAATTGTGATTGTGACAAGGGAACATAGTGAACATGTTCCCTCGTATAGGGATCAGGGCCACTCGCCTCCTTCGGCTGCAAGCCCAATGCTTCTCCGCTGGTTCATGGTCCATTTGATTGTCCCTCCAAATTTAATCTTGTGCGCCGCCCCTCTATTTTCGCTGTTGTATCGTCTTCCTCTCACTTCCCTCTCCACATCGTGCATTTCGTTGCTCGATTTGGCAGTCTGCCGCGTTTTTTATAGACTTTTTTGTGGCCTCCTCTGCCGCTCGATTGATTTCGTGGTTGGCAGCTCGATTCGTTGCGCTTGAGAGTTCGGAGGATTTGGCAGCGTACGAATGAGCCCTGCGCATCCACACAGTCAGGTTTGTGCAAATTCGAGGAACTTTGTTGCGCGTTTTTCAGTTTGGTTTTGAGTGGTGTTTGTGGCGCGAAGCCAACTTTCGTATGGTTCGTTGTCAGCATTAATTGCACTAGATCATGGTCGTCATCTGCGTTTCCTTTGTGGCTGCTCTTCCGCGCGTTGCCAATTTCGGTCCTGACTCGCTGATGCGTGCGAGTGGCGAATTCGTCATCTCGAAAGCGTACAGGGTTCAGGGTGTATGAATTTTAAGGCCGAGAGGATGCATGGATTCGGACCTGAGACCCTTTTACTCTCTATTCTTTCGTTTCTTTACCTCGATTCTGATAAGGGACGTTCTTAGAGTGCCTCCAGTTCCAGCAAGGGTTTTACTCGTGGTTCCTACAGGGTTTTAGACCTGCTGTGAGCTTCAGCCAGTCATGTGGCGGAAAGATCGAGCAGCGGATAGCAGAGGGTGAGCACGAGATGCATGCTGCTTGTTCCAAATGTGGTTCGATACATTACCAGAATCGTAAAACGTGGAATAAATGATTGACCTTGTTTCATGGCGATGATCCTTTGCTCTGCATAATTACGTCCGTTCGCTTGCATCGTTTAACAAAATTTAAACGATGGCTTGCTATTTATTGGACATTTTGTGTCGCTAAATTCTGCTTCAGGTAGTAGGTTGCCTGGTTGAGCACGACAGCAAAGACTTGCTTTACAGGAGAAGTATCGCGCCATCGTATGGTCTTTGGTGAGAATCTGTGTTCCCAGACTACAATTACAGGAATGACCAGAGGAACTTCTGCTTTTAATGGGCAGAGGGCACTGTTTTCCATTTTTGGTTAAAATTTACGAACTTAAAGAAGTGCATCTATATCACATTTCAAATTTGAAGGTGATAAAATGTCATGTGAGCAGGTGAGTGTGAAGAGAAATCGTCTCACTCTATCTCTGGTCCAGAATTCTTTTCTGCTCAATAACAATCCCCTCTGCCAATGTTCATTGAGAGCTTGCGAATTTCGTGCTCAATTCTTCTAGAGTTTTGTGATGGCTTCATTTCTGTAATTCAACTATGAATATGAGGCTTTTCGCCCAGAAGCTACACCTTGGCTTTTCGTCCATTAGCTACATCATGTTTGAACTTCCTAAATGTTTTCTTTGAAATTCGTATGGATTGTATCACTTAGGGTTTAAGAATATTTGGCTATAGTCTACGATCAGTGACCTAAAATTAGTGAAAACAATTCGAAGTCCAAATTGGCTTTTTGACATATTTTCTTGACCTGTGTGTTTTTTAATGTGTGCAGACCAATACTGTACGAGTCACCAATGTCTCAGCGAAAGCCACTGCGCACGACATTCACGGCTTCTTCTCATTTTCTGGGGAGATTGAGAACATTGAACTTCTCAAGTCGGCAGTGAGCTATAGCCCTTGTATGCAGGCTGTTAGGATTATGCAGGAGGTGGACATTACACCATGGCTGTGAACATGATTGTCGAGCTTAATATTCTAGATTTTAGGTTTAGATTCAGTGATACAGCGATGGAGTGTTGATTGATGCTGGAAGGTATGCAGCGGGCTTTTAGACGACGAGGTAGGAGACAGCCATTTGCGGAATTCAAGCTCGTGAACCTCGCGACTCTGTACACGCATGGTTTCGATCCGACGCTAACAAGTAGAGCAGCCGGCTCTCTACCTGTGCAGACGTCTCAGGGTACTGATAGAAGTACATCGTGTGTGAGGATCATGGCCTTTGGAATTGATTCCCGGCTGGTGCGGCCCTCCCTTAGTTTAGAGTATGCACAGCGCAGCACAGATTCTCGTGGGAGTGGAATTTCAATTCGGGGAGGCTTTTCTACCAAATTCGAGAAGGTGTTTGGAAGGAAACTGGTCGCTCAGTGTGCAAACAGAAAAAGATTTGTACAAGAAGCTACGGAACATTTAATCGGGAAGTATTCACGCGCCGAAGACGATATTAGGCCTGGATTGGTACCTTCCTTTAAAGGATCGGATACTGCTAATTTGGAGTTCGTCTCTAAGGAAACATTAGCAAATACAGGTTCGGGATCAATTCTCAATGGAGGTATGAGTGCGGTGCAGAGTTTAAGTGAGGAATTCACGTCACAGACAAATCTAGAAACGAAAGAATCAAGCCTGGAGAATATTTATGACAGCAGCGGAGTTAGGAGTACTGACGGAATACAGCAGTCCTGTGCCGCTGAAGGCGTTACAATGGCTTGCAAGCAAGCTTTAGGATCTGCAATTAGCCGTCCGTTAACATTTAGAGCAAGTAGCGAGCATATGTTGCGTGCTGTTTCAAAAGATGGCGTGGAAACGATGGGCACGGAGGGTGAACACTCACCACTTGAGAGTGATATTTGGGATAGAGCTGAGAAGCTAAGGCAGGTGATTGCAGATTATTCCTACCGGTATCACACGTTAAATAATCCAGTAATAAGGTAATTTTCATGGACTCGAGATTACACAACATTAAAAGAGTATTTTGACATTTTATGTTTTAGTCTCACAAGGCAGGTATTGAAATTTGTGGATAGAGGGCATTATCGGGGACTTTCCGTTGGACATCCTTGGTACATGTGCGGCAGTGGAGCTTCCCGATAATGTATGTGTCCTGAAGGAATCTGATTTTTTGGGTACGATATGAATTGTTGCAGCGACTCAGCTTATGATGCTCTGGTGCGGGAGCTCAAGGACTTGGAATCTAAACTGCCTGGAGAAGCTTCGAAAGAGTCATTGACAGCGAAAGTACGTGGGATCGATGTACACATCTAATAGAGTTCTAGAAGAAGTTGTCACTTAAACCATATTAGTACCTTTCCTTGAATTTGTTTGTAAATTGTGAATTGCAGCTCCATCTCTTGTTCAAATTGCTGGTTTATACCAGGATAGAGTTTTCTGGTTGCTATCAGAAACAAGGAGCGAGTTTGTTTTGTTGCTTGTTTTGAACAAATGTTCAGACGTGATGACAGTCTAGAGAATGACGTGTACAGTGAAGATGGTATCCTTATCTTTCTTGGTAGTTCCGAAGTTTGATCACTCTAATGACTTTTTTCAAACTACAATCAATTGTCCTGTTTGCAGTCTAATGTTGTGTCTTTTATCTCTTCATTACAGCCACAGGTTTTGGTATTGGTTTAATAGCTCTAAAATTAAACCACTAATATGTTTTGTCTGCGTCCTCTTTGTAGATTGGAGCTCCTCCATTACTAGAAATTGCCAAAGTACGACATGCAGTACCCATGCTGAGTCTGGCTGCTGTTTACAAAGGTGATTTCTGACCGCAATGCCTTTACAATTCCTGCAGTCTATTCTTATTATCTATTTATGTAACCAACTTGTAATTACCTGATTTATTGGTTGGCTGGGCCTCCGCAATGAGCTGTGGCCTTTTCATCAGGTAATGTGGCATTCACTTCCTTCTGCACAATTAGCACTATATTGATACTTTTTGCTTAGGCATTCTCTAGATTGATGTGAATTAAGAGAAGAGGCAGATTTGACTGGCTATTTATCTACTCACAGAAGACGAATTGAGAGCATGGCATGAGCGCTTTCAGAAACGGCTAAACCGAGCTTCAAATGGAGGACAATCTTTTTCGGGAGCTTGGGTCGTAGAGCCAAAGGTAGATGGCCTGGCCCTCACTTTGCGTTACCAGCGGGGCAGATTGGTGTGTGCTGCGACTCGCGGGGATGGCTCCGAAGGTGCAAGCCAACTCAACTGACCTTTCAGTGACCTTTCAGTGACTGCGATAAGCTGAATTTGATGCTATATTGATTGAATGATTGTATTGGTGTTGGGAGTATGGTTTGTGGTGTTTCTTCTTATACTGGATGCCTTCGATTGTCGGCTTTTATTACACATTCCGTTGTCCACTGTCCTTTGTCCTCGGGAATCTTACGAGCTAAATCTCATGCCCTTCTCTGTTTCCAGAATTTCATTTGGCTCTTGTGTACAAGTAGATTTTTCTGGAGTTGGGAGAGCATTGACGTTTTATTGTATGTATATCAGCAGCTGAATGCCTGTAGATGATCTCTGTGCACATTGTGGTGGTAGGTGAGGATGTGACATACAATGCAAGAAATCTTTCAGGGATACCTCAAATACTTCCTGAACTGCATGGGGCAACAAACCTGCATGCATTAGAGATCGAGGTTCGGGGCGAAGTTTACATGACGCTGAATGACTTTCAAGAGTTAATTGAAATTAAGGTAAGTAACTCTGTCAGCAAATCTGGTTTATGAATAGCCCGCTACTGAATTTCCACATTTTTCCTTTTGTTGTTGTACCAATAAAGGGTTTGGTTCTGGGTCTAGGTACAGGCAGGAGAGAAGCCTTTTGCAAATCCTCGAAATGCAGCAGCTGGCTCGATACGAATACTTAAGAACCGAGATGCTGAGCATCGCCGTCTTAGCTTCATTGCATACGCTGTTGTTTCATCAGAAGATACTGTTGCTGCCGGTGAATTTCTACTCTGGACATGCATTAAATTTCCACTATTTTGGTTAGATTATGACATTCTCCTCTGATGCTATGACATGGATTAAGGAGCTTGAGCGGGCTATGAATAACAAACATCAGTCTTTCCCGGTTATCTCCGTATTTCAGAGATTTTCTCAAGCGAACTCTTGTCCACGGACGCAAGGTCATTGAACTAAATGTGTTCAGCTTCGGCAGGAATGGAAACGTTGCCACAATTAGTAAAAACACAATGGGATGCTTTGAATTTGCTCAAGCAAATGGGGTTTTCTGTCAATGATGACAACTGCAAGTTTGATTCGTTTGAAGATGCTCTGATCTATGCTACAAGGTACTCCTTCGTCCTTACTAATTACAGGTATTCTTTTGCATGCAAGCTTCTCCTGAGGCGGTTTGTCGATTGGGCTTGGATTTTTTAATATATCGACAATTTAAAGCAGTTGCCAACTCGCCTGCTTAATTTAAGGTACTCAATATACTTTAGGCAATGAACTAGTGGGATCAGTACTCGAAGGTGTCTGCGGTTGCATCCCTGACTATACTGCATGTTGTGATTTTGCAGATGGCGGGATTCGAGGACTAGTCTCAAATATGAGTCAGATGGTGTGGTATTCAAGGCTAACGACTTAGCTGTTCAGGCAAAGCTTGGTGCAGTTGGGTCTGATCCACGTTGGGCTGTTGCCTGGAAGGTGATTTTGCTGCATTTGTTATCTCTTTCTTAGAAGGGCGAATTTAACGAACTTATGATAATTGATGACGAACGATTAATTGAAGATGTTAATTTGATAGTAACAATGCAGGAACTTGACGGACAGAAACTGCAGAGACTCTGTAGAGCTTTACTCCGTGATCATGATTTAGTCGTCAGCTTTGAGAACATTGAGGATTGCAGTGATTTTTTCCCTCAAGAACCTTCTTTAGCACGCACCGCTACAGAAACCAGGAGATATATATATGGAAGAGAAAGTCACCGTGTTCTTTCAAATCCTCTGAACAGAGGAAGAAGAATCGCGATGCTTAGTATTTGCATATATTTTAGTAGTGCGAATTTAGGGTGGTATTTACTCGTTGGTTCCTATTCCTGCAGTTTGCAGCGACAGAGGTGGTCACCGTATTGGAAGGCATTGAACTTACAATTGGACGGTCTGGTGCTATTATTCCTAATGCAAGATTAAAGGTCATTTTTTGTTATGTTATTTCTTCCTTGAAGAATTATCAGGATCTCAATGCAATCAAGTGCAGCAACTTTTCCTTTCTATTTTTGGTCAGCTTTTGAACTCAAAGTTATCAGAGAGTTCAACGTTGTCCGAGTTCTTAAATTGTATGCTTTAGGAATGACTTCTGAAAGCACCAACTTAAATGACGTCTTTATGTTTGTACAGCCTGTGGAGTTGGGGGGAGTCACCATCTCTCGTGCTTCACTTCATAACTTTGGGTGAGTTTCCTGATTATGCGAGTAACTGAACAATTGGATCTGTTCTCGCCAGGTTGATATCCAGCACAGTACGATTCACGTATTTAGTGACTTTGGTACGTCGATGATAAATATAGAACATGAAGAGTAGATGCTTTTTCATAACAACGGCTCGTAGTAACGTCAAGCGATGAATTGGTGAGTCAGATTGCTTCTGTAGGATGATTCAAATTGTTTTGACGAGCAGCTTGATGGCAGCAAATGGCCAATCAAAGAGCGTATGGAAACTTTGTTGTATTCTATGGTGTGCTAATTTGCTGATGGCGCAGGATGGTGGAAAAACTGGGAATCTGTGAAGGAGACCATGTTGTGGTTCAACGTGCTGGAGATGTCATACCCCAGGTACTTTTTATGCATGCGTCCATCATTGCAGTGAGTAGTGCCTGAATTATGCACTTCTGCATTGAAAGTTTACAAGGAATCCGTGTTTCCCTTGTCAGATTGTGCAGGTTTTGAGGGCATTGAGACCAGACCATGTACAGATGTGGACTCCACCAGAGTTTTGCCCATCCTGTAATGGAAAACTCTCCGTTTCCAAGGACAAGAATGTCACAAGCTGCTGCAACAATAAATGCCCTGGTCGACACTCTCGAAAGGTCTCTTCCTATCCCAACTCTTTGCCTAGGATTTCACCGTTCACCAATTCCCATCAGTCTCACCAGTTTTTAGGCCGTCTTATTTGTTGACGTTATTAGGAATGGTGTCTGGTGCCAGTATGCAATGTGTACGTGCGCATCCATTGCACGCAAGCCGGTAGATATATTACAGTGTTTTATTCTAGCGTTATCTGCTTCAAAAATTGAGTGTTTTCTGCTAGGAACAGCACGACGAGCGACTTCTTATTCTCGTGAATCACACAATTTTCTTTGTTGTGATTGATTTCCTGTGAACTTGTGTCTTTACGGCCATTATAATTTATCTTCTGATCCTGCTGTGAACAGATAGAGCATTTTGCAAAGACTCTTTTCAAAGGTTTAGGACCAGCTATTCTTAGTGACATTCAAGACGCAGGGATGGTGGCAGATCCTGCTGACTTCTTTGACCTGGATCCGGTGGCTCTCTCACGCTTAGAGGGCCTTGGCAAGAAAAGCGCTACTAAGCTGGTCAAGGCTATCGAGGTCAGTCTGCTAATCGACATCAATAACGTCACATACATTTTGATGATTATTATCATAGCTGAGTCTGCCTGACGTTCCTTACCTTTCTGGAGAAGTATTGGCTGAATTTGTGATTCAGTCATTACCAGCATGTTAGGGCTTTGAGAGATTTATCTGCACCGATGGTTGGGTCTTGATTTATTACTTCATAAAAATTATGCAGTTTGTTGTTTCAAAACAAGATTGTGCAGGTGAATATCTGTTCTATTGATAATTCACATTGATTGATCCTGAATTTTCCTGTCATATCAGATACGTTTAGAAATGTTACGGCTTTACGTTTGGTTAGTGCGCGTATTTTGTGGCTGGGTTTTATAATCATACCTATGTATTCCGAAGCTCGCTCGATTTTCTCCTGCTTCGTGCTTCCTTGTGATTATATTGAAGTTTCTGGGCTGATTGCAGGAGAGTAAAAGCAAAACTTTGAGCGAGCTTATAACAGCTTTAGGCATTCCAACTGTTGGCACCTCGGCTGCCAAGCTCTTGGAAAAGTGGTTTGGAAGTATGAATAGACTGTTAGTAGCATCAAAAGAGGAGCTTCGACTTGTGCCAGGTACTTAAATATTTTCTGCTTTTCACTCTTCGTTGCAAGATGACCTAAGCGGTCTTTCCTGGCATATCTAGAACTGATTCTGGTTTGGATTATGAACCATTCGCAATTAATAATAGGATTAGTTCTGTTTTCTCTCCAGTTTGGTTCTTGATCTGTAATCCTTTTGGGGGGAGATAGCTTTTTTTCATGGTCGGGTGGAATTACAATAATCCTTTAAGCTCAATTCACGAGTGAATTGCTAGACTTGCCTGCTTCTCTCGCAGTCTATTGTATGCGATTTGCTGTATTTTCGTGGTATATTTTTAACTTTATTTGTATCAACCTTCTTGCAACAGAATGAACCTTCTGTTATCTTTGTTTTGCTTCAGCTTGTATATATTATCATGCATATCAGACCCATACAACAATGAACTAGAGAGTACTAATAGAGGAGCAAATCACTTTTTCATGCAGGTGTAGGTACAGTCTCTGCAGCTGCCATTCAAGACTGGTGCTTGAATCCATTCAATGTCCAACTTGTGAGCAGGATAAAAGAGGCTGGTTTTGCACCCACCTTCAGTGATCCGGAGATTGAGAAACTTGCTCCAGTTTCTGCATTATCCTCTTCTGCCCATCAAAAGACAACGTCGAAGTCACGAACTTCCGAGACTGGAAATTTGCTTCTCAAGGAAAGCGAAGTAGAACCTGAGTCTTCAAGTTCGCCCATTGGTGATTTATTCGAGTCCGAAGAACGCAGAGAAATTGTAGAGGATCCGCCTCTGCTAGGGAATAATGTTGTTATCACAGGGGAGTTCGAGGATTATAGTCGTGAAGAACTTGAACAGCTTGTAATTCGAAATGGTGGACAGATACGAAAATCCGTGAGTTCCTTTTTCACCTAAATTCCTGTTTCTTATTGTGGTTCCTCTACATCATATATCACTTCCCTATGATAGGAGAACCAGATTTCGTATTCCAAAAAGGCCTGCTTGAGCATTGTGATGGTTTCCCTCTCTGCAATGCTTTCCACTCGACTTATTTGTGTGCATGTGTATTTATCGTCAGGTGAGCTCTAAGACGAGTTTTATAGTTGCTGGACAATTCCCTGGACCAAGCAAGATGGCAAAAGCGGCTCAGCTGCAAATTCTAGTCCACAATCTTTCCAGTTTTCAGCAGTTGCTTGATCATAATTCCAGGCGAGATAATGACGCACTGTCTTCATCGGTCTCAGACTTCAAGCAAGCTATGTCAGGGTAATCTTTTCACTTAACTTAGTTGTGAAACTCGAGCAATGAAAAACAGATCCCCTATGTCTCAACGTGGCTCATAAATATTGGAGCTCTGTCAGCAGTGTACAATTATTGTTGGAACTTCCCAGAAACGCAATACTGTAAATTTCATAGTTGACTGTCAATGTCACATGTAGCTGCTGGCGTAGTGGAATGCACGGTGTGCATATGGAACGCAGTACGGTAGAGGGAGTGCCAGCAGTCAAATTGGTGATTTTTATATCAAAGCTGACAAGAAACATAGGGACTGTAAAATATTATGATTTGGCGATTATGCCGGGAGCTTAATAATCCAGCGCATAGTGTTTCAAATTTCAAGGATTTACTCACTCAGTGACGGCCTTAACCTTCCTGCTCACCTGATAAGGAATTGTGCAATAGTAATAGTTCCATCTGCAGATAGAAATGTTGCGGAAAGGTTGAATGTAATTCATCAGAACTTGGGTATCTGGAATCAGCCAATATCTTCTGCAAGTGCCGTTGCGCCTATAGAGGTGAACTGTGTGGAACTGCATTTACTCAACTGCTATTTTGGCAAGATGAGTTCAAAGAAGTGTGAACTCAATTTCATGAGTTGATCAACCAATTTAGCAGTAGCCTCTACCAATTGCACTGATTCCAGGAATGAAGTTTTCCATTTGGACAACCACTTTAACCCTTAAAGGACGCAGGGGGGACCCTGAAAATCATCCTTTTCCATTACCGTGTGACATCATCTACATTGGAAAATCCAAAAGTATCTATTGGAAGTCAAGCTATTGTAGAAGATCTCCCCTTTTCACAACAAATTCCAAAAGATGAATGATTGCAGTTCTGTCCTATACAATTTGATTCCCTGTCATTCATCGACCAGAAAATGGCCTCCGCGTCGTTTAAGGGTTAACATAACACTTTTGAATGATTCCACTAAATATTGAGAAAAATTTGATATCCATATTCACAATTTTTGCTTTAAGGTAGGAGACCCTATTTGTGCCACAATTTAGAAGCCATCCTATTTGGGATATTATATTCTTGTTGTGTACATTATAAACTTTGATTTCAAATGTACTCCACTAGTACTTAGTAACCAAATAGTGAAATGGCACAAATAAAGTCTCCTATACTTCATTATCCAACCTTGAACCAGAGCTAAAAGAAACTACTCTCCACTATAAAGTATAGGCAATAAATAACCGTTCATTTATAATTTTTGATTGAAATGCCTCATTTTTTAAGAAGCCAAGCTAGTTCCTGACCACATTAGAAGAGAGGTCCTATAGCACCGAGTTACATTGAAAGAGCATATTGACTTGGTCCCCTTGAATCTTTTTATATTACCAATGTCATGGGAACTTGCCAAGAAAGAGTTGGCAAAAAAGATCCCATGCTTCAAAGGGATCTTGAAAATGTAGGTAAAAGAATCACATTGAGCTTTATTAATGGTCTATTTGTCACAAGGTGTTCATAAAAATCCATCTACGATATACATAAAAATAAGTTGAGTTCAAAGTAGGTACAATAGAATTTTAGAATTTTACTCTTTCAATAGAGAAGGAGGGTATCCAAAGCTTAGTGAACCACCACGGATATACATGTTGCTTCATAAATTCTAAGGTGTTGGTTTGACCCTAGAACATTGACAAAGCCCTAAAGTGGTTGATGAATGACTTCAAGCAACCAAGAAGCCTGATAGAAAGTATGTATTTCACCCATTTTTTTTTAAGAGGATAATTGGTTTGTTCTAACTTAGGTGGGCCCTTCCAAATGCGTCATAGACCCAAAACCACCATCAACATTGTGAGTACATTTCCAAAATCAATATGCACCCATGTGTAAGACACAAAGTTAGAACCTCTACCCCAAAAAACTCTAAACCTATATAACTTTTGCATAGTGTATCCAAATATGGCATTCTTGGGTGTATTGCCTTTCATTTACCAACAAAAAAATATGACAATTTCACCAGTCTATTAATAATAACCAAGTACGGTAGCAAAAATATCTTTATAAAAAATGAGATTCAAAACCTGTAGATTAAGATGTTGTAGGAGAAAATTCAATTTTGGTCATTGTGGAATGAAATTGGTTTAATATTATTGTGGGGTAGAACTTGACAAATAAACTATATCTCTCATTGCTCCAACTATAGATAAATGTTCTAATTTGCCTTTTGTTTTTTAGTGGTTCATTTTGTGTTTTTTGAATGCTCCAAGCTAATTTGTCTTCGATTCTAAATATATCCTATATAAAGGATCAAATTCAACATAATTGCATCATTTTTGTCAAAAAATGCCACTTATCGTCTTGTGATTTGTTTAGGATGTTGTAGAGCTCTTATGATGTGACCTAGAAAATTTCACATTCGGATATTCTTCTAAGTCTTTCAACACTCTTTTGTCAAAATTCACATATAATATGAAATGTAATTTTTCTAACATTATCATCAGTAGTAAATACTAAATTCAAGTGTTTTCATGGGAGATAAATAGAAGTCACTAATTCTTCTTTGTCGTTTGTTCAAAGGCCACAAGAAACTAAAGACCTACATCCACACTCACCAATCAAAGACTTAGAACATTACTAGCACTACTGTGAAATTTCAACATAGCAAAATACATGGTCACTATTTCATTGTAAGAATTTCTTATTTGTTGTGTTGGTACAACTTGTTTCTTTGTCTTCCAACCAATTCTAAGGCTTTGAGTGGCTCAAAATAAATAAAGTCTCCGTCATTGCTCATCCAATGAACCATTTGTTGAGAAAAACATAGTTTGTTCCTAGAAAAATTGTCATTTTTGCCAGGCCAAAGAGAATGATTTGGCAAGGCTAATTATTAATGATGGACTTTTCATCTCCAAAAGCACCAAGGCGGGCTTTATTTGATATTCAATTAGAGCTCTTCTAAAGTTGAATCACCAAGAGCACTATTTTTTTTTTCCTAAACCGCTATTTCAAATGTCAAGAGACCAAAAAATTGGACGAGATTATGAGCAGATTTAAGATAAACACAACCCAAATGATTTCATAATTTTTAACACTCTTGGTAATATTTTATAAACTTTCAAAGTTGAAAACTTAGGATAACCTATACCTAACACTAAACTCCGACAGGCTTGAATGAACACCCTTGAAGCACAAAATGCTTGAACTCTCATTGATTGCATCTAAAAAACTGTTGATATTGAAGCAAGACTTATTCATTTTAGCCCTTTTTTAAGGGGTTGGAGAACAGAAATGGCGCTTCTACTGTAGGTATTTCTATCTTCCTGATTGCTTGCTTCTCCGTTCTTCCCCACATTCTCTTTCATCTCTGACCCACTAACCTCGAGAGAGAAAGAGATGGCGACGGCGGAGCCTCATGGTTGCCGTTCTTCCACGCTCACATTCACCCCATTGATCTAAACAAGCACCCACAAAGGTAAGCTTACATATAATTCGAAAGCATCCCCGCTTGTTTCCGCTCCCAATTTCCACATTTCTCATGTCGATTTTGTACTTGTGCATTGCGACCAACAGCCACACATCATCATCATCATCAACATGCTGCGAAGTGGGGCTCATGTTTCAGGGTTCGTTGTTGTGGGCAGCCTCGCTCCATGGCAGAAATCCAGGTATGACTCCTCAAGTTCTTATGTTGTGCATTGCATCCTCGAGGTTTAAGGTGCGAAGCTTTTAGGGGTGCTGTGTTGTTGAAAATTGGAAACTGAAGTTCACAGGGTTTAGGGTTTGGGATTTGAGACGAGGTAAGGACATGGGTGGGAAGAGCAATTTGCAAGGTAGTACCTTCCGAGTCGTTCATAAACGGAGTTACACTGATTTATTTCCATAGTGCGTGTGACACTAATTTATGAAAGTCACATTACTTTGAATTAGTGCAGGTGGATATATAACTGCATGATACCTTTTCCACGCACGTAAAATCTGTGCTGACACTAATTTTCTAGGTGTCGCTAATTCACACACACTAATAGAACAAATCAGTGTAGTTGGGAGATCTCTCACTTCTCTACTTTAGATGGATACCAAAGGAAAGATTGGGAAGTCTGATATTCACTGTACAGAGCATGGTGCTTAGTGGGTGAACACAATGCCTATGGCAATGGTAAAATTTGATCCTCCTCCAGAATTTATAGTAGATAACGAGTTTGTAAAACCCAACCATAGTTGAAGATCAAGTCATGTTTGTCCTACCCTAAAATTTCCAGCTGTATGCAAAAAGGTTTTAACAGTTTGACTTCAGAATTCAGCATTGCATTCTGGACCCAGTGTTTTTTGTTGTGGCTAGCAAAAGCAGTTGTCACCTACTTAGTAAGCTGGTGTCGTTTTCTTTTGGTAGCCAGAAGAGAAAGCACTGCTCTTACTATTGAACCTAAGTTTGTGCACTTGAATACTAGGTGATGCATATTTTCTAAACTATATTTTTCAGTGGGTTGTAAGGTCAATTGAAAAGGTCTAACGTTATCCGTTCTAATCCTCCTCCGTGAGATTCTGACACACCAGCTTCAAAATCCTGCATTGGCAGTACGTTACTGTAGAAATTTTGAGATGGTAGTTTTAATCGGGGAATGTGTTTCTCTTCCAGGGTGTGCATTACTCAATTACAGCTTCCGAAGCAACACCAGGGGATTCAATGGCAGCAAGGAATGCAGCATTGGAGACCTTTTGCACACGAGCGCATCATTCGAACATCTGTATTGGAATCAGCCTCAGTTGTGCCATCGATTGAAGATGAATTTTCTGTCCAGAAGAAGCCATTGCTGACAGTTTCAATAATCATCCCCGTGTACAACGAGGTGGCGAGCATCAACACTTTGGTGGAGAAAGTGGGCAGCGTCATGCAAGAGCGCGGTGGACCCTATGAAGTTGTTTGTGTGGACGATGGCTCTACTGATGGTACATAATATTATATTCGTGGCTGTGGTGCAATTTCGAGGTCCAGTTTCGTCATACACCTCTTGTGGGCAAAGCATTTGACACCGAGACAGAGAGTCATAGGGTGAAGGCGCTTGCACTTACTCCAAAGTATTTTAAACTCGCTCTAAAAGTGATGTTGCCTACTTTAGGAGAGTTCTGATGTTGTTACTTTAGGGGCGTTCAATGGGGTTTGATATAGATTGTAATGCTGTATGTCGCCTAGATTATACTACAGAGGCCCAGCAGGAAGAAATCTAGCTTACTATAGGGTTTCTTCATCAAGGCTTGATTCTGTGAAGAGACTCTTGATGAAGACCTTCATAAGTCGCAAACACCCTACAGAGGGGAGCAACTAGGGTTTGTGAATGGTAGTTAGACTGGCCAAACCGTCCCTGCTTAGGATCTAATTCAAAAGGGGTCTCCTAGGGGCCGATCTCTTTGACCTTTGGTTTTTATGTGGACACCAGGGTCCTCTATACTTCAGATAGGATGTCATTGCATTCCATACTCTACTGAACTTGCCGGTCTGCTCCAGGGGTCCTCTATGCTTGCTCCGTATGCCACAATCTGATAAACTTGGTTTAGGTCTTATCATTCACAGAATTGAACGTGCCCAAAACTTCAGAAGGGGTGCCATGAACTTTTAGGATGTGCTGGCGTGTTATTCGGTTCAAATCTGGTTTTATGTTTGGTGTAATTGGCATGTTTTTTGTTGTGGATATTGCATATGAAGCCTAGCATTTGAAATGCACAGGGACGACGAGGCTGTTGAAGTCTATGGCTGCAGAGAGGGAGGACATGCGAGTGGTAGTATTTCGACGAAACTTTGGCCAGACAGCTGCCATGGCAGCAGGATTCGACATTGCGGCAGGAGAGGTCTTTGTGACTATTGATGGAGACTTGCAGAACGACCCTGAAGACATTCCTCGCCTTCTGGACGAACTAATATGTGGAAACCAAGGAGGCACACTTGTGGACACAGGAGTTGTTCGTGAAGATGGCGGATTCGACTTGGTGTGCGGGTGGCGTTGTAAACGAAAGGACAACTTTGTGACAAGAAGCTTCCCCTCTTGGGTTGCCAACATGCTCATTGGAGCTTTGACTGGGGTATGGTAACCATCCTTTGTTCTAATAGATCTAGCTGCGTTAAACCCTACCAATTGTAACGCCATTTTAGTCAGTTTCTAACATGAAACCCTGTCAATTGTAACAAGGCTTGATTTTCTAGAATACCTCTGGAGGATAGATTTTTAGTACCTTTATCTCTCTCAATAAGCATACCAAAATGACTCCTTGTATCTGAGCTTGAATGAGTATTTTTGAATTGCTGGTTTGCTAGTAGTGATCTTAATCAAATGATCATAGCTATTGGTATACTAGATCAAGACGTCAGGTTTCCCAGGGACTTTGAATGAGTACTTATTCGTCATCGAAATAGTGGTAAAGGGCAGTAAAGTCCCTTGAAATATTTAAGATTAGCAATGGGTTGATTTCCCGGAGTTGTGTAGGAGTTCATTCTGGTGATTTTGTCTCTTTGGTGACACAAGCCACTTCAGTGGGATGCATGCAGGTGAAGCTACATGATTATGGCTGCAGTCTAAAGGCATACCGTGCCTCGCTTCTTCCGGGCATCCGTCTCTTCGGTGAAATGCATCGTTTCATTCCTGCACTGGCTGCCATGGAAGGAGCTGCAATCTCTGAAATTAAGGTAAGTATTGCTTTCATCTGAAAACTCTTTAGTTGGATGGTTGTGGTCATTTACTTAACCCCTAAGCGCTCAACCAGCGACTGAGTGGATGATGAATGTTCTGAAATGTGCACTTCATCCAATTAATATCTGTTGAGGAAGCTTCAAGAAAAATCATGTAAATATATCAGTAGAAAGAAGAATGAATGCTTTATATATCTTGGAGGATTATCAATGAATTGTTTATAAATTTTCCAAAGTAAATGGTGTAGCCCTAGTGCATTTTCAATAATATAATGGTGTTGAGACAGATAGTTCTAAACTCTAGGTGCACAATTCAGGTAACTACACCTTATTGCGACCCTTATCCAAAAGCAATCCCGATGGGTTCTTGCAGTAAATGTAAAGTCTGAACAAAAGAGCCTAGTGCTGCTGATTTTGGCTTCACCTTTATATTCAGCACTTTAAAAATTCTGAGTTTATTCATACAATGTCCAAAAATTACATGCTAAGGCTTTGGAATCGTCTTTCAATTTCAGACAAGAGCGAACAATTAAAGGTAGTTTAATTTTAGGAATGCCTTTTGAGGCACTTTCAGGTTTGCATTCCTTATGTATGTTTACATTGTGTTAAATTTGTTTATGATATGATTACTTACGTTTAATAAGTAATGACAGCAAAGTTGTCCGTTTTCACAGGTTCGTCATCACCCACGAAGACGGGGTAAATCCAAGTATGGGCTGGGCCGTATTCTCCGAGTGCTGATGGATCTGACCACGATAGTTTTCTTTCAACGGTTCCGAGATAAGCCCATGCATTTGATAGGACTTCTCGGTGGCTTGTGTGTAATGGGGTCTATTGTGGCAGCAGTGCACTCAACTTGGTCACTTACAAATATGGCCCAGATTTGGGGATATGGGATGGCGATTTCAATAGCAAGGCCTGGATTTGTGCTCTCCTTGCATCTTCTCATCATGGGTTTCCAGGTACCTGGTTTATACAAAAATGCATTTTCTTAACCCCAAGCTAAAATTATAAGTCCACTTTGGAAGCTAATAGTTGATTATAGCAATTTTCCAAACTTGTTTCTTTGGGTCTTCTTCCTACAGGATTTAACTTTAACTCTCATAGATATGGAAGCAGACTCTTTTTTGACCGTTTGGACACTTCGGGGATTAACGAAATAGGCTGCTTTCTGATTCAGCTTATAATCTGATTTTATTTACTTTGCCAAATATCTTTTAAATTTTAAATTTTGACACAAATGGGAATTATAATCTGGTAATGACATTGGTGGTGCAGCTGGTATGCTTGGGGCTATTGGCAGAGGTGTGTGTGCGAACTTATTTTGAGTCTCAACCCCGACCTCTCTATCGCATACGAGAAGTGGTCATCTCCGCATCAAATTGACAAGATGTGTAGAATACTTTGGAGCATATTCAAAATTCTATTTTACATCATTTATTGAAACAGCGTATGTGCATCCATACCATTGCTGACCACTTATTTTTCATTGTAGACCTGGACTGTGTTTGACAGTAACTGCACTTGCCTGCAATAGTTAGCTGAATACCAACACTTTCATTTTTGAACTGAGGATCTGTGCTGAGAATGAAGATGTCAGAGGATGAATGTATCCAAGATTACCCCAATTCTTCTGAAATATCAGGGCTGGTTTACACCAAGGGTCCTCTTGAATTATCAAAGGTGGGATTGGTGGAGAGATTGGCGTGGTCCAAGTTGGGTTTACACTTTGGCCCATGCCATTTTTCATATATGAGAAGTCTACTTGGAATCCTACATGGCCAAAGCAGATAATGTTTTTGCCGGTTTCTATGAGCTTTTTCTTGACCACCTCTTTGAGGTAGGCCTAATTGATTTCTAGGAGACCATGGCATGCTAGAACCTCACATCCATAGATTTGTCTATTTAATTGATCTTTCAGTTGACAATGTCAGACTCAATAATAAATAGATATGGCTTAGCTATGGTCTCTCTTGGGTTTATACCAAGACCATGCAAATTGCCATTATTATTGTCTATCTGGAGTTCTTGCTTTGCATGGTCATATAACTCACATCTAACAAAGTGGGATACTTTGGAATGCTTTTGGTCTTTGGTCTGGCCTTGGTGGAAACCGGCCCTTTGATGGCTTAAGGTGTTAGCAACTCCTTTCAAGAATGTTACACCTTTTGTGTTTGCTTTACATGTATTTTACAAACCTGAGAAAAAAATCTTGTATCGTTGGTTTTATCATTGCTTGTTGTCTGTATGTGTGATTGTACATATTGGGTGCCTTTGCTTGTCTACTAAAAACTTGTATGCTCATATTGGACAATGTTCTTATGAAATTCATGAGCTCTTTTAACTCTAGAATGTTGGATTGGTCATCGTGGAAATCATCCTTTTTGGTACCGTGAGAATCATTTGTTTAAAAAACCCAAAAGCACTCATTGGAGGTCAAATTATTGTAACCAATGACAATAGTTTGACCTCCCCTTTTCACACTAAATTCCAAAGATGAACATCTGTACTTTTGTCTTCTATAAAGAGGTTTTCTGCCATCCATGACATTTTAGGTTGTTGCATCATAATAAGACTAAACAAAAACACTCAATGTGAGTTCATTAAGTGTGGAATAAAAAGATAGTGGATGAAATCCACCCGATCGTTAGCATTTATCCTCAGTGTTGCTTAATCCATAAATGTCCACGGCACCATATTTAGATGTTGACTAAATTTTGAAGTTATATAAATCTTACCAAAGTACTCCTCTGCCCCCAAATAATTCCATGGTTTGAGAAATTAAACTAATTAAAATAAGTTCAGATTTTGTCAATAGCAACAATACGTGTACTTACAAGTTATATTATAGTACCATGTGCTTGCAGCATGTGTACCGTTACAATACCATACTGTAAAAAATTGTTATCTATGTTGTTGTTTTTTCTAATGCAATTCTAATTTGACCTTATTTTAACTAGTTTTCACAAACTACAAAACTATTTTGGGACAAAGTGATATGTTTAAAAGTTTTAAAAAGTTGAATACCCTTTGAAATCTATTTTAAGCATCAAAATTTCAATTTTGAAAAAAATTATTAATGATTTTTCTATTGAAAATTTTATGTTAGGGCTTTGATTACAAATCTTGATTTTATAATGTTACAAAATGACTTTAGAAATGAGCCTCAAGTGCACAGAATTTTGAAGGAAAAATTACATTGGAAATTCATTTAAAAAAATAAAAAAGTAGATTTTGAAAGTAATAAATCAATCATAATTATGCATGTTATTTTCTTTAGCCTCATATTTATTTTATGACCTCCATTTTAGATTTGACACTTAAAAAGGGATTGAAAGACTTCAAATCACTTTCACAGTTTTCACCTTCTTCATCAAATATTATAATCTTTCAATCCATAAGTGATGTTATTATATTATCTTTTCTTATGTGACCATATAAACTCAAACTTTGATAAGAATAATTAATACTTGAATACTTTTCTAAGTTTTGAGCACATTCAAAGAAGCTCAAAAAAGGCCATAGGCGTTTAGGAGTTAATTTTATATAAATAATATTGAGGTGCAATTGTCACTAAAATTTAAAAAATATATAAAGTAATGTCACTAACTAAAGGAGCTGATTCATATATTTGAATGATTGATATCAATTGATTGATGATTGATTTAATAGTGTTTTTTGAGTTTGATATCGTATATATGAAAATTTTAACTTGAACTCATGAAAAACTCTCCTAGGTTTGGAAACCAAGCCAAAACAATCATCTTTTATTTGTTTCTTTCCGTGTAGCACTACCTTGCTTTTCACATCAAGCCATATTCAAACTTCTCCCATGTAAATTATGGGCATCCAAAATTATTTGTTGACATAAATGTCTTCAATATAGTTTATTAGGCAGTTTGGGATACTCATCATATCTCAGCTTTTATCATGCAAAATTTCTTTTTTAATGAAGTACCTTTTAATTACAAAATGTAGGCTATATTTCTTCAAATGAAAATGAACTCTATAGAATCCCATATAAACCCCTAAAATTCCATGACTATGATTTTTCCTAAGACTATTAGTTCTTGTACAAAGAACAAGAATGAAAAAAAGTGTTTTGTTGCATATTTAATCATTTTGTACTACATTGGACTAGTATGAGAGTTTTTTTGAAACCATCACACTACCAACAATTGTCAAAATACATTAAACAAGATCAATAACATTGCAATGCAATACAAAACATACATACTACTTTACAAAAAAAAACTTGAAAATAATCAACCAGTTCCCATTAACTACCCTTGACCCTAACTTCATAATATAAAGTCAACAACTTCTAAACTTAAACCACTAAAACTAATGTTCCATATATAGTAGAACCTCTCTTAGTGCATAGTGTTGGGACTAGTATGCAATAAAAGAGGTTTTATGCATTTGTATAGTGGTAGTAATGGCACATGACTAACATGGCTTTTAATTGTACTACTTTCCAAATTAAATACTTAAAATTGGTCCCACCCACAAACCTCTCCTACTGCATATTATGCACTAAGACAGTATGCAATAAGAGAGGTTCTACTGTATAATGGATTTTTATCAACATCCAAATTGACTTGCTAAATCTCCAAACAATTTCCAACTGGCATCAATTATTGAAAATAAAATAAAATAGAAAATTGATTAACAAGCTCAAACTATGGACTAGTAAACTATTGACTGTCTAGTGTCACAAAATGTGATGCTTTTATGTCTCAATACTTTCACCAAAGCTAACAATTCAATAGAAAATACAAGGATTCAAACCTTAGACCACCATATTACTAAATCCTATAGTATTGGCAATCACGTCTGGCAATGGTCCCAACATTACTACAACATCTACCATACTTAAGAAAATCAATATACATAATTCCATTACAATTTGTCATACATTAATTTGCCTCAACTTCTTCTCATTTTATAACCCCTATTTGCTCTTTCATTCCTTTTATGTTATTGGATATTAGAGTCTCTATGCTAACAAAGATATATAGTTTTGGTGTCACTTGCTTTACCTTGACTAATTGGATATAGTCTTACCCTTTAGGACACAAGATGAAGAGCCTCTTAATTTATGCCAATCTCAAAAAGAGATTGAAGTCTTTTCTCTCTTTTTTGGAAGAATTCTTATAAACTTTGACCACAATCATGGATGCATGATATTAAGTTTTAACCAAAGATTGGGGGTGCTTTTTAAGGGAAATTGTCAAAAACTGCCATTTTGTTGTGTATTGACCAAAATTGAATATAATTTTTTTTCCTAAATGTCAACCTTATAAAAGTATTGTAACTATTGTGAAAAATGTGTGGAACAATGTGAGGAAGATATTCAAGCCCATTTGAACTCGTGAATTGAAAGATTATTATGTTTGAGATAGAAAAAAATTATTTTCAATCCTACAAGACAAAGTTAGCAAACTTTGAGCCCTTGTGGAGTTCCAATTTTGCTCTACACAAAATTAGAACTTTGAATCATAGGCATTAAATCTTGCTTGGTACATGCAAGCAAAATTTTAGAACCAAATAAGGGGTCTACTTTCCTCTAAATCCTTATAATCCAAAGAAGTCAAGTTAATTGGCAATAAACTTATCACTTTTTATTATTTCTTTTGCAATGAAGAAATTTTTAGTTTAAAATCCAAATAGTAAAAACTTAGAGACAACCATTGAATTATGAGGAAACTTTCAAAAACTTTGAGAGTGCAAATTGTAGAATAATAGCATTTGCAATTGAAGGAAATGTTTTTTTTTCCAAACTTGCCTGATAGGATTAGTAAAGCTTGGATTCCTCTTAGAATGAAATTTTTGCATGAAATGTAATTTTTTAGAAACTACATACCATATAATGCTTATTACATACATGCACATTCTAGAAGTAGATGAGAAATTTAGCAAAAGATGTCCAAATTGCTCAAATTGCCCAGATCTTTGGAGGCAATATAACTTTTGATCCAAACATCCAATTGGAATTTTTTCTTAACTCCGACAAAAGGGATACATCATAAATGTCCACACCTTAGGTCAGAATTTTGGCAACATTTGAGAACTTTTGAGAAAATTGACCCTGCATAAGTTTCCAAGTGTTTGTTGAATAAACATGTGGCCCATTCGAGATTAAGGTACTAAGACAATTTCTTTTTCTAAATTTCCATTTAAGGTTATTGACATTGAATTCACTTAACTAAAAATATTTGCATTATTAGATGCTAAATTAATTTTTTTTAATATAGAAAATTGATTTGAAAATCTAGGATAATAAATCCAAAAGCAAACTTGATTTTCATTCTTTAAAAAAAATTTAAATAGAAGCAAGCACAAGATGGAAAAATAGCTACATCATTAATAGCTCAAATATAGAATTGAAATACATCAATCTTGTTTTGAAAACAAAAAAATATCAATTCTTATAGTGAATTTGTTTAGGAATCTATCCAAACTTTTGTTTTTCCTACAAAAAGACTTTTGTTCTTCACAAATTATAATACCTTTAGTTAGTGGAAATTCAAAAGTTCTAATCTACTTTTTTTAGGCATGTTATTATTCATTTGTATGACTTGAGTAATAATGTAGTTGAAACTTATAGTACTTCTTGAATTTATTCTACATATATTTAAATAAATGTAAGAATCTCATAATTGTTGAGTGCTATGCCTTTTATTAGCATTTTGTTGTAGAAATCCTTTTGACTTGCTTAATAATGTAATGAAAATGTTCTCAAATTTATTGACAATAATTATACTTCTATAAAAAAGTCACACTATTGTTTACATATTCTATAATATAATATTAATCCCTCTTTTATAATACATAGGGCGGACATTTTTAGAGGTCTTACTCAAAAATACTAGCGTAGACATTCTATTCACCATTCAATCAAAAATCTCGCATGAACCTAATCACAAAGTGTTCCAAATATGACCAATGTTTTTTCTATTGTTCACTAATTCCTTCATTGTCCTCATAACATTAAAGAATATATGGAGGGATGAAATTCTATTTGTCCCAATTTGAAAGATTTAGCAGAATTTTGCCAGTAGAATAAACATTGAATATGACATAAAAACAATCTTTGTTAGATGTTTTCAACTTCATACTTGGCACAGCATGATTGAAAAGTACTACTCCCTCTATCTCAAAATAATACTAGTGTTTGACCTTTGTAAAATATAAAAAAACACCAATATTATTTTGAGACAAGGGAAGTAGTACTTTTAGTGGATGGTTTTGGAACTTTTTGAAGGTGCCTCATATAGAATACTTTAAAGTTTTGTCAAGTCTAGACTTTGGAAAAAACTCTCTCCTCCATCATCCGCCCCCCCCCCTCCCAAATTATAGTTTATAATTTCATTTGTCTACAAGTAATATATATCCTATAATTATAATTCTTACTATATCTATGCACATCAGCTTAACTCTTAACCCTTAAACACCGAAGCGGACGCTTTGCAGCCCAAGAATGGGTTTGACCTCCTTTGAGCACTTTTGTTGTTTTCAAAGTAGATGATGTCATACAATGCCAAAAAGGATGATTTCCATGGTCACTAGTCTGGCGTTCAAGGGTTAAAGGACAAACAAGTGACCCTCAAAATCAACCCTTTTCATTACCGTATGAATCATTGGCTTAAAAATTGCAAAAGCACTAATTGGAAGTCAAACTAATGTAGAAGGTTTCTCTCATATCACAAAAAAATTCCGAAGATGAATAAGTTAGTTGAACTTTTGTCCTACTAGATGAATTCCTTGTCATCCATCAGACGCCAAACGTCCGTGTCGACGTTCAAGGGTTAAGTGAACAATTTTAGATCTTTCTACCTAATGCTAGGTCACTGCTCCACTTCTCATCATTTCCTCATCGCAAATCTACGAATACCTCCCGGAATTTGATGCGACGAGGAACTCACACGTGTCGACCTGCAACATCGACCTGCACTTGATGGCCAAACCGCTAAAGAATGACTTCGAAAAAGGCGGTCTGTGAGAATCTGCAAGAATTTTCACGTTTTCGAATATTCTTGAATCCTCACTCTTACAACAAGCCTCGACCAACAGAACCCACCCAAATTTTCACGACATTTTCTCCACGAGAGGCGACGAAGTGAGTTCGCAACATCAGAAGAATTTCGAAGCAGGTTTCAAGTGCAGGTACCTGAAGAAATTCGGAGTTTGTTGATCACTTGCATTGTGTTGTTGTATTCTGTGGGTGACCATCTGCGCATTGCGATGTTGGTGATGTGTTAATCTTGGCGATTTTCGGACATTAGTTAGGGTTTAGGAAAACTGGAAGTTTTTAGGGATTGCATTGATAATCGGTTTTATTTTGCATTTGTAGGTTGAAATTCTGTTGACGGAATACCCAACTTTGAGGTTGCGTCATGGAAGGAGCTCAGCAGCAAAGAAGGATGGCTACAATAGCTCGCCATCTTTCGGACTCCACGTCGTTGCATGCTTTGGTGAGCCTCTCTTATTGCTATGATTTGTGAGCTTTGTTTGTAATTCACATTTCATGGCTTTAACACTCTTAAATTTTTTGTTTAAAATATTAGTTGCATTTTTTATTCAGAGTCTCTCACATGTAGTGTGTTGTGTTATTATAAACAGTTGCTGAAGTTGGTCACTGGATAATTCAATGTAGGCTTATAATCTCTAGTAGGAGGTATCCTTGAAAACATTGCCACTTTAAATCTTGCCAATTGTAACATAAAGTTTTGGTCGTTTCCAATATGAGCTAGGGCTATGTAGATTAATTGTTTCTTAGAATTCCTCGAGGAGTGACTTTTCTAGTAATGAGTATAATGTAATGTGACTTGGTTTGGTCTTTTAGGCTTATGAACATCATCGCAAACCTGAAGATAAAATACCTGTGGTAATTGGAGGGATGGTTCTGGACATTCAAGCAACACCCACAGGAGGGCGGCTCCTTCGAGGAAGCACCACGCCTGGCGAAGTAATCCCTTCCTTCTCATGACTTTGTTGTAAGTTCCTATTTGTTGCCAACTCCGTGATGTGTCCAGTCATTTAGGTCAATCCTTGTTACGAACGAATCGACACCACAAGTTTAGGAGTACTTCGTAATATACATGTCCTTGTCTTTGAATGGTGCAGGTGAGCTATGCTAGAGGAGGAGTGGCAAGGAATGTTGCGGAAAGTATGGCTCTTCTTGGAACACATCCGTTTCTTATAAGTGTGGTTGGTGACGATGTTGCTGGTATGAGTTTCAACTTTAGTGAACTCTTTGGATTGCTAAGGGGCTTACCCATTTTGAATGCTGGTAGTTTTCAAGTTTTCAAGCGTTTTGCTTTTGTTTTTCCGTTTGTCTTGTTTGATGTCCTCCACTTCTCTGAGTCATCTTTGAGGATGTTTGCTCTCACGTACATTGTTAAATAATTTTGGTCTTTGCTATCTGCAGGGGAAGATATGTTGAGCCACTGGAAATCACTTGGGCTCTCTATAGAAGGTAAGGAATTATGCAACCAATTCTGCAAGTTTGATTTCTTCATAAGTTAGTTTTGAGACGACCTGACGATTGAAGTAGATTTGTCGTAAGGTTAGAGGAGCCTAGAACCTTTTGGGACCTGATCTAGTCTCCTATTCTGACCCTGTTACCAACAGCAACTCATCTATTCATATTCTTCGTTGGAATTATTAGCACGGGATGTAAGTATAGCTGTCTGCTACATGTGCTTTTAGGTCTGGTTTCCGAAACTCGCTGGGGAAGCTGAGATAACTCGCTATTGTACATGTTGTGAGACTTTTGGATATGAATACCCTGCTGAAATTAGTGTCGCAGGAATCCGCAGGTGTAAAGGAACCACAACTCCGGTGGTGTCAGCTGTCTTTGACAAGCAAGGCGAGCTAGCTGCTGCTGTTGCAGACACCTGTGCTATTGTAATTCCTTGCCATGATCCTTTTTAGTTCTGGCAATTTTTGGGGGACTCATGAGCTTTGTGATTTTTTGTTCAGAAGTTACCACATGCAGTCAATCATGCCCTAGGATACTAGAAATGCAGATGTGTGCAGCTAAAGTGTTGGGCTTGACATCATCTCCAAGATCCTCTTGAGAGACGCTATATGTATTCAATTTGGATTTCTAACGCATTTTGGTGTGTTTGTCCACGAGGTCAGGAAGAGCACTTAACAACTGAATGGATCAAAAAGTTTGAGGACGTCATAAAACGAGCACCAGTTATCTTGCTTGATGCCAATCTGCTGTCTCCTGCAATGGAAGCTGCCTGCAATTGTAAGTTTCTGACATTTTGTTGTTCCATTATTTGTAAAGCACTAGAGAGACCTTCCTCCCATATAACGCTGAAAACTGCGTCAATGGCACTGCCATTAGCAGGTTGAACATGGCTGCGTTTTCTTCTAGTGAAATCCATGTTCCACTTTGAAGATTTTTGGGGAAAATTAATTATGTAAATCTTGCAAGATGGCTGCTTTTACATCATGCCTTGAATCTCTGTTTGGATTGCTGTAATCAGTGGCGAAGGGGGCAAATGTACCAATCTTGTTCGAGCCTGTATCCGTAGCAAAGAGCGTTAGAGCATCTAAGTTTCTAAATATGGTGAGTGATTTTTTCTTCATTGACGATCCTTGAATGTTGGTCTGACTGCATGGCTTCACCAAATTATTCACCTCATTGTTAATCTGTGTATTAGGAACCTTTGGAACATATAACGGTCGCTTTTGAATTATTTATCATTACCTTCCTACCTCGCCAGATCTGTCTGGGGAAGTAATCCCAATTCCAGAAATCATATAATAACTATGTTATTAGGTGAAAACTAGGACTTTTTAATCAATGTCCTCCTTTTTCGATTCCTATATCTCTCATTATATACCTCCGATGTTTGAGTTGATTAGAAGTTTGAGTTCCTAGGGTTTCAAGTAGTCTAGATAGATTAGGTTATACTTATTGAATTATCAATTACACTTCTTTCGAGGAGATCAAGTAAAGCAATAAATGAAAACGAGTGTTGGACTTAAAGATTTTCCAATTATGTTTACATGAATTCTGATTGTTTTAAATACCGTACTTGAGTTGTTTGTTGCAGATAACGTATACCTCGCCTAATGAGGCGGAGCTAGTTGCTATGGCTGAATCTTTGTACCCTGATCGCAAACAAGAAGAAAAACTGATTGACGATGAGGTTCGCGCTGATAGAAAACTGTCAGAGCCATCTGCTTCGCTTTGGCGGATGCGACACTGCATTCGAACTTTGCTAGACACTGGCTTAGATTATATCATTCTCACCATGGGAAGCTATGGAGCAGTGCTGTGCTCATTATCGTCCACCGTCTCTCAAAACATTCGGTGAGGTTAAATGGCTTTTTAGCTCATTGTGCCCTGCCACGTGTTGCTTTGCTTTTGTTCAATAATAGCTATAAACGAAGTTTTAGATCTGTTTATTAACGGAAACCAATAGTATCACTGTGACCATGTGGAAGATTCTCTCTATACTGTTGTCTAAGACATCTTGCTACAATCTAATATTACTTTATACCCTATTGTGTTAATTGAAGAGGTTAGACTTGTATTAGGAAGACGAGAAATATTTCAAGTTTTTTCTCATGCATTTGGTTCCCTTGTGGTTATCGTAATTTGGCTTCCACTCATATTAATCTTTTCGTCTATCTTCGGAGCAGAAAGTTGGAGAAGAACTCTCCTCCTAGTAATATCAAAAATGATTCAGGAATTAGTTTCCTTCACTTTCCTGCGCTACCTGCTTCCATTTCCAACTTGAGCGGAGCCGGTGACTGTTTAGTAGCAGGAACAATGGTAGCTCTCACTTCAAGTGAAGACATTTCTAGTGCGTTGGCTTATGGTGTTTCTGCATCCAAGTGGGCGGTTGAATCAGGCTCCAATGTATCACCAAATTTGGATCGTCATTTAGTTTCAGGCAAGTCTCTTCCTTCACTTATCCTAAAATCTGTTGTCTAGATTTGTCCAGATATTCAAATTTTCTCTTCGAACTTACTGTTGTTTATGCTTCTCGATATGATGAAATTTTTGGCAGTCAATTCATGGCAATAGAAATAACCAACCATGATAAGCTCGCAACAGCATACTGGCCAGGTAATCTATTTATGACATAGATGTGTACTGTGCTTAGGAATCAAGGCACTACTGGAAAATCATTAGTCGTTAATGCTCAGAGTTCAGAGTATGGGTACCATAGTCACTTGTGAGGTTTTAAACACTCTAGTTCCCTTATTTCTGACTCTGGATTTGTGATGGTACATTGAATTTGCAGATGGTGCAAAGAAGGTAACGTCGATGGCTCAACAATTAGTGATCTGACGTTGTGCTCCTACAAGCGGTCTACGGTGCGGTAACACAAGGGGACTTGGATTGTGCTATATTCCTAGGACTTTGTTGAAATTTACTTCCAAAGAAATGGGAGGCATGTTGATTATAACAAATGATTAATTTGCAAAAAACTGATTAGATCTGTGTATTGTCATTTAAATTAAAACATTCATAAAAAAAATAAAAAATATATATATATAACTCATATGCGAACTCTACTTATAGTGCGGAATTGGTTTTTGAAATGTTGTTTTTAGCCTTAATCTAGAATATATTGTCCAATAAAAAGATCATTTTGGGATGGAGAGAGTAGTCAGTGTTAAAGTCATTATGAATTGGATTAGGCATGTATTAACCCCTAATGACCCAATTAACCATTTTTTGGTCATTGCCCTTCTTTTTCGAGCTTCTTGTTCTCAAATTTTGTTTAAAAAAGTTATTTCTAAAAAATAGACTGTGTTATGGTAATAATGGTTTCATCAAATTCCAAGCTAAACTCTACCTAGTGCAGTTTTTTTCAAATTTAGTGGTGTAATGTAGTTCACAAATCATTTTTTGGGTTCAATTTGGACATAGATTGAAAAATCAACTAATCAATGCAATTCTTGCCCGCTTCAAAAAGAACAGATCCAAAGAGTTCAAGGAGAAGACTAGTGTGCCCATTTTTGTTTTTCTTACAAATACTACTCTCATCTCAGTGACCACCGTACATTGCAAGCATTGCAGTGACCACCATGCACTACAAGCAAAATGGGTGCTTTAAGTATAGTCCTAGTAGTATAGTCCTATAAATAATGACCTTTTTAGGAGATTTTCAATAAAATTTTACTAGAAATACATGTGGTTTTAATAAAATTTTACTAAATATCTTCTAAAAAGAGCATTACTTATAGGTCTATACTACTATTGTATTTAAAATACTCCTTTATCTTGCAGTGACTATGAATTGAAAAATGCTTGGAAAGTTGTGAAATTCTTAGATGAGCATTTTCAACTCTCTAGTCTTTCACTAAATACAAAAGGTCATCATTTCAAACATTCTCACCAAGACATGCTCCTTCAAAGTGCGCTATCATGTTTTCTATTCATTTGATCCAAATAAGACTTCAAACTTTAATATCTACTAAAATGTGCAGTCAAATAATCTGAATTTTTTTGAAGTGTTTACTCTCAGTGTGAAATATAAGATCATATGGTTACATTCTATATTATCTCATGAAAAATGAGCAAACCAATTGCTCAATATCTTGAAAATTTGGGCCCATTTTGAAAGTACACCACCCTTAGGTCATTAGGGGTTAAGTTGGAGTTGGTATAAATCCTACAATATCTATTTCTGACAAGCATGTCTACGAACCTTCCTATATATTTTAAAAAAATCACATGCAGTTCCTAAAATTTGACATAGTATCCAAATACATATGACCATCCAACCAACAAGCGGCATCAAAATGGAATAGTTCAAAATTTATTTTTTCATATTGTAATATTTCTCTTTATTGCTTATCTACTATTGAAATTTATTCTTACATTTTCTTGATAGCTATAGATCATACTGCACTAGTCATTTTGCCTATAATGGGATAGTTTACCTTATATAGTTCACGTTTGATGTATAGCCTTTGTTGCATTAGAAGAGATTGGAGGGCATTGGAGGGTTGTTTCAGGCCCGTTCCCAGATCTGGCCAGATTTGTAAACAGTCGGTACGGGTTGTCATAATTTTCTTTTTTCAAAAAAAAAAAAAAAAAAAGAATTTCTCCCAAATATCCTTTTAGGCCAAATTTTATTTTTTTATTTTTTATTTTCCAAAAATGACGTGGCACTTGCGCGACCACATCAGCCAGCAGCTTTCTTGCGTGGGAACGCTGCGGGAACGCAAGATAACTCACGGACTTGTGGAGGCCTCAAATCTCTTCTAATGTTTTCACAACTACAATGACTTTTACTAACTTCTCCTCTGGACTAGATTTTCTATTTTTTGTGACAATATCTTGAGAGTCAATATTACCAACCAAAATATGTCTAAAACTGATAAAATTTTCAAACTACAGTCTCCATTCTTGTGGGCTTTCAATATTGTAGTATTAAGAATAATTCTATCAATTCTATCACTAGTATAATCGGTGAGGCATTGTTTATGAGGACTAATACCTATTAGTGTCATGGTTTTAAAGACCTATATTTGCAATTGCAAAAAAACATTCTTTTATGATTTTAAAATTGTTTCTATTTTTGATTATTTGATTTTTTTTTCTTTAAAAACAACTACCCTACAAAATTCAATATCTTATGCCTCATAGGGTCAAATTTTACACAACGTTCGATGTGCATACCTTATGAGTTGTTTAGTAGTACAAAAAATCTCTAAGACAAACATTATCTATTTGTCTTTGTCATTTTTGTTACAACATTTAGAATAATTGTCTTCAGTTCTACTTAAGACTCATTTCTACATTTATGACACTACTCAAATTCAATCCTTGTTTATATGATTTTTCATCATAAACATAAAAATAAAATTTGAAAATACTTGGTATGAGAAGGCTTGTTCAATGGTGGTTAGGGAATTTGTATGTAATTACATGATATATCAACAATTCAAATTTAGTTTTGCATTCATTAGGAGAATATTTCAAGAATTTGATATTAGGATATAATTCAAGTGATTAAAGGATAATCATTTATGAACCACAAGTTATATTTAGTGTTTGATTATAAATAAGTTGCATCCACATACTAATACACTAATTTATAAATTTGTAGTTTCTAAATTATCCACTTTGGAATTCATAGAAACTACTATAAACTACTATAAACTACTCATTTTTATTTGAATTGTTCATTTGCATTTTTTTGTACTATAATTTTTCATTCTACAAAAAAAAATGAATCAATTTTAGCATATTATCTAAGGTATTGGAGGTACTGGAGAAGTTGTGAATCAATGTATTAGTCTTTGGATGCAAATACAAAAGTAGAAGTGAAGTAATTGCAATAATTTAGCTTTTTTTAATACTTGGAATTATAGTGTGCATTCTATGGCACTTTCAATGACCGTGATTTGGTTTTGTTGCTTGTATATGGTACAAATACATACACAATACACATACACGTATACATAGGCCTCCATCTAAGAATAATGTTAGTTAAATTATCATTGGATATGTTAGTTTAATTTTGATATAATAAAATGAATATACTCACATAAGCTTCATCTCCTGCAACATGTGTAAAGGCTAAGATCTAATCTACAATCAAGATGCAACCAATGAGATGCTATACTATCTTATAGTTGTTCTACAATTGGTAAATGCATAGCATATACTTTACTCCATTTATTCACAATTGAGCAATTAGAGGCTTCAACATATTGTTGTTGGACCTATACTTGTATATATGCAAATATATAAGCATGATAAAGACAAAGTATAATACACTTTAGGGATTATTTAGTGGAAATAGAAAAACACAACAATAACCTTTCAATAGAAGCTCATATAAGCATAAAAACAGAGTTGTCATATTAGACAGAATCGGACGAATCGGACGGAATCAGGGTTGATTGGCCGCAAACTTTGGAGGCCAATAACTTTTGCAAAAATTATCCAAATTGGACATATGAGATGTTTTTCGGCATCTACAAAAATTAATTTTGGTTTTGGGGGACAAATCAAGTGTTTCATTTATTTATATTTGATTTGTGGGGGGTAGTTAACCCCTAAATGCCCAAGGCTTGTTTTGAGCCTCTAGGAATTTGCTCTAATTTTATAAAAAGTCAACATTTTAATAAGTTGTGCCAATTTCTTTTGAGTTGTAACCATACGAGTTCAAACTAGATATGTGAAAGATCACATAGAAAAAGAAAACTCAACAATATTGCTTATGAATCAAAAGATTATAAAATTTGACTATGAGGGTGTTAAAATCATGAAAATCTTTCAGTTCTCTTATTGCGTATTATATCTAAATATTGGTCACCAAAAAATATGAGATTAAAGGGCCTAACATGTATATCCCCAATCAATTTATGGCTTCTCAAAATCTACTCTACAATTTTTTTAAATGAGTTTCTAATGTGATTTTTCTTCCAAGATCTAGTGTACTTGAGGCTCATTTTCAAGAGCCCGTAACACTACGGGAAGTCAAGATTGCAATGGGTACCCTTGCACAAAATCTTGAATAGAAAAATTGTAATCAATCATTTTCAAAATTGAATTTTTGATGCTAAAACTAGACTTCAAAAAAAATTTTACAAAAATATGAACTATAAAAAATAGCAACTTGGTTAAGTTTTATTTAACTTCAAAGTATTGTCAACACCAAAATTTGGTGCCTCCGGCATTTAGGGGTTAACCAACCCCTAAATACTTGGCTAATTATTGTGGAAATCATACTTTTTGGTGTTGTGTGACATCATTGACTTTAAAGTAAAGTAAAGTAAAGTAAAGTACTGATTGGAGTTCAAACTATTGTGCAAGATCTTGCACAAAATTCTAAGGATGAACAATTACACTTCTATCCTGCATAGAAAGATTTTTTGTCATTCAGCGACCAAAAAACGACCATGGCATTATTTAAGGGTTAATTTCTAAGAACATACTCGTGATTCACGTTGGCCTGCTAAGAAAATGACCAAATCTCCTTCCTTTTTGAGCTATCATCATATGCTAGATTATATGATGATTGAGTGGTCGTACATGAAAAAAATGCTCAAAATAAAGAGTTCCACACTTGAATGCTCAATCTTGCGTATATCTGTCTACTTTTCACTCTGCCTATCGAAATAAAATAAAACAAATCCCAAAGTATTCCAAAGCGGAAAAAAGAAAAAAGAAAAAGAAAAATTGCATAGAAGTACCAGTGAGCACCACCTCAACTGAAGTCAAGTCCAGATCGACGTGCCCCTGATCAATCAGCTCAATCATCAATTCTCCCGTTCCCAAATCATTGCCAAGCACACCAGATCACTGATTCCCATGCTTCCACCGTTGGACACCACCACCATGTCCAGATGCACAACCAGTCGACTGCAAACTACTGCAGAACTAACAATGGAAGACGCACCTACAGCACTAATTGCAATCTTCGGTACTTGCAATTGAAGAATTTTAGAGAGAATTGGACTTTGTGAAAAGTTTTAGCAATTGATGCAGCAGAAATGTTTTTGGAAAGAATTGGCGAGCTTGTGAGGTTTTAGCAATTGTTGCAGAAGAGAGTCACGACGTGGAGTTTCTTAGCTTTCGATCAGGATCGATGGAGGGGCGGCGTGGGATGAACCGAGGGATGCAGACGATGCTGTTCATGTTGGCGATGGTGGCCAGTATGGCAGTGGTGCTGCTTTGGGAAGTTTCTCCTTTTGCTCCCAACGCCAGCCATGGCGTCGTCCTCGAGTCGCCGATTCAGAGCTTCGCTGGTATGTATGTCTGTTCTCTGAAACAATTGCACCTTCAAGCTTCAGATCCTTTTTCTGTGAATGTTTGGGACAGAAAAGGACCGAAGCAGAATTCTACTTTTTAGAGGTATAATCCTTAGATTCTACACTTTTCCGAATTGTGATTGAAGGTTCCACCACAAAATTACTATGCTTGCCAACACCAATTCAAGGCGTGAACCATTAATTCACCCCTGCTTTTTCAATCTAACAAGGTCTGCAACTGTAACTAGCTCGAAAGAGTATATAACTTGGTCGACAAGTAATAATCGTTCATGGTAATTCTCATTGTAGTCATGAGTTCTGACAATTCCTTTCAAAAGCCAAAGCAATAGAAGTGTTGAACCTCCAGTTCCCAGACCGACAATTTGCAAATTTGTCACCAAATTGGGCAGAACAGAATTCTCTCTTTTTGCAAAAGAACTACTTTTTGCAAAATTTCAGAATTTTGGAACGCAGTTCTGGAAATTATGCAAGCTTGCTGTTTGTAGCTCTTGAATTTGTGTAAACGGACTAGCATAACCTTCAAGACCCAGGAGGCTTGCGTAGGTTGTTGAAGACAATGCCAAATTGTTTCCTTGAATCACGAACTTCCAGATGGTTGTACACTTCTTATTTTCAGGGGTATAGATTACAACCTTAGTCCTAGCCAATCAAGTGACACAGTTGTCTCGAAACTAAAGCTTGGCATTAAGAATTTCGTTGCATGAGAGCACGATAGTTGCCATATTGTGCAGTCCAGGTCCATCAGCTTGATAGAAATTTTCATGGGACGCTTTATTGGACCACCCAGCTCCAGCTTGAATCTTCTGTTTTGTTTTGTTTTCATACCTATTACGGTATACTGCAGAATGAATACTGCAGGCTTTATCACGAGAGATGAGGCTTGGATTAATGCTTCGGGAATCTAAGCTGTTTCGGTGTTGGTGTTGGTGATCACAGCGCCAGGAAGTGACCTCGAGGACCTGACCAAGAGCTACGAGCCATCTCAACAAAGATTTCCGTCATTAGAAAACACACAAGGTGCGTCACTGATTCATGTTCTTGGGATGGCGAAGATCGCTGAGTTGCGCTCCAACAGTTAATCTGTTTCCAAAAAATACCTTCCAGAAATCTTTGATGTCTGCTTGACCATACAGGACAGGTCTTTGCGAACAGAACAGATCAAACTTACCGTGATTATTACGACGTGTGTCTCAGGTGGCTTGGCAGACGTCGATGGAAATGAGAACAAGACGTCGCCTTCGGACGGACCCAACAGGGATTCTTCGTCCTCGGAAGTGGGTGAGTAGGGTGGTGGGCCAATTGGGGCAACTTCATTCACAATAATTGGTGACTCATCTCCGAGTTTCTTCAATCAGTCCCAAGAGCTGCTATAATATCTGGGGCAGGCAATCATTCGGGTTCAATTCGTTAAGAGACTTCCGTTTGATTTCTTTGGTCAACTATTTGCTTACGTTTCCAATGACACTGTGATTCTCCAGGTACAGACCTAACAGAAGAAAGGGAAAACACGCCAGACGGCCAAAGCTTCACAGATCTGTCACAGCAACAGAACATGACGGGAAGTATTGCCGAAGAGAGGGAACCCACCACAGTAGCAGAAGATAAGTCCACTACAGACATCCCAACTACGAATGGAACTCAGAGTACCAATGAACTTGAAGCCATCACACCCTTGGAGAGCCAGCAGCGCTCCAACGACGTAGCTGAACCCCCAGAGACGGCCTCCGAGACGGAAAATGCAGCGGTGACAGAGAAAGCGATGAGCAAAAACTCTACTAACTTGAATTCTAATTCTACGTTGCAGCTTGAGGGGCCCACCGGCACTGAAAATAATACGGTGGAGGAGGTGGCATATCAGGGATCTGATTCAGAGAAACAGAGCAGTATAATCAAAAACATCACTAACGCCAATAATCAGCCCCAACGGAGGAGAAAGTCGAGCGGTGCTACTCAATCATCTGACGAACTTCAACTTCTGGAAAATGTGGATGACTCCAAGGTCGGTCAGATTATCTCTTCAGCTGTGGAAGATGGTAAACAAGCTGAGGTAGCAGATGCAGAGGGTCCAGAACACAATATTCGTGAGAATCTAGGTGTAGATGCGGAGGATGCCGAAGCTAGATTCGAAACAGATGTGGAGAAAAGGGCTCATGAAAAGGAAGCTGAGGTGAAGGTGTGTGATTACACGGTGGGGACCTGGGTGCTGGACAAGACGCGCCCGCTGTATTCCGGCCGAGAGTGCACCCTGTGGTTGTCCCCTGATTGGGCTTGCCGCCTTCACAACCACCCTGACAAGCAGATGGATCGCTACCGCTGGCAACCGGCAGGCTGCAACTTGCCAGTCTTCAACGCTTCCGCTGGCCTGGAAACGTAAGCACTAAACCCTGATAATTAACCTCACAAATTTCCTCTTAAATTTCAAAGCTCAAAGTTCAGAGTGCTGCTGCCTTTCGATCGCCGTAGTTCTGGTTTCAAAAAGGAGATTTAGATGTTACCTGGAGGGATCCAAAACCGCTTGCTCTGAAGAATAAGGGCATGGTTCATCACAATCACTAAACCCTAAAAATTAGCCTCACAAAGTCCTACTCCAAATTCAAGGCTCAAATTTCAATGTGGCCCTGCCTGTCGATCGCCGGAGTTATGGTTCCGATGAGGAGAGTTAGTTGTTACCGTACCTGAGAGGAATTCAAACTGCTTGCTCTGACGAATAAGGGCTCACAATAATCACTGAGCCCAAAAACTTAGCTTCACAAATTCCTAATTCAAGTCTCAGTATTCAGTCCGTTGCTACATTTCGATTGCGTGGTTGTAGTTTCGATTGGAAGAGTCAGCGGTAAGGTTCCAATCTGACGAATTAGGGTTTGGCTTTTCAGGCTCCGGAACAAGGTGATCGCGTTCGTTGGGGACTCCCTGGGCCGTCAACAATGGCAATCCCTTCTCTGCATGCTCACGCACGGCAGAAACTCCACCCCGATCTCCGATGTCGCCTCCACCTTCGGCTTCTACACGCCCCGCGGCTCTCGCCGCCCCACCGGTTGGGCGCACCGCTTCGACGCCACCAACACCACCCTCATCTTCAAATGGTCCGTCACTCTCGCCCGCGTTGAGGCCCTGAACAAATCCACGAACGCGCTCCACCTCGACCGACCGGAGAAGTTCCTCTCCGACCACCTCCACAACCTCGACGTGGTTATCTTAAACTCCGGCCACCACTGGAACAACGGCAAAATACAACAAAACGGGTACAACTTCTACACGAAAGGCAAACCCCTGACCGACACTTCCGTCCAGGTGGCGTACAACCAAACAATCCACAACATTGTCCACTGGATCCACGAGAAGACGCGAAACTCCAGCAAGGCGATCTACTACCGGTCGCTCTCTCCGCGGCATTTTCGGAACGGTGATTGGAACACGGGCGGAACATGTGACACCATGCAATTCGAAGAGGGCAAAAAGACGCAAGAGGGGGTGGCGACTGTGGATGCAAATGCTGAGAGCGCCGTGAAAGGCACAAATGTAAGGTTGCTGAACATCACGGCGTTGTCGATGGAGCGAGGCGAAACGCATGTTTCCAAGTATGGAAGAGGCAAAGGAGGACAAGATTGCTTGCATTGGTGCTTGCCCGGCGTTCCGGACACTTGGAACGAGGTTCTGCTTGCGGAGCTTGCGGAGCTGAGACGACGAAGACGATGAGCTCTTTGACGTCCGAGCAAATGGACTCGCAATTCGCGTGGGCCGGCGTGGGCCGGAGCAATGAACGGGGAGTACCGGCATTTAGTTACATCCTAGCCGGTTGATTTTGAGAATTTCCGGTTGAGATAGAAAAGTTTCAGCAGAGGTTCCGGATGAAAAAAAAGATTTTCGGAAATGGACCGGTTAGGAAAATAAAATGTTGGCATTTTGCCGTCCATCCTAGGAGCATGTCGGAAAATTACCGATTCAAAATTCATAAATCCGGTTTTTAGCCGGCCGAGATTATACTTTATAGGAAATTTTTTATATAATACTTTTATTTTTATTTTTTACTTTTGCTATACAAGTACCAAGACTACAAGAGTAGTAGAGTACAAGTTACAAAACCTAGGATACCTCAGTACCTCACAGACTCTCACAAACTCACAAACTTCCTCTTTAACTCGCAGCCCAACTAATTCTTTTATTAATTATATCTTTACAGTGCTTAAGGATTCAGGAATAGGGTTAGGGACTTAGGGTTTAGGGCGAGCCGTCAGCCGCCAGCTGTCTCACAAACTCACTCTCACTGTCTCCCAAGTCACAACGGCTCTCAGAAACTCACTGGCTGTGAGGCTGCACCGTTCTCTGTTTCTCACTTCTCAGTTTCCGAAACTCATGCAGTCACGCTGTCACGTGGTCGCACAGACGCACACTCGCACAATCGCAGTGTTTTGCAATTGTCCGTTTGTAGTTTTTTTTTTGCTAGCGTTCCTGATTCCGCATTTCCACTATCGCTCCTCGATTGGTCGCTCTCAATCGGTCGCTCACTCGCTCAGTCGCTCCTAGAGTCCTCCTCTCCTCGATCGCTCGCTCAGTCGCTCCTTCAAGCAATTTGTTTCTGGCTTCGATTGCTTACTGCTTCGCGTCATCGCCTATGTTTTTGGCTCCTTCGCGTGGCGCGGTTCCTGGCGACAGTGGCAAGCGGCATGATTCCTGGAAAGCGGCGCGGTTCCTGGGCTTCTGGCGACCGGCGTGGTTCCTGGGCTCCTGGCGAGCGGCGTGGTTCCTGGCGAGCAGCGGTCCTCACGATTCCTGTCAGATAAATTTAGGGTCCGCATTACTTCATTGCGCAAGTACACATCGCTCTCTTTCTCCGGCCTTGCTTTTGGGCTTCTTTCTGTATGGCTTACTGGCTTAGTCGATCGTCTTCTTGCAATGCGTTTGAATGGCAGTCAATGTTGGGTTTAGGGTTAATGTATGTAATTTGTGGTCCTTTTTGGGATTTTTCTTTTTAGTTAGTTCATTTTTTAATGTAGTCAATGTACAGCGGAACTTCTGAAATTAGAGGGACAAAGGCTCGGACAAGAGAAACATATGAGATTCTCAGAAGTGGAAATTCAAGCCTCAAGTGTTGCTGGAAGGGTTTAGGGTTTAGGTTCTTGCTGATGTTGAGGAATGTTTGCATTTGTGTTTTGTGAGCAAGGTTTGTAGGGTTCATGTTTTATTGCTGAGTGCTTTCAAGTTTCAGCTGCTTTGTGATTCATGTCTTATTTTTTAGGTTTTGTGTGCAGGAAATCAGGGACAGCAGGGTTGATGTCTAAACGCCAAAGGTCCCTGAGGGACCATTACTTTTCCAAGTCTAGGGAAATAGAGGTTGTGAATCTGATGTCCTCGGGGTCTAAGAACGATTCTTCTGTTGGAACTACTGCTACTTCAGCGGTGGATCGAATTGCTCCTCCTTCAGAAGCAGAGCTTGCTCAAAGTTTGTGGAAGGACCAATGGCTCTTGCAATTCGAATGGCTGCAATTTGATGCCAATGTCGGGAGGGTGTTTTGCAAGGTTTGCAAAGATAAAGGCGGGCGATCGTCGTATGCCAAAGACGGCTCCAAAAATTTGAAGGTAAGTGCTTACCAAGATCACGCCCGCTCCAATGAGCACAGACGCCTCGTGTGGGCATTGCAGAGTGGCGGGAAGGTGATGGAGAAAGCTATTTTGAGCGGCCAAAGAGCGTGCGATGAGGCTGTGGCGTCTTTGTTGCGGGCTGCGTATTTCTTGGGAAAGAACTCTTTACCCTACTCTAAATTCCCCTCTTTATGTAATTTGTTGGTAAGTGTTAAAGCCCCAATGACCTTATCTTTGTATCAGGACAAGAAAGCATGTGCCGATCTCATTTTATGCATTTCAATTGTGATTCAGAAGCAGATCTTGAATCGTGTTCGAAATTCACCGTTTTTTAGTGTGATGATAAACGAATCTACCGATATCAGTGTCACAAGGCACCTTGTGGTGTTTGCCACCATTATCAAGGAGGGCCTGCCGGTGAGTGTTTTCTTGGGCCTATTGCCAATTGAAGGTGGGAAGAAGGATGCTGGCACCATCTACCAACTGCTGGTTGCAGCTTTGCGATCGTGGAACTTGGACCTACGGAAGTTCTTGGGCTTTGGCAGCGATGGCGCTAGCACAATGACAGGCTCTCAAATTGGAGTGGCTACCCGACTAAAAAAAGAAGTAAATCCTTACTTGCTTGCTGTTCACTGTGTGGTGCACCGTACAAATTTGGCGGCCCTTGATGCTGCGAAGTCACCCACCTGCAAGGTGATTTCAGGTGAGATTGATTCCCTCTTGAATTCAGTTGCTGCTTTCTTCTCAAAATCGTCTAAGCGGAAGCAGGCTTTGGCTGCCTTGTAAAAGGAGCTTTTTGATGCACAAAAATGTATGAAACGCTACCACAAAATAAGGTGGCTATCTCATTGGCAGGCGGTGAGTACTTTGTGTGACTCATTAGAGTCTGTCTTGTGTTACTTTCGTGATGTGAAGGACAACGATTCAGGTAAGGTTGCACCAATTTTAGGAAAGCTGTCCCAGTTCAAAGTCATTTACATTTTGTTCTTTCTCGCTGACATTTTGAAGTCCTTGGCTATGTTGTCTAAAGTCTTCCAATGTAAATTTGTAGATGTCACCTGTATAGGCAGCATAGTGCGCATAGAGATAGCTCAAATTCGAATGCTCTTCATTGTGGAAAATACAAATTTGAATGCTGACACTTTTAACGAGAGCACAGGGTTTCATGTGCTTCCTGAGTATGGCCCTTTTGGGGGTCATCTAAGGAAGCTTTCAAGCCAAATACGGGGGAATATGTTTCATGATGTCGAAATGTCTAGGTCTAGATTAGGAACTGACTTGGAGGAAGTTCTCCAATTTCAGCGTTCATTTGCTGAAGCAGTCTGTGAGGGTTTGGAAGCTCGATTTCAAGACAATGACTTGATTTCTTGCTTCAAGGTACTTAACCCTTCTAACATGCCGTCCAAGCAAGTCGGATTGCAGAGTTGGGGTGTCTCTGAGTTGGACAGACTGCTGCAGCTGTATGGGGAGGACCGGTCACATTCAGGTTTTGCCTTTCCTCCCCTCCTTGATGTGCAGGCTTGTAAGCAAGAATTTCTGTCTTTTAAATTGCAATGCACCACTGAATGGGGGGACAAAAACTTTCGGGATTTGTGGGGCATGATCACTTGGAATCATACCCTACAAATCCGGTATCCAAATTTGCTTGTCCTTGCTGATATAGGTAGAATACAATGTGTTTGCACAGCTACCTGCGAGAGAGCTTTCAGCATTCAAAATTTATTAAAACTTGTGTTAGGAACCGATTGGGAAGCAAAAACTTGGAGGCTTTGCTTAGAGTTGCTTTAGAGGGACCGGATGATGAGTATGATGGTATAGTGCACGATGCCATACCTTTGTGGAAGCATGAAACCAAATATAAGTATCTTTATGCTAATCCTTCTACTTACTTGTCTAATTCAGCCCCGGGCCCTAGTGCAAGCAATGCATCTTCAATGCATGAAGATGTGCATCAGTAGGGGACATCGTTGTGTTGATAGCTTCTTGTGATTTGTATTCATTTTTTTGCTCATGCTGTTTGAATCTTGTAAATGGTGGCTTGTTCGCACTCCTCTCCCCATTTTTTTTGCTCATGTTGTTTGAATCTTGTAAATGGTGACTTGTTTGCACTCCTCTCCCCATTTTTTTTGCTCATGTTGTTTGATTCTTGTAAATGATGGCTTGTTTTCACTCCTCTCCCCATTTTTTTTGCTCATGTTGTTTGATTCTTGTAAATGGTGGCTTGTTTTCACTCCTCTCCCCATTTTTTTTGCTCATGTTGTTTGATTCTTGTAAATGTGAATGTTGTGGGCATGTCGTACTAACTAGCCTCCTGAAAATGCATCAACCTTCTTCTAGATTGGTGCATTTTCAGAAGGCTGAATCCCTGGCCCTAAGTTGGTAGGGGCAATGCCAGGTTCAAATCCTGCCAGGGATAATGCTTATGAAGCCATTTTAAGCAAAATAAAGCCACTTCAAGAATAAAGACAAAAATCCCAAAAAATTACAACCGGACAGATTTTGACTCTGAAGGAAAATTTCCGACTGGAATTGGACAATGGCGGCAATGCTACCGGGAGAAAAAAAATTCTTAGGAAATTGATCGACCAATTTTGGAACCTCCTGGCACACTTCTGGCCAATTTTTAAAATTACCGGGAGGGATGAAAGTCTAACGGAAATTAACCGTTTGGCCCACAGAACTCCCCGTTCATTGGGCCGGAGTGAACCGCCCCCCTGGCTTGTCCTCCTGAAGTCATTGCAGGGGTGCATATAAAAAAACAGACCCCCTATTTTGCAATTGATTATTTTTATCGTCTACATCTCTTCTACTGTAGCTAGTTTGGGACCTCTAATTTGGGGTCTCTATTGCAAATGTGAATTCAAATTTTCAAAATTTTATCTTTGGTGACAAATAAAAAATTCCAGCATTTTTCTTAGGGATGAAATTGGGGATGAGTGAAGGGGGCAGTTTACAACCCCTTTAGAATGAAAGCTTGGGAGTTTTTATTTTTTTAAAGTTAACTGGAAGGGCGAGGCCTATGAACAAGGTCTTTACAAGTCATTGACTAGTATATTACCACCCAAGTTAGCACTCTAGGTATCTTGTGTACGGTGCTTGTTGTTGGTTGTATTTTTTAGAGAAAGAATTAATTGAGCAAATTCAAATACAAGTGGATTCATGTTAATCCAATAAAAATTGAAACTTATATGAATTTTCAAATTTTTTTGGTGCAAATATATAAAATCGTCAACATAAGTGGGATTGACCATCTTAACCCCAAAAGGATGTTGTGGATACTAAATGTCTCATGGATAACAAAGAATCCTTCTATATAAAATTATGAGTATATGTGAGTCATAACTATCTCAATTCTAAAAGGACACCACAAAAATTAAATGTCTCATGGATGATAAAGAATCCTTCTATATAAAATCGTGAGTATATGGGGGCATTGTGGGGTCATGACCATTTTAACCCTAAAAGGATGTTGCGGACATTAAATATCTAATGGATGACAAAGAATCCTTTACTGTAAAACATATGAATTCTCTTCAAATTGCACCCATTATACTTATCCAAAGAAAATGAGTTATACAATTTGTGGAAATGGATGACGTCTTTCTCTTGTACAAATGGAAGGGTGCAACTTTTTCTATCAAGCATTTAGTCACAATTGAGCCTATTTAAACAAACATTTAATGAACCACAATATTATCAACCTATTATTGTCTATAAAAAGATGTGAATATGATATTTTTCTTCCAATAGTGCTCAATTGCTTGCCCAAAGAAAATGAGTTACACCTTAAAGTTTTGAAAATGGATATATGACATGTGTTGTGCAAACGGGACAGTCAAATAGATGTCAGAATTGGATGACTTGATAGTAATAAGCTAATCTACCTTAGTGTATGTGACAATACGCTCATCACATCATCTTGTACAACTCTAATAAAATATCCAATTCTCAACCTATTTCCATCCCTTCTCATATTAACCCCTAAATATAATGACTATATAATCACCAAAAACGCTCGAAAACTGCCATTTCTAATACAACTACCAAATTTTTGGAAAAAAACAATTTTTGACACATGTAACCATAGGATCTTGTAGTATGATATTTTGAAAACATGTGGTAAAAATTTCAGAAAATTCTACCGAGTCAATCATAAGATATAAGCATTCAAAGTCTTGAAAAAACATTTTTTCAATCCTGCGAAAAACCGGGCAGCTGCACTTTGCAAGCTCACTTTTCAATGAAAAAATGCCGATAAAGGTGGTGATTCTTTGAATTCAGTTTCCTAAACAAGTTGTCTATATGCTTGAAAAATTTCACATCATTTGGAATTGTACAACATGTAGGAAAAAAATAGTAAGTAGAAAGAAGTAGAAAATGATTCAAAATACTAAATTGTTAAAAATCTAATCATGGAATTGAAAAATGCCAATCCCAACGGTTGTATTGTTGTAATAATCAATCTACATCCTAGGATTTTATTTTTTTCCAAAAATATTGAAAATTGAGTTAAATAAACAACTTTAAAGTTTTTTTTAGAGTAGGAAATCCATAACTGCCCGCAATTCAAAAACCCTCATAAGTTTTGACTCATTGATTGAAATGGAAAGACTCAAAGCTTTTTAAGTATACATAAATGTAGAGACTCATTTTTTTTTTTAAATCTGTAATAAATGATTTTTTTATATCTGCCCAAACTGCCCAGTTACAAAAAGAAGTAACATATTAGGTCACAACTTTTGACTTGTATTTTGAAGTGTCATGAAACTTGGTACACATGAAGATATTCCTTGCCCCCACCTTCTATTAAAATTTCAGCCTCAAATATGGATATCTCTAGTCACATGTACCTGCCCAAAATTTCTATACGGCCAAAAAACGCATGTTGGTCCTTTAGGGGTTAAATTAGTTAGTACAGAATCCTCCTTCTTACAAAAATATGTAGTCTTAGATGTCATTTAGCCTTGTTTTTTGGACTCCAATTTTGGACCCTAAATGAATAATTTTTTCATGTACGCCAACTACCTATAGTGGTTGGAGATATTTTTCTTTGCATGTAATTAAAGGCACACTATTTTGAATTAGTATAACTTGAAATATTATTGTATTGAATCCATTTCACAAAAAACAAAACTTGTGGTAATACTAATTTTCTGCATGCTTAAGCTAAATTTTTTTCTTCACTAATAGAAAAAATTAGTGCAATAGACCAATAATTATGAGATTCTTGGATGAATAGGTGCATTTTTGTTTTTTATTTTTCGTGAAAGTTATTAACAAGACATATCTAGTCTTCAACTTCCTTATTAGGATAGTCTAGAAACAGATGTAGCTCTACCACCAAGGCAGTGAATTCAAAATAATGAATAGTTGCATTTTTACATTTTCTTTTGAAAATTATTCATTGAATGCTTTACATCTTTTGCCTCTTAAGTACTATTAATATTTTTTAGCAATTTTTGAAGGAAAAAAATTTAGATTTCATTTAGATGCAATCTCAACTTCCTAATAGTCTTTACAATTGTTGGACCAACATAAAGAGGCTTTGAATTAAGTCAATTGACACAAGCTAAAGTCCAAAGAAACTTGAGTAAGAGCTTATTTGTAGTCTTGCATAGACCAAAATAGCTTTTTATTTTCTATTGTTTAATTTTGATTGTATAAGGTTTTCTCACTTTTTCAATTGTTCAAAAATTTAAATTTAAAATTAATTACTTAGCATTTCCACCTCAAGGAGCATCAAAATGCACATTTTAGAGTCATCGTGTATTGATTGAGGTGATTTTTTTTATACCATCAAATACTGATTTCAAAGTTTATGTAATTTAGATTATTAGAAATTATCATATAGTTATATAAATTCCTACCAATGTTATACAAATTTGGATTTGGATCTTAAGAGAGATTTCTTTTATTTATATCATTCAAGATCATAGACTATTGTGTATCCTAAATTCTAAGCACCTTCTTTGCAATGACAAAACTTCTTGTATGTAAGGTATCACTACGTGCGCACCAAGGAAGTGATGGGTTGCTTACAAATAACAATGAAATTGGAAAAAAAATAGGAAAATGAGCACATGGATTCCTATCCACAACACAATAATATTTACCCTAAAAAAATCTTATGACAAAATTTGAAAAAAAGACACAAAGGCAAAAGAAAAGAGACACATGAGGAGGCAAAGAGAGAAAAACATGGAAAAACAATGTCTTGCAACAAAGGTGCACAACAAGTGGAAGAACCATTGACAGATTGAATTTGCATTGCATGAATCAAGGTTCTAAGCTTCATCATTAAAGTCTAGCCATCCACAAACACCATTTCACTTGTTAAAGAAAGCACTTATCTAAAGCAATTCAAAGATGTTGATTGTGGCTCCTATTAGCTCATTTTACCTTTTAATCTTAATATAATCAAATAATTTTTGTTGACTAATTTATTTTCTTAGCACATACAAATATTTCAAGATATTTTTAAACTCCTAAATTATTTCTTGATTTTTTATTTGCACACTTTCTTTTATAATATATAGTACCAATTAGAGGATTATTTTCTTCTATACGACCATTGATATGATTACCAATTCAATGTTTGCAATTTGAAGAGTGAACTCTAAAAGGCTAATCAATGCAGTATACATGATATAACATTCAGTATCTACAGCAATGGCTGCCTTCACTTGGACAGAATGGTGTGGAATATTCCACATCATTCTATCTCCGAGACAAAATGGTGTGGAACATTCCACATCATTCCATCCCTAGATGAAATGATGTAGAATATTCTACACCATCAGTAATTAATAAGCCACATGTTGTTCTCTGTCAAAATGTTTCCACCACCCATCAAATATTAAAATTAAATAAAACGAACTGAAATGATCAACTAAACTGCTCACCGACTTGACTTAATTAGTGAACTTAATGATTGCAATGAAGTTAATTTAACCCCTAACTGCCTGAGCGACCAAATATGGTTGCTCCAAAATTTTAGGCTCATTTGGGTACAGGCAATTAAATTCTTTGACCGGTTAAAAATTTTTCACGGACGGTATTGAAGGTTAACTATTGGAAGCTTTTATTTTTCACTAAAAAAGGTAAATATTTGATTTTTGAGAGGTCCTCAAAAGCATATATGTCTCATTGAAGAAGAGTAAAGCTTACAAATTTTATTTGATTTCTTGGCTTTAAGCAAAGCTTGCCAATTTTACTTGAATTGAAATATGAAAAGTTATACTTATTCATTTGCTTTGAAAATGGTCCCAATGGAAAGATTAAAGTGTTTTTATGATTTTCACCGTTGAAAATTTAAACATGCAAGTGTTGATTTGGAGTTATTTGCAATTTCTACTTATAAAAAAAATTGCATTTCAACAGTTGCACGGTGGATTGTGTAATGAGTTTGATAGCTTTTCATGTAAAATTAAGTTTTTTGAAAGCGTATTTTAGTGTGCTAACATAATTTGTAATTGTTCATGTCACCTCCAATCTCCAAAAATATTTATATGCAAATTTCTCAAACATTGTGGAGAGCGGCAGCATACTAAAAATAGAAATATACATTTCTCTTGTTATGATCTCACAACTCCTATGCAATTTTGCATTCAAAATTAGTATATATTCTAATAAGCTAGCTCTTTAAACATCTGTAAGGTTAGATTTTGAAAAAAAAACAATTTGCGTCATTGGGGATAACTATAAGTTCATGCTCTTCTTTCATAGGAAGAATACGCTTGGAAAGGCTTAGGCACTTAGGGGTTAACCTCTAAAGGCTCAAGGTGCTTTTTTTTGCCAAAAAGCACCCAAATAGGCCATTTTTAATTTTTTATAGCAAAGAGTAAAAAAATGAAAAATGTTTTTTTTTTGCACATCTAGCCATAGGATCTTACATCTAACTAGTATGAGAATGTGTAGAAAAAATTTCAGAATTTTTGACCGCATAGATTGCAAAATATCTGCATTTAAAGTGAAAAAAACAAGTTTTTCAGCACATTGTTGGACTAGACTTTATGACTTTGAACATTTTTAACTGAAATTTTTTGCACTACAAAGTTTTGAGATCTAAATCTATGTAGTAGAAAACTGAGTTGAGAATCTAGGGAAAAAAAATCCAAAAAAAGCTTAATTTTCATTGCTAAATAAATTGTTGAATAGAAGTAGGTACAAGATAGAAGAAAATCTAAAATATTAATATCTTTTCTATGGAATTAAAAAAAAACACTAATTCCAACGGTGTGATTTTCTTAGCAAAGAAATTAAACCTTGTGGACCTTTTTTTCTTGAAAAATTGTTAAAAGTGCATTTAGAAATGAATCCTACAAGTTATTTCTTTCAGGGAGATGCTCTAAGTGCCCAAAAAACAAGATTGTCCATAACTTTCTCATAAAAAATCCAAATGAAATGAATCAAAGCTTCCAAGATAGACAAAAATATAATCTATAAGAAGAATTTTTTTTTTTTAAATTGCAAATTTTTTTTGTTGCCCTCGTCCCCTGTTTTGAGCTTATTTGGGCATTATTTTTGTTCCCAGGCACCGATTGGAAAAAAAATTAAATTCCCACAAAGCTTAGCAATTTTTCCATCTTCAAAAAAAGTTTCAAAAAATCACGAAAAAAATTCTACCCATAGGTACCTGGCCGAAATCCCATTTGTTCCCCAAAGGGACAGTGGACTTTTAGGGATTAAATTGGACTCTTAACTGACCACTTGTCATCAAGTCAGCCTAATTCACCACCTGAAAATTTAGGTCCAACTCCAGAAACCACCGCATGCCTCCACTAACTTTTGACACATACCTAATCTCTTCTTGTACTTACCATGCACATTGAATGCATTTTGTGGATGAGAAATTCAGAGAGGCAAAGTGTGGGCGCTTATTTACCCACCCCTAGTAAATAATCTTACACAACCAAGTTCTATTTTCAATCATGAAATCCTATCCTAAGTGGGTGCCTAAACGTCGGTCCATTGTGCCTTCCAAGCAATGGAACTTTTCTACCCGCTAAACATCTAATCCCCTTGCAAAAAGGCCTCAAACATCCTAGTCTACGACTGCCTACAACTTAAGGGGTCCTGGCTATTTGAGCCGCAAGGGTCCTGGTTTTGTCCTAATCTATGGTCTAAGGCTAGTATTTTTAGGTGATAGAAGATTTCATGCCATTTCCAGAAACCTATAGTTCACTGGAATCGGACGTTCCTAGCAAAAGTTGTGCGTGGATGAAGGTTGACCGCTACTTGGTTCATCAAACTTCATCCATGGTTTCCTATGGGTTTCTGCTTTCAATTTCACTTGATATTTTTACCCAAGATCTGATTTGAGTTGCTCTAGCTATTTATGATCCTAACTTTTTATTGGAATAAGTTATCCTAATTTACCCGGTTAACTCTAATTTATCCCATTGATAAAACTTTGTTGGATTTTTATTGGGTTTTTTGGTGACTTTACTCTCTTGTTTTTATGGATTTACTTTTATCCTTCCTAGGTTACTATTTACTTTGAAATTGACTTTTACCAACCTAATTTACTAGTGGATGAAAGTTGATTAGTAACTTACGTTAGGAACTTCATCCACTATTTACCATTAGCCTAATTTCCTAAGTTAACTTTTATTTCCACTTTCTCCTTTTAGATTAATTTTACTCCTTAGAGGTTAGATCTTTACTCACTTGGATGAATTTTGGGCGGATTTTAGCCAATTCTTAGGCAAAACTTCATCCACTCGTAACTTTCTTGTTTTAATTTGGAATTGGACGTACTTTATCTTTTTGGAAACCCCTATTTTTCTAGTTCCTAATTCCAACCTAATATTTGACCTGACTTGTAGTCTAATCTACTCTAGTTCTCGGGCTTACACAAATCACAAAAATTAAGAGAGATTTAAACAAGGGAAAGTGGATTTAGCGGCCTACCTCCTGGTGTAGATTATGGATTAGGTCGTCGAGGTTCCCCCCTCTCGCCATGTCCTTCCTTTTTTGAGATGTAAGTCACGTACGGTAGTTCTTGAGTTGGGGGAGATTTGGGTAGAGTTGGTAGCTCTTAAGTGGCTTCTTTCTTCTTTTTCTTCTATCTTCTTACACCATGACTTTTCGTACCTAACTCTCTTACACTTTGACTTTGTTCTTACCCCTCTTACACCATGACTTTGCTCTTATCTTTCTTACACCTTGGCTTTGTTCTGACACCTCAAGGGCACATTCTTTTTTACTCTTACACTTACTCGCCCAGTGGCCCAAATTGTTAGTTGAGATTTCCTCTAATCTACACACTATTTGATCTTCTCTCCCTACTTCATCTTCTCCAATTCTTACTTCTTCACAAGTATTCATTTGTGTGTGTGAGCTTGGGTGAGTGATGAATGTGGAGTAGAGTGCTTGGGTGAGATTTGCAGGTTTCCTACTTAGCCTACTTGGAACCCCTTGAGAGGTGTTCAACTCCTAATCCTATCCTTCTTAAGCTCCTACTTCTACTTACTTTTGGTTCCTAAGTCTCTTCTTCCTACCTACCTTTGGGTTTCTAAACCCTCTTCTAATCCTACCTACTCTTGAGGTTTCTAAGCCTTGTACACATCTTCTGGGGAGGGTCAAAGCTCCGCCGTTGAGTTGGTTTTAACACCAATTCTAAGACTTAACAAATGGTATAAGTTCAAAGCTGCGCCGTCCAACCGATGTTTAACATTTCTTCTAAGACTTAAGGATCACGGAAGGTCAAAGCTTTGCCGTCCCGGAGGGTGGCTATGTGGTAGGAGACAATTTAAGAGAGGGAAGGAACCTAGACTTAAGAAGCAACTACTAAGGGATTCAAAGCTCCGCCATTTTAGATGGGGAGCCACACAGGGGAGGTAACTTCAAACACAAAAAAGACGCTCAAAGAAAATTCAAAAGGTCTCCAATTCGGAGGAACAAGACTCAGACATTAGTACAAGACATGTGGGTTAATAATATTGATTCAAATAGTAAAGGCCCTTCAAAGCGGCGGTGCCAAGGTACGGAGGCGAGTAGCTTTAGTATTAGTACAACACTCAAGAACTCCCAAGCCCAAGTTAATTAGTACCCCAACCAAACAACTTCACTTTGCAAGTTAGTGACTAAAATGACTAAAAATAAAGCCAAATAATGCACAAGAGACCACAAGAGCTTACTCATACAAAAAAGAAGGACCCCTAAGACCTTCAAGAACTGAAAATTAAGCAACAACAGAGCAGAAAGAGGTCAAAAACACCATGGAAGCTTTTTTTGGCAAAATGCCAAAAAATCCAACATAAGTTGGACCCACGGGCCCAAAACAAGAGTGGGGGTGGTGTGAAAGGAAAATGGGCCCCCTTTTATAGGTTTACCAAGGATCCCGCCTCCCTCAAGTTACCTTGGTAACCTTATCAACTTAGATTTTCATCCTTATCTCTAAGATTTTCACGGCATTTGGGTTTTATGCTGATTCAACGTTGTATCTTTTGGAGTTTATCTTAGAACTTCAAACGGATTGCGCCAATGGCTTTAGAAGGCCAATTTTAGTCCATGAGTTCCTCCACCTCCTATTCCGATGTCAAAAACCTCTCCTAGATTAGCGCTAACTGAGGCCAGTAAAAAGGTAAAAATCTAGATTTAGGGGTTGGCCTTTTCTGACTAAAGTAACTAGCTAGGGTTTTCAGGAATGTTTGAAGGAGTAAGAAAAGAGCCCTTGCTGACTTGATTTCGACTTCGTACGCTCCCAGGACGCCGGTCAACTTCATGCAAATCCCGCCACGTGACAAAATTGGGAGGGATGTCGTTGATTGGGCCACCTCCCGCTATTGGAATACCATGAAACTTATTGGAGTGCCTTATTAGCATAAAGAAGCTATTCAGATTTTTTGTGAGATTTTACCGCAATCTGGGAAATTTCCATGAATTTTTTGTTGTTAGTTTAAGCGATTGACCGTCCGGAAGAGATACTTTCCTAAGTCGGAAAATTTCAAACTTTTCGGGAAACCTCTCATGAAGATTTCTAAGAGATGTGCAAGTTCATAATACTTCACCCCGCACACGCTGGTCTAGATGGAAATTCCATCTCTTTTAAAGTAATTGGCAGTCAGAGAATCTTCCACATGTAAGAGAATCTTGGCGGATGGATTCCGCTTTTGAACTTTTAGCATGTTTCCGAACCATGAGCACAATCCGGCGGCGCAGATTCCTCCGCTGGCCCATCTTGGGAAAGTAGCTCCTGCAGGCTAACATTTGGGATTTCTACTATTTCAACTATGGAATGGGAAAACTGAAACCTCTCCGAGGGAATCTATCCTAAGACTCATCTAGACTTCCCTTGGACCACTTTTAGCCAGGCGGAGTCACATATACAACATTTTAGGCTATTTTGGGTAAGAGCCCTCAAACCTTTGTATTCCTGTTACTTTCTGGTTTCTAACCTATTTACAAGCAGGATTTAGGGATCTATTAGAAAAAAAATCCTATTATTGATCAAATGCTACATGGGTATGTAACAACTCTAGTTTGGTCTTTCACTCTTTTCTGGTCTTTTTGTATCTTTTTATGACCTATATTGCACAATCACAAAAAAAAAAAAGCTATGAGTTCCAAGTGACAAATTGGGAGCTCCCACAAAGACAAGCTCTTTGAAGGCTACTAAATGACAATACAAGAAGCAAGTATAATTGATGATAGAACAGTTCAAAGATCACAAATTTCCATCACAAAAGATCCTATTTGCTAAACAAAATTGACTACAATGTTGATGCATAAATTGACCATAATAGTCAATATTGGAAATACTTATTGAATTCATTATTGTCAAAAATCATATAATAGTAAAATGATAAAAGAAAGTGTTTGAGTAGCAAATGATATCTAAAAAATGATTTAAAAACTCTACAAAAAGTTTCTTAAAAACCATTAGCTTACCAATTATTGTGATGAATTCTTAATGTAGAAAGAGCTTTAAAACTAACTTATAGAAAGGATTATGTATTATATAGGCTATAGCATTTATGTAGTACAAAAATTAGTGGAAAACTTGGAAAAATTATATTTCCAAGATTCAGAAGCTTAAAACGCCAATTTCAAAAAAATAGATTTTTGTAGGAAGTTGAATGTAAATTTAATCATGAAGAATTTATTTAAAATCTAATGTTCTGCAATCAAATCCTTTTATTTTTTGATTGCCTTTAGTTTCAAAACAAGACATGTGAGCCCTAGAAAATCAGCTACAAGATTGTATATAATTGAAGAACGTTCAATTATGAAGATAAATTTTTTTATTAAGAGTCTTCATTTCTAAAACTTCAAAAATAACTATATAAGTGCAGTAATGTAGACTATCTCTAGACTACATGTAATGAATGCTTAATGTCTAAATTTTTTGTACGAGTGGAATCTTTACACTATCTTCTTATAGGTAGCAAGAGGTTGATTTATTGGTCGTCTCTAGTGTAGATTTAATTGGAGAATCTTTCATTTCTTGAATTAAATTTTGTGCATGTTTGATGTATTATGTATAGATCCTTTCAATCATCATGAGCATGTAAGTTGAATAATACTTTGAATTGGTTAGCTTGAAATGATGATAGTTTGAAAGAAAATATTGGTCTTACCATCTTTCCTATTTGTGTCTTTGTTACGGGCTTTCTATTGTAGTGTTATGAATGTCATAGATATGAAATAGTATTTTGCAACATTCATGGCATGGATCAATTCCATATTTATTAGAAAATGTTCTTCTCTCATCTTTGCCCATTGCCCCACTTTGATACAAATTATTGGACTTATCTGAGGTTTTGAAAACCTAAAGGATCTACAAACTCTTTACATCCAAGAAAGTCTAATAAAATGTGCTACTGTTTTTTATGGATAACAATTCTTTGGTGTATCTAATAATTCATTAGTTTAAAAATCAAGTTTTTCTTTTAATATTAAAAGATGACTAAGTAATCTCTTTTTGGGGGAGGAGCCATTTGGATTTATGATGTGTAAAGTGACTTCAAATCTTTATTTTTAACTGATTCAATATTTCAAAATGCCTATTAGAACTTGTATACCTTAACTTTGTAATTATGCGACAGTCTAAAAGTGTTTGATGACTATGCACAACTTTTGTGTTCATTCCAAAATTAAAGATTATTGTGTTAATATCCCTGTAGGTACAACTCTTCCATTCTTGCATATTGACCCGTTCAATGTTATCCATGTATTATGTATCGGGATGTTGACACATATGTAAAAGTTGACAATAGAATGTAGGTAAGTAATTTAATTTGCTTGTTTTGTTTGTGACCACACTAAAAAATTATCATAGAACAAAGGTTTATGCAAGGAAATTGAAGGAGAATTGCTAAAGAACTATGCACCTTGATCATTTTGCATGATTATAAACTACGTAGCAAAAACTTCTAAATCTAAAAGGCTTTTTTAAGAAGGCCCAAAAAGATGGGATCGAACTTGGATTTTGCATTCGTTGTGACAATGTCACATGCCATGCTTCTATTGTCCACCTAAAATTGACCCTTTGTTTCAGCCAACCATAAATTAATTAACTTTTTTTATGTGCAAATTTTGCAAAGGGATATGTAGTGTGCACAATGAACCTGTACAGTAGATTCAAAGTCCAGTTGACCTTAAAGCGCATTTGCTCTGTATGCAATTATTTTGCAAAATCAAAACATAAGGAATTTCCTTTCCTTTGTGGTTTGATTCACCTCTGGGGACCTTCCTCAAAATAAGGTGCCATCCACTTAGCAAGCAGACTTGGGGTAGTGGACATTGGTCTTGGAATCTGAAAAGCAAACACCAATTTAAAAAAAAATTGGGATAAATCTTCTTCAATATATGCAAACCTAAAGAAATGCAGACCTAACTTTTGGTACTTATTGAAGTGTGCAAGCGTACACAATGGACTTTGCTGAAGAAAAACAATGTAGGCAAATCTGTTTTTAATTTCACAGTATCCAAGTCACACAATTGCAGTATATAAGACAGTTGCATCTCAAGAATGAGAGAAAATCAAAAGTATCTCTATCAATATGATAGTACAAAATTGAAGATCTTCGATTCAAGTTAAACATATTGAAAGGGAATTGTACCAACAAATGCAATTGGGATCTCCACTTCAATTCTTTTTTAAATATGTGCAGCTAATGTATACTAGAAAATGCTAAATTCAAGTGAGATATCATAATACATTGTTCATATCATCTTTTGTTTGAGCTATACAGAAGCACGCGCTACAGGTCGGAGAAGAAGAGGGAAAAACAAACCAGAGGGGCATTTGCATAATTTGTATTGTATTGTATGATTCAACAAAGCAAAAGTTTGAACACTCTTTTACAATAAGTGTATCATTAAAGAAGAATGGTTGATGTTACATTTTTGAGCTGTATGTGTGTCACAATTGCTAGAAATTGCCAAGTTGAGGTTTTTAAACAGTTCAATGATGATAAAAGAGTGTCAAAGAGATTTACAATTTCAGCCAATTCTTTCCAAATTCAACCCTTTATGATTCTTAAGCTACAACATCCCATCTCAAAGCACTAGGCCCTTTGCAATTGTTTCAAATCAGAGTGTCCAAATCTTTTCTATTCTCAAAGCACAAATATTGAACCTTGACACCCCTATTTAGTTTGTTTCTTAAGGATGACTTTTGGAACAAGTTCCCTTTCACAAATGTTAGGGAAAAACTAACTTTTGCTCGACATTCCACCCAAAAACCAAGTGATAAAACGTAACGTTGCCCAAATTGAGAACCAAAAGAGAATCCTTGTGCATCCCACTCCTTGAGTTAAATCTTCTTGTTCTACTAATTCATGTTTTTTCTTGTCAAGAGACTTTGCATCTGGTGGTTCTCAGAGAACCTTTATTACTTCTTTTATCTGCATCTACAAGCGGAAAGCATTGAGATCACTTTGTAGAACAATCAGATCATGGGGCAGCATAAATGAATTGTTTAAGTAATTTGAAACCCTGACCATTGAGTATCAATTGGTCGTTGTAATCTGAATATTGAAAACAATGATTTGACCAAACAATGGGTAAGAAAATTCAAAATAAGGAAGTGCTCGCTGGCTTTGTGTGCATTTTTTTGCCATATTTGCCACAGTGTGATCTCAAGTTTGAACTTAAGAGGCGGGTTATATCACTCAAACAATTTGGTGCAAAATTGAGTATAAACTCTCAATTTGAGTGGAACTATTGATATTGAGTCATCTCTGTTATCAAAACTACTAATACCCAGATCTCTCATTCAATATCACAAATGACCTATCGATTGGTGAAATTCAAAGGACTGATATTCTAAAAAAAAAATCCACAAATGCAATCCTAAAATGATGCACATTTGCCTTCCCCTAAATGCTTGGCAAACATAGCAGCGACCCTTATCCTAACCAAAGATAGTGACTATATAACATTTCCATATACAAACTATGAAAAAGCTAGCAAATCAAAAGAATGAAACACCTTACACCGGATCTTTTGAAAGAGGGATCCACAAGTGTTAACCTGAAATGAAACACTCTTGCCTCACGGAACGCTGGACAACAACAATCCTAGTTCAAAGAAAATGATCTTATTACACTTTTGAGCACGAACTATGAAGGAGCTATGAATTGGTAAAATTAATACTTTAGACCTCATGGATTGAGATTTTTTGTCTGACTTCCAATGGACCGCAACAATGTCCATGCTTAGGCGCTTCAAGGCGTAATTGCTACAAGGCAAAGCTCGAAGCTCGTAACCGCAAGTCATACCCATCTCCCGTTTGAGTATGTTTCATTTTTGAATTAGCAGCGATGGTCTTCTCCATCTTTGCATTCTCAATTTGCCTCTAGTCGTCAATGTCAATCTAAAGAAAGCCTTCTGATGACCGATGTTCTTTGCACTTCACCTTTACTTTGAAATCCCCGCTTAATATCACCTCTTTATTTGGCCCTAACTGATACTTGAGCTCTTCCGCTCCGGCCCGTTGCAGAATGTAATCACTTGCTCCAAATTCCATTGTAATCCATTTGAAGATTCCAAAACACCAAAATAGTACCAGAACATCCAAAGATTGACAAAAATGCAGCAATTGAGGTTTTCTTGAACAAATGTTCTCCAATGCGCACATTTTTGGCATCCAAAAAGTTCCCCATCAAGGGAGCGTCACCTTTTTTAAATGTCACCCATAAAAAATTTGTATAGTAAAAGAATAATTTAAATGTATTAAATTTTTTTAAAAGGACATAATAGAATGAACAAATCTTGAACTTTTTGCATAATTTTTAAAATATTTTTCTTACATTTAAAAAGACAATGATGAAAAATAAGATTGTAGTTTTTTGACAAAAGCATAGACTTCTTCTATTGTATACCAACATATCAATTCCATCAAATAAAGGAGGGTGTACTAAATTTATGACAATCTTCAAGTTGAATTTATTAAGCTAGTTGCTATCATAAAGGAGACTCTTGCAATGTATACCATAGAGTAATTTGACCTTTATTTTTATTAATTAATTAATGTCAAAATAAAAAATTTATGAAAATTTAAGACACAAATAGTGAAATTTCTGGAAAATGAGTAAGAATTGTGTCAAAAACTTTGAATTGGTTAATAACGTGACTACTGGATATATTCAAATGAGTTTGGCCAATCATCAAAAGCAAATATATGAACCGCTACTTTGAATTCTTGACAATATAATTAAAACATGTTACACAGCTCACTTCTAACTTCTATACGTGCATATTAAATAAAACTATAAGAATTAAACCATTTCTACTTCCATGGTCTTCTTAAATTTAAAAAGACATGATATTTTGTTCATAGTGAATGTATGACAATGAAATCATTACATGATTGCAAAACCATAAACATCTTTAATCCATATAAATGTAAGCAAATCACTTGGGATGAAAAAAATAATTTTTACATCATTGCAAAGACAAAGGCTAGGTCACTCTAAGATAAACCTTAAGATAAAAGAAATTTGTAAAAATTGACCACATCTAAATTATAAAACTATCTTTCAAATCAACATAATCTTGGATGTAGATCCTCATTGATTACCTTCTAATAGAATGTCTTATACAAAAAGCATAAAAAACATTATACTTAATAATTATGTATCAATAGTATGTAGGCCATTCATTTTTGTATTCTTTCTTATTGACCTAGTTGATGATTGTAGTGATTTCAATCTTGGTGAGGGTGAAATCCTAGTAGTTTGTCGAGGTGACTGAGAAGAACTTAAATTAAATGTATTCATTGGAAAAATATTTGTCTCCAATTTCCGCTTGACTTTACCTACCAATTTATCTCGTGCTTCCAACCAATATGGTAACCTTGTAACCTTAGCAGACAATAAATGCTCAATTATGTCCATATCAGTTATTTGGATTGATTTTTTTATAAAATCCAAGGCACGATGTATTGAGAGGTTGTTCAAATTTAATTTCTTTAATTGAAGTGTACGGATCATATTGCAATAATCACCTTTGTCAAATTTATGTTGGATCTGCATATTATCATTATAAAAAATTATGTAGAATCTTTTTTATCATTAAAACAAGTATCAACTAATGAACTTAAATTTTTTATTATTTCATATATATATAAAGTAATTATTCTAAGAACATTATTCAAAAGTAAAAATTATACCTGAATTACAAATCTAATGTAGTCTAGTATATACACCTCAGTTGTTGTTGGACGTCGTCCATTGTGGTGAATAAGGTTGATTAAAACCTCAAACCATGGATATTTTAATAGAAGATTTCTAAATTGTTTAGTTCTTCTTGGTGTTGATTCCATGTCGCAAACAACATTTCTAGGGTTTCTAAGACCCTATATCAACCACACTAAGGATTTCAATAATGTCTTCATTGACTATAATGAGTAAATAGTAATATTATAATTCAAACTAACAAAAATTAAATTTTGGAAGAACAAAATTTAAATATTTTTGGAAAATCAAAAATTCTAATTCTAATCTTTAAGAAATACCAAAACAAATAATAAATGAAGAACACAAAGATGATGAAATATTTCATATCATATTTCTAGTCCTAAGCTTGGATATGAAGTTCCTCAAAATATTTGATGTGATTTACAAAAATATTTTTTATACCCTTTTATAAACTAATGTGTACCTTTAAAGCTGCATAATTGCGTGCAAATGTGTATGCACGAGTAGATTTGGTAGAAGCCAATTGCTTTAATAATTCAAAATTATAATCTGCTTGCAAAGTTTCAAACTTAGTTTCTTTGGCCAATACATCTTCTAGTTGTTGAAGAGCCAAATTGCTACAAGTTTTCAAAGGTAGTCCACCTAATCTTTTTGTTGTTGGAGCACTATCTTCAAACGGTACAAAAATTATCTTTTTGGTTTTAACCAAAAAAAATTATTTCCATCACAAATTATAAGATTAATAGAAATATAGTTGAAAATTAAGTTGTTATTGCAATTTCTAATATGAAATTATATACTTTTCAGGCTAGAAGTATAGTATTTGTGTTGCAATTTGACTAACCTATAATAATGCAATGTCCTCTTTGCTTCATCTCGATACAGGCCAAGCAACCTTTTATTTTCTTCAATTTGTAACTCTATTTGGTATCTAGAGACATTTGCCAAAGGAAGTGGTGGAATATAGGGTTGAAAATTTGTGAGTATTTGTTTATTTGCACTAGGATAGTGAATACCCTTTACACGTGTTTCTTCCAAGCGAAGTCCATTGAGGAAAAATCTTCCCATTCTAAAATTCATATTATATAATAAATTTTATAATCAAATTAGCATGTAATATAATTTTAAATAGTTTTTAAATTTTTTTTTTAATTTAATATTAAACAATAGAAGAGACTTTTTTGTTAATATGCTATTCAAATCTATGCTATTATTGTGATTCATGTTTCTCCATTAATATTTTTTTTTAAGATTATTCATATTTCATGTATATTATGAAGTATCTACTTTTTTTAATCGCCATGCACCACCTTAGTAACCTTGTCAACATTTCTAATTCTTACTGAAGAGATTAAATAAATGATGATCGAAGACTTAATTTATTTTGCGAGTTTTCTAAACATTCTATTACATGTAAATAATCTATTTATTTCATACAATATATTAAAATTGAAATTATTTATACAACTTTTTATACTATTAAATCCTTGATTTTAGGAAAAAAAAATCCATTAAAAATTCTTATTCATGAAATTGGTTTTCAAAAAAAAATACATGGACAAGACGTTAAATTCTTATAAGAGAATATTAATCACAAAAAATGATAATTGTATTTAAGACTTTGATTTTTTTATTTTTAAATATAATTAAATCCTCAATCTTTAATGCTTAAAGATTTACTAATGTTGATTGACTTCTAATAGAAGGAGTCACAATCCAACGTAATAAGCAAATAAAATATTATCTCTATAAATTGATTTGAATGAAATGCATTGGCGTCATTTAAATTCATCTTTTTGGTTATGCTTAATACTTTTTTCAATTTAATCCTTCATCATGTATGAAAAGAAATTTACATCACATATAGGATTTACTTAAAAGTTTATTTTTATTCTAATTTTATTGTATACAATGCACAAAATGCATGTTTTTCCTATCTTTTAAAAAAAAGCTTGGAAGTAGTATATTAAAGTATACAATTACCAAGTTAACTCCATTATTTTCAAGAGAATTTTACCATCTAAAAAAAACTTATATAGTTTTCAACAACGTAGCCAAGGTATTTTTATCAGTAATATTTTTTTACTTGCAATATTTGGACAAATTTGTATAGTTGAAGTTTTTGTAGTGATAAAGAATCCATTTTATGACATTTCGCTATTTTTAATACTATGTATTCCTAAATCAAAAAAATTGTAGGATATTGCTCCATTTTTTAGTTGAATCCCATTGTATTTACAACCTATTATATATCAAAGAGAAAAGTAGGGTGGGAGAGTGAATCCTTGGATACTAATACCTAGCTAGAATTCCCCACCAAAATTCTCCAAGAACTTTAAGAAAAATTGATTAATATAAATCAAGCAAATGAAGAAATGGAAAAAAGAAGTAAAACTTTAGGATGCTTCCTTACTCAAGAATAAAAGTGATTTTGTAGCCCACTACTTCCACACTCATAACATTATTTACCAATGAAGCAAGGGTCCCTTTTGTATCCTTGAAAAGGGGTCCCCTACAATGAACAAATTGTCTTATATGGCTCCTTAGCCAACCCCAATCTCTGAATTAACTGATATGTCCCTTCCAGATATCTAGCAAAGTATTATACCTTTGGGGGAAGACCATTGCCTAGGTATACAATGTTATGATGTTTTCTAAGAATATTGTAGCTCCTCAAAACTAGAAAGATTAGCATGTGGTATAGTTCAAAATTCACAAAGGCTCTCATAGAGTACAAATGATTTAGTAGAACATTAAATAATATAGCCATGTGAATTTTCTTAACAAACTTTGCCATAGTGGCCAAAGGAACCGAGTGGCCTAAAAGAAATCTTGTAAAATCTGTATGAGTAAAGACTATAAGATAAAAGGTTATATATAACTTCTAAATGATCTAATTGAAATCCATGACTAACAAATTGCTTTAGGGCAATGTTTTGCCCAAATGTTTTTTCATTCATTATAAGTAATGTATGAATCTTTAAAGAACTACCTTATCCAATGATTAATTTAATGAAATTGAGGTAAATAACATAATCATAGGAAAATATAAGCCAAAATGTAGAAAAATTCAAAAGGATTTGGGTCTCAAGAGCATCCGCAATTTGACTCTCAACACATTTGACACTTGTCAAATTTAAATTGTAGGTGCTCCAAGACCCTCAAAATATTCTCATAGCACTCAATCCTCGTATGTTAAATAGAGGCTCTTGAAATGAAGTCTCTTAAAAAATAGATGAAAAATTTTAGCACATCAAATTTAGTACACATGGGTACGGATGCTCTATAAGTTTAATTGTAGATTCATTATTTAGATCTTTTGAATGGCAATTGTTATTGATTGATTTGAAATATAAATACATTTGATTCATTTGATATTTCTTCTATTTCTTCCTACTATAGTTAAGTACTTTATTCTTATTTTTATTTCTACATTTTTATATTATTCTTATCATTGCTTAGTTTATTTTCATTGTAATTACTAGTTTTATTTTTCATTTTTAATTCTAGAGGAAAATCTATTATTAAGAAGAAATTTTTCATCCTATACATGAATACTTTAATCCTATATATTTTTGAATTTTTTAAATTCATACATATAAAAATCTTTCACTACATGATACATTTTAACAAATTTATAGAAAAATGTATAATAATTTGGTTATATTATTCACATGGAAACTCTCATTTAAACTTGCAAATTTATTCTATAAATAAAAAAAACATTCAACTATATGATTATTTATCAACTTATCTATGAGAGAGATTTTATGAAAATTATAGTTTAATTTTCTTATGTTTGTTACAAAAGTCTTAAATACATGAATAATTGTCCACCTTCAAATACCATGTGTTGAGGGCTATCCTAGATTCAAGCTACACTACTCCAAGCTTGGGTTTTGCACGGGTTCAAGCTTGTACCTATTATTTGTACGTTGCATAATGTTTTCAAAAGTTTTGGCTTAGACGCTTCAAAAATTGTAAGTAAACTTTATTTATTTAATTGTTATATATTGCACTTGGTTGTTTGGATATGAAGTCTTGAATTTGGATATGAAGTCTTGAGTCTAATATTGAAAATATAGTGCATATAAAAACAAAAAATTTGTCTTTTATTTAAAAATTGACTTTTCAAAATCTTATTCCAAATTGACTTATGATTTATTCAATAACTCACTTGGTGTTTTTGAGCCAGTTTTGGGACTGGGTGAGCTCTTCATGAAGCAGTTGGTAGCCATTTGCAACTTGAGCAATACGAGGTGAAAATTCTATTCTACACCAACGTTCACCATTCCAAAATGTACTCTTTAAATTGAGAGGCAATGAGATACTATCCATTGACTTTGGAAGTTCATCTTCCAGGAATTTGGATGATACTTTTTTTTTCTTTTTTTCTTTTTGACTACAAGGCCTTTTATAGAATTCATACTTGGGTAATAATGACCTATCATGCTGCAAATCAACCATGCCTGAGAAGATCAACCCAATTGCTACTTTCACAATCTTGTTTCAAAATACATTTTGTTATCAAATAAATTTATACATTTAATTATTTGAATATTAAATCTCATTTTGTTGCATTGACAACTTTGCGTTAGAATTAGTAAATGTTTTTGTAATTTAATAAAATTAACATTTTATTTGATAGATCTTTAATAAATGTGACAAAAAAGGAATTATATACCTATAGGTTTATAAGGGAGAACATGAGGAGGAGGATAAAGTCCTTCTCCTTCATTAAGTCCTTGTTGGAGTTGTTGTATACAACCTCTCTTGGACCACTTGTTGAGCTCCAATTTTCTTTTGGCTTCCAATTCTTGCAATTTCTTTCCCATATTTGCAATGTCCATTTTAGCTGAGATATATTAACCATTTCAAATTGAAAAATCAAAATTATATTTAAATTTGTAATTGACAACTAATATTTGTATAAATATTCTTATCATCCATTGACTAGATATTAAAGTTGGATGAGCTCACTAAATATTTTTTATACTAGAGTCTTTTTTTTGTAAAAAATTGTAATAAATATTGCAAAAGTTCTATTTCACTCTATTTACTATTTTTTAAATCAAAATTTATTTATTCCATCATTGAGCTAAATTAAACAAAAATGCATATAAAAAAATAGAAAAAAACTAGATAATTTTGATTTAGAATGCTCATTTATAACTAAAACAAATGTAATAAGAGATTTGATGAAGATTGAGGATATCTATATTAGTTAAACAATTTTGCTACTTCAAAACAAATTGATTTGGTAGATTCAAATCTCATTAACACAAAATTCAACCATTTAGAAGCTTACTTTTAACAAGATCACGATTAAAAAGAACTTTAACTTAATTTGAAATTTTTTAATTCAATGATATAGATGTTTATTATTACATTTCTAAAGTGCTGGTAGAAGAAATGACCATATTAAACCACAATACTTATAATGAAACAAGATATTGTGTATGAGACAACATTTCTTACTTTTGACTCCAAGTCTTTGAGCTTCTTCTTCAGAAGCGTTATATTCCCATTCATCATCTTGATCAATTTTACGTGGAGGTCTTGTCATTTTGTATAGTATCTTGCAATGCTATTTGAATTAAGAATGATAACATAAGAAATAAGTTCTTTACATGATTTACCTTTAAAAAGTAAAATAGACCTTTTATTTCAATTTTGGACACAAATTTTGAGCCTGTTAATATAGATTTAAGAAAATGTTTTTATAGGACCTTCCAATATTTGAGAATCCAATCAATATTATAGAAGAGCATGGCTTTTCAAATTGGAAGCTAATAAGACATTTGACACCTTTACAAATGCCAATTTGTTCCCATCATGATAATCCCTTCAAGTTTCAAATCTTATAATATTACAATATAGCACTCAAGACTCAAATGTTCTCATTGGAAAAAATGCAGTAAAGGATTTAAATAAGTAAATAAATAATAAGTTAGTGCCACTAATTCCTCAAAGCATGATCTTAGCTACTTTGTTACACAGTTGTAAAGCAAAATTTGCAAAAAAAAGATTTCATTCTTGTGAATTAATTATAATCATCTTTAGAACTAGCAACTGAATACCTAAAATTATCCAAATTCATTTAGTTAAACATCATTTCATTCTCTTTTCAAATTTTAAATTTTGACCAAAATTTTAATTTTTTAAATTTAGTAATTGAATATGAATAGGAACTCAAGGAAATTTTGGATGTCTATTGCATAATTCTCATTATAATGACTCTTTTTATTTCATGATACAATACTATTATTTTGCAATGTAGTTTGAAGAACATCATAATAAAATACAAATTTTCTTCATTTAAGAAAAAAAGATTGTCTATGAATGATACAATTATCCATAGTTTAAGAATCATTATGCATTTTATCTTTAATGAATGATGATATAAGTGAAGATTTGCATGCGCTTTTGAAGGAGAAAGCTAAGCCTAATGCATTACGACCAACTACCTCTACTACATTTGAATAAAAATAAAGAACCTCATTAGTGTACTTGAGCTCCGGCAACTACGGTTCAAAAGGTCTCCATAAGTGACATTTTTATCCACCAAGCTCAATTTTTGTTTTTTTAATGGAACATCTTGATGCAATGTTACTTTTCTTAATAGTTTATAGTGGATCATTTAAGTGACTCATTTTGGATGATTCTCCACCTTTCAAGCATCAATGTGTCCAACTCTTAATTAAATTTTATTCATATAATTTTTTTAAATGCTCTTAATGATTTTTTAATATATATATGTACCATATTGATTTCAAAAATTCTCTTTACAAAATAAATTAACACCTAAAGACCCAATTAACCATTTTTGGGTTATAGCCAAACTTTGGACAATATATTTGTGTAGAAAATAAACCTCAAAAATGATGATTTCTATATAAACTAGGTCTAGTAAAGATAACCCTAAATTTTGCCTTTACTGTAGAACATAAGGCTGCGACAAGAATTTTCTAAAATTCATCTTTCTTCAGATATGATTATTACTAGGGGAAGTTACAAGGCTTTAGAAACAACTATTTGTTTAGCATTTTTATTTCTTAAATATGTTATTGTGATATATTTGATATTATATGACATGCATTTTCTAATCCCAATCTATTTGGGCAAAAAGAACCGCAATGATTGCACCATCTTCTAATCACTGTGGTTAATTTTGCGTATCTAACGATTAAAAAGAAACATTTATATTCAAAATGAAAATTGTTATTATAAAAAATTTATACAAAAAATAGCGCAAAGTGTTTAGTTTTTGTTTGGTGTTGCAAAATTTACTGTTTGAAGAAAGTACTAATGTTCACATTGTTAAATATGATGCCTTTTATACAATATACTGAAATTCCAATTTTGACCAATCATCAAAAAATTCAAATGCTAATAGTAAAACGTGTATTTGTGGTGAATTTTTGAAGTAAAAACTTCAAAATTCATTTGAAATAAATCTATAAATAATTTTTAAAATTGATTGAATAGATGCTTTCTACTCTTGATGCTCAACATCTAAAGTCCTCAGACCTCTTTTTTTTTGTCAAAAATTGCTCAAACTACCAATTCTAGTGCAAAGAGCAAAAAATTTAATAATAAAATGTTTTTGAATATGTAATTGTAGGATTGTGAAATAGAACAAAAGCATGTGCAATTTTAAAAATTTGATTTTATAGATTGTAAAATATTTGTGTTCAAAGTGGAAAAAACATGATTTGGGGCGCCATGACAAACTAGTTTACGAGACTTTGAACCTTTTTAACTCATGATTTTAGCACTACAAAATATTCTAAATTAAAAAAAAATTATCATGAAGAATTTAGTTGAAAATCTAGGGAAACAAAAATGATAATAAATAATATTATGTTTATTCTTTAAAAATTTATTAAGTAGAAGCAGATACAAAATAGAAAAAAAACTAGATTGTTAATGAAATTTGAACACACTAATCTCAATGTTGAGATTGTTCTAAAAATTATAGTTAACCTTGTAGAACTTTTTGTTTTGAAAAACTGTGAAAATTTTGTTTAAAAGGTTTGTTGCAAGAAACAATTAGAGAAAAAATCAACCCTCTAGAGGGCCTCTTTAGATTGACATGCCAAGCTATTTCAAGCTTGGCCTATCAAGCTGGAAAAGAATCCCTAGTGAATAGTCAAAGTGTATGACTGCTTGCCGAAGCAGTCAAATTTTTTAATTTTTTAATTTCTTTTTTCTAGCTTTCATCTCCAAGTTTATGATATGGGATGCTTTACGTTCATGAATATTTTCTTAAACACTAAAAGAAAAAAGATGTGACATGAGGTTTTATTACAAGATGAAGATTGTTTCTACTCCCTATTTTATTGTTTTATTTTGGACAAAAATAAAGGATAAGAGTTTTTATATTCCCAATTTTTTCACTTTATTTTTTATACAAAAAAAAAAGACTTCATACTTTAAGAGTTTTTGTACTCCCAATTTTTTAGGTCTAATTTTTTTGTTTTAATTTTTACACAAAAATAAAGGATTTTATACCTAAAGATGAAGAAATGCTATTAGATAGCTTTCTAATTACAATAGTCATTTTAAGGTTATATATAGGGAGTATTTTGTTATCCTATGCACTTGCCTACAAGTATGGATGCTTCAATAATGAGTCCTAATGGAAAATCATACATATATTACCATCTACTAGTTTGTTTAAAAACTATACATGATGATGGTAATTTAAATTGACTAATTTGACGATGGTTTAAATACTATCAAGTAATGTTTTTTTGTACAGCTCAATATATACAGTGGATAAACTTACAAATTCACCTGCTGCTAATTTGTGACAATACATGTATTATTATGGCAAAACAATATTATCTTTATTGCAAAATTTAAAAATCAACCGCTTGAAACACAACAAACCGCCTTGACGGTTATGGAACAGAAGACGGGTAAAGAGCCTCTTGAGACTCGGGACCTATAAACAAACGTTCGTAAAGTTGGTGGATCCTTGGTCTATTTTGCCTGAGCATGCTGATTTCATTCAAGCTCAACTGCTGTCGTTTGTTTTTATTTGAGTGGTAGCTGTACTGAAATTTCATTGGCAAACAGAGAAGTGATTCGATGATGTTGCTTTAGCCTTAGCTCAATCGTGCTGGTCTAGGAAGCAAGCAAGGAAACATGGCATCCTCTCAGTCACAGTCAAGCAACCAGATCCAAAGAACTGTTGCTTATAAATTATTGTTTTTTTTTTTGGAAACTTGTGATTTATTATTCTCTTTTTCTTTGCAAAAACAATAACAAGTTGTAATATGGTGTTCTAACTACATGTTTGTTGTTGATTATCATGGGTGCAGGTGGGGCTTACTACCTCAAAGAATAATGGAATGCCCTTACATTTTCCTTCACAAGTTTTACACACTTTTAGAGCTATGATATGGATTTCACTGGTACTATTAGAATATTGTATGATAACCAATAGCAATGGATATGTCTTGTGAATAAATTACTTGGCATTTTTTTGAAACTGTAAAAGGCTATAGAATAGCTTTGGACACTGCCTTGCACTTGTCTTGTTTCACTTTTCATTTTGATATATGTCTACTTAGGACAATACAAAAGCATAAACTCAAAAAGTGACATGGAATAAATTAGACTTGATTGGTGATAGACTTTACAATATGAAAACTTGGAAATATTTCTATTAGTGCCTGATTTTAGGATGTTCCAAACAAAGGCTCTTTTTTTTTTAATAATTTTTTATTCGTAAATCTGGGTCCTTGCGCCACTATCACTGCAATTTTAGCTGCGCAAAATTAGGGGAAAAAATAAATTTTTAGCCCTTTAAAATTGAATTTCAAGAGACTAAAGGGGGTCGCAGAGAGGCCCTCTAGAGGGCTGATTTTTTCTTTAATGCACCGGTGCTAGTTATTTGTCACATGGGAGAACATTGAAGCATTCTTTTGCAATAGCTTTTGAAGCATGAATCATGTGAACTTGAAATATTTATTGGAGATGTTTAACTTAAATGCAATTATATTCCATATTTTCAAAAATTTAAAAACATATTCTACATTTAAAAGTCATGTCAATTAATTTGTCATGTTTTCAATTTTAGAGGTTTTTAGTACTATGGAATACCCAAAATTAATGGTCTAGAGCTAAAATTTTGGTGGCATATTCCTACAAGAGGTGAGCATGTTCCTTCCAAAGGATGTCTAAAAATATTTTATTTTATGTCCTTCATATTTGTATGAATAGGGCTCCCTTGCGCGCACACTTCTAAACATTGCAAGATGGTTTCAAGATCTTTTTTTAGTGAAATCTCTTTACCACAAAGTCCTTCCAAAATGTCAAAGTATCTACCGATTTCCTTAAAATTTTAGTTTGTAAATAACTTTTGACCTAGATTATTTTGAAGTCTATTTCTTTGGTGGTATATATTTTTTAATATTATATTAATTATATTTATTTTATTTTATTTAAAAAAAATTGTTTTCAAAACGTTATGGTATAAGGAGTACTAGCCAAAAATAGGCCAAAGTGGAACAAAAACAACAAGTCATTCTTGTATTCCTACAAAAACAAATTCTATACATTATTTTTTCAAAAAGATGCTTTCATCACTTGCAAAACAAGATGCTCTATAACTTTCACATCACAAATTCAAATGGAATGAAATGGAGCTTTTAATATAGACAAAAATAAAATCTACCAGAAACAAAAATTTTATCAAGTTTTTGTGGATTTTTTTCTAAGCAGCAAGATGAAATTTGGGTGTATTTGGTATTACTTCTGTTTTGAGGCATTGATTGAAATAAAAAAATATATTCCTAGAAAGCTAATAACTGAAGTTTTTCTATCTTACAAAACAATACTATAAAAAATTGCTAAAAATTGCACTCATAAGAAGTTAGAAATCTAATAAATTTCCATTTTGTCTTCCATAGAGACAATGGGACTCTAGGGGTTAATATTGTCTACTTTTATACAAAATTCAAAAAAATTAGAAAACATAATATATTTCATAATACATTTTTGTTTTGTCAAATACTCTTGGATTTTTGTTGGGTTAAAGAACGCTACTTCACCTCAAATGTGATTCCTTGTTCAAAAAATAGTGCTTGAATTCCGAAATGGCTTCATTTAATTAAGAAGTAAAGTAAAATGTATATAATTCACAATGGTTCTGAATTTTTTAGTTATTTTTGAATTAGACAACTAAAAAACTACTTTTTCTTTTATTTTGACCTGCAATGACATAAGGCACAGTCACTAGTATGATTGTGATTCACTACTTACAACATTTAAAAAAAATTCATCACTAAGTCATTCCCTTGAGTTTCCACTGTAAAACACATCACCACATTGTAGAAAATTTGGATGTTAACCCCTAAAGTTTCATGACTATGTAGTCACCAAAAACGCTCCAAAACTGCCATTTCTAATACAACTACCAAATTTTTGAAAAAAAACAATTTTTGACACATGTAACCGTAGGATTTTGTAGTATGATACTTTGAAAACATGTGGTAAAAATTTCAGAAAATTCCACCAAGTTGATCATAAGATATAAGCATTCAAAGTCTTGAAAACCATTTTCTCAATCTTGCAAAAAACTGGGCAGCTGCACTTTGCAAGCTCACTTTTCAATGAAAAAATGCCGATAAAGGTGGTGCTTCTTAGACTTCAATTTCCTAAACAAGTTGTCTATATGCTTGAAAAGTTTCACATCATTTGGAATTGTACAACATATAGGAAAAAAATAGTAAGCAGAAAGAAGTAGAAAATGATTCAAAATACTAAATTGTTAAGAATTTAATCATGGAATTTAAAAATGCCAATCCCAAAGGTTGTAATGTTGTAATAATTAATCTACATCCTAGGATTTTATTTTTTTTCAAAAATATTGAAATTTGAGTTAAATAAACAACTTTAAAGTTTATTTTAGAGTAGAGAATCCATAACTGCCCGCAATTCAAAAATCCTCATAAGTTTTGACTCATTGATTGAAATGGAATGACTCAAAGCTTTTTAAGTATATATAAATGTAGAGAACCAATTTCAAAAAAAAATTCTGGAAAAAAATGATTTTTCTGATCTATCCAAACTGCCCAGTTACAAAAAGAAGTAACATATTAGGTCACAACTTTTGACTCATACTTTGAAATGTCATGAAACTTGATACACATGAAGATATTCCTTGCCCCCACCTTCTACTAAAATTTCAGCCTCAAATATGGATATCTCTAGTCACACATACTTGCCCAAAAATTCTGTACGGCCAAAAAACACATGCATTAGGAACAATTTCGGGTCTCAAGAAGGCCCTTTGACATTTCCACGCACTGGAGGGAAGGACGTTGCCCGACCGCAAATTTTGGTATTGCGGAGGTGGCATTATTGGTGGTGAGATGGACAGCCAACACTAAAATCAACAGGTTTGGCCAGTGATCTCCTTCCATTGCGTACACTCGATACTTGCGTTCAGAGCACCAAAACACTTGAGTAGAATGACTGGTTCAGTATTAAATCTTATTTCATAGTCCTTGCTGCAAGCACGGGAGTGGTACGCTGTACATATATTTGAGAGGTTTCCATATTTGAGTCGACCCTTTGGAATAGAAAAACAATAAAATGTTGTCATGGTGGACGACAACACAGCACTTGAATTGGTGGGAGTGGTCATGATTTACCCCGAGTGGTCATGATTTATCCCAAAATGCAGAAACAAATGGTTCACTTGGCAGACCATTTGTTGGGGAAGTGAGAGCGCTGCCGCGGCTGCAAGCTGCTAAGTTCTCCTCCGGTGAACATCTCCGATGAGAAAACTTTGATGGTAGCAATTGCATGTTTGTATAGCCGCGTCGTCAAACAGTGGCTACACTAGTATAGTAGTTTGCAAAATGATGCGCAATTGTCAGCTATAGCCAGAGGTATGTAGCATTGTGGTTTACAATGACCAAAATGTGGATGGAGAATGGATACCAATGCAGTTGGAGATCAATTCGTGGGTGACCTTGCGAGCTGGTGCCAGAGGGCATTGGGGAAGGGACGCTCGAAGACATGGGCAAGAATTTGGTGCGGGAGCATTGGAAGCAACACACTTTCTTGGTTGTTCTTTGCATTGCTCAAAGTATATGCAATTCATCTTGCTGGAAGGGCCGTGCTGAAGCCTGTGCATGCCTTTGATGGTTTTCATATTTGCACTCATGTGCCATTCCACGCTGACGCCTCCAACACCATTGACAAGCAATTGATGACCATTGGTTTGTGCTGCTATTACCTCAGGGAATTTGGTTTGTTTGAAAACCTAGTGAAGCACATCATATGATTCTTTACCAACTTGGAAGCATGCAATTGGCCATATCTCTTTTTTTGATTGCACTGAGAAATATCTTTCATCATTCTTTTGAATCTCGGGATCTAAAGCCCGATTCATCAATGTCAAGTTGACACGCTCATACTTCTTTCCTTGCTGTACTTCTGCTTCATCCAGCTTAAGCACAAACACTAGCAGTCCCCCGTTGCACTCTGTCATTGCATGTTCACAGGTTAAACACCAAAACCATCTATAATGTTTGCAACTCATTTGAAATTTTCATACAATTTGGACAAAACTTACAATATGGAAACAATGGAATAGTAAGTGGAAAGGATCAGGGGCCAATACCTTCCAAAGTCATGTTGTAAAATAGAACCATCAATCGTTGAACAACTTCAAGATCCACAAACAAGTTGTTCTTGCTATGAAGAATCACCTCTTTTTGTGGTTGTATCTCTTTCCTGCCTTAACAAATTGCTGAAATCAGACGCCTACCCTCAATGTGGTAGTACTCGCCAATGAATTGCGGTAACTTGTCATTCATATCTTGTTGCAAGGTAGCCAGTCGATGTGGAGCAGGCAAAATGCTGGAAGAGCTTCCAGAAGCAATCAATTCAATCCGGTTCTTTAATGTTCAATAGATTGCGTGGTACCCTCGATGAGTCACCCCTGCACCATCGCATGCATCCAGCATTGAATCAGGCCCTACAATGTCAGAGATCTTGTGGAGCACCTTCTTTGTCAAGTTATCGCTTGCTTGACTCATTCTAGGTTGATCGATCAGTGTATTGGCTTCACCAGCAGATAAAATACTAGCAATTGCTGCAGCAATTGCGGTTTGGGCAGTTGAGTCTCCTATCAACCGTTTCCTTGACCCTCAGAGTTTGTTGCACATTTGCACGGTCTTCACGGTAGATGGCTGCAATCGTGCTCTTATTATGGTCTTGCGGCGCTTGACATATCCCGACCCTTTGGCAAGCTCGTGTACACTCTTCATTGTCCTGCGAATTCGCTGCCTCAAGCTTGTAGGGGTCTCCACCATCGACCTGCACTTTGATTTGAGTCTTGCATAATGAGCTTGGCATTTGTGTAATCTTGCTTGCAACACCCGTACCTCCTCTTGAAATTCTAAGTCTTTTGACACAATACTACTCTCTGTACAAATTAAGGAGACCTTCAACTCTAAGCATGTGCTTTCTAGAGCACTCACATCACTCTGTAGCTGCTAGTGCTCCTCCTCATGACGTGCTGCAGTGTTTGCACCTTTTGCATGAAGTTGATGGCATTGACTTTGCAGTTGTTGTATTTCAGTCTCTTGAGCTTTCAACGTTTCTTCTAACAAGCAGACAGAACTCAGCAATGATTCAGCAATTGGACTTGGACAATGCATAATGGAATCACTCTCAGGCCGTACACAATTCAAGCGCTTTGTGTAGCCCAACATCCCGCTTTCATTGTGGCTCAAGAACTCTAAATACTATTTGATAGTTCTAAATTCCGATGTAGAATTGATGGCAGGATCAACAGGGTACAAGCTGCCATCAGCCTAAAGGTCAATTTGGGTCTGGCCTTCTACTCTTCATGCAGGGAAACTTGACTGATTGGCTTGTTCTTTAAGAATCCTCCCTTTCCAAATGATAGGAGCATACTTCTTGTCCATCGGAATTTGAGCTACGTAACTACCAATCGTATTTGTGACATCTCTCAAAGCCATGTTGCTGCACCATGAAACAAGCCCCGCGACCAGCTGCCAGCTTCAGTTTTGTAACTGTTGGAAGTCCACGCCAGCAAGGTGGACATGGAACAGCCATGTTGTCCCGCCAAAAACCATGGAGGTGGCAATCCCAATCGACTTTAGGCGCCATACTTTTCACCCCAGCAAATTCATATTATATTAACTGTACATGCTTTTTTGAACATCATTCTTGCATCAAGCTCTTGTCTCACAAGGAAGCAGTCAGCACGGCAGTTAGACACGTCGACCCAATTTTGGCAGAAAATGTACGTATTTGCCCTACTGATTGTGACCCTTCTCTTGCTGCCCATGATACTCCAGCCCTGCTGGCAGGGTGCCCTAATCAAAAAGTCAAGCCTCTCTTGCTGCCTGTGGAGCCCTTATAGGGCCCTCCAAAGATCCAAATTGTTTCTAATGCTGGTCCTTTAGGGATTAACCACTTAACCAGTTACTTTGAAAAAGCGGAGTGATAACACTACAAGAAAACAGTGTCCAAATTGACACGTCCTAATTGACTAAAATGTTCAAATTGACAGAATCTTGTCAAAAAAATGTCCGAATTGACAGAAAATTGACAAAATAATGTCCAAATTGACAAAAAATTGACAAAAAAATGTCCGAATTGACATTACTCCCTTGTAGTGTAATAGTTGTCAAAAATTGTACAATTATATGACAAGATGAAATGAGCATTAGACTATTATCCACAACAACGTTCAAAATCATCCAATCAACATTTTTTGGCTTGTGCATTGTTACTTCGTTCTTACCAATTTGAATCTTCTCTTAATCCCTAAAGTTCCTTGACTATATTCTCACCAAAAATTGCTCCAAAACTGTCATTTCTAGTATAAGTACCAAATTTTTGAAAAATATCACTTTTGGGCACATATAACCATAGGATCTTGTAATACTCTGGTTTAAAAAGATGTGAAAAAAATTTCAGAAATTTCCACCATGTAGGTTGCAAGATATAGTGTTTGAAGTGGCAAAATTTTGTTTTTTTGCCTTGTGAAAAAATGGGCAGCTGCACTTCACAAGGCCAAATCATTATGAAAAAATTTCCAAAATGGTTGTGCATGATTATGCACAACCATTTTGGAAATTTTTTCATAATGATTTGCATACTTTGGGCTGAAATTTTAATTGAAGGTAGGGACAAGGAATATCTTTCATATGCACAAAATTTCATAAAATTTGGAAGTATAAATAAAAAATTAACCCCTACAAGACCGAGGCCCTTTTTTTTGCCAAATAACACTTAAAACTACCATTTCTATAGCAAAAAATGAAAAAATTTGAAAAATGTTTTTTTTTTCACACCTAATTGAAGGATCTTGTATCTAACTAGTATGAGAGTGTTTGGAAAAAGTTTCAGAATTTATGACCACACAGATTGCAATATATCTGTGTTTAAAGTGAAAAAAACAAGTTTTTCAGCACATTGCAGGACTAGATTTTTTGACTTTGAACGTTTTTAACTAAATATTTTTGCACTACAAAGTTTTGAGCTTTAAATCTTTGTAGTAGAGAATTGAGTTGAGAGTCTAGGAAAAGAAAATTCAAAATAATTTAATTATTATTTAAAAAATATTGTTAAATAGAACTAGATACAAGATAGAAGGAAATTCTAAAATATTCAAATATTTTAGATGGAATTAAAATGCACTAATTCCAATGGCAAGATTTTTCTAGCAAGTAATATAAACCATGCAAAACAAAAAAAAATGAAATATTTGAAAAATTGCATTCAGAAATGCATCCTAGAAGTTATTTTTTCAAGAAGATGCTCTAATTGCCCAAAAAACAAGAATGTCCATAACTTTCTCATAACAAATCCAAATGAAATGAATCAAAGCTTTCCAAATTGACAAGAATATAATCTATGAGAAGAATTTTTTTTAAAAAAGAACCCAAATTTTTGTCCATTTTTTTTTGCTACCTGGGCTGCCCGTCGTCCCCTCTTTTGAGCTTATTTGGTCATAACTTTTTTTCCCGGCCACCAATTGTGAAAAAAATTATGTTCCCACAAAGCTTATCAGTTTTTCTATCTTCAAAAGAAATTTCACAAAATCATGACAAAATTTCAGCCCGTAGGTACCTGCCCAAAAATGCATTTGTCTTCTGAACGGACAACGGTCCTTTAGGAGTTAAGGAATAAAAAATAAATCAAAATTTTACCATGATTTCTATTCTTTTCTACAAAGATGACACCATTTTGCAACTTTGACATTTTTAAGGTTTAGACTGCGCGGTCTAAAATCTATACTTGTCCTAAATGACACTTTTACAATTTAGACCACCCGGTCTGAAAATGACCATATGGAAAAACACCATTTTTACGAAATTCCTTGTAAGTAACGACTGAATAAAATATTTGTCATCTAAATTAATCTATCAACTTTGATAAAATTCTTAGATGCTTTAGCGGCTCCAGCTTGAAACTTCTGTTTTTTTTGTTTCCATCCCTATTAGGGTATATTGCAGAACTAATACTGCAGGCTTTATCATGAGAGATGAGGCTTGGCGTAATGCTTCGTGATTGATTCGGAATCTAAGCTGTTTTGGTGTTGGTGTTGGTGATCATAGCGCCAAGAAGCAACCTCGGGGGACCTGAACAAGAGCTACGAGCCATCTCAAAAAAAAATTCCCTCGTTAGAAAACACACAACTGACACAAGGTGCGTCACTGATTTATATTTTTTTGAGATGGCGAAAACCAATGATGTTTGCTTGATCGTAATGCCAGGTCTTTGCGAACACAACAAATCCCAACACTTGCCATAATTATTACGACGTGTGTCTCAGGTGGCTTGGCAGGCTACGATGGAATCATGGAAATGAGAACAAGACAACGCCTTCGAACGGACCCAACAGGGATTCTTCATCCTCGGAAGTGGCCGGGTGAGTAGGGTGGTCGGCCAATTGGAGCAACTTCTGCCAAAATAATTGGTGACTCATTCCGAGTTTCTTCAACAATCCCAAACGCTGCTATCAAATCCAACACAAACAATTACTCATTCGGGTTCAATTCATTAGGAGATTCCCGTTTGTTTTCTTTGGTCAACTATTTTGCTTACGTTTCCAATGCCACTGTGATTTTCCAGGTACAAACCTAACAGAAAAAAGGGAAAACACGCCAGACGGCCAAAGCTTCACAGATCTGTCACAGCAACAGAACATGACGGGAAGTATTGCCGAAGAGAGGGAACCCACCACAGTAGCAGAAGATAAGTCCACTACAGACATCCCAACTATGAATAGAACTCAGAATACCAATGAACTTGAAGCCATCACATCCTTGGAGGGCCAGCAGCGCTCCAACGACGTAGCTGAACCCCCCGAGAGGGGCCCCGAGACAGAAAATGCAACGGTTGACAAAGAAAGCAATGAGCAAAAACTCTATTAACTTGAATTCTAAATCTACATTGCAGCTCGAGGGGCCGACCGGCACCAAAAATAACACCGGTGGAGGAGGTGGCAGGCCAGGTATCTGATTCGGAGAAACAGAGCAGTATAATCAAAAACATCACTAACGCCAATAATCAGCCCCAACGGAGGAGAAAGTCGAGCGGTGTGAGTGTTTTGATCTCCACCCAAAAGCCCAAACAAGCCCAACCAGGTTCTATAGTAATTTAGTGAATTCTATGGGTGATTGGCTGTAGTAAACGAGCTGCCTTCCAAATAATGGAGCTTTTTTACCACAAGTGTGAGTAGCTAAGTAGAAGTTGAAGGATGATTGATTTAATTCTAAGTTTTTTCCTAGTTTAAAGTATCATCTTATCCTAAGCGTTCAATTGTCGTTTAATTAAGTCAATTCTCTGTGAATTCTAATCTAAAATACGTTTTGCTGTACTTGTAACTTTACTTTCCTATCAAATTTAAATTTTTATTCTATCTTCCTTTGTTAATCAACCTCTATCCAGTTTCTATTATTACTATTCTAATTTGATTTAAAGAATTAAAGATTAGTTCAAATTTGCAAAATCTTTGGTAAAATTTGACCAATTTAGCGGTTCACCAAAAATTACCTTAAATTTTACTCCTTTTGGTAAATTATTTTATCTCTTCTTCTAAAATTTTCTACCTTCGTTAAAAATTCAATTACTTAATAGTTAAAAAGTTTTAGTAAATTTTGACCGAATGACGGTTCTTCAAAATTTTCTCTAACTTTAACTTCTTCTTGTTAAATTATTCTAACTTTCTATTTTTTGCTAAAAGTTCTTTTACTTGATCTAAAGTTTAAAGTTCGTTGGTAAATTTTGACCGATTAACGGTTCATCAAAATTTACCTTGAGGTTTTTACTCCTCTTGGTAAATTATTTTAACGCTTCTTTTAAATTTCCACCCTCAGTAGAAGTTCAATTTCTTAAAGTTAATAGTTTTAGCAAATTTTGACCGATTCAGCGGTTCATCAAAATTACTCTAGGTTTTACCCCTTTTTGAGATAAATGTAAATTCCTAATTACTTTTGACTTTCTTCCTACTAATCCTTCCCGTTAATTTATAAGATAAATAATTGATCAATTTTACGACAAGTTGTGGTAAAATTTCAATAGTTAACTCTTTTTTTTGACTTCTACTGGGTTGGTTAAATTAAAATGACGGGTTGGTTAATTTCTTTTATCGTGGAAATTAAAAACCAAGGTTAATTTTTTAAATCCAAAGTAAAGGTTGTTTAGGTGAAATTAGATTTCACCTAATTCTTATTTACTTCAGAAGAAAAAACTTAACTTGAGTTTAATCCTTTTGGAGATTCTACTTTAAATTTCTAACGTTGTAATTTTCTTCTCAATCTCCTACTCTAATTTAGATCCTAAATTCTTTTAGAATATCCTTTGGATGGTTTCCTAATTTTTCATTTGTTTCTTGCGTGGATTTCATTCTCTCACTACTTTCCCAATTTTTATTGGATTTCCATGTTTAATATCTTTTCGGAAAGCTACAAGAAATTCCTACTTGATTTTGAATTCTAATACTACTAAATAAATTCTTCTAAGGTTTGATTCTAATTCCTATTTTTGGCTCTAGATTTTAAAGTAAATCAAAATTAATTAAAAATCAAAACACAATTAGGGAGTGAGAATTAAGCATGTACTTTGGAATTGTTGATGGTCTCATACTCCATTTGGATTGTGAAATCCATCCCTTGTTGGTGTGCTCCCTCCATGTTTTGTACATATTTGATTCTTGATATTGGAAAAAATAGTCGGTCAATGGTTATTCCACATTTTCCTTTCCTTATTCCAACTGTGATTAGTTAATTCTCCTTGTTATCTTGATGGGTTTTTTTTTCCGTACTAATTTAATCCCAAGATTTCCTAATTTTTTTCTCTTTTAAAAGTTTAGGTAATGTTTTGGATTTGTTCTTATCTTTTAATTTTAGTCTTCTATATTCTATCTTAATATTAAATAAGTTGTATTTTTATGGTTTCCTATATTTCTTTTCTAGGACTTTAAGATTATCTAAGGCAAATCTCAAATGATTCCAATCTCTAAATGGTCTAAAATGTTTTATAAGTCAAATTTTAGCAAATTAACTTATTCTAAATTTTTCTATGGTTTAAATAATTCTAGAAGTATTTTTAATGATCTATTATTTTTTCCTATGGTGATATCTTTTCTTTCCACTAAAGTCTTTCTTTTTTCAAAGGCAAATCTTTGAGAAAATCTAAACTCTAGAATTTTGGTTGGACTATTAAGGAAGTCAAATTTTAGTCACTAAATGGTTTCTAAGTCTTTTCTAAATTTAACTAATTTCTAGAACCATTAGCAAGTCAATTGTTATTTTGTTTTTTATTCGTTGACTTTAATTCCCACCTTAAATTATGTCAAAGATTTGATTTTTTATTCAAAAGAGAACTTACCTTGACTTTTTGGGACCTTCTCCTTCTTCTTCCACAAACTTTGTATTAGTCTTTGATTTGTTTCCAATTTGCACCTCATTCCTTATGCTTCACAAAAATTTGTAGCTGATGACTCAATTTGATTTTCTTCCAAATGCTTGAAAGATGTAGTGCTGTGAGAGCCTGAAAGTATGAGAGAATTTGGAGGCAACCAGGTGCTGGAGGACTGGGGATGAGTTATTATTCCTGTGCTTGGAAAGGTATCGCAGGTGAGTTGACTTCTGAATGAGATCACCCTCTCTGGCTTACAAGCCAAATTTCAGACTTCTTCTGGCTCTAAGCAAAATTTCAGGCTTCTTTTGGCTCTAAGCAAAATTTCAGACTTCTTCTAGCTTTAAGCAAAATTTCAGGCTTCTTCTGGCTCTAAGCAAAATCTCAGACTTCTTCTAGCTCTAAGCAAAATTTCAGGCTTCTTCTGGCTCTAAGCAAAATCCCAGACTTCTTCTAGCTCTAAGCAAAATTTCAGACTTCTTCTGGCTTTAAGCAAAATTTTAGGCTTCTTCTAGCTCTAAGCACTGAAATTTTTTAAAAGGTACCAATATCACCTAGAATTTATTATGCTAGGATATAGTTCAAAGAACTAAGCTTGGTGTTCAGAATTTGCAAAAAATAAAACCAAATGGGGCCCGTAGGCATCCTCTCCGTGTTTGGTTTTATGCTACAAGATGATGGGTGACCAGTATGGCTTGGTCAAGGCAGTCTGACTGGCTGGTTCTCTTGGCTCTGGCTGGTTCACCGATCTGGCTTTTGGCTGGTTCTCTTGGGCTCTGGCTAGTTATTGGAGACCTGGTATTTCTCAAATTCAGAACCTCGACTGTTGCTTTGCCACTAATTGGGATCCCTCAAAGAGACAGGGACCCTTTTCACCAAAAACTAACTTGGAAATTCTAAGGCTTGAGGCTGTATTCTAAAGGAAAACTAACACACTATCTTTTTATGGTTTTGACAATTTTTTCTAAAACAATTCCTCTCAGAGGCAAAACTTCGCCGTATTGGGGTTTTTTGCCCCAAATTGTAGACAAGTCCACTAGCGGTTAGTATTGTGAGGGTTGGTACTCACCCAACTCACTCCAAATGACAACAAATACTCTAGACCATGTCTTCCCAGGTCTAGGCTTCAAGGGAAATTTTCTACAATCCAAAGGGTGTGAAATTCCACTCCAAAAAAGCTCAATTGGAAGTGATTAGTATGTAACAGACTCAAAATATGAAGTCCAAGGGTTCCAACTACCGGTGTCACCGAGATTCGGTTGGAATATCTCTGGTGTTAGTACTAAAAATTAAGATGAAGGAAGCAATTGCACAAAATATGCGTTAGCAGTGATTCAAAGGGACCCCAACGTCCTTTGAATGGCACCAAAAATCAAACAAAGAATGGAATTCAAGACTCTAATGCAATAAAAGCAAGGTTTTTGGTTCCAGACCAAAAACTCAACAATTGCCAACGAATTTGGCAAAATAACAAAGCGAGAATCTAGAGCCTCGTGTCGGCTCAATTAACATAAAATGAAGAAAAGGGGTGCAAAGGGAGTTGGTGGGAGCCCTTTTATACATTTCCGGGGCCCCCATTAACCTCCTTTAACTCTAAATAATATCTACGTAAACTAAAATAATATCTAAGTAAATTAAAACTACCAATTACTACGCCTAATTCTACCCTACAGCTGAATGGGCTATATCTTTTGGAGAAAAGCTCCAAATGGAAAAGGGTCTACGGCGTTGGCTCCAGAAGACCCTTTTTAGTCTAAGGACCCCCTAACCCCCTACTCCTAAGTCAATTTTCTTCATAAAAGATAGTGTTTTCCAACCTAGTGAAAAAGGTGGAAAATCCAACTCTTGGAGTTTATAACTTTTGCTGATTCTAACTCGCCAGGGTTGTCCGGAAGGTCCAAGAATGTCAAAAAAGAGTTGCTGTTGACTTAATTCGGACTTTGTCAGCTTGTGATTTGCCGGTCCATCCGCGGAATGTTTTGGAATTCCGTTAAATTCCGTTAGTGCCGTCGGTTTGGGTAGTTACCGATGTCGAAATGTTGTGAAATTTGATTAGGCTCTTATTCAAACTAAAATACACTATCCTAATTTTTAGTGGGATTTTACCATTACCAGATTAATTTCTATGAATTTTTTAATCCGTGATAATTTTGGTTGATTTTCCAGGGAGCCATCTTCTGCAATTTGGAAAATTACAAAATAATTTGGGTAGCTTCTAGAAAGTTCCCAAATCCTTTTTGCACAATCCAAATTGGTACTTATTCAAGGAGAAATAAATTCCTATCTCCTGATTTCAATTCCTTTACAAAGGAATCTTCCTCGTATGAGGAAATCTTGGCAATCCGTCTTCGCCATTATGCTCCTGGCATGTTTCTAAATCAGAAACACCTCTCTCCATGTTGCGGTTGCCTCCTCGTGATTTTCTATGAATTTTGGCTTAAAAAGTCTTGCGGGGCAACTATTTACCAATATTTTCTTTCAAGCTTGGTTTTCACCCAAACTCCTCTTGTGGGCTTTTTAAGTTACTGGCAAACTGTAATGACCTACATTTATTATTTTTAGCCAATTCACTATTTGTATGCATCTTTGTGGTAAAAACTCTTTGTAAATTCTATCAATATTCTAATATTTGGTTGTAGGTTGGAATTAGAACTCTCCCAATTCCTATTTGGGCTCTCATTTATCCATTTCTACTACTAGAACTTAGGAAAGAGCAAAAATTCAAATGACTTTGATGCTTTTTGGGATTTTCTCTCAACATGTATTATTCTATCTCAATTATTCACAAAGTAGTATAACTGGTCAATTTGATAACAATTTACTCATTAAAATGAGTAAAAAGCAAAAAAATTTAGACTCTGAGTTCCAGGTGACAACCTTGGGGCTCACAAGGTGCTACTCAATCGTCTGACAAACTTCAACTTCAGGAAAATGGGATGACTCCAAGGTCGGTCAGAGTATCTCTTCACTTGTGGAAGATGGTAAACAAGCTGAGGTAGCAGATGCAGAGGGTCCAGTTGACAATATTCGAGAGAATCTAGGTGTAGGTGTTGTCGCAACACAGGGCAAGCAAATTCCCAGTTATACTACCAAAAACCACTTTAAAGTATAACAAAGTGACTCTAAAAATTGAACCCGAGAGATTCTGTGAAGTATCTAGCTTTATTTGGTCTCTAAGCTAAGTCAGTACCAATATTTCCTCTTCCGGTCTTAACACTACAACCAAAAACACAACAACACCAAGAACTACAATCAGACCCTTTTTTCCTCCTCCAATCCAGTCAACATTCCAATCTAGTCTGATCAGCTCACTTCCATTCCTATTACCATACGATTTAGTTTTACCTCTGTTTCACCATCAGAGTGTTCGCCCCTTGATTTTGAGAGTGGCAAGCCCGCCGCTCCATTTGTGACTTATAGTGGCTGAAGACCTACTTCTCTATTCTCCCATTTTCTACACTAATCCGGATCCGGTTTGATCCTTCACAACAACCCAGAGAACTCTCCGGATCACCGGTCACACAAAGACCTCCCGTACGATCCTCTCATACTAACAACGACCTCAGCGCCCCGTTCCGTTTGTACGAAGTCAGGCGGCTGCAAGTGAACCCGTCCGTTCCAACATCAATTAAAGTCCTTCCATTTGCCCACTAAGACAGCAAGATCTCTCAGGAGATCGGACACTCAACCGGATTTCCCACCCAGGAGTTCTAGCGCAACTAAAGAATCCCTCCCTATCCGCCTAGCCTAACAACGGCTGTCCCGCCCGGAATCCTAAACCTTAGAGCTGCTGAGGAACTGAAATCCACTCCCAACGCTTTCTCAACCCGCTCACTTGCACATAAGATCAAAACAAGAACGCCAAAGGGAGAAATCACACCCGCACAAGCATGCGCCTTCCTAACTCCTCACCACACAACCCTGCCGCACACGGGAGAGACACGCAACAAGAGGCCAAGAGAAGACGTACACAAAAATTGGGTGAAAAGACTCGCAGCTCTCAAGCAGGGGCTGACTTATATACAACTTGATTACAAAGCCAAAAAAGCCCCCGGAAATCCGCGCTGGACATCCGGGTCCGATCCTTACCGGCTAGACCGGATCAACTTCCGATCCGGTCCTAACTATCTTACAAAAACTTTGCATTCCTAACTACCTACCTACCTACCTATTTACTTTCCAACTCCCCCACCCAGCGTAGGACTCTTGGGTTCCTCGGGCAGTTGGTTGAAGACGTCGGCAAGGTTCCGACTCCGCTCCCCGGCAGCTGGATCCGGAAGATTTGACCCTGGCAATGAATCCAGATGAATCGGTTGTCCAAGCCCAGGTCTCTGGTTATTCTTTCTCGACTCGGGTGTCTGATCCTTGGGCTCCCTCGGATTCGATCCTCCAACTGCAAACGAATCTGGTAGCACAAATATCCGAGAGGTGGATCTCCCGGGAGTACATAGAACCGTTCAGCTTCCGGCTGCTGATGTCCATCCGGTTGGCCGCCTCTCTTGCTGCCACCAAGGATATTTCCAACCGATTGGTGAAGTCGGTGAGGATCCGAACTATCCGGGAACCGGATATCTTCTTCTTCTCGTGCACCCCTTTGTCAAATAATGCCGCTTTGACTGCGGTGGATCCGGACTCTCTGAGATTGTTCTTCACCGATTCGGCCACCTTTTGGGTTGCTTCCGCCATCTCCCAGACTGCAGCCTTGTCTTCCCTGAGGGATACCATGTCAGCCTTTAGGGTGTTGACTTCCTCCTGAAGCCAACGGATCTCTAACTCCTGCCTCCGATGCTCCTCCGGATCGGACAGATACTGACCCACCTTACTCGGTAGATCACTATCCACCGGTGCACCCACCAGATCTCCGATAGTGACGAGAGCCCTCCTCTTGACCTCCCAGTCCACTCGTATTCCACACAGGATTACTGTCAACTAGTTGAACGGGTTAGTCGGGTCTTCGGGATCCGGCATCTCCACATCTGGTCCCGAGGTGGACCGGGTGGTCGTAGGGGTTTTTCGCTTGCAAGGAGGCATCGTCTTCATCCGCTTCCTCGGTCGGAGTTGCTCCTCTTCTTCTTCTTCCGTTTTGGGTTCGGATCCGGTTTGCTCTTCCTGTTCATCGTCCGAACCTGACTCCCTGTACTTCAGGATGGACTCTTGAAGGCTCCACCTCTTCTCCTCCGTCTCTGTGAAGAGTTGGTTCCGCTGGTAGAGGTGGAAGAGATAGGGACTCAAAGGAGTGGCCCTACTCTTTCCGATCCTCGTTACCAATTGAGACACCAGATCGGAAAAGATCCAGGCCCAGTTCACTTTCCGTTCTCCACTCAGGAAACCAAAAATGGTGTTGCCAATGGTCATCATCACCCTCGTTGGCTTCTCCGAGTGGACGATCGGAACCAGGAACTGTAGGAGGTTATGGTGTTGGCCGCTCTTATAGTCCACGACCGCATACCCGTCTTTATTGCTCGGCTCCCCATGAAACTTGTCGTAGATGAACTCGTCCTTCCTTCCAGCCATGCCGGAACCTCCCATCCGGAAGTTGTAAACTTCCCTCCACCTCTCTTCTTCCCATTCGGTCAGGCGGCCTCGGAGAGTATTGTCAAACTCGTTCGACGCCTTACACCTAATCTCTCTGACCATTCGCTCTTCCCTAAACCCCTAGGATTTATCCATCAACACAAGGCACCCCATGGCGTTGAGGTCCTCCATGAGCTCGGTTCGGGCTGGTTCCTCCGTAGGAATGACTAGAACTACCTTCCGGAGCTTGATGTTGGAGGAGGAACTGGGCGCGCCCGATCTGTTCTTACGCAACTGAGGCATGGACACAAGTGGCCACTGAACCCTTACCGGTTGCTACCTCACTCTCTCCTAGCTGCACGTCCCGTTCTTCACTTCCTCTCGTCCGATCTCAACCGGAAACAACATAAAAACCTACAACCCGTACGCTTTCTACCTTTCCTACACACTCTGACCTACTCAGCCGGAAGCGCATACACATACGACGGCTCTGGCGCAGACGGAGGCGTAAAAGCGCTCAAGGTCAGCTCCAGAGCTCGAGGGAAGTAAAGGAGTGAAAATGAGGACAACCAGCCCTTATATAGTCCCGGGACCCCTGGGAGGTCATCATGACTTTTTCCGATCCAGTCCAATCCTAATCCGATCTGAGGTGAGATCCGTTCCTGAATACTAACATTTTGACCGGGTCAGATCCCATTTTCTCCTTACTGGATTAGCATTGTTTATCTCCAGTTTCCTTCTGCCCCTCTAACCGGATACGGATCCTAAATACCCGTTTCCGCTCCAATAATGAATAAATAAAGGAAAACCAAAAATTCTAGTTGCGAGAGGTGCAGAGGATGCCGAAGCTAGATTCAAAACAGATGTGGGGAAAAGGGCTCATGAAAAGGAAGCTGAGGTGAAGGTGTGTGATTACACAGTGGGGACCTGGGTGCTGGACAAGACGCGCCCGTTGTATTCCGACCAAGAGTGCACCCTATGGTTGTCCCTTGATTGGGCTTGCTGCCTCCACAACCACCCTGACAAGCACATGGATCGCTACCGCTGGCAACCGGCAGGCTGCAACTTGCCAATCTTCAAGGCTTCCGCTAGCCTAGAAACGTAAGTACTAAATCCTAATAATTAACGTCACAAATTTCCTCTTAAATTCAAAGCACAAAAGTTCTTCCTGCATTTCGATCTCTATGTGTACGGTTTTGACCAGGAAAATTAATTATGGCTTTTTGTCTGCTTGCTCTAACGAATTAGGGCATGGTTCATCATAAGCACTAAACCGTATAAATTAGCTTCGCAAGTTTTTGCTTCAAATTCAAGGCTTGAAGTTCAGAGTGCTACTACCTTTTGATTGCCGTAGTTCTGGTTTCGATGAGGAGATTTAGTTGTTACCTTGAGGGATCCAAAATCGCTTGCTCTGAAGAATAAGGGCATGGTTCATCACAATCACTAGATCCTAAAAATTAGCCTCACAAAGTCCTACTCCAAATTCAAGGCTCAAAGTTTAGTGTTTTTTGCCTGTCGATTGCCGGAGTTATGGTTCCGATGGGAAGAATTAGTTGTTACCTGAGAGGGATCCAAATTGCTTGCTCTGACGAATAAGGGCTCACAGTAATCACTGAGCCCAAAAACTTAGCTTCACAAATTCCTAATTCAAGTCTCAGTATTTAGTTCGTTGCTACATTTCGATTGCATGGTTGTAGTTTCGATTGGAAGAGTCAGCGGTAAGGTTCCAATCTGACGAATTAGGGTTTGGCTTTTCAGGCTCTGGAACAAGGTGATCGCGTTCGTCAAGGACTCCCTAGGCTGTCAACAACAACAATCCCTTCTTTGCATGCTCACGCACGGCAGAAACTCCACCCCGATCACCGACGTCGCCTCCACCTTCGGCTTCTACACGCCCCGCGGCTCTTGCCGCCCCACCGGTTGGGCGCACCTCTTGGACGCCACCAACACCACCCTCATCTTCAAATGGTCCGTCACTCTCGCCCGTGTTGAGGCCCTGAACAAATCGACAAACGCGCTCCACCTCGACCGACCGGAGAAGTTCCTCTCCGACCACCTCCACAACCTCAACGTAGTCATCTTAAACTCCGGCCACCACTGGAACAACGGCAAAATACAACAAAATGGGTACAACTTCTGAAAAGACGCGAAACTCCAGCAAGGCAATCTACTACCGGTCTCTCCGCGGCATTTTTGAAACGGGGATTGGAACACGGACAGAACATGTGACACCATTCAATTCGAAGAGGGCAAGAAAAAGCAAGAGGGGGTGGTGACTGTGGATGCAAATGCTGAGAGCGCTGTGAAAGGCACAACTGTAAGATTGTTCTAATTGCAAATGTGAATTCAAAACTTCCAAATTTTATCATTGGTGACAAATAAAAAAATTGGGGATGAGTGAGGGGGTCATGAATGAAAATTTCAAAACAAAAATGTGGGAGTTTTATTTTTTTAAAGTTAAGGGAGGGACAAGGCCTATCAACAAGGTCTTTATAAGTCATTGGCTAGCGTATTACCACCCAGGTAAATACTCTGGGTTTCTTGTGTAAGATGTTTATTGTTGGTTGTATTTTTCAGAAAAAGAATTAATTGAGTGGATTCAAATACAAGTGGATTCATGTTAATCCAAATGAATTGAAGCTTATATGAATTTTTCAAATTTGTGGGTGCAAATATCTAAAATTGTCGACATATGGGGTCATGACCATCTTAACCCTAAAAGGACATTGCAGACACTAAATGTCTCATAGATGACCAAAAGAATCCTTCTATATAGAATTGTGAGTATATGTGGGTCATGAACATCTTAATCCTAAAAAAGGAGTGCCGCGGACATTAAATGTCTAATTGATGACAAAGAACCTTTCTATGAAGAACAAAAGTTTTTATTTTTGGAACTTGTATGAAAATGAAAGATCTTGGATAGTTGTTTGACCTCCAATATTTGTGCTCTTGAATTCCCCAATTAAAGAATTCACTCATTACCAAAAAGTTGATTGATGTCCACGGTGACTAGTTCGGCCTTTTGGAGTTTAAAAGGTTTAAGTCCAATATTAAATGAACTACATCTTTATCAACTTATTATTGTCCATAAATAGATATGAAGTTTCTTCCAATAGCAGCCACTATGCTTATCCAAATAAAATGAAATATACACATTGAAAATGGATGACATTTGTTGTGCAAATGGAAGGGTGCAACTTGTTCTGTCAAGCATTTATTCACAACTAAGCCCATTTGAACAAACATTTGATGAACCACCATTTCATAAACCACATTTTTATCAACCTAATATTTTGACTCATAACTTTTGACTCATATATAAAAATTTAATTTTTAAAGAAGTTTTTGAGTTGCTAAGGCTGCCCGCCGACCAAGGAAATTTCATATCATGCAGTAAGTTTTTATCTATGTAGTCAAAAGTTATGGAAATTGTTGGGCCTTAAAGCTACTCCTTAGGCACATGTTGTGTAAAATTTTCAAAGAAATGAAATAAAAAAACTCCACTCGTAGTGAGCTGCCCAAAATTGCTATGTTGCCAAAAAACGCAGCTTGGTCTTTTGGGGGTTAGTATTAGACTCAAGACTTTATATCCAAATTCAAAGACAAGAAAATGTTAGAAGTATTTATAGTATTTATAGTATGTATTTGAAAGATAAGTCTTCTATTTTGGATAAACCTTTAGACATTTGTAAGATGTAATGCTATTTTTTACAATGAAATTCTTTCATTTTAGTTCAAATTATCATTATATTAATGGAAGAAAGAACAAAAGCTATCAAACTTACTAATTTTCAAAAATTGTGTTATATTAAAGAATGGGATCTATTCACATTAGGTTCCAATTCCATTAGTATTTATGAATAGAATATGAGTGGAGTGAATGAACGATCAACTTCATATTTGAATTGTATAAATATAAATACATTCCTATACGTGGGGCTTGGAATTTAGGATTTTATAGAAAATTTTTTCTCTTAGAATTATTTTTGTATAAGAAAAAATATTTCTATTTTGAAGCATATATTGAATCAAATTTTCCAAATTTAATTGATTACTCAATAGAAATTTAGATCCAAGAAATTAGGTATAATATATAATAATTATATAATTAAAGCTTATTTATAATATCTGGAGTGTCTATGCCAAAACTTTTGAAAATATAATGCAATTTACAAATAATAGGTATTAATTTGAACCCGCACTAGACACAAGTATGGAGTTGTGTAGCTTGTATCCATGGTAGCCATTACTTCATGGTATTTAAAGGTGGACAATTATTCATGTATTTAAAACTTATAACAAATAGAAGAAAAAATATGATTTTCATAAAATCTCTCTTATATGAGTTAATAAATAATTATGTTGTTGAATGTTTTTCTTTCTATGTATAATTAAAAAATTTCTATATATACATGTTATAATATGATCTAATGATTACAGATTTTTTCAATAGATTTGTTGAAATTTAGAAATACTTAGGATGAAAGAACGCATGTCTAGGTTGAGAAGTCCCTCTTTAATAATAGAAACTCCCATAGAAATAAAAATGAAAATAAAACTAATAATTACAATGAAATTAAAGTAAGCAATATTGACAATAAAACAAAAAGGTAGAAATAAAAATAGAAATAAAATACCTAAGTGTATTAAAAAAAAATAGTGTAAATATCAAATGAAATAAGTTCATTTTACATTTCAAATCAATCAAGAACAATTACCATTCAAAAGTTCTAAACTAATCTACAATTAATCCCTTAGAGCATTAATCCGCATCCATATGTACTAAATTTGTGTGCTAAATTTTTTCATTTGTTTTTGAAAAAACTTCATTTCAAAGGCCTTTGCTTAACACACTAGGATTGAGTGCCATATGAATATTTGAGGGTCTTGTAGCATCTACAATCTAAATTAGACAAGTGTCAAATGTTTGAGAATCATGGTGCAGATGCTCTTGAGACCAAAATCTTTTGAATCTTTCTACATTTCAACTTACAGTTTTCCACAATTGGGTCAAATCACACTCAAATGTACCACAAAAGGGGTCAAACCCATTAAAATTTGCAATCTAACTTCTTTTTAGCTATCGTTTTTTAATACTAATCTATTAATTATAGGTATTTTAGTCCTTTTTGACTAGTAAATCAAGTTATGTTGAGTCTAATACCGCTTTATTTATTAGAAAATAAAAAATTCTTTATTACAATTCCAAATGAAGTTTCAATGTCCACATGTCAGCTTTTTCAATTGTAGAAAAGGATTCTATTTTATGATTAATAATAATGTGATTGAATCCAAAAAAATCATATATATATATATATGTAGTCATATGATAGAATGAAAAAGGAGTATTTTTCTACAATTTGAGTATTTTTTCATTTTCTGTAATATTCAAAAGTTAAAATTTATAAAGGTCTTTTTCAATATGGAAAATAATCCAAATGATGATTGGATTAAAACAAAAATTGTATATATTATTGACTTTAAAGTCACTACATAAGTTGTTTTTGGATTTGAATGTCTAAATTTTGTATGAGATGAAATTAATAATTTGTCAATAATCATTTAATTAATTGAAAAATTATACTATTTTGAGTTCAAGATTTAATCACTAAAAATCCTTTTATATTGTTGTATGTTTGAGAAGTATAAAAAATTTGGATGAAAATATCTTTTTAAAGTGCTATATTGTAAAAAGTCACTACATTTAGCCTTAAAACTAGTAATTTATGTTTTTCTAAAGATTTTTCTATGAAATTTTGTCTCTAATTTTTTAAAGGGACACATTGCAGTAATATTCATCTAAAGTTTTTTTCTTAAAAATGACAACCTTAAAGGAATTTTTAGCATTAAAAGTTCAAAAAAGGACTCAAGTCTTGTCCTAGCAAAGTAATCCCAATGGTACCTTTGAGTGTGATTTGACCCAATTATGTTATTTATCTCAATTATATCAATTAATCATTAGGTGAGGTAGTTTTTTAAAGAACTAAACATTACTTATATGAATGAAAAAATATTTGGGCAAAACGTTGTTCTAAAGTAGTTTGTTAATCATCCAAATATAGACTTTAATTAACCCCTAAAGGCCCAAGGCCTTTTTTCTGCCAAAATTGTCATTTTTATAGCAAAGAGTAAAAAAGATTAGAATTTTTTTTTTGCATATCTAACCATAGGATCTTACACCTAATTAGTATGAGAATGAATGGAAAAAATTTCAAAATTTTAACCGCACAAATTGCAAGACATTTGCATTTAAAGTGAAAAAAACAAATTTTTCAGCACATTGCGGGACTAGATTTTATGACTTTGAACATTTTTAACTTAAATGTTTTACACTACAGAGTTTTTAGCTTTAAATGTTTATAGTATAGAATTGAGTTGAGAGTCTAGGGGGAAAAAAAATCCAAAAAACTTAATTTTCATTATTAAAAAAATTGTTAACTAGAAGTAGGTACGAGATAGAAGGAAAATCTAAAATATTAATATCTTTTATATGGAACTAGAAAGCACTAATCCCAGTGGTGAGATTGTTCTAGGAAAAAATCTAAACCTAATAGAACTTTTTATTTGGAAAAATTGTAAAAATTGCATTCAGAAATGAATCCTACAAATTATTTTTTTCAAGAAGATGCTCTAAGTGCCCAAAAAACAAGATTGTTCATAACTTTTTCATAAAAAATCCAAATGAAATGAATCAAAGCTCTCCAAATAGACAAAAAAAAATCTATGAGAAAAAAAAATTAAAAATTAAAAAAAAAAATTCAAATTTCTTTTTGCTGCCCCTTGCATGTTGTTTTTAGCTTATTTGGGCTTAACTTTTTTTCTCAAGCACCAATTGAGGAAAAAATCATATTTCCACAAAGCTTAGCAGTTTTTCTATCTTCAAAAAAAGTTTGGAAATCATGACAAAAATCCAGCCCATAGATAACTGTCCAAAATCCCATTTGTCCCCCAAAGGAACAATGAGCTTTTAGGGATTAATTCATTTTGAGGTTATATACAACCTTCTGTCTTATTGTCTTTACTCATGAAGATTTTACAAGATTTCTTTTAGGCCACTTTCCTTGGCGGGGATGCTAGTATGTGAGCCTATGAGCATGAGCCTGTGAGCGTGTGAGCCTATGAGCCTGTGAGCCTTCAATTTTTTTTTGGAAATTTAGGGTTTGTAAATTTGTTAAAGACCTATGACCGTGGAATTATATGAAAGGATCTACAATCCAAATGAACAACAAATGAATATGCCACTATGTGATTTTGTACCAAAAATTGATCTATAGGCCTTCATGTAAATTTAAAGAATGAAAATGGTCCACCTATTTTATTTTATTTTTATAACTATGCTTTAAAATTTTAAAAATATCTTGAACATGTAATACATAAAATAAACATAGTAGTCATATTTTATATACCAAATGAATGTGTAAATCCCAAATGACCTAAACCACTATTTTTCTAGTTGATGTCCTTTTGGGGGGAACTATTTTTAATTGATTACATAATTAATCTAATGGTAGTAGTTTCATTGAATTCCAAGTTAAATTCAACTTCCTAAAATTTCATATAGTTTAGTGGTGGAGTATAAATCAAGGCTCATAAAGTATTGGCAATTTAGGCACAAGGTGAAGTTTTAGGGCAGCAAATGGGATTCGAATTGCTACACTGCTACATCATTGCTATGTTCAAATTGCAAATTGCTACATCATGTATAGGCAAATTCAATTTGAAAAACAAGACAATAAGAATAGAATATCAAATTATGAAAATAAACTTAGATTTCGTCTGACTCAGATGCACTGAGTTCAAAATAAGAACATACTCTAGGATCATAAGATCTACGAGGAGATTGTGAAATTGAAGATGAATTAGATGAATCATTAGCATAAGCTAATGCTAAAGCTTCAGCATAAACAGGGAGGCCATGAGGACTAAGAGAGGGACTTCTAAAAAATCCAGGGTGCTGATAAAAAGGCAAGGTTTGCCTTGGCAATGGAGGCATCCAACTGCAAACAATAAACCATATATCAAAAATGGAGTAACAAATTAAAATACAAGGTATAGGATTTATAATTGAAGTTGTTGAAAAGGAATAATATAAGTAGAATAATATAAGAACTTACTTACATAAGTCAAGTAGTGCAACGTCTTCAATTGGAGAGTCATCATCAATGTCCATACCATCACGTGTGGTAGTAGAATCTAGATTTTTGGAGATGGTTATAGGTGTTTTTAGAGGCTTCAGTACCTCATCGAAGAGTTTGGCATCACTTTCTAGTGCAAGGATATGACGATTAGAAGAATGTGCCGCTTTAATAGAAGAACCTGAGTGAAACACAATATATGAATTATGAATCATCAAAATTGAAGAATAGAATTAAAAATCAAACAAAAAATAGAGAAAGAAGTAAGTCAATATTGTAGATTACAATACCTGTAGAGGCAGTCATGTCTGCTACAATGCCACCTACAGGACTCAAGCCATGAACAAGAAGCTTCATTAGAACCTCAGACTTTTCTTTTGCACCCCTCCATGGCTTGCCATCTTCCTTTCTACATAATTGACTTGCTATAGTAACAGAATTGAAGAGGATGTCGTTTGTGGCTAAATCAACTTCAGGAATTGAAGGATCATTAGTAATCACAAACTCCCGAGGCTGCCTTGTAATGGGAGAAGCAAATGATCGAACCAACAATAAAGCCTCAAACTTCATAGTCTGGAATGAAAATCAGATGAAATTAGAAAGTGCGCATAAAATCAAAGGAAATACAATAAAAAATGAATCAATGACGAAAATGAAAGTTTGAAATTGCAACTTACTTTTTTAGTTGGATTCATAGGATTAGCCAAGTGCAAACAGTTAATGATAGTCCATTCATCCTTGACCTTCAACTTGTAGTTTTTGAAGAATCCTGCCACTTCCCTCTTTACCGTCAAACTATCAGGATAAAATAGAAGGAATGCTCCATCATCATGAAGATAGGTGAGACAAAATGCCATCATTATTTGGAGAAAACTTGGAATGCTGGCATTCCAGTGGGGAATTTGAGATGGTGGATTTGAAACCCCTGGAACTGAAAAACCATCTGGATAATCTGCAATGATGAGATCCACTGCAGGTTTCTTTTGAACTTTGCCATCAAAAAAGAACTCCCTGCCTTCACCAACCTACAAAGACAAATTTATATAATGTTAATTTATAATTGAAGATGTTAAAGGCACAAAACATTATGAATTCAAAGAAATGGATTTTGTAGAACATGTAAGATTTCATAACAATGAAACATGAAATAGCAAAGAAAATCAATAAAAAGAATGAACTCACCTTTAATAGAAAAGATACAATGTCGTCATATGGCGCGCCAAATGTACCAGTCTTCTTTTTCTCCTCGATAATTCTAACAAAAGAATCATTTAAGATCAACTCCAAGGATGTACGAGGGGACGACAAAGGAGCCAAAGTACCCATCATACCTTTAAATTGGGGAGGAAGTTCAAAGATAGGAAAAGAAGTTGGCACCAAAACCACAAGAGTAGAAATAGTCTTTTGTCGCTTTGAAGGGGGGAGGGTAGCCTCAACATTTGAAAAAGAAGGTCCAGTAACAAGAAGATCCTTGAGACTATCTTCAACTGGCACATCTTCATTGGAATCATCAAGATGAATTATTTCTTTCTTTGGCTTAGCCTTTGTCTTTCTTGTCTTCTTGGTTGCATCCTTATCCATCGTTGTAACTACGATTGTACCTTTGAGTGCAGGTTCAATGGAATCTCGAAGGGCAATGTCAAAAGTGGGAGGTCTTTTGAGAGGACAATCCAAATACCACCCACACCTTTCCCAATGCAAGGGATCCCAAGAACTCATGATCCCCTCTGTGAACATGCAATCTTCACTTTCTTTGTCCAAGTAATTTGCAAAGAAAGCAGGAGATTTGGAAATGGCTTTAGCAGGAAAAAGAATATACTTGAAGTATCTATAAAGCACCCTTTGCATAGCTGGTTTGAAGTTCAGCTGTTTATCAATCTTATGGTTCTTGTGGATCCCCTTATCCACATCAAATTCACGGAAAAATGCAGCATCCCACAACAATATGCGCAATGACTCCACATAATCAAAGATTGTGGGCAAAGGATCCATACCATCTGGAAGATAGTTAATAGACACTCCCAGATCAGCTACTGTGGCATCAAATAGCTTTTTTGTTTCAACAGCCAACTGTGACATACAAAATTTAGATTAGAAGAATGTTATGATTGAACAAAAAGATTCAAAAGAAGAATATGAAAAAAAATAAGATTAGTACTCACCTGAGCCCACCATGTAGCTTTATGAAGCCACTCAGGGAAGTCAATATCATTGAATTTTGACTTAGGAAATTTGAGTGCTTTGCGAAGAGAAGGAGACTTATTCCACCTCTTTAACCACTTGATCTTCATAGAAGTGTCCATTGCTGAAGTTGCTAGCATCCAAAGTTTCTCTTGAGTCATCTCTGGACTTTCATCGTGAGTTTCATAGTGAAACTTCACTTGCTCTAAGAAGGCAGTCGTGTGTTTTGGATCTGCAATAGGAAGTTGTTTCCTCAATTCAGAATGAGAAGCTATCTTGACCTTGTCAACAGCTTTAGAGACCCATTCATGAACTGCAGATGGAGTCCAATCTGCTGGATTGGGATATTTCTCATAAAATTTCCTTTGAGCAGTTGCAGCAGACTCTCCCAACTTTTGCTGCATAAGATAATTGATGTATGAGAATAAGAAAAATGACACACGATGACAAATGATGTATACAATGATTCATAGTATATTAATTCAAATTAACAATAAGAACAAAAAGAAGACATAAAAATTGAAAGCAAAATATGAAGTGGCCAATAAAAGTTTAAAACTTTACCTGGTATAAGACTCCGTTTAGAGCCTCAAGAGTGAGAGTGAACCATGTTCTTTGTTTTGACTTCTGCTTTGCTTCAGCTGCAACAAGATCATCGTTGGAGACAAGTTTTTCAAAATATGAGAGTGATTGGCCAGCAATACTCTGAATGCGATAAAGTTTGTGAACAAGATTTATAGAAACATGGGATTTTTGGTTTCTCCTGGACAAACAAGATGTATTGTGTTAAAATTTATGAAGTGAACATGAAAGAAAAAAAATATAGAATAGCAACAATTCCAATGTTTCAAACCAAACAACCTTTAGTGACTAAGAAGTGAAATGAACCAAACTTTGATAATTAAAGAAAAGAGATTACCAATTCACTTCATGTAATGCTGCCAACATAGTTGCAATATCTCCCTTAACCTCCAAAATAATACTTTCAACCGCATAATGCCAGATGAAGTCATCTGCATGATCGCGGTTGATTATAGGCAGCCATGCTTGCAGACGATGGTTGCCATCCCATCCCATAAACATCTTGCCCGCAAAAACTTTGAGATCTTCATCATTCTCCAATTCTTTCTCAAATGCAGCATTGGCCCTCACCCAATTGGCACTCCAGGATTTAACAATATCATCCGTGACATCTACTGTCTTTCCTTCATTGTCTTCCAAGGCCACATAAAAAACTCCATTTCCTTCCATGTAACCGCAAGTAACAAAATGTGCAGCAAGGTTCATAACGTCATTCTTCAAAAAAGGCCTCACAACTGGCAAAGAAATCATACGACACAAAGGAATGTTGATTTTTGATTTTGCCTTTGGTTGATACCTCAACCGCTCAAGAAGAGAAGATGTGCTAACAGTCTCTTTCTTCAAAAAGCCATGCAACTGTAACTCCAATTGATCCTCAGAAAGAGGTTGGTGTACGACATCTAATCCCGGTGTGTCTGGATCTCTTTGTGTCATGATCTCTGTAATGACATCAAAAAAGAGATTAATATGTAATTTGACATAACAATTATTAACTGTTGCAGCTTAGAAAGGCTCCAAAATTTAGCATTGAAGGAAACCGTAATATACATAGCAAGCAAATTTATGTTCTAGAAGAAGCTGCCGTTAACAGCTGAGGTGTAGGATGCTAAAACATTTCAGCAATGAATCTGAAATTTGAATCGCGGTGGAAGAAATTCTACGTCCCGAAAAGGGCTGCCGTTAACGGCTGGGGTGTAGGATGCCCAAAAATTTCAACAATGAATCTGAAATCTGAACCGGAGGGAAAAAAAATTCTACGTCCCGAAAAGGGCTGCCGTTAACGACTGGGGTGTAGGATGCCCAAAAATTTCAGCAATGAATCTGAAATCTGAACCGGAGGGAAAAAAAATTCTACGTCCCGAAAAGGGCTGCCGTTAACGGTTGGGGTGTAGGATGCCCAAAAATTTCAGCAATGAATCTGAAATCTGAACCGGAGGGAAAAAAAATTCTACGTCCCGAAAAGGGCTGCCGTTAACGGTTGGGGTGTAGGATGCCCAAAAATTTCAGCAATGAATCTGAAATCTGAACCGGAGGGAAAAAAAATTCTACGTCCCGAAAAGGGCTGCCGTTAACGGCTGGGGTGTAGGATGCCCAAAAATTTCAGCAATGAATCTGAAATCTGAACTGGAGGGAAAAAAAATTCTCCGTCCCGAAAAGGGCTGCCGTTAATGGCTGAGGTGTAGGATGCCCAAAAATTTCAGCAATGAATCTGAAATCTAAACCGGAGGGAAAAAAAATTCTATGTCCCGAAAAGGACTGCCGTTAATGGCTGGGGTGTAAGAAGGTGAAAAATTACTATGTGCGACCTAATTTCTAATGCGCAGAATAGAAAAGATTGACTCCCAAAAACGGCTGCCGTTAACGGCTGGGGTGTGAGAAGGTGAAAAATTACTATGTGCAACCTAATTTCTAATGCGCAGAATAGGAAAGATTGACTCCCGAAAAGGGCTGCCGTTAATGGCTGGGGTGTGAGAAGGTGAAAAATTACTATGTGCGACCTAATTTCTAATGCGCAGAATAGGAAAGTTTGACTCCCAAAAACGGCTGCCGTTAACGGCTGGGGTGTGAGAAGGTGAAAGAAACTGCGCCATTGGACGGAATCCTAGCATACACTATTCTAAATCGGAACCCAAAAAAGCGCAGCCGTTAACGGCTGGGGTTTAGAAAGGCCAAGAAAAAAGCCGCATACCTGGATTTCCTTCAATGCTTGCACTTGTCTCGTGATTTCTTCCTTGTCCATCTTGCCGCACAGATTCCGCTGTAGCCTCCACCGCAACCTCCGCCTCTTCCATGGTGATCGCTTCTTGTCCCTCCCTCGTTGGTTGTTGCCTCGGCGCCTTCAAAGACGACGTTCAAAGATAACACAAGAGTTAGGATGAAACTGGTCTCCAAAAAAAAAACAAAAAAAAACAAGGAAGAGATTGGTAGATATAGCTCAAGGGAATCTTCTAAATAACTTCTTCAATTTTCAAGCCAAAAATTTTTATACCCATAGATTATACACGTCAAATTCACTCCAATTTTTTTCAGAATTTTAGGACACTTGAGAGAATTTACAAAAATCAGCAAAAATTGCTAAAAAAAAAGTGCTGGATTTTGCCTAAAAATCATCAGAAATTGAACATTTCAGGGAAGATTCTAAGATGCTGAATTAGTTTTTAGGGCATAAAATACTCAATATTTGTCCGTTTTTTACATGCTATATACCGTTGGAATCGGGCTTTTGGTGCGCATGAAATGATGCAAAGTTGCAAAATCTGCCTCTAAGAAAAAATTTCACATATATTCAAACTCAATATCACTTGGGATAATTATTTCCTTACCATTGTGTTTGGGCTTCCTACCTCCTGCTCCAATTCTATTGTTGGGGCTATTTGTTGTTGTTGTTCTTTCTCCTCTTCTCCGTTAATATCTTGATCCCAATCACTACAACTTGAGGCAATATCTGCTTGAGCTTCGCAAGAGACGGGTTCAACTTCCACGTTATCTTCTCTAATTGCTTCACATGAAACAATACCTTCATACGTCAAATTCCTCGTTGTGCCAGACAGATCAACCGCACTAATTAGAGGCACCCGTCTAGTCATTCTAGCCCTTAACAATTGCCTTCTACTTGAATAACGAAAACTACTTTTCTTCCTCCTCTTCTTCCTACCTTGAACTGGAGTGTCCAACGCTAACAATGGAGAAAACAAATATCCTTGCATCTGAAAAAATAAACTAGTAGGGCCTTACAATATCAGCATCCTCCAATCCTCCATACTACATCACCCACTTCTTGCAACATGCGTTTCTACATACTGCTTCATTCCACTCTGCAACCTTTTATATTCTAAGGAACTTCAACAGCTATTCTCCACAAAATTGGAATCCAATTTTATAAGTAAGTGACGGCTTCATATGTCTGTTATTCATATTATCATCAATGAAAAAAACCTTTACCTATCTCAAGATATGCAATTATCATTGCAAGTATGTCAGGGATCATGCAATATAAGGCATTTTGATCTATCGTCTCCTATCAGTGCTAGCTCTAATTCTACTAATATTGTCTGACAGAAAATGATACATTGTCAGTATTATAGTTCATTTATTATTTCTGATTTACTAATTGATACTATGCAGTATGCCGCCTTACCCAACTTCATTTCAAATGTTGTTGATATATCTTCTTCTAGAGCAAATCTTGATATGATACGCAATAACAAGCATTGAAATCATCAATCAAATTTCAAATTATACGGCATCCCTGATATATGTCCGTTCATTTCAAACAATCGTAGAAGCTTTCATTCTTCTTTATATTCGCACCCCTTGCATTTGTAAACATTATTGCTTGCTTCCTAATGCTGCAACTTCCCTGCAACTTTATGTAACACTTCAGTATGGCTACTATTGTTGCAAGAGGTCATGAGGTCCCATTTGTTTTACCATTAGGTAGTCAAGGTTTTGTACATGTGCCCGCCCATCTTCTTCATGTCCGCTTTGGATTCTCCCCTTCTTCTATTGTCATAGAGGAAGAAGTCCAAGATGACTATGGCGTTCTTAAGGAATCAATCTTGCAATCAAAATGTAGTGATCATGAAGGGTTCTACTGGCTTCTTTTTGCAGGGCGCTTCAGAGTTTATGGTCTCTCGCCTGAGCTTTTGCCAACTTCAACTGAAATATTGACACCCCTTCATGATAATTTCAATGCTGACCTCCCACTTGTACGTCCAGTCAAAGTGGAATCTCTAGCTAGTGGATGATCTGAGAATACAGTTATGTTCAATGTCAATGATGTCAAACGCGAGTCTCTAGAACCAGTTATACAGTTATCCAGTGATTCTGAAGGCGAGACACCAATTCAAATCTGTCAACCTTCTTCTTCAAATGTTGCTTTGCCACCTACTGTGGAGTCATTTGTTCCTACTACCTTTCGTTCTTCCTTTAGTAGTCCCGCATCGTCCGGATTTTTTCATCCTCCTCTTCCTCCCAATCATCGTGATTCCCTAACTGTATTACAGTGTCTACGCAAATTGTCTTCTATGCCCGGATCACGGAATGAACTTGCCCAAATTGATTTTGATGCCATTGAATATCAGAACGTCCAATTCCTCCCAGCTAGATTTGATGGCGATGTTCTTTTTGAGCTACCGCTGTGTCGTGGATCCACATGTGGGTCTAGGGGCATGGAGGGCATGGATAAACGGTATGATGGTCATGCATGGAGTTGTACTATGACCTCTAACATCCATAATGACCTCGGTTTAAAGTTCAGAAAGTCGCATTGTGTTGGACATTTGATTTGTGAGAATCCGAGATGTGACTATTGCACACGAGCTTCAAAAAGTAACGAAACTGAGTGGATTGGGACCACCAAGCATCCTTTCAACATAGGCCAGATTCCTCCACTAGAGTCTACTGTGCTTTGTAAAGTTTGTAGACAACCTCCTACTTGTCTCAGTCTATGTAACTCGCGGATTTATTATGTACAGAGAACTACAAATTTGTCACGTGCAGCGATCCACTTGGGTGTTCATTCACATCCAATTGCTGATGGCCAGTGTAGAGAGTCTCTCGAAGCAATCACCGGATTGATTGCTCACGAAGTGGCAAGGACTCCAACTGCTAAAACTTCTGCCATTATCATAGCGGCAAGCAAAGAGTTCCTTGATACATTTTTGATTCACAATGGACCCAGACCAAAGGAGATGCTTCATGGCGATGCATTAGAAAATGTCATGGATAAGTTCCAACTCCTTAGCTCGCCGAATGTGCGGAATATGATATCTTCTTTTAGGAACAACAACAAAGGAGGTGGTGAGATTGATCGAATTCTTGACATGAAGGGACGTGCCAAAATGGAGTATATTCATGATAGTGTATTTCCAGGATAAGGACAAGAGAAGGTCTATTTGTTCAAGATGCTTGTGGATGGACCTGGAAGCGATGTTGATCTTGTACGACGGATGCAACCAAATGGCGACCTTGGAAATTGCTTCATCATGTTTGACCATGTAAAGAGGGTGAAATTATGGACAACTATTGCTTGTCACGTCTATGACTCTACTTACTGCAAAGTCATGATCATTGCCGTCTGTGATATGCAGACTGAAGGCACCGAAGGTCAGATCATTTTTTGGCGTTGTCTGAATAAGGTCATGGCACAAAATGGGATGTCAAATCCAACCTTCAAGGGATTCATGTGCGATAGTGCTCAAGCCAACTTCAATGCAGTTCGCATTATATATGGGTTGGGAGATCCATCCCTTCCAATGGTGGATCGTGAAAGGACTTGCTTGTTCCACTGGGCAACAAGCATGCACAAACATACAGAGAAGCTAATTGCAAAAGAGTTCCAGAACCAACATATCCGACTGTGCAGGCAATATAAGGATGCAACATCAATGTCCGAGGCGGACAAGATGTATCTAGAAATTAGAGCGTGGTGGTATTCCTCCGGAGCTGCATCAGAACCGGCAATTCGTGAACTCGAGGATTGGCTGGCCTTTTGGCACTTTCGATATCGGCAATGGGGTGGATTCATGGAAACGGTATGATCTTCGCTCTCATTCTTTTTTTCATATATTTTTCTACATTTCAAACCAATCCAATAATGACTTCATCATCATCTTTGCAGAAATTGACAACTGAAGAACTAGCAGACATCCTAACGTGCAACCTTGCAGAAACAGTGCATAATAAATGGATGCAAGCTTCTGGCAAACACGGGTCTGATTTGTTTGTAGCCACTTGCGATGATTGGGTTCGAGCTTTTATGCAAATGACGAATTATAGGACTTATCTTTGCGGAGGCCCTTCTGGGAAGGGACCCTCTAAAGAAGATTTGAAACTGAAGAGAGCTATGGCATCTGGAGATGGGAAGAAAATTGCAGACGCTCTAAGTCAGATGCCTGGAGCGGAAGACATCTGCACCCGAATTCCGCATTTGGAGGGAGAAGAGGTATTTGGGTCCGGCAAAAGAAAATTGGATCTTCCAATCGGTTCTGAAGGTGATTCTCATCGCCCTGACAAGGTGAACTTTTTCCATCCTTGAGTTCAAATTAGATCAGCCATTGCTAGTGTACAAATCGGGGCTGAAAGTGAGGAATTTAATACAGTCATGCTTCATATCCAATCTGTAGTGGAAACAGATTGTAATACATCGGAGTGGCACATAGCAAGAATTTCACACAAGTCAAGGAAGCAGTGTCATGCCATTCAGAAGTACACACAAGCCAAATGCAAGCTACTAATTGTTAGACATGGTAAACCTACTGCTGCTCCTACTTACAAAGGACAAAAGCGTGAATATAAGGGCACAGCTGTTCAGACCAAGGATTTCTGGTTTTGTGCAGATCAAACTGCACGATGTGTCATGGGACCTAAACGTTCTCATGTTCTTATACGACCCGAGATTCCTAACGTCTGGCCTGTTCTTACTGGTACCAATCTTACTCGTACTGAAATCATAGAGTTGGAAGAAGCTGGATTTCACCTGCAATCTAGTGTGCCAATGTCACCTCGACGTCTATTCACCTCATCTAGGGTATTTGAGCCTATGCTCTGGACTCATCCTCGACCAGCACATGCTGAAAGAATCCCTTCCATTCGAAATGGCAAGCAAGTTCGACGGAGTAGTAAGGCGCCCACTGAAAATCATCGCAATCAGTGGGAAAGTGCAAGGAATGTTACTGCAAGTATTACTGGTGTAAACTTCCTTCCTTATCCTGGACTTGGTGCTATTATTACGCTTTCTTCTGGGATTGAACCTAATCAGAAGGTTTACAGCATTACTCTCTGCAATTTCCCATCTTGTACTTGTCCCCATTATGGAAGTATGAATGGGATGTCCATTGGAAAGCGTGGCATGTACGTTAACTGCAAACATCTTTATTATGTCTTTCGCTATTTGTGCAAATTGGATTATAAGATACATCCATTCATCCACGCTCCTACCCTCAGTTTGGACGAAGTTAAACAAGTGTTTATTACGGCCGAAATCATCAAGACATACGAGTGACCAAGTTAATTGACAGATATTAGCATGATATAAAGTAGATATGTAGTACCGATATATTATCTTCAAAATATCCAAATTTGAGTAGCAAAATATTATATTTTTATTCCAATATGTATTCCTTGCTGCAATGAAAGAATATTTTATTATGTACACAGTGTTCCACGTCCTATGATATTTTCATTGCATTTATCTTCTTCTCATCTTTGAAATTGCCTCTAAATTATATATACTCTCACTTAATTAGTCCACCCTTGGACGGCCTCTCTAAATGTAATATAAATTCCAAAACATGCAATAACGCCAACTTCCCAAGCTTTTAGATATAAAACCCACAGTCATAGGTCTAGTGGTAATAGGGCATCTTTTCTAAATATAATAAACAAAATCAATCTTTTTACATTTTAACCAAATAAATTTACAAATTACATCAAGTTTTTTATTTTCAGGCTCTAGGCTCACACAATCCCCGCTCACCGCTCTCAGGCTCACGCTCACATGCTCACATGCTAGCGTCGTTGCTTTCCTTGGCCACTATGGCAAATTTTGATTAATTTGTTAAGAAAAATTCAAATGGTTATATTATTTAATGTTCCATTCAACTATTTGTGCACTATGAGAACTATTCTTGGAGGGTGCAGTAAGTGGTAGGAGTAGCTATATACGTGTGAACAAATGATAGGGTGCCAAAAAAACATTTGGACAAAAAATTATAAATTGATTTTTTATACTATAGGGTATTAAAAATGCCATTGGATGTCTTCAAAATACTATATGGTGAAGAATAATAGGTCCCATTAGAAAAATAGTAGACCTAATATATCCCCCTTTATATTCTTTTTTTTGGACAAAAGTCTTAAATAGTGTTGCCTTGTGAGTGGCATATTGGTCAAGTATAGTAGTGTGCTCTAAAACCAACCTTCCTCTTCAAACCGTCCATTAGGTGGCTCAAAAATGGATACATGATGGACTATTGATTATGTAAGAGAAGAGGAAGAGTTGGTTCATCTTCTGCAATGGATGGTACATACTAAATTAAAAGTTGGTTTAGGAGCCACGGTAAGTCCATTTCTAATTAAGTAGATAGGCGTTCATTAATTTTTTTCAAAGTGAGAACTAGTCGCTCAACTATCTTCCTATGTATACTAAAAAATTTGAAATAATAATTAACTCAAGCTTCCATTCATGTTTTCGTAAAGGTCACACTTAGGAACCTATCTATTACTTCTTGCATGCCTCAATGCTTGTTTTTGGTTAAGCCATATCTTTTTTCAGACTATTTAAGAGTGGATTTTGCAAAGGCTAGAAGTCAAAAATAGGTTCCTATAGCAAAATTCTTTGAAAACTCATAACTAATTCATAAAAGCTCCAAAAAATATGAAACCACTTGGGTTAGATTTTGCATCAATTTTTTTTCAAGTGAAAAATAAGAAAAAATATTTTTATGCGTTTGAATCCATCAAAAAGGCTCAACAACCTTTAAAGTGTCGCTTTTAGAGCCACCTATTTTAATGAATTTTCAAATATTGGATAGGTTGTCTGATTGAGCTTGGGTAATTTTATGTGTAAAAGAATCTCAAACCCTATTTGTTAACTTTGAACTCTATACCAGATTTCTAGATCTAAGTAGTCATTAGTAGGGAAAAAGAACTTCATAAAAAAATTTGTGTAAGAAAAAAAAATGTAGTAGAAAAAAAGTATATAAACTAAAATAGCACATCATATATTTATGGCAATTGAGAATTATGAGTAATGAAAGTGTCCTTTTTAATGACCCAAAGTAGAAAATTACATAATGATAGCATGCCTAAAAAAAATTTACAAAAGGTAATACCCCCCTATAAAATACTTGGTGTTCGCACCTATCCCCTTATTTTTTTCACACACTGCACCCCCCGAGGAACTATTTGTGAAATTTTGATCTATATCACTTGCTATTAGGCTAGTCTTTCTTCTTTTTAGGAATCACTATATTCTTATAAAACAGTATAACATTGTATAATTAGGCTGTGGTCTTCCCCATGTGAAGGAGGTATTATATTTTGGTAGAAATGTGGGAAGACTTATCAATTAGTTCAAAGGTTAGTGTTGGTCGAGGAGTCATGTAAGGTAACTTTGTTCATTGTAGAGAATTTATTTTCAAGGATGTAAACGGGATCCTTGCCTCATTGGTAAATAATGTTATAAGTGTAGAAGGAGTGGGCTACATGATGACTTTTTTCTTGAATAAGGAAGCATCCTAAAGCGTCACTTCCTTTTTCCATTTCTTCATTTGTTTGATTTATTTTAATCAATTTTTTTCTTAAAGTTCTTGGAAAATTTTGGTGGGGGATTCTAAATAGAAAAAGCCAAGGATTCACCCTCTTTCCCACTACACTCTTTGATACATAATAGATTGTAATACAATAGGATTCAATTCAAAAATGGAGCAATACCCTACAATTTTGTTGATTTATAATACAAAATATTAACCCCTAAACACCCAAACACCATTTTTTGGCAATATAGCAATTTTGGGCAACTCACTACAAATGGAATTTTCATTATTTTTCTTTGAAATTTTAACACAACATGTGCCTAAAGAATAGCTTTATGGCTCAACAATTTTCATAACTTTTGACTAAACGGATAAAAATTTAGTGCATGATATGTTATTTTCATTGCTTGGAAGTTAGCTCAAAAAAATTCTTTAAAAATAAATTTTTAAAATTTGAAAAGCTTTGAATGCTTTGAATCATTCTGTTTTGGTTAATAAGGTGAAAGTTATGAGGAGTTTTAGTTTGAGGATAGTTATGGAATCTCTACTCTAAAATAAACTTTGAAGTCCTTTATTTAACTCAATTTTCAATATTTTTGAAAAAAACTAAAAACATTGGATGCAAATTGTTTATTATAACATTACAACTATTGGGATTGGCATTTTTCAATTTTACAAATAAATTTAGGATTTTGAATCATTTTTCTACTTCTTCTATTTTCCTATTTTTCCTATATGTTGTACAATTCCAAACGATCTGAATTTTTTCAAGCATGTAGATTTGTCACTATGTGAACTTTGTTCCCACGGATTAGCAAAAATCAAAATAGCAAAATTCTTGAGTCATCTCAGTAGGTTCAGAAACTATATGTGAATTTGATTTGAAGAATGAATTCAAAGAGTAACCACCATTTTGGACATTTTTTCATACAAACATGACCTTGTGAAGTGCAGCTTGCCTAGTTTTTCGTAAGCCCCTCAAAGGATTTTTCGTCTATTCAAAAGACTAATATCTTGCGATCCACACGGTTGAAATTTTTGAAATTTTTCTACATCTTCTCAAACTAGTGTACTGCAAGATCCTACAATTACATGTATTCAAAAAAAAAAATTCTAAAATTTGATACTTGTACTAGAAATGGCATTTTTGGAGGGGTTTTGGTGAAAACGTAGTCAAATACATTTAGAGGGCAAAAATATCTAAATGTCATAGGATGAATTTTTTATCATTATGGAACTTCAACTACAAAAACTTATCTAAATATTGCAAGTAAATACATTAATGATAAAAAAATACCGTGTCTATGTTATAGAAACTATATAAGATTTTTCACAATGCTCTAATTAGAATTAACTTGATATTTGTGTACTTTGGTTATGTTTATCACTCTAATTCTGAAAATATCTATTCAAATTAATTTACTTATGTACTTACTTCAAATCAATATATCTATTCAAGTCAATTTACTTATATCTATCACTTTAATTGTGAATATATCTATTAGAAGTCAATCAACATTAATAAATATTTAAAAATTAACTTTTAAATATTTATTTTTACTTAGAACTAGAAAAGCAAAGTCTGAAATACAATGATTATTTTTTGTGATTATTCTTTTGTAATAATTTAACATCTTGTATATGTAAATTTGTTTAAAAACCAACATCATGAATAAGAATTCTCAACAAATTTATTTCCTAAAATTAAGGATTTAATAATACTTAAAATTATATAAATGATCTCTATTTTTCATATTTATATGAAGTAAATAGCTTATTCACATGTAATAGAATATTTGAACAACTCTAAAAATAATTTAAGCCTTAGATCATCACTTATTTAATTTCTTCTACAATGTTTAGAAATGTTGACAAGGTTACCAAAGTGGTGCATTGTGAATAAGAAAAGTAGATACTTCACAGAATACATGAAATATGGATTTTCTTAAAAAATCATTAATGTAGAAATGTGATTCACAATGATAGCATAGATTTTAATAACATATTAACAAGAAAGTCTCTTCTATTGTTTAAAATTGAGTTAAAAATTATTTGATAAAAACTAATTAAAAATACAATTAAAATTGATTTAAAAAAATTAATTAAAAATATTATATGCTAATTTGATTAAAAAATTTAATGTAGAATATGAATTTTAGGATGGGAAGATTCTTCTTTAATGGACTCCGCTTGGAGGAGACACGCGTAAAGAGTATATACTATCCTAGTGCAAACAAACAAATACTCACAAATTTTCAACTCTATATTCCAAAACTCCTTTGGCAAATGTTATTAGATACCAAACAGAGTTACAGGTTGAGGAAAATAAAAGGCTACTTGGCCTATATCGAGATGAAGCAAAGAGGACATTGCATTTTTATAGTTTGGTCAAATTGCAGCACAGATACTATATCTCTAGCATAATTTTTTTTTTAAATTTGGCAATTGTTATTGACAACAAAAATTTAAACTATATTTTCATAAACTTTATAATTTTTGATGGTAATAAATTTTTGGTTAAGATCCAAAAAATAAATATTGTACCATTTGAAGACAATGCTCCAATAACAAAAAGATTTAGTGGATTACCTATAGAAGCTTGTAGCAATTTGGCTCTTCAACAATCAGAAGATGTGATGGCTAAAGAAACAAGGCTGCTATAAAATCTACTTGTATATATATTGCACGCAATTATTTAGCCTTAAAGGTATATAGCCTTAAAGGTATTATTTAGCCTTAAAGCCTTTAGAATTATAAGGATATAACAAATAAATTTGTAAATCACATCAAATATTTTGAGGAGTTTCATACCCAAGTTTAGAATTAGAAATATGATATGAAATATTTTGTTGTCTTTGTGTTCTTCATTTATTATTATTTTTGAGTTATTTAATAATTCAAATTGAAATTTTTCCTTTTCTAAAAGTATTTTAAATTTTATTCTTCCAAAATTTAATTTCAACTATTATTTTATTAGTTTGAATTACAGTATTATTGTTTATTCATTATAGTCAATGAAGACATTCATGTAATCTTCAATGTAGTTGATATAGGATTTTTGAAGCCCTAGAAATGTTATTTGCAACATGGAGTCAAAGCCAAGAAGAACTGAACAATTTAGAAATATTCTATTAAAAAGTCCATAGTTTGAGGTTTTAATCAGCCTTATTTACCATAATAGACGCCCAATTGCAGCTGAGGTGTATATACTAGATTACATTAGATTTGTAATTCAGGTAACTATAACTTTTGCTTTTGAATAATGTTCTTGGAACAATTACTTCTTTTATATATGAAACAAAAAAAAATTTAAGTTTACTAGTCAATATTTTTTCTAATTATAAAAATATTATATATAATATTTTATAATGATAATATGCAGATCCGATATAGATTTGATAAAGTTGATTATTGCAATATGATCCGTATACTTCAATTAAATTTGAACAACCTCCCAATACATCGTGCCTTGAATTTTATAAAAGAATCAATCCAAATAAGTGCTATGGACATAATTGAGCATTTATTGTCTGTTGAGGTGACAAGGTTACTATATTGGTTGGAAGTATGAGAAAAATTGGTAGGTAGAGTCTAGCGAAAATTGGAGACAAATTTTTTTTTCAAAAGATACATTTAATTCAAATACTTTTCAGTCACCTCAACAAGCTACTAGAATTTCATCGTCACCAAGATTGGAAATCACTACTATCATCAACTAGTTTTGAAGTAGAGGAAGTATTTATCTTACTGAATTTCTATACATTTTCAACAGCTTCTTGAACTTCCATTACAACAAATTCAAAGTTGTGATTGCACACATATTGATTGTTAGTAATATATCAAAGAAGAAGATAATCTTCATGAGAATTCTGCAAATAAATTCAAAATCCATTTTAAATGGGATAGTCATTTTTTCATATTGATTAACAACTAATATCAAATCAAATATATTTTAGTTAAATTCAATAGTTGAATGTCTTTGAATCATATAAAGCAATATATCAATAATAAGTGCATGTCATAATATATAATATTTTTTAAATTGAAATGTATATAACTAATTAAATGATTAGAAATTATCATCAATGAATCTTTCATAAGATAAAAATGAGATGTAACTTCCAATTACTTTATATCTTTTTTGATAACATGAGTATCAACTTTGAAATGTACATTGTTTTTGATGTCTAATTTTTTTCAGTATTCATCTTTTTACAAATAATGTTCGAGATGTACAATGACACCACCCCCAAAACATGTTCTTTAGGTATTGTAATAAATGAAATAAAAAAATTAAGTACTTTGATTCAACAACTATTATTAATTATTATCCATTCAATACATCAAATATGAAAATGGTAACAATATGATTTAAATTAATCATCACCATTGTACAAAAAACAATTACCATTCATATTTCAGTCTAAAAAAATTATTGTCATTTCTACTTTTAAAACGCATTTCAAAATGTCAAATTTAAATAACATTTTAGATAAACTATATTTAAATTTGATGTTCAATTTTTTTTAAACCTTGTTGTGGAGGTGTAGGAGGTTTTTCTTCAACTTTCTTCCTTCCTATTAGAATTGTCAACTTCTCTATTATTAACTTTTTTGCCGTGGTTGCAATTTAGCATTAATAAGTGAATTCAACTATGGTCTCTTATACTTTCACAATTGATGATGTAGTAATTTAGGTATAATGTAATTCCTTTTTGAAATCTACAGTTTTTAATCAAAATTAATGAATTACTCTTCAGAAAAATGAAATTGCATCAAACTAAAATGGAATTTTGAGAGTGAGATTATTTTGCTGATAAACTTTATTACCACCAAGTAAGTCATAGGGCAAGCGCATATACTAACAGCTTCTTCTTCAAGTCAAATTAAACCATACAACTTTTGTTATCTTTTCAAATCACGCGGCTATTGATTTTTCAAGGGTGGATATTGTTTTCTTTTTGAATTGCATGGTTGTTGATTTTTGAAAAGCGGTGTACTATTTTCTTTTCAAATCGTAGGGCTATTCATTTTCATTTTTCGTTTTTTTTTCCCTCAAATCAAATCTTATAGTTACTATTTTTTCTTAGAATTGCAAGGCTATTGATTTTTTGAAGGGATTATTGTTTTCTTTTCAAATTGCATGGTTGTTATTCTTTTAACTCACATTGCACGGCAAGTGAGGATAGTCTAGTTTTAGGGTTTTTTAATCTCATCCGACGGCTACTGAGTTTTTACTTTGGAAGGGAAGGCTCATAGGGTGTGCAACCACTTTTTGGTACATTGGTACATTGTACATTGTGTAAGCTTATCCTTGTGTTGGTTTTTGGCATTTTAAAGCCATAAACTAACCAACAAAAACATATAGAGTAGTAAATAAGTATCCCCTTATACTATATAGCAATCTTTAAATCACAAAGGTGGATGGTGGGATTTTATCTCTTTCCTAATGGCTTAAAAGGAATATATACAAGTGCTTTTTTAATGTGTTTTTAAGATATTAGAATCCTAAATCTATAGCCACTATACTTATGAAAAATAAAATAAAAAATCTATAGCCATTGGTATTTTTTTTTTCTACGTCACTATCACCCTCACTACTTTGCTAAATTAGTTGATGTTTTCTAGAATTTATCATCTAAGTCATTGATTTAGTACCTAGCACTTGAAAATAAAATCTAGAAAAAAGAAGGAAAAAATATATAAATAAAAATTGTTTTGGTTTGTTTGTTTGTTTTTTCCCACGGCTAAGGGGGCTCTTCTCGGCGCTGAGAGGTACCAAGCAAGAAGGGAGTGATTAAATAACAACCATCTAATTAAAAATAGAAGAATTAGACCCCTAGGAGGTCCCCAAAAAGAATAATGATCAACTAATCAACAATTTAGTGTAACTAAGCTCATTCCTTACAAAAATAATCTTTATCAGCTAAATATTTCTTCTTAAATCTTATCAAGTTTAATTATCAGCACATCAAGACAAATTTGTAGACCTCCCATCAGCCTTGAAAAGACCCACGCTACTACAAGATAGTGATCAATAAAAATGAAATTCAATGCAGCTAAGTTCTTTCCACATTTAATGAATTCCTCCCATCAGCCCTAAGAGGACCCATGCTTCTATAAGACAATGATCAACTAATATCCTATACAAACTTATTTCTATCTCCATTCATCTTTTACATCAATTGAGTGTATCATTTTCATAATGTATACTTCTAATATTTTAGACAAAACTAATAATTATAATTTTCATTTGAATCCTACATAACCACGGCAACAGATCCATGATAATAGGTCCATAGTAATAGGTACTAAAATTTACTTAAAATTGTAAATTTTGACCAAAATTTTTAGATGGAATTGCTCATGCTCATGCTCGTGCGGTCACAAAATAGCACTGCTGCCTTGAGAACTAGCAACAAACCACTTCTATACTATTTAAGTGCAAATAAAAACCTCATCAGTGCACTAGAGCTCCAACTATTGCGATTCAAGAGCTCTCCATCAGTGACATTATCTACAACCTGCTTTTTCCTCTTTTAACAGAATCTCTTTAAACAATATTACTCTCATTAACCTCTAAAAGACTAGCATGGATTTTTTGGCTACATAGCAATTTTAGGCAGGTACTTGTAACTTGAGATTTGCATATTTTAGGCTGAAATTCTAACAAAAGGTGGGGATAAGGAATATATTTCATATGCACTAATTTCATGACATTTGGAAATATGAATAAAAAGTTATGGCCTAGTTTGTTATTTTATTTTGTAAATCGGTAGTGCTAGCAGATAAAAAAAATCAATTCTTTTAGAAAAAAAATTTGAAATTGTATTTTTAGAGTTATATATATGTTAAAAGCTTTGAATTATTCCATTTTGACATATGAGTCAAAAGTTATGAGCAGTTTTTGTTTGCGGGCAGTTATAGATTCCCTATTGTAAAATAAACTTTGAAGTCCTTGATTCAATTTAATTTTCAATATTTTTGGAAAAACATAAATCCATAGGATGTAGATTGTTTATTACAACATTACAACCATTGCGATTGGCATTTTTCAATTCCATAATTATATTCTGAATAATCTTTTGAATCATTCTCTATTTCTTTCTACTTACTATTTTTTTTCTTATATGTTGTACAACTCTAAATGATTTGAAATTTTCCAAGTATGTAGCCAACTTGCCTAGAAAAAAGAATTCAAAGAAGCACCACCACTTTGGACATTTTTTCATAGGCAAGTTTGGGAAGTGCAGCTGCCCTATCTTTTGCAAGGCCAAAAAAATGATTTCAGTGAATTTGAATGCTTATATCTTGCAATCCACACGGTGAAATTTTTTTGAATTCTTATCACAAGTTTTCAAGTTAGGATACTACAAGATCCTACGGTTATAGTTGTCAAAATTTTTTTTTGTTCAATACTTGTGCTAAGAATGGTAGTTTTTAAGCGATTTTGATGAAAACATAGTCATAGAACTTTAGAGGTTAATAGTTTATAATTGTTTGTAGCAGATCGCCTTGAGCAAATCATTTTGGGTTGTCTCCCTCTCAAATATCAATATGTCCAACACACACATTTAACTTTATCCATATATTTTTTCTAAAATTCTTAAGTTGATTTTCGAATATTTACACCATATTGATTTCAAAAATTGTCTTTACAAAGTAGGTTAAACCCTACAGGCCCAATCAATCATTTTTTGGTTGTTGCCCAACTTTGGGCAAAGTTTTTTATGAAGAATTTTTTTTTTCTTCAAAAATCATCATTCTATGTACACTAAATTGAGCTTTTTTTTTCACTTTTAAAGTCAAAACTAAGATTGCTTTAGTAAAAAATAGTCTATAAGGAAAATTGTATAGTGTTTAGAATTTGCCTAGTGTTGTAAAAAATTACTATTTAAAAAAAATGTTGATAGAAAATGAGACAAATGACTAAAGTTTATGATATTTTAGAGTGCCATTGAAGAGAAGGTCAAGTTAACCCCTAAGTGCCTAAGCCTTTCCAAGTGTGTTCTTCCTATGAATAAAGAACATGGACTTATAGTTACCCCCGATGATGCAAATTGTGTTTTTTTTCAAAATCTAACCTTACAGATGTTTAAAGAGCTAGCTTATTAGTATATATACCAATTTTGAGTGCAAATGGCATAGGAGTTGTGAGATCATAACAAGAGAAATGTATGTTTTCTATTTTCAGTGTGATGCCGCTTCACACAATGTTTGAGAAATTTGCATATAAATATTTTTGGGGATTGGAGGTGACATTAACAACTACAAACTATATCAGCACACTAAAATACACTTTCAAAAAACTTAATTTTACATGAAAAGCTATCAAACTCATTACACAATCCACTGTGCAATTGTTGAAATGCAATTTTTTTTATAAGTAGAAATCGCAAATAACTCCAAATCAACACTTGCATGTTTAAATTTTCAACGGTGAAAATCATGAAAACACTTTAATCTTCCATTGGGACCATTTTCAAAGCAAATGAAAAACTAAAACTTTTCATATCTCAATTCAAGTTTAATTGGCAAGCTTTGTTTAAAGCCAAGAAATCAAATAAAATTTGTAAACTTTGCTCTTTCTCAATGAGACATATATGCTTTTGAAGACCTCTCAAAAATAAAATATTTACCTTTTTTAGTGAAAAATAAAAGTTTCCAACAATTAACCTTCAATATTGCCCGTAAAAAAATTTTAACTGGTCAAAGGAATTTAATTGCCCGTACCCAAATGAGCCTAAAATTTTGGAGCAACCACATTTGGTCGCTCAAGCAATTAGGGATTAACCCCTAAATGCCCGAGGCACCAAGATCTGGTGTTTGCAAAATTTGGAAGTTGAATAAAATCTAACCAAGTTGCTATTTTTAGTAGTTTATATTTTTAGAAAGTACTTGAAGTCTAATTTTAGCACCAAAAATCCGATCTTGAAAATGAATGATAGTGATTTTTCTATTCAAGTTCTTGTACAAGGGTACCCAGTGCAATTTTGACTTCCCGTAGTGTTGAGAGCTCTTGGAAATGACTTTGAATACACTAGATCTTGGAGGAAAAATCACATTCAAAATTCATTTAAAAAAATTGTAGAGTAGATTTTCAAAAGCCATAAATTGATCAGGGTTATACAAGTTAAGCACTTTAACCTCATACTTTTTTGGTCACCAACTTTTTAGACTTGATTTGTGTAAAGAAGATTGAAAGATTTTTGGAGTTTTAGCACCCTCATAGTCAAACATTAGAATCTTTCACTCCCTAAGTGATATTGTTGTGTTTTCTTTTCTTTTGAGATCTCTAACATGTCTTGTTTGAATTTGTACAGTTACAATTCCAAAAAAATTGATACAACTTATCAAAATGTTGGCATTTTGTTCAATTTAGAGCAAATTCCAGGAAGCCCAAAACAAGCCTTGGGCATTTAGGGGCTAAGGAAGTCTGAGACTTTGATTGTTCTTTATTAGGATAAAGTGAACTACTATTTTGAATGCAATTTCTTTATTGGACAATTTCTTTTTTGCAAGTTCTATTTATTTCTAATTGTAATTGTGTTTCATTATGTAATTATTGATCCAATTGTAATAACATCCTAAAGTAGTACACTAAAATGGTAGGAGTGAATAATTGTCCATCCAGTAAACTGGTATTATACACATTAAATTTACAGAGATAATTAGGGTATCAATGTGTCACTTGTATAATAATATAATTGCATTATATTATTATATTACGATTTTAATACTACAATTTAGTATTATAAGTTGTAGTTTTAAAATATTAATTTTTACATTATAATACCATTTAAAATATCAAAATAATAAATAACATTTTGCACAACAACATCAATGCCAAATAAACTTGATGGATAATTAGAGTGTCCAAATTTTTTATCGTGATCTATATTAGTAAGTTAAGAGATCCATGAAGGGCCCCTTTAAAGAGCAAGGAAGTAATTGATGGGGTGGAAGAATAAATGCCTTGAAATACTTTTCAATCAATTTTCTTTCAGACATATGGAATTGACATCTAATCCAAGTCATTTCATATATTTTAGAGCTTTGTGGAATTCGTTATGAATTTTTGAAGTTGAAATGAAGTGGTCAATAAAATCTCCCACACTCTTGAAATTTACACTACTAGTACATTGCTATTGCAACGAAAAAGAAAACTATACCTCTACATTAGAGGATGCTTAACCCCTAAAGTTCCATGACTATGTTTTCACCAAAAATGCTCAAAACTGCCATTTGTAATATAAGCACCAAATTTTTGAAAAAATACTTTTTTTGATGCTTATAACTATAGGATATATTGTAATACACTAACTTGAGAACATGTGGAAAAATTTCAGACATTTCCACCTAGTGGATTGAAAGATATGAGCGTTTAAAATCACAAAATTGCTATTTTGGATCCTGCAAAAAAATTGGATAGCTGCACTTCCTGAGCTCGCTTTTCTATGAAAAAATGTCCAAAATGGTAGTACTTCTTTGAATTCCTTCTTTCTCAACAAATTGTCTACATGCTTGAAAACTTTCACATCATTTGTAGTTATACAACATATAGAAAAAAAATAGTAAGTAGAAAGAAATAGATACAAAATTGTTAAGAATTTAATCATGGAATTGAAAATGTCAATCCCAATGGTTGCAATGTTGTAATGAACAATTTACACCCTATGATTTTATTTATTTAAGAAAATATTGAAAATTGAGTAAGATAAAGGACTTCAAAGTTTATTTTAGAATAGAGAATCTATAACTACCTGCAAACAAAAACTCCTCATAACTTTGATTCATTGATAAAAATGGAATGATTCAAAGTTTTACACTTATATATAACTCTAGAAATCAATTCAAGTTTTTATTCATGAAAAAAGTGATTTTTTTAGATATGCTTGAATTGCCATTTTGGAAAAAAAGTAACATACCAGGCCATAACTTTTGACTCATATTTTCAGAATGTTATAAAATTTTGTTCACATGAAAGATATTCCTTGTCCATAACTTATATTAAAGTTTGGGCCTAAAACAAACAAATCTCTAGTCACACGTACCTGCCTAAAATTTCTATATTACTAAAAAATGCATGTTGGTCGTTTAGGGGCTAAATTAGACCATGAGTGCTTTGTGGACTTCCTATCTTGTATGCTCTTGAGAAATAAAATAGACCATATTAACCCCTAAAGTCTCATTGTCCTCTCGGGGGATAAGACGGATTTTAGGTAGGCTACTATGGCTTCAATATTCATCATTGTTTTTTGAAACTTTTTGTGAAGATATTATAACACATTAGTTTTATGAGAATATAACTCTTATTTCAATCAGTATATGGGAGCAAAAGTTATGGCACAAAAGGTCCTTTTTTTTGGTGCGTCAGGCAAAAATCTTCTCACACAATTTTCTTTTTTCTTTTAATTTTAGAAAACTATCTTCTTATAGGAGTCATAGATTGTATTTTTATCTATGTAGGAAGATTTGATTCATTCCAATTGGATTTGTTATGTGAAAGTTATGGACAATCTTATTTTTCAAGCAATTAGAGCATCTTCTTGAAAAAATAATTTGTAGGACTCATTTACGAATGCACTTTTTACAATTTTACAAAAAAAATTGTTTGATACGGCTAAGTTTGCTTGCTAAAACAATCTCACCATTAGGATTATAGTGTTTTAATCCCATCTTCGAGCTATTGACGATTTAGTTTTTCTTTCAATCTTGGACCTATTTCTACTTAACAATTTTTTAAAGAATGAAAATCATCTGTATTCTTTTGGAATTTTTTTTAGTAGATTCTCAACTCAATCATTCAACATAAAAAAATTAAATTCAAAGTCCGTATTGCAAGTTTTTCTTACAAACGGCGGTCAAACTCATCTGAAATTGCAAGTCAATATTCAAAAAATCAAATTTTTCCAACTTTGAATGCTAATATCTTCTAATATGTACGGTCAAACTTTATGAAATTTTTACCACATGATTTGAGATAAACTAAGTACAAGATCCTATTGTTAGATTCTAAAAAGAAATATTTTTTTCTCTTTTTTTAGATGAACATAGCAGAACTGCCAGTTTAAGCCGTTTTTGACAAAAAAATGCCTTGGGACTTTAGGGGTTAAAGTGTACTACCTATTTTTGACAATATTAAGTATTTTAGTATATATTCAATTAAGCAATGGGGGGATAATTTTCTCCACTCGACTAGGGAATAGAAATTATAAAGATTGCACTATTTTTTACTAATTAGTAGAAATTAAGGAAGTGAAGATTACAGTCCGATTTGTTCTTGAAGTATAGAAGAACCAATTTCCAAAAAGCGCAAAACTCAAAACTGGTCTTAGTAACTTCATTAGGTATTAATGTGTTATTTGTCATATAATACTGAAGTTGCTAAGACTACATCATATTCTCCTAATTCATGAAAATTGATCATTCTAACTTTTGCAAATGGTTCCCTTATTAGAAATAGGTTGTATACCTTAACTCCTGAAGGCCCAAGGCCATTTTTCTGCCAAAAAACACCCAAAACTGCCATTTTTTTAGCAAAGAGTGAAAAAAAATTAAAAGTGTTTGTTTTTGCACATCTAACCGTAGGATCTTACACCTAACTAGTATGAGAATGTGTGGAAAAAATTTCAGAATTTTTGACAGCACAGATTGCAAAATATCTACGTTTGAAGTGAAAAAAAACAAATTTTTCAACACATTGTGGGACTGGATTTTATGACTTTGAACATTTTTAACTTAAAATTTTTATACTATAGAATTTTGAGCTTTAAGTTTTTATAGTGGAGAATTGAGTTGAAAATCTACCCAAAAACAACAACTCAAAAACACGTAATTTTCATTATTAAAAAAATTGTTAAGTAGAAGTAGGTATGAGATAGAAGGAAAATCTAAAATATTCATATATTTTAGATGGAATTAAAATGCATTGATCCCAATGGTTGGATTGTTCTAGCAAATAAACTTAACCATGCCAAAAAAAAAAATTTGAAAAATTTGAAAATATGCATTAAAAAATGAGTCTACAAGTTATTTTTTTCAAATAGATGCTCTAACTACCCAAAAAACAAGAATGTCCATAACTTTCCCATAACAAATCCAAATGAAATGAATCAAAGCTTTCTAGATAGACAAAAATATAATCTATGAGGGAAAAAATAATAAAAAAAAAAGGGCAAATTTTTTTGCTGCCCGCCATCCTTTGTTTTGAGCTTATTTGGTCATAACTTTTGTTCTCGGGTACTGATTGTGAAAACAATTATATTCCTATGAAGCTAATCAATTTTTCTACCTCCTAAAAAAGTTTCAAAAAATCAGGAGAAAATTTCAGCCTATAGGTACTTGCCCGAAAACGCATTTGTCCCTCGAAGGGACAACGGGCTTTTAGGGGTTAAATAACCATTTTAGGCATCATGATCATTGCATGGGCTTTGTCTACTTTCCACTATTGACATTGACCAAAGCTTTTTAAAATTTAATCCATAGCTGCCCAGGACATTCTTGAGCTTAAAAATATCATTGCATTTGAAGTGTTATAGGTCTAAATGTCACTAAGGTATAGAAATCTCAACCATACAATCTTGTAGTGCACATGTTTTAGATGACCTAAATCCTTGCCTAAATCAAATTTTGAATGTAGAAGAAGAAACAAGCCGCCAAAATTCATTGTAATCTTGCAATCTACATGGCCTATGAAGAAGAAAAAAGCCGCCAAAATTCACTCTAATCCAAAAATGTCTGGATTTTGAACCTCGAACTGCTCCCTAATATTCAAAACAACTTGGATAGATATAATATATTTATTACAATAACTAGACTGCAAGAGGAGTATAAACCAATAATTTATTTATTTATTTATAGAAAATGAATATATTGGATGAAGGAAATACAAGTTCCTAAAGTTGCAACTATCAAATTGCAGTCTAGTGAACTCAAATTGAACCCATGAATTTTGAATGGCTTCCAAATAATCAAAACACCTTGGATTGATTTGAAAATTTTACTATGCAAACTAAGAGAGATATGTTTATTGGTCTTCCCCACGGCTGAGCATTGGAAATGTGCAGGTTGGCAAGTAGCCATGCCCTACCTTTGCCCTGCTTTCAACCACGCTCTTGACAACTTGGTGTCTTTGTTTTTGTTCCTATTTTGAGTAACTTATTGGATTTCAAGCCATATTGGGCTAAAATTAGACTAATAGACTAGTTAAATAAATGAAAATCTATTGAAAATAATCTTGTCATCTAAAATGTTTTATTTTCTTCCAATAGGTAGTCAATGTTTTGAATCAATATTTTTTCCATTCCCAGAAATGCTTATTGTACCTTAGTGTTTGAACTAGAAAATCAATCCAAAATCATACAAAAATCCAAAAATCTTATATCTAATGCTGCTATAGTAGCTTGTCTCCTAAGTTTACAAAAATACATTTTTCTTTTTGAACAAATGGAACGAGCCATTGCATCAGAAAATAAAGCAATTCAAAAGAGCCAAGCCACGCATGCTGGATAATGAAGAGATAAGAGCAAAAAGAAGAACAACTAAGAAACTAATGGAAGAGGCAAGAAGGGGGACCCTTCTTGTTCCAAAAGATAGTAGTGCCACTCCTACTAGCAATAATGAAATGAGAAGTGAGCCAAATGCGATCAAATTTAGCCCAAATAGAAATCCTATGCTGAGGTTGAATGCTGAGCAGTTCTAATAGAGTTGAAAAAAGTGTCCTATAGCACACTTTGAGAATAATCTAGGGGCCAAGGATTCTGGGCAAAGACCTTGCTATTGCGTGAGATCCATATAATCCATAGGGCAGAGCCACGTATTAAGGTCCACAGATTTCTAAGATCTTGAAACCTTCTAGAAGTAGATGAGCCAAAAATACATTGGAAAAAGTCCAATCTAGTGTATGGGCCTGTGTGCAACCCTCAAATATGATAAATGATGGATTGAGCATAATCCCATATTTCTTGAGCTCGTGGGCAAGAAAAAACCCTATGGAGAAGTATTTCTTTCGTACCTAGGTTGCAAAAATTGCAATTTGTGTCAATGCTTGGGATAATCCTGGCTCGCCATGAGTGGACTACTACTTTGTTGTGCCAAACTAACCATATGAAGGTAGCCTTTTGCATTGATCTTGTTTTGTGCCATAACTCCCTCCAGTCTGGTAAGAAAGAGTTGGATAGATGTCCTGACCATTTGGATGGAATAGATACTTTGAGTTGGTGATGTTTGTTGTTAAGGTTGCATCCTATAGCCGTAGTATACTGCATCAATTTGTGTCTGTTCCTCCATCTCCATCGTCTTGGATCCTCGCCTGGATCAGACATCAAGGTTTAATTTGCTCTTCCAAATAATAGATAAAGGAGAACAATTGTGGCTTTTAGAAATCTGTAGAGCTTGTACTCTTCTGATAAATCCATAGAGTGGAGTAAGGTTGGTAGAAGCCTCCATATAGAGAGCTGCCTGGAGTATGTGCCAACACTTGCTTTGGGCAAGTCATTTGCTAGTTGTACATTCTGTGCTTGGGATAGGAGTATGTGGTTGTTGGGGCTTGGGTTCCTCCAAACAAGAGTAGGTAGCAAGGAGTCCATAAGGGAGAAAATGCCAATCCAATCATCTTTTTGGACACACTCTGGATGACTGGTGAGTAGGTTGAGCCATTCAAGAGAGAATTCTAGAGATCAAGTAGAACCAATGGTGCTTTTCCTACTATAAGAAAGCCAATTTTTTTATTTTTTATGTTGGAGCAAAAACATGCGATGTCCAAGGCCAAATATACTATGTCCGCTGAGACATCAAGATATTAAAGAGAAGGATCGCGATTTTAGGAGATTTTTGAGGATGTTTCAGATAATTGCAACAAATTTGAATGAAAACAAGTTGGTGTAACCATTGATATTGTGCTTTTTAATGACATTTTTAAAGACTCATTGGTCTTCGGCTAGCCATTTGCAAAAACATGGACTTCCACATCGGATTTGAGAAAAAAAATTCACAGAAGATAAATTTGTAGAAATTACTTTATTTATAGGTAAAAGCTTGATCAAGATTAAAAAGAAAGGGAGCGGGCAACCATCGAGCACCTTTGGGGAAAAATAAGATGACGTGGCATATGATGTGGCATGCAACGTGTAAATTAAATGACGTGGCATAATATTATGCTGATGTGACATGCTATGCCAACATAGCAGGGCTATCTCTTTGCATTTTCTACATTTATATTGGAGATGTCTAAATAGACGTAGAGATGTCACTAGAGACATCTTGTAAAATGTTGAGATGTTTTCTTAGACGTTTTTGTAGACTTCTAGGAAACATAGTCACAATTTGTATAACGTCTATGGAGACATCATCAAAGCGGCCCTTGGGACATGCAAAAAACATCTTGCTGAACATTTGTATGCTGCTCCGTAAAAACTTAACTCCAGTGTTTTCAATATCCTATATAGTTTGTCTTCCTCCACACTACTCCACTTGTTTAAAGAGCCCATCTTCTCTCCTCCATAAACTCACATCAAGTGGCTTTTGAAGCTATGTGACATAGTTGTCAATTATGATGTATTTTGTATGGCGTGTTGTATATGGTATAATATGTATGATGTATAATGTAAGGTGTATTATGTACAACATGTTATATTGGACATTATGACATGCATGTGGACGTCATATAGTGCATGTAAGACTGTCCATATTAACATCATGCCGCATAGTGCATAGTGCATTTCATGACATGAACGTCTAACTTGACATCATTTTGTTCTCCTAAATCATACTAATCATTGCCAGAGATATTCATGATGAAAAATAGATGTCTACATTGATGTTACAAGAAATCTAGATGTCTAAGGTAATGTCTCAAAATACGTCTATGAGAATGTCTGGATGTTTGAGTTGATGTCTTTGAAAATGTATAGATGTCTAAGTTGAAGTCTTCAAAGACAACAATAAAATTCTTAGACCACAAAAAATTATGCTAACATGGCATGCCACAGCATCTTTGTTGGATGCCACGTCACTTTTTGGCCGCCACGTCACGTGCCACCTCAGATGCCATGTCATGGACAAAAATGGATGAAAAAATTCCTACGTGGCTGCCCTTGTCCGCGTAGCACTTAGGTGGCAGCCACATGGCCGCATTTGAAGACTCTGTTGACCTATGTCTTTTTGGATGTCCAATTCCTAGCATACTGATCTTTATGTGCAGAATGGATGTCTTTTGCATGTCTTAGGCAACGCAAAATTTTGGATGTCCATGTAGACATTTCAAGACATCACACAGGACATCAACACGCAGAATCCAAGGATAAAAAAAAAACGGGTTTCTTCTAGTGTCCATAGGTGTCAATGGGAACTTGGTCACAATCTCTTCTCAAGAAAAGAAGCTCATAGTATGGTGGCTCCATAAGTTGCCAAGGTTACGTAAGCCACTTTGCGCTAAAACCCGGACTCTATTAGCTGTAAAGTTGAAGTTTGACCCTATAAAGTTGGTAGACCACCAAATACTTGTGGTAAGCACTTCATTTGCGTTAGATGGAGGAGAGAGGTGCATGGGTGATTGCAAGAAACACTTGTACTATTTGTTGCATTTGGCTGATTTTTTCGGGAGTACTTTAAAATTAGAAAACTATTTTTTTAGAAATTCAAAAAATATGACTAATGTATACACCTTTAAGACGAAGATTCCCAAAGAAGGAATTTCATAGGGAAAATTCTCTAAATAGGATAACTTGAAAAGTGCTAAGTCACAAGAAAATACATAGCTTCATGTTTTAATTAGGGAAAAATAGTAAAAATAAGTAAATATACAAAATCAAAACTGGCCATTTGCAAAAGCTCTATGGAGATGGTCATTCACCAAAAAACGCACCAAAATAATATTTTATGTGTTTTGAAATGCAAGCAGAAAGAAGCTCACTTTGTAGACTTCCACACTACACAAAATTAACTTTTTTTTAAATTCCTCTTCTAGAGAGCTAGGGGTCTACTAGAAGACCATCTCATCCAAATTTCAGCTCAAAATCATCAAAAAGAGGTACTCCATAGTACTAAAAACCCCTAAACTGCAAAGTATGACATTCAATCGAGGTCTATTTTTGGATAGTAAACTATTTTTAGAAATTAGGAAAAAATTAGGAAAGGTGTATAACAATCATGAGTACCTTTCCTATAATCTTGATTCATTTGGAGCTAAAAGACAAAAGTTATAGCCAAAAAACAAATCTGCAGGCATTGTGTGACGCAAAATAGGACAGGTGTTTCTTGCAATCACCCGCATGTGTTTTCAGACAATAATCTTCCATGCAGCTGTGATGCGGTTCCATACCTTGAAGTTCCGAGAGGTAGAAGGCTTATGTACCATGAGCCACGTCTGGATAGGAAACCAATAGTCACACTTTGGATAAGGTTTCATCCTATATCATCATGTATCGGAGAAGAATCTTGAGATTGGTGATGCCCAATTCAATGGCAAATAATATCCATTTGGCCAAGAGAGCATTTAGTGAAACCTTAAGATCAAAAAATTTTCAATTTGCCAATCTCTTTTGGTAAGCAACAGTCATCCCAGCTCACTTTGGCTTGGGCACAATGCTCAGTCCCACTTCAAAGGAAATTCCTAAGGTTGCCTCGAATGTTTGGATTGCCTAAAGTGAGCCTGACCAAATAGCAATGAAGTAGTAAATAGTAGACAGTAGGATGAAAGGGTGCAAGGGCGCAACCGTGCTTCATCCCCCGTTGGATGGAGAAATAAGCAGTCGCTTTCCTGTAAAGGAAAATTGTGGCAAAGACATCCTGCAAATAACATCATCACTATGCAAATGAAGGAGTTGATACCAAATCGTTTCATGATTGATGAGAGGCACTCCCAAGAAACAACGTTGTATGCTTTGGTGAAGTCAAGTTTTAGAAATATCAAGTTTTGGTCAGACTATCTTGCCCATTCCACTGTTTTGTATTGCAGCAAGATATTGTTGAGGATTTGGCAAAAATGGTAAGAATGTTGACTGCTTAGGGCTAATAACATCCTTAAGAAGGTGTTGAAGTCTGATCTCAAGTGACTTGGCCACGATCTTATGAGATAAATTTAATAGGATGATTGGCTGCTAGTTGGCCAACTCTGCTCTATCACCTGCCTTAAAGATAAGGGCAATAGTTCTGGAAGTCATCTCTTATGGTAGATGGCCCTGAAGTATTGACTGTTGGACCATTGTTGAGAATTTGTCACCTAGCATATCCCAGAATCACTAGTAAAATTCTGTTTCAATTCCATCCGGTCTTGGACTTTGTTCTTTGGCCATTTGGAGTAGGGCCTGATGCATTTCCTGTTTAGTGAGAGGAAGATCTAGTTGTTGCGCCATGGGGAGAGTAAATCTGTTGGATACGCACTTCAAGATTGCCTCTTTGTCAGCATCCATCTAAAGGGTTGATACTTCTTTGGAATAAAGTTTGGTGTAAAATTCAGTGCATGTGCGCTCCAATGCCTCTGTCATGATGAGTAATACCCTGCCAGTCTCGGAGTTCAATTATTGAAGAAGTAACTGGAACTTCTCTAACTGCATTAAAAAAATTAGAAGAAAGATGGTCACCAAATTAGTGCACTATAAGAAACCCCAGTTTTAGATGACAAACCCTAATTTTTTATGACGGATTTCAGGTGATGTCAATGTTTGACAATCCAAAAATTTTATGTCAACAATAATGTACAATGTAACATCAATATTGACAATCCAATGTTTTTATATCAAAATTGATGTTATATTGGACGTTTTTGTTGACATAAAAATTTTGGGTTGTCAACATTGACATCACCTAAAATCCGTCATTAAAAATCAGGGCTCATCACCTAAAACGGGGGTATCTTATAGTGGTGCCACTTGGCACGTGATCAAATCTTGTGTCCTTCCAGCTTCTTGGTCTCGAGATCTTTGAATTGAGCCTTCAACATGTTGACTTCGGCTTGTAATTCTAGAGACAAAGGAAAATATTGAAGTTTTCAAGATTTTATATTGAGGTTGGATCTGCAAGCTTCTTCCATCTGTTTGGAGCAACGGGCCCATCCTATACAGAACTATTTAAAATCTGGTCATTCTTTTGAGCTTTGTGAAAAAAATTGTTGTGGATGGAGCTGATTGCCAGGCTCTTCTAATACCATCTTCAGCTTCATCAAAGTATAGTGTTGACATTGCCCATCTGCTTGGTTGTGTAGGAGTCTTGGCAATTTCTAGCACTAGGGAGACTGGGCTGTGATCTGAGCGGGAGTGATCACCGCAGATTCTATACTCCAAATCTTTGCGGTAGCTAAAAGCAGATTCTATAAATATATATAAGCAATCTAGCCTTGCCATAACGGGGTTACTATCATTACGTGCGTTATTCCAAGAAAAAGATAGGCTAGGGGATGTGAGAGGCTCTTCAGTTACCTAAAGGGAGTCTTTAAGAGCATTGAACAGAGTTCTCTCTTGTGCCGGCATTGTCCTTCTGCTAGCTCTTGATTTGTCACTCCTCCTCTTGACCATGTTAAAGTCTCCACAAGAATCCATCTATATGTGTTGGGGAGCTCTTGTACTAGTTTCCCATAGAACCTTACAAGGTTGGGATTCTACTGGTGCATAGATAATTATGAAGCCAAGATCTCCGCCTGGCAAACCTAAAAGAATAAACCATAATACTCGGCCACCAAAAACATTACCTCAATTTGAAAGGAAGTTGGCCCACTGGGAGCTATAAAGGCTGCTACTCCACCTTTGCCCGAGTGGGTGCCATCTGAGTTGTAGCCAGGCCCTGCTTTGGTGAATAATGTAGTCTCTCTTCTCCAAATCCAATGTCCCAGGTCAGTTGCACCTTGACCATGTAGTTTGTGCTCCTGAATAAAAAGAAAATCGACTGGATGTCCTTGGATGTACCATCAATGGCTAATGGATTGTTGAAACCTCTAATGTTCAGCAATACATTTGTATTTTCATCTTCTTTGCGGGTTGGGAGTTTGCCTTGCGCTCCCTTCACAATCGACTTGTGTGTTTGCCTTAAGGCCCTATAAGTCCAGTGAATGGTCAGCCTCCACCATCTCTACTCTCATTCTTTGTTGGTGGAATTGGGGACTTGATCTTTGCCTAGCTAAAGCCTTGACCAATCTGAGCAAGGATTCTCTTGCAACTAACATTGTTGTTTGCTTTGAGCTGACTATGGTCCACTGAGGTGAGGAGACAGACATGTGGTTGAACACATTGATTGCTAGAGCTGTGCCACCATCTGGTGCTGAAAGAAATGACGACCAAGAAGGTCTTTAGATGGTGGGGAGATTGAGTGGGGCATCTACAAAGTATTCCTATTCCAATGTGTGATTCATGCTTGGGAAAACATATCAATTAAGCTAAGGTTGTAACTTGTATTGTCAATATCGAGCTGGTTATCAATAATTTGGATGATGGCTTGGGGAATCTCATGTATGGGATCAAGGTCTGGTAAGATTAGTTTCAAGGGTTCTATATGTGTACCAATAGTGTAATATTTGTGTATGGATTGTTTAACTGGTGCATGGAATTGTTGGGGGTAGGTGGGTGAGGAAAAGGAGAGGGAGTCACTACTTGTTTCTGCATTTGTGGGATGTAGGGTTTGGTTGGTTGGAATTAGTATAGGTTGATTGAATCAAGATGAGTCGGGATTGTAATTGGCTTGGTTTGGTAGGTTTGATAGTTCAAATTTGTGAATTGGATTGAGGTGTATCATGAATGACAAAGGGAGAGGGAGAATTTCTGAATTGAATTGGCTGGATTTACTACCAGATGAGGGTAGAGTCTCCGTTAGCAAGGCTTCACCGATTCGGTTAGGTAGGGTGGCTGGGGGTCCAGCAGTGGGGAGTTTGATGTTCATTGGATTTGAATTCAAGTGGGAGGTTTAGGCATGGGTTTCAGATTTCTACAGATTTGTGGGGCTCGACGGGACCAGTGGTGGGATGAGTTCGCTGGGGTGTCGGAGGAGTGTAAGGGATGTCGTGTCTATATCGTTGGACTAAAGTGAATCCTTTGGCATCTAGGGAAGTTGGAGTATTGGTTGCGCGGCTGGATCTTGCTCTGCTATGTCGATTCACTATGAGAAATCCGTGTTTTTTGGAATGTTTTAAACTATTTTTTGAAAAGCATTTTTGTGGACATTAAATGAAACAACCTATATTTTTGTTGAACATCATTGTTGTTTAGGATGTTTTATTGAACATCATTGTTAACATAAAAATATAGGTTGCTTTCTTTAATGTCCACAAAAATGCGTTCCAAAAAATAGTGAAAACATCCCCCCAAACACGGGATTCTCATAGTGATTGTAGTGGCGTCCCTGGTTTGTATATATTTGTTGGCTCCTATTTTGGGGCTGTCTGTTGGTATTTGAGGGAGAGGGTCTAAAGTGGTGTCTGTTAGGTTGGTATTGAGCTATTGCCAAGTGTTCCTTGTGGTTCTTCCAGTTTCAGGCCATGCTTGTGCTAGGCAGTCTTCTGGAGGGTGAGCTGAGGAGCTGCATGTGGGGCAATTGAGGTGGAGGTCTTCACATATAATGGGGACCTTTGCCATATTTTATTCTTGAGTTTCTGTATAGAGTCTTGAGATCCACCGTTTCAAAAGATCTAATGCTACACAGTAGCTATGTCTGCTCAGTGCTAGATTAGGTATATCAACGGCTAGTTGTTGCCCTAGCATTATGATGATGGTTTTGGAAATGGAATGAATTCTAACAGAAAGGCTTGCTATGGTTAACCAACAAGATTTGCTAAAGACCATGTGTGAGAATGGGTTGAAGGATGGCTGCCAATACTGGTAAGCAACTTTTCTTCCTGGAAATTTGTGAAGCAGCAGGTTGATTGTTTTTTCTACTACCTCATGAGTCGTGACAATCTACTTTCACATAGCAGAAACCATTTCTTGCCCATTTGTGGAGGAGGACACGGTGAGGGGTGATTGCAAGAAATACTTCATGTTTTTGGCTCAAAACGCAGTTTTTCGCTATAGGACTGGTAGTACTATGTAATACTATGTAGTACTATGTTTTCACAGTGCCCTTGCAAATCTCAACCGTTGATTCAAGGCGTTTGTGGATCTCAACCATCGATTCATTACTATGTAGTACTATGTAGATTGCTGCGAAGTAATACAGAAGACATTGGGAGCAAAAAATAGCAAAAAAGGGGTATGTGCACTTTTTTATTTCTAATAATTCAAAAAAAATTCAAAAAATAAAAACAAAAGAATCCATTTTGTTAGAGAAGATTGCGCTCACATTGCACCAAAAAAGTAATGTAGGAAAATTTTCCCTCTTTGTAACCTTCGTGCAAAAGAAGGTCACTTTGATCCTACGTGGACATCAGACATGTTACTATTTTCATAAAAATTCATTGTCAATTCTTATAATGTTAGTAGACCTCCAACATGTCCAATTTGTGGCTTCAAAATTCGTATTTTTGGGTCAAAAATAGGACTAAAAAACTTTAAAATGGTCAAAGTAGACACCCAATAGGGGCAATTTAAAAATAATAAACTAATTTTTAAAAAACTAAAAAATTACCTAATATAGACCTGTAACTACCATATGTACCTCCCTTCTAAATTTCACTCCAAATGGACAAATTATGCAAAAGTTATGAGCAAAAAACCACCCGTCCAAAGGCAAGGGGACAAAAAATAGGACAAGTGTTTCTTGCAATCATCATGAGGGAGCAAGCGTCTATTTAGGTGGGAGAGCTAGGCATAGGTGGTTAGTTTGTCTATGTTTTCATCTATAAAGCTTGCGATAACCACGTGCCCTTGCAAATGAGAGGTTTCTTTATGTAAAGCAGCAGAAGCAATAGCGCCGGGAAGGAGTACCTTGTAGAGTTGGACTAAAAGCCTTGCCTAATTGCAATGCAGGTTTGATAGAAGGGACTTTCTCGCTGTAGTTGAGTGTGGATTCAAAAGTGATTTGGGTGGAGTCAATCTTGGCTGGTCGTGGTGACCGTTTCTGGATGCGAGATCCGCAGTAGATTGTTGAGGGTGGTATGAATCTGGATCTGAGCGCGGTCTCTCGAGCTCTCTAAGGTGCTAACTTCTCAGATCTGGAATCTTTTTGCCGTCGTACTTCCACTGAGGCTGATCTCTATAGCCCTGCGTCTAACCCATGTCACTCTGTTTGTTAGTAGCTAAATCTTGTTTAATATTGTAAGCAAGTTGACAGTGGAGTTCTAAGTATTCGTCCCTTGTATAGCAACAACCATCTCTAACTACGTCGCAATACAAGGCCATTGTGAGATCTGAGAGAGTTGAGAACGGTGGTATAAGAGATTTGAAAAACATCACGAAACTAAACACTAAGAGGGTAAGGTTCAACTGAGAGCAGAATAGCTTGTTTGAGAGGCTTGAGTGGACTGATTCAAGATCTGGAACCACCAGTAGTATTCCTTGGTATACACAAACCAAAACGTAAAGCCAAATCTTAGTCGAAGCATGCAAGGTTCTTATTGCAGATTTGTACAGAACTACGAAGTAGCGCCATCCACGATCCGCATTGCTGCTCCTCATTCAAGGTCAATTTGAAGTCCAATTTCAGAATCTTTTCCAAAAAAAAAAGATATACTTGAATTGGCAATCTAGCAACAAAGTGAGTGCGGCCTTGGCATAACTCATATATCCCTTGTATATAATTCTTGCATTCTATTATGGTATTATATATAATTAGTAGATGTTAGTTGTGTCTATACGCTCTTTGATGTGCTCTATGTAATAATAGCGATGATTCTAAACAAAATTGTGCAAATGCCTGTCAAAAATGCAATGCCTTTGCGAAGAGCCTAGAATTGCTATACAATCTCTAAAAAATGCATAAGAAAAGAATTTAGTATACTCTTTTGGCTTCCAACAAGATCCAACTAAAAATTATGCAATGTAATAATCAAAAAATTGCTCAATTGCCTTTATGTGCACTTATCTTAACAAATTTCTCAAATTTCTCCTTGGTGTGTAGGTCTCAAACAACCGGACTCAAACAACTAGACTCATTAGCTTATTCACAAGGATAGAGTTCTTTCACTCTCACGATTGTTTTAGTCTCACACAGGCAGATTCTTCTAGTTTTTCTTACAAGAATATCAAAAGTTTTCCAGATGATTTGCACTAAGCCATTGGACGAAATAACCGAGCAAAGTCTAGGCAAAGCCTTGGCTGATTGATGACAAAGCAAAGTGTGAGTGCATGCTTGGAGACAATCTGAGGCAATTTAGAAATAAATGGACGATAAATGGATCAGATTTGTAACACCTTTCTTTGATTAGTTTGAAGTAAAGTGAGGACTTGTAAATTCAAAGGCAAGAATCCACAAATCAAATTTTTTGGAGGATCTATTTTAAAAATGGAACCAGAAAGATTCTACACTTATTAGTTTGCTCAAATCCATGCTGACAAAGGGATCATGTTGAAGTTCTACTGTGTTGACAATGGTGTGGAAAAGCCATTTGAATGGCAAAAGGATGCCGCATGGTTGGTGGGATCTATCAATGTTTGCTGCAATCTTTTGATTGGTGAAGCTTTCAACATATAAATTGAAGTCTTGGGAAGATGGGATCCAAGTCTTGTGTGATGAAATGGCGAAGAAAGCCAAAGAGAATTCTTGTGATAATTAAACATGATCTACTATAGTTTGCTTTGTTGGTACCTCACAACACAAAATGAAGAGGAGGCTTCACTTGGTAGAAACTTAGGCTGTGAGGCCCGTTGTACTATATAACAGAGCAGATTGGCTTCTTGAGCATTATATAACTTAGAAGGCCTTTCCGTATACTTTTTATCCTAAATTTTGTGAGATAGACTCAACAGAAGACACAATAATGTGAGTATGCGTATCTTTGTATAATTTGGAATTGGTTGGATTTTTGAGAAGTACATTTTGCAAAAATCCTAACCAAAACATTAACTTGGACTTATTTTTTATGATCATCCTAAATGAGGCAGCCATCTTCTAGGATTTAGGCAAGGTGTAATTGGCTATGGGAAGTGACAAACCTATACAACTCCAATGCGTGGGGCATTGTATGCTTTGCACTCCTATAAAAAGCGCACTTACAATTGCACTTGCACCCCTTAAAATACAATGTAAGTCTTGACCTCTAGACTAGCATCTTAATTAGGACTTTAGGAGCCTAGCTAGCTTAATAATCTAAAAGAGAGGGAAGTTTGACCACATGACAAAACTATATAAACATGATAGAAATGGTGAAGTGCATGCGTTTTTCAAGCACAACAACGTTCATATCATCTTCAAGAGTGTCATGTTGTTGGATCAAGAGCAATTGAAGAATTGCAATGATGTTAAAAGTTTGTCTTCTAGTATTAGACACAAGGTCCATCAAGGGTCAAAAAGATTTTTTCACACTTGCAATTTTAAAATAAAGAAATGGGTATAAAATTGCTATTTAATTGATAAGTTAGGGTCACCTATTATCAAGCATATTTCACCAATAAGAAAGATTGTGTATCAACATGATTTTGTATATTGTCACATATAGATAAATTATTGCTAAACATAAGCAAAGTCTAAGAATGTTGTTTGAATGTTGAATATAAAAATCTTAAAATCAAAAACTAGTCAAAGGTGAATTGGTAGATTTTTCATATCATACCCTAATTTCAATGTCTTAATAGTGAACATTATACAATGAGTATCTATTTGTTTTCTACATTTATCAAGGCATGTTTTTGAACACAAGCTCAATTCTTACTTATCCTACCTTACTCTCTTTCTTCTTCATCATAGATAATATCGTCAACAATCCACATGCCACTTGGATTGAATTTGGTGGTGATTCCAAATATAAGAGCACATTGACATCGAAAGCCTTGTCTCCGTTCCCTCGATTGCATACCATCCAATTCTTTGCGCTGCAACCATGCATTCATCACATTGGTTGCATTAGCTTGTGCTTTCATTGAATGAAATCTTTGTAGAAACTTGGGATTTATTGCATTTTACATATAATCTCACAGAGGAAAGAAATCAAAACAAGTAATGCTTGACAATGTTACATCTAGTCTTGAACATCTTTATCTTTAGATTTTTACACATATACCTTTAGAGTGAAAGATCTATCTTCATTTCTTTCAATAATGTTAGATCCCAAATTTCTAACAATTTCAAAATAAAATAATGATTGTTATATACAAGTATGCATCTCACCGTTTGCAATATTCTTTGTCTTTCATTTTCTTCTTCCTCTTTCAGTTTGCTATCTTTATTTTCTTTGATCTCTTTTTTTTCCACTTTTTCTTCCGCCTCCTTTCCGTCCTTTTCTTCTTCTTTTTTCTTGTATTCTTCCTTTTTAGGCTTTTCTTTTTTCTTTCCCACTTCTCTTCTTTCTTTCCAAAGTAGAAATTCTTTGAAGTCTTGGGAATCTTCGAAGTCTTGGCGATCTTTGAAGTCTTGGGGACCTTTGAAGTCTTTTGCAATGATTGCTAAGGCTCTAAAATAATTAAAGATTAAATCTCCTTCTTTTAATGGCTTGATTCCAGGTTCATAGCTTGATTTTATATCAAATGGCAAAACTGTTGAAGAATTATTGAATTTGGAAGCAAGGTCTTCAAGTGCACTACAAAAAAAATACACTTTATAAATTCTTATTGAACTTTGATTTAGACAAATCTTAAAGATGTATAAAATATTTAATTAATTATTAATAACTTTTTGAACATCAATCATTACCAAGCATTTGTATTTTTATGACTAGAAAAGAAAAATAAGAATTTTAGAATCATTATATAAACTCAAATTCTATATGCAAAAGAAGATTTATTAAATCTTAGTTAGTGCTTAACTCCTATTGGCTTTTATAAATAGAATATAGTCAATGATATTGTAGGTGTGACATTGTGCTAGTTATATTTCATGTATTAAATAGAACGTTAGGCAATAATAATATAAAAATAACAATTTTACAAAAAACTTAAACTCCAAACTGAATTTGCAAATGATGTTTGACTACATGGCTAGAAGTTTGATCATTAAAAATTAAAGGAAAATGAACATTAGAAAGGATGATTTGCATCCTCGATTTAAAGAATAGATTCAAAAATACAAATGAATAAAGTAATTTAAATAATTTTTAAAATTTCATTAATTATCTTCTCATTTAAAATGTTGCAAAGAGAAATTAGTCTAATCAATTTGGTTAACACAAAAATACATATTAAATTATTTTTCATAAATTATAAATATTATTGTGGCATATAATAAAATCACTTATTGAAGTGTTTTGTTTTTCAAAAAGTATAAAAAAAGAATTACTACTTTGATGTGTATTGAATAGTTATGCAAAGATTGTTATAAACAATAAAATTAATTTAAGAAAATAATTTTTCATCCTCATAAACATAATAATAAACTAGCAACCAACCTTAGTCTATCTTCAAAATATTCTTCCCGTTGTAATTGATAATTCTTGGAGTCCAAGACCTGGCCATTCCATTTTTTGAAAGTTAGATTTTGTCAAAATTTAATGAAAAATAAAATGTATTGATGATTAATGAGGTATAGATTATGGCATAAGCAAATTCATAATCAACATCCTATTGCAATTGACATTATGTACCGTTATTGGAAGAAAATATGTCCCATTTAACCATTAGTGTTCCAAAGTTTCATATTTTGATGATAACCTGACAATGCTTCATGGCAATGTATTGTCTAATTAACTTCTCATTCATCCCAAATAATACTTGAAATAACTTATTTGATGACTAATTGAATAAATTGATGTAAATAGTAAATTTATATAAAGCCATAAGCAATAATATAATAAGAAAACAAAAATGATCAAGACAACAAAAGGTTAGTATAGCAAAATTCAAAAGCAAAAATCAATCCTTTCATTAAGATACCCTAATTGTTATAAAATAATGACATTTGGTGTTATTTATTGGGATGTTGCAAGTCACCTTTTCTTCTTGTATCTAGAATGATAAAGTTAAAATTGGCAAAATTCCTAAAGTTTGTACTCAAAACAATAGTTTATACTTTAGAAATGAACTAAAGGTACATATACATATATATATACATACATATATATATATATATATATATATATATATATATATATATATATATATATATATATATATATAGGGTTGAATTTAGAACAATGTAAAGAGGTTTAATTATACAAAATTCAATAAAGGTATAACGCCTTTACAATTCATTTTTCACAAAATACCATAAAACATCCAAAAAGAATACTAGAAAAGAGAGACCAAATTCATTGTAGAAATCTTGTGAAAACATTGTCTATAAAGACTAAAAAAAATAACCATGTAAAAACCTACAACTTATCCAATGGGTCAAATCCATCCTCTATTGGACCATTTTTTATCTACGCAAATCATATTTCTATCAAAGTAACAACACCTAGAAGATAATGCTCAATTCTTCAATACCTAGGAAAAGGTATTCAAGACTTAAAACCAAAACTTTTTATAAGCCACCAGTGAAAGTTGAGACATTTTGTACTTCAAGGATATTCATTAAAGGTGAGTTTAGTCTTAACCTCTAAATGCCTAAGCTTTTCCAAGTGTGTTCTTTCTATGAAAAAAGAGCATGGACTTATAATTATCCCTAATGACGCAAATTGTTTTTTTTTCAAAATCTAACCTTACAGATGTTTAAAGAGCTAGCTTATTAGTATATATACCAATTTTGAGTGCAAAATTGCATAGGAGTTGTGAGATCATAACAAGAGAAATGTATGTTTTCTATTTTTAGTATGCTGCCCCTCCCCACAATGTTTGAGAAAGTTGCATATAAATATTTTTGGGGATTGGAGGTGACATTAACAACTACAAATTATATCAGCACACTAAAATACACTTTCAAAAAACTTAATTTTACATGAAAAGCTATCAAACTCATTACACAATCCACCGTGCAATTGTTGAAATGCAATTTTTTTTATAAGTAGAAATCGCAAATAACTCCAAATCAACACTTGTATGTTTAAACTTTCAATGGTAAAAATCATGAAAACACTTTAATCTTTCCATTGGGACCATTTTCAAAGCAAATAAAAAAGTAGAACTTTTCATATTTCAATTCAAGTAAAATTGGCAAGCTTTGCTTAAAGCTAAGAAATCAAATAAAATTTGTAAACTTTACTCTTCCTCAATGAGACATACATGCTTTAGAGGACCTCTCAAAAATAAAATATTTACCTTTTTTAGTGAAAAATAAAAGTTTCCAATAATTAACCTTCAATACTGCCCATAAAAAATTTTAACTGGTCAAAGGAATTTAATTGCCTGTACCCAAATGAGCCTGAAATTTTGGATTGACCATATTTGGTTGCTCAGGTAGTTAGGGGTTAAGTATAAGCTACCCTATGTTTTCAACCTTGAAAATTTGTAAATATTACCAAGGGTGTTGGAGAATTACAAAACCAATTGCAAATATTGCCGATTTGTCTTGAGTTTGCTACCAATCTCATACTATTTAATTTTTTGTTCATTTGACCTTTGAGTGAGTGTGACTCGAAAAAGTTTCTCTTCCGGGTGCTGCTGCCTTGTTCGAAGGGTTTGAGAGAGTTTAACAAGCCTACCTCCACCGCGTCGTCGACCACCGCGTCGTCGACCACCGCGTCGTCGACCACCACGTCGAATAGATGCCCTGAGAGAACGCCTCGAGTATCCGACGACCCTGACGCTTTAAATGAAATATGCTCGCTTAACTCCGGCCTCTCCTTGGGTGAGGCAGAATTTTGGTCGAAGGAATCATTGGTTACTTTTACCCTGCAATTAATTTGTGGTCACTAAGCCTCAGCTGCTGTATCTTAAGAACGTAACATCAGGATGTCATTTCATGTACTATCACTGTTCTCTATAACGTAGTTGTGCAAGTCAATATGTTACCCACAAGAAACGGCACAAGAAATGGCACAAGAAATGGGACACTGATCAAATGCTCTGTAGTTGTTAAAATCTTTACCTTAAGCAAATAGAGACCAGCAAGTTCCATGGAATCTACACTTGTCTCAACTACACATGTTCATCAAAATAACCCTATTTGCATGGATTAATAGTCTCATGTCTTTAATAAAATATGAGTAGATTATTCATATGCTAGTTAACTTGATAACAATTCACAAAATTGACACTTTTCCATACACCATACAGATATTTATGTCGATCCTAGTTTTGAAGGCTTTGTGCACGCATGTTCAGTTACGCTCATGGGCCCAAGAAATTAGAAGAAAACTCCAGACTGAGGATAACTTTGCGCAGACTGTACAGGGACCTGCGGGTAACGACCTCCTGAGCACCCACGGATTGAATGTCACAACTTTGACTCTCCAAACGTGGTTCAGAATTGTGCCTATTTAACGAATTCAACTATTTAGTTAGAACCATATCTTGCATAAAAAGTCCATTCTAGGCCCTAAATAATGTTGACATTTATGTGCATATAGCTCCAGAGATTAACTACGGTTGGTATAGTCATTTAACCCCTAAAGGCCCAAGGCATTTCTTGGGTCCAAAACCACCAAAAACTGCCATTTCTGTTGTGATCACTCTAAACCAATTTTTCTTTTTTCAAATTTTAAATCTAACCATAGGATCTTGTACTTCACTTGTCTTAGATCATGTGGTAAGAATTTCATGAAGTTTGACAGTATGGATTGGAAGATATTAGCATTTGAAATTGGAAAAAGAACTTTTTCTTAAATGTGGCCTACAATTTCAGATGACTTTGATGGCCGCTTGTGGATTTTTTTTGGAATACACACTATAAAGTTTAATTTTTTGGTGTTGAACATTTGAATTGAGAATCAGAGAAAAAAAATTCAAAATGTCAAAACTTGATTTTCTCATATAAAAAATTTGTTAAGTAGAAGTAGGTCTAAAATTGAACAAAACACTATCATTAATAGCTCTTAGATGGAATCAAAACACTATCATTAATAGCTCTTAGGTGGAATCAAAACACCATAATCCCAATGGTGGGATTGTTCTTGCAAAAAAAATTAATCCAATCAAAAAAAAAAATTTGAAAAAATTTGAAAATTTGCATTCAAAAATGAATTCCGTAGAAGTTTTTTTTTTTAAGATGCTTAGATTGCCCAATAAACAAGATTGTCCATAACTTTCTCATTCTGAATCCAAATAGAATGAATCAAAGCTTCAAATGTAGATAAAATCATGATCTTTGAGATCTTATTTTATTTTATTTTATTTTTTTAATTTTAAAGTTTTTTTTTCTTGCACGGCAAACTGCTTTTTTGATTTGGATGGCATAACTTTTACTCTCGGGCACCGAGTGAAAAAAATATTATATTTTTAGGAAGTTAATGTGATTTCCTATCTTCAAAAAAAGTTTCAAAAAATCAGGTCAAAATTTGAAGTCACACAAGCCTGCCCAAGATCCCAAGTGTCCCCTGAGGGCCTTTGGGCGTTAGGGTTAACTTACGTTTCAGGACACCAAGTCAAGAAATTCCCTCAATTGAACGAAAATGACGGTATAATTATTAACAATACCGTAAAATCAGTCATTCAAGGGTAATGGAGATCAGCTACTAGAAGAATGTTCATCTTGGAGATGTTGGGTGCGAACCTGCTCTGGAAATATATCACCTTCACGGGACCATCACTGCCTTGATATCGAAGAGCCTGAGCAGACCACTCTGGAAGTTCCGCCATGGTCACCACCCTCGTTCAGAGCTGGCCTTGAATATTTAGAAACCTGATGATCAAACTAAAGGAGGGCGTTAGAAATCTTGGCCAACTTCTTTGGACTTTAGAAACCTTGCTAGGTGATCGAGTCATCGATCCAGTGAGGAGGGAAGCTCATATGAAACGCATTAGATACAAACACTTTAAGAAACGGTGAAGTGCATACTTACCTAGCTGAAGTACAACAATTTCATGTCAACCGCTCTTCCGGCCATAGCCAGAGGGTCATGCATGTTGGTCCACGGGGTGAGGGCGATTGAAGGGATCGAATCGACAATGGCTGCAATGTTGTCAGGGTCGAAAAACTCGAAATTCCTGCTTCTAGAAACGGACAGATCGATGTGTGGGTTCAACGTTCCCACTGACTTTCTAATGACTGGTATTATACAATATCACAGCAAGCCTCGGAGTACCGAGTAGTCCACGCGACAGTGACGTTTCGACTTGACATTGTGCGAATGGCTTGCAGATCTACGTACTGGTAACTCAATCTGCAGACAAAGGTGGCGAGAATTTAAGAGGCTAGACTCGAATCACTCCGCAAAGAGAACAATCTTGGCTGGCAGAATTCTCGCTTTGTCACGACAGATGAAGAAACGGAGTGTCTGAACGAAATTTGGTCCTAAGAGGGGTCCAGAGACCAACTGTCCGATGACTAGCTAATGCAAAAGAAAGTTTTGGAGATAGCTCGAATATCTACGCACACTTGGTGCACCCTGTTCGACTGGAGAATGAACAGAAATAAGCATGAGCTAGGAGGTAAGCAAAGTCGATCTATGCAATCTATATACTGTATGTGCCACTTGTCTCACGGGGATCACAGGAAACTCATATCGTGTTCCCGGTGTTCATTCCCGGTTCATTTCCGGTGAGTCCCACTTTTCCCTGTGTATGTGTAGTATCAACATGTGTCCAAAACAATTGTAAATAGTAAAGTTTTTACAGGTATCAAAATTTAAAGTTTAGTGGGAAAAGTGGGACTCATCGGGAATGAACACCGGGAATGCGATATGAGTTTCCTGTGGATTCTCTTGATTTGTACCCGGATTTCCATTTCTGGCCCAATTTTTTTATTGTTGACAACAGGCAAAACTCATGTAACTGATTATTGACCTGAAGGTAACCTCATTTCCAGGGCCATTTTGCACACTATGTCCCAAGTCCCACATTTATTTTTTGTTCACCTTTTACAACTCCAAAAAATTGGGATTTGGTCTTGAACCAGACTTAGAAAGTTGGAACTTGGACGTAGTGTGCAATGCTCTTAAAAGAACTACATCCTTGTGAATAAACTTAAAAGTTGGGTTGTTCAAGGACCAAACACCAAGCCCAATAGATTGTCACATTCAAGAGTTGAGAAGTTGTTACGAAGCTAAACAAATTCAATGGAAACCAATTAACCCCTAAAAGACCAAGGCCATTTTTCTGCCAAAAAACACTCAAAATTGCCATTTCTATAGCAAAGAGTAAAAAAATTGAAAATTGTTTTTTTTCACATCTAATCATAGGATCTTATACCTAACTAGTATGACAATGTGTGGAAAAAATTTCAGAATTTTTGACAGTACACATTGCAAGATATTTGCGTTTAAAGTAAAAAAAATAAAATTTTCAACACATTGCGGGACTAGATTTTATGACTTTGAACATTTTTAACTCAAATACCTTGCTCTACAAAGTTTTGAGCTTTTAATCTTTATAGTGGAGAATTGAGTTGAGAGTCTAGGGAAAAAAAAATCCAAAAAAACTTAATTTTCATTATTAAAAAAATTGTTAAGTAGAAATAGGTATAGATAGAAGGAAAATCTAAAATACTAATGTCTTTTACATAGAATTAAAAAACACTAATTCCAATGGTGAGATTGTTCTAGCAAAAAAGCTAAACCTTGTGCAATTTTTTTTTCTTCAAAAATTGTAAAAATTGCATTCAGAAATGAATCCTATAAATTATTTTTTTAGGAAGATGCTCTAAGTGCTCGGATAAACAAGATTGTCCATAACTTTCTCACAACAAATTCAAATGAAATGAATCAAAGCTTTCCAGATAGAAAAAAATATAATCTATAAGAAAAAAAATTGCAAAATTTTTTTGCTGCCCCACATCCCTTGTTTTGAGCTTATTTGGGCATAACTTTTTCCCTGGGCGTTGATTGAAAAAAAAATTATATTCCCACAAAGCTTAGCAGTTTTTTTATCTTCAAAAAAGTTCAAAAAATCATGACAAAAATTTAGCCCGTAGGTACCTGCCTGAAATCCCATTTGTGCCCCAAAGAGAAAATGGTCCTTTAGGGATTAAGATACTACACCTATATCAAATGAGAAATGGTTCTATATATTACAACATTACATAATGTTTAGTTGGATCTTATTGGAAGCCAAAAAAGTGACCTAAATATCCTTTTTATATATGCATTTTTTGTACATTGTCTCAATAAATAATAAATTTAGGTTTATCCAAAATTAAATTTTGGCTCTTCAATTATATAGAATACTAGAAGCAATACATTTTAGGCAAAAATCTAGAGTAGTCTGTTTTAGAAAGTGGTCACAATTATCTGTAGTTACTTTATATTGAATCCATTACAACAATCAATTAAACAAAACGGCTTTAGGAAATTGAAATTCTGGTTTGTTTCTTCAATGTTGGACCAAGGCCCATTGGCATACTCTAACCAAGATAATAATGGTATCAATTGGTGGAAGTTTGCATGTAGTCGTTTAATTGTTTTTTTGCTATCCACCTTAGGGCATCTTTAATGCAAACAATAAGCAATCACTTTAATTGTACTTGGATAGTGGGGCCACATCAAGAAGCAAAAATGTTGATCCAATGCAATCTACAAGAGTCTCAACAATTTAGAGGCCTGTGTAATTTCTCAATACTTTTTCTATTTGTATTGTGCCCTCTAAGTGAGCCAGCAAACCTCTGACAATGTAATCATGCCATCCCAAGTCAATGAAGAAGCAAAAAGAGAAGGTCAACCTTAGTAATGTCCAAAAGCAAGCCTCTTTGTATTAAAAAAAAATGAAATGTCCACTCTTCTTAGAAGCTCTAGTAAGCAATTGAGAATGTTTTACAAAGGACCTACACCATGTTTGCGTTGGCAAGCTAAAGCCTACATTAGGGCATCTTTAGTTTGTCTTTTATGGAGGCACGGCAACGGCAAGTCTTGCATGGGTCCCTCCAAAAAATCAGCAATCTACGCCAATGCTAATGGCACCTTCTATATTACCTTTGCGGGCACAGCACTTCCCAACTCTTGCACAACATTTTCTTCATATTAGTGCCTTCTTAGTGAGCCAATTAAAACCTTGACAATTTAATCATACATGACCTAGCCAATGAAGAAGCAAAAGGGGAATATAGTCAACTAAAAACAATTGTCTTCAAAGATGAGCCGACAATTGCCCATTCTGGTAGAAGCATTAGTTGTAACCAAACAAGGATCTACATAGCTCCCACATTGGGAGGCTCCACCCTCCATCATACACTTCAAAAAAGAAGGAGGCATTGCACCCTCCTTTTGAAGTAGCCATATACAATGTGCGGATTGAAGATGTTCTTATGCACTTTAAAAATCAAAGGCCTAAAATAAGACAAAATAGCATGCTTTTGAAGTGGCCACATATTGTGGGTGCATTGAAAAAGCCCTCATTGTGCAATTAATTGGGAACCACACATGTTGGAGGGTATATCTCAATGCTACATAGTGATTCTCGAATTCTCATGTAGGACCTAAAATTAAAATCTGGAACAAAGATTATGAACACTAGAAGGTGGGTTATGATTGATTTTCATATAAAGGATATTGGATGAGAGATTATAATTTCATTCAGTTTTTTATAGAATTTATTGAATGTATTTGCAGTATTTTATGGTGGTGGACTTCTCCTTATCGAATTATACTCATTGTTCTACTAAAGAAGATGATTAACCCACAGATCACAAAAGATGCTTTTCTATTGTATTTTGGCAACTTCTAACTCTTTGCTTATGATATGAATGTTTGTTTGAATTTGAGCTTAGCTGTTTAATCCTTAAAGACTTCTGAGTGTATTTCAGTCCATACAATAAGAGAGAAAGAAGAGTGGAAAAAAAGGGAAAATTATCAAAGTAATTTGTAGTCAATTTGAAAAGACTAGCTTGTGCATTGATACCCTTGATTTGTCAATACCACTATAGTTTTTTGTCTTTTAGCTAGCTTTTGAAGTGGTTTATTTTCTTTGTCCAACATCTAAATTTGAGTTTTCTTGCACCTACTTGAAGTACTTTTGAATGCACTTCCAGTGATAGAAATTTGAAGTTCCAATTACAAAACTTACAGTCAAAAGTTAAGAGTTCTATTTGGCTGGGCAAATTCTGGAGTCCATTGAGTACATTTGTGACAGACAGATACAGAACCAAAAATTAAATTGTTCCTCACCGTCCACTTGCAGCATGAAAGTACCCATCATTCTCACCTTCCCACCTAGGGTTTCCGGATATCACGGAGAGGGCGCACCTTCCAAAAATTCTCAGTTTCTATAGCTTTCTTACTCGATTCCTTGGTGCTCTCCTCAGATTCATGGGCGGGAGTGTGTTAGGAGCGATTTGAGATCTGTTTTGATAGTTTTTGGTGGTTTTTGAGCGAATTAAGAGGGATTTCTTGAGCAGCATTTTGACGGCAGACCCAGGGTCTCCGGCAGATCTACAGTTAAGTTTTCTCTACTGTTCGGTGCTAGGTCCTGGGATTAGAAGAGCAGTCGGAAGTCGACTTTGATAGAGTTTGCTTCTCGCGTGCTTGTTTCCCCAAGTCCGTCTCTCCAGGGTTTCTAGGTCTAGGGTTAGGGTAAAAGTTTCAGCCGACTTTTTCGCAGTCTGAGTGTTTTTCAAGTCTGTGAGGGTCAGATCTGTCAGAGCAAGTCTTTATCGTGCTATAGTACTCATTTAGGTGGGTATTTAGACATCAGGCTCGCCAGGTTAGGGCGCTGCCGCCGTCAATCGCACGTTCAGGTTTCCTTTGTTAGGTTTTCGGTATCGAGCTGTCATGGAGAATGAACTTGTCATAGCTCTCCCCGAGGAGGTGGGAGAAGGCTGGAAGGCTTCAGCCACCCAGCAGTTAGGAGTGCCAGAGATAGAGCAGGTGCTTGTAGAGAACCCCAGCTCGGGTAAAGAGTTGGTCGAACCTAATCCCCGAACGGATGTGGGTCCTTCAGAGCCGCCTCAAACATCAGACCTCCCAGTGATAGATAAAAACTGGTCCCTAGATTTCAAATTTACAGCAGAGCAACTCTTGAGCATCAGGAGTGCTCAAGAAGAGCTTCACGGCAAGTTGGTCATTGGCAGAACAGTAGGCCAATCTCCGGGATACTCGGCAATAGATAAGATAATGAAATCAAGGTTCGATAACACTCTCGTGTCAGTCCAGAACCTGTCCCGAGGTTTTTTCATGGCCGAGTTTAAATCTAAGGAGCTCGCTGTCGCTGCAATTACACTTAGGAAGGTGACAGGCGATGGGAAAACTCTGCAGTTATTCCCGTGGGTGACGGAATTCTCTCCTGAGAATTCATTCACATCCCTAAACACGGGTTATATCATTCGCGTTCAATTCCCGAGACTAGATCCAGTCTTGTCCTCAGATGCATGGCTCAAATCTTTAGCTTCCCGAATAGGAGAAGTATTAATCGTAGAGAGTAAGGATCTAGCTCTCAAACGGCCGGGAGGTCCTGTGATCACCCTTAGGGTTATGGACATTGCGAAATTGCCGGGTTATATCCTGCTGCACCTACCAGATGGTTCAGGGCACCTTGCTCCGAGACAACAAGAAGTCAGCTACTCTGGTCTTCCTGACCAATGTAACAGATGTCGTCAGTTTGGACATCCGGCAGCTAAATGTCCCTTGAATAAGGCCAAGATTCCTCCAAACCAGCAAGACAAGTCCAAGAAAACCCCAGTTAAAGCAGGGGATCAGGGCGATCCAGAAGGGTTTATTGAAGTCAAGTCGAAGAAGAAGAAAAAGCAGCGCATGACAGGGAAGGACAAGGAGCAGTGGCAGGTTAAAGCTACACAGGGAGTGCAAACGCGTGCCCAGGCAAAACAAGGCGCTGCTAAACAAGCGCAGACGAAGCCCCCATCATCAGAAGACCCTAAGGGCCAAACAGCAGTAAAATCAGCTAAGGGAAAGCAAGTAGCAGCACCTAAGGCAGCGAAAGATGTGATAATGCAAGATGCAGACGAAGAACCAACTCCCCCCCTAGTCATCAACAACAACGAAGCTGCTCCCACGAAGAAATCAGCCGAAGGGGAGAGCATGGATATAGATCTCCCTATAGTTGTTTTTGTCCCAGGGCTTCCAGAGGGTTCTCGTTCCAAGGAGATAACTGCAAGCCAGCCCGGGTAGGAGGTAGCCAGGCCGTGTGCACAGATCAACACCTATAGAGAATTAATTGTGGCAGCGCCTGGTCAGGAGATAGACAAGCAGCCGCCACAACAAATCTGCTCTCGGGAGCGTGCAGGAATCTCGCCGAGTCAGGAGGCAGACAGGTGGAGACTGCAACGATCAGGATCCCGGGAGTGAAGGGTATACGTCACCGGTCAGGAGGTAGACGGGGTACGGTTACCCAGAGAGACTCCACGTCGAGGCTCAGGCGATCAAGAAGCCACTTCACACCGATCCCCCGAGCCACTTCTCGGAACTCAAGGCCGTGAGGCAAACAGACAGACTCACACCCGGGACTTAACAGTCGAAGGTTCAGAGATAGAAGTTCACGTACGCTCGGCTCGCAATGCAATGGCTCAAACGCAGGACTCCACCATATCCCTGTCCAAGATGCAAACCTGCATGCGGATCCAAGGAGACGGGGAAGTGGAGGAATGTAGGAGCAAACGTGAGCTCTTCGCTCAAGAAAAAAGCACCCGGGAGTTATCAGACAAGCTACAGGTAGAGACAAGCAAAGTCTCTCCAGACAATGATACAGATCAAGACTCGGGGCTCTCTCTCTCGAAAATGGGAACTTTTTTGAAATCAACTTCAATTGAAGCCGTTCGAGAATGTCAGGGCAACAATGTGGTGGAGAAACGCGTAGAAATAACGAGAGAATGCAGAGATGAATCCAAAAGAAGGACCATACCGACAGAGTCTCAGGGTGCGGATTCCAGACCCTCCCATAGTGCGGCTACGAAGGCGAATGACCGGTCATCAGGAAGGGAAACTGCTAGAGCGTCAGCTCCGGCGGAAAAGTGGAGCTTAATGCGAATTATGCAGGCTGACCCGGTCCAGAAACAACTTCCGCCTACCATAGTCATACAGGAGATTCCGGATGAGCTCCCCACGCCCCCAGCTATAAAATGTCCTCCGCAAACGTGGCGAGCGGAAGACTTTCCCCCACTCTCTCTTCCCCCTCCGGTTCTAGAAAGAAGACCACGGAAGGGCGCCTTATTTGGAACGAATCGGAGCAATGAGGAGCCTGTCAAAACTTGTAGATCCTCCTCGCACGTCCCGGATGAGTGGTGGTCGGCGTGGCCGGATCAACTTCTAGACGAAACGTTTCAAATTTATCCCCCGAAACAAGAAGATAAACCCATAAAGTTCCTTTCTATTTGGCCAATCTTCTCTCGTGCTCAACGTCGGAATACGGATGTCCTGCTCTCTCAATGAGCAGATCGGTCGATAGCAATCCCCCCTCCCCTGTCAGTGGAATTTCAGAAAGAGGGTCTCACACCGAACAGCATCATCGGCACTATTCTTTCTGCACTCCAAGAATATGCGTGGGACATATTTCGTAACCCAATCATATTGGATGACTGGGACATGATCTCATGGTTTGGTCGTTGGGACAGCCTAGGGGAGGCCCAAGAGCTCACGCTTCTGGCGATTATCAGAGTTCAGGAAAATGTGAAAGTTTCCAAGAAGGTCTCCTGGATCTGGCTAGATTCTTCGTTCATTCAGACACTCAATCCAAACAAAGGCAGGCTGAAAGCAAATGCGCTTCTGAAGGATTCTGCTGGCGTTTACAACCCCTCCACAGATGACAGTCAGACTACGGATTGGCAGCCAGGGCAGCAAGCGTCTCCACGACCGGCATCAAAACGAGCTAAGTTAGCTGCTCAAGGACTCGCCTCATCAGCCTTAGTGGCGATGGACCTGTCCATGACGGACGACCTCTGCCCAGGATCATGATGGACATAAACATAAAACTTGCGACCCTAAACATCAGAGGAGCAGGGGTCGGCTCCCATGGATCTCAAAAACAGGTACACATAAGAAGAGTTTTTGAGCGTATGTCAGACTCCCCGGATGTGGTGCTTCTTCAAGAGCACTGGATGTCGGAGGAAAGGTGTGCCAAAAGATGCCATAGCCTTCCCTTCCAAGGAGGTTTAAGAGCTTGGAACCCCGCCCTCCGTAATCAAGGGACAGTCGAACGATGGCGTGCTGGTACAGCGATACTAGTCTCAAAAAACTTAGCAGGTAGGGTAACAGTTCAAAAAATCCTCGTGGCGGGACGGGCTCAGTACATCTCCCTCAAAATGGACTCAGGGAGTATACTAACAATTATAAATGTGTACGCGCCTACATCCTCCACGAGTAGGATGGAATTGTGGCGTTCCCTGGTAGAAGCAGACTTAAATGGAGATTTTTTCTTATTAGGGGGAGACTTGAACATGGTGGAAAGAGAGGTTGACCGTACAGGCAACTCCCATACATGTACTTCCCCTAATCGTCACGAGTTAGCAGCTTGGTCACGGTTACTTAATCACTACGGACTAGCAGACTCATGGGACTCCGACACATTTCACCAGGGCTCAGATCTGAGGTTCTCATGGGACAATAACAGAAAGGGTGCAGCTCACCGTATGGCTAAAATAGACAGAATCTACATCTCTACTTTATTAGAAGAGCAAGGAGGGAAGCTGACCATACACCCGATAAGTAAAATATCGGATCATGCCCCAGTCCAACTGAAGGTCTTCTCCGGGGAGAAAAAAACAAAACAACAAGATCCCTTCAGATGCAGCTCCCTCTTTTGGAAGGAAGACCGAGATACAATCATCAAGGCTTGGAAGGACGACTCTCCCTTAGATCATTCTCTATCGAGAATGGAGTGGATTTCTCACGCTCAGATCCGGGCTCGCACAGCTGCAGGGAAAATCCAGAAAGAAGCAAGAATATCACGGTTCAAGGCGGAAAACCGATCCTTACGCCTGATTCTGGCGGCGCAGAGTATCCTGCAAGATAAACCTAGCGATGAGGAAGCAGCAGCCAGGTTTAATCTAGAGAAAACAAAGCTACATGATCTTACATTGGACGCCTTAGAGACGCAATATCATTCCGTGGCCTCCAGATGGCTCAAGAACGGAGAACGATGCACAAAAGAATTTTTTAATGTGTTTAAAGATGTGCAGCGGAAGATCAGTATCCCCCAACTGCGTCTGGGAGATGACTTGATTACAGACCAGAAGCTGAAGCTGAAAGCGGTCTCAGAATACTATTCAAACCTATACTCGGCGGAGAAAGAGACCCCAGAGGTCATTACAGCTCGCAGCAGGGTTATGAAAAGCATCCCGAAGGATGTTTTGGATAGACATAACCAAGGTCTTTATGGCGAAGTAACCTTGATGGAACTGAGAGAAGCCATCACCGACTTAACCTCCGGTCACGCTCCCGGAGAAGATGGCATACCGACTGATTTTTTCAAAGTTTGCTCGGAGGATATTGAAACGGCTCTGCTAGAGGCGGTTCAGGAGGCGTTACGTGAGGGTGCGCTCACACCCCAACACAACCGCGGCATCATCACGCTCATACCGAAAGGTGGTGATGCGACCCTGATCAAAAACTTTCGACCCATAATTCTCCTCTCATCCTTTTATAAAATTGTAGCAAAAATCTTAGCGCGGAGGCTATAGGTGATACTCCCCGAAATCATCAGACCGAACCAAACAGGCTACGTAAGAGGAAGGAGCATTATAGACAATATTTTCTTGGCCCAAGAATCAATGAAATATGCAGAGGAGTCGGGACAGGACCTCACACTTCTTCTTTTAGACTTCGAGAAGGCCTTCGACAGAATATCGTGGCCCTTCATGCGGGAGGTGATGCAGGCTCGGGGATTTCACCCAGGGTTCATAGCTGCGGTGATGTCACTTTATGTGAACCCGGTCTCCTCAGTACTAGTTAACGGAGAGTTAGGGCCTGATTTCACTCTATCTAGATCAGTACGGCAAGGCTGCCCTTTAGCGCCCTTCCTGTTTATTGTTGTCTTCGATTCTCTTGGCTTTATGCTTGAGGACCCCAGATACGACATTCAAGGTTTTAGACTACCGAATGGAAAGAAGGTCACAGATGCTGCATTCGCGGATGACGCTTCTTTATACCTTCAAGGATCTAAGATGAACCTCCAGAGGGTGAGAGTTTTATTAGATCTGTTTTGTTTAGCATCGGGATCTAAGGTTAACTGGGAGAAATCCTGTGCTATTTGGGCTTCTAGGAACGCCCGCAGCTTTACTTAGGGGCAAGATCTCGGGTTGATCTGGGTTGCAAAAGGAGAAGGTGTTCGTTATTTAGGCCCCTTGCTAGGCTTCAAGCTTCCTAAAGATGCGAATACGGATCCTCTCCTAAACTTGCTGAAGAAGAAGTTACGATGTTGGGCCTCAAAAATTGTTTCACAGGCGGGAAGAGTTCTGATATGCAATCAGGTTTTACTGGCGACCTGTTGGTATATAGCCGCTTGCTGTGGCTTATCCCTGAGAGTTTGTGACAAAATTAGGAGTCTAATTACACAGTATTTATGGACGGGAAAAGAAGGGAGTAGGTCTACAGCCAGGGTTCGCTGGGCTACCTGCATACTATCAACATCAGAAGGAGGATTAGGCCTGATTGACCCATTTATACAAACACAGGCGCTTTTAGCAAAGCTTGTAGTAAGAAGTCTAATGCCAGGGTCAGAGCCGTGGAAAATTCTACTCAGATATCGTATAGACCAAGGAAGACCCTTAGCGGACTCCAAGTGGCATAGATCCCCAACATGGTTGTTTTTTAGTAAGGGTTTAAAATCTGAAAACCACTCCCCACTGGTTACGGCTTGCCCCTAAAAGCATTCGTAGCTGTCAGAGCAAATCTAATCCAAAGACAGCCTCAGATTCTTTCAGAAGTCATGCGGCAACCAGTTTTCGGTAACCCGCTTATCTTAGAGGCAGACAGGACTCCATTGGGTATGGGCCCTAACCAGGGGCTTCACCTCTGGGCAAAAGAAGGACTCTCGCAAGTTAAGCACTACTGGAATAGCGAACAGGAAGATTGGCGCTCAGGAGCAGAATTACAGCTAAGCCTACCTCGGAAGGGAGCAGTTACAGAAAAGAGACGTATCAGGAGATTAAAGCTTATCAATCACATACCATGGGAACCAAGGGCCTTCCCCCATCGGGAGCATGCAGGGTGGTTCAAGCAAAGTCGTAGCTCTCAGGTCTTTTTTCACGATCAGAATTCCAGTATAGTCGTGAGTTACACCTCCAGGATAGGGTCAGAATTGCTCCTCAGAGATGACACTCAAATCCCTCTTCCGAATTCAGAGTTAATCCCTGTTAGAGTCATTCGGTGGTCCGCACAGGCAAGGAGATTCGCGGACTGCAACCCCAAGGACCCGCCGCAAGCCCCAGATTCAATCTGGCATTTTCGTAATGCAAGTCTTCACGATCTGCCTTGGGACCCAGGTGAGTGGAGTTGGCGTAAGCAAGGAAAATTGAGTGCAGAACCCTTCTATGCTTACACAGTTAAGCGAGGATACGCCTCGGTGTTAAAAAGTAACATGGTAGTCTCGATTGGTACTCAGGCCATGATCAATCAAAACATCACCCGGGACTTACGGATTTTCTACTATAGATTGCTATGGCATCAGACGAGGCCGCGTAAACCGGCAATGTTGTTGGGGCAGATCTTGAACAAAGGTGTTGTCACGGGCGACTGGCTTGCTAAAAGGATTCCTACGGCTTCTAAAGGTTGTTCGTTGTGCGGTTACCACTTAGAGACGCCTCAACATCTGTTTTGGGAATGTAAATTCTCTACTCAGATTTGGCTTGCAGTCAACCTCTTTAGCAGTCCCTTTCGGGTTCCTAGAATTAGACATTATCAGGATGTTCTCTTAGGCAGGATTAGCATGCAGGATAGTGATGAGCTTGAGAAATACACTTATGCGTTCCAACCTTGGGACATCTTCAGGTCCTTTATTGTCTGGCATGTTTGGGTTGAAAGGTGCAATTCTCGGTATTGCACCCTGGACTTCAGTGCTAATCGGGTTATCAAAGCCGCCTGGCTTTCCACCATTCATACCGGTATGGCTATTAAGCAAGACATTAGATCTAGGATTGGTAATATTGAAAAGCGTGACACCATTCAGTCCGCTTTTGACTTGTTGTGGTCTCCGGTGTTTTATCACCCGGGACTTAGACTTTGGCATTTCAATCTCCCCAGGGAGCTCCACTTGTAATTTCTTTTTGCTTCATGTGAAGGGGCCTCGAGCCCCCGCCCAGCCCTCTTGGCTTTCACAGCAGCATGAAAGTAAGTTACAAGCAGGAGCCAGTTTCTGGCTTGCGTGGGTTGACTCACTTGTCTCAGTCTTTGCACGTTTCAGCAACAGTACTGTGTCGGACATAGATATTCATCAAACATTACAGTTTTGGTATTCGTTTGACCTCAGGGATTCAGATCCTTCCGACCTTTCACGATAACTTATAGTCTTAATATTGAACATGTGGTAGAACAGGACACGGAAGCGGACAGCAGATCGTGCAACAGTAGGCATGGAGATGGTATTTTCATAGTCCGTGAATTGTAATATATCGTGATGATTTTTATTAACTGGACCCATAGGGAGAGCCGAGAAGCTTACGGCAATGGTGACGAATGGTGTATAGTAATTCAAAAGTTCAAAAGTTATGTAGGCATATGAAAATGAAACATGTGTTAAAAGCAATTATGGCATGCTGGGCCTATCATCTTTTGTCTAATACGTATAACTTTTGACATGAAGATACAATATTTGAGTAGTAGCATCTTAAGATTGTCACATCGGGATTGTAATATTTTCAATCAATAAAAAGCTATAGAGGTGGATTGTGTTAGATATGGTACAAAAAGAGACGTGCAAATTGCAAAAGTAAGATAACTAGGGGATTCTAGATTCTCTTATAATGCATTTTTTGAACACCGTATGAGTAAACTATGAATTTCCAAAGTGTTGAAAATAGGTATTCCTAAAAGTGATCATAGACTCTCATGAAAAGTGGGAGTACATTTTAGGCAAGAATCTCTAGTGTGTGATTTTAGGTAGTGTGTGATTTTAGGTGTAGTTACCTTAACACATGTTTATTTGGGTTGACATAAGGTAAGTACACCTAAAATCGACAAAACAGGCAATTGAACATGGTTACCTTACTATATTGAAAATGTCTTGTTGGTAGTTAGAAGGAGATCCTAGATTCTCTTAGAATGCATTTTTCTTAACACTATAGGAATAAACTATAAGTTTTTAACCCCTAAAGTTCTTTGACTAATGTGTTTTCACCCAAAACGATCCAAAATTATCATTTCTAGTACAAGTTCCAGTTTTAGAAAAAAAAACATTTTTGGACACATATAACCATAGGATCTTGTGGTACTGTGGTTTGAAAAGATGTAGAAAAACTTTCAGAAATTTCCAATGTGTGGATTGCAAGATATTGGTGTTTGAATTGACAAAAATACTTTTTTGGGCCTTGCAAAAAACAAGGGAATTACATTTCACAAAGTCATATTTGTATGTTGGTGGTGCTTCTTTAGTTTCATTCCCTGCTTCATTTTTCAAGGCAAGTTGGTTACATGCTTGAAAATTTTCAAATTATTTGGAATTGTACAACATATAAGAAAAAATTAGTAAGTAGAAAGAAGTAGAGAATGATTCAAAATGCTAAATTGTCAAGATTTAGTTATGGAATTGAAAAATGTCAACCCTAATGGTTGCAATGTTGTAATAATTAATATATATCCTATAGTGTTTTTTTTTTCCCAAAATATTGAGAATTAAGTTAAATAAATGACTTCAAAGTTTATTTTAGATTGAAGATTTCATAAATGCCCGCAAACTAAAACTCTTCATAATTTTCATCTCATTGATCAAAATGGAATGATCTAAAGCTTTCCACATATATATAAATCTTGGAAAACCAATTTCAAATTTTTGTTTCTGAAGAAAGTGATTTTTTTTTTATCTACTTGGATTGCTCGGCTGAGGAAAAGAAAACTACTTATCATACAATAACTTTTTAACCATGTAGTCAAAAGTTATGAAAATTGTTGGGCCTTAAAGAAAAACCTTGTCTCTATGTTGTGTGAAAATTTTAAAGAAAAAAAAAATTCCATTCCTAGTGAGCTGCCTAAAATCGCTATGCTGCCAAAAATAAAATAAAAAAGCTTGGTCTATTAGGGTTTAGGTTTAAAGTGTTGAAAATAGGTGTTTTTAAAACTGACATTACAATCCCATGAATATTGGTAGTATATTTTAGTTAAAAAATTAGTAGATGTCAATTTTAGGAAGGCGTTGGTTTAAATTAGGTGTAGTTACCTTGCTTGCAATTAGCCGCTTGTTATATATGGAGCAACTATACATAACATTGTATAACCAAACAATAGTCCTCCCCAGTGGGAAGGTCATTAAAGTAGTCTACTCTTAAATTGACCATTTAAGAGCTGCTTGCTTTTTCAAGGAAGCTAAACTCCTTGAAAAATATTTAGTACTTTTTTCGTAGGAAGAAAAATGGAATTGACATCTAATTCAAGTTGTTTCATATTTTTTGGACCTTTGTGGAATTAGTTACAAATTTTTGAAGTTGAAACGTAGTGGTCACTAAAACCGACCACCTCCTAAAATGTACACTACTAGTACGTTGAAGAAAGCAAAATGTACCTCTATGTCATGATCGCTTTTAGAGCCCGCTCGCTTTTAGAGCAGACTACGCTTTGCTAGATACGGAGCACCTTTGAGGGACTTACTATTAGAGATAATTTAAGGTTTGGGGTTGGCTAAGGAGCAGTACAGTATAAGACAATTTGTTCACTGTAGGGTTCCCTGGCTTTTCAAGGATGCAAAAGGTACCCCTGTAAACAATGTATGCAACTTAACTGGACACGAAATTCTACCACCAACCCCATGTTCTACAGTAACTTGGGCGTGTATCAAGGTCCCACAAGCAATCGAGCACAGGCGGAAACACGAAAGCTCAAAGGAAACGTCGTGCAAGTAAGTAACTCTGCTGAGTCATGTATATCCTACACACAATTCCTGCAATCTATTGTATTATTATTTACACTAGATGTTACCTGTGTCTATACGTGTTTACAAACGCTCTTCAATGTGCTCTGTGAGAAGCTCCTTGAGGAGCTCCTTGAGCATTCCCACAACTTGCAGGGGTTTTCATTCAGGGTAGCCTGCGCCTGGTGCTGCACAACCATGCATCGTCCTCATTCCTTCCTTAGTTAATAATCCAGGCAGCTTCTAGTAGCGCGTGAGCCAGCTGAATTCAAGAGTGGGTTAACGGTTCTAACTGAAAAGCATCGATTGTTTGAGCTCGACAAAACTCACTTGTCCAGCTTGTACCTGTGTGTGACAGTTGATCAAGCGGACTTCAATGAGGCAAGGAGCGAGGGAGCGAGCGAGATCCCTGAAGGTATGAACACTGGTCTTATTATTCAATTCCTCAATTCCATATTAATTCTCAATGTGTACAGATGGCGAATTTTGTTAAAATGGCGGTATTCCCAGTGCCATATTTTCCTTGTGCCATATTCCTTATGCCTTTTTTTCAAACCGTCCGCTCTGAACATCTAGAACTGGTATAGATTCCAGACATCTAAGACTGTTGTAGATTTCAAACATCTAGGAATCATATAGACTTTAGACCAACCGTTCTAAAAAATCTAGGATTGGTATAGATTTTAGATATCTAGGAAAGGTGTAGATTTTCAGAATGTACCACTGTTGTAGATTTCAGAATGGCCGTTCTGAACTGAAATAACGTGCCATTGTAATGGAATGCCGCCATTTTAACAAAATTCACCATACAGTACAGTAGGAGTTGGTAATCGGCTTGGACCCCTTAAGCTCTTCCAATAACGATTAATTTTGAGCTGTTAGGTCATCCGCCTGCTAGTGATTCTCCAGATCGATATCTTAAATTATCCCGCAACTATACCACACTACTTGCTCCGATGAAGATCTGAGACCCGCTCTGAGCATAGTTTCAGTTAATTATTAGAAGGATCGAGATTTTTCAGTATTCCTGTGAGCATGCCCCACAGGATTTCAACGTGCTAAGGAATGCTTTATTTAACATCAATTTCGTGAAAGTGGTATGATTCCTGAAGGAAAAAAAAAAAAAAAAAAGTGGTGTGATTCCAGTGCCAAAATTGTGACATATATGTACATGATGGTCTAAACTATGATAAATATGGAATTATGATTCAAAACGGGTGTTTTGAAAGGTGCCAAAGTATTGGAAGTCCGCTTACTTAACCCTTAAACAATGCCGAGACCATTTTCTGGTCAATGAATGATAGGGAATCAAATTGTATAGGACAGAAATGCAATCATTCATCGTTGGAATTTGTTGTGAAAAGGCGAGATCTTCTACAGTAGCTTGACTTCCAATAGATACTTTTGAATTTTTCAATGTAGATGATGTCACACAGTAATGGAAAAGGATGATTTCCAGGGTCCCCCTGCGTCCTTTAAGGGTTAACAACGTTATTTGGATACCACAGGCATAAGCTATACTCATGAAGAAAGGTTCGGAGTGCTGCGTTTTAACCCTTGAAGGACGGACCGGTAGCCATGGAAATCATGTATTGTGATTCCGTGTGACCTCATCTACTTTGAAAAAGCCTAATATATTCATTGGAAGTCAAAGAACTGTTGAAGATCTTTCCTTCTTACTCCTAATACCGAGGATGAAAAGTTGCACTTCTGTCTTGTAGGGAAAGATTCTTTGTCATTCAAAGGACGCAGAACGTCCTCGGCGGCGTTCAAGGGTTAAGTATGTGTTGCAGTGTTTACTTAGAGACACACTGGTGTGAGCCTCCTATTGATGCAACATTTTTGAAAATGTCATTTTAACCAACTAAATTGGTTGATTAAAATCAGTATTTTTTCAAAAAATGTTGTTTCAAGTAACAAATTTAGTAGGAGAAGGCAGGTTGGAGAAATAAATTAGTCTAGCTAAAGTGGTTTTTGACTTCGAATCATACTGTATGATGAGATCTATGTACTTGATAAATTTCAAGAATTTCAAATATCTACCAGAAATGTAGATTTGAAAATTTAAGGAATCTACATTATCATAGATTTGGATCTATAACTCAAATAGATTTACGAAATCTAAAATCAACATTTTTTGGTTTTTAAAAAAATTTAAAATCTATATTTTGAATAGATTTTAGAATGTGAAATCTACTTTTGGGATAGATATCAAACTAAAATCTATGTTGTTCAAATCAACATTTTCCAAATGTTGTTTCAACTTCCATTAGAGAAAAAATATGGCTTCTGAGCTTTTAAGGCCTTTGAGGGTTTAAGGCTTTTGAGGGCCTTTGAATCACTGGCTAAATCTATAACATTACAAGAATTTTGAACCCTGCAAGGGGTTGCGAGTTTTTGATTTTCAGCACCCCTGTACTGCAATTACAAAAAAAAAAAAAAAAAAAAAAAAAAAAAAAAAAAAAAAATATATATATATATATATATATATATATATATATATATATATATATATATATATATATATATATATATATATATATATAATTTCATTTAATTTTTTTAAAACAAAAAATATTTAAAATAATAATAATATTAAAAAAATAAAAATTTGACATGGCGTTGACATGGCACCAATAGTGCCATGTCAGCACCCAAATTTTTTTAAATAAAAAATAATTATTTATTTCTTTTTTTTTCCCTAATTGCACCTCGAAGGTGCAAAACTCGCGGCCCCTTCGAGGGCTGAAACTTTTCCTAATGATTCTGACTCAAATATGTCTTCACCTTTTCTAACTTTTGCAAGGGTGGAGATTCACATTTAACTAGATTTATATTCAATGCAGTCACCTGAGTTTTAGTATGGAAAATGTCAATTCATCTGGACTACATGGGGCTAATTATAGTGTACATAATTGAATAGCTTCAACAAGGTGTACCTCAAGTACTCATGATTTGAGCCACCCATCATACACCAACAATCATTAAACCCCAACAGAAAGTGAACAATAATAGGGGAGGAAATTCATGGAAGTATAAAATAAAATGTAATCTTCGGGTCCCCTTGAGAATTTTTTAACAGCCCTCTAGAGAGTCCATTTTTTTCTAATGCATGTTGAAAAGACATCAAATAAATACCTTGAACTATCCCTATTAGTGGTTGAAATGACATCCAAATGTCCTTTAGGATGTTGTTGCAACCAAGGTCTTGTACTAGTGACAAACTTGATATGAGTCTTTGCACACAGGTTTTTCATTCTCATTAGGAAAAATCTTGAGGCCTCAAAGAGGCTGCCAATGTTTGATTTTTGGCACCCTTGCGGTGCAATTATAAATTTATTTATTTATTTATTTTTAAGTATCAAAAAAAATTAAACAATTTGATGTGGTGCTGATCTCAACATCCAAGTTGCCTTTCATTTGGAGCAGATTCATTGGTTTTTACGTGTTCTAAACTCTAGTCAATGCGAGATTGCGCTTTTCGTGATTGATACTTTTGTTTCTTTTTCTATTTTGAAGGGCTTTGTCTCCCTTTAAATGGTTTTATTGTCAATATGGAAGACCAACTTTAGTCTTAAATCTCAAAGAGTCCCCGACAGATTAATTGATACTTGTGGATGATGTCATGAAATTAGCATATATGAATCATTTTCACTTGTGCACATCCCTGGTTGAAATGACATCCTCAATGACATTTAAATGTCATTTCAACCACTATTAGGGGTGGTTAAAACAACATTCCAATGTTGTTTAACCCCTAAAGGACCACCATGCGTTTTTTGGCCGTATAGAAATTTTGGGCAGGTACATGTGACTAGAGATTTCCATATTTGAGGCTGAAATTTTAATAGAAGGTGGGGGCGAGGAATATCTTCATGTGTACCAAGTTTCATGACATTTTGAAATACGAGTCAAAAGTTGTGACCTAATATGTTGCTTTTTTTCGTAACTGGGCAGTTTGGGCAGATCAGAAAAAATCATTTTTTCCGGAATTTTTTTTTTCAAATTAGTTCTCTACATTTACATATACTCAAAAAGCTTTGAGTCATTCCATTTCACTCAATGAGTCAAAAGTTATGAGGGTTTTTGGTTTGCGGGCAATTATGGATTGTCTACTCTAAAAAAAACTTTAAAGTCGTTTATTTAACTCAATTTTCAATATTTTTGGAAAAAAAAAAATCCTAGGATGTAAATTGATTATTACAATATTACAACCGTTGGGATTGGTATTTTTAAATTCCATGATTAATATTTTAACAATTTAGTATTTTGAATCATTTTCTACTTCTTTCTACTTACTATTTTTTTCCTATATGTTGTACAATTCCAAATGATGTAAAATTTTTCATGCATATAGACAACTTGTTTAGGAAACTGAATTCAAAGAAGCACCACCTTTTTCGACAATTTATCATTGAAAAGTGAGCTTGCAAAGTGCAGCTGCCCGGTTTTTCGCAGGATTGAAAAAATGGTTTTCAAGACTTTGAATGCTTATATCTTATGATCCACACGGTGGAATTTTCTGAAATTTTTACCAAATGTTTTCAAAATATCGTACTACAAGATCCTACGGTTACATGTGTCAAAAATCGTTTTCTTCCAAAAATTTGGTAATTATATTAAAAATGGCAGTTTTGGAGCGTTTTTGGTGAGAACATAGTCATGAAACTTTAGGGGTTAAGATGTTCTTTTGATGTCGTTAAAACTTTAACTTGGAGGTCAAAATGAAATTTAGAGATTGTTGATTCAGCCATATAGATTTTTGTTAGAAATCTATTCACAAATTAGACTTTGGATTTTAAAATCTATCATAGACATAGTTTTTAATTTTTAAAGTCTACCAAAAAATGAGATTTCAGATAATAAATATATTTAAATAATAGATTTCACATTTTTGTCTAAAGCTATGAATGATGTAGTTTTTTGAAATTTCAAATATACATTTTGGGTCGATATTTGAAATTCTTGAAATCTATTGTGTGCAATTGTGCATAGACTTCATCATAGGACTAGTATGTTTTCAAGTCAAAAACACTTACATTATTTACTTCTTTACTTTGCCCTACTTTCAACAATTCTTATAGATTAACTATTTCTTCTAAAATCTACAAACTCTTGGAACAAAATTGAAAAATTCTACCAATTTCATCAATTGATTTTGAATTTAAAATGACAATTTAAAAAAAATGTAGTTTCCATTGGAGGTCTGTACTAGTATTTTGATGGATGTTTTGGACTAGATTATATTGGGAGCTTAGGAGGCTTGAATTGAGAGCATTTTTGTACATAATGTCAAGTTTTTCTACTAAATTTTAATATCTAGAAATGTCTTTTATGATTGATTGCAGGGTTTAAAATAAAGAGAAGGCTTGTGAGGTGTATTCTTCATTTGACAAGCCAATGGGGTACACAATGAAGGACGTTTCACTTCTCGATGTGTTACGATATTGCACTTAGCATTTCCCTTAATTACAAAGGATTTGCAATATATCCTTGATCTTTGGAAATTCACGTGTTATCACTCAGGAGAATTAGATGAATACTTGCGACTTATTTTTCCCTATGTGTAACTTTCATATGATTACGAGCTAGACGGTTGTCTTGAACACCAACTTTGGCATAATTATGGCTCAGACAAGCATTCCAAATCTAAATGACGAAATACAAATTTGTTGCTCCCATGGGCTCTTTTATCCAAGCAAGATAAAAGAAAAAATGCGCAAGGTATTGCCTGGTTGCTTCACCAGCCACAATGATTCTATCGAGCTACAAGAGGAGTTTGATGCGACTCCATTCCGCAAGTATTGTAGTTTAGAATCACACGAGCGATTTGTAGAACTGCACAAGATAAAGGAGCAACTGTTCAAGGTTTTGGCTGAAGAGAAAGCAAAGTATGAGTCAAGGTTTCAAGATGATCCAAGGCTATTCAGAAAAAGATGGAGGAATAGACGAATCAAAATCTATGACTCTTTGTTACGCCATGCTTTGTATGATCCAAAGGAAAATGAGGACTTGTGGATTAAAGAGCAAACCTTCACAGATTATTTTTATTGTCAAGCTACCTTAAAATTGACACCAAAAAGATTTTACACTTACCTAGTCGATCAAGTCCATGAAGACGAAAAAATTATGTTCAAGTACTATTGTGTCAACAATGAAAACGATAAGCAATTTGAATGGCGAATGAGTGCCGCATGGTTGGTAGGATCTATCCATGTATATCGCAATTTCTTGATCGATATAGCTCTTACAGCATTGAGGCCTTGGAAGGATGGAAACCAATCCCTTTGTAATGACTTGGTGAAAGAAGCCAAAGAAAAGTTTGTAGACAAAGTGACTACTTTGCATTGTAGATGCTTCAAGAAAGGAAGAAATTGGAGGAACCGGGCTCGCTTTTACTACTTGTTGGGCCGTGGAAGGCATAGTGGAATTTCCAACGGTCATGCTGGGACATTCAAGAATTTTGATTACGAGGGGCCTTTTTGTCGTCTTGTTCGTGAGATGATTGTTGAAGATGAAGACCTATTTGACCAAGAAAGCAAAGATCAAGATCTCCCTCTCATTTGCAAAGCAAAATATAGAAAACAAAACAATGAATCCATCATCTTGGGATACTTGAAGGTGGATAGATTGTTGGCTTGGGCAAGTGCAGCAAATGATCTTGGATTTGTCAGGGTACTTCTAAAGTACTATCTTGATAGCGTGAAGTCAAACATAAACTTTGACTATGAATGGGAGATATTCATAGGAAATTCTTGGGCCATGGCACTCTGGAATGCTTCATACAAAGGTCATGTACGAATTGTAAAGGAGCTGCTCAGCTGGGAGATTCCCTATCATTTGTACTATTCCAAGTATTTTTTTGACAAAATGATTGAAACGCCACACGCTCCGCCGTTGCATATTGCTGTGCTAAAAAAGGACGTTTCAATGGTGGATGCATTTTGTACTATTGCTTCCCTTCATCTAAATTGCAATGAAAAAAATCTCGATGGCCTCACACCATTGGAAATGGCTACAAATATGAAGGGTTCAGATGAAGAGACCAAAGCTGTCAAGAAAAAGATTCAAAATCTTCTATTGCAAAGGCAAGAAGTGAAAGATGTTGTGGAAGAAGCCAATATTCAAAGGCAATTGGCAGTGGATTCTGCCAATGCGGTGATGGTGGGAGGTGCCCTAATTGCTAGCATCACATTTGGAGCATGGCTTTCACCACCCTTGGGATACAATTCATACTACCAATTCATGGAGCCATCACCTATTGCTCCACCCAACTCATATAAATCGTACATGTCCGTTCAAGGTCACTTCACCATCCAACTCTTTGCAATCTTCAACTCTTTGTCATTCTATTTTGCAGTTGCATCGATAGTTGCAGCAATGGAAATATTTGGAGCCATCAAGGCGGTGGAAGATACATATGCGGTCAAAACATTAAAAAAGCTACGGCGTAAACTCACTTGGGCAACCAATCTATTCCTTGCTTCTGTTGTTTGTGTTTTGGTGGCTTTTTCTTGTGCCGGAATTGCGGTTCTACCTCCAATCAAGAAGTACCAAACAAATATGTACATTACAACGGCTATAGGTGGATTTATTTGTGTACTATTCATATGCAAAATGGTATGGTATGCTCTTCCCAAAGATTTTAGGAGCAAGGTGAAATTGAAACTTCATCGAATGTTCGACAAATGGAAAATGAAGCCATTTTCTCATCGTGCAGCGTAGGAGTGAATTACAAATCTTGTTTTGTTTAGTCTAGATATGGTTGGACATTAGATTTTGAAGGATATAGATGTATATTGAAGGTATATTACAATGGATTTGTGCTTATTTGTACTCAATTTGCTTAGTTGATCATACCTTGGTATTTTCTTGGTTCCCTATACTTCACTCGCAATTACTTGAGAAACAACATGAGGTCTATTATATGGTACACTTTAAATGTTGGAGCTAATACTTTAGAAAATATTCAAATTGTTATAGTATCACTATAGTAATTATTTAGTGTCCCCTTGGCCTTGGACACGTATATTTTCACTCATAACTTTTGCATTGTATGTCCTTGTCTCATGAAATTTGAAATGAAAGTACATATGGTAGTTTCAAACATTGAATAATTTTTTACAATTTTTTAAATTACTTTATTATTTTTAAACTGCCCCCAATTGGATGTCTACTTTGGCCATTTTGGAGGTTTTTAGTACTATTTTCAACTCAAAAATGCAAATTTGAAGGTGAAAATTGATAAGTAAAGAGTTCTACTAAAATTACACAAGCCTATGAAGAAATTTTTCAAAAATAGCAAAGTGTCCACCTTCCACACATGCTCAAAGTGTACTACCTTTGCGCATGTGCAAAGCATACAATTTATTTTTTTCAAAAGTGAAAATGGTTGAAGGGAAGCACCTCCAAGTTAGAAAAAATGGTGTTTTTTGATTTTAATTTTTTGATTTTTTTTACTATTTTCTAAAAATAAATCCCATACTATATGATTTCTTGCAATTTCCATTACTCTTAGAATGTGCATAACTTTTCAAGATAAATTTTTTTAGGTCTGAATTTTCACATACATACTATTTTGAATGCTTTACAAATTATCCATATTTTGTTTTATTTTTTTAAATTTTATTCCAAAAGTCACAATATTCCAGCACTAAGGCCGTTTTGAGCCAAAATCGGTAGGTGTTTCTTGCAACTACCCAGGAGGGGAAGAATTTGCATGAGGAACTTCAATTTCCATTTGCAAATAGATAAAATAATGAATAATGTCTCATTTTGGATTTTTATTTGTTTGTTTGCTCCAACTCAAGTTTAGGGGGGGGAGGGTTGTCAAGGATGCATTGCATAAGTAAAGTTTAGCTAATATAATACTATTTTTGAGTTTTTTGGTTTCCGTGTTTTTTTCTCCTATTGTAAATGAATGATTCATGTGTATGAATTGTTTGATATGTGATGCTTGTATATGTACGACTATGTGGATTGTGTTCAACAATTATTAGGATGTACATATTGTACTAATCAACCCTAGAGTTGCATATAACTTTTTGAATTATAGTAGGGACATGTTTAAATGCCTTAAATTCCAATCTTAACCCCTAAAAGACCATTGTCAATTTGGCGGACATTTGGGATTTTGGGCAGGTACCTACGGGCTGAAATTTTGTTGTGATTTTTTGAACCTTTTTTGAAGATAGAAAAAGTGATAAGCTTTGTGGGAATATAATTTTTTTCACAATCGGTGCCCAGGAAAAAATATATGACCAAATAAGCTCTAAATAGGGGATGGCGGGCAGCAAAAAAAAAAGAATAAAAATTTGAATTTTTTTTTAATACTTTTTTTCTCATAGATTATATTCTTGTCAATTTGGAAAGCTTTGATTCATTTCATTTGGATTTGTTATGAGAAAGTTATAGACATTCTTGTTTGGGGGGCAGTTAGAGCATCTTTTTGAAAAAAATAACTTCTAGGATGCATTTCTGAATACAATTTTTCAAATTATTTATTTATTTTTTTCTTGTATGGTTTATATTACTTGCTAGAAAAATCTCACCATTGGGATTAGTGAATTTTAATTCCATCTAAAATACATGAATATTTTAGATTTTCCTTCTAGCTTGTACCTACTTCTACTTAACAAATTTTTAAAGAATGATAATTAAGTTCTTTTTATTTTTAATTTTTTTCCTAGACTCTCAACTCAATTCTCCACTACAAAGATTTAAAGCTCGAAACTTTGTAGTGCAAAAATTTTAAGTTAAAAATGTTTAAAGTCAAAAAATCTAGTCCCGCAATGTGCTGAAAAATTTGTTTTTTTCACTTCAAACGTAGATATCTTGCAATCTTTGCGGTCAAAAATTCTGAAATTTTTTCCACACACTCTCAAACTAGTTAGGTGTAAGATCTTACGGTTAGATGTGAAAAAAAAAACATTTTTCGATTTTTTTTACTTTTTGCTATAGAAATGGCAGTTTTGAGTGTTTTTTGGCAGAAAAAGGGCCTCGCTATTTTAGGGGTGAACTACTACTAACGATTGGCGCTTGCTTTGCTACACATTAAATATATTACTTTCATCAATTTTTCATGTGATAGAATGTAGATAAACAAAGTATGTATAATCTTTGAATGAAAATATTGACATCCTCATACAATATTTTTTGAAAAAATTTATATAGTGCAATATAAAGTAATTAAAGAAAATCTTTATATCACAATCTTTACAAAATAACCTTTGCAAAGATGAAAACATTGCAATAAGAATAAATTAATCAAGTGAACAATATAAGTAGAATCTTCACATTTGAATATGTAGAGCAACGCTAGCGGTTGGTGCTTCCTTATTCTTTAATATCACATTTTAAAAAGACTTAGAATTTATCTATAGTTTTGTTGTCTAAAAAGTTTCTTTGAAATTTTTTTAGAAGTATCCATTTGATTTTCAAATATTTCAGGAAAAGAATACATAATATATAGTAGAAAGTATCCTATGGCTATTACGAAAGCAATCGAATTTCTATAATATTATTCAAAATTGAATTGTGATATTAGAAAGGGAGTTATGATTTTAGTAGTATGATATGATGTAGGAAAATGGGCATAATTAGAAGTAGAAAAAAAAAGAGGCATATTGATTGTAAATAATAGCTAAATAGCCTCCAAAATAAATAAAAATTGACGCACTTATATATGGATTACAAAGTATAGTCAAGTACGTAGGTCTTGGTTCTAAGAACAAGCTTGGAATGCTACATATGATGCTTATTGTTGTAGATAGGTTTGTAACTTGCTTCTACAACACCAAAGACAATACTCTACGAGTTGGTCCTATAAAGAAAGATCTCTATTAGCTAAATCTTAAGTTTGTGTTTAAACAAAGATTTATATTGCTAAGGTCATATGTGAGGTAAATGGCACATAAATTATGAAATAAGATATTAAAAAGGGATATTAAGGGAATGTTACTCTATAATTACTCACTCATGTCTCATAAAAGATAAGCAAAAACTATATATATATATATATGTCTTTTCATGGACCATGAATTTAATTCCATCCAAATGTTGTAATTCTATAACAAAAGAATGAATGTAGTAGGGCTAAGGGTCACTCACTGGCAATAGTCTGACAATAGTCTTTACAAGATATTCATCATGCAATTGTAGCCTTAATTATAAACTCGCTATTGTTTTTGATCTCAACCACATACCAAAGCATACATTTTTTTCCAATGAATTTTAGTTTCTGCAGTTTTTAAGTAGGCACATATATGATCATCTCATAAAAGTACCTATAATTTAGTTAATTTTGCAAAGACTCTTTGCTTAGTCCTATCTTATATGACTTTGCACATTGGCTATAAACGCAATCCATTATGCTATCACTCAAAGTATAATGTTGTAAGCTCGCAAATTAGAAAAGATAAAACATAAACAAAGTGCATGAATTTGCAAGTTTAGAAGCATTAGTATTCCAGATTAAAACGCAACCACCAACTATGGAGTTTTCTATTAGATAGCAAGAGAATCTTTGGAAGGTTAGGGCAAAATCTAGAAAATGCAATTAGGAAAAAATGAAGAAAAAAGTCTAGGGTAAAAAATCGATATTCTAAACAAAAAAGACCTTAAGTGAAATTTGATAATATAACCAATTAGGGCTAAGGGTAAATGGTATAAAATGAAAAAACAAAATACTACTAATACAAACAAACATTGGGAATTTGGGACTAATAAAAATATAAAAAATAAAAAATTAGGAATAAAAAAGTAAAATCAAAATCAAAATACTACTTAGAATTAATTAGAAAACCAAAAAGATAACAAATTCAAAGATACAAAATAAAAATAAAATAAAATATTATAACGAGGAAATTAAATTAGAATCAAATTGCAAATGAAAAAATAATAAATACAAAAGATACAAAAGTAAATGAAAAAGAAAAGACTACAAATAGGAAACTAAAAGTAAATTGAAATCACAAAAATGAACAAATACAAAAAAAAGTTACAAAAGAAGGTTATAAAATTTTGGACTTTTGGTGCATTTACATTAAATTAGCAAATTAAAGATAAATTGGCGTGGATGAAACTATTCAAAAAAACTAGTCCATTAAGTGATTTTGATATGTAAAAATTAAAGTTTGAAGCCCTCTTTCTTCCACTTTTATTATACGTGCGTGTATTTTGAAAGCTATAGGAAAATTGTAGTAAAAATGGAAGAATAAAAGGATTAGGATGAATAGAAAAATGAATTATGTTAGGAAAAGTAGTACACTTGTTGAGTAGGTTTGTTTCTTGGAAAAAATTTAGTGCTATATATGATTACATGATTCATTGTTTTGTAGTGGCATTAGGTTGAATAAGCAGATGGTAGAGTCTTGGTATTTAAGGATTTGAAAGATTTTCCATGGGCTAGACTCATTGAAGGTAGGGAGGCAACATAGGAATAATACTTGCTGGAATTGGGAACAAAATTTATAAAAACCTTGAAAACAACCTTCAATTTGCAATTTTCTATTGTTCAATGTTTTTGTAGCCCTAGAAAGAAGCTTCAATGCTCCAAGGATTAACAATCCGTTCAAGGCTCACCACAAGCTTCTATACTCCTGCTTCCACCTACAAACTTGTTGCGTTCTAAAATTGCAAGAAATGAAGATCTGTACGGGAATGTTGCTTGAAGGCTAATCTCTATTCCTTATCAATAAGATACAACAAGGCAGAAGACAAGAGGAATCCCAAGAAAGTGAGTGTGGGACAATGAAGAAGTTCCAGCAATGAAATCTAAGACACCAGATTATAAAAACACAAAGAATGCAACAGCCAAAGTGGAGTAATCAAGGCATTAGCTCACACCACCAACATTTTGAGTTGAAGAAACTAGATGCAAGTAAAGAGTCAATCAAAGACAAATAAGACATATTGTGAGCTCCCAAATTGTCACTTGGGACTCTGGATTTCTTTTTTTTGAAATTTGGAATATAGAATAGGTAAAATTATACAAAAAGCCATAAAAAGAGTGTAGAACTGAAATAGGGTTGTACCATACCCATTATAGTATTTGGTCTAGTTTTGATTTTATACCTAAAACGTCCCTAAACCTCGCCGAGAAATAGAGTCTAAACCACAAGGTAGCGGATTTTAGAGGATTTTAGTTACATAGCTCCAACAGGGCTAAATTCTATTGGAAGGTGGCGATGCATGTCTAGATTGGTCCTAGGGATTCACAATGATCCATATTTCAGGTCCTAGATTAGGTTTCGAATTCTCCATTAGATCGACGAATTCCCAAAAACCCAATTGTTAGCATGCAGAACCCACTAAACACAAGACAGGGCCCTGGGAGAATCTACAGCCCAAGAATGGTATTCTAGGGTTAATTCCATGCTAGGAGTCCAACGGCAAAATTGATTCGCCAAGATTCTCTCATATGCAAAAGATTCCTGCACAATCGACAATTCGAGGAAACGACCGATTTAAGTCTCCACTGACCAATTGTGCCAGGTATGGAAACACACCTCTACATCTTTTGCAAGGCTCCTTGAGAGGTTCCACAAAAATTGCCGGCATCTTTCGATTTGCAGAAGAACCTTTTCGAGGCGGTCAACCGTTCTAACCTCCAACGGGAATTTCTTGTAAATTACCCAAATTGCGGTAAAATCTCACTAAAATTTAGGATAGCTTGTTTTATGCTAATTATGCGTTCCGATAAGTTTTGCGGCATTCCGATAGCAAAAGATACTCGAACCAGCAAGATTCCTCTATAATTAATCACGTCACGACATCCCTGCGACGTTGACCATCATTCTGGGGGCACACGACGGCAAAATAGCATCAACGAGGAGTCTTTTCCTACTCCCTTTTATCTTCCGGAGACCCATGCTAGTTACTTTTCTCAAAATAGGACCTCCCCAAGAGTTGAAAATTTACTGCGATTGGGATTTTAATCTAGGCTAGCCTACGTTGAGTTTTTGCTTACGATACGGGAGGGTAAGGGGTCTTGGACTAAAAATGGCGTTTTGGATCCAATGGCGCAATCCGTTTGACATTTGGAGTTAATCTCCAAAAGTTAGGAGGTTGGTCTAGCATAGGTAGTAGAAACTTAAGTGAAAATCTAGGATTAGGATGAAAATCTTTGAGGATGAGGATGAAAATCCAAGTTGATAAGGATACTAGTAGGAATTTTTTTGGGAGGAATGAGCCCTTGGAAATCTATAAAAGGTCTCCACTTCCCTCTCTAAAATCACCCCCATACTTGTTTCTGGGTTCATGGGTTCAAGTCATTTTGGATATTTTGGCGTTTGAAGCCAAAAACCTCTACGGTGTTTTTGGAGCACTTTTGGCTCCTTTTGTTGTTGTATTTCAAGCTTTGAAGGTCCTTAGAGTTCCTTCTATCTTGCCTTGTGTACTCCTTGTGTGTTTCTCTTGTGTTTTTTATATACTCTTGTGAATTGACCCTTGTTTCTTGAGGGTCTTTTGTGCTTTCTACTAATTCTAAAGCTTCCCCTCTCCATGCCTTGGTGTATGCCACCATTGGGGGCCTTTAGAGTGTGAGTCATTTGCTTTACCTTGTTATACTAACTCACATGTTCTCTTAAGTCAAGTTCTTACCTTCTTCTAACGTGTCTCTTGTTGAGTGGACCCCTATGAGTGTTTTGAATCCCACCCTAGATTCTAACATGCACAACCAGATTCTATGAGTAAATCTAAGTCTATGGGTGATTGGCTGTAGTAAACAAGCTACCTTCCAAGCAATGGAGCTTTTTTACCATAAACGTGAGTAACTAAGTAGAAGTTGAGGGAGGATTAGTTTAATTCTAAGGGTTTTTTCCTATTTTGAAGTCCTATCTTGTCCTAAGCGTTCAATTGTCGCCTAATTAAGTTAATTCGATGTGAGTTCTAATCTAAATTACGTTTTGTTGTAATTCTAACCTTATTTTTTTTTATCAAATCTATTATTTCCTAATTTTTCCCTGTTAATCAACCTCTATCTAGTTTCTACTAATATTCTTCTACTTTGATTAAAGAATTAAGGATTGGTTTAGATTTGCAAAATCTTTGGTGAATTTTGACCAATTCAGCGGTTCATCAAAATTTACCCTAGATTTTATCTTTTCCTAATGGTTTTACCTTCTTTTACTAAATTATCTAACTTCCTATTAAGATTTTCTACCTTGGTAAATTATGAATTTTAGTTTGTAAGGTTCTAGGTAAATTTTGACCGACTATCGGTTCATCTAAATTTACCTTGAGTTTTTACTCCTTTTGGTAAATATTCTAACTTCCTTTCTAAGTTTTCTACCTTCGTTAAAAATTCAATTACTTAAAGCTAAAAAGTTTTAGTAAATTTTGACCGATTAACGGTTCCTCAAAATTTACTCTAACTTTTATCTATTCTCGAGATAAATCTAAAGTACTAATTACTTTTGACTTTTTTCCTACTAATCCTCTCCGGTAATTTCTAGGTTAATTTATCAATCAATTTTACAACAGTTGTGGTAAAATTCCGATAGTTGATTTTTTTTTACTTCTATTGAGTTGGTTAAATTAATTTGACGTGGTGGTTAATTTCTATCGTGGAAGTTAAAACCAAGGTTTAATGTTTTTTACCCAAAGTAGAGGTTGTTTAGGTGAATTTCGATTTCACCTAATTCTTATTTACTTCGGACAAAAAAAACTTACTTGGATTTAATTCTTTGTAGGATTCTACTTTAAATCTCTAAGGTTGTAATTTCCTTCTCAATTTCCTACTCTAATTTAGATCCTAAAATTCCTTTAAAATATTCTTTTGGATGATTTTCTAATTTTTTCATCCGTTTCTTACGTCAACTTCATTCTCTCACTACTTTCTCCATTTTTATCGGATTTCTATGTTTAATGTCTTTTTGGAAAGCTAGGAGATTTCTCTATTTAATTTTAAATTCTAATTTCACTAATTAAATCCTCCTAAGGTCTGATTCTATGACCTAAATTCGGCTCTAGGTTTTTAAAGCAAATCTAACTTAATTAAAATCTAAAACACAATTAGAGAGTGAAAATTGAGAAATCACCTTGGAATCATCGATGGTCTTATGCTCCATCTGGATCGTGAAGTCCATGCCTTGTTGATGCGCTCCCTCCACTTTTGCGTATGTTTGATTCTTTATATTTGGAAAGAATGGTCGGTCAGTCCTTTTCCTTTCCTTGTTCCAATTGTAATTGGTTAATTCTCCTTGTTACCTTGATGTTGTTTTTCCCTACTAATTTTGTTCCAAGATGTTCTAATTTCTTCTAATTTAAAAGTCTATGATAGTGGTTTGTTTTTTGTTTTTTCTAATCTTGTTAATTTTAGTCTATTATTTTCTATCCTAATACTAAATGGGTTGTATGTTTATGGTTTCAAATATTCCTTTGTCTAGGACTTTAATTTTGTCTAAGGCAAATACTAACAATTCTAACTTCTGAATGATCTGAGATATTTTGTAAATTAAATTTTAGCAACTAAAGTGATTCTAAATTTTTCTATGGTCTAAATAATTCTAGAAATATTTTTAATTGCCCCTTATCTTTTCTTATGGTGATAGCTTTTCTTTCCACCAAAGTCTTTCTTTTTTCAAAGGCAAATCTTTGAGAAAATCTAAACTTTAGAATTTTGGTTGGACTATTAAAGAAGTCAAATTTTAGTCACTAAATGGTTTCTAAGTCTTCTCTAAATTTAACTAATTTCTAGAACCATTAGCAAATCAATTGTTATTTTGTTTTTTTATTCATTGACTTTGAGTTATATTCTAATCTATGTCAAAGCATGTGTTTTAAACTTCAACAAGGCTTACCTTGACTTTGATGGCCCTTCTCTCCAATTACTTCAGATCCTCTTGCTCTTCCTTCTGTGCTAGTACTGAATCTGGAATGAAATTTTAGATCATAATCACCTCAAATGAATTCAGTTGTGGCGACACCTCAAAGTTGTGTGTGGTCTGATTCCTTGTTGACTGAAGAAGCTTGTTGAAGGCCCTTGCTGGACGGAAGAGCTTCATTGACGGGTTTTTTGGTCAAATAGAGTTGACTTTTCTTGGTTCAATTATCTTTTTATCAATTGGTATGACTCTGTTACAAATTGAGCCCCTGCCGGCTACCTCCCTCTCGGTTTCTGGACTGGACTTCTCTAACTCAAATTTCAGAGTTTTTCTTGAGGTTTTGGAAGGCTTGAGACTCTGTCTGACCCTCTCTCCCTCTCGGTTTCTGGATTGGACTTTTCTTACTCAAATTTCAGAGTTTTTTTTGAGGTTTTTGGAAGGCTTGAGACTCTGTCTGACCCTCTCTCCCTCTCAGTTTCTGGATTGGACTTCTCTAATTCAAATTTCAGAATTTTTTCTAAGGTTTTGGAAGGCTTGAGACTCTGTCTGACCCTCTCTCCTTCTTGGTTTCTGGACTGGACTTCTCTTACTCAAATTTCAAAGTTTTTTCTGAGGTTTTTGGAAGGCTTGAGATTCTGTCTGACCCTCTCTCCCTCTCGGTTTCTCAACTTTCCAAGCCAATCAGATGGAAGAAAAAAGAATAAAATTTTGAAGCCCGTTGGGCATCCTCTCGATTGATGGATGGTTGACTGTGAGTTTGATGATGGCAAGCGGTAACTGAATACACAGCACTGCCTGGGTACCGAGGCTGATTGGCTTCCTCTGGCCTTTCTGGCTGACTGAAATTCTAAGGTTGGGCGGTTGTTTTGCCAATTTTTGGGTAATCCCAAATTGGTATTCCCACACCAAACCTTGGGTCTCCCCTATGGGGACCCTCTAATGGAAATCTAACTAGGAATTTTTTGGAAGAGCTTTGCCGTACAACGGTCTGACTCAACTAACAACCACTCTTTTTATGCTTTTTTGAGTATTTCTAAAATTCTGTTTAAGGACGAAGCTTCGCCGTCCTGGAGGGTATTGCCTCCAATGTTTGACAAAACAACTTCAACTTAAAAATATTAGTACTAAAAATTATAACTAAGAGCGAAGCTTCGCCGTATCGGGGGTATGGCCCCGAATTCCGGACAAATTCCCACTTAGCGGTTAGTATGAGGGTTGGATCTCACCCAACTCACTCTAAAAATATAAAAGACTCTTGGACCACTTTTTCCAACGTCTAGGCTTCAGGGGGAATTTGCAATACTCAAAAGGTGTGAAATTCCTTGCCAAAAAAGCTCGGTAGGAAGTTTGTTAGTAGACAACGGACCCAAAACACAAATCCAAGGGTTCCAACTACCGGCTGCGCCGAGATCCGGTCAGAATGTCCTTGGAGTTGCTACTAAAATGAAAAGTGCAAAAGACAAGCACAAAATATGTGTTAGCAGTGGTTCAAAGGGACCGCAACGTCCTTTGAATGGCACCAAAAATCAACAAAAAGGGAGTTCAAGACTCCAATACATATAAAGCAAGGTTTTTGGTTCCAAACCAAAAACTCAACAATTGCCAACGATTTTGGCAAAAATACAAAGCGAAATATCAGAGCCTCGTGGCGGCTCTACAAGCAACATGAAGAAAAGGGGTGCAAAGGGAGTCCGTGGGAGCCCTTTTATACATTTCTGGGGCTCCCATTAACCTCCTTTTACTCTAAATAATATCTACGTAAACTAAAATAATATCTAAGTAAATTAAAATGACTAACTACTACGCCTAATTCTACCCTACAGCTGAATGGGCTATATCTTTTGGAGAAAAGCTCCAAATGGAAAATGGTCTGCGGCGTTGGCTCCAGAAGATCCTTTTTAGTCTAGGAACCCCCTAAACCCCTACTCCTAAGTCAATTTTCTTCATAAAAGATAATGTTTTCCAACCTAGTGAAAAAGGTGGAAAATCCAACTCTTGGAGTTTATAACTTTTGCTGATTCTAACTCGCCAGGGTTGTCCGGAAGGTCCAAGAATGTCAAAAAAGAGTTGCTGTTGACTTAATTCGGACTTTGTCAGCTTGTGATTTGCCGGTCCATCCGTTGAATGTTTTGGAATTCCGTTAAATTCCGTTAGTGCCGTCGGTTTGGGTAGTTATCGATGTCGGAGTGTCTTGAAACTTGATTAGGCTTTTATTCAAACTAAAATACACTATCCTAATTTTTAGTGGGATTTTACCATTACCAGATAAATTTCTATGAATTTCTTAATCCGTGGTAATTTTGGTTGATTTCCCAGGGAGTCATCTTCTGCAATTTGGAAAATTACAAAATAATTTGGGTAGCTTCTAGGAAGTTCCCAAACCCTTTTTTGCAAAATTCTAACCCAAACTGGTACTTATTCAAGGAGAAATAAATTCCTATCTCTTGATTTCAATTCCTTTACAAAGGAATCTTCCTCGTATGAGGGAATCTTGGCAATCCGTCTTCGCCATTACGCTCCTGGCATGTTTTTAAGTTAGAAACACCTCTCTCCATGTCGCGGTCGCCTCCTCATGATTTTCTATGAATTTTGGCTTAAAAAGTCCTGCAGGGCAACTATTTACCAATATTTTCTTTCAAGCTCGGTTTTCACCCAAACTCCTCTCGTGGGCTTTCTAAGTTACTGGTAAACTATAATGATCTATATTTACTATTTTTAGCCAATTCACTATTTGTATGCATATTCGTGGTAAAAACTCTTTATAAATTCTATCAGTATTCTAATATTTGGGTGTAGGTTGGAATTAGAACTCTCCCAATTCCTATTTGGGCTCTCATTTACCCATTTCTACTGCTAGAACTTAAGAAAGAGCACATATTCAAATGGTTTTGATGCTTTTTGGGTTTTCATCTCAACAGGTATCATTGTATCTTAGTTATTCACAAAGTAGTATAACTGGTCAATTTGAGAACAATTTACTCATTAAAATGAGTAAAAAGCAAAAAAATTTAGACTCTAAGTTCCAGGTGACAACCTTGGGACTCACCCCCCCCTACTGGACGGTGAAGCTTTTAACCTCCTTTGTGTATGTTTTCTAAGTTTATTTCAAACCTTCTTCTAACATTCTCCTTGTTGAGTGGACTCCCTTCCGGGACAGCGAAGCTTTGACCTTATGTGTATTTCCTTTAAAAGTCTTGTTTTTTCCCTCTTCTAAAGTCTCTCTTATTGAGTGGACCCCCTTTGGATACGGCGAAGCTTTGAACTAGTGACAAGGTTGAAGTCCTAAAGTGTGTGTTAAAAGTTTAGGCGGTGGAGCTTTGAACCTCCAGAGTGCCACCAAGTCCTAAAGTTGGTGTTAAACCCAACTAAAGAGCAAAGCTTTGAACCTCCCAGATGTTTAGTTCCAGAGTCTAGTTTCCAAAGACCTCTGTGGAAACGTCCAAAGTTTAGCTTCCAAGATCTGTAGGTTTCCTGTTGCATCTAGTGAGTCTAGTTGTTCCCCAAGTTTTTAGCGAGTTTAATTGTTCCCCGAGTTTTTAGTGTGTTTTATTGTTCCCCAAGTTTTTAGTGATCTTAGTTGTTCCCCAAGTTTTTAGTGAGTTTAGTTGTTCCCCAGGTTTTAATTAGTTTAGTTGTTACCCAAAGTTTTATTTTCTCCAAGTATATTTCCCCCAAAGTTCTCTTAGTTAGCAAAGATCCAGTTTCCCTTAGTAGCAAAAAACCAATTTTTCCTTAGTTAGCTAGTCCAGCATCCAAACCAGCATCCAGAACCAGCATCAGAACCAGCTCTAGAACCAGCATCAAACCAGCATAACAAAACCAGCATATGGAAACAGAAATAAAATAAAATAAAATCGACCCCCCAGCCAGCCAATCGGGAGGCTAGCCAGCCGGCAGGCAAGCTAGGCCGGCTCAGTAGCCCAGCCAGCCGGGGCTACAGATCGGCTCTCCCACTTTGAATTTTTGTTTTTGGTCTTCGATTTTTGTTGGTTTTTGGATTCTCTCAAACAAAAACAAAACCACAACAAAAGAAAGTTGGACTAATCTATTGCTAGCTAGGGTTACAGTAAGATTAGGGTCAAAAAATACAAAAGGGAGGAGGGAGAAAAGAGCGGAGCACCACCGTACCTGCACACAAAAGTAGCATCACTCTTACACTTACACAATGGAGGGAGAGTAGGGAGGTAGGAGGCTAAATAGGAGGAGAATGAGAGAGACAATAAATAGTCGGCTACTTAGAAAGGCTAGGAGGAATAGGAGAAAATCTAAAAAAAGGCCTTGGTAGCCGTTAGAGGAGGATGGAGGGTATGATGACGTAAAAACTTTGTAAGAGAATAGTAGACACATTGATGTTGCATAGTTGTCAAAGTTGGTAGTGTAAGGCCCCATCAAACATTTGGTGGAATAGTTCCAAGATAGAAGAAAATAGGAGGAAGAAAAAAAAAAGGAAAGAAGTTAGGGTGTAATATTTCTTTTGAAAATTAAGCGGTGAGCTTGGAAAGACAGGCCAAAGAATTATCATGGACAGGGATGCGTATGAGCACGTGGACGACGTTATCTCTAATACCAGCAGTGATGAGGTAAGCCATTAAAACTAATCCATGTCATCTTTTCCTAATTTCTTCTTGATTTTCTTGAATAGTTTTTTAAACAAATAGAAATTAGAGACAATTAGCAGTTTAGATTCAAAAGAAGAGATTAGGAGAAAAGAACGAGAGGCACAAAGTCCGATTAGGATTAACTCCAAGAAATTAGTTTAAGGATAAAAAATTAGAGTTAGAAATTAGAGGGTTAATTTGGAAGTTTAATTTTGAGGTGGAATCTAAGCATGAATTAAGATGTAGGCGTTTAGTTTAGAGGTTGAAATCTAGAGTTAGAATTAGGAAACACAAATCTAGAAGTAAATTAGAAGTTAACACAAAGATTAGAGTATTATTTAGAAGATAAAATTTAGGAGTTAAAATTTAGAATTAATTTAGGAGTCAAAACTTAGAATAACAATTAAAGGTCAAAAGATTAGAGTAATATTCGGAAGGTAGAATTTAGGGGGTCAAACCTCGAAGTAAATTAGAGATAAAAATCTAGAGTAAAACCTAGGGATTAAAAATTCAAAAGGTAGAAATTTAGAGTCATATTTTGAAGGAAGAAAGTAGAGTAATAATTTAAAAGTAAATTTCCAAAGTTAAAAGTCAAACCCTAGGAGTAAAACTTAAATAGAAGTAAAAAGCCTAGGGTCCCAATAGACTACTTAAACAAGTCAAAGGACAAAACATAGGAATTCATGTAGAAGGATAAAAGTCTCAACCCAATTGAAAATCAAGGAGCAGGAATTAAGCAAAGAACAACATGGAAGGGACCTAGACTAGGTAAAGCGACCGACAAAGTTGTCTTGTTTTCATTATTTCTCATGTTAACCTTTTGGGTTAAACACCGGTTAGTAAAACTTGCACACAGATCATAGCTACCCCTACTACCATCCACAAAACTAGGAAACATTAGCAAGTTCCATTGCTTGGAAGGCACAGTGGACCGTGCGCGCAATACCCTCTTAAATCAAAAGTGGATAAAAGCTGAGAACTGGGTCGTATTCGCTCCATTACCAAGGGTGGGTAATTTAGCGCCCACACATATACAACAATAAGCTACAATCAAGTTCTGGAGTATGATCCAAAAAATTTACAAACAAGACCATTAGAGAAACCTTCAGCCCTCTATAAGGTTGAATGGATGCATGAAAATGTGCATTTAATCCCTAAAGGACCAACATGCAGTTTTTGGCCACATAGAAATTTTGGGCATATACGTGTGACTGCAGATTTGCATATTTTGGGCTGAAATTTTTGTAGAAGGTGGGGGCAAGGAATATCTTTCATATGCACCAATTTTCATGACATTTGGAAATACGAGTCATAAGTTATGGCGTAATAAGTTACTTTTTTTTTGTAACCGGGCAGTTCGGGCAAATTGGGCAAATCACTTTTTTCAAAAATAAAAATTTGAAATATGTTTATTAGATTTATATATACGTGGAAAGCTTTGAATCATTCCATTTTGAGCAATGAGTCAAACGTTTTAAGGATTTTTAGTTTGCGGGCAATTATGGATTGTCTACTCTAAAATAAACTTTGAAGTCATTTATTTCACTTGATTTTTAATATTTAAAACATAAAATGAAATCATAGGGTTTAGATTGTTTATTACAAGATTGAAACCATTGGGATTGGCATTTTTCAATTCCATAATTAACTTCTTAACAATTCAATGTTTTGAACCATTCTCTATTTCTTTCTACTTACTATTTTTTTCCTATATGTTGTATAATTCCAAGTAATCTGAAAATTTTCAAGCATGTAGCCAACTTGCTCTGAAAAATGAATCCAAAGAAGCACAACCATTTTAGAAATTTTTTCATAATATTCTGACCTTGTGAAGTGCAGCTGCCCGATTTTTTGCAGGGCCAAAAAAAGGACTTTTGCCACTTCAAACGCTAATATCTTGCAATCTACACAATGAAAAATTCTGAAATTTTTTCCACACATTCCTAATCCAGAGTACTACAAGATCCTATGGTTACATGTGTTCAAAAATGAAATTTTTCAAAAACTTGGTACTTGTGCTAAAAATGGTAGTTTTGTAGCATTTTTGGTGAGAATATAGTCAAAGAACTTTAGGGGTTAAGAAAAATATCAACCCAAAAAAATCTCTCAGACAATCTGCAAGGTGCCTTGTCGGACTTTTGATTAAAAAATTATTTTTTATTTTTTATTTACAAAAAAAAATAAAAATAAAAATAAAAAATAAAAAATAAAAATAAAAAATAAAATAAAATAAAAAAATAAAAAAATAAAAAATATATATATATATATATATTTATTCATTGTAATTGTACATTTGCTGAAACCCTAATGGCCCTCCACAGGGTCTAGGTTTTCTATAATGCAAAGCTAGAAGAATCCTAGTAGATCAAGGCAAGAGCGCGTGGTGAAAGAATGGAGTCAATTTAGAAAGATGAAGTGTCCATGGGATAGGAGATCTACACAACCTACACGAGAAAGCCACCGTTATTGGCGGCAAGGCACCTTCTATAAGGCAAACTACACTAATAAAACATGATGACTTAAAGTCGATACCAAGAAATATGAAACAGATCAGATCGGCGAAGCAAAACCTCAAAAGTCAACGACCAACAGCGGGGGCATAGGGCAATAGCACTTTGTGGTGAGCCAGAAGACAAAGGGGAGGAGCAAAATCTCAAGAGGAGAGAGTATAAGGATCCAACAATTCCCCACGCGAGGACTTCATAGCAGCTGCAAGGGACAAGAAGATTGATCCAACATTCCAACCTGCCACAATCGGAAAATAATTAAACCGAGGCAAGAGAGTCAGAAAGGTTCGGCCCAAAGGATTGGAAGAGATTATCATTCTTTATAGTTCATACAAGTTTGCAAATTTGTGGACAAATCTATGGCATGTTTATACCATTAGATGCTTGGACTGATATTTGGCCCTAATATGCCTTGACTAAATGTAAGGTAGTCGATCCATTTCCGATCACCTTCCATTTCCAATCTAGAGGTTGTTTTCTTTCTATAAAGGTAATGATGAATAGTAATTAGTTATGGTGCAGCCTGGGGAGATCACTATTGTTTTTTTAGAAAACTAAGGTAACAGGTCCAAAAATCGCCCATTTAAGAGCTGAAAGTGAATTTGGGGGATGCGAAGCTTCTTGAAATAATTTGTAGTAAGTTTTCCTTGAAAGATAAGAGGAATGGACATCTAACCCAAGTTGTTTCATATTTTTTTGAAGCTTTCTAGAATTAGTTATGAAATTTTGAAGTTGAAGTGGAATAGGGCTCTAAAATCGCCCACCCCTCAAATGTACATTGTTTGTCATTGGTAAAGGCTATGAAAAGCAACATGTACAAGCAATGTACCTTTGAATAGGGTGGACAATTTTGGAACCTACGCGATTTCAAAACCTGTTACCTTACGTGAATTAAAATATAGAGTCTTTTTAATTGAAAGGGAGAATTTTTTCTATAATATGTAGGGCTATTATAGGGCTTATAAAATGCTTATACATATTCTAAGATATACGGAGTATAAATTAGGCTATACAAAATACCTTGTAGTAGGCATATTTATCAATAAGTTAGCTTTAATAGATAGGAGTCGTGGAAAATTTTCAGTATAATATGGTGAGTGTAGATGTGGATAGATAATATAGATAATAAAATGGGCATAGTTAAGAAATTCTACAATGAAAGACGATTGGTTGGAATTGTGCCATGGTATTAGTAGTATATGGGTCAAAGCACACTCAAAGGGACCATTGGGATTACTTTACTAAGACAAGATGTGAATCCTTTTCTGAAATTTCAAAGCTATAAATTAATTTGATGTTGTTAATTTTCTTAAAACTTTATAGATGAATATTATTGCAATGCATCCCTCTAATAAACTGGAGAACTATTTTTATGGAAAAAATCCTTAAAGGAATCTAAATCATCAATTTTAGGACTAAATTTGATGTCTTTTTAACAATGAAGTACTTTAAATAGATTTTTTATCCAAATTTTTTATGGGCCCCGTTGGAAACGCAGACGCTCCCAACATTGGAAACATTGACGTTTTCAACGGAGAACTCTGGAAGCAGGGATCGCCAGGAACATTGAATTAGGGTTTGCGCCGACTTCGCTGTGGCACGGGAGAATGGTGCTATAGAGATCTGGATTGTTTGTATTCGTCAAATTTGACGCTTCGGGTTTGGAAATTGTAGGATTGCGCAACTGTAATGTCTCGCTAGTACATTCGTTGCTCGTAGCGTGGGAAGGGAGTCGAGTTGCGTTGAGGTTGAATATGTTTAACAAACTCGGGAAGTAGCGGTTCTGAAAAAACAGCATAGCTTTTGTTGTAGCATCCGGAGTTGTATGGTATAGGCAGAAGCTAGTGATTGCAAAGGGAGTAAGACAACTAATAATACTAATAATAACAAAAAAACTGCATAGAAGGGGGTGAGAGTGAGAGTGAGAGAGCAGCAGTGCGAGATCTAGAGCTCTACCTCTCCACTAAAGTCGATGCAAGGCTCTTCCTTGAGATACTCTTCAGGATTATTCGATGTAACAGCCTTTCCTTTTCTACGTCTCAAACACATCAACATGCATTCATTACAATAAAACCTGGATTTACTAAGAGGAAGAAATTGAATTGGCCCAAAAGATAAAATTCAAGGATTTCAGAGAAAACATTCAATCTCACTTGTTACCGTGCACCAATTCCAGTCATGACTAAAAGGGCAAGACTCACCTAAGATACATGCTACAAAACACACATGAACACTCACCAGTCATTCCAACGTATTATCCTTCACAAGGGCGTTCTTAGAAGTTACTCCTCCAAAAACAACAAATTGAAATACCCCAACAAATGTCACATTTTGGCGCAAATAGTTAGTGAAAGATTTGCGTAGAAGGTAGGTGGGGGTGAACAGTCACTCATTTTACAAAACAATTGTCATCTACACAAGGGACTTGTAAGAAATAAAAGATGCTTCCACGAGATACATCCTACATGCCATACTCATGGTTAAAAGGTAGTTAGGTCAACGATCGAGACACTACTACTTCAATTCAATACTTATTCATACGCCATCCAAATGATACATATTTTAGTGCGATGGAATCTTCTCAATAATGGGAACAAGGTTCACCAAAAGCAAATTCATTCTACTAATCAACAAATTAATTCTACTAATGAAAATCACATAATACAGCATAAAAACAGTCCAAGTCTTAGTAAATACATCAGTAACCAAAATGGTGGTTACTCTTTGGATTCATTCTTCAAGGCAAGTTGGCTACATGCTTGAAAATCTTCTCAATAATGGGGACGCTCGCTTGGCCCCGACAAATGAAACGACCTATTGAAAACACGCCCCCCCGGTGCAATTAATGGAGCAACACGACTTTGACTCAATCAGGAAACATATCAAGCTTGCAAGTTGGCCCCTACTATTCACTGATCCTAATCCTAAACCTAAACCCTAAATTTGTCAATGTTTGTGTAACTACACCACTTTATAAAGATCGTGCTCTCTCGCTTGCAAGTTTTTCAACTCCAAACTAACGAGCAAATTTCATGAAAATATTTTAAAAATTACAAGTAATCCCGATTGCTTCTGCTGTGCCAAACTTCCATTTCCAAAGCCATCAAAATCCAAACTATTGTTGGGAAGGTGTGTACTTAATAAAAGGAGCTGAGGACTGAGAAGGCACGCTTTTTGGCTGCGCAGCACTCAATTTCCCTTCAATAATTTTCTTTAGTGCAGCTTTCGTCCTCTCTGTTGTTGCCTCCGCCTCCTCGGCAGACGGCTTCTCGGTATCGACCTCAGTAGGTACCTTCGGAACGAGGTTGCTATGCTGGGAGAACACATTCTTCCTAACATTTGCGGCCTACTTGACAACGGCATCAAAAGCAATCTTCCCCTGTGCATCAACACTAACGGGAATTTTCCGACTATATGCTTTCTTGGTCTCTTTTCCCATATCCAAAGGATATTGCGCCATGTGAATCTCCGGAAAAGCTCCACCATTTCCAAAATGTTCCGGCCTCCGAGGCATGAAACCCCCTCTGCGGCCATACAGCGACGGGATGAACAGCGACGCCACCACCGGCTTCGCGACCTCCAAGTGTGTCTTGAACCTTGGATCCAAATCCGGATCGTAAGTGGGCGCCAAGGCATTCCTCGGCGCCGGCAAATGGTTCAATAACAACCCAGCCCCCATGACGACAACCAACCCTAGTCAACCAAAATGGTGACCGCACACCTCCTCGCTCAAAACCTGGCTACCTGCGAAAAGAAAACTCTATTCCGTGGCAACTACAACAAGAAATCGCAACGGAAAACCGACGATCTCATCGAACGCAAGACCTTCCTTCCTCCGTCGAGAACTGCAAAACCCCAACTGGAGGGTCCTCAAGAAAGAGAGAGACGGAAAACTAGCTTAGGGCATTTGCGGAGAGACCCTTTGTTTTTCAGCAAATGACTCGTGTTATGGCCTGATTGGTCGAACCCTTGGAATAAATGACGTGGCCATACAAGAAAAAAGATTATTAGTCAATAAAAATGAACTTGCAAACCGTTGAATGTAACTGGAGTGCCCTGTACCGTTGCCACAACCAAAAAAAAGTATAACTTTTTATGGGCCCTGCCTAAAAACGCAACGCCGTGCAGTGCCGGGGAACGTTAGGAGCACAGAACGAACGCTAGATTGATGATTGGAATTGCTGCAATCTGAGTTCATTAGGGTTGCGTGGAATTGCATCGCCTTGTTGGTGGAATTGCGAGCTACGAGCTTGTTCATGTGCGCAAAAGTTTGCAGCACGCAGTAATTTATGGCATTTATGCTCGAATTGGTTCAATCTACTTTCAGCCTTGTTGGTGGAATTGCAAGCTGCGAGCTGGTTCGAGTGTGCAAAAGTCTGCAGCATGTAGTAATTTATGGCATTTGTGCTCGAATTGGTTCAATCTGCTTTCAGTGATTGCCATAGGGTTGCACGTGATTGCATCGCCTTGTTGGTTGTGAGCTGAGAGCTTGTTCAAATTGCTACAATTTGATTTCATTGGGGTTGCGTGTGTTTGCGTCATTGTGTTGGTTGAATTGCAAAGCTGAGAGTTGGTTCAATTGCGCAGACTTCTACAACAGATAGGAATTCATTGCATCTATTCTTGAATTGAATCTATCCGCTTTCAGTGAGTGCGTTAGACATGCGTGTGATTAGGGATTGTCACGCATCCTCAAAGAATGAAATTTCTTCAAAGTCGGACAAATTCCAGAGGAAAAAGAGGAGCCAATGGCGAGCCTTCTTGCTCGGAGGATGTGTGACACCCCTTTCTGGTGCTCCGATGAATTCTTGGAGAAATGGTTTACCACATCAACGACGGTGAAATTCCAGAGAGGCGGCGGAGAAGTGAAATTCCAGCAGAGTGATAAAATCTCGACAACGGAGGGGTGAAAACCGGAGTGCAAGGCAAAAAAATTCTCGGAGAAAATTGTTTTGACCACTTTCTTCACCTAAGGAGGAGAAGAAAGTGTGCCTGGAATTCTCGGAGAATTGGACCTCCGCCCATCCCGCGCAGTCACTCTTCTTGTGCCATGTGCCAATTGTCTGAGAATTCCAGAGAGGTTGAAGGATGCGTGACAACCCCTATTGCATCACATTCTTGTCGACTGTAAGCTGATAGTTCGTTTGAGTACGTACAATTTTATAGCACGCAGAGATTCATTTCCATCAATATTCAAAATGCATTCGAATATTCAAATTATATATATATATATATATACTTGTTTTTTAATTTATTTTTTTTAATTTTAAATTACTCTACAAAAAAAAAGCATGAGTATTGTAAAACGCAATAAAATTGGCAGGTGTTTTATACAATCGTCCATGGGATAATTTGAAGATATGAGGTTTGACTGCTCATTATCAAAACATAGAAATTGTGTTGAAAGTAAAATTTCAAATCTCATTTAGTCATAATAGAATAACTTTTTATCAAAAACCTTTGAACTAAGAAAAGTTATGTAATCAATATAAATTTCATGTCCAAAAACATGTTTGTGATTGATTCTCCAAAAAAAAGTTATGTACAAAATTTAGAAAGAATGTTTGAAAATGTCAAAAGAAATGTCCCTAACAAATCCTCTCTGAAATTTGTCTATAACTTTCTACTAAACGTTCACAATCTCAAACAAATTTTTGGAAATAAAAGCTAGCTTGACTCTCCCAATTTTTGTAAGTTTAAATTTTTTTGAAAACATTTATTCTACTATACCTAAATGAGGTATGAAATTCTACTTTTAACACAATTCTTACTTTTGACTTAACTATAAGTGATTGAGTTCCTACTAATTGTAGTTCACATATCCTACATAGGTTGTTTTGCCTCCTAACACCCCACTTGTATAATGATCTTGTCTTCTAGAATTTAAGCACATACCAAATTAAATGGCATTTGAAGTTACATATTGAAATATTTTTATTTTTATTTGAATACTATGTTAGATTTTAAAAATTAAGATTTAAAGTGTTGAATTTAATTATGAAACTTTAATTATTATTTGGCATCAATGCGCCTAACCTGCCCTATAGCTATGATAGAACATCGGAAAACATAGGACCTGGTAGAAACCAACAAGGAATTTTTTTTTTTTTTTTTTTTTTTTTTGAACAAATGGGAAATCCATTGCATTAAAAAGAAACCACAAAACAATAGCCAAGCCAAAATAGCTGGACAAAAGAGCCGAACAAGAACGGCCCCAAAGAAAAGAAACAAAAGACTACTAGAAGAAAGACCACTCAGGAGGCCGCACCCTATTCCAGACCACTTCTTTATCGCCCCTTCTATAAGCTAGGATGGGAGATTGAAGTCAGACACGCTCAAAACCTATTATAAGCCTCATTAGAAAGTCTGGGATGATGGCGTGCACCATACATGACCTTCATATGTGCTACCCGTCCCGCGTCTAAAAGAGCTTCCTACAATGCTTGTTGACAGTTACCTTTAGGCCAAGAAGCATTGACAAACACCTCACTATTACGAGAAATCCACATGATCCATAAAACTTGACCTCTAAGAAGAGTCCAAATAATCCTAAGGCTGGTAAATCTACATGGAAGCTTGGTACCAAATATACATTGGGTAGGACTGAATTGGCTATGGGGTCCCATAACCGGTTGAGCTCCTTGTATATGATATAGAATCGATTGTGCGTACTACCAGATCTCCTAAGCACATGGACAATAATAGAACCTGTGAATCGGCGTTTCTTCTAAATTATCCATACAACAATTACAATTGACATCAATGGTTGGATTGATCCGTGCTCTCCATGAATGGACCGCCACCTCATTGTGCCACACAGACCACATAAACACCGCTTCTTTCTGAGTTCTTGATTTGTGCCAAAGGTCCCGTCAATCAAGTGAAAAGTCAAGAGGGAGATGGCCTGGCCATTTGGAAGGAATGGGCCGCTTGAGTTGACTTTGCTTAAGTTAGGAGTTGGCAGCCCATAGATGTCATATAATCTGACAGCAGAAGTCCATTATCCCACTGCCATTGTCCAGGGTCAAAGTTCAAAGACTGAATATTGCCTGAATAGAAACAAGTAGGAACCCCACTACTCTTCTTACAAAATTCTAGTATTCGAAGTCTCCTAGTGTAACCCTTGTAAACTTCTTCCCCTAGGAAGTGATGAAATAATGATAGTTGCTTGGAGGTTGGGCCGACTGTTGCTAGCACTGCCTCTGTTGAAGGGGAGAGGACTTGTAACTGTTATGGACAAGGAAAAACTTTGATGAAAGAACTATGCTAGGAAATTTGTAATTGGAAATGAGCAACAGAGGCTGGACGGGCTTAAGATTTGATCCGTTGACCATTCTCAATTCCAGAGTCTGGGATGAGCTATTGAAATCACTCCAAGCAGTGAAAACTCTCCCATTGTAGAAATACAGCAATGCGTGTCATTGCCACAATGTATGCTTTGACATCATATTCACATTCAAGGTTTCTGGAACCCCTGATGTAGTTATTGCTGGGCTCTTTGTCGCTATTTGGATTGTGATCTGTGTCAATTTTGACTGCACAGACTGGAGTAGTCACTGGAATATTTTGATGTTGAGCTATCTTGCATGCACCAAACTGCAAAAAACGGGTAAAAATATCGTGCAGGGTAGCCATGGGTCTGTACTGGGTCATGAAAAAAGTAAATCTGCTCCCATCCAAGGTGTTGTTCTTGTTGTCCCAAGGCACAATGTGTGGTGAAGGTGAAGGAGGAGCTGAAGGAAGCCACCTGCCCTGTTGCTACATTCTGAAGGCGGACCATTTTTCCATACACCAACGCTCCACAAGACCCTGTGGGAGCAAGCGTTCTGGCACCTGCCACAGGGAAGGTAGAGTCCAATCCCTCACGGGAATCATTGAAGTGTTTACCTGAACTTTACCTGAATAATAGCATAATCTGTGAAGGTAAAAATTTGACCATTACTTCATGGTAATCAATTACTACATGGGAATTTGGTAATGAATTATCTTGTGGTAATGGAGTATGGAAGGGACTAAATACATCTTAAAGAGGAGAAAAAATTTTGGTCTTTTTTTTTTAACATTAATTTACATTTCTATTATTGTGTATTTTTATATTATTATTTAATTACAACATATAATTTATTATACATTGTATAATACAACATACAATACAATATGTACTTCTTGAAGATACGAAGTACAAACCATGGAGAAACTATAGAAAGACTATCCTTTTATAGTTTATGAGAGTCTCACCAATGATAATGCTTACGGGATAATGTCTACAAAGAACCACATGGTAAAATCACATTTTGGGGGGGAGTATTATACTATGTGGGAAGATACCAAAATTCTCTTCTTCATGTATTAAGTGTTTGTTGAACTCACACTTTACCACATGGTCAACTAATGAATTCATACTTTCCCCTTTCATGAACAATAGAATGTGGGAAAGATAATGCACTTTGCCTGATGGTGCATCAAGTAAAGCTTCCTACCTTCCCTGTGTGCATCAATGATGTAGGAACGATGGTCAGGGTCGTATGAAAAAATTGTCAAAAGGCGAGAAGTTGGGGAAGGTGATTAGCGAGTCTAGTTGCAATTGCAATTGGGTTATGGAACACAAATAGGAAGATGAGACGTAGAACAATCATTGTGGACAACACTAAATTCCGCATCACCATTTGCAATTGTAATGAATGATTTCAATGTTGTATAGTGGAAGGCCCTCACACGAGGGCCTCCCGTTGTGTGAGGGCCCTGCCTCGAGTGAGGCCCGCGTGTGAGGGGGTCCCACTGCGTTAAGCACGTGGAATGGCAGTCGTTACGGTGCCAGGTGGCGGAGTGAGTGCATTCCTCTCTGTAAAGAGGGATGATTTACAAAGGCGCCTAGCCCGCTAGTGCTTAACGCTCCATGACACCCCAGGGCCTCCGCTCTTACCATGGTACGGTGATTATTTGTGGTTTCCAAATTGCCATCCAAAACCGGTTTAACGTCTGACCAACACAATAGAATTAAAGCTTTGTGTCACTGATTCGCTCTGCTTGCCGCTAATTGTAATTGACCTTCAGATCCCCCCTTTCTGATTGAGAACAAAAGCTAGAATCTGGGAAACTTTTGATGTTCCCGGAGAGAAAGAAGCCAAAGCACATGTACATGAGTTTGCAGTCCTTCAAAAAAACCTGTATGACCTCCTAACATAAGTTTGAGCGGCATGTACACGCACAACGTTCCCAACCCATCTCCAATTGCAAGTCTCCCTCGATCGGTGCACCTCTGAAGGTGCAATTCTAGTTACTGATGTTCCCGCCTGTGGGCGCTTTATTGCCACCCTTGGAATAAAGTATACACACCAGGCTTTAGTTTTTGTTGTGGGTAAATTTTTATTGAGTGTTAACACTTATAATCCAATTAAGCCTTCCAAGCAATGGATCTTTTGATGTTGTTCCTATTGTTAGCTTTGTCCACTTCTAAGTGCTATAAAATCCAAAGGATGTAGTATTGTTCAATTGGTTTTTACTACAACTGATGAACAATCAAACTAGGATTTGGTTATTAGTCTACAAGCAAATAGACGAGATGGTATAGTGTGTAGGGTTTATTTTACCCTTTCCAAAATGGTGAAGAAATCTGAAATTAATCTAAATCCCTAACGGATAATTGTGGATGAAGTTAAGATTAATTAATCTCTTTTTTCCTTGTTGGATAATTCTTGATAAGTTCTTACTATTACTAATGGAAGATAAATTCAACTATCTCTAGAACTAAATAGTTTTACTTTAGAGATGTTACTTCTATACTTAATTATTGTGGTAAAATAGAATTACTTCTGACTTTCTTGATGAAAGTAATTTACTAATGAATTTTGACCGTGTCAGTTCATCAAAATTCTTATGTAATTCTTTTTTATCCTAAAGTTCTTACTTTTTGATTTCTTGGTTAATTGTTTCTACTGATGAATTTTGACCGTGTTGATTTATCAAATTCTTTCTTATCCTAAATTCTTAATTTTTTACTTCTTAGTTAATTCGTTTTACTAATGAATTTGACCATGTCGGTTCATCAAAATTCTTACGTAATTTTTTTCTTACTCTTTATTTTTAATGTGAACTAGTTTTACTATTAAGATTTAATTTTTATCTAAACGGTAAAATAAAAATACTTTTGACTTCTTTGGTAAAAGTTATCTTACGGATGAATTTTGACCATTATCCAGTTCATCAAAATTCTTCCATAATTTCTTTTTTACTTTAGAAATTCAAAAACTACTTCTACTTTAATCTTTTTGTTTTTACTTTTACTCTAGATTCTAAATCCTAAAAATTCTATTAGGTAATTTTCTATTTTTTCCTTCTACCTTTATTACTATTTTTTATTCAAGATAAATTTTGGTAATTTCTACTATGGTAAATATTTGAAAATTACGTTAAATTCTTACTAACTCGACTTCTTTTCTACTGTTAATTTTAAGTTCCTTGGTGAATTATTTTTGAATGATTCTTCCTAAATTTTTCCTAATTTCTACCTTAATTTAAATTCCTTATATCTTTTGGAATTTTTATCCTATTCCTAATTGCAATTGTTTCCTAGAAGCTATTTAAATTTTTTATCTAATTCTTAGTTTCAATTCCTATTTCTTGTGGTTTCTTATGTTCTAAATTGCATTCCAACTTCCTAATTTCACAATGTTGATCCTAATTAACAATTCTAATTTAATTTGCTAATTTGCACAGTTAATAAATAAAACAATAAAAGAAAGGATTTTTAAGAACTTACTTTGAAAATTGCGGAATCGATGATGCCCTCCTCATTTACCATCATCGTGATTTTGTTGTAGTCAAAGGTAGCATGCATGTTGTCTTTTCTTTTCTTTTCATCAATATGGGGAAAAACCGATTCTTTTTGTATTTCTTTTCTTTTCTTTTCTCTTTATAATTTTTTCTTCTTTTGGAGATATTTTGAAAACAAATCTATCCTATCAAATCTAATCTAATAGGATTTTTGCTAATGGTTCAAAAGTCAACCAAACTTTAAAAATAAACTTGTCAAGATTTTCCTACTAGTACTAATTTGAGAACTTCTCCCAAAGTCCAACTACTCTCTAATTGGGTTTCTAAGTGTTTCTCAATCAAAATAAAGAGTGTTATAAAAGTCAACAATGTCTAGTTAGTGTTCTAAATTGACTTTTTTGTTCTCCAAAATCCTCTACTTCTAATGTGTCGACTTCTTCCTAACCTTGTTTGAGTTGTATGGGCTCTGGCTTTGGTTCTGTAATCACTCAGAACCTTAAGAATGAGTTTTTTCTGTGTGTGCTGAGTTATTCAGAGTTGGCTGGGAATTTGCAACAATTGCAACAGATAATGAGCTTTGAAACAATAGGACTGAGTTGACTTGAGCTTCCCCACTCCCCTTAAACTCTGGCTTGGAAATTGAGATGGAGAACTGATTTGATGACTGGACTTGTTAAACCTTAAATGCCCGAGGCACCAAAATTTGGTGTTTGCAAAATTTGGAAGTTATATAAAACCTAACCAAGCTACTATTTTTAGTAGTTTATGTTTTTAGAAAGTTCTTCTTGAAGTCTAATTTTAGCACCAAAAATCCGATCTTGAAAATAAATGATAGTGATTTTTCTATTCAAGTTCTTGTACAAGGGTACCCTGTGCAATCTTGACTTCCCGTAGTGTTGAGAGCTCTTAGAAATGAGTCTCAACTACACTAGATTGTGGAGAAAAAATCACATTAAAAAATCATGTAAAAAAATTGTAGAGTAGATTTTAAGAAGCCATAAATTGATCAGGGTTATACAAGTTAGGCCCTTTAACTTCAAATTTTTTTTGGTCACCAACTTTTTAGACTTGATTTATATAAAGAAGGTTGAAAGATTTTTGCAGTTTTAGCACCCGCATAGTCAAACATTACACTACTAGAAAATTGTGTCCAGAACAACAGAAAATCAATTGATTTTTGTTGTTTTGTACACTGGAATGTCCATTTTCACTGATTTTTGAATTTTTTGTTAATGCGAACAAAACAGCTTCCAATTTTCTGTTGATTTGAATAGTGCAATGACCAAATGAACAACTTTTTGTCGAATTTTAATCTTTTTGGAATTTTTTTGGAATTTTTTTGGAATTTTTAAGAATCTTTAAGAATCTTTTTGGAATATTTCAAAATCTTTTTGGAATCTTTTAGAGTCTTTCTAGAATCTCCTCGAATCTTTAAAAATCTTTAGATTCAACTGAGTATAGAATACATTTTATAAGATTTTGAAAAATTGTAGATTGTTCTTATACCTTTAGCGTTATATAGGACAAGCTTCGCACATTGATGTCAAATAATTAATTGATCCATAAGGCCTTAAGGCATTAATTCATTCTATTTTCTACTTTAGGATGAATCTTTTACAATGCAATATACATTGAATATGATTCTTGTAAAATATTTACTAAAGATGTATTTCATTGCTAGCTCAATGCCTATAAAATCTTAGACCAATCCAAGTGGCAACTAAAAGTTATATATGAAAAGGTCTTTTTTTTTTAAATGGGTGGTTTTGGGCAGCCATGACAAATAACTACAATTGGTTTGAAATTCTTTTTACATACTTTCGACAAGATTGTTAATAAAATCTCCAAAGTTGGAAGACATTCAATCATACAGTTTTTTCCAAGTTTCGATGTATTTGACACTCATTGCCAAGAGTGTTCAACATTAGAAAATGAAGATAAGCAATACACACCCTAGCACAAAACTAGAAAAATCATAATCATTCATTTTCAAAGTCGAATTTGTGATGCTAAAACAAGATTTCAAACCAAACTTTAAAAAAATATGAACTATGTAAAATAGTAACTTGATAACTTTTAATTTATTATCAAAATGTTTTTGACACCAAAATTTTGTGCCTTGGGCAATTCGAAGTTCAACACCAAAATTAGAATTTTAAGTATAATGAATTTTATTTTTCTGACTTAATCATTCAAAAATTCAATGTTTTTTCAATTCAGTAGACTTTGGCGGCCATTTTGGCATAGCAAAAGAACTTTTTCAAACAACGTTTCAACAAAGAAAATTTGGGAATTCAAACTAACTTTCACCTCCAAAAATCCGTTTGCAAATTGAAGTCTCCAATCAAAAGTTATGGACAGAAATCAGAGAGGGGTAGCAAGAAACATTTTTTTGGATATTTTCGAACATCCTCTCTGATTTTTGTCCATAACCTTTGATTGGAGACTTCAAATTGCAAACGGATATTTGGAGGTGAAAGTTAGTTTGATTTCCCAAATTTTCTTAGTTGAAAGTTTTTTGAAAAATGTTGTTTTCCTATGTCCAAATGGCCTCCAAATTCTGCTGATTTTACAAAGAAAATAAAAACTAATGCAAAAACTCTATATATAAATTTCTACTCATGCATAATGCACTTGGTAATGGCCATGGTTCAATGGCTAAGAACCTTGGACCTCAACCATGAGGTCCAAGGTTTGAAGCTCCATGGCTTCACCTGCCTAGGTGGCTGCCACGTGGCGGGTTGCCCGGATTTTTTGGGCAGCCTAAAAAAATTAATTTTTTAATTTTAAAAAAAAAAAAAACTTTGGAAAAATGTCCGAAACAACAAAATTTGGACAACAGATTTCAGTGTAATTTTGTCCAGTACAACGCGTCCAAAACAATTGAATGAACAACGCTTTTCAGTTGAAAATCTGTTGTTCTGGACACAGTTTTTTTAGTAGTGTTATAATCTTTCACTCCATAAGTGATATTGTTGTGTTTTCTTTTCCTATGAGATCTCTAACATGTCTAATTTAAATTTGTACAGTTACAATTCCAAAAAAATTGATACAACTTATCAAAATGTTGGCATTTTATCAATTTAGAGCAAATTCCAAGAAGCCCAAAACAGGCCTTGGGCATTTAGGGGTTAATTGGGTTGCAACTCTGAGCTTGTCAACTGGCTTGCTACTAACTTGTTAACTAAGCTTGCAAACTGAACTTGTTAACTGGGCTTGGGAATTGAGTTGAACTGGATTTGTTGAATTAAGTTGGAATTTGAACACCACCCTTTCTTCAAACTGCCTTGGGATGTCAAAATTCACTCTTGATGTCTCAAAAAAACCCTGAAATTTGGTTAGTAAGGCCAACCTTAGTCCAGTGGGTTAGTTCCCAAAATTCAGATTTTTAACAAAGGAAAAAATCAAGTCGGGGCCTCATAGGCATCCTCCCAATGTAAGTTTGATTAAACTCTGATGTATGTGTATGTGACTCAATCAAGCTACCTACTGTGGCCTTTCCGACTTGCCCTTGTCGGCCCTTCCAACCTGGCTCTGGGGTCTTTCTGACTTGGCTCTGTGGCCCTGCCGACCTGCCGCTGCTGGCTGGGCTGGCTGGCCGCTTGGCCTAGCTGGTGGTTTTGGAATTTTATTCTAACTTTTTTGGCCATTGCTTAGCCAAACTTTGGAATTCAAATCCAAACTTTTGGGATTTAACCCCAAAATTGGGTCTCCTTTGGGGACCCCTTAACAAAATAAAAAGACGGAAATTCTAACCAGGGGTGAAACTTTGTCGTTCAAGGGGTTAGCCCCAAAATTCTAACACTAAATATTTGATCCAAGAGCAAAGCTTTGCCATCCGGGGGGTTTAGGCCCAAATTTTAGCAAATATCCACTAGTGAATTAGTAATAAGTAAGAGGTTTGGATCTCATCCAAATCACTCCAAATAACATAAACGACACTTAAAACCACGTCTTCCAATGTCTAGATTTCAGGGGAAATTTGCAACAACCAAAAGTGTGAATTTTTTCTCCAAAAAAGCTCAATTGAAAGTTTGTTAGTATTCCACAAAGACTCAAAATACCACAATGCTTAGTTAAACACAAAACCAAGGAATTCTAACTAACGGCAGTGTCAGGATCTGGCTAGAATGTCCTTGGGGTTAGTACTAAAAGAAGAAAGCAACACAAAATAGTTCAAAATTGCTTGAAAATACCAAAGAAATAAGCCAAGGACAAAGGGACCCCCATGTCCTTTGTAATGAGCTTAAAGACACCAAGGTATGCTTGAAAATGCAAAGAATTCTTGAATTGAAATAGAAAACAAAAAGTTTTTGGCAAAATACCAAAATTCTCGACAACTTTAACAAAAGCAAAAGCGGTGTGAAGAGAGGGGAGGAGGAGGCTTTATATACTCGCTCAAGGCCTCACCTTCCCCCCAATTTCCTAATTCTACTTTGTAGGTAATTTCAAATTTACTTAATTAAAATTCTACACTACTGCTATGATCACTCTAACTTTTGGAGAAATGCTCCAAACTCTAAACCAATTGTGCCATTGTCTTTAGAAGACCCAAATTAGTCCAAGGGTCTCCCAACCCCCTATGTCCAAGCCGTTTTGTATGTAAAAACCAACATTCAGCATATCGCTTAAAAAGGTAAAAATTCAATTGTTGGAGATAATTCCATCTTCAAGTTTTGACTGGCTAGGGTTGTCGAGGAGGTCCAAGATAGTAAGAAAAGAGTCAAAGTTGACTCCAATCAGAAATCGGGAGCTCCTGGTGTGCTGGTCAACGTATCGAATGTTTTAAAATTCGTTAAAAATCCGTTAGCGCCGCCAATTGTGGTACTTGTCAGGGTCGGAGTGTAGTGGAATTTGGTTGGGCACTTTATTAGCACTAAACATTCTATCCTAACTTTTAGTGGGATTTTACCGCCACTTTGGGATTTTCTAGGAATTTTCCAATGCGTAAAAAGACGGTTGACTTCCCAAGGAGTCATTTCCGTAATTCAGAAAATTATGAAACTTCTTGGGCAACTTCTAGGAAGCTCCCAAGTGCCATGTGCAAACTTACAATTTCTTTTGCACTAATTAAAGGAGTGTCTAATTTAGTTCCTTCCAGTTTAATTTCCTCCGGGAGGGGGGAATCATTTTTGGTCAAGGAATTCTAACAATCCAGCTTCATCATTACGCTTATGGTAGGTTTCTTGGTCAAAACCGCCGTTCTTTGCTCGTGGACTGCTTGTAATCTTGGTTTATGGTTTTGCCTACATTGTCACATGACTTCTTTTCTACCTTCCATTCTTTATCCTAAGTACTTCACCTACCCTTTAAAAGTCTATTTCTGGATGATTCTATGGTTTGAACATCAGACTTAATACCACATGAACCCTCAAATGTTCTCTCAAATGCTTAAATAGACTTAATATTAGCTCCTAGCAGTAGTTAGAGTGGTTCCGGGCTTCTTGGTCAAATCACATCTCATTTGTAGGGATTTCTTCCAAATGTCATGTGAATATACTTATACTATCTTTTTAATCCCAATTAACCCTAAATGTGAGCAAAAAGCAAAAAAAAGAAAATTCTGAGGTTCAAGTGCTAACTTGGGGGCTCACACTGCCAAAGAAGAGTACTCGTCATGCCCAATTCAACTGCAAAAATTATAATTATTGTTGGACTGCATTTAGTGTAATTACCAGCCTACCCCATTCAACATTAAATCTGAACTTTGGAGTAATTAGTGTAGTGTTAGACTTGAATGCGCCGCCTTCGCCTTCTCTTCCCTTCCGCCTTCCCCTTCCCTGGTCTTCCCTTACGATCTAACACTAAATGTAAACATTTTCGGATTTCAGATTTACCGTAGAATATATTTAGTGTTAGAAATTACATTTAATGTTACTTACTTTAGTAGGCTTAATGATATTTAGTGTCATGGTTCGTAAATAGTGTTGCTAACACTAAATATAGTTTTTAGTGGAGTAACTTCCTTTTGTAGTAGCTAGCTAGTACCTCTGCTTATTAGCTGTTCATTGCTGCCCTCAACTCTGAAAAGCAATGATGTAAGGTGGGTACACCCAAAACCGCCACAAATTGGTACTGTGCCTAGTTACTATTACTAGATTGGTCAAATTTTTATATTGTCTTGTTGACAAGTGAAATGAGGTTCCAACGCACCAAAGAACATAGCATTTGGATATTGTATGCAAAAGTTATTAAGGAACAAAGTTTGGTTCTAAAAGTGTTTCTTCCACATAGGTACAGAACTGATTTTGGAGATGTACAGAGTATATAGATGGCGGTTTAAGGTCAGTGGCGCATTTGGGTGTACCCACCTTACACAATCTGATCTCTATTCTTTGAAGTATCAAGACCAGACCTTGCATTCTAATGCAATCAAGTTCCTTCACAATGATAAAATTTGCATTGCGAGGGTGGCAACCTCATGACCAAGTTGGTGCTAAACTATGACTAAATAGGCATTAGAGAAAAACTGAACCCTCTGGAGAATTGCTAGAATGTGACAAACCAAGCTATTAAAAGCTTGGTCTGTCACACCAAGCTGACTGCTCCCCGCAGCAGTTAGTTTTCGCGATTTTTTTATTTTTATTTTTTTTATTTTTATAATAATTTTCTTAAGATTAAATTTTTATGGATTTATTTTTTATAATAATTTTTTATTTGGAATTTTTGGTTCTTGCGCCACTGCTGCTGTAGTTTCAGTAGGGCGAAAATAGGGGAAAAACAAGTTTTTCAGCAAAAAAAAACAAATTTCAGGGTACCTCAGGGGCCCATGGAGCAGCCCTTTGAAGGCCTAAAATTCCCACTAATGGAGTACCCAAACCATTTCATTTCCAATACCGTGCAACGATACATGTGGCCATATTGTGTGAGCCAGCAACTTAGATAGTGTTACCATATAGCGTAGCCTGAGGTCACATTAGATGCATTCTTGCCAAATAATTATTTAAAATTAGAAGGGTTGGTCTGGCAGTTCATTTTTTTTTATTAAGAAGCCCATTTGGTATTTATGAAATATTTTTTCTTTAATTTCTAAGAACCAAGTTTCTTTTCAATATATGCAAGAAATTTCAAGTAGGACTCTACAAAGTCAAATTTGGTTGGATGTTCACAAAATTTTGATTCGAAGTATGAATGTATACTCTCTTGTTGAGAATATAATTTTTTTCTGATTGGTTGCTCAAATCAAAAGTTATGTTGTCCAAAACTTTTTGGGAAGCGTGGGCCTGAGGTAGAGCACTCAATGGGCTAGGGTGGCCCAAAGCTTGACCGACCCCAAGGAAACTGCAACTTTGAACAGCATGTGTAAAATTCCTCCTCTACTTTTGAGATTTTGGCAAGCATGTAATTATCATAATATAGGTCAATAAAATTAACTATGTGTAGTTCAATAATCTCACTCTAGGAGGAGTTAAAGTTTGTTGACCTCATTATTCAACCATTCAAGGTTGGAAACAAAGTTTTTCTTCTAATCTCAAAATTATAATCTTTCAATCTATGCGGTTGAAGTTTCTAAAGTTTTTTTCAAAAATACCTATAGTAGTCTAGTACAAATTTGTAGGGTTGAATTCTTTAACTTTTTATTTTTTTATTTTTTCTCATTGTTCTAAAAAATGAAAATTTTGATAGTTTTTGCCAAAAATATCTTAAGGAATTTACTTTTGGAACCCTTCCAATAATCTTGGAAGTTGAATGTTTTTCATCATTGCTTAGGAAAGTGATAGTCATGGCTTTTCATAATGAATTCATCACTTTTCATAATGTCCTTATTTTGTTGTAAAGTTAGAGGAATGAATTTGGATACCGCATTGTTTAGTAGACATGGCATGGGATCAAGCAATATATGTATCTTTTCCAATGTTCTTTTTTACTTTTGTTATGTTTAACTTTCTTTAAATTTGGCAAAGAGGCTTATTAATTTCCAAACCACTCACCTTCAAAGATTTTAATTATTTCCCTCAAATGTTACATCAAGCTACATTACACTTAGAGGCAACTGAAAGGCATCCTAGGGAGTCAATTTTTCTTTTTCTAATATAGAGACTTGTACGTAGAACTTGATTGATAGGGAGGGGCTGTGAGGAATAGGAGTGGACGCAAAGACAAGCGTAAATGCTACAAAACGAGCACAACCCAATGAACTCATAAAAAAACTCAACTTTCTTTAGGCCTCACACATTCAATTTCTCATAGGATTCTTCCCCTGAAGATCCTCGTCCATCCATTATGGCCCCTCCCTACATCCATGTCCATCCATCATAGCTTGTCCCAACATTTGTGTCCATCCCTCAACACCATTCTACTACAAATTTCAACCTATTGCAAAACCTTTTCCAAAGGATTTTGGCACTCATCCATTATGGTCTGTCCTTGCATCCACATCCATCTATCATAGCCTATCTCTATGTTTGAGCCCTATCATAGTGTCCACACCCTGTCTGCCCTCACCTTTATTGTTGCTACATCTATAGACCCCATGCCATGTCATTAATTAAAGGTAAATAATTTTAATAGTAATCTTTTCTTACTTTGCCTGATCTTAAGCAGATTGGACCACTTATTTCACAGGAAACTCATATTGCATTCCCGGTGTTCATTCCCGGTGAGTCCCACATTTTCCACTGAACTTTAAATTCTGACACCTGTAAAAACTTTACTATTTACAGTTATTTTGGACACATGTTGATACTACACATTTACAGGGAAAAGTGGAACTCACCAGGAATGAACACCGGGAACACAATATGAGTTTTCTGTGTATGTCATGTCCTCTTTGTCCGCTCCTCCGAGATTTCCAATAATCTTGACCCATCTGATGTGACAATCCTAATTAATATTGGCTTTGGGCGTAGAGGATGAATTGTGTGAGACATGGTTGGCTAGTAAATCTGCCCAACAATTATAGAAAGATAAAGCTAACAAAAGACTGAACAATGACAACATCTTCATAGAATTTGTTGGAACAAATGGAATAGAGTCTAAGCAAGTCTTGCTTGTCTTGATTATTGGATCTTTATAGGTACGCTCCAATCTCTAATGGTAAATTGGATAGTTTCAACGGTTTTAATTACATTGGGCTCATTAGTATTCTTGTCCAAAAAATGTTTAAGGCTCATGTAAAGTTCTCGAATTTAAAGGAGAGGTGGTGAAAGTTTGTTGAGAATATCTTGATTACAAAAAAGAAAAGAAAGTTGGACACTTATTGAGCGTTTTCTTGAGCAAGCAGAACAAAATGATTATGCCCTTGCTGCAATTGTTTTGAAGCACAATCTTGCATATATGGTATTGGATACAAAGTGCAACCACAAGTGGAGGAAATCTTGGGAGGAAACGTTGGCTATGGCACTCTAGAATGTTGCATATAGTGAACATGAAAAAGTCATGAAGGAGTTACTAGGATGCAATTCTCTATGCCATGTGTTGTATTCCAAGTACTTCATTGGAACCACCACTCCATGTAGCTGTGCACAAAGGATATATTTCAATGATGGATGCATTCTGTTCTAAAGCATATAACATTGACTAGATTCACCAACCACCAATGTATCATACAAAGACAATAGTAACTAGGGTTGTCACATTGAGCGGGTCAAAGTTATTGGAGTCCTCGCCGGAGTCCCAGATGGGTGGACAAATCAGACGGACAGTCTAGATCATTTGAGATTTTTAATTTGGACTTGAAATTTGGCAAGGTAAAAAACAATTATTATGATCTAATTTACCTTTAATTAGTCACATGACATGGAGTCTATAGATGTGGCATTTCATACAGCAACAAAGGCACATGTAGACAAGAAGCAAATGTTGTGATAAGGTGTAGACGCATGGATGTAGCTATAGAGACAAGCTATAACAAATAGGCTCCAAATTCCCTTGGAAGAGGTTTCAGTTGCAATACGTTGGGATTTCAGTTAGGAAGGTAGTGAGGTATGGATGCAGATGTAGGGAGGGGCCATGATGGACACATGAATAGGCAATACGTGACAAATGGGCATGATGTAGGGAGGAACTGTGACAGATGGGCATAGACTTAGAGAGAAGTTGTGACAGATAGGCACGGATGCAAGGAATGGCCATGATAGATGAGCTTAGACATAAACACATGCCTTAACAGATTTAGGCGCGGACCCCAGTAAAGATGTAGATATGGGCCGTGATACATGGATATAGATGTAGGAAGGGGCCATGGCAAATGGGCGTGGACACATGAAGGGGTCGTGGTGGCTAGGCGCAAATGCAAGGAAGGACCGTGATAGAGATGGGAATGGATCATGACGGATGGATAAGAACATACTTAAGGAAAATTCATGACAAATGGATGAAAATATAGAGAGGGATCTTTATGAATGGGCTTTGTAATTTCAAGTACTTTATAGGAATCAATTCATTGAAAACACCACTGCACGTAGCTATGCACAAGAATGTATTTCAGTGGTGGGTGCCTTTTGTCTTTAAGCGTCCATAAGTTTAATTGCCATGACCAAAATGGCAATAAACACACCATTGCTAGTATCCCTCAAAGCACCATTAAATTTTTCTATTACTTAATTGCGATTTTTTTATTGTTGATTATCTAGATTTCGATTTTATAACCTAGCTCTGTGACGGTTTCAGTGACCTAGCAAGAGTTTCACTTTGAAAATTTATAATAAATACATGTCTTGTCCAAAATTTCTATTTTTTTTAGAAGTTCATGATCTTTATATATTTTATTTTGTAAATGATGCCTCCACCTATGCTTAACTTGCTAATTTTAATGGATTTGGGTGATTTAATTTTACGGTGTCCTGATGGAAATACTTCCATCATGTAGATATACATATATTAACTAGATTTGTTTGGATTTCAATAAATGAGGAGTTGAAACAAAAAGGGTGGTATGGTGAGAACCACGGTTTGATGGCGAAAGAGCGTCCGTTAATATACGGGCGCTACACTATCTTGTCACATGCACAGCTCAAGGGGGTAGGTAGCGGGTTGGCTGGTCTAATTTCCTGCCTCACTAACGTGCCAAGTCATGGGCCGCCTAAATAGCTCAACAAGTCCAACTGGTTTCGAACCCAGATCGGCGGACAGCCAAAGACCACCGTTTCTCCAGCCAACCAAGTCCACAACTTGGTAATTGAAGATAAGCGTTCAAGCCTTTTATATGCCCATGAGGGCACATGGCCACCCTATGGTGGTATTTGTTTTATATTTGTTTGTTATATTTTATTTATCCAGATGTTTGAAAGGTGCATGTGTTTTGCCCTTCATTTAAATAAATTACTAAGGGATTTAAGTAGATTGAAAAAATATGAAAGAAAAGAGGATAAGTATCTTTGGTAGGGTAGTACGGCGAGAAGTATGGATTGGTGTGCCCCACCCTCTTATCTTAGAAACGAAAAAAGTAGAGGAGGAGATTCCTTAGTGTGTTGTTGAAGTGTACGTGAGTGAGGGTTTGGAGAGAAGGAAAGATCCAAAAGTTTGGGGAGAAATAGCTCTCTGTGTATGGATTCTTTTGTAATGAAATTAAAAAGAGTTGTTCCTTATAGAAATCCCTTTCCAAAATGTTTGCAAGCTTGATTTGGAGTTTGTATGCAAAATTTATGAATGTTTGAATTTGTAAAGATCCAAAGCCATTTATGAAGAAAGGCGGAGACCTCAACAAGCTATAGCTAATATTCAATCTATTATTTTGCAACAATATTTGAAAGGTGCATTTGTCTTTGTCTGAGCTTTCTAAAAACTTATTGAATTTGAGATTTGGAGCTTTGAAAAGGAAGATAGAGAGATGTGAAGGTTTGGAGGTTGGCTGCCTTTTGTGGGAACAAAGCCAAAATTTTGAAGAGCCATAGCTTTCGGTCAATTTAAAGGTTTCTTTTGGAACTTTCTGGAGTGATAGATTCTTGTATTAGCTCTTTAAATTGCTATCACTCAAGTTATTTGGAGGTTTATTGAAAGAGTTATGATGTATAGAAGTTGAGAAGTTGGGTGCTCTCTTAAAATTGGAGATCCAAACTTTGATTGACTATAACATTTGGACAGCAGTTTAGAATGGGTTGAAATTTGGAGGGATGTTAGATTGTTAAAAGGGCTTTCTAAAATGCTATCATATTTAATATTTGGAATAGTGAGCCGCATGTGGCACTAGATACAAAGTCGCAGTCATTGTAGAACTTATTGGTTGGACTTTCCCCATTGTTTTTCTTAAAACAAGAAGACTTGAAGATATGAAGACATGAAGATTTGAAGAGGAATGTTTTGAGTTTTTTTTATGTATGTGTGGGATGTGGCTTTGTTATTCCTAGCCTGATTTGAAGGCTTGTTGTGATTTATTTCATTTCTGTTTTGTAAACATCGTTGTGGACAATCTAGGTTAAACCATGACTCAAACCCATTTTTTTTGTCGTGGCGACAAAGTGGGATTGATCACCCACACGGTTGAGACTTGCTAGATTCTCATGGTCTGGAGTTTTGGCCAGCAAACCATGAATTTGAAGTTTAGGGTCCCATCATTCGGACAGCAGCTCGTGCTTGTCGTCCCGTTTTATCCGTCCCGTATCCCATAGGTTCTTATTCCTACCTTGATCCTTATACCCATTTAGAGCCCAAATTAGGATAGGCCAACGAAAGATCGATTGAAAACAGAAGACAAAAGGAAGAAGATAGAAGAGAATCCCAAGCTAACAGCACAAAGTTGCAACCAAACACTCAACGTGTTCCCAAAGCGCGCTCCTCTCTACCCGACATCGGGTTCTTGCCATCATTAATTGTATTTTTATATTACTACAATCATGCAATTATAATAATTTTTGGAATACAAAGATGCCATGTGGTCCATATCCATGCCTTATTATTGAAATCTTTTGTTGAAATAAAGAATTCAATAGAGTTGGAGGCACTATTTAAAAAAAAATGTTTTCGTGATATTAGCATTTGGCAATCATAGATTTCTAAAAAGAAATTAGAATTTTTGAATAAGACATATATTTACTATAAATTTTCAAAGTAAAAGTTCCCTAAGCCTTTGAAATTGTCATATAGGTTAGTCATAAAATCAAAATTGGGAGAATCAACAGTCAACTAATTGTAATTAAATAAAAAAATAATTTAATGCACTTTTGGAGACAATTCCAATAGAAGTCTAGTTATCAACAATGCATAAAGAGATGGCTTTGGATGTTTTCTCCTTATTTTGATTCCTTTCAAGTCAATGGCTCTACCTTAAAAATAAAATAGAAAATAGAAAATAAAAAAATCTTTGTCTTCATTACTCTTTGCTCACAAATTTGGCCAAATAAAGTATGTGGAATGAATGGATTTTATTAAGGTGTGCACACCTATTATTGACACCAATTACAACTGAGCATAGTTGCTATTATTAAAGATAAAATATTTTTATAAGATCTTTTTGGCAACTGAATGAGGATTTCAACAAACTTTAGCAAGCGTTTTTTGAACAAGGTATGAATAAATTATGAATTTTCAAAGTAGTACCTCTTAGTGTAACAAAAAAAACACAATAGGATCTCATAAACTTTTGTATTTTGATTGTGTACATCTAAGAAAAAGTAATGCTTTTTGACCCAAAAATAGGTGTCACATAGGGTGTCACATTTAAGATAGACTTATTGATAATGGGTGTATATAGCTTAGTCTAGAACTTACAAATCAAGATGTTGCTATATCCAAAAGTAGACTTGGATATTTGCACTACAAGAGAAAGGGGTGTTTTAAGTATAGTCCTAATAGTATAGTCTTTTAATTAATGATCTTTAAGTAAGGTTTTTAGTAAAATTTTACTAAAAAGACTATCTTTTTTATGAGTTTTCTACTTCTCACCAAAATTTCATGATAATTTCAAACATTCACAATCTGGAAATTTAGTGAAATATAGAAGGGATATAATTTCATCAATAAAAAATAAATTCAATTATTTATTATTGAAACAACAATGCTAGTGCATGAGCGCAGAGAAGTGAGCATACAAGCCTTAAATCCAGTTGTAGATATATATCTACAACCATCTTAAAAGTATGTGTAATATAGGTACCTATAACATAGATATACTATAACCATAACACAAAAAAGTCTACCTTTTATGAGTAGGTATCTATAGTACAAACTCCTAAGCTCATGGCTCATAGATTCTATGATCACATGTCAGCACTCCCTATATTGAAATATAGTTCCAAAATGAGAGTATATATGGTGAATTTTTTGAAGTATATCTTTGTGGTCATAGACTCAAAATCCTTTAAAGTTATATAGTGCCATAAAATTGCAATATTCGAATAGTCTTTATAAACTTAAATTCATCACCGCTTGATGCTTTTATCTTTATAATTGTGCAATGCCACTTGTAAAATTGAAAACATTCTACAATTACAATTTAAAGTCATATTGGTATTTTTCAAAAGAATGCTATGTGATAGAATTAGAATGTCGGTCAATGAACAGTTTCAAGTTATTCCTAATGATAGATCAACTATTTTGTAGGTTTTGTATGTCTAATTTTTTTAATTGTGGTGTTAAAATAACTACACCTAAAATCACCCAATTAACACTACAAGAGGATTTCTATCCTAATTGACTGAAAACTGACAAAATTCTGTCAACTATGCCGTCAATTAGGAGACCCTGATTTGGATGCTTAGTTGACAAAATTTTGTCAATTTTCAATGTCTTTTGACAAAGATTTGACAAATTCCAATGTCTTTTTTGACAAAAATCTTGTCAATTCTGTGATTATGTGCCCCATTGCTACAATGGATTCTCTTCACCAAGTCAACAACTTGGTTAAAAATTGATCACTTCACTGAAATTTGTTCCTTTACATAGCTAGCTATAATTTTCCCAAAAATTTTGCTATTTTCTAACCATCAATTTTTTCAAGTCTAAGAACACGTACAGTGTCACCAACCTTAGTCCTGTTCAACTCACTAAAAAGTGTGATCCTTGCTTCATACTCATGTGCCTAAAAGACAACAAATTGTTGCTACAGGCCTATGACTGAATCCTAAATGAGTATTAGGGAGCAATTTTCCAAGGTGCTGCTGGTTTGCTAAGACTTATACTGCTGACTGTGCCACTAAGGTGCAGCTTCTATCTACCTCTATATATTCAATGTCAGTATTCAGCTGCATCAGCACCAACATTTAGCAATGATGACTAACTATCAAAAAGTCCATAAAAATTATAAATTGTAAAAAACTAAATCCTTCTCCTATTGCTCCTGGACTTGAAATCTATGAAGCTTACACTACTTGCACATAAATTCATTGGTAAGGAAACCTATATTTCATAAGCAAATCAATAGCAATTTCTAGTAATCTTTTGATTGTAAAATACATTTGGTATGTAAGACTGGTACCTAGGGAAACTTTGGCTAAAGCATAGACATTCAAATGCGCATAAAATTAATCCACATGCACATGGCGAGGATGTGAGGCATTCACGTACCGCAGCTAGACGTTCTTCACATTGCTGATAGCATCAAAAGGGAGTATATTGCCTCACTTTCCTCTAGTACATCCCCTCACTTTCCAACCTCTAAATCTCTTTCAAGTCCCTGCTTGCCTATACACATCTTGCTTAGATAGAGCTCCAATAGTTTAATCACCTTTCCATACTTCAAATAGGTGATATACAGAAATCTCTTGAAGAGCAGAATGTGAAAGCAATATCCATCATAATACTTTCCTTCCTCTCACCAACATCCTGACAAGGTATTTCACTACCATTGTAAATAAGACAAAAATACTCTCATAGTTCTTTGAAATTTGTTAGTCCAAATCCTGCGATGAATCTCAAAGTTTTGTTGATGCTGACTCAATGATAAGGCTAGTATGTTTACCTTCAAATCCCCCGTCCCTGTAAAAAGGTAATCTCCAAACTTATGCAAACTAGCAGTCATCACTCTACACAACAAGATCCATCATGAGTAATACTAAACCCAGGGTGAATATTGTAAGTGAAAATTATAAGCACTAAACAAAGAAAGCATGGAGGCAGTACAAAAAGGTCCCTTAACCCCCAAATCAGGCCTCATGCTTACATTAGCACTATTGGAATTGTCATAAGCAAACTATTCTGTAGTCAATTCTGTACATCTATTGAACAAAACAAGCAATATTCTTTACTAATTTTGGTGATGTAAAATTTGGCCATGTCTAAATTATATTCTTCAAATCTGATCAACCAAATCAATCAATTTAAACCATGAAATAGTTGTCCCTTAGAAGCTAAAAATAACAAAAGCTTGGTAAGAAAAATGTGAAATCGTAAACGTACACAAAGTACCTATCTGTGAGATAAGAAGCTTCCTCCACTCCATTTCCATGGTGGACATTTATGTCAATGTACAGTACAGTACTCCATCATGATACTTCAAAAGCTCTAGGATGTCCAAAACTAGGTCATTCACATAAACAAATCCAGAGGCTTCGCATGTCTTTGGGTGATATCATCCACCACTCCAATTAATTGCAATATCACATAAACCGCGGTTCAGACGGTGCGCTGCATCTGTATCCAACGTACAAGCATGATGTTAATCCCACCCTTTGTATTGTATATCTCATATATGAGCAAATTTGCACAACACACACTGGAGAAGTTGTCAAAGATATTGACCTATGTATACGACAATGCAATACTTAAGCCCTAATATCCCAAGATGAAATTAGGAAATCCAATATTAAAGTCAACAGTCTATTACAATGGTAACTTTCAAAATATGTTTCTCTTATTCGTAAACGTAAAGAATGGTTCTTCTTTCCAATTGTAAGTTCTATTCCCTTCCATAACTTTTTCATAAGCAGCCATTGTTGGCCATATAAGCACTATATTTGACAAAATTCAAGAAAAACACACTGAAAATATAGAGAGAGAGAGAGAGAGTGGGAGTGATGGACGCACCAATTGTACAACCAACATATATCTAATAAAACTCAAGAAGGTTGTCAAATTAATCTTCCCCAAATTATCTGCAATTCATCAATTAAGCCAATTCATCATCAGATAACAAAAAACATCAACGTGTTCAAAATTGATCTAATGTTACAATAAATCTGGATAGACATATGGTTTCTTGCATTTTGAAAGAACAACAGCCTAAACGGTGATAAATAAGTTTAGTCTATCACCTTCAACCATGTGATCTAGCCAACTTGCATTCCCCCTCAAATTTTGGTAGACAGAGATTCTAGGGAAACAAATTCAAAATTACAACAACATAAATCTTATCAACTCTATAGCATACTTGTCCTGTGATTCAGTGCTAATTTGGCCGAGAAACTCCATGTAGTCAACAGAGTAGAACTGTGTCATTTCCATAGGGTACGCTTCATGAGATTACTAAAATAATAAAGATACAAGAAAAAGGATCAGCTAAAGTCAAAGCACCCCCCAAGAAACAAATGCTACTCACAACGACCTATGGAAAGGTTTTTGTTGATAGATATTATAGAGAATATGAAGGTTTTGAACCGTGAGAAGTTCCTCTCATTAAAACTAGTTCGTGTGTACAGAAGTGACAAGTTGAACATAAGACAAACTTCACAATCTCTGCGAGGGAACACAATTTAAAGCCTTCATTGAGATAAGAAGAAAATGACATTGTTGAAACGAAGAATGGTTGATACAAATAGAGGATTGGATTGTTGAGAAAATTGAGTCACTATTAATGAGACAACTTATAAGGCAGCTAATTCTAGCAAATTTCTCTTCTTATGCGAGTAGTTTAAATTCATGCAGATCTCCAAATTTGACGTACATAAACAACTTCCATACAGTTCTGCTACACACACACCCTAGAAGCACGTTGGAACAAGTTCTTAGCTGTAAGAGTACTTACGTAGATTTCCATCTTCTTGTAGAGTCCATAAGTAAGGACAAGGCTGTTAGTCATGTAGAGCCAATGGAGCTTCGAGCGGTGGTTCGGCCCATAGTTCACACACACCACGTCCCTGTACATCACGAAATCCTTTAATGACCAAAAGTATAATCCAACACTCCCACAAAACATTATGGTAACAAATAATAAAACAAGTCGCATAAACAATACAATATTCACTCAAAAACCCTAAACGAGGTGTAAAACAAACAAACAAACTGAATGAACAACGTCCAATACTCATGACATCCCATCGCTAAAAACCACAGAATTAAACTCAAGGTTTCACTCCAAACAAGCACACAAACACCATACTGCTGCAATATCCAAAGGTTGAGAAACAAGCACATAGACTCCCTACATTAGAACCACTTATCCTAAAATCATGAATGGACAGAAACTCAAATGGCGACATGACACATAAGAAGTTCAAAACATACTTAAAAGCTCATGCCGTAAAAAGCATATCAACACTACATTGCTGCATCATCCGATCTAGGGCACATGAAACAACTAAGCGACCTCCTTGGATAGAACTGAATTCATCTTTATCACAAGTGGAAACCAAAAACCTCCGGAAAACCACCAACATCTCGAAATCCACAAATTCGACAAAACCTAGCAAAACCACAAACCCACCAAATCCTACCAAATTCCACAACATTTAAAAGCTCCCAAGCTTGCAGTACTCAGAACAATCCACCAAAACGTCATGAAATCAAGAAGCTTACTATTATAGAAATAGGCTCACGCCGTAAGCATATTGGCACTATATTGCTACTACATCCGATCTAAAAGCACGTTTAAAAATTACGTGACCTCCTCGGACAGAACTTTAGTGTTCAGCTACATCTAAAGTAGAAAGTCTAAATCCCTCAATCCCCGCAAACCCCACCAGAATTCCAAACCCACAACACCCAACAAATTTCACCACTCACAAACACTCCCCCAAAATCCCAAACCCACAAAACTCAACAAATTCCACCACTCACAAACACTCCCCCAAAATCCCAAACCCACAAAACCCAACAAATTCCACCACTCACAAACACTCCAAAACGGGTGGGAAAAAACATCCAGAAAATCACCAAAACCTAGAGTTCACCTTCACAAAGTTCAAAGGAACCCCGTCATGCAAGAACCTAAAAATAAGGCTCTGTCTACCACAAGCTTAGTTCAAAACGTCTACAACCCCAATTCTCTCTATCCATTCTTCAACACAAAGACTCTCCAAAAAGATTACACCAATTCCAGTTGCAAAAATTGTGTAAAGCACGCTGTAATTCAAAATCCAACTACAATACTGTGACTAAAAGCTTGAGAAAGGATTTGATGGAAGCAAAAGTTGCGGTTTCACGAGCGTGGGTGGTATTTGGTGTGTGCCAGGCACTAAGATTGGCGAAGCAATAATTGTTGTGGCAAAGCCAGCAAGTGAATAACCTTGTGCCGCTCTGTAGACCAAAAACGCCAAAAGAGAGGAGAGGAGAAGGCGTCCGCCCGTTCTCCACGAGGACAAGAATAGAATAAAAAATTTGTGGAAAATGGAGGAAATGGTCGAATCGACAGAAATCGCAAGGTCAGCAAGCCCATTCATTGATTCGGACAAAGCTTTGTCAAATTTCTGTCATACAGAACGCCATTCTCTTGTAGTGTAAGCATTTGAGCATAAATAAAGTCCTTTTTGACTCCCAAATCCTCATGAATAGAAGCTCTACATTTTAGGCAAGAACATATAGAGATCAGTTTTGCAAATAGGTAACAATTAGGTGATGTCAACTTGTTGGAAGATGTAGGTATCAAGCTATTTTTCACACAGTATGCAATATGAGTTATGAAAGCCTTTCAATTTCTTTTCATACTTCATAAAACCATCTTTGGACCAATAAAATATCCATCTATAACATAGAACTTAAATCAAATAGATATATGACTATATATATCACTTTGGTGCACAAATCCTCTTATAAAAGCACTTAGGATACAATACCACAATAAAGCAGTTCAAGAAATTAGAAAAATACTATTCTTTCATAATAAATCTAGGTGCTTTATCCTCAAGAATGCAAGAATCTTTGAAGACAAACCAACAAAGCAAATAGTTCCAAAATAATTGCTAATATATTTATGCCAACATCCACAATAATGCACATGTATGCAAACATGCAATGCAAAATTAAATCCAAATCTTCTATGTATACAAAATATTCCATACCAAAATTCACCCCTATTCCATTCATTAATAGACCACAAAGTCCAATTCATAGAATTCGCTTTTTATAATTATTGATTTTCTTATGATTGAATACAATTAAAAAATCACAAATATAAATTGTATATTCAAAATATACGCAATAAAGTCTAGAACTCACAACCCTTTGTTGTTCTGATAATTTGTGCTTGAGGTAGTACACACTCTACAATAATTAATGTATACTTCATGAAACATTTAAATTTCAAAAATTCCTCTATTAAACAAAAACTCTATAATATAAACAATATACCATCAAATACTCTATGAATTTGTTGCTACTGATAAATGTAAACTAGAAATTAACTAATACCATTGCTACTCAAAAACTTCTAAACATGTATTTCAAAAAATTTCATGCATCTACTACCATCAACCCCAAAGTTAAAACAAAATACTAATCTCATTGTTTAATAATACCAAACACAATGCATCTACTAATAAAATTTCATTATTGGTTTATCCATCCCAATAGCTAATATAGAGTCTCATGCCTAATTTGGACAATTTTTCCAAAAGTTATTGGCCTCCAAAGTTTGCAGCCAGTCAACGGAGATTCGTCCTATTCATCCGTGAACAGTAAAATTCTGTCTGATATGAAAACCATGAAAAACACTTGTATTGTCTGGTTGCGTTTTTTTCTGAGACCGCTATAACTTTTGCTATAACTTTTTATTTATAGGTTCAATGCCAAAACCAAAAAAAAAATTCCAAATGTCCTAATTGTAATTGTATCCCTAGTTTTTCAGAAATTAAAAAAATCAATTTATATTTAAAATTCAATTTTGTTAATTTGTCACACTTTGACGTTTAGGGTTTTTTAGTACTATTGAGCGGTTTAGATTAATGATTTTCAGTTGAAATTTCTATGCTATGTTTTCCTAGTAGGTAGACATATTCCTACCAAAGATCATTTAAAAATACATTATTTTATATCATTCACAGTTGTGCAAATAGGCCTCCCTTGCGTGCGCATTTCTAAACATTAGAGATGGTTTTGACTTGATTTTTTTGGTCAAATCTCATCACCAAGAAGTCCTTCCAAATGGCCAATTTTTAATTTTGTTCAAAATCGTTTTTTCTATTTTCTACAAATTAATATGTTGAAAAATATATTTTTTGGGACAATTTTGCAAACTACTCTAGCAAAGAGGAAAATACAATTTTCAACATATTAATTTGCAGAAGTTATAGCGGTCAAAAGAAAAAACGCAACAAGATAGTACAGGTGTTTCTTGCATTCACCCTTAGGGATGTAAATTGTTTGAGTACTAGAGCCTAATATTAAATTCCCAATTGCAATAATTCAAATTTTGTGGCGTGAAATGTACCATATGGAAGAGGGAAATTTAGCAATTAGAAAAGATGGTGCAACAATCAATCCAACATTGACTTTGCCACAATGTAACTACAAACAATTCAAACACTTTCAAACTAGAGTTGAAGACTCTACGAAAATGTAAGCATTCTACTAGAGGAAAAGCGTGTCTTTAGCAACCAGTTAAAGAACAACTAACAAAAGGGTCTTAAACAGTTGTCGTGCTATTTTAGCCCTTGTTATTAGCACCAAATCTTACGTGTACATTGTTGTAGTTGCAAAGTAGTTCTAGAATGAAAAATAGGATTTTATGAATATAACAGAGTTCAAATTCAGAATGCGTGTAAGCTATTCACCATCCAATATTCATCACAGTTGTTGACGTGGACAAGTCTATACTCCATGGAATCCACCATGTCGATCTATAGTCACAAAAAAAATAATTTGACTAGAAAGCAACCACAACTCAATTAGAAAGCGACTGCAATTTGACTAGGAAACAATTGCAATTGCAATTGTATATGATGTTTGTGATTTTTCCAATTGTCTTATCAATTGTCTCATATCAATTTTCAAAAGCATCATTAGATTGAACATATAAGACTTGTAGGTTGTTATGCTTTTATATATTGAATTTCTTTGGTAGAATTCTAAGATTGGTAGATTTAGAGATTCTTGCAATCTATAAATTTCTACAATCTATAGAAATCTAAAAATATCAAGAAAAGTATTTCAAATCTAAGAAATTTTAAAACCTATGAAATTTTAATGTTTCCTAAATAAGTGAAATCTATTAAATATCAATATTTGAACTTTTAAAATCTAAAAAAGAAGCTAGATTTGAAATTTTGCATTCTACAAATCCTTGAAATTAGAATTTCAAAATCTACAAATCTATGTGGCAATAAATGCCACATAGGCAACTACATCAAATGAATATGTCAACAAAGTATCAACGAGGCTATCAAATGAGAAACAACATCATTGTTGTTTTACAACTAGTGCGATTTGTCCTTAGCAATTGCAAGTCCTCAAATAAGTACCAATTGCAAATGTCCCATGCAACTAAGAAAATAGTTGTTCTTTGCAGTAGCAAAACTTTTCTTTTCTTTTAGTATTCACGAAAAAAAGGACCTAAGCACACATTCTAAACAGGGTTATGTGATACTTTCTTATACACAAAGAATTAACAATACAAGGTTAGGATTTAGAACGCAGACTTACATTTTGAAGTTGGAAGGGGGGACCTTGTCACCTAGTTCTATCTTTGTTTGGCCTCTTTGTAGAGGGGAGGAAGATTGTCAATCCTAAACCATTGTCATGCTATGAGTAGAGCAATCGTGAAAGCAATGATAGGCAAAAAAATCCCTAAATGGTGCCACCCCACTCCACCAATCCCAACACAATTCTTTGCTCTCCATTGCAAGTGAAATTTGATTAAGAGAATTCGAACGAAATATTGTAATGCAACTTGCACGTGCAAAAAAGAATTGAAAGTTCATAACACTTTCCCGTAGTTTGTAAAAATGGAAGCCAATAAAGATCATTGCAATGAGCATTTGCACCTTAATAACATGCCTTAGATCCCTACAAAATGTACACCACTTATATATGAGGGAAGTGTTCTTAAAGGGCTGGAAATGGGTGTGTCTACCTTAGATTATAAATATATACAGTGACACAATAGGCTCTACATCACAAATTTTCAAACCTTTTTTTTCTTTTGCAAAAGTTTACAATTTTCTTTTGGACCTTATACACACTTTCACTATTTTTCAATTTTTGCAAATATGGTCAATTTTGCACTGATACATGTTTAATACTGCATTTTTCAAATTCAAGTGGACTTTGTTGGTCTTCCAAATCCATACGACTTAGAGGAATATATTTGCAGTCCTTCATCCACTATTGTGCATATGAAATCTTTTACCTGACCACTCACTTTGCAAGGGTTGAGTCTATAATAGTGCTGCGAGCTTCCTGCAAAGGCCGTTTTGCCTTCCCTATTTTACCCTTGGGGAAAACGCATGAACTTTTCACTTGCAATGTATGATAAAATTTGCAAATTCTGAGTTCATATTTGCAATCAGAGGCCCCAAATTAGCTTAAAAAAGGTGTTAACAATTGAATAAAGACGCCACAAAATAGGGGGTCTTTTTTTTCACATTCACCCGGTCCGCAAGAGGCTCAATACTTGGGCGGTCTCCTAGGGTTGCGCTTGCGAGGAGCCATTCTGGGCGTTACGCGAAGAAGATTCTGTTTGACCCCTCGGAGCGCACATTTCGCCCTCGCTGCGTCTCCTCACTCCGCCCTCGGCATCGCGATCCCCACACCCCCGTCCGGCCATCGCCAAAATTCATCCGCCAGTTCTTCCTCTCTTCGACTGCTGCTCGCTTCCGTCGACGATCGCGGTGAAGTTTTGGGAGGTCGCCTTGAATTTTCGGTGAGGCGAGGGCGGGCGCTTGGTTCGCGCTTTTGTTCGCGATGGCGACCGCTGGGGGGAGGCGCGGGGTGAAGGCGATGAGGGAGATTCTGCTGCCCATGCTGCAGACGTCGCAGAGGAGGACGGTGACTTACATGCCGCGGCCGGGCGACGGCGCTCCCCGGGCCGTGACGCTGTTGCCGGGCGACGGGATCGGACCGTTGGTCACTGGGGCAGCGGTGCAGGTGATGAAAGCGTTGCATGCGCCGGTGTTCTTTGAGGAGTATGAGGTGTCCGGGAAGATGGATAAGGTGCCCGTGGAGGTCATGGACAGCATTCGCCGCAACAAGGTGTGCTTGAAAGGCGGTCTGGCCACGCCCGTCGGCGGAGGGGTGAGTTCCCTCAACGTGCAGTTGCGGAAGGAGCTGGACTTGTTTGCTTCGCTCGTGCATTGCTTCAACCTGCCGGGACTCAAAACGCGCCACGACAATGTTAACATCGTGGTAATTCGAGAGAACACGGAGGGGGAGTACTCGGGTCTTGAGCACGAGGTCGTCCCCGGGGTTGTCGAGAGCCTGAAAGTATCTATCTCATCATTCCTCCTGATTTTTTATTTTTTATTTTGAATTGCAAGAGTTTTTAGTTTCCTTCTTCTTGCACTAGGGGCTGTAGTATCCGCTCGCTCTGTGTATGTGGTGACTACGTATAATTTGCTGCTTTAACCTAGATCTCGAGCATTCACATCTCTCAGGTCGCTCTGGGAGTTGGATCCGTCCACAATTGGCATTGTTTTGGGTTACGGAAATATTTTCAGAGTGCCTATTGAGGGTCCTGGTCATGTCATGAGATGCACGACGATTAGTTGTATGTAGTTTGCTTAGAGTTGCAGAGCAATGCTATTTTCTGAAGATCGATGCTAATATGGACGAGTGCTCTAGAATTAGGGCTTTCTCTTGGGAGTTTCTTTTGTATTTTTTCGTTAGGTGGTCTCATGTGGCCTTTGACCTTTTAGGTTTTTGCGAGAAAAGGCCGCAACTAGGTCTTGGTTTAATTTAACCTCGTGAATACTTTGTTGTCCGTCTCCTTCGTGCTTTACTCGTCATGAAAATGGTCTCAAAGATTTTGCCCAGTCGCACCTGCTGTTCTTTTAGGTTAAAATTACCTTATGTTACCAAACTGGCAGGTGATTACAAAGTTCTGCTCTGAACGCATTGCTAAGTATGCTTTCGAGTACGCGTATCTCAACAACCGCAAGACAGTAACAGCAGTACACAAAGCGAACATCATGAAGCTTGCCGATGGTCTTTTCTTGGAGTCTTGTCGTGAGGTGGCTAAGAATTATCCTGGCATCAAATACAATGAGGTTATCGTGGACAATTGCTGCATGCAGCTGGTGTCGAAGCCCCAACAATTTGATGTGATGGTAACTTTTCGTGATTCATTTTCTGTGATCTGTCGTTTGGATATTACGGCATTGTTTGAAAATATGTTTGACTGTTATAATGTGTCCGCTGGAACTAGCTCGAGCATCTACTTTCGAGTTGTTTACTTCGTTCAAAATCATTGAATTAAACTTGTGTTCACATGTGATGCTGACGTGAATACCTGAGATGTATTGTGGCGTATGTTTGTTTTAGGTAACCCCAAATTTGTATGGAACATTGGTAGCTAATACAGCAGCTGGTATTGCGGGCGGAACTGGTGTTATGCCAGGAGGTAACCTAAGTCCATTTCTTTATATATATGTGTGATTATTGTAGTATAATGATTAAGATATGTGTGTTCTTTTGATTTGAGTGGAGATGGTTTAGTGACGAAGTACAGACTGTTTCGCTCTTTTTGTCAGTTAGAATCCTTGACACTTCAATGATTTCATGAAGCGTGTCCTGTTGAGGTTGCGTTCCTAGGCAGATAAATTTCAGCAGCATTGTCTCTTCTTATGTGTGGTTTGTGTTTGAATTGCGACCTCGGGTCTGATCATCGAAGAAGTTTCTTGGTTTTGAAACTGAGTGGGCGTCGTGTTTTCTCGCAGGCAACGTGGGTGCCGATCATGCAATCTTTGAGCAGGGAGCTTCTGCCGGTAATGTCGGGAACGAAAGACTCGTTGCTGGTCGCACTGCCAATCCCACAGCATTGCTGTTGTCATCGGCCATGATGTTGCGGCATTTACAGTTCCCATCTTTCGCAGACAGGCTGGAACAAGCTGTGATGAGCGTGGTAGCAGAGGGAACATTCCGCACCAAGGATCTTGGAGGCACGAGTAGTACCCAAGACGTAGTTGATGCTGTCATTGATAAGCTAAATTAACTGCCTGCCATTTACTTTGCCAATATCTTGGGGCTATTGGTTGATAGCCATTCGATGCAGTCTCTGATCGTGGAGAATGTTTATCCGCACAACTTCGCCATTCAATCTGGGCAACTGTCTTACGACAATTGTTGCGTCTCTGACGAAAGGTGGAAACCATACACTTTGCTGATTATGGTCAGAAGAGGCAGGTAATAGGTTCAGGATTACGTGAATAAGAATTGAGGTGGCCAGCGGCAAAGCATAATAAAAGGCCATGTCAAAAGTGGGAGCTCGGGGCTCCAAGGGGAGGCCTGCACCAACGTTGCTACTATCATCAATGACAATATCAGCATTGTGGGTCACTGAGAGCCGCATTTCGTCTTTTCTGTTCGAGGTCTGATCGTCTTCATCATAATCTTGGCCCTATTGCTCTACATGTCCTTTTTCAGAGTATAGGGAGGCTGCTCGAAGGTTCTCGTCTTTTCTTTGCGTGTTGGATAAGTCGAGAGTCGAGACTGTCATGAATGATTAGTGTTAGCGGCTATCAGAAGTATTCTTATAATGGGGATGTAGGTGTGAGCGCTGACGGACCTATTACTTTGATTTCTCTGAGGGCGTTTCTGGAGGAGAACATTCTGGTATGACCCTCTATAACCCCTTAAGCACCTAGGGCTTGGCTTTCTCTGTTTTCTCAAATGCCGAAAAGCATTCGTGGATTATGTGAACATTAATAAGAAGTGGGCAGAGTTTATCTTGCATATTTGAGTTTGTTGGGACCATTTGACAGCTTCATATCAGTGACTCTTTCAGTTTCTTAATCCTGAAAGGATGATACCTATCACCAAGGTACTTTCTCAAAAATGGTCTGATTTTTGGATCAATAGCCCCCATAACCACCAATTTCAAGCCTCAACTGTCATCACCCCTTTTGATGCCATTTTGCAACCAGATATGAACGAAAATTTTTAGATTTATTTTTCAGAGATGAAATCACATATCTATAGGTTGTGAAAGTTTCAAAAAAATTGGAGAAATTTGAAATTACTATGAATTTTTCAAGAAAAAAGTGAAGAAAATTCATATCAAATACAAAAACACTGGAAAAATCTGAAATTTTCAGCATAGATGTATATTATAGTGCAGAACATCATGGTATAAATTGAAGTTACCATGTCACTTTAAATTTAGAAAATTAACAAACCATAGTTATAGGTTTAAAATTCATATTGCTATAAAATATTGAAATTTATGAATTTTTCAAAATATCCAATTGGAGTAGACATTGTACTTGATTAGTTGCATTTCATTAGTTGGACTCAAATTCAAAAAACATGATTTTTATGGCTAGAGTATACTACAAAGGTGATCAGTGGATTGAGCATCTTCTTCATTAGAAAAATCAACAAGACCATAATGAGGGACTTTGCAATACTATTCATTGAAAATTTACTCAATACCTTCTCAGTAAATAAATTGGATGAAAAAACATTTTTTCCCATCATATTGTGCCAAATGAAGCCATCCATCGGACACTTGGTATCCATAGTAGCACTATAGGGATAGGTGCATTCTTCACTTCTACAATGATTTGGAAAATCATCCATTGGCTCTTTTTTGGGCCACATTAGCCTTACAAGGTTATCTTTGAAATGACAAGATCTATCTCCAAGGTATTTATCTAAAATGATCTGATTTATAGACCTAAAGTGCATTCTATATCTCTATAGTAGTCTTGAAAGTCATCCATCAAACATTTTTTGGTTGTTGTGCTATTATAGGATTAACCTTTAGAAGGATGTCATGGATATTAAGTTCTTGATGGATGACTTCATTTAAGACTGTAGGAAGGAAAAAATATTTTTTCATTAAATATTTTTTTGAAACTTGCTTGAGTACATTTTTAGTGAATAGTATTGCAAACTCTTTCATTATGGTATCATTGACTTTTCTAAAGAATGAGATGCTATTATCCGTTGTGATCACCTTTGTAGTGTTTTTTGGCCATTTTTTGCTATTTACTCTTGATGTGAATTTTATTCATATAAATGATATTTTTTGAATTTGAGTTTAGCTAATGAAATGAAGCTAGCTTATCAAGTGTAGTTTCTACTCCAAATAGAATTTTTTTAAATTCATAAAAATCAATATTTTATAGTAATATGAATTGGAGTCTATAATTATGGTTTGTTGATTTCCTAATTTTAGAGTGACTTAATAACTTTGGTTCATACCATGGTGTTATACACTATAAGATACATCTATGGTGAAAATTTCAGATTTTTTGAGTATATTATACATTTGATATAAATTTTTTTCATTTTTTTCTCTTAAATTCAAAGTAATTTCCAATTTCTTTTTACAAAAGATTTGAAACTTTTACAACTTGTAGTAGATATAGGATTTCCTCTTTGAAAAATAAATATAAATTTTTTCATCCATATTTAGTTGCAAAATGGCAGTAAAAAAAATAATCGACATTGAGACTTTAAATCAACGGTCACAAATAGACCATCCTTCTAGAGTTAATATTACTAGGAACTTCAGTATACATTCTTTCGACTAGTTTTGTGCAATTCTAGTATTAATCTACTATACCGAGGTTGTCATGGTGAGAGACTAGACATAATTTTATCTATAAATTTTAGGCACTATGGGATTATGTGGTGGTCAAAATTGCATAACATTTGTCAAATTTGCATAACATTTTAGTTGCGTAATTCAAGAATATATGTATTAAAAAACCATTTTTGGCTCCTCTAGGATCTAAAGGGTTGTAACATTATGGAGGACTCAAAAGTATTCAATGTTCAAATTATTTTTAGAGTTGTTGTAGAAAGGAAGATTGTAAATTTGCATCTTGATAGAAATAATGGATCCATTGTTTTAGGATTAATATTTATGACTTTTGAGTTGTTTTCTACTAACTTTCTTTTAAGATTAGTCACTTACCTTTCAAAGCCAACTTCAACTTTGATAAAAGAATCAACAAATTTGAGAAGAACTAATGGTGGCAATGTCAAATTTTTTATTTAGAGGCACATTAGAATACTTTTGCAAATCAGTTCCAATTTTAGGATATGGTATAGATGTAGAAATTGACCTAATATAGTTGTATAGATTTATCTTTATATAATGAAATTTGAAATTTTGAATTTGATGATCATTTGACTAATTTAGAGTTGGTCATAGTAAAACAACTTCAATAGACAATGACTCTTTGGCTTTATACAATAATTACTATAATTTCAATTGCAACTAATGAAAAGAGAAAGTATTGAAATGATCGAAGCTTGTAGTATACACACATCTTTTCTTGACCTCTAGGTTTCATCAAAGACAAACTTACTTCACAAAAGACAAACTTGCTTCAACATCAAGACTTTCTATACATTTTTGGAAAAAATACTTGGATCAAAAAAATTGACTTCAATATTATCCTTCAAGTTCCATACAAGACTTCATATCTAGAATGTCTTTATAGATGAATGGAGATGATAATCCCAAGACAATATATAACACCCTAGAATACATGGTCGTTTGTTATCTATTGAAGGTCACTATTGGTCACTCTCATCCATAAAGTGTCATCATTGGTCCCTTTGCATTTGCCTAGCCTAATCCCAAGTACATTTGGACATTGGCTAAAGCTGATTCTTAGACGTTTTCATTGTTTAGCCAAGTGGTTGGATTGTTGTCATTGGACCAAGGCCAAAAATAAATGGCCAACCACTCTTGAAAAATGTAGAGGCCATAGCTAGGGCGTAACACACATAGACCAAGGTCTAGCCAAAGCTAACCCCCATTTGGTCTTGAAGAATTCAAACCCTTAGAAAAAAACACATAAATTTTTTTTTATCCCGACGGTGATAAAATTTGGAAATTTTAAGTCCATATATCAAATTAGACACAACAAATTAGTCTATTATAATCACAAAATTCAAATTTAACCGCTCTACTATAAGGGGAAAATTTTTACATTTATATTCCTATTGAATGATTTGAAATTTTGGACATTTTCAAAATTCATTGTTTACTGATACAACTCTAAAGGAATCTAGGATCTCCCTTTGATATGTCCTACTAGTGCGTGTTATATTAATTTATCAAAGTCATTTGATTTTTTTTTGGTGATGACACCAATTCCCCTATCCCTCCCCCCCCCCCCCCCCCTTTTTACTAATAGGACAAATCAGTGTGCCTACCAAACCTACAAATTTTTTTTATAATTTAATAATAGGAAAGCATGCTCAAACCCTTATTCAGATGACTTTAGGTACAATTGTCTTAAACTGTAAGCATTCACCCCATAGTGAAACCCTATGTGATAAAAAAATGATCATCTTACCTGCCTATCGTTGGCCAGGGAGGATTGACCCCCTTATTGCCCCATATTTTACCCTTGGAAAAAACACTAAAATTTTTTATTTGCCACTTATGATAAATTTTGCAAATTCTGAATTTGTATTTACAATCAAAGCCCCCCAATTGTGTAGGTGAGGTGAAGAAATACAAAATTTACACGAGGGGGCAATATTTTCTAGTTTAGGTGAGGTGAAGAAATACAAAATTTATGGGGCACAAAATTGGGGGCAATTTTACATTTACCCTTGGCTGGGGCAATAAGGGCCCTATCTGGAGCCTATCTTGTCGGCATTTGGCTGTGGAATTGCCCTTGCCGGCTCCGTTCAACGAGTTCCATCCCTGAAGCGGCTCCGCGCGGCTCTGGGCGGCTCCCGGCGGCTCTGCACCTCCATGAGCGTGGGACTTCTCCTGTCGCTGAACGACTTCCTTCGGTTTAGGATCTTAGGGTTTGTCCAGGAGTGCCTGGGCTGATCTCCATTTGATATTTTGGTTTGTTGCAGACGCGATTGGAAATTTGAGCTCCTCGTTGTAGAAATGAAGAGGGGCCGTGATTTTGAGTCACCGGCAAATCCTGCCTCGAAACGACTCTCTCGTATGTCCTGTCCTGCGAACCTTCGGTGGTGTTGCATCATCTTCTACTAGTCTTTTTGTGCTTTCATTTATTACTGCTTGGTTGATCAAACATTCGTTTGATTGCAGGTGATGGCAGCTCGGACGGACTGACGAAAGAATTGGTGCGGCAAGTTGCGGATCATTACAGTGCTCGGACGAACCAGACTCGGGAGCAGAGGGAGGCGAGTCCCATAATCCACTTGAAGAAACTCAACAATTGGGTACGACCTCTCTTCCTATTTGAGGTTTCTATTGCAAAGATTTCATCAATGGAGAGCATGCTGTATTGTAATGGGGATACTTCACTCTGGTTGTTGACAACGTGTTCATCTCTGTTACTGGGCAGATTAAGAGTGTCCTAATCCAAATCTACACAGCACGGGGTGACGCAGTCATTGATGTTGCCTGTGGAAAGGTACGTAGCTTCTGACGACATCTTGCAAATCTCTTTCAGCCTTGTTACAATCTTTGGGGGATCTGGTTTGTAGTTAGCATAGTAATGGTTATATGCAACTTTGCATTTTGATATGTATTGTTTGAATTGAGAAGATGTATTGTTGTGATGCAGGGGGGAGATCTGATCAAATGGGACAAGGCTTCAATTGGTTATTACGTTGGCATTGACATCGCCGAAGGCTCGGTACTCTTCTTTCCATGTACATGATACAGTAATGCCGATGTGGGTGAATCCACGATTTCTACTTGGAGTGAATTTGCATGAGGAGTAATATGATGGAGAATAACTTTGACAGTGCCCCTTACAAAAGCCTCTACATTAGTTCCCTCAAGCTGTATGTGTGTTGCTCATGGCAGATAGAAGATGCGAGAAAGAGATACAATGGCGAAACTGACCATGCACGTGGTCGCAGAGATTTCTGCTTTCCAGCTAAACTAATTTGCGCAGATTGCTTTGAGGTATTCTATTCTGGCCACTGTCATTCGACTGTTTACATTTTGAGCTAATAGCTAGTCATGTGTTATCTTGTAAGTTTATTTTCACTTCCTACATCATGGTCAGCTATCCATGAATTCCTAACTGGTTTTTGCGGAAGTGCTTGGCCATTTCTGGCTTTCTGTTGTATGCAAGGTAGCTGAGACGTAAACTCGACTGTCATGTACTCGGTTCTATTCATTTATTGAGGCTGGATTGGTTTTCTGACTATAGGTGGACCTTGAGTCGGTTCTGAAGGATGACGGTCTCTTTAATGTCTGCAGCGTGCAGGTACAATTTCATATGATTGTTAATTTGACGGGTGCGCTTAGCATGCATACAATTGGAAATTGCATTAATTTTCCGCCTGGATGCTACTTGTTTCAGACGAACTGAATTTTATTTTTTAATCTTGTATTCAGTGTTTTCACGAAATATTGAAGAGATCCTGTTCTAGTTCATGGTCCGTGAGGGGACTGTACTTGTATTTTTTTCCTCTTAAACTGAATTATTAATTTATCAAGGTTTTAAGGGGTTTGATCCTTTTCAATCAGTTTGCAATGCATTATTCTTGGGATACGGAGGAACGGGCACGAAGGGCTTTGCGAAATGTTTCAGCTGCGCTGCAGCCCGGAGGATGCTTTATAGGCACCATGCCAGATGCAAATGTCCTTGTTCGCAAACTTCGTGATGGTTGGTTTTTGACCTTTGAAATTCTTGGCTTCTGTTGGGGCTTCATGTTTTTGTATAACTGTTGATGGCGGAGCTGTTCATGTGGGTGCTTTTCACTGTAGTATAAATGACTCCAAGTGATCGATAATTTAGTCGTAGTAGTTTAACTTAACATTGACACAATAGTGGAATTTTGATAGACGCTGTTCCATCAGGACGTTGAGGCTGGTTACCAAGTGGGTGGGGCATATTCCTCTGGTTGACAAGCTGGTGTATGAAACAGCTCCAGGTCTTGAATTTGGAAACAAGGTATATCGGGTTCGCTTTGACGAGAGCTTCAATGAAAAGGTGTGCTGCATTACGAAACCTTGATTTGCAGCCACGTCGGCAATTTCTTTATAATTTGTGTCCTGTAAACTTTGCATAGTATATAATTATCGGTCGGTTTTTCTCGCAGCAATTCCCAGCATCAGGACCTTATGGAATACAGTACGAGTTTCATTTGGAGGTATGGTTTAGCCCCCCTATTACATGCATTAGTCTGAAGCGGTCTTATGAGTGACTGGTTGCAAAACATGTGTACAGTAAATGTAATTGTAAAAATATTCAATGCTGATAATTTCACGTTATACATCTTTAAAGATGTTGACTTGCAATAAGGGTTTTAACATACGGGAGCATTGTGACAGCGAGCTTGGTAGTGTATTTGCCAATTAATCTTAGACAGGAGACTGAATCATTCAGTTAATTTATTCGGAGAATCCTCGGATGATTATAGATGCTTTGGATACTGAATGCAGGATGCTGTGGATTGTCCTGAATGGCTTGTTCCATTTCAGTGCTTCAAAAACTTAGCTCTAGAGGTAGACCTTCATCACTTTCTTATGCGTCTGTGAATTTATCACGTAGCATTTAAGAGTGAAGTTTGTTTTGTTTTCCTGAATGTTCTTTAAATTTGTATTGAATTAAAAAATCTGGGTTGGGTATGTCACTGATTGCGTGACCATATATAATTAATGATGGCGTCTGGCATGAATCGATTGCTGTGGACAATTGGTTGGTGCAGTATGGGCTGGACCTTGTGTATAAGAACAATTTTCACCAATTCGTAAAAGATTACTGTCAACAAAAGGACTTTGCGGACCTGATGCGGAAACTTGGAGCGCTTGGAGATCCTGGTAGTCACCTTGATGAATTATGTTCCCACCTTCTGTTGCAAACATATATGCACTTCCAAAACAATAGTCGCACAAATCACAAGCTGATTTGTGCTCTATATTCTCTATTTCTAAATATCTTTTGGAATTTTGCAGCTGCTGGCGATGCCATAACAGACGATGAGTGGGATGCTGCGTACATATATCTGGTCTTCGTATTTAGGAAGGTAGAGTATTCTTGTGATTTTCAATGTTGGTACTCCAGGGGGGAGTGTCTGCTTGCTTGCTGCCGTGATGTGCGAGGTACTCAATGAGGAGAATTGATGCATCTAGATACATCCCTCTATTAGTTATCTTTTCTACGTTTTTTACTATAATCCGAGGAAGTGTATGTATCCCTTTCGAGAGTCTGGAGAGGGATGAGGCATTTCCTTTGGCTACTACCCAGGAGGTTGTATTAGCGAAATTAAAACCTGGCATGAAAGAAACACTGGTGTAGAAGTATTGACGTGGAGGTCATCTGTTGGCTTTGGTGTGACAGAGTGGAACAAAACCAACCAAGCCCCGATCTTCGCGTGGAAGTTACAAACCCATAGCTCCTGATGACGTGCTCCTTTTCCAGTAGTGATTTGAGCTTGAGCATTCTTTCTCTCCTTGTTTGTGCCATCATCAAAATGTGCAGCTTATCCTTCTAGGTAATTCTCCACTCGCAATTGCTCTTTAGCGTCTATTATTTTGCACGACTTTCGTTGAACTGTCATAACGGCAAGCGTGTAATTCGTCAGTTGTCCTTACAATTGTTAACCTCCTGTTGCTTCTTCATCTTTGCCAATATGACTTTTTTGTCAATGCTTTCAATAATCTGTTTCTGGACTGAAGTTCTTGATACGAGTGCCCAATATTGAATAGGCACTCTGTTGGCATTTATATTGCAGACCCTATGACGAAGCTATGCTGCCAACAGCTGAGTATTTTGAAACTCCTTGGACGTTTGTTCAAAAAAGGAAAAAAAAGAACTCCTTGGATGTTTCAATAGGTGGACAGATGGTTAGCATGAGAGCCATGATTGATGTTCTGATCAGTATCAGACGTGTCTTCCTATCCAAGAGATTGTACCTTATTGATTTGAGTAGGTCCTTTGGAAAGCGCAGGACTTTAACAAGACTGCAGATCATCTTTTGAAGGAAACTCCTTTTCAAATGTTTCCCAGCAAATGTAATGTGTCCCATATAAATTCATGACTTCAGAATTTTAACTGAAAACTATTTGCCTTTAATAGCAATCTGGAGAACTGATGGCACTGGTGGAATTCACAATCCCTGATTAGTTTTGGGTTCAGGTTTCAAAGAGAAAACGAGATTAAAAAAAGGTCGCCGCTGCCGGGGATCGAACCCGGGTCACCCGCGTGACAGGCGGGAATACTTACCACTATACTACAACGACTGAATACTGATGAAGAGGTGAGGAAGTTTTCTTTATTTATACCAATCCAGATTCGTCCATAATTTTGACCGAATGAAGGTTCAGGGATCAATGATGAATGAGGGATTCATGCTAATATTGATGCGCTGGTGCATGAAGTGCACGTAATCTGTGACTCAGAGTAGAACTGAAGGGCCATTTACATGAATGATAGGACTGCACCACATACAAGGAGAATTGACCGAAAATAGAAAGAAAATGCAAGTCAAGATTTACGCAAATTTTTACTTAAACTTATTTCAGACATTGTGTAAGCAAGCCTTGCGAGTGTGGCAGCGCTAACTTATTCAGGCATCATGTAAACAAGTCTCGAGTGTGGTAGCGCGCTTCATCACATTGGCAGTCCAGCAGAGGTGTAGCTGGGCTTGCCTCATTCGTGATTCACCATGGACAACTGACGTGGCGAGTTTTTCGGATGAGATTAACATATGTGTACTATGAACCTGATGAGTTGGCACAGTCCAGGTGGTACATCACCTGGAGAAGGAGTTGAGGTGCGGTTTTCCCTGTGGGTGAGTGCAAGCATGACACCACCACGGGACGTCTGCTAGACAGACGAATGCTTCATCATATCAAAAGGTCAGTGCACCAAGAATGGACATATGAATTGAATGTTATGTGTACATTTCAGGTGGAGATTCTGGGTGCACATTCCTTACATGACTTACATTCCTTACATTCCTCACATTCCTTACACTACTGCAGGAGTGCGTTTAGGGGTCGGGAAGAAGCTAGTTGCGGCCGGCCAGGCGTTTCACCCGAGGAGGATGTGCAGATCAAGAGGAGCAGAAGGATGTTTTTTTCGTATCCAATATTTTGAAATCTGTGATCTAACTGACTGACTAGCGAGGCTCAGACTACGAGTTCCTTCTTACAGAAATAAACATGCAGCTCCGATTCATGTACGTGCTTGCTGCAAACTGGCTCCTGGGTGGACGAGCTCCATGTGCATGCCCTGATTCGAAGATTCATCGATCGTCTAAGCTTGTCATTCAGCAGGCGGGTGAGAATTGCACTCCCTTCAATTCATCACGAGTATCCCCTGCCTTTTTTTTTTTTTTTAATGCTAGTCTCCAATAGCATGAACGAGAGAATCTTTAGTACTGTACATTCAATCACAGGGTTCAGTTTCTGAACTCCTCCGTGAGCTATGATCAGATATTGATCAGACAGTGATTGACACTTGTCTGGATTCCTGTGTTGACATCCTCATGTACGTGAGAATGTGAGTCAGTGTGTTCCGGCATAGCCGATGGAGCTATTTGCTATACATTTTAGGTTAGCTGGACACAGTCGACTACTTTACATTATCCTCCCCGTGGAATGGCTAACTGTTTGCTTTTTTCTTTATTTTGGAATTGAAAATGAAGAGTTTTTCACGGCAAGACTGTTCTCTTGCAAGTGGCAATTACTGTAGCTGACCCAGCTTTTTCTTCACATCCAATAACAGTGTGCTTGGTCACTGCTGGTATTTCTCTAATTTGAAGCCGGCATCCTAAGACATCGCTGAACTTGTAGAATCCTGCTTGTTATGTTGGAATTTTATAATGAGGGTCTGGATGTTAACCCTGGAAGGACCAACGCCTATAACCATGAAATCTGTCTCAATTTTTTTTTCCTTTGTTCCTTTATTTTGCAACTAATTTTGAGTGAGGATTATGTTATTTTATTTTCTAGAGATGAAATCACATGTCGTCTATAAGTCACAAAAAAAATCTGATTTTCTTCCACACATGTATATTATAGTGAAGAACAATATAGTGTAAACAAAATTTATGTGTACAACTATAAATAGAAAATCAATAGACTATGGTAATAGGACCAATGTTCAATACACAATAAAATGTTCAATTTTGGGAATTTTTTGGAAATTGCAAATTGGAATATAAACTAGACTCAATAAGCTTTATTTCTACAGTTGGCTCAATTTCCAAAAGGATCATTTATATGTCTCAATTTAGATCAAGAGCAAGGAGGTCGGAATTGCCAAAATACACTAGATGTACTTTTCCTACGATCCATGGCACACTTCCTCATTTTTATTACATTCTTGGACACCCCTACAAAGCCCTTCTTGCGTGTATTATGACAAGGAAAATCTTCTTTACCAACCCCCCAAAATGGGTGAAAATATGTCATTTTACATCTTCCACTAAGCTTTTTTGTCATCCAAAAATCACAATTGGGCTCCTTTAATTGACACTAGTGTGACCCTGTGTCGTTGGCCCAATTTTCATCTACTCCCGGTTCCACTCCTGGTTCTACTTCCGATTCTACTCCCAGTTCTACTCCCGGTTCCACTCCCAGTACCAAGAACGCCACCAAAATCAAAGTAAAAGTAATTTTCTAATTTTTTAATCAATAAATACTTTGAAATTCAATAACTTTTGCACCACCGCTCCAAACGCCACAAAACCAAGCCGGTGCACCCCTCCTCGGCGAGAGCTTTCCGACGGTACCAATCACGCGGCCAGGGGACGCACGGTCAGGAAGTTGTCCACGCTACAAACAAAAACAAAACAAAACAAAACAAAACAAACAAACAAACAAACAAACAAACAAACAAACAAACAAACAAACAAACAAACAAACAAACAAACAAACAAACAAACAAACAAACAAACAAACAAACAAACAAACAAACAAACAAACAAAACAAAACAAAACAAAACAAAACAAAACAAAACAAAACAAAACAAAACAAAACAAAACAAAACAAAACAAAACAAAACAAAACAAAACAAAACAAAACAAAACAAAACAAAACAAAACAAAACAAAACAAAACAAAACAAAACAAAACAAAACAAAACAAAACAAAACAAAACAAAACAAAACAAAACAAAACAAAACAAAACAAAACAAAACAAAACAAAACAAAACAAAACAAAACAAAACAAAACAAAACAAAACAAAACAAAACAAAACAAAACAAAACAAAACAAAACAAAACAAAACAAAACAAAACAAAACAAAACAAAACAAAACAAAACAAAACAAACAGCCTCATTTAAGGTATTGATTCTAAGATTAGAGGATAATTCTTGTATTATTTTGATACTCTTAAAAGGAATGGCTATTAGCTTGGGCCCATCTGCTAGGCTTTGTGGCAAAGATCTTCTTACATATTAACCTTGAAATGTCAAGTTGACAATTTGTGTTCATGTTAGATACTAATCTAGTGCAAGGTGAATCGGTTCTAATTTGATTTTTTTAGTGGAAATGTAGTCACATTTACATCAAGTTGACAATTAATTAGTGTAATATATTGTATCATGTAACTTGCCATAGTATGTGTAGAATTATTATCCTAAATGAGAGTTAGAGTGAGTTATTTCAATAGGATAAATAACACTATAAGTACAATAGCACTAAATTTCATTATTAATACAGTCTTATACTAAAAAGTATTGGTAATTACAACACTACTCTAAAATCTTATCATATGTTAGAGCATCCACACCTTTATACACCAGAGCTAGTCAAGTTAGCTTTTGGCATACCTAGGGTGGAAATGATGCTCCACTCTTGCCTAGAGTTCCAAAAAACTTAGCTAACCGCTCTAAAAAACGAATTTGATATCGATTTTGAAGTATTGCTCATTTCTTATTTTCTTTGCCATGCCTACAATTTGTGCATTCATTCTAAATTCCATAATTCATTAACCCTCTAAGGACAGGCTAGTCTCCGCCGAAATCATCTTTTTTTATACAATGTGCATCATCTATTTAAAAAAAATCAAAAGCACTCATTTGAGGACAAGCTATTGTAGGTCTCCCCTTTTTACACAAAACTCCAAGGATGAACAATTGTCCTACATGCAAAGATTCTTTGTCATTCATCAGACACTTAGTGTCCGCGGCAATGTTACAAGGTTAAACAAAACCAATGAATATGAATAGGATGTGGTGGACCTTCACTACTCAAATAGTACATGAACAATGCACGAATAGTGCCTTAGCGTGTTGGTCATGGAAGTAAAGGGTGGGGCATGGGCAAGTGGAATTGACAAAACAAATGATTGGAGCCCAGTAAGTGACATTTGGCAAGTCAAATTTGGTCCTTTAAGTATGGGCCCTCCAAATGACCTTCCAAAAAGATTGGCGTTTGAAGCATGCATGAGAATCTATGTAGTGCAGCTCAAAACCGCGACACCTCATTCCACAAAAAGGAGACAAACGTATGTAGGAGGACTTGATTCTATAGTGAAAGAGAATCAACAAGCAATCGTGACAATATTTCACTTGTGTTTTTTCTTGGATGGACTCTCTAGTGAAAGGGAGCCTACATAGAACGGCAATCATCAAAACTCAGCGGGCCTCTACGAGTGGCACACCCAATACCGAGGAGCACGGGTTTCATTTCTTGGCCAAACCTGTCATACTTTCAAACTGGTGCTCCAGGCCGTCATCTGAAGGACTTCAGGTTGGATGCTCTGAGGGTGTGGATTCTCTTAGTATTCGACAGCAATACGCAACGCCCTATCCTTGAAATGGTGTCGCTAGAAAAGCATTTCCTATCTGTATCCTATTTCAATATTCTTGATGACATACTACAATTTAACTAACCTCATAGAGTCCACTAACCTTCAGTTCTAATCAATACTAATTCAAATCCTTGTGCATGTGCCAGACAGGCGAGAATCTTGAAGGACCCAGGTCGCAGGAGAAGTCGACATTGGTTCCTCAACTCCGGTTTCACGAAATTGTCCTCACTCGGTGACGCACATTGCAGCTGGATCATGCTGGTTTCGAGGTTTGCTAGCACCTGACTATAGCGCTGGAGGAGCCACTGTAGATAGAAGAGAATAGCTACAGTACTGTAAGTTAAGTTGAATTGGACTCTAGCACTCTTGCAGTGAGGCCGGATTAGTTGCTAAGAATACTTTGAAGAAGTCAAGGTTTCAAAGCATAAGCATAGCTGGCTGGCCCCCTGTTCTCGCTCTGGAAGTTCGGCACTGTCTCTGCTATTCCAGACAAGCTCTGCCACAGTCTGGGGAAGATTGGAATCTCAGAGAGATGACCACATAGCTAGCTCTAGATTCTCCAAAAGAACAGTTGAAACGGGGGCGCCAGACTTCTACAGTAGAGTCGGGACTCGGGACTGCTTGCACTTGCCGCGGTCCCTGACTCCCTGCTAGAGAAGAGTGCAAGTGGATTGAAGCGAGAGAGAGAGAGAGAGCGAGCGAGCGAGAAGTCCCAATTCTGCAGTGATTTCTACTATTTGATGTAAGGTAAGGTGGGTACACCCCAAAAACGCCACTTCTTGCTTCTGTGCCTAGCTACTATTATACTGATCAAATTTTAATTGATTTCGTTGTTGTCACTTGAAAAAAGGTTCCAACGCACTAAAGAACATGGCATTTGGATACCATATGCAAAAATTATGAAGGAACAAAGTTTGATTCTAAAGCAGGTTCTTTTTTCCACATGTGCATACTTGATTTTAGAGAGTGTATACAAAGTAAAGACGGCGGTTGAGGGTCAGTGTCGCATTTGGAGGTGCCTACTTGACTATCCACTATCCTGTGAAAAGAGGCAACCCCCTGAGGTTCCCTCGTCCCCCAATTGGGAAATCCTCACCGTCAAATCAAATTAAAAAACAAACTGAACCCCTTCGTACCATCAATCATAATGCTGAAAATAAAATGGATATCATTGATCCAACCTGTTGATTTGAAATACGGATAAGAAATACATATATGCTATGAATATTGAAGATAGATATAGCAATATCCCATATCAATGCATATCCGATATGAATTTGAAGTTACAAATAGGAAGGATTAGGGTTAGGGTTGGAGAAGGGAGAGGGGGGTGAAAGTAGGAATTCAAAAAAACATTTAAATTGGGTTTAATTGGGTTTGAAGGACCAATAACCTCTACCTCACTATGCATTCTAAATATAGGTGTATGCAACTAATCCCATTCCAAGCACATATTTGAATAAGCCTATTGCAAATTTGAAAATTCTTGTGATGTATACATATCTTGTAAAATGTACTTCACGAAAAGAATTGTACTTGCATGGGCTTATCCAAAGTTGTCTAATGGGGTCCATTATCTTTTTTATATTTATTTATATATATACACTTGGTTGACACTATGCTAATTTGTCCGATTATACAAATAATAATATTTAGCATTACCTACACTAATTGATTTTGAAATGCTACAAGTCTTAACTTTTGATGAATATTTTTACCAACTATATTTGTAGAGATCTTCCTCTGCAAATAGTATTGACATTTTGATACAAACATTCATCAATAGTAAAATTTTAGAGCTTTTTAAATCAATTTGTCTATATAAAGTTGAATACCATAATTAATATAGTGGAGGGGGAATAAATGTCACCTAGAAAATTAGTGTCACCAAAAAAGAAAATCATGGAAATTGGTACAATACAAGAATACTATTCATTTTGCACTAATTCAAAATAGTGTGAATTTGATAAATTAGTATCACATGCACTACTAGAACAAATCAGTATAGATCTTTTGTAGTTTCACAAGAATAGGAGGATGAAATTGAGAAAATTTTATATATGGCTTTTTTTCTGTTCACTTTTCTTTCAAATGACATAAAACCCTAATGATCCTTGCAAGTTCAAATAGTTTTTTTGAATTTCGGCACCAAAAATGAAGTATTGGATTTGAATATTTTTGTTCATTCTTCTTTTAAATTAGGAAAGTAATCAAACTTCCAAAGAATCCACTTTTTATGAAGATCCAAAAATTAAAGAAAAGATTAAAGCATTTTTTTGTTTTGAGCCCCAAATCAGGTAAAGGAGCACAACATCATTTCCCTTTGCAAATTTGCATACTTCTTCCTAACTTGAGACATTACTCAAATCCAAAGTCATTAAATCTTCCTTGAAAAGGAAATTTGCGTTATGGGGCTCAAAAATCCAACAAAGCTACACTATCAAAAGTTCAAACAATCTTGAAAAAAAAGATTTTGCTCCCCTTTGTAGGCTTTGTTTACCACATATATTGCCATCAAACCCCAAGTTTTGTATATATAAACCTCATACTAGTCAAAAATAGAATTTTCCAATTACATGGTAGAAAAAAGGAATATATTTTGATTTTTAGTCTTTTTTTAAAAAGTGCCTCAATTTTTGGCATGCTTATTATTTAGGGATTAACATCTAAACGATGGTTCCCATAGAGTACAAATGAAAGTTTGTGCAAGCTTCTATGATCTCAATTTCTGGGTGTGATTTTTAAAATTTTTTTTGTAAGATAGAAAAACAAAACAATTTCTTAGGAATATAGATTTTATTTCAACCAATGCTTGGGGTAGTAGTTATGTCACCCTAAACTCAAAGTACTTGAGTTGCCCAGCCATAACAAAAACTCCTCAATTAGAAATGGAAGTTTCATATTATTTACTGCCATAGGTTACATTTTTTGTTGATATAAAAAGATTTGAATCATTCTACTTAGATTAAAGATGAGAAGTTATGGAGCATCTTGTTTTTCACGCAATCAAATCATCTTTTTAAAAACATTAATATATTGGATCTTTTTCTAACTTAATGTTCACAATTTTCTTTAGATCCAAAGAGTTTAGTTCACTTGCTAGATTATTTGATTATTTTCCCAGTCTCTAATTTAAATTTTTCATTATAATAAATTAAATTTCAAAATGCAACACCCTAAATTAAGAGGATTCACAGTCTTATAATCTCATATAGCAAGGTGCCAAAAAGTGTTATTCTCACTTCAAACTCTAAAATTTTGCAATCTTAGTGGTCAAAGTTTATCAAATTTCTTCTATACTTTCTTATACTAATCTAGTACAAGATCCTATTACTAGATTTACAAAAGATTTTGTTAATTTTTATCTTAAATAAATTGTATGAGATTATTAGGTACCACCCGATAATTAAATTGGAAATTTTGAATTCATATTTAAACTCAAAGATCTTGTGAACGCTAAAAGCTGAAGATAATAACAAGAAACAATCCTCATACAAAAGTAGATCTTTTCTATTTATCAGCAAAGCATAAATTTGGAGTTGAGCCCACTCTTACAATAAATGATAGAATGAAGTTTAGAAGTGAGGTAGCTAATGTAGGAAAGGAACATGTTTGACAAAAAATAATTCCAAATAATTCAATAAAAAGAAATTGAAAATTATTGGACATAGTGCATGAAATGTGAAAAGTTAATGTCAAACAATGCCAACGATACTAGAATATTGAAAATTATGGCCTACATGTTGTTTCAAATAAAAAAGAACAAAAAAAAGTTGTCAAAGTCATACAGAATAGTAGGAATAAGGCCACATGATCTTAATCAAGTCATTACTACAAAGAACCGCTTCATCTCTTCTCCATTTCTTGGAAATGCGATTAAAAATTATTTTAATTACACTAAAGGTTAATGAATTGTTGACAATTATAAAGTAATGCAAAAAATGATGGTTCATAGATGATATTCAATGCCAAATGTCCTACATTGTAGCTCTACTCAAATTTTATTTATTTACTTTTAAACAAAAATAATTGAATTCAGTAGTTTTTAGCCAAACCACCATTTCAAACTTTAATTAATTAAATAGTTGATATATGTCAAACCCGTTCCTTTCCTACGGTACTCTTTATAACATGTCATCACAATCATAGAACATATTAGGCGGGTTATTTACTTGTTCATACGTGTTCACTTGTTAGATTGAGGGAAAAAAAAGTTTGTTTATGATGTTCTGAATTTCAAGACCTTTCTAAAAGGAGGCTAAAATATAAAGAGACCAACTTTTTAATAGCTAAGATAAGTAGCTAAGGTAAGTACCAATCCAAATTTATGAAGGTGTCCTTTCTTCTTCAAAAGTCCACGTTTAATATTAAAAGATCCATCATTTCTTTGACAATTTGAGAGAACTAGATTAGATATGGAATAAATATTATTTTTGCAAAAATACAAGGACATAATTTACAATTAGACTAGCTCTTACGAGAGCATGACTAGTATTTAGCCGAAAATATTTTCTACAATTATAATGATGGATTCCCAAAGAAAGCTACAAGAAAAATGCAAAGACATATATATGTGCTCATCTATTAGACCTAAATAAAAAGAAAACTTATCTGACAATTCTTTAAAATCCAAAATCCTTCCAAGAAAATACTTAACCCTATCGTGATCATCAACCATAAAATCAAAATGAATACGGTAGTTGCATTCCTTATTTCTACAAGAACCTTGAAACTCATTCATCAAATACTTTAGTTCTTAGAAGCTCAGATTTCCATAAAGCCAATTTTGAATAGAAATTTTTGAAATTTTGACACAAGGTGTGTACACTAGCTATCTTTGTAAAGAAAATAATAATAATTTGACCGGTTACCTTGGTGTAAAGTTGCTACAAAATTGGGGCAATTTAAGCATCTTACAAGCATTTTTTGGTAAATTCACCATTGACTTTTAATATGTGACATATATTTAACCAATATGATATGGCATGAATTTTTTCAAAAAAATAATTTTAGTATAAAAATTAAGTCCAAGAGGAGTTTTTATGTGAATAGAGAGAAACCATATTTGAACAGTACTAGCTTTGCCTTAATAGCAAACTAAAAGCAACCCAAAAATTCAAGTCCATTATTAACCCCTGAAGACCCAAGGCATTTTCTGGCTCCGAAATTATTGAAAATTGCCATTTTTGCTGCAATCACTCAAGAAACAAACCAAAAAAAAAATCTTAGAATCCAACGTAGGATCTTGTACTTTACTTGTCTTGTATTTTGTGGTAAAAATTTCATGAAATTTGGTCGTATGGATTGGAAGATATTAGCATTTGAAGTTGGGAAAAGAAGTTTTTTTGAACTTGTGACCTGCAATTTCAGATGACTTTGATGGCCATTTGTGGATTTCTTTTGCACAATACACCATAAAGTTAAAAATTTTGGTGTTGAACATTTGAGTTGAGAGTCAGGGAAAAAAATTTCAAAATGTCAAAACTTGATTTCTACGTATTAAAAAATAAGTAAGTAGAAGTAGGTCTAAAATTGAACAAAACACTAAATCATTAATAGCTCTTAGGTGGAATTAAAACACCATAATCCCAACAGCGGGATTGTTCTTGCAAAAAAAATTAACCTTTTCAAAAAAAAGAATTGAAAAAAATTGAAAATTGCATTAAAAAATGAACTCTATAAGGGTCTTTTTTGAAGATGCTTAGATTGCCCCCAAAACAAGATTGTCTATAACTTTCTCATTCTGAGTCCAAATAGAATGAATCAAAGCTTCAAATGTAGACAAAAATATGATCTTTGAGGAAAAGAATTGAAAAAAAAAATTCAATTTTTTAAATTAATTTTTTGCTTGGAGAATTGCTTTTTTGACTTCGGGTAGCATAACTTTTGCTCCCGAGCACCGATTGAAAAAAATTATATTTTTAGAAAGCTAATGTGATTTCCTATCTTTAAAAAAAGTTTCAAAAAATCTGGTCAAAATTTCAGGTCACACGAGCCTGCCCGAAATCCGAAGTATCCCACAAGGGACTTTGGTAGTTTAAGAATCAAATGCACTTCTAGGCATGAGCATTGTGGGATTGGCCCCATAGTCATTGATGTGATTATTATTGAATAGAGTATCGTACGTTCAGCTCATTTTTTACACTTGGATGTTAAAATAATTTTGCTTTGGCATTTGGTCAGTTCAAGCAGCTTGCTCAAACATTAGAAGAGATTTGAGGGCATTGGAGGGCCGTTTCAGGCCCGTATCCTAAGCTAGCCAGATCTGTGAACAGTTGGTACGGGTTGTCAGAAAAAAAAATAAAAAAATAAAAAAAATTCTCTCCCAAATATCATTTTAGGCCAAATTTTTTTTTTTTTTTTTTTTCAAAAATGACGTGGCACTCTCTCGACCACATCAGCCAGCAGCTTTCCTGCGTGGGAACGTTGCGGGAACACAAGATAACTTGCGGGCTCTTGGAAGCCTCAAATCTCTTCTAATTTTCTTGACTTTTGGCACATGGCTCTTCCTAATTTTTTAACACTCCTCATTCCAATATTGTTTTTTTTCTATTCATGTATAAATGTGTGTGTTTTCTAAATTTTCTCAATAGTAGTTTTTGGATATTCAAAATTGGCAACAATGAAAATTTCTCAGATTTTCAGAAATAGTTGTACAATTTTTCATATTTTAGGACATGCTCCAATTTTCCCCTAATTATTAACAAAACTGATTGACTTGAGGTACTGTAGAAAGGTCCCAATCCATTTGATAGTAAATTGTGGGGGTAACTTACTTTCCGCCTACCATGCAGCTCCTTCCAAGTTTCATGCCAATTGGCTTAAGGCGGCAACAAAGGTCAGGGGGGATTGACCCCTCTATTGCCTCAAGTTTTACCCTTGCAGAAAACACTGAAATTTCTTTATATGCCACATTTGATGAAATTTGCAATTTCTGAATTCATATTTGCAATCAGAGGCCCCGAATTAGTGAAGGGACGTGAAGAAATACAAAATTTGAGCGGCACAAAATAGGGGGCAGTTTTTACATTTACCATTCTGATGGGGGCAATAGAGGGGTCAGTCCTCCCTGGCCAGCAACAACTCTTAAGTTAAGTTCAATTCTCATGCACATGCACATGCATGCAGATTGAGTGATCCTTATCACCAGTGTGGGCCGGGCTTGGATTTAATGTTGGGTTGAAAACTGGAGCCATGCAGGGATCAACTTCCATCAATGACTAACTTTTTTTTTATTTTTTATTTTTTATTTTTTATTTTTATTTTTATGCCTAACAAATGAAAGAACCATTGCATAATCCCTAAAGGCTCAAAAGTCCCCTCGAGGGACACTTGGGATTTCGGGCAGGCTCGTGTGACCTGGAATTATGGCTTGATTTTTTGAAACTTTTTCGGAAGATAGGAAACCACATTAGCTTTCTAAAAATATTTTTTTTTTTTCAATGGATGCCCGGGAGCAAAAGTTATGCCACCCGAAGTCAAAAAAGCAATTCGCCAGGCAAAAAAAAAACTTTAAAAAGTTGAATTTTATTTTTTTTCAATTCTTTTTCCTCAAAGATCATGTTTTTGTCTACATTTGAAGCTTTGATTCATTCTATTTAGACTCAAAATGAGAAGTTATAGACAATCTTGTTTTTCGGACAATCTAGAATCTTCTGCAAAAAACAACTTATAGAATTCATTTTTGAATGCAATTTTCAAACTTTTTCAAATTTTTTTCTTAAAAGTTTAAGTTTGTTTGCATGAACAATCCCACCGTTGGATTTATGGTGTTTTAATTCCACCTAAGAGCTATTAAAGATTTAGTGTTTCATCCAATTTTGGACCTACTTCTACTTAACAGTTTTTTTATATGTGAAAATCAAGTTTTGACATTCTGAAATTTTTGTCTTCAACTCTCAACTCAAATGTTCAATATAAAAAATTTTAACTTTATGGTGTGTAGTGCAAAAAATTTTACAAATGGCCGTCAAAGTCATCTGAAATTACAAGCCACAGTTCAAAAAAAAAAAAATTTCAACTTCAAATGCTGATATCTTCCAATCCATACGGTCAAACTTCATGAAATTTTTATTATATAATCTAAGACAAGTGAAGTACAAGATCCTATGGTTAGATTCTAAAAAAAAGTTTTTTTTGGTTTCTTGAGTGATTGCAGCAGAAATGGCAATTTTCAGTGGTTTCAGAGCCAAAGAATGCCTTAGGCCTTTAGGGGTTAAAAAAAAATACAAGACAACCAAATCAAAGATTGGACAATGAATAGAAATGAGCATAGACAAAAGAGAACCATAAACAAACTACAAAAATAGTGAGGAGCCTTCTTCCAAACAACATGGTCTCCCATCCTATGAGCAATAAACGGAGAATGAAGTCAAATACTATCAAAACTCCGCCAAATAGATTCATCATGTTGGAACCTTTGACAAGCTGCCAGTTAAGCTTCCATTTGTGCCGCTCGACTAGAATCTAGCAAAGCATTCCAGAGAGCTTTTTGAATGAAGTCTAAAGGCCACCTAGGTTGATTGAAAACCTTACTATTTTTAAAGACCCAAATGATCCACAAAGAGGACTCGCAAAGGAGGGACCAAATAGTCTTGAGATCATGAAGTCGTTTGATGAATGCCGATCCCAAAACACATTGTGTGAAGTTGATCAACGTCTAACTTCAATAAACTCGTTACCTCGATAAGCTGAAAACTACAATTTTATCCCCTTCTAAATCCCCAAAGATGGAAAACTGTTATTGTGTTAACTTATTATAAATGTCACTAAATCAATCCCCAAACATATACAGTGGAAACATCTAAAATAAGCAAAATAAACAATATATAGTTGGATGCACTTTTTTCTAAAAATAATATCTTTGTAGTATTAGCAACTGAAAAGCATGAATTTTAAAATAAATAATTAGATTTTTCAAATATGGCATGTAATTTCTATGAATTTTTGAAGTGGCAGCTTCCTAGACCACTGAAATTGTCACATAAGTGGACCTAAAATTGAAATCTAAAAAAATCGTAAACTAATTGCAGTTAAGAAAGGGGATAGTTCATGACACTTTTCAAAAATGCTTTAATGGAAGACTAGGGACACTTCAAAGAAAATCTATGGTGCATAAATGGATACATGGATGCTTTTGGGTGTTTCTACTTTTATTAGAGTCTTCTCCACAATTGACTATTTGAAAAAAATGATCGTAAAGTGATATTTCGAATAATATTTTGGAATTCATATACAAATAAAATTTGTAGATTTTGAGTTGTAGATTCCATGGCCGTTTGGTTAGATTCTCCAATGCTATCACCAATAATTTTTTTATAAATTTTAAGAGGAAAATTTCAAAATTCTTTCAAAATTCAATTACATTAAAATATTATCATTTTTTGAGTACTATTGTTGGAATGGATTTGAAATGAGATTTTCTTCACATTGTGATTTTTTGAAATTTTTGTACTCTTTACATCTATGACCTCATTTTTGCAAATCTAGTTTTGAACTAGAGTCAATGCAACTTTTGGCTTGGTCAACCACTTAACATACTTCCACATTTATAATTTTAAAAAAATATATGTACTCTAATAACAAAACCCAACCATTAAATACAACATGTACTCTAGTAACCAAATCCAACCATCAGATACAACATCTTGATAAAATATCTCCACAAATTAGGATGACTTTCATCCAAGCAATAATAAGAATGAAATTTGAGTTTCAATGGTTGTTAGTCGTCCAAAAATCAGATGTCGGAGCACTTCAAGGTTAATAATTTTCTAAACCATATTTTGTAAATACAACTCGCTATATATTAGAATAGCCAAAAAGTTGATAAATCAAAATATATAGTATTATGAATAGTCCAAATGTTGATAAGTGGAATATATTTCATTTGTTAATAGCCAAAAAAATTAAACATATAGTTTTTGTTATATGTTATAATGTTGTATGTGTTAGAAATCTTCTACACCCTACTTCATCAATCACAGAAGATCATTTTATATTGCAATGAATGTCTATAATACACATCTCTGAGAAATCTTTGGTTTTACAGATATTTTATCCAACATAAAGTTTTTTTGGACCACATATTAGATTTCATTAGAGAAAATCAGCCCTCAAGAGGGCTGCTCCACAGCACTCCGAAGGACCCTGAAATTTGGTTTAATGGGGCTGGAAATTATTTTTTTCACTATTTTCGTGCAGCAAATTTTGCAGTGACAATGGTGCAGGAAGTCAATTTTGCGAATAAAAATTTAATTTAAGAAAATAAATAATCTTCTTAAAAAAAAATTAAGTTTTCAAATTTTCAAAAAAATTTCAAAAAAGAAGAAGCAGTACAAAAGCTGACTGTTTCAGCAAGCAATTAGCCAAGCTGACTGCTCAACTGGGCCATTTTTGAGATTGATAGGCCAAGCTTGAAATAGCTTGGCCTGTCAATCTGGAGCAGCCATCCGGAGAGCTGCTTTTTTCTCTAATGGTACCTTGGTGTTTTTACTTTCTAAAGGATCCTTAAGAGACAGTTGGAGGTTTGAGCAGAGGATCTTATGACCTCAATTTTTGGCATGATTTTGGGATTTTTTTTTTGAAGATAGCAAACTAATTAGCTTTTAGGAACATGATTTTTTAATTTCAATCAACACCCAAGAACAAAATTTGTACTACAATAAGTTCAAAATGTAGTTTGTTGGGCTACATTCAAAAAAATTGTTTCTTAGAGGAAATGTGTTTTTCTACATGGAAGGATTTGATGCATTCCATTTGGACGAGTAATGAGAAAATTATAAAATCTTGTTTTCTTGAAAAAATAATTTATAGGATTCATTTTTGAACTCAATTTTCACAATTTTTCAACAAAAAAAGTTCCACATCGTTTAGTTTGCTTACTAAAACAATCTCACCTTTTAGATTAGTGTGCTTCAATTCCATCTTAGAACTGTTAAAAACTTAGTTATTTTCTTTGGTCTCCTATCTACTATTTAGCAATTTTTTTAGAATGAAAATGAAATGTTGCTTTTAAATAAAATTCCAAAACTTTCAATTCAATTCCTCAACATATTTTTTTAATTCAAAATCTATATTGCAAAAAATTTAAACTAAAACATTTCAAAATAAAAAAATCAGGTTGTGCAGAATGCAAGGTACAATCAACTACCAATTCCATTGCAATGGAAATACAATTTTGTAGCACTACCCAATGATGTACATTGTGCAGTGAAGGATTGCAAGGAAATTTTAACTAAATTTTAGCTTCATTGCCTTTAACGCCTACAGGACCAAGGCCACTATCTGTCAAAAACCACTCAAAACTACCACTTCTGATGTGTTGACATAAAGAAACCAAAAAAATATATTTATTTGAAATCTAACAGTAGGATCTTGTACTTACCTTATTTAAAATCATGTGGTAAAAATATCATCAAATTTGACCCGTATGGATTGGAGGATATTAGCATTCAAAGTTGGACAAAAAGTTTTTCTTCAAGAAGACGCTTGGATTGCCTATAGCGTAAGATTTCTCAAGAATCAAAACCCAAGGAATCCCCTAGTGTTGGTTCTTTGTATGGGGAAAAGTCAAATAGTCTATTGTTTTGTATCTAAAGTCACTTTTACGTAGAATGTTCACTCCATTTCTGTAATTAAATAATAAAATCCCATCTAAATAATTTATTATAGGATATAGGTATATTTTTTTGTCTTAACTTATACTAGTATCCGTCCATTACCCATAGATGCAAACTCACGACATGTTGTCTCAGTCCTATACTAGAGTTCTAATGTCAAATAATCTGGGTATGTCAAATAGTCATGGCTCTTGTTCTATCGACTTAATCAAGCCCACAATATATAGATATAATTGCATACATACATACATTGGCCATCTCTTTAATTACCATAAGAATTTTAGTTTATGTCAATTGGTCCAGTCACTATTTAATTAGCCTAATTGCTACTTATGCAGGGATGCAAGTATCACAATCAGTTGTCAATTTGTCTCTATATGCAAAGTATGCAAGAGTTTAATTAATCCTTCCTTTAATTACGTTCCATTCAAATAGTCACACTAGCTTTCTTTCTCCACGCTCCACAGCAAGTCAATTAGACCAAGTCCCACAGTTTCACATTTACAATATAAACAATCTCACCACTTAGTCACACGAGCTACAATGCTAATCACATGCTAATGCTACCTAACTTCATTCAAATGGTCAATTTGTCTTACTAATCTAAACAATAACTATTCTAAACGGCTTCTACTAACAGTCAATTTGTCTCATACATCACATGAATCACATTGACAATTAGACACAACTACCAAGATCTTATTCATAATCTAAGATTCTATCTACTATCCTCACAGGCTAATGGTCTGCATCATTTGCTTCCAACCAAAGTTGATTAGTCTCACAACCAAGGTTAACCTCAATTACAAACTGAGTTTATAATTCTAAACATCATCACAACCAATTGGACTACAACGACAATTACATACAGCGCAGACAATTAGACAGTTTTTTGATAACCTACAATTGGTGCTTTGTCAATTAACCCAGTTTTAGAATAGCAAGGTCCGGGTAATTTAGACAAACATTATCCTTTGTACTTCTTGGACTAATAGACCAAGAAAACACAGAGGAACTCATCACAACAGATTAACAACATGACTTAATCTTATAACCCTTAATCAAACACTATATATTTCGGCGATTAGACTCAAGATCTTACATCAAGAACTTAACCAAGCCCTGGTTACTTAAATACCATCACAATTATAGTGTATCCGACTTCTACAATATATTTCTCACTCTTAACTGAGACAAGGAGCTTTTACGACTAAATCAGTATAGTCTAATTGACATATCTGTGCAATAACCAAACATGCATACACTGTAACATTGACTATTAGACCAAATATTTAAAATAAGCATCACCAATCACTGGCTAATTGACTCAACACAAGTTTTAACCAATTACTGGTTAACTTAAATAATTAATATTCTCCTTTCAGACTCACTTATGAAACCAAACTTCCACGTATGTAAGAACAACCGTTTTGGCTATTAGACAATAAGCAAAACAATTAGAACTCACAAATAACTGATGGTTATGTGATTAAAGTTTTCTTACTGTCAATTTGTCTGCAGGCTTCACACCAACACAGCGTTCTCCTTCTTGAGCTCGCACTCCTCTCGCACAGTCTAGTTGTCTTCCAGCAGCATCCTTCAGCTTTCCGCAATTGTCAACCGCTTGGTCTTGCGCAGGTACGTAAATCAACAGACCACTCACTAGTCTCTCTTCAATTTAATATAACTGACTAATTGACTTAACAGAGACTCTCACTTCACAGATCAACTGCTTCTCTCCATCTTCGACTAATAGACTTAAAATAAAACAGAAGCTATTGCCAATCGCTGGCTAATCGACTTACTCAAAATTATCAGCCACTCCTTGGAAAATCACTTCCAATTTAATTATGAACTTCAAACTTCACAAAAATAGAACAACGCAATTTAACAAATACACAGTTCACAATCACGAGCCAAACACAAAAGAAGAATAACGAAACCAATCCCTGGTTACTTCCAAACAAGACGAAGCCAATCATTGGCAACACAAACTCATACGCAAACAATGTAGACGAACAGACGATTGTATTGAAGAAATACACGAGTACAAAATAGGCGTGCAATCACTGCAAAACGCAGAGAGAGAGAAAGTCAAACGAGTCACCCCATTTCTGGGCTCTTTCTTTCAGTTCAAAGTCAAGACAGTACTATTTCATTCTCAAGAGTGGTAAAAACACTAAGAAACACAAAAAACGACCAAGTCTGTGCACTTTTTCGTATGAGAAATCACTTACTTTCAAGTCACAGACCTATCAAAACGATCAGCACTTAGCTTATCTTGTGTTTACAGAACAAGTTGAATAAGTCTGGGAGGGAGGGCGGGATCACAACTGACCATGCACTTCTCATAAATAAAAAAGTTTAACTAGGCATAGGTGTCAACACAAAGTGGACACCAGTATAGCAATCATAGCGTCTTTCTTAAAAAAAAAAAAATTTTAACCCGATCTTGACCCCAACGGTATCAAAATCCATAAAGATTCTTGAACCCTATTATATTATTCCAGAATAATAAGGAATGTATCACTGGACGATTGTAAAAGTTCATGCATGGGGAAGAAAACAGACAGCCGTAAGCTTGGAGTAGAGCTCCAATCTTAGGAAATCACGCCTCACTTGTGCCCATGCCCACCAAACAAACAAGACGTATGTTAGCAAACGTACACGAGGTGTCTTCAGCGTGATAACAGTTGTTATCCAAATCAAAGATAAAACTAGGCAACCAAACTTTAAAGCTGTATTGAACATTGTATCAAAAGCAAACAAAGTTATTAAAGCATCATTACAACAAACCGACTCTCAACCAAATTTCAAGCTACAATTAATGGCACCTGAGTTGCCATTTCAGTATCCATGGTACAAAGAGCAGTGGTGTTGAGTCAGTGTATCTTAACGTAGCTATTCTGTGCTGTCAAAGCAGAAGAGCTGTAACACAAGTAGGAGGGACGTCACAAGCTCAAGTCATCGTAAGGCAGCCTGAAGGCAGCAAAGCATCCGCATATCTCGCCACATTATCTTGCATGGATCAGGCTTATCCTCTGATGCATATCCGTTTGGGCATGCAAACACGCCATGGTATGAACTTGGGCTGGGAGTTTTGAAACACCTCTAAAGATGTAGGGTGTTAGGGTTGGGTTGATACCTCGTCCCTTAAATTTTTTTTGACCTGGTGTAATCTTGTTATCCGGTTTATGTTTGCAAACTGGTTTATTGTTGTTACCTGGTCAACTTCTCACACTGGTTCATCTTTGCTGTTATATAGCAATGTTTGCTAGATCTTTGTATTCCCTAAAGGCAGCGCTAGAAACATCTCAACTCTAGCACGCATGTACGTGAAATCTATTACTCAATCAAACGTCGATCAAATGGGTGTAAGTTGTGAGTCAACTCTCACATGCAAACAGTTAATTATTTGCTATGTTTTATTTGAGAGAGAGAGAACAAGTCGATTAGTCCTTATACTTCTTGGCTGTAACCAATTGGAGGTTAAATTGCCAGTTTATTTGTCTTAACTGCTTTGGTTCCTAACTTTCTTAACCGGCTAACTAATAGTCCTTTCTACATTCACATGGCTATTTGTCTCATTTCAAACTATACTTCAACTTCTAGCTAATTCAACTAGACCATTTGTCATTTACTTCCAAAAAGCTTCAAAATTTTCCAAAAAGTTTATCCACATTGCCTGAAAAACAAGATTATCCATAACTTTCTCATCCCTAGTCCAAATAGAATGAATCAAAGCTTTACATGTAGACAAAAACATAATGTTTTAGGAAAAAAAAAATTGAAAATTTATTTTGACTTTTATTGATTTTTTTGTGCTGCCCACCGACCTCCATTTTTGGCTTATTGTGCCATAACTTTTGCTCTCAAGCACCAATAGAAATTTAAAACTACATACCCACAAAGCTCTCACAAAACTCCACAACCTCAAAAAAATTCAAAAAAATTCACTACAAATTGAGGCAATAGGAACCTACCCAGGCCCAAATTGACCCCCGACGGGGCAAATGGTCCTTTAGGGGGTAAATTGCAATAAAATTTATGAGAAGAACTTTTTTTGCATTCTATTTTTTGAAGGTGAATCTTAACATGACATTTATTAATCATGCCAAATTTCAAAACATGCAAGTCTCCATATTTATGTGAAGAAGGATTTGAATTTTGTGAGGTGATTGGCAAGTGTATTCTACTCAAATATTCTACCAAGATTATTTGAATCGTTTTTTAACTAGGCTTTTCTCAAAATATTAAAAAACTAACCATTACTAAACTATTGAAGTGACTGAACACTTTCTCAAGATGCTATTATCATCTTTTGTTTTATGTATTTTTTTGATACAAATGGAAATTTTAAATTTGTTGTTGCAAAAATGTCCTGGACAATTTTTTTAGCTGCATACTGACCCTTTAGGTCCCAAGGAACCCAAAAGTGATCTCGAAAGTGTTTGTAATTAAATGTTTCAAATTTGTAAAGAATTTGAGGTTTATTTCAAGTGAAGGTCACTAATTTCTTATATACACAAGAGGAGTGAGATCTTATGTCACATAGAAGTTGGATCTTAAAATTAGATTGCATTTGGAGGCTACATTAATTTGTCCTATTAGAGTATGCTACAAAATGAAATTATATATGTACAACTTTTGACAAGGAAGGAATACTTTTCCATTCCTTTTTTCCTAAAGGATAAGGTCTATTTTTCATTTAAAAAACATTCAAAACTGTCATTTCTCTTGCAAAGAGTAAAACGTCTTGAATTTTTTTATTTTTTTATTTGGCATATCTATCAAAAAATCTTGCACTAGAATGGTATATGAATGTATGAAAGAAATTGTAGAAAAATTGACCTGGTAGATTGGAAGATATTTGCATTTAAAGTGAAGAAAACCAATTTCTCCATTCATTGCATGACTAGATTAAAAGACTTTGAATCTTCTACTCTTAAATTTTTTGCACTACACATTTTGCTTTTCTAATTTTTATGTTGAAAGATTGAGCTAAGTCTAGGGAAAAAATGTAATTAAAAAGAATTCAATTTCATTCTTTAAGAAATTATTAAGTACAATTATATTTGAGATTGAAGGAAAAACTCAATTGTTAATAGTTCTAAGATGAAATTGAAACTTGATGGAGAACAATTGAGTTAATTGAGTCAATTGTTCTAAGATGAAATCGAAACATACTAGTGCCATCAATGGCATTGTTCTAGCAAGTAAACTAAACCATGTGTAACTTTTTGTTTTGAAAAATTGTACAAATTGAACTTAAAAACAAATCCAATACGGGATTTTTTCTCAAGAAGATTCTATGATTGCCTACAAAATAAGATGCTCATTGAATTTCACATCACTAATCCAAATGGTAGGAATCAAAGTTTTCCATTTATACAAAATACAATAAGAAAACTTAAATTTTTTTTTCAATTTTTTGTAGGTTTTATTCTACTCACCAAGCTGAAAAAGAATTTATTTTTGTTAAGTGCACTTACATTATAATATAAAAGCATGACCATGTTGTCTTTTTGACTCATTTTATATATGCTAGAATTTTATTTAAGCCCTTAATCCCTAACTGCTTGAGCTACCAAAATTTCAGGCTCAATTAGGTACGGGCAGTTAAATTCCTTTGACCGGTTAAAATATTTTCACGGGCAGTATTGAAGGTTAGCTATTGGAAACTTTTATTTTTCACTAAAAAAGGTAAATATTTAATTCTTGAGAGGTCCTCAAAAGCATATATGTCTCATTGAGGAAGAATAAAGCTTACAAATTTTATTTGGTTTCTCGGCTTTAAGCAAAGCTTGCCAATTTTACTTGAATTGAGATCTAAAAAGTTATACTTATTCATTTGCTTTGAAAATGGTCCCAATGGAAAGATTAAATTGTTTTCATGGTTTTCACTATTGAAAAATTTAAACATGCAAGTGTTGATTTGGAGTTATTTGCGATTTCTACTTACAAAAAAAATTGCATTTCAACAATTGCAAGGTGGATTGTGTAATGACTTTGATAGCTTTTCATGTGAAATTAAGTTTTTTGAAAGTGTATTTTAGTGTGCTAATATAATTTGTAGTTGTTCATGTCACCTCCAATCTCCAAAAATATTTATATGCAAATTTCTCAAACATTGTGGGGAAGGGCAGCATATTAAAAATAGAAAACATACATTTCTCTTGTTATAATCTCACAACTCCCATGCAATTTTGCACTCAAAATTGGTATACATACTAATAAGCTAGCTCTTTAAACATCTGTAAGGTTAGATTTTGAGAAAAAAACAATTTGCATCATCGGGGATAACTATAAGTCCATGCTCTTTTTTCATAGGAAGAACACACTTGGAAAGGTCTAGGCACTTAGGGGTTAAGGACCAAACCTTCAAATTTTGAACAATTGATGAACACAAATACATTCCAAACACACAAAAATATTTTTTTCATCCATCTTTTCTTTTGAAGATCATTCTTATTTTGGCTCTTTCACATTTGTATCAAATAATATATTTATAGACTTTGAAGACTTTGCTTTGCAAATATTCTATAATTCAAAGAATGTAGATAGCTTTAACCTCAAAAAGTAACTTTTTTGGTTCAAAAAATGAACCTTAAAAAACGACTTGAATAAAAAAATAATGTAAAAAACTTCAAAAATTACTATAATTAGAACTTCACATTTTGGACTTAAGGAATTTTTTTTTGTGAAAGTCACAAATCTTCAATCTCCTATCAATTTTAGAAGGAATTTTCAAATTTTGGCTTCAAATTTTATTGAAAAATATTAACTAGTGTAGAATACAAAATAATAAAATCAAATTATCCCATACTAATTTCTCGGCATTTGACACTATTTAAGCAATTAGTGTTATTGTACAGGAATGTACTACTTGTAAATTAGGTGTTGTTGTAATTGGGACTCATGAACCTCCAAATGGAAATATCTGTAGAAATTTTTGTTGACTTTGATGGCTTATAAAGTAGTTTTCTTGGAGTAAGGCAACCTAATTGTTAAGGCAATTTAATTCACTACTTGAATAGTTGATTTAATCATATTGATATGATTTATAGATCATATTCTACAACTATTGTTTGAGAATCATTATAAAATTATTATTCTATGTTACATCTTACGATTCATTTTTTACAATTTTGAAATCTAGACTATCCCTAAGTTAAGATGAGGGGTCAAGATAAGAGACCTTATTTGTGTCATATTAGTACATAGTGACTACAAAAATTATTGAGTCAAGCGTTACCAATTTACAATGGTTTCCATTCAGACATATTTGTTACAATAATGCAATGAAGATTCTTCATTTTGACATTAGATAAAAGTACTTCATATTACCATCAAATTTGGCACAAGTGCTCTTTCACATGTCTTATTTAAAAAAATCAAAACATGATTTAATCGCATAGTTTTTAGGTAAATTACTATTGCAAAATTTTCAAATAAAGAAAATTTCGAATATATAATATTGTATAATCCAACAATGGTCACCTTCCCATGGTGGGAAGGTATTACGTCTTCCAAGATGCCTAGGAGGGACTTACCAATGTAATTCTAGAATTGGGGTAGCCATCAATAAGACAATTTTATTCCTTGTAGGGGTTCTTTTTTCAAGGATGCAAAATAGATCCCTACCTCATTTGTAAACAATATTATGTATAACAAACCTAATTTTCCCATTTCATTCAATGCAATGGTCTTTCATTTGCAGTACATTCCTTACAATTCACCATAAATGACTTAACCCCTAAGGACCGGTTGTCCCCTCGGGGGACAATTTGGGTCCCGGCAGGTTCCTATTCTCTCATTTTTTAGAGATATTTTTTGGTATTTTTTGAGGTTTTATATTTTTGCAAGATCTTTGTAAATATATAATTTTTATTTTAATTGATGCCCGGGAGCAAAAGTTATGGCACAATAAGCAAAAATGGAATTTGGCAGGCAGCCTCAAAAAAATCACAAAAAGTCAAAATAATTTTTTTTCAATTTTTTGACACAAAGACTATATTTTTGTCTACATGTGAAGCTTTATTTCATTCAATTTGGACTAATTATGAGAAAGTTATAGACAATCTTAGTATTTCGGGCAATCTAAGCATCTTCTTGAAAAAATAACTTATAGAATTTATTTTTTAATGCAATTTTTAGAATTTTTCAAAAAAAATTGTTGGATAGGGTTAGATTTTCTTGCTAGAACAATCTCACCATTGGGATGATTGTGATTCAATTCCATCTAAAATCTATTAACAATTTAGTTTTTTCTTCAATCTTGAACCCACTTCTACTTAACAATTTTTTAACAGGTGAAAATTAAGCGATTTTTTTCCTAAATTTTTAGGTAGATTCCCAATTGAACAACTTAACATAAATAAGTAGAAAATTAAGATCAACAGTGCAAAAAATTTGAACTAAAAAGATTCAAAGCCAAAAAAATAGTCAAACAAGGTGGAAAAAAACTTGTTTTCTTCACTTTAAATGCATACATCTTACAATCTACGTGGTCAAAGTTTCTGAAATTTCTTCCACATTTTCATATACTAGTCAAGTACAAGATCTTATGGTTGGATATGCAAAAGAAAACAATTTTTTAAACTCTTTTCTCTTTGTAATAGAAATTATAGTTTTGAGTGTTTTTTGGTAGGAAAATCACCTTGGTCCTTTAGGGGTTAATTTGATTGTAGACAAGATTTTGGGCTCGGGGAGGGCACTTGGTTCTACTACTACAAACCACATGCGAACAAGAGGTTTCTAATAAACTATATTTTCAACCTAAAATTTTGAGGATTGTTTGGTAATGACTATAGGTTTCTATTGCCAAAATTTCCAACTCAAATGAAATATGGAATGATTTCTAGAAGAGGTTGAAAATGAACCTAAAATGGCATATTTTTTAACTCAAATATTTATGGAGAACACATTTAGATGACCGTTGCATCAATATTCAACTCAAAATGAGCTTTCAATAAAGAGTTATTTTTAGGAATTTTTTGTTCATTTTTTAGACAATTTTTTAGGATATAATAAAAGGGTGTGAAAGTTATTTTTCAGTTCTACAGTGTATCTATTTACTTCAAAAATTGGTAACTAATTATCATTAGCAAATAAAAATATCAATAATTCAAAACATAAACTTTCAAATTAGGAAAATATATTCATATTTTTTTTGTTTTCATTTATTTAAATTTTAGGATATAATATAGGGGGTTCAAAGTTTTGGTCGCACGTAGTTTGGATTAGATACACTAAGTGCCCCCCCCCCCCCCCCCCCCCCCTCCATGATTTTGGGGTGGCTGAGGAGCCATCAGTATGACAATTTTATTCCTTGTAGGGGTCCCAGGCCCTCCTTTTAAAGGATGCAAAGTGGACTCCTACCCCATTGATAAACAATGTTACATACATCACACCTAATTTTTCCCATTTCATTTCACATGATGGTTTATTTGTTTTTGGTATATTCCTTACAATTCACTAGAAATGACTTGAGGATAGATCACAGACGAGATATGGAGGTGGCTAAGGAGCCATCAATATATATGACAGTTTTATTCCTTGTAGGGGTTCCAGGCTAGTCTTTTCAAGGATGCAAAATAGACCCCTACCTCATTGCTAAACAATATTACATACATCGCACTTAGTTTTTATTTCACATAATGGTTTATTTGTTGTTAGGTATATTCTTTACAATTCACCAGAAATGACTTGGATTGATTGTAGACAAGATTTGGAAGTGGTTGAGGATTCATCAATATGACAGTTTTGTCCCCTAGGGCTTTTCAAGGATGCAAAATAGACCTCTATTCATTGCTAAACAATGTCATATACATCAAGTCACATCTACTTTTTTCCCATTTTATTTCCCATAATGGTTTATTTGTTTTTGGTACATTCCTTACAATTCACACCAAAAATGATCGTAGACGAGATTGATGCAACTTGTCCGTCCGTCCGTCCGGTCCGTCTCACTTGTATCACATGAATTTGGTTTCCTCCTTTCACCGTGCTAATGTCATGTCCGTCCGTCATTTCCCTTGTAAGTTTGTATGGACAAAGTGCATCCAGTCATCATCATCATCATCGACAAGCAGACCATCAGACCACAAAACACTCAATTGATTTCTGGTTTTCCTTTGGCCCGGACAAGTAGGCAAAGAGATGGTGATGACTAGACATATCAATGATGGTGACACACCACCTGCCTGTCCCAAATCCGAGGACTGCATGCAAACCATATTTTGTTTTTTGTTTTTTTGTCACAGCTGCTGGCTGATCTCACTCTCTCGAGATTTGGCCAGCGGGGTGAGGGGAGAATTGACCCCTTATTGCCCCAGTCAAGGGTAAATGTAACTGAAGTGTCCCTTATTTTGTGCATTGAAAATTTTGTATTTCTTCACCTCTCATAGCTAATTTAGGGCCTCGGATTGCAACCATGAATTCAGAATTTGCAAATTTCATCATGGATGGCAAATTAAATATTCCAATGTTTTGTATAGGGGTAAAAATTCAGGCAACAAGGGGTCAATCCTCCCTGTTCATTTAATGAGGCTAAGCTTATTAGGCTTCAAGAAAAAAGGACTGCGATGTTATTAAGATAGAAACATCCATTCCCGTCCTTGCCCCCATTTTTGAACCCTACATTGTCACCAAATCTATCCATAAGCATCCACTAAAAGTGTCCTACAATTGTTTACTTCTAATTGGTTGACGCATTTGAAAGACACATATTATTTATTTCTCATGCGTTGACACTTGATTTTTGCAAATTTCGGTTCAGGGTACACTTATGGAATAGTTTCAATGGTCACTATGGAGCCGTCTCTTTGAAAAATCATAGAAATTACATATTGTAGCCAAAAAATGTATTTTTTTTTAATATTCATGATTTTCACTCACCCATATTAAAAAATTATGCTGAATTCCTTATTTTGACAGTTTTGGGTGCCTCCACCATATGTTAACTTACTGCAGTCCAGTCCAGTCCAGTCCAGGTTGGGCCTCCACCCAGGATATCTCATCTCCAATGGGATCGTTTTCAATGTGAGTGAGGAGGAGTGACAGCTGGCTGCAGGCAGGCATTTCAAGTCCATCTGCCTGAGGAAGAGCGCCCGTAGCACAAGCCCCGGATGGATTTTGTACTTGGGCCTTCCTGCAACCAAATCTTCTTCCGTCCCTCTCATTTGATCCAAACCCAACCCTAAGTTAAAGCGGATATTTGAAGCCAAAAAATTGGTTTACGCGTTTTGAGTCTGGCAGGTAGATCCATTGCAATCCCTGGCACACATGGAGACTTGCAGCCATGGCAGAAAGAGTGCCTCCAGGCCAGGCGCCTGAAGAAAAACGGATGTGAAAAAAAAAAAAAAGCACCAAAGTACGTGGAAGGAGGCACCCATCCACCCGTGTAAGGTAGTTTAGGCCTGAGGTTAACCCCTAAAATACCAAGGCAATTTCTGGCTCCAAAACCACTCAAAACTGCCTGCCATTTCTGCTGTGATCACTCCCTAAACAAAAAAAAACTTTTTTTTTAGAATCTAACCATAAGATCTTGAACTTCATTTGTCTTAGATCATGTGGTAAAAATTTCATGAACTTTGACCGTACAGATTGGAAGATATTAGCATTTGAAGTTGGAAAAAGAAGTTTTTTGGAACTGCGGCCTGCAATTTCAAATGAATTTGATGGCCATTTGTGGATTTTTTTTGCACTACACACCATAAAGTTAAATTTTTTGGTGTTGCCCATTTGAGCTGAGAGTTCGGGAAAAAAAATTTAGAATGTCAAAACTTGATTTTCACATATAAAAAAATTGTTAAGTAGAAGTAGCTCCAAAATTGTACAAAACACTAAATCGTTAATAGCTCTTAGATGGAATTAAAACACCATAATCCCAATGGTGGGATTGTTCTTGCAAACAAACTTTACCTTGTCAAAAAAAAAATTTGAATTTTTTGAAAATTGCATTCAGAAATGAATTCTAAAAGTTTTTTTTTTGAAGACGCTTAGATTGCCCGAAAAACAAGATTGTCCATAACTTTCTCATATTGAGTCCAAATAAAATGAATCCAAGCTTCAAATGTAGACAAAAACATGATCTTTGAGGAATTTTTTTTTTTTTTTAAATTCAGTTTCTTAAAGTTTTTTTTTCTGCCCGGCAACCTGCTCTTTTGACTTTGGATGGCATAACTTTTGTTCTTGGGCACCGATTGAAAAAAAAATTATATCTTAGAAAGCTAATGTGATTTTCTATCTTCAAAAAAGGTTTCAAAAAATCAGGTCAAAATTTCAGGTCGCACGAGCCTGCCCAAAATCCCAAGTGTCCCCCGAGGGAACACTTTGGTAGTTTAAGGGTTAAGTTATTATCTGACTTGAGGTTATCACTCCAAATTGAGCATGCCTGGTGGGCTGGAAATTGAACCCCACATGATAGCCATCTGCAGCATGGGATGCTCGTCAGCAACTCCAAAACTGGCTAAATTTTACTTGGTTTCTACTTAACCCCTAAAAGCTCAAACACCGTATTTTTGCAACATAGCAATTTTGGGCAGCTCACTATGAATGGAGTTTTTATTTTTTTTCATTCAAATTTTCACACAACATTTTCCCAAGGAGTAGCTTTATGGCCCAACAATTTTCATAACTTTAGACTAGATGGTTAAAAAGTTATTGTATGATATGTGATTTTCAATGCTTGGTGGGCAACTCAAAAAATTCTTAAAAAATCACCTTTTAAGAAAATAAAAATTTGGAATTAGTTCTTTAGATTTATACATGAAAAGCTTTGAATCATTCCATTTTGATTTATGAGATGAAACTTATGAAGTGTTCTAGTTTGCGGGCAGTTATGGATTCCCTACTCTTAAATAAACTTTGAAATCCTTTATTTAACTCAACTTTCAATATTTTTGAAAAAAAATAAAAATACTAGATGTAGATTGTTTATTAAAACATTATAACCATTGAGATTGGCATTTTTCAATTCCATAATTAAATTATTAACAGTTTAGTGATTTGAATCATTTTCTACTTCTTTCTACTTACTATTTTTTTCCTATATGTTGTACAATTTCAAATGATCTGAAATTTTTCAAGAATATAGCCAACTTGATTTAAAAAATGAATCCTAAGAGTAACCACCATTTTGGAAATTTTTCATAAAAGTGTGACCTTGTGAAGTGCAGCTGTCCGGATTTTTGTAGGGACAAAAAAAGGACTTTTCTCAATTTAAACACTAATATCTTGCAATTTGCATGGTGGAAAATTCTGAAATTTTTTCCACATCTTCTCAAACCAATGCAGTACAAGATCTTATGGTTTCATATGTCCAAAAATGTTTGTTTTTTAAAATTTGGTACTTGTATTAGAAGTGGCAGTTTTGGAGCGTTTTGGGTGAAAACATAGTCAAATACATTTAGGGGTTCATTGTTTCATGCCCTCACTGTAAATTCAGAAGAAATCTTCCACAAATGAATATTTAGCACAAAAAAGTGACTCCATTATGAAATTGCTGATCGGCGGCACTTTTTTCTATCAATAATTTTTTTGTAGTTTTAACAATTGAAAATCATGAATTAAAAAATAAATAAATAAATAAAAAACATTGGATAAGGCATATAATTTCTATGAGTTTTCAAAGTTGCAACTCCCTAGAGCACTGAACTTATCATTATAGGTGGACCTAAAATTGAAATCTGACAAAAATAGCAGTTGATCACTACTAAGCAAGGGGACGGATTAACCCCTAAAAGCCCATTGTCCCTTTGGAGGGCAAATGCGTTTTTGGGCAGGTACCTATGGGCTGAAGTTTTCTCCTGATTTTTTGAAACTTTTTTTGGAGGTAGAAAAGCTGATTAGCTGTGTGGGAATATAATTTTTTTTCACAATCAGTGACCGAGAACAAAAGTTATGACCAAATAAGCTCAAAATAAGGGATAGAGGGTAGCTTTGGACAGCAAAAAAAATTTATTTTATTTTGTATTTTTTTAGTATTTTTTTTCTCATAGATTATATTTTTGTCTATTTGGAAAGCTTTTATTCATTTCATTTGGATTTGTTATGAGAAAGTTATGGACATTCTTGTTTTCGGGCAGTTAGAGCATCCTTTTGAAAAAAATATCTTGTAGGATTCATTTCTGAATGCAATTTTCCAAATTTTTCCAATCTTTTTTTTTTGCATGGTTGACTTTACTTGCTAGAAAAATCTTACCATTGGAATTAGTGCATTTTAATTCCATCTAAAATATATGAATATTTTAGATTTTCCTTCTATCTTGTACCTACTTCTACTTAACCATTTTTTTAATAATGAAAATTAAGTTTTTTTGAATTTCTTTTTTTTTTTGGTAGATTGTCAACTCAATTCTCCACTATAAACATTTAAACCTCAAAACTCTATAGTGCAAAAGTTTTAAGTTAAAAATGTTCAAAGTCAAAGAATCCAGTCCCACAATGTGCTGAAAGACTTGTTTTTTTCACTTTAAACGTAGATATCTTGCAATCTGTGTGGTCAAAAATTCTGAAATTTTTTCCACACATTCTCATACTAGCCCCTAAAGGATCGTTGTCCCTTTGGGGGACAAATGCGTTTTCAGGTAGGTACCTACGGGCTGAAATTTTGTCGTGATTTTTTGAAACTTTTTTTGAAGATAGAAAAACTTATATGCTTTGTGGGAATATAATTTTTTCACAATTAGTGCCTAGGAAAAAAGTTATGACCAAATAAGCTCAAAACAAGGGACGGCGGGTAGCAAAAAAAAATGGACAAAAATTTAAATTTTTTTTATGTTTTTTTTCTCATAGATTATATTTTTGCCTATTTGGAAAGCTTTGATTCATTTCATTTGGATTTGTTATGAGAAACTTATGGACATTCTTGTTTTTTGGGCAGTTAGAGCATCTTCTTGAAATAATTAACTTCTAGGATGCATTTTTGAATGCAATTTTTCAAATTTTTTTAGTTCTTTTTTTCATGGTTTATATTACTTGCTAGAACAATCTCATTGTTGGAATTAGTGTTTTTAAATTCCACATAAAAGATATTAATATTTTAGATTTTTCTTCTATCTTGTACCTACTTCTACTTAATAATTTTTTAAAGAATGAAAAGTAAGTTAATTTGGAATTATTTTGTTTTTCCTAGACTCTCAATTCAATTCTCCACTATAAAGATTTAAAGCTCAAAATTGTGTAGTGCAAAATTCTAAGCTAAAAATGTTCAAAGTCAAAAAATCTAGTCCTGCAATGTGCTGAAAACTTTGTTTTTTTCACTTTAAATACAAATATCTTGCAATCTGTGCGGTGAAAAATTCTAAAACTTTTTCCATACACTCTCATACTAGTTAGGTATAAGATCCTACGGTTTGATGTGAAAAAAAACTTTTTTTCAAGTTTTTCTACTTTTTGCTATAGAAATGGCAGTTTTGAGTGTTTTTTGGCAGAAAAAGGGCCGCGGTCCTTTAGGAGCTAGTTAAGTGTAAGATCCTATGGTTAGATGTGCAAAAAAGACATCTTGAATTTTTTTTTTACTCTTTGCTAAAAAAATGGCAGTTTTGGGTGTTTTTTGGCAAAAAAACGGCCTTGGGCCTTTAGGGGTTAATGACGCATTTGAAAGACACGTGAATGAAAGTTTAGGGACACATTTAGTAGAAGTCTAGGGTACATAAATGGGTACAAGGATGGTTATGGATGTTTTCACCTTAAAACGCATTCTTCCGTCTCAGACAAAGTTATAGTACTAGACGTAAATAGGGCAATTAAAACCTTGGAATGTCAAAGTTGGTCACCGTGGAAATCATCCTTTTCAGTACTGTAAATCATTTCCTTAACACTGGAGGGACGGGCTAATCTCTGTGGAAATGAGAGATTTTGTCACTATGTGCATCTTAAGCAAAAGATGTACTAGGATCACTCATTCGAGGTCACCCTAATATGAAAGACCATCTCCTTTCTACACAAATTCCAAGGACAAAATATTGTCTTTTTTTTCCAAATAGAAAGATGCTTTGCCATTCATTGGACACAAAATGTCCTTAGCGTCCTTTATGGGTTTAAGAAGACACCAAGAATATTCATTGGAGGTCAAACTACTAAACTAAACCGGCCATTTACCGTACAATAACCGCAGAATTCAACTATCAATTCAATTGCAATGAAAACAAAACTTTGTATAACTATCCAATGACTACACACTGTGCAATGAAAGGTTGCAAGGAATTTTTAACTAGATTTCAGCTTCATTGCCTTTAAATTGCAACAAAATTTATAAGAAGAAATCTTTTTGCATTTTGTTTTTCAATGGTGAATTTTAATGCGACATTTAGTAATCATGCCAAATTTCAAAGCATCCAAGTCTCTATATTGATATGGAGAAGGATTTGAATTTTGCCTATGCGGTAATTAGCAAGTTTTAATACTATGTAAGACTTCTGCTTTTTACACAAAATTTTAAACATGAACATTGTCGCTTTTGTCTTATGAAAAAGGATTCTTTGTCATCCATCAAATACATTTTGATTGTTGTATACCTACAAATTTACGGATCCTGATTTTGACCTTGTTAACAATTCAAAAAGCATGTATTGACTCTAGAGTGTTTTGCGTAACATGCTCTTGAATTTAACCTTTTAGAACCCATGGTACTATAGTAGATAGTGACCAAATAGTCTTGTCCCATACTTTAAAATGCGTGTATTGTTGTTTGTATATCCCATACTTTAATCATTGAACTATAAAGAATTACACATATCTCGGAGATGCATCTATTGCAAATTTTTTGTGATCATTGGACAATGTATATTGAAGATAATAATGTTTGAACAATGTATGTTGAAGATAATAATATTTATACAATGCATATTTTAAATATATATGGAACACGAGAGTTTTTTGAAGTATTCTGATTTTGTGAGTAATAAATGTGTGGGGGAAAACTTTCAAATGAAAGGTGACTCGGCTCAATTGTATACACTTGATAGTTTGACACACTTTGCACTTGTTCCATTGTCCTATATAAATTTGAGTGATTTTTTTAGTTCGTGGATGTTTAACATATACGTAGCTTTGCAAAGAAATATATCGAGAATATTCACTTACAAAAAGTTTAGGGGCAAGATCATGGTATAGGAACCAAAGACATGTAGATATGCAATAATGGTATGAAGAAAAAAACTTGCCTTTCAAATACCAAATCATATCAAAAATTGTATAGTTATAGGTGTTATAATACTGCTTCCTTTTATGATTATCTTTTGTGATGAAACCCAATCATATGTTTTCACTTTATCTATTTCATCCCTTGGAAGTTGACTAGATCCAATTTCTTTTTCATTATCATATTTCTTTAATTAATAACCCCCAAAGGTTAACCTCTAAAGGACAGGCATAATGATGTGGTAGTTGTGCAAAAAGATTCCAATATTGAATGAATATACTAGTAGAAATATGAATTTGGTAGACCAACCACACAAATGACCTAGAGATGGTGTTAAGGCCTAGGTTGTGATTGTGTCAATATCATCAAATGTCAAAACTATTTATAATGTATAAATTTAAGAATTTTTACTTTACCAAATTTCACCATTTTCATATAAACAAGGTTAAAATTTAAACAATAAATCACACAAGTAACAAATCCATAACTCCACTTCATACAACCTAACATTCACAACTATGGCTAGTAGCATTAGCATATTTCCGACCGAGGTCTCTTCCAAGCTATTAGATGGCCATACTTGGCCAAGAGGCAATTATTTCTGTATACCTCATGCGTGCTTACATCACTACAAGTTTCTATTGTAAACAAAGTATGTTTAGTACAAATTGTAGATGTCAGATGAAGACTATTGCAAAATGATAACATACAGTGATTGTGTAAGATTTGTGCTTTATTATTTTTATCTTCATGAAGCAAGTTACAAAATAAAATGTACTATATGACAAATAAAGATTGGATATCAAGAATCTATACTAAATAGGGATTTTAAGGGGACCCATACTAATTAATCGACCTGTCACATTATATTTATATACAGACATATCAACATGTCACACTACAAAAATACCATATTGTGCAAGTGCCAAGGCCAAAAGTGTAGTATTGTCCTTTATGGAATGAACGCTTATTTTCATTGTGAGGTAAGTTTTCAAAATAAGTCCCTTTAATTTTTTGGTCTTAATACCCCTATTCCGTGTAGAACTTGAATAGTGACTAATCTGATTAGAAGAAGAATGAAGCTTGGAGAAGGTCCCCCGATTTGAACTAGGATTGATGTCATAATTAAAAAAACTAAAAAAAATCTCAATCCTAGTTGGTTGAATTTTAGGTAACAGGGACTGCAATTATTATATAATTAATTTTTTACTTGATGTCACCACTGCTCCAATTTTACAACCTTCTTAAGGCCCCATTTTTTTGTATAATGCAAAGGTTGAAGTTCGTTGCTACAAAATATAGCATCAAAGTGTAAAAGAGAGTCAAAAATCATTATAACTTGTAAAAAAAATTCTATCTTCACAAAAAGTTTCAAAAAATCAGAACAAAAATTCAGTCAATAGAAACCTGCCCAAAATTCTCAGTTGTCTTCTAAAGCGACAATAGTCCTTTCATAACATTATTAAGCAGCAGAGGAGCCTCCCCTTAGATAGAAGTATAATTCCCTCTAAGATACTTGGGGGGAGAGTTGTACATATACTTTTTACTGAGGGTCTTCTGATTGGAAGGGGAGCAAAAGAAAATCCCAGCAAAACATTTGATGAGATTCGGGGGTCTTGGAGGGCCATTTCAGGCATGTTCCCCAATTTGGCCAGATTTAGTGAACGCCGGTATGGGTGTGTCAGAATTTTTTTTACCAAAATATCATTTTAAGCAAAAACAAATAATTTAAAAAAAAAAAGGATGTGGCAGTCGTTGTGCCACGTCAGCCAGTTGCGTTCCCGCAATTTGGGAACGCAATAGAACGCAGGGGAACTCAGGGCCCTCCAAGACCCCCGAATCTCATCTAATGAATAACACATTGGAGGGCCGTTTTATGCCTGTTTCTAATTTTGACCAGATTTTGTTAATAGCCGGTATGGTTTGTCAGAATTTTTTTTTTCAAATTTATTTATTTATTTATTTTTCCCCAATATCATTTTAGGCAAATTTTTATTTTATTTTTATTTTTCCGAAAATGACGTGGCACCATTTTGACCACATCAGCCAGCTGCTTTCCTGTGTTCTTGCAGTTTGGAAACGCAGGATAACTTGCGGGCTCTTGGAGGCCTCAAATCCCTTCTAATGATGCTATGTTAGGTATTAATGATAAAAATAAGAATAATTAAAATATTTTTTAGAGGATCTGAGGAGGGTGGAGTCTACAATAGTGCAACGAGCTTTTTGTGGAGATCAACCAAGGGTGAATGGAAAAAAAAAAGACCCCCTATTTTGTGCCATGTTCATTCAATTGTTAACACCACTCTAGCTAATTTGGAGCCTTTGATTGCAAATATGAATCATGCAATCTTGCAAATTTTAACATGCATCGCAAATTAAAAACTCTTGCGTTTTTCCTAGGGATAAAATGTGTGTGTGTGGTGGTGGTAGTGGTGGGCAAAATGGCTCCGCATGAGGCTCGTTGAATTACTATGGACTCCACCTCCAAGGTGCATGTGAAGTAAGGTAGAAGCACCTAATTCAGACACTTGTTTTGATCTATAGATCTTGAAGATGGCTACAAAATAAAATGATATAGGCTTTTGTTAGGAAATGGTTTAGAAAACCAAGAAAACTGATTTTGTAATTTTCCGAGCTTGTATGAATATAATATGAATTTTTGAAAACAACTCCCTAGATGTATCTACTGTGGACACTAGACTAACACCAAGTGCACAAACATCCAAAAGAGACACACTTCAATCTTGGATCATACATAGGTGATTGGCCAACACAAGAATCTCCATCATGATAGTGACAACTTTTTGGAACAGCACTTGTTCACTTTGGGTCCCCACATGGCCACTTTAGATCTCCACATGTCTTCTTTAGGTTGTTTTATAGGTGTCCTAAAACGAATCAAGTCCGAATTGGGTGCTTCTATCTTAATGATTGAATCTGGGGGAACTAAATGTGATAGGAGTCGTTATGGACATCTAGAAAATGACCTAAATTCACACGCAAGTGGATCCAAAATAGACAGGTGGGGACCTAAAGTAGATGAGTGAGGTTCTAAGAAGTTATCATTGTCATGAGGGAGATTTTTGCAATGGCCAATCACATGTGCTTGATCCAAGCTTACAATGTGTCGCTTTTGGATGTTTCTGTGTCCACTTTGATGTTAGTCTAGTGTTCAAAGTAGGTGCATTTGTTTTCAAAAATTCATATTATAATCATACAAGCTCCGAAAAATAGGAATCCAATTTTTTTGGTTTCCTAAACCTCTTCTTAACAAGCACATGTCACTACCCTCAGGATCTACACATCTTGAACAAGTGTCACATTTAAGGGCTTCTACCTTATTAATGCAGGATAATTACCGGTGAAGTTCTGGAGACTTCTACCGTCCGCCGGCTGTCCCGAACTACAGTATTTCTTTTTTCTGTTGGAAGGGAGTTGACCCTACCCACGCATGGCATGTCGAAGCCCTGGATGTCTATTTCTGGTTTGTCTGTTTGCATGAACAATACTACGCTACAGTTCTCCAATTCCGTCACTGTTATATTATGGGGATTTACCATGTTGTGGTGAAACTTCTCTACCATATGAAAACTGAAATCTCATGGCTAACTTTAGTTCACGTATCTGAACTCAATAGAGATTTTATTTTATTTTTTTAACAAATGGGAAAGTTTTCCACAATGTCCACCTTACCTCTCAAGTAAAAATATAATCTCAAACTTTCAACGAATCCTACCCAATTAAATGAAATTGAAGAACGGGAACGTGTGGACAAGCAGGAGTGGAAGAATTCCGAGTCTTAAAACTACCTCAGCGGCAAGCATGTCAAGTTTGGAAAGATGGGGGGGCCCGGGAAAAGGAAGGGGGTCCACTCCACCTACCAAATGTCCTTTTGCGGCTCTCGGCACCAAAGTGCCTGGGAATAGAAGGTTAGTTAAAGAAGGGAAGAAGCTTGGGCCCCCAGGGCCTCCCCATTGGCCCCGGCACCCAAAAGTGCACCCAGCGCTGCCACACCCGTTATTAATAATAAATGGAACGGAAGTAGTGGGGGCCCAGCCCAGTCCCCCTTTGCAATTGGGGAGCAGCTGGAGGCCCTACCAGACGGACTCCCTCCAACTGAAGGTCAGCAGTGACGTGGCACTGGGATGGAGTTCTGGACTTCTCGGCCTCTCAGTGGGGTCCTTCGTAGCTTAATTTAATTTAGGAAGTCCGGGGTAAATAAGATACCGTACAGTACTTAGTAGTTGGGTTCGTCATACTGGGGAGCGAGTGGGGTTGCCACCCTACGGATTATAACCAATGGCGAAAACGATAACCCCACCACCCTTCAAGGCTTCCTTTCGAGTTCGTCCCAACATTTGTGGCATAACTACCTCCTGGCTGGTTGTGGCATGATGACCGTGAGGGAGGGAAATAGTAGATGGAAAAATTGAGGAGGTTAATGAAGACTTCAAACTCTCAAAGGAAGGGATGCTATACATTCTTTTTTGACTTCAACGATAATAAAAAAGTAAAGGAAGTCAGGGCAGAAAACTTGAACTCTAAAGATCTTCTACTCATCCTTTGAAGAGCATAAGTTCACTGGGGAATACTAGACTGATTATCTATTAAGAGTGGGCGATGCCTAGCTTTCAACATAGTGTTACAACATTATCCCTATTTAGGAGCAAATGCTCTTTCAAAAGATTTATAAGGATGAAGTGGTCTTACCAACTTGGCTTACACAAAGGATGATTTCTTCCTTTGAGCTTTGATTCTCAAGCCTTCAACAAGGATATGGAAAGGTTCACGATATACAAAATAATAGTGAGGGAATAAGTGTTCATCTTGATCCAATATACGACGTGGTATGACCAATTTGTAGGTTATATCATAATTTGAAGTTTATGATGTGCCCTAGAGGATCTCAATCTTGAGAGAAATACACCGGCTCTCAAGATAGAGAAATATTCATCCACATTTGGGATATGTTTCAAATTCAAAATTACAATTTTACACCCACCCACTTCTTAACCTTTGGCGAGAAATGTACTTTGACAGAGTAAGTTGACATAACATTATTAATTAGACCGGGGGGGGGGTCTTTTGCCTCCCTAGAAAGAGGGAGCCCCCTTGCTCTGGAGGTTCTAAGAAATTGGCACTTGGAGGAAAGATATGGGCCACTTGATGGGCAAGTTTAGACCACCCAATCAGGCTCTGAAAACGCAGTAATACTCAACCAATCATGTGCTCTATACTATAATTGAACTCCCTCCAAAGTACCCAGGGAGGAATTATACCTCCACCTGGAGAAAGTCTCTGGATTTAACAATGTTATAGAGGGGTGAGATCTAAACACTGCATTTACTCTTATTAAGGATAAGCAATGCGTCAAAAAAGCGACATGAGGGACGAGAGGGGTAGTGCTACAGTCACTACAGTGTTGTGTACTACTGTCTATCCTCACCGGCCTCGGAAGCGCATGCGTGAGAAAAAAGGGGCTCCTACTCGTTTTGGTGTAAACAAATTGAAAAAATCAGATCTCAGCGTCACTCAAGAGTTCAAAAGTACGTTAAGAAATGAAGCCTAGAACATTTTCAATGCTTGAATACTAATACTACCGCCGGCTACAGCGCCATCCTCCAACCTATAATCCTGTATAGATTGGATTATGCAACTCCGAGAGTCCGAGTCAAAAAAGTTCCAAATACAGTACAGTTAAACCTCGACTAAAAATCATATCAGTCCTGTTCCAACCAGCCCACCAAAGGCGGCCGCGATTTGTCGCGTGAGATGAATTGGAGTTGCAATAAATTTCAGAAAGTGAATGCAAAAGTTGAGATGTGGGGACACCGTCAAGCGAAGCATGAGGGTACACGACCCCACTACGAGTACGACCCCAAATCATGAGGTCAACCTGATAGACAACCAACAGTAATGTCACTTCGGCGCTTTCAGTAAAGACCATGAAAAGCACTGAAGTAATTTTGTGCAATGGAATTCCATTTGTTTTCAAAAAAGAAAAAAGGAAACCACTGAAGGAAAAAGAGGGATGCAGACACAGAACCGTACACAAGAATTTCGTAGCGATATCATTCATACGTAGGCAACAAGTGAGCTTTGTACTAATAAACGCATTGACGATCGCTCACAAGTCCAGTTACAGCCGTGTAAAGTTTCGGAACTCGGTCCAAAACTGTTGTAAACTCTCACAATAACTACACTGTTCCTCGGTTCACCAGGATTTACTAAACCCTGTTTGACAAAATTGGGTTGGAGAAGATGATAGCATCATGCTCTACATCACTACCAAAATTTCAGGCTGTAAGACATCCCATTCACCAAGCATCGACCACTAACTGTTTTCAGTTCCAAGAATTTGCAACTAAAGTTAACTATGCTTGTTGCACGGTCCAGAAATGAAATGTGCTCGGTCATTGAGATAAGATAGGCACTTGAGGTCTCTGTCTTTTTGGATTTTTTCAGTTTTCAGCTGCAAAACTTGTTGATCACCGTAATGATAACTATAGTGCCGAGGTTCCATTACTCCGAAATGTTTTGCTTCCGTGGACTCAAGTGACTACTTGATTCCGAAACATAAACAAAAACCGAGTAGATTGAAGGCGACGCATAGACATGCACTCCGTGAATGGATCCCGGAGCTCCATCCATCCTCCATTCTCCTGCCTCTCGCTAGCTGCGACGAGTGGCCACAACTTGCAGGGGATTCTCCATCTCCGAGGAAAGCTTCAGCACTTCGGTAAGATCAACAGCCTCGCCCGGCGCTTCCTTCCAATTGAAGGTGTGCACCAGCTGCGCCACCCAGAGCTGCACTGTGGCCAAGCCCAATGCACGTCCAGGGCAGACACGGCGTCCAGCGCCGAAAGGCGCCAGACGAAGATCGTTACCACGAACATCAACATCATGACCTCCCTCAGATGGCAGGAACCGCTCTGGTTTGAAGCTCTCGGGATCCGCCCACACATTGGAGTCGCGAGTAATCGCCCACATATTCACCATTGCAGTCGTGCCAGCAGGAATTGTATGTCCTGCAACGCAAACATCTTGTATGGAGAGACGTGCCCAGGAGAGGAGAGGACCAGGAGGGTGGAGACGCAGAGTTTCCTTGATGACGGCCTGGAGGTAAGGGAGACGGGGGACGGAAGAGTCGAAGGAGGTGATGGTGGAGCCGAACACGGAATCAAGCTCGTGCTGGAGCTTCAGCTGGATGCTAGGGTTTAAGACGAGCTCCGCCATGATCCACTCGGTGAGGATGGCGGTCGTGTCTGTGCCGCGGAAGATCATCTCCTGCAAATGCACAAACACACAATGGTGAACCCAAGGCTTAATCTAGTACTGCAACCGTAAAGTTTGAACCAATATGTAATGTACGACTCTAAGACTGGATGAAACCCGTAAACGAGGTGGCAGTAGACCCCTGAAATGCAGAAACACACTATGGCGAGCCCAAGGTTTGAGAGACATTTTTAAGAAACCGTAATGTCTGAACCGAAGTTTGCAAGGTGTAATGTACGACTAAGACTGGTGGATGACACCCGTGGTAGTGGAACCCACCCAAAGCACCGCAATCATGTCCTTGTCGGCAAGTTTCTCCTCGCCCGTGAGTCCCAGCAACACGTCTACGAAGTCGGCGTCGTACTCCTCTCCCGACTCTCTCGCTGCCCCTCTCGCCCGGTGCTCGTCGATAATTTTCTGCACAAACGCCTCCACCTTCGGCACGAGCGCCGCGCACCGCTGGTGAATTCGCTGCGCGTCGAGGCACTTGAGCGCCGGCAAGTGATCCGCCCAATTGAACGCCCCCAGGAGCTCAAACCCCTCTCTCACCATCGCTTGCAACTCCCCCGCCTCAGCAACCCCCGCGTTGAAGTCATACCGCCGACCAAACACACTCGCCATGATGTTATTCAAAGAGGCTCGTTGCAAGAGGGCCCTCACTTCCATCGCCGCACCCCTCGCATCCCCGATTGCATGCACCATCTCTTCCACTTCCACCACCCGAGCCTTCCCATGGGCCGCAATGCGCTTCGGCGCGAACAAGTGATTTGCCGCAATTCTTCTCAAGCTCCGCCAATACTCCCCGTGAGGCGCGAATCCAATCGCTCTTCCGAACAGCAGCTGCTGCGCAGACTGCTTCAAGGGACGATCAGCGAAAGCTGAGCTGTGAAGAATCTCGCGAGCAGTGTCAGGCTGGGATGCGATCACGAGGCGAGTCTCACCGAGGCTTAACGCCATCAAGGACGTCGCCTTGTGGAGGACTGCGAGGGAGGCGAGACGGCGGTGGGCTTGGCCACCCATTTCCATGAGGGAGCCGAGAATGGGGAGCCCACGGGGGCCAGGGATGGTGCGCGGGCCGCGTAAACGGCCCCAAGAAGAACCACCCGGGGAAGCCCAGCAGACCAAGACACCACAAGCACTTATCACACCCAATACGGCGAGAATCAACAGACCATTGAGAGAAGGACTGGAACCGAAAAGGTCTGGGAGGGCAGAGCGACCCTGCTTCGCTAACATGGGGACTGCGAACAACCACCAGCCCCCAACCTGACCTCCATTGCTCTCCATTGCTTAGCCCAATTCAGTTGCTCAACACTACTTCAACTCAACTCAAAGCCAAACGTCAACTCTATCATGCATCACACAATTAATTGCATCCCAAACCAACCCCACAAAAATTTAACCTCCTCCAAAACCCACAACCCCTACCAAAACCGCCACCTTGGACACAACCTCGACCTCGGACCAAACCGCCACCTCGTACAAAAAAAACACTCAAAACGACAGACAAAACCACAAAGCTTCGCGGCGACCGCTGTAAGCTGAGGTTTAAGAAGCCTGCCTACAGAGTGCGCCAGATCCGAGATTACTGAGAATTAGGAGAGATGAGATCGGCTCTAAACCTAAGCATGAGTTGCCAAGCATGCGAATATTACGCTGCTGCTGGCTGCTACTACAGGGACCATAACTACTACTACTGCGAGGTGGGCGAAAACACTCCAAGAGAAAGGATTTGATCTGGAAGAGACAAGAAAGCAGAATGAGCATGAGGGAATGTGGGAAGCGATCAGTTGGGGCTCCTTTAAGGGAGGCATCAGGAGAAGCTCTACAGTACGTACTGGAGGTTTGTATTTACGACTGGGGTATGAGTAAGGGAAGATTTGGGGGGTGGAAAGACTGCGGAGGATGATTTTCGAAGAGTTTTGGTGGAAATGTTGTTGCTGCTGCTGTTTTCCATCGAGTGGACGGAAGGGAGTTTGGACAGTAGTGCGGACGGGCTCGGGTTTCGGGAAGCTGGATTTAGATTTGCAGGGGCGTGATCTGGACAGGAAGGGGATCTCGAAACAGAGAATGTGGTTGTTTTATTGGCTCTGTCCCGGAACAGGGACTGCGCAGGCAACGACGGAGTTAGTTAGAAACTGATGAATCCAAGAAGCGTAAAGTTTTCAGGGTTTTACTGCGAGCGCTCATGTGGCGGTCCGTCAAAAATGAAGGTGAAAAGGATGAAGAGCGGAGAGAGAAACTCCAAACCGTGAAGGCCTGAAGTAAGGTAGAAGCACCTAAATGTGACACTTGTTCAAGATGTGCAGATCTTGAGGGTAGCTATAGAATGAAATGATATGCACTTGTTAGGAAATGGTTCAGGAAACCAATAAAATTGGTTTCATATTTTTTGGAGCTTGTATGAATATATATGAATTTTTGAAGAAAATTGCATAGATGCATCTATTGTGGACATTAGACTAACACCAAAGTGCGTACAAAAACACCCAAAAGTGACACATTGTAAGCTTGGATCATACACATATGATTGGCCAATGCAAGAATCTCACTCATGATAATGACAACTTCTTAAAATCCTTCTTGTCTACTTTGGGTCCCCACCTGTCCACTTTTAATTTGGGTCCACTTGCACGTGGATTTAGGTCCTTTTCTAGATGTCCATAAATGACTCCTGTTACATTTAGGTACTTCTACAAATTAGTGTGCCCTATGCCATTGCCATAGCCAAAATAAAAGTAAAAGAAAATTTCTAATTTCTTAATTCATGAAAACTTTGAAATTCAATGACTTTCACACCGTAGGTCTAAACGTCACGATACAAATCTTGTGCACCCAGCCTCATTGAGGGCTTTCAAATGATACCAAGAACGTGACTGGGGGCGTAGGATCCAGGAGATCTCATTGTAACAAAAAAATGAAATAAAACAAACACCCTAACTTAACCTCTAAAGGACCAAGGCATATTTTTTGCCAAAAAACATTCAAAACAGCCATTTCTATAGCAAAGAATAAAAAAAATTGAAAAGTGTTTTTTTCCACATCTAACCATAGGATCTTACACCTAATTAGTATAATAGTGTGTCAAAAAAAATTCAGAATTTTTGATTGTACAAATTGCAAGATATTTGCATTTAAAGTGAAAAAAACAAGTTTTCAGCACATTGCGGGACTAGATTTTTTGACTTTGAACATTTTTAACTTAAAATATTTGCACTATAGAGTTTTGAGCTTTAAATGTTTATAGTGGATAATTGAGTTGAGAATTTAGGGAAAAAAAAAGAAATTCAAAAAAACTTAATTATTATTCTTAGAAAAATTGTTAAGTAGAAGTAGGTACAAGATAGGAGGAAAATCTAAAATATTCACATATTTTAGATGGAATTAAAATGCACTAATCCCAATGGTGAGATTGTTCTAGCAAGTAAACTAAACCATACCAAAAAAAAATGAAAAATTTGAAAATTTGCATTCAGAAATGAATCCTTCAAGTTATTTTTTTCAAGAAGATGCTCTAACTGCCCAAGAAACAAAGATGTCCATAACTTTCTCATAACAAATCCAAATGAAATGAATCAAAGCTTTCCAAATAGATTGAAAAAATAATTTATGAGAAAAAAACTATGAAAAAAAAATTCAAATTTTTGTCCATTTTTTTTGGGTTGCCCGAACTGCCCCTTGTCCCTTGTTTTGAACTTATTTAGTCATAACTATTGTTCCCGGGCACCAATTGAAAATAAAATTATATTCCCAAAAAGCTTATCAGTTTTTCTATCTCCAAAAAAATTTAAAAAAATAACGACAAAATTTCAACCCATAGGCCCCAAAACCCATTTGTCCCCCAAAGGGACAATGGTCCTTCAGGGTTAAGGTAAGGATTTGAAAATTAAAGTTGTACACTGTAATTTTGATTCTAATTCATTTTCAATTTTAATTCAAGATATTAGTAATTTCTTGCAATATTCCAGCAGATTTTGTGAAGGTGTCATGTAATACCAAATTTGGATCTCAAATTACATAAGAAGGGTCATGACAAAGAAAAAATTCTTTTTAAGGCCGTAATATCTTCAATTTTTGGTTTCTATAAGTTAAGTAGTGTATTGTAGATGATTTTATTACGGTAGTAAACCATTTGATAGTGCAAAGCATTTTAATGTTCACTTCAAAGTCATGATAATGCAACAGTTACTCATTCGCGACATACATTAAGCTCATATTCAAATGTGTTCATTTTCAATTCAAGCATGACCTCACAATATGTTAACAAAATCCCATATCCTCTAATTTTTCATTGGATTCTGAAGTAGATAATTACAGACAAACACTCATTAAAAAAATAAAAACATTGGGATCGCAATAGTGTCATTGTCATTGTCACTTCTTATGAATGGTCATGACCAACAGTGGTAGAGCCACCCATAGTCGATTACTTGAGCAATTCTGTGCATGTAGAAAGATAGAAATCATGAGGATTACAATTTTTTTGGTAATTTTATGCCTTGAATTGAACTGACTATGAGCTGTAAAAGCCAAAAGTTGGTTTTAACCCATGTCCAATGTATAGAGTCTTCCAATTCCAATCATTCAAGAACTACTTTCCCGCTTTCTATTTCTTATTTTCTTGCTCACTACTTTAGGACATGTGTCATGACCTTATTAGTCCCAACCTTAAAGAGAGAAAAAGACATTCCAATCTTTGGTTGAAATTTTGTTCTAGGCTTGGTTTGAAATAACTACACCCTACACGTTGGGTATGGTTCTCTAGTCAAGATTGGATGGTTCTTCCAAATATTGTGTGGGGTATCTAGATATATGCTTTTTAGCAGTAGTTTTTGAAATGTCCATACGTTTAGCCCAACACTGATCATGACTTCATTTACACAAAGAAGCTCAATTTGGCTTCTTGCATGCCCAAAATGGGGCCATTCCTAGAGTGGCCATAATAATTTGATGCCCATAAATGGTGGCTTACCTTAAGTGGTGTCATATTTGGAGTCGAAGATGTCTATTCAAAAAGCCAAAATATGGTGGTGACTAGGCTATGGCACGCTCAAGTTGAGCAGGGTTAACAAAACAGAATGGAATTGAAACTCAAATTGCAACAGGCTCTAGGATTCCTAGCAATGGTTGTGTAGTAACAATCACTACTGTCAAAGAACTTGCAGATTATTAAGAGCATGACTTGCTAGAGCTGCAATCTGAACAAATTGTATGAGTTTGAAGCCACAAATTCATGAGATAGCAATGCATGTTTGTGTGAGCAACCTCACACAAGCTATGAGTGACGAGGAGGTGATAAAGCAGGCTAACATGAGGCCGAGAAAATGGAAAACAACAAAAGCATGATCAGCCTTACTGCAATGGCAATTCAATTGCTGAGGAGTCATGTTGAGGGACATTCATCCCATGTATTGATTGTGAAGAAATCAGTTGCTTAAGCATTAATTTCAGGTGATACATTCATGTTGTGAGGAGCTGATTCACAGTTGGTAATGCAAATCGCAATTCTACTCATAACATAGTGTTATGTTTGCATGACATTGTTTGGGTTGATTTTGTGATTTTGCCATAGTAAGAGGATCACCACAAGGACACTCAATCTATGAAAACTTACTAGAAGTCAACTCATGAGCTATGCTATACATATAAAGATGTCAATTACACTGTGAATTCGCTTCAAATCAATGTAAATCTGTTCATTTTGGCAATAGAAGTAAGCATTTGGTATTGTTGGGCATGTGTTAATTTGAGCATAGATTGGTAGAAATCCTACGATAGCTATTTTTGTAATGTTGTCAAGCATGTTTATGGGCTTTAGTGGGAAGCCCAAGGCAATATCCTTCTATAAATTATTTATTTATTTTTAAAATCACATGAAGTCCAAAAAATTATTTTTTCAATTGTAACGTTGTTTCTTATTGTTTGTCTACCACGGAGATTTATTACCACATTTTCCAACTAGTAGTATTATATTCCACTAGTCATTATGCCCATAATGGGATAGTCTACCTTAGATGCTTTCATGGATTATATACATTCAATACAAAAACCATCATTTCAAACCCCAAATTTTGAAATCATAGTACAAAAAGATAAATCTACCTATATCCTAACAACATTGACTTTTTTCAAAATTCCTTTTTGCTTGTGAAAAGCAACCTTCATTGAAAAGGAAAAAAGAGTGCATGTCATTCAAAGTTTGTGCTTATATTGAAATGATGGGTAGAAAAATAAGATAGTGAAAGTACAAGCATCTCCATCCATGTATCAAAACTACAAATCAGACCTCAAATAGTGATTCCTAAGTCTAAGCAAAATTTCAAGCAAAATTTTACTCCATCCAAACTAAATATTGTTCTCTAAATCAACAAGGCTAGTTCATGAACCCTATGCATTGAAGCTTTGTAGCTCAAGACCTCCATTCAATTCGTGTGAGGAAAAGGAGAAATTTGAGGGGTCATGAATGTTTTTGCTATTCTAGAATTCCTTGCAATTGGTTAGACCTTGTTTAGACCAATTCTTTAAAAGTTATAAGACAACATCTAAAAACTCCATGTGACACAATTATAATACACGGACAACAAAACTGGGGAGTGACTGATTATGTAATCTTGGTAACTAATTAGTTGGAGGATTTTGAGAGACAAGACTAACTCAACCCCTAAAGGACCGTTCTCCGTTCGGGGGACAAATGTGTTTTCGGACAGGTACCTACGGGCTGAAATTTTGTCGTGATTCTTTGAAACTTTTTGAGAAGGTGAAGAATTGAGAGAGGTATATGGCGGAAAAAAACACATTTGAAATCGGACCTTTGAGCGAGAAGTTATGCCATTTCTTGGAATGCGTGGAGTGGGAGGGCAGCAAAAAAAATTTGCAAAATTTTGAATTTTTTTTCTAAATTTTTTTTTTCTTATAGATTATATTTTTGTCTATCTGGAAAGCTTTGATTCATTTCAATTGGATTTGTTATGAGGAAGTTATGAACATTCTTGTTTTGGGGGCAATGAGAGCATCTTCTTGAAAAAAATAACTTGTAGGATTCATTTCGGAATGCAATTTTTGTAATTTTTCAAATTTTTTTTTGGTAATGGTTTGGTTTACCTGCTAGAACAATCTCACTATTGGGATTAGTGCATTTTAGTTCCACCTAAAATATATGAATATTTTAGATTTTCCTTCTATCTCGTACCTACTTCTACTTAACAATTTTTAAAAGAATGATAATTAAGTTTTTTTGAGTTTTTTTTTTCCTAGACTCTCAACTCAATTCTCCACTATAAAGATTTAAAGAACAAAACGCTGTAGTGCAAAAATTTTAAGTTAAAAATGTTTAAAGTCAAAAAATCTGGTCCCGCAATGTGCTGAAAAACTTGTTTTTTCCACTTTAAACGCAGATATCTTGTAATCTATGCTATCAAAAATTCTGAAATTTTTTCCATACATTCTCATACCAATCAGGTGTAAGATCCTACAGTTAGATGTGAGAAAAAAACAAGTCTAATTTTTTTTTACTTTTTGCTATAGAAGTAGAAATTTTGAGTGTTTTTTTGGCAGGAAAAAGGCCTCGATCCTTTAAGGGTTAACAAGAATGATATTTATTGGGGGATGATGTCTTGATGAGAACTAGTTATTAAGGTATTTCTTTATAACAAAAGATTGAGAGTTTGCCATCTGGACTAAGCATGGGGATTTATGAATAGACACTATTTTGAAAATGCATTATTTTGAAAATGCATTATTTTGTTGTCTTTGAAATAGCTAGCTTACGCAACAATTTCACGTGGTTTACTACTTTTACTAATATTGTAAGTGTTGCTTTCACCAACTGAAACACTTACGCTAAGTCTGGGCCACATTACCAAGTCTAATTTTGCAAAGAATTTTTTACCTGTAATAAAAATGTTTCAAAATTATTGAAGAGTATTTTAGAAAAAATAATGATCATTTAGCACAAGTTGATATAATAGATAATCAAATACTAATTATTTTGTGACTTGTAAGTATTTCTCTTTAGATCTTTAGAGAAGGAAAAAAAAAGATGGTTTTAGATTGGCAAGAATATTAATCACAACTATTCTTATTACTACTAACATTGGTCTTTAAGACCAACGTGAATGAAGAGCCCATGCCTCTAGGACATAGGTAGCCTTGGCAACTGTAGTTGCCTCCTTTTGGAGGTAGACTTTATAACTTTGCTAAGACAAACTAGTATAAAGAGCCTAGAGTAGTAGATAATACTTATATATATTTCCTCTGGTAATGATGTTCTTTTATTTGTTATTAGATTTATTTAAAGGTTATTCCTTCAAATTTGGATATATTGGCAAGCAGTTAATGAATTTGTAATTGAAGGTTCAGATTTGATTATTGTTGGTCATGTGTTATTAACTTTGGATGTCATCTCTTATCTTGAATTATTGATGGCATTTTTGTTGCTTTCTCTTAATTCTTGGATTATTGACAATACTTTTTTTTAATCCATGTGTGTGTATATATACATACACATATCTAGGAGTGCATTTTTGTATATGATTTAGTTCTAGTCTATAGTAGCTGATTATTTTTTACTTGTTTTTTTGTAAGGATTGTATATTGGAGGTATTTTATTTCATTTTGTTGAATTTATCTAAATGTTATTTTTAGCAAGTGGTCTTTCAACTTTAAATGTTTGATGGTGCAAAGTTTGGTTTGGTAGCTAGGTATTGTGAATAGTCCTTCTTACTCTGGCTACAATAGTTAATAGTGGTGCAAAATTCTACCATTGTTTTTTTATATTTTGGATTAGTGTGTTGTATCTAATTTCTTTTGTGTATTACTTGTGGCAATATGTAAATTTTAATAAATTAGATTATTGTATTTTGGATTGGTTTGGGTTGTGGACCATTGTATAGGTGGTTTATAGTTAAAAATATGTCCAATCTCAGTGTTGCTCTGCAACTACATATTCTAGTTGAACTAAGGTAGGAGGCTCAAATTATGGAGGGTCATTTAGAACCACCATATAGACTCGCATGGAATGGACATGAGGTGGTCTTTCAGTGGACCTTCTATAGTCATTGAATGGATCAATAAAGAAACTAATATTTATTGCAAGAGCTAATTGTTGTCTTATCTTCCTCATTTCTCTCTAGAAGTTGCAAGTGAACGGTTTATGGAATACCTTGGGTCATAAATAGGGACCTATGACAAATCTTGTTTAAAAATTCATAAGTAATTCAAAAAAGCTTCAAAAAATACAAAACGACTTGTATTACAATTAGAATCTATTTTTCTTTGTCTAGAAAATGAGCAAAAAATAAACCCATCCAAGAAACCACATGAAAAAGGCGTACCAGCCCTTAGATGCTTACTTTTAGAGCCTTCTACCTTATCACAAGTGCAAGTTAGTAGCCATAAAGGAACTGTGTTATTCGGGAGTTGGATGCCTTTCATTCCAGCAAACACATTATTGTCATTATAACATCTTCTGTTCTTTTGGCTCATAAAGAGTTTACAAATTTCCGGCATTGCCTTAGGGCATCTCCACAGCTACAGATGGGAAAAGCGCTCGGCCTGTTTTCGAGTAGAGAGAGGTTTGCCTCGAAAAATCATGGGGATCCTTGCTGCAACCAAAAGTAGCTTGGAAATAAACAGAGTCATAATTGTATAAAAAAATCTTCTACATTGTTGTAGAACCATCAATCTACCCAACTAAAAGATGATGAAGGCAAGTGAGTTTGTCACCCACCAATTCACCAAACACTACAATGAACAAGGATGATGAAAGCAAATGAACTTGTCATCCACAAATTCACCTTACTAACTAGGTTGGCTTAATAATCGTCATGTCGAATCTTCAAACTCGATTGTTGAATCTTTTACACCGCCGCGGAACTGCTTCTTGTTGGCCTACCATGTATGGCTCTAGGTTGGCTCAAGGGTCAAGGTAGGGATAAGAAACCATGGGATACGGGATGAATAAAACGGAAAAATAGACACGAGCTGCCATCTGAATGATAGGATTCTAAAATTCAAACTCATGGTGACCAACTCTAACTAGGCTTTAGCTTTCACCGAGAGAACAAGCAAGTCTCAACCATGTGGTCCATTAACTCCTAAAGGACCAACATGCGTTTTTGGGCTGTATAGAAATTTTGGGTAGGTACATGTGGCTGGAGATTTTCATATTTTAGGCTGAAATTTTAATAGAAGATGGGGACGAGGAATATCTTCATGTGTACAAAATTTCATGACATTTTGAAATACGAGTCAAAAGTTGTGACCTAATCTGTTACTTTTTTTTGTAACTGGGCAGTTTGGGCAGATAAAAAAAAATCATTTTTTTTGGATTTTTTTTTGAAATTGGTTCTTTGCATTTAAATATACTTGAAAAGCTTTGAATCATTCCATTTCAATCGATGAGTCAAAAGTTATGAGGGTTTTTAATTTGCGGGTAGTAATGGATTCTCTACTCTAAAAAAAACTTTAAAATCGTTTATTTTACTCAATTTTCAATATTTTTGGAAAAAAATAAGACCCTATGATGTAGATTGATTATTACAACATTACAACCGTTGGGATTAGCATTTTTTAATTCTATAATTAAATTCTTAACAATTTAGTATTTTGAATCATTCTCTACTTTTTTTCTACTTACTATTTTTTTCCTATACGTTGTTCAATTCCAAATGATGTGATCATTTTCAAGCATATAGCCATCTTATTTAGGAAACTGAGTTTTAAGAAGCACCACCTTTTTCAACATTTTTTCATTGAAAAGTGAGCTTGTGAAGTGCAGCTGCCCGATTTTTTGCAGGATTGAAAAAATGGTTTTGGAGACTTTGAATGCTTATATCTTATGATCCACATGGTGGAATTTTCTGAAATTTTTACCGCATGTTATCAAGACATTATACTACAAGATCCTATGGTTACGTGTGTCAAAAATTCTTTTTTTCAAAAATTTGGTAGTTGTCATAGAAACGGTAGTTTTGGAGCGCTTTTGGTGATTACATAATCATGGAACTTTAGGGGTTAACCCCATTTTGTCACCACAACACAAAATGAGGCTAAATATTGGTTTTATCCAAGCCTCCCGCAATAGCAATGATTTACAATGAAAGACAAGCCACAAGCCACAACACACAATACACAAATCTTCTTCCAAGTCTCCAACCCTCACTTCAATTTCAAAGCTGAACTTTGAATGAGTGCCATCGCTTCTTCAAAACTTCAAATGGAATAATAGATTGCTTTTTGGAAAACTAACACAAATTTCTACACTTCCTTGAAATTTCAACTCATTCTAACACTCTGTCCAATATCTATGGTTGTCCAAAGTTTCGGCCTCTATAAGTGAGGGCAGCAGACCCTCCTTCACTTCAACATTCACAGCTCATTCATATAAACTTCAAATTGAATGAATGATAGCTTCATAGAAAGCTAATAACATTTCTTACACTGCCTCAAAGTTTCATTGAAAATAAAAGACTTGTCCGTCTTTTATGGTCGGTTGAAGTCTCAGCCCCTCTTCATAGGAGGTAGTAGACTTCCCTCCACTCAAACTAGCACAACCTTTGATTGTTAACTCCAATTCAAGAAAATAAGATCAATTTGAAAACACAACATCATAAAACACAACTCCGTCAATTTTCATTCCAAAATTCTCAAAACACTACACACCATGGCTCTTCAAAAAAACTCTTTGCCAAAACAACAATTAGGAAAAAATCAAAGTGATCACCACCTTCTCTCCGACCTCAACCACTCAGGTTAAGTGGACCTCCACCCATGCTTTCATTACATGGCTATCCTAACACCCATTGGCCATCATAATTGACCTCACAACTAATTTCCTATCTTTTTCTTAAAGATAAATCACTTTAAAGTTAAACTAGAAGGTAAACTGTCTCTATCTTTTTTTTCTATAACTTCACATACACAAAATAAAATTAGAAACTAACTCCAAGTATGAAAAATAGGATCTAACATATGTCAAATAGAGGTAAAAAATAGAATTTCAAGAAAAACATCACTCCATCTTCCGGTTGCGGTTCTTCATCTTGAGACTCAGAAAAAACCCTCCAATTCGATATAATAAAATCCAAAGCAAAAATAAAAACAAAATTCTACAATCATATAATTCTATAAACCAAATCCTATCAAAATAGCATAAAAATAAACATTTTTTTATAAAATGTACGCATTTGCAATGCAACACCATGCCAATTAAATGAGCCCGGCCCGTGTGTCCCGCTCTTTGCCCTACGGCAACATGGGCTTGGAACACAGGGAACCGGGTTGGCACAAGTCCCATAGAGCCACCTTGCATCACTTGATTCACTTCATCAATGCCGACATTGCAAAAGCTATAAATATTCAAAAAGTTTCTTGAAATTTGCAAAAGAGGATCAAAAGAGCCCATATCGAACCGTAGGCAAACTCCACCATTTGTCCGTGTACTCATGAAATTTGACTGTGGCCGGCCATTTTTTGAGCCTTGCCATGTATGCCGTGGGGCAATTAAAATGACCGGGCATGGCCACTCCCCAGGTTTGCGGCACTTGTTGAGTAGCTGTGGGGACGCTCTTATTGTGGTATTTTACTTTGAGGATGTTTATATTTTTTTCAAGGCATAATAGTAGGAGATGTGGCCATGTGTCTATTTTTCTAGTATTGTAGATTGTGCAATTGATGTTTGAATTTTCTTGGAGGTTGAATAAGTCTTTTCTCGTATTTTTCATTTAATACCCATATCTAAATTTTAGTAGCTGTTTTTTTTTTTGTTTTTTTTTTGATACTTGTAGATTTTTTCAAAAATTGTTGAATTTGGTTTTGTCTAATTCACTGTTGTTTAGCCATTTATTCATGTATATGTAGTTATCTGCTTCAATAATTTAGTTGTCTATTTCTTCTTCATTTAGGTATCTTTGAAGGTTTCTAGTTGGATCTTTCTATCATTTATATAGGTTAATTGGAATGGCATTTGTATCTGTGTTTTTATATTTTTTTGTAATACTTTTTGTGCCTTCTATTGTTCTTTGCTTTGCTAGTTTGTCAGCATCTTTATTTCCTACTATATTTTTGTAGGCTTTGACTTTGTGTACATGTGTAGGTTCTCTTTAGAGTTTGGATAATTTGGTTCTTTTAATAGGGATTAGTTTATCTGGGTGGTTGTTTTCTAGTGTGGTGTATCTTAATTGAGTGTTTATTTGGTTGAGGGAGTTGAGAATGTCTTTGATTATATGTGTGGGTTCAATGTTGGCTTAGGTGATAATTAATATTTCTTGTATTGCTGTAGATTTGATATCTGGTTGTGTCTCTTTCTCTATTTTGGTTCTAATGGTACAAATGACTCATCTACATAATAGTTATTGGTCTTGTATTTTGGTATAGAGGTCTCTATATTGTGGGCATAGGCTATTTGGGATATCTTGTGTGGATGTGTTCATGATTTCTTTACTTTATCCCATTGTGGTGAGGAATTAACTTTTGGATTTTCTAGAGTGGGGTAGGGGTTCAAAATCTATCCAATGAATTTTGGCTCTTTAACCCCTAAAGGCCTATAGTCCCTTTGGGGGACAATTGGAATTTTGGGCAGGTACCTACAGGCTGAAATTTTGTTGTGATTTTCCAAAACTTATTTGGAAGATAGAAAAAATGCTAAGCTTTGTGGGAATATAATTTTTTTTCCAATTGATGCCCCGGGAAAAAAATTATGCCCAAATAAGCTCAAAACAAAGGAAGGGGGGTAGAATTTTTTTTTAAATTTAATTTATAAATTTTAAATTTTTTTTCTTATATATTATATTATTGTCTATTTGTAAAGCTTTGATTCATTTCATTTGGATGTTTTATGAGAAAGTTATGGATAATCTTATTTTGGGAGCACTTAGAGCATGTTCCTGGGAAAAAAACCTTATAGGATTCATTTCTGAATGTAATTTTAACAATTTAAAAAAATAAAAGTTCCACAAGGTTTTGTTTTTTTGCTAGAACAATCTCACCAATGGGATTAGTGCTTTTCAATTCCACATAAAAGATATTAATATTTTCGATTTTCCTTCTGTTTTGTACCTACTTCTATTTAACAATTTTTTTAGTAATGAAATTTAAGTTTCTTTTGGATTTTTTCCCTTAGATTCATTCCATATTTTATTCTACCAAAATAACTCAAAATTTGTATCCTCCTTCCTTCAAGGGATTATGAAGGATCAAAACTCAGTGATCCATTTGAAGTCTATGTTTGACTTCTTTGTACTTTGTATGAAGAGGTATCATACTATTGCTATTGGTCAAGGTGTCATTATTGGATAAATGTCATGATAGGGTTTAATTCCTAAAGGACCAAGTATCCGTTCAACATACACAAGAAATTTGAGGCGCAAAGTCAAATTTGGTCGGCTGTTTATGAAATTTTAACACAAAGTTGAGTGCCTAGATCAAAAGTTATGTTGTTTGAAATTTTTTGGTAAATTTAGGCAATTGGACATGTTCAGGACATCTTTTGCTAAAACTCTCATTTTTTGAAATTTGGTATGCATGTAACTAATAAAAGATGGAATAAATTTTGCACAAAAATACTAAGTTTTGTTTTGAAACTCAAAGAGATCACTCCTTAAAATTTAAATTATATATTTGAGTTAATAGGATATTTTATGTGGGGCTATTTACCTTAATTATTGTTTTTTAAATGATTTTAATTTTACGTAAAAAGCTACGAGGGGTGTATTTCCAATACCCTATGGTTTTTTGCAAATTTATTCATACGTTGTTTAAAAAGAGCTATCTTACATATAAAATTTAAGTGCCCAATATTTTTCCACCACTCTTCTTCTTCACAATTTTTCCTTCCCTCTACTATATATACATATAGGTCATACACCATGAAATCAACAACAATCAATTAAATTCAAGTGCCATTGACCAAGTGGCGGTTCTTAATAACAAGTTTATAATTGAGCACTTAAAAATCTCCACCAAATTATCCCATGAATAGTCCCATTCAATATGAGTGTGTTTAACCTTTTAGTGACCGTGGTTGATTTGAAGGGCGAGCGCAGTTTTTCAAGAAAATGAATTTTGTAGCCACTCTAAAGATGTAGTCTTAGATCAAACCGTACAAGGTGCTCCTATAAGGGAGATTCTTCAACCTAACAAAAAATCAAACTCATCCATTGGTACAAATTGCTATAAATAGTTTTTTAGTAAATTTTCCTCAAAAGACAAGTAGGATAGGCATCTAACATAAGTCGTTTCATATTTTTTCAAGCTTTGTGAAATTAGTTACAAATTTTTGAAGTTTACAAGAAATGGTCATTTGTAGTCATAAAAACAAATACCCTTCTAAAATGTGCAAATTTGGTACATTGAAGAAAGTAAAATGTACCTCTAAATCATGTTTGCTTCTAGAGCCTTGTTGGAGTTTGAGTTGCTTTCCTTAATTCTCAAAAATCAATGACTTGAATGACCCTTTAGAATTTGCGCTACATAAATACCAATGCATAAGTTTACTTTGGGCATTCATGAGATTACAAAGCAACAGTTATGCCTTGTCAAGACATCAAGTTACAAAAAAATCTCACAATTTGGTTGATATTTTTTTTGTATTTTTATTGAACACTTCCCATTTGAAGGTCCAGGCCATTTGAGTTTACAACCTCATAGCTAATTCATCAATGCTCCAATTCTCTTGAAATTGGTTTTGTTTGAAGTGCACAAAGACATTCTAATTGCGATCCTCTTTGAGATTTTTGTGACCAAATGTATTTTGAACAATATTAGACCAAGAGTCCAAAAATCAACCAAAAAAGTGGTCGACCGGTCACTAAAGGGTTAACACACACGGTTTCAAAGATTGAATTTAAGTAGATTATAATTCTACTTTTGTGTTGTAAAATTTTTAGTTGGTTGAAGCCACCAATGTAAACCTCACTATTTGTGCAATGTGAAATTTTTTGCTACTTGTAGTCAGTGCCTCACTTTTACACTTAATTCTTTTGATATATATAGGACGAATATTGTGGCGCAATTTTAGTCAACCATCCTTCATCATAGATTTTCTTATTTGTGTTTATATTATCATGATATCTGTCCACATCTATACTCACAATACTATGAAAAAAATTCACAAATCCTATTTGTCAAGGCTAACTTATTAATAAAATTCCTACTACATGAAAATTTCCCATAGCCTAATTCATATATATATTAGACATATAGCATTTTATAAGCACTATAGTAGCCCTACATATCATCTAGAAGAAATCCCTTTGAATTGAATGGACCCTATCTTTAATTCATGTAGTTTTTGCAAAAATTGATAGTGATCTTCATGAATTCTCAAATCACATCCTAAAAGGAGTCTACTTTGTTAGCTATGCTAGGGCAATTTCAAGAAAAAAAAGCATTTCCTTTTAACTTCAAGCACTATTATCTTGCAAGCTGTGAAGTCAAAGTTCTTAAAAAAATTTCCACATATTCCAAATGTTTTTCTCTAATTTTTCACCTTTTGAATTTCACATAAAAAATTTCCTCATTGCACAAGGAATCATCAAAAAAACACTAGCGTATTGCTAATTCATTTAACCTCCTTGCATGGCATGGTGGTTTAGTAAACAATTACCCAAATTTTACTTTTGAAATTTTGCAAAAATGTATCTAACAAGACTTAGAACTCAATGGTGGAGAGATTCAAATTCATGAAGAACAAAAATTTACTCCAAGAGGGCTTGAAGTCTTCTAATCTCATTTCACAAAAATGAAGAATTTTTTTTCTCCCACTTCAAACATTATACTCTTTCAATCCACATTGTCAAATGGGCTGAAATTTTTTCCATGCATTGTCATAATAGTTTACTACATTTTCGTAATTTGAAGTTCAAAAAGAAAGGTTTCATTTCCAATTTTGGGCAATGCACTAGAAAAACAATAGTTTTTAACAATTTCTCTTGAAAAACACCCATGGTCCTTTAATTAGAGGTCAAAAGTGAGCATTTTAACCTTGCTTTGGACAAGAGTGTCGTGAAGCAACTTCAGCTTGGAAGCATTGCAAAACTTTAGGGTTAAAAAACAAACTCTCATCCATGGTAAAAGGTATTAGGATTCCTTCATAACATTGTTAATGAAGCGAGGTTCCTCCCCCTAAGTGGAGGGATAATTCCCCCCTAGATACCGGGGGAGATTTCAGTTATATTGCTTAGATATGCTGGGCACAAACTGCATTGTCAATTTTTGTGACTTTATTACCTGGCTCTGGTAAACCTTTGCTAGAGGGCTTCTGATTTTTGGCGGAGCAAAAGGAACCCCCAGCAAAGGTTAACAGTGTTATGTTACAAGCACAATTTGATTTGATTTTTTGTTTTTATGCAAATAGATGAAAGTAATTTTTATTAGAATGAAGGGCATTTTTCATCACTTGTGGCTTACCAAGCAACAAAAAGGATGAGGACAAATTGAAAGCATTTGGAAGAGACTTTGAATGGATGGGATCTATCTCCTGCCAAGTTTGGGATCCTTTTTAAGTGTATGTTTACTCCTCTAAATACATTAGGTTTTGCCTCTGTTTTAAAAGAAAAAGAAAAAGAAAAAAAAGAGGCTTGGATGGAATGTACAATTTGTATGAAAATGGAGGTTGTCTTTTGAATGGATAGTGAGGCTGAGGTGCATTTCAATTAACCCCTAATGCAGGTTGGCTTTGGAAATACGAGCAATGTACTGAAGCCTTTTTGGTGTACAGTGTGGTAAAATTGTCGGCACTTGTCAAGCACAATGCCTCTCTTTTGGGTGAACACAGAAATGAAAGAGACAATGAAGCCCTAAAATTTTCACATTTTTACAAGCTCCCGAAGTATTTAAAACATTTTCTTGATGTAATTCAGTAGTACGAATCGTGAAACAGTAGACGCTGTAAGAAATTGAGTTATCGTGGGTGCTAGTGTACAAGATAGAGTCGCTTTTCCTACAAGCACATCTACATGCCATAGGATGGAGGGCGATGGTCTGCCGGTTTGCGGGTCCCTTGTCTCCAACTTCAGCCGGTGTTCTCCTTGGAGTACAGGAAGGACGCCCCGTGAGACCACCGACGTGGATCAATGAGCAGTCACTGGGCAATCCTCTTGCTTGAACAACAAATAAAAAACTCCACGATCTTTTTCACCAAGAGCTGAAGAAGCAGTTGGTTCAAAACCCAAGACAACGTCTCCATTGTTCTACTGTCAGCAGAAGTACTCCAACTGTCATAAACCTACTCAGCCGGTTCCACGTTACGTGGGCGCACTACATATCCACAGCAACGTCCTTTCACGTAGAACTCCTTGTCCAGATGCCCTGTATCTCATGAAATATGCCGAAATCCTTGTTCCCTTAGGCAAGGAGAGTTCATATTGATTCCAATTTTTTTTTTCTTTGCATCTAAAAATACTTCTGAACTCTGCCCCCAATATTGTAGTTCTGGCCGGACCCTAAAACCGCAAAAGACCAACCTTAAATACACAAACTTCTTCAGCCGTAGGCCACTACAGGTCAGGGAGTGCAAAAGGGGTTAATGCGCCCCCCTCCATTCACTCAAAAGACCTCCATTAACCCCTAAGAGCCCATTCTCCCTTTAGGGGACAAATGCGTTTTTGGGCAGGTACCTACAGACTGAAGTTTTCTCTTCATTTTTTGAAACTTTTTTTGGAGGTAGAAAAGTTGATTAGCTTCATGGGAATATAATTTTTTTCACAATCGGTGCCTGGGAACAAAAGTTATGACCAAATAAGCTCAAAACAAAGGACAGGGGGCAACACGGGCAGCAAAAAAAATTTGCACTTTTCTTTTTTCTTTTCTAGTATTTTTTTTTCTCGTAGATTATGTTTTTGTCTATCATAAAAGCTTTTATTCATTTCATTTGGATTTGTTATGAGAAAGTTATGGACATTCTTATTTTTCGGGAAGTTAGAGCATCTTTTTGAAAAAAATAACTCGTAAGACTCATTTATGAATGCAATTTTTCAAATTTTTCAAATTGTTTTTGGCATAGTTTAGTTTACTTGCTAGAATAATCTCACCATTGGGATTAGTGCATTTTAATTCTATCTAGAATATATGAATATTTTAGATTTTGCTTCTATCTCGTACCTACTTAACAGTTTTTTTAATAATGAAAATTAAATTTTTTTGAATTTTTTTTTTGGTAGATTTTCAACTCAATTTTCCACCATTAAAATTTAAAGCTCAAAACTCTAGAGTGCAAAAATTTTAAGTTAGAAATGTTCAAAGTCAAAATCCAATCCCACAATGTGCTAAAAAACTTGTTTTTTTCACTTTAAACGCAAATATCTTGCAATCTGTGCGGTCAAAAATTCTGAAATCTTTTCTACACGTTTTTATACTAGTTAGGTGTAAGATCCTACAATTAGATGGTAAAAAAAAACATTTCCAATTTTTTTCACTCTTTGCTAAAATAATGGCAGTTTTGGGTGCTTTTGGGTAGAAAAAAGGCCTTGGGCCTTTAGGGGTTAAAAAGCTTAAATAAAATTTATGACCCCCCCTCACCCATTTTTGTGATTAAAACTTCTTTTTCAAATATTCTTTACCTCCCCCCCTCGCCCATTTTCTGATTAAATTTTTTATTTATTATCTTCCCATCCCCCTCCTCCTATTTGAATTTGAGGGAGCACTTCACAGTTCCAAACAATATAGAACATGTCCATTTGATTGTATCTTGTATCTTGTATTTGTACCATATCCATATCTTGAACTTGTATTTGTACAATACCATATCCCGTACCATATTGCAAAATGTTCTTGTACCATATTAGTATCCATACCAGTATTTGTATCCGTATCAATATTCATATTTCCTATTTTTAAGATCAATGGTGTCATAGTGGAGAGGGAATTTTTTAAAAAAATCAATGGCTCGTGAATTCCTACACTTCAAATTGGGAAGGGGGGTTCCGTTAATCACCATCTCTTGTAATCACAAGAAATTGTACAATTTATTGCTTTTTTTAATTCTATTTTGAGCTACAGTAATCCATACTAAATTGTGTCCCTTTTTCCATAAAAAAGAAGAGAAAAAAAGAGAGAAGGCGGCGGCTAAATTAGGACCGCTTGCTATACTAAGGCCAACAGATTGGGTCTTAAAAGTGGTGTCATTGGCAATTTGCCATGATTGTAAGACCATCCTCATTCCAATTGCTATATGGGCCGTACAAATTTATTTCTAACTTTAGGATGGTATATAATTAGAATATGAAATTACCATAATTAGAGAAGCTTCACGCGCCACTTAAATTAGACACATTAATTTTTTATTTGGACTTCCAAACATAAAAGTAAATCCCGCTGAAAGTAAGCTAGAAGGCAAAAAATTATAGAGACCTTGGCAAATTCATGCATAAGAGCATCCCCTATGGTTCTTGAAATGGTTGCATGGGGGGCCAATTTGGTGGTCCCTCAAATTTCACTAAGATATGAGAATTGGCCAAGAAATTCTTTGTTCCTTATTAACCAATGCATAAGTGTTGTAGACTCATAGAATTCCGAACTCTCACTCACTACAGTAGAACCTCCGTGGTTTAAATATGTTTTTTTGGTCTGCGTTTGATATATAAGACACATGAATTGAGTATTGGTAGAAATAAAGTCTATGTATACTAGGAAATTTACTCACAAGAAGACCCACATGATGAATTTGACAGTCATTGCGGAACGTTTCTCTATTAGCGGAGGGATACAATATTGATGTAGGTTTGTTACTCATGTTGAGTTAGATGTAACGGTGCATTGCATTTCTTAATTTTTTGTATTAATGCACTTCTTGCGTGTTTGAGAAGCTACATTTGGTCATGTGTTCTACATGCATGGTGCTATATTTGAGCATGATAAAGGTTAGACGTTGAAGTATCATTGAAATGAAAAATGCTAATAGTTGAATTGTCAATCCAGTAGTCTATGCCTTGCCATATTAAATTAGTATATTGTTCATACTCTAGGAATCAAATACAATACCATATATACAATTTTCTACAACCCATGATGTCACAAAGTGACATTTAGAGGATTTCAAATGAAGAGTACAAGATGATGAAATGCAAATTTTTCCCTCCAAAAATTGAGCATATTTTTAATGTGATTGCAAAGGATGGTGGTGGATATTACTTCATTGAAGTATTATTGACTTTTTAGCAACAAAGATGCTTAACCCCTAAAATACCAAGGCAGTTTTTGGCTCTAAAACCACTGAAAATTGCCGTTTTTGCTGCGATCACTCAAGAAACCAATTTTTTATTTTTATTTTTTATAATCTAACTATAGAATCTAGTACTTCACTTGTCTTAGATCATGTGGTAAAAATTTCATGAAGTTTGACCATACGGATTGGAAGATATTAGCATTTGAAGTTGAAAAAAGAAGTTTTTGTAAACTGTGGCCTGCAATTTCAGATGACTTTGACAACCATTTGTGGATTTTTTTTGCACTGCACACCATAAAGTTGATTTTTTTTATGTTGAAAATTTAAGTAGAGATTTGGGGAAATTTTTTTCAGAATGTCAAAACTTGATTTTCACATCTAAAAAAATTGTTAAGTAGAGGTAGGTTCAAAATTGAACAAAATACTAAATCGTTAATAGCTCTTAGGTGGACCTAAAAAACCATAATTTGAATGGTGGGATTATTCTTGCAAACATGCTTAACCATGTAAAAAAAAATTTGAAAAAAATTGAAAATTGCATTAAAAAATGAATTCTATAAGGTTTTTTTTGAAGGTGCTTAGATTGCTCGAAAAACAAGATTGTCCATAACTTTCTCGTTTTGAGTCCAAATTAAATTTTTTATAGTTTTTTTTTTTGCCTGGCAAAATTGCTTTTTGACTTTGGGTGGCATAACTTTTGCTCCCAGGCATCGATTGAAAAAAAATTATATTTTTAGAAAGCTAATGTGATTTACTATCTTTGAAAAAAATTCCAAAAATTAGGTCAGAATTTCAGGTGGCACGAGCCTGCCCAAAATTCCAAGTGTCCCCCGAGGAGACTTTAGTAGTTTGGGGGTTAACCCCTAAATGTCCAAGGCTAGTTTTGAGTTTCTTAAAATTTACTCTAAATTGAACAAAAAGCCAATAAGTTGAATCAATTTTCTTTGAATTGTAACCGTACAAATTCAAACTAAACATGCTAGAGATCACATAGGAATAGGAAACACGACAGTATGATTTAAGGATTGAAAGATTATAATGTTTGATAATGAGGGCGTTAAAACTATGAAATCTTCAAATCTAAAAAATTGGTCACCAAAAAAATATGTTGAAGGGCCTAACATGCATAACCCCAATCAATTTGTGACTTCTCAAAATCTACTCTACAATTTTTTTAAATGAATTTCTAGTGTGATCTTTTCTCCAAGATCTAGTGTATTTGACACTCATTTCCAAGAGCCCTCGACACTAAATTGAACAAAAAGCCAATGGGTACCCTTGCACAAAATCTTAAACAAAAGAATCATAATCATTCATTTTCAAAATTGGATTTTTGATGCAAAAACTACAAATAGAATTTGTCAAAAATATAAACTACTAAAATAGAAATTTAGTTAGGTCTTATTTAACTTCAAAGTTTTGTCGATACCATTTGATGCCTCGGGCATTTAGGGGTTAAAAAATGGTTCATGAAGGATGCCTTCTTGTGCATTTTGACAGCACATACTTCCTTGCTCTATATTTTAATATTAGCAATTAAAATGATATGTTTTGAATTTGTACTCAACTACTGGGATGAAGGCATGAAGCTGATGAAGTTCATTTTCTACACCAATTTGAAAATTTGCGGGAATTGAGTTATTTATTGCAATTTCAACTTTGGGTCCATAATTACAATCCATCAATTCTTTTGATTATAGTATCACACAGATATTTGGTTTACACTATGACATTCTACACAAAAATATTTACGTATTATGAAAATTTTCTAATATTTAAGCTTATATTGTATTTGATATGAATTTAATTGGTTATTACTTCCCAAAAATCAGAACAATTCAAATTTATCTTATCGTGAGATGGTACGACTAGGCGACTACCATCTTAGGCTGCTTCAAGATGAAATAGTGCCATCATGGTATGTTTGTTGAGATGATTGAGTCGAAACCCTGTTGGGTTCTCTTTGACCCTTGGGCTGGTTTTGTATTCTAGCCGCCTTAGGGGTGCAATGTACCTAGGGCAGCTGCCACCGCTCCACGGCAGTGCCGTGGGGACACTCCTGTCTGTATCTTGTATTTTAGTACTAACACTCTAATCCACCCTAAGCAGCTTGTGACTGGGTGCTTGTATTTTTCCTCCTTGCAATAAAGGTCTCCTTTATTTGTGTAAAAATAAAAAATAAAAAAAAATTGTTTTGAAAAGTTTATTTTCTTATAACTTTTATAGAGGTAGAACACTGACATGTGATTTTACCTCTGAAAAATGAAAAAATGCTGTGAACAATAGTGTGGCGAAATATTCTTGCAAGATGAGCTCAGACAGCAAAAGGAAAATAACTTCACTTTGATTTGTTGCACATGATCAAGGGAACATTTCGGCTGGACAAGCTCTGTAGAAGTTCAATTGTTGTACCCCAACTGGTTCCCTTCACCTTCCCCCTCCCTTCCCCTGTTTGACTTCAACCTTTTTAAAAAGTTTTTGAGGGCTTTGGCTTCATCCTTGGAAGATGTTGGAATATTTGTCCCTTGAAAATTCAGTGAGAAATTTTAAAAAATAAAATAAAATTCAGTGAGGACAAAAAATTAAAAAAGAAAAAAAAGAAAAATTAAAGGTTGGAAATCATACTTTTAAAAATAGGAAGGAGACTATTCATTAAGCTTCTATAACGATCTTTCATATCATTTTGAATTTTGATATTTTTATTTATTTTTAAAGATGTTGATTGTCAATGCTCTTAACACATAAAGTTTCATGACTAGGTTTCAACAAAAAAAACATTCCAAAAATGTTATTTCTAGACTTCTAGTGTAGAAAGCTAAGATGCAAAAATATCTTTTTTTTCTTCTGCTTAACAATTGTACAATATTACATAAGACTTGTATGGAAATATATAGAATTTTTCTTAGAAACTTTGACCAAGTAGATTGGAAGATATTAGTGTTCAAAGTGAAAAACATAGTGTTTTCTCACCTTACTTTGCTTAGTTTTTAAACTTTGAATCCCCTTAATTTGAAATTTTTGGACTACAAAGTTTGAGATTGAAATCTTTATGGTGGAAAATTGAGTTGAAAATTTAGAAAGAAGAATGAAAAATAATAAAAAAATGATTTTTATTCTTAAATTTTTTATTATGTAGAAGTGGGAAAAATTGGAAGAAAAAACTCAACCGTAAATAATTTTCAAATGAAATTGAAATACAGTGAGATTGTTGTAGCCAATATTTTACACCTATAGACCCAAAATTCTTATAATCTATTATATGACTTTGAATCTTCATGGGTTAAGTAAAATCAATTTAAATCTGTTTATTTACTTACAATTTCATGATCACTTTAATTATGTATAAATGACCCTAATCAAATGAGATAAGAGTTCAACAAAAAAAATATAAATTTACCTAAGTGTTTTGAATTCAAAAGATTCAACAATTCTACACTATTCAAAATTTTACAATTATTTGTTCAATAATGATGATTTTTCTTTTTCAAGTTTGTCTTATGTATGTTTTTTTGTATGTGGTCCAAAGTGACTCAAAAAAATAAAGGATTCTACAACTCACTGTGTTCATGATTGAATTTTATTTGTTTAGAAGATATACAAATGTTGCAAATTCAAGGACATTTGGATATCATAGATAAGTTGTATTTGAGAACCCAATTGATTAGGACAAAGGGGGTTCTTTCTCAATCACTAGCTAACATGGAACCTCATTAGCCAAAATTGCATACATAGCATGCTAAGCCACCATAACACGTCTACGTAGAATTGATGATTAAAGTGCAATTCAACGTAGCATTGGCATTTCTGATTGTATTGGTTAATGGCCATTGACTCCAATACAACTAGAGGTGTTACAAACTTCCATGATGCTAGTGTCCGTTGCTATAGTCAAAATAAAAGTAAAAGCGATTTTCTAATTTTTTAATTCAAAAGTAACTTCAAAATTTAATAATTTTTGCATTGTAGGTCCAAACACCACGAAGCGAAGCTTGTGCACCCTTCCTCGCCATGAGCTTTTCGACGGTACAAAGCATGCAACCAAGGGATCACGCACAGTCCATGAGATCTCATTGTAACAAATAAATCAAACAGCCTAACGGCTTAAGGCAATGTAAATGGATGGATGGCAAATTGTGGACTTGTCTTTGAAGGATACGTAGTTGACATTGTTGTCTTTTTCACCTAAAGTATTGTATATCTAATTTCTTGTAAAAAAATAAAATTGTGATAATTTCCTAATACATATTATTGAAGTTGTTCTTTAGTTGTTCTTTAATTGTTCATATTATTTGTGCAAGGAATGTTGGAGTCATAGATGTGTTGAAATTGAGTTGTTCATGTCAATGTAGTCACTGATGCCAAAAACTTTAGTTACATTTTGAGCTTGGTTTTGCAACTTGCAATCATTTTTAGTCATTGTTAGTCATTGGTTGCTAATATGATTGTGCAACAACTATCACAACAATGCATTAGATGAGATTTAGGCTTCAACAAGGCTACAAATTATAGTTTGTTGACTTTAAAATATATATATTTTTAAAAATTGAATGAACTATTGTAAAGAATATTTTTTATAATGATTAATATTGAATCTAATGTAGCTATATCAAGGTTATCACACCGGACAAGTCGCCCACCTGCTCGTCCGTCCATCCGGGATGTCCGTTTGAGGTTTCGCCTGTCCGATGTAGTCAACATACAATTGACTTTATCCTTAAGTCCACGCCTTGTCTTTAAGTCCTCGCCCTTAAGTCCACGCCCTGTCTTTAAGTCCACGCCCTTATGTCCACGCCCAGTCTTTTAAGTCCACGTCCAATCCTTTAAGTCCCCGCTCAGTCGCCCAGCTCCATGGTTTTGATTTCTGTGCAAACCGGCACAGACCGTCCGTCCGTCCGGTCCGGTTCACCCGTTCGTCCGGGATGTCCGGTGACCCTAAAATGCCCAATGTGACAACCCTGAGCTATATCTTGCCACATCAAATTGGATGTTATTTTTATTTAATTTTAAATTGATTTTTATTAAAAAATTCAGTAATTATTATTTTAATATTATTTTCTATTCTTAAATATTATTTTAATATCATGATTTAAATTTTATTTTATTTTTTAAAATTTTAAAATTTTAAATTTTTTTATTAAAAAAATTATTTCTAGCATACACAACAAAACAACACTCCAAAGGCTTGAGATCCTATATAATGACTTACTTGGGATCCAAGATTTATAATGTTGTTCTACAATCATTTGTACAACTCAATTATTACATTAAAAATATGACAATATAGCAATTAGTGTTTCCAACATCTTCACTATTCAGTTGGCAACTCTCCCACAACTACATGTTGCATAGAAACATTGTTGTGATGTGGGCCGTTTACTAGTTAAAAAATAGGCATGTTACACCATTTTTATTGGTTACAAATAAAAGGGTGGTTAGGCTCGTTGGAAGAAAGTAAAAGGTTGGGTTGGTAGGGCATTTGTCCCTTGTTGGTTGTAGCCATGAGTCATTTCTGTGGATACTTAAAGGGCTTGGCTTCTTTCATTGGGACCATCTTATAATCAATTTTTTTGTGGAAAAATATATTAAGCACTGAATGAGTTTAGTGGGAGTTTACTAAGAGTTGCTTTTACTTTTGAATTCTTGTGAAAATTGCTTCTATTTCTTTGTATAGGTTGTGGATAAAAAGGGCTTCATTAAAGCAATAGCGGTGTTCTTGTGAAAGTGACTTCTATTTTTTTATGTTCTTGTGAGGGTTGTGGATAAAGAAAGCTTTGCTAAAGCAACAATGATGTTGACTTTATTGTTAAGAACTAGATTTCTTTTGGTTGTATTAGGTGTAAGAATCAAGCTCCCTTAGTTATAGGTCTTTCTACCATTTTACAAACATCTACCATAGCGGACTGATCGCAAAATTTCAACATCTTTGGTGAATCCGACATAAAAAGTTTGGAGTGGTGGTACTTTGGATTTTGTGTGAGCTATAGGAGATCATGATGGACAAAAGTGTAGCCTACTTGGCATGTTGGATGATGGCATGATGAGGATGTTTGAGGCAACAACAAGGTGAGCAACAAAGGAAAACATTAGCAACCAAGGCGTTGCATTCAATCGTAAATCATATGGATAAGTTTCAAGGACATAATGTATCAAGGTACATTTGATTCAATGCACAAGAAATGGAGCTAAATAGGGTTTCAGAGGAGGAGATGGTTGCAAGCTTTGAGCTCATTGTGATTCTGGAGAATTGTGGACAAGTGAAGGAGTTGCGAGAGAGGGATGGAGACGATTGGCAAGCATTTGCTCAAGCGTTGAAGGAAGAATATGTTATGGAAGATTTAGAAAGAGTGACAAAAAGGACATTTTTGGAGTGGGTTGCACGTCCAAGCAAGGGTTTATCAGTAAACGAGCTGTTGAGGGAGTTTGAGTGCCAATGCGTACAACTAATAGGAACAGAAAGAACAACTTTAGAGGTGGAAAGGATAGAGTTGTTTATTCAAGCGGCGGATTTGTAGTTGCAAAAAAAAGCTTGAACCACTTTTAGAGGACCAAAATGAAGAGCGTGGATTAAAGACCGATTGGAAGGAGATTGAAGGAGCCGTGTCATTGCTCACTAAAAGATAGCATTGGAGGGATAAGAGTATAGTGATTGATGTCAAATCGGAGGCAATTCCAACAACACCATCTTGTGGTAAGCCGCATATGCCTTCAAAGCTTGATGATTTGGAAAAATCAGCTATGGGTGAGTTGGTAAAGGAAATATGGGATTTGAAGCTAGAGTTTACTATGCTTGAGGAAAAAGGCCAGGGTTTGAGTAACCTAGCATCAAAACCAAAATTGGTGTAGATAGGAGGAAGACTTATTGTATGTGGTGTGATAGTTTGAGCATTCTCAAAGGGATTATGCTCATTTCATAGAGGCTTTGCACAATGACATTGTGTTTTTCAAAGAAGGAAGAATTCAATCAAGGAAGACTGGATTACCTTTGGAAACAAATTTTGGAAAGGGAGGCTTGATGGCGTTAGTAGAAGAAATATCTAAAGTGCATTCAGTTTCAAGCAATGAAGGAATAACTTATGGAGTTGGACTTGTTCGGGATTGTGCAAGAGTGATTTTCACCTACCAAGTCAATTCAATGCAATGTGGATGCGAGCTATGGAACTTGTTGAAGGTAAAGGACTTACCCAGAAGAAGTTGCATCTAACAGGTAATTCAATTTGTCATGCTACAGGTTGGAATGATCCAGTTGATAGTTTGTCCGTTCATGCATACATTTCTATAAATCAGCATGCATACATTGCTATAAATTAGCATGCAGCAGTAGCAGAAGCGATGAGAAACCAAAGATGTTGTAAGGGTTGGGGATAAAGAGAGCTTTGCTAAAGCAATACTGGTGTTCTTTTTATTGTTAAGAGCTTTGAATCATTTCATTTTGATTAATGAGATGAAAGTTATGGGGAGTTTTAGTTTGAGGGTAGTTACGGAATCTCTACTCTAAAATAAACTTTGAAGTCCCTTATTTCACTCAATTTTCATATTTTTGAAAAAGAATAAAGAATTTGGATGTAGATTAATATTTCAACATTACAACTGTTGGAATTGGTATCTTTCAATTCTATATCTAAACAATTGACAATTTAGTATCATTCTCTATTTCTTTCTATTTACTACTTTTTTCCTATATGTTGCACAATTCCAAATGATCTGAAAATTTTCAAACATGTAGCCATTTCCTTTGAAGAATGAATCCAAAAGATACCACTAGTTTGGACATTTTTTCATACAAATGTGACCTTGTGAATTGCAACTAGTACCCAGTTTTTTGCAGGGACCAAAAAAGCATAAGGAAAAATTTTGGGCTTGCAAAAGGCCGTGAGATTGCATTGCAACAATGCAAGCATTATGTTGTATTCATACCTATACAACAAAAAATATAAAATTAGGAATCTAACAAGGCACTACTAGTGCCATGTTAGATTGACAGTTTCAATTTTTTTTCCAAAAAAAATATTTTTTCTGTATTTGCATCGCGGCTGCGCCAAAAATGAAAATGAAATGGTCCTCTAGAGGGTTCAAGCTTTTGTGATGGGAATTTTGTCAATTTAAACGCTAATATCTTGCAATCCACACGGTGGAACTTTCTGAAATTTTTTCCACATTCTTTTCAAACCAATGTACTAGAAGATCCTATGGTAATATTTGCCCAGAAATGATTTTTTTCCTTAAACTTGGTACTTGTATTCAAAATGGCAATTTTGTGGCGTTTTTGATGAAAATATAGTGAAATACATTTAGGAATTAAAAGACAAGAATAATTAAGACTGCAACAACCAAAACATGAAAGTATAGGGAACAATGGCAATAAACAAAGATACGAACAAGTTCATATACAAGGTGTTACATTTGGAAGGTGGCTTAGGAATTTTCAAATTCATAGTAAGAGAAAAAAAATCTTCACCAACTATTTTTTTTAAAAGTCTTCACCAACTATCTAAACCTAGAAAAAGTGCAAATGAAATCTAAAGATCATAACTCCCAACCGTCCATCTTCAAAAAGTGCAAATGAAATCTAAAGCTACAATGTCAACATACTAACTTTTATATAGCTATTCTATGGCTATTCTTCAATTGCTCTATGACTACTTTACTATTCTTCTATGTACAACTCATTATAATGAGATCGTAAGTTTCATTTTTATTTCCACCTAAATAATTTGAAGCCCAAGTATAGAAATATAGAAATTTCCACAATGCTTTTTTGAGGGAAATTTTGGGTTCTTTCAAAGTTGAATTCTAGTCATTCTTTACATGTATGCAATCATTTATCATTCAACTATTGAATGACACTCATTCTTTTATACCCACATCAACTAATGCAACATTTAATAGATCATATAAGAAAAAATGGCCAATTAGGAGTCCACAAAGTGTCTTGTGCTAGGATGAAAGGCCAGATAAAGGGTTACCACTAGATACTAATCTTCATACAACCCAAGTCTATGTCCCTTTAGATCTTGAATTAGCTAGGCTTAATATTGGAGTCACTTTTACGGCATTAAATTCAATCTTAGCATTGGAGTTGCTTTTAGAGCACTTAGAGTATTGCCATATATATATATACAATGAGCCTGGGACAACTAGTATAAGTGTCGGGCTTCAATCTTCTTCCAACCCTGCACAACCATCCAAATTTATTTGACCCGGATCCAAAAAATCAAAGCTTTCAACACCATTTCACTTGACACGGTGGATTTTTATTTTTTTTGAAATATATAGCCTTCAAGGGCTGCAGCTAGCTAGACTTATATGACACAATGAAGGTAACCTGGTGCAAAGCCCGGGAATTACATACATTGGGTATCCCCGTCATGAACAAGTAGAAGGACAAGCAACAACTCGTGGACTAGCACAAAGAGCCCCCATGCGAGCAAGACCTGGTGGAATTTTGAGTGAGCCCATTTTGTAAAGATCCTCTTTGTCATTACCATATTTTTGTCCTCTTATCCTCTCAAAGTACAACTTTGGGAGGATAAGGTGCAAACATGGGAGAAGAATGCCTTGTTTTGCATTTTTCTTGGTATTTGGTGAGCCATATGGGATAGGCTCTAATTGATGTAGCAAGGGTCTTCTTTAGGTCACCGAGTCTCCAATAGTAGGTTCTGCCTGCTGTTGTATTTTAAGTCTGAGTTTGCTATTTCTCGCCTTGTTTTTTTGTCTTTAAAATGTTACTTTGAAAATGTGTTAGAGAATGTAAAAAGCTCCGCCAAGGACGTGGTCCTTTAAAGATAAGAAAAGCCTGTTTTTGGCGGCGTTTAGGCAAAAACGCGTCATGTTTTTTCAAACATCAGATGTTCTAAAAAACATATACATGTTTTGCAGAAACATGTACATGTTTTGCAGAAACGTGTAAGTGTTTTGCAAAAAACGCGACTATGTCATTGTAGACGGCTACGTTTGTGATGATGTCGACTGCAACGTGGCTATGATTTTATATAACGTCGCATACAACAGAAGCTGCCACGTCAGCAAGTAGACTTGGAAAAGGGCAGCTACGTGGCATATTTTGGAAAAAAAATTAAAAATGGATGGATGAACCTCGGGCCAAATGTTTGGAACAACGGGTTGGATGTCGGAGTGGACATCTGAGACAACGTAGGCTAATTATCCCATATTGTTTGTCTCACCATGGACAAAGAATGGGTACAAATATGACCCTGAAAATCTTCATTTTTACGTAATTATGTCATCAAGATAAATTTGATGATAAATGGTAATTTTTTTTAAAATTCTTGGTGGATTCTACTTTTTTTTTATTGCATAATTTTATTGATTAATTTCTATTGACTAATTAGTTTTTGAAAAATGGATTGGATGAAAAAAAATGGATTGGATGAAAAATAGATTGGATGAAAAATGGGTTGGATGAAAAACAGATTGGATGAAAAATGGGTTGGATGAAGAAAAACGAATAGATGAAAAAAATTGGCTGGAGGAAAAAGTTGCCTACGTGGCCCTCTGTGGATGAAAAATTTGCCTACGTGGCCCTGCGTGGATGAGAATTTTGCCTATGTGGCCTCCACGTGCTTTCATTTTGTAAGCTTGGAAGACCCTGTTTTGTAGGACGTTAGAAAAAAACAAGCCAAAAATTGGCACGTTTTTTGAAAACACCAGACGTTTTTTGCTTGTTTTCTATGACACGATTTTAGGTGACATCTATGTTGACTCTCAGACATGTCAAACCGGACATCATACGACGTTTTTTCAAACATCACAAAAAAGGCTAGTTTCTTATAGTATTTGGTTCTGTGTCATAACATTCAATAGCCTTCACAGAGGCTGCCTTTTCCCTCTCTAGAGTCTTCATCTACTAAATTCATCCTTTCAGCATTAACGTAACCTTCGGTATAGTGATAGTGGCAGTACATTATGATATGCTCCATTTTCTTTTGTTAACTCTAGGACCAAACATACAAATCAGCAAATATTTGTAGAAAACAAAAGTCCAAAGAATCCAATGAAAAATACAGTATTGCAATCTAATCATTTGCCATCAATAACTTATTTTGGATTTTCAAGTTAAAAAGACAACTCTTTAAATACAAATAGGATAGTAGGAGGTAGAACAGCCAATGTGGAATAAATAAATTAGAATTTGTAGTTCCTCAAGCATTCATAGTTCAGTCAAAACCAAAAAATTGTGTTAAAAGTAGAATTTTAGACATCATTTAGGCATAGGTGAATAACTTTTTTCAAAAAAAATTCAAAAAACTTTGAACTAAAAAAAAGTTGGTGAATGAAGATAAGTTTCATCTCCAAAAATCTATTTGGCATTTTGAATCTCCAATCAAAAGTTATGGACAAATTTGAGAGATGATTTTTAAAAATGTTAAAGAACATGTCCATTCCAACCCCTCTCTCAAATTTGTCCATAACTTTTGATTGGAGATTCAAAATACCAAACGGATTTTTGAAGATGAAATTTATCTTCATCTAGCAATTTTTTTTAGTTCAAAGTTTTTTGAAAAAGTTATCCTTCTACGCTTAAATGAGGTCTAAAATTCTACTTCAAACAGAATTCCTACTTCTGATTTAATTATGAGTGGTTGAGGCTTCACTCACTCTAATTTACATATCCCACATGGGTTGTTTTACCTCATACCACCCCAAATGTGGAGAAAAAGAGAGAAAATTCATTACTGTACACCCCAATACATGGCACATTCTGCCAATTCAAAATCTATTTCACTTTGTGTACAAGCTTGTTTCCTCATCATTTTGCATTTCTTGGATCACTTTAGAAACCAAGAAGTGGCAAAACATTTCTACAAAATGATCCTCCTAACCAATACCAATACAATCAGCATGATTCTTGATCGGGAGAGAGGGTCCACTACAATACCAATTGTATACTAGTTCCAGCAATTTGCACAATGAATCTTGCATTACAGACACTCCATGGAAAACTATGTAGTTACAAATTTCAACCTCAAAGATCCAGGCAACTCAGCATATCCCCATAAGCTGAAACATTTCTTAACAAAAAGTTCAACTCATGATCCATGCAAATACTTAGTCCAGCTAACAATAGTGTAGCCAAGCATTCTACAGGCTATATGGCTAAATCAAGCATCATGTTAATATCACAAGTCCAGAGATCATAAAATACTAAACGCTGTGGATGAAAAAATGCGCTCCCAATCTAAAGAAGTCACGCCTCACCTGCACCCATATCCCGCAACAAACACAAGGTCAGTTACAGGACACATGCGAGGCGTCTTAAGCGTGACTACACCTTGTTAACAGCGCCAAAAATTGCTACACATAGTTCCAACACAGCATTAGTGAATACGTCGATGAAGCATCCGGCTGCACCATCGTCCAACTTCAACCTTGTCTCTCAAAGGTCCAAGGTAAAGGACAGAATCTGTGATGTCATATCCACGTCCATGCTTGAAGCAGCACGCCAAAATTACCAGTACTCCGCCGTGAAACAAGGAGCTCTATTGTGAGCGACTAAGGGCTGACGAATGAGGGTTTCCAAGAATCAGCGCCTCAAGGTACAAAGCCCGAGGTGGTCAGGGAATCATGCGCGGGTCATCAGCTTGGCAAGTAGAAAGCGACTTGTGCATGTCGATCTTAATAATCCGGTTGTACGTAACCGGCAATGAACCCAACCATTGTTATCTAGTCGTGAGCAGGGTATACGGCTACAATTGCATGTGGTACATTTCACTAGTGCTGAACTTGTTTGAATTATCCAGCGTGTTCAGGGTCTCGGGCCACCAGTGCTTGTGGGTTGTAGCTTGTTTTGTGTTGTAATGGTACGGGCGGAGCCAGTAGTGCATCTATGGTAAAGCTACCTTATTGAATACTGCACTCCTAGTTCATTGTCAAAATGCCCTAGGCACTCAACTGTTGTGATTTGTGAGCACATTGAAGAACATGTAAGAGCTCTGTATCACCCGCCACTTTTATCCATTGACTTGAGAGAGAGGGATAGAGAGAGAGACCCGCCACCAGTTCCCTGGTTAGCAATCCTTCCGATAGAGTGAGAGTTGGTATGTCAACACTCTATGCAAAGGTGTATACCAGGCTCATCTATTTTATAAAAATATCAACGCTTTTAATGTGAAGGTTGAAGATTTTTAGAACTCTCAAGTAAAGAGGTATATCAATGTTAGTCGTAAACTTGGATACCTTGCATTAATATTAACAGAATGCTGACTATTGTTTGCAGCCAACTAAGATTAGTCAACAGGAGTGTATCTTGCCTAATATGTTTATAATCAAGGAAATATTGACTTTGGCCTCTGAAAAATGTCCAGTACAAAGCCATGAAATTACTTTGTTTTGTAGACGTTCCTCTTGGAATCCATTGTGTATAAGGGTCTCAATTAGTAGTGAGATCTCTTCAGTCGTATACTGTGTGCAGTTTGAGATGTACAGAATTGGAAGAACTTGAGAAAGAATAATGTTATACGCATTGCGTATGGGTCTGTTCGACTTAAATTTAATGAACTGTAAGTACTTAAAAGATACATCCTGCACTTTTCAAACTTTTTAAGGTAGAAGTCAACTGGAGAATCCACGTTGATACTAATGTGGACATTTATGAAATGCGCAACAATTCCTCTCAAACAGTCATTCTTAGCAAACAGCTCAATTTCAGGTTTAATTTCCAACACATGCAAGGGATAAATCCAAAAAGGATTGTCCATTGTATGTGGTTGTGCTCGATCTAGAAAGATCTGGGGATTCTAAACATTGAACCAGCAAATGTCATCAATATAGTGGAATGCGTGTTGAAATTTGGTCATTAGGTCGTGGCGACCTAATTTTGCCAATTGTTATATAAATCAGACTTCATAGGACATGAGGTATAGGTTGCACCATAATGGAGAACATCCAAAGCTCGTAGGAATGCCCTTGGTCTGGTGCTAGACTCTATCACCAAGTATAACCATACAATGGATCATGAGCCATGCATGAATCTCTAACACTCTGTCCAGAGACATTGGAATCCACACACCATATCGTGGTTGTGTAGTATTCCACCGAGCAGCAGATGGGGTAGAATCATTATTAATTTTGACCCACAGCTTGGTGTCAACCTTGGGATGCATTCAAGCTGCCTTCCGGAAACCCACTCTGAGTACAAACGAAACAACATCGAGCAAATTGTCTGGGCCGGTTAAAGGGACTGATTCATAGCATTTGGTTACGTCAACTACGTATATGTCATGCATTGCTTTAGGCAAATTTAGGGTGACTTGCAAGATGGAATCCACCATCCAAAGTATGGATGTGTTGACTTGCAAGAATTGCCGATATCCCTTCACCGCGTTTTTGGCCCATGCACGAAAAATATCAAGTACAGCCGTTGTGGCTACTGTGAGCAGCGTGGCCATGTTAGTGTAAATGGTATGATATGCGTTTGTAAGCCATCTGTATTTCTGCTATGTTGTTTATAAGTCACCATGAGAAAAGGGAGGGCGTTGTGCTCAGGAGGTGCTTTAGGTAGTATTCGAAGGATTTCATTTTTGACTGACTCAAAAGCATTCGTAGGCTTTGCCCATTGTTTACCGTCCATGCAGGGTGTAAAATCATTGCTAGAGAGGCGGTTCAAAGCTTACAGATGGATGTGTCTTATACACATGAAACATGGGTTGTTATTGGCCTTGTCTAATCTCGACACGTACAGGTGGGAAAGCAACCTATTGAGTTCATTCTTCACAGCTGGAAGCAAGAATATTGCTAATCCAGAGTGTTTGAATTCAAATTTATTTGTGTTAGAAGCCACACAAAGTCTGTCGAAACAGAGCTTTTTGAATAGATTAGAAGCATCAAGAGCAAAATCCTATAAATTGAGCTTGTGGTATGACCGAGCAAATGCATCAGTGGCCACATGCAACGCTTGGCAAATATCCGTGGAAGCAAGAGGTATATGGTTCATGCCCATTTGGACAGCTGCTCGTAACTTTGGGTTTTGGATGATATTAAGGTCCATGGTGCGAATATGGAAGTTTGGCTTTGAGAAGTCAGAGCATTCAAAAGCAGTTAAAGGGTCACAAAAAGAATGAAAACGCTTGGTTGAGTTACATACGCAGATAGGATCAAGGTTAAGCAAATGTATAAACAAAAAATGTTTGAATACATCGGATGGTTTATAGACTTTTGTAGCTACATTCCTATCATAAGATCAAGAAAATGCAATTGATTCTAAATCAATTTGTTCAGATAGTCCGAAGTGTAAAATGACTTCTCTGAAAGTTTGCCGCAAATTGATCCATTCCATTGCTCGGCTGCAATACGTGATCAGCAAATACTTGATCCCCTTTTTCTTATTCTGTTCCAATTGGAGCCGTCCATATGCATCCCTGCTCACAACCCCATTTGGTATATCTGCACAATAGAGTTGATATCAGTGGTCCATGGAATCCCATTCTAGAACTCGGCCCTTCATGGTTGATCGTTCAAAGCATTGCATAGTTTTAGCAGAAGAAGTCGCCTTGCTTTTTGATGGTGAATGTGCTTGAATATACGTTTGGCTACCCATTGGGCCTCTAGTATGTGTCATTCATGATTTCGCTGGGGAATTCACCAATGTAGGGCGTGGGCACTATTTGCACAATAACTTTTTCCAATCATGACAAATGCCTCATTTGGATTGGGAGCGACATATCCAGCATGAGCATGTTGGGTGTGGCAAGGAGGCCCTCGTGCCTGCAGAGTAGACTGCGTTACCGGTCAATACTTGCGGTTATAACCACCGCGGCCACCACAAAGTGCAGTATGAGGGGCACTTCATGAATAAGCAGCAAGCGCCTGGTCCCCATTACAACTTGATGTAATGTTGTTGTTGTTTGCTGGACGTGCCCTCTTGTTGGAGAAACTAGATATTAAGGGATTAACTGTTGAGAAACTCGTAGGTTTGATCCATCTTTCAATTTGCCTTATACCAGCCCCTGGAGGATGATTGGTAAGGAGTTTGGCTGTTGGGTCGGTTGCAAATTGAAGTGCCGCCTCAATCATGAGCTCCCTAATTTTCAGGAACAAGATTTGGTGACGGACAGCAACACGAACAGCATCACTATTCCAAATCACAAAGGCCCCAAATTTGGCCGAAAGAATCGGATACTTGTTGTCAAAGAAGATATGCAGGTTACTGATCATGAACCATATAGCATGATCGAACCACATGATGTCCCCCTTGCAACCTTTTGATGAATCAGGCTTACAAGTGCATCTAAAGTACGGGCGCTGGTAGTTCTAGAAAGCCGAAGAATATTTGTCAATTTTGGCCGTAGTTCCAATTTAGCCCTTGTTTGGTGAGAATGCGAACATCACTTGACAAGCACTTTTGGTGGTCGTATAGGCTTAGCGGAAATGTACCAAGAATAGACTGAGCTTCTCTTAAGAGACCCGTCCCCTGAATCGCATTGGTTTTGAGAGTAGCCACCTCCGACTGTGACATATTGGACCATGTTCTCCACATTGGAGTTGAGATGGGAGCCATGAGGTTAATGTTGGATAGGCCCCAGCAACGTTGCATCTTACACACCACCTGTGCCTCAATCAAACGTGCGGGAATAAAAAGAACCACCGGCCCCTTCCCAGATGCCATCAAGAGTGCCAAATCTTTCTTGATCTGTGATGATTGGATGGTCTCCGCAAGATCCTCCAGAGCGGCTTTCTATGCTGGATCCACATTCAACCCACTAAGAAACGGTTGATTGGACGCCGAGGAAGGTCCAGATAACGCTGTGACTTTCTTAGAAGCTTCATGGAGATTAGCAGCCTTGATTGTTATATCAACAATCACCAAGTCATTCTCAGCTTGAATTAGTTCCTCGTTCTCCAAATCAAAAATATCTACAAGCTGTTTGTGGGCCACTCGCAACTGGTCCAGTGCCTTTGCGGCAAAAATAGTGATAACCAAGTTAAGGATAAGGATCCATTGAGATAAGTCTAGAGTGCTTAATAACAAAGGGGCATGTTCACCTTCTTTGTTGTGGGAATACAAAAACTCTAGTAGATAGAAAATAGGAGAAAACTGGGTTAGTATAGTCTAATTTTTTTTGAATTTGTTATTAGTGTCCAAGAATCCGGGTCAGCTAGAAGAAAATTTGAAATAGTTGATACCTGGATTGTTATGACTTCTAAACCGGATAAATATTCTAGTTAAGGTGGAAGCCGTAGGACGGAAGACGGATCCGGAAAGCCTACGACCGGTAGCTTTCCGGCCTAGATCCCCTAGGGCACCGTTACGGGAACGGTCTCATAGCCGTTCCCTTGGGGAACTGTCGGCCAAACGTTGGGTACTTAAGGGCGCAATTCTCATTTCTTCCATTTCTTTCTTCTTGTACTTGTGGTGTGCCCTTAGAGAGTGAAAGTGTGGTGAGTTAGGACCGCGCTAGGGAGAAATCAGTGAGGTCGGTGCCGATTGCACCGGATTAGTGAGTTGGTACACTATGGCAGGACCAGCCCGGATGATGTCTCCGGCGATTCCGAAGGATCCGGAAGTCCGGAAGCACTTAGAGGAGGACTTAGAGACGATAGGATGCGCCGGATTATTGCGACGCCCTTGAAGTTTGAAGAATGATGAGATCATCGTGGAACTCGTAGTAGGAGTTCCGAATCAGTACCAGTTGACTGTGAGAGGCCAACCCAAACTTTGGACGGAGGATATCTGGGCGGAAGTGTACTCGTTTCGGAAAACCGGCTTCGGTTTAGTTGCCCGGAATGATAGGACCGGGCAGAGTAAGTTCCGGGGTCCAGCACATAGTAAGGAGGGCTACAATATTCATAACTGTATCGAGGATAGGCATAGCCGGATTCTGGAGTTCCTTATTCGGATTTCGTATTTGGAGAAGCCGACCCGAGTTACGGTGACAGTAGCGAGCACCATACTCGGAGCGATGGAAGGGCGGCCGGTGAACTGGGGTAGACTAATCACGGACGTAGTCTCCAAGTTAGTCGTGCGTGCAACTTCCGGGAAAGCTACCGTGCTCACCCCGAATGTCTTTTTCATCTTTACCATCAGCAGGGGATTTTGAATGAGCCGGAAATGCATGCTTACATCCATGGAGAGGAAGTCCTGAAGTATGGGTTTACGGAAGAAGTCCAACCGGACCAATCCATCGCAGGAGAATCCAAAGAAGAGGAATCAAAGTAGCCGCCCTTGACTCACAACCGGATCCGAAGACGGAAGTCGACGGATCAAGCTGCGCGAGGCAAGCAAGTGGTGACGGATGACGAACCGCAACTGGAGTATCTGGAAAATGACTACATGAAGGAGTTCTGGGAGCTCGGACATAAGTGGGCCAACGAGTGTCAATTGATCCACAACAAGATGGCGGAATACATCAACGGGGCCATGACGCTCTTGGGAGTTAGTTGCCTAGAATAGATAGCGGACGCGATCCGAAAGAGGACGGATCCGAGGGCAGTGAAGGTGCAGGAGCTCCATATTCGAAATCTGCAGCAGGACAAGACGGATCTCAGATCCCAGATGGCCCAACTGGAGAGTGAACTAGAGGTGGCGAGGACGAAGAGGCAGACGCTTCCAACCTCGTCCGAAACTTGTTGACTTTGGTGGCAGCTCCAATGGAGCAAGTGTTACAAGCCCGGCTCTTCACTGACAAGCTGACGGACGAAGCTCATCCATCTGGAACGAATGTGCTGAGGGTGCTCATTGACTATTAAGCCCGGATGGAAAAAGTGTTGGTGGAGATGCGGCAGCTGCTCAGACAACTTGACGTAGGGAGAGAGTTAGATTTTGAGGGTTTTCCGAAGTCGCGGATGTCCAGAATTACTTGCAGACTCCGGCTAGAGAAGCAGTTCCGGAGGAGAATCCGGTAAGGGGACAAGATATGTTGATCGATGAGACCAGTATGCCCCTGATGTCGGGAAAGGAGGGAACCGGAACGTCTGTTCTAGTGAGGACGGCAAGAGCTGTGGTGACAGTACTAGAAGCTTCAACACTGAAAAAGGCGAAAGACCTGATTCCGGGAACGAGACTCACCTTTCTCACAGGTGAGTCGACCCGACCAACTGAAGCTGCAATCTTCGCTACACCAAAGTCCGTAGTTTGTCGTAACCTAGCCGGACCATTGGGAGCCATCAAGAATCCAGCTCAGAGTTATCTGGAGAGGTTCACCCACATGCAGCAAGCTTCTCTGCCCAAGGGCAACAAAATTCCGTTGGAAAATTTGGGACAATGAAGAGGAAGAATGCGAAATCGGAACGGAGTCGGAAGACGAGGCCACTCCGCCTCAAGGGCGCACGATCATCACCCGGGCACAAATTAAGAGCACGTCGGTGAAATCACCTCTGTCTAAGGCAGGGAGCACCGTGAAGAAATCGCGGAGGAAGTAGTAAGTTTGATAGGTTTTTGTTTGGTTGTTTTGAATTCGATCCGTCTCGGGTTTTCCGAAAGTGGAACCCGGTTCCGGATTCTTAGGAGGCCGCCGGCCTTGATTTCCCGGGTATCTTGGGTGTTGGTTTGATTAGTTGCCTGGATTTCCGGGTGTGCCCTTTTGGCTTTTTGGCTTTTTAGTTTTGGTTTTAAAGGGAAGGCAGGCTTGTTGCCCTCTCATTCCATTCCTGCCCAATAGAGTGCAGTTTGATTGTGTTCTTTTACTTTCTTTAATCAGAGACCCCCTTGTGGATATTTCTGGATCCGGCTATGTGCATGAGTAAGAGTATTTGCAAGAGTGTTGAAATGTGAGGAAGACGGGTGAGGAGGAGTCTGGGTCTAAGTGAACTGGGTTTGATCGATAGTCGGCATTTGAGAGAACTCTGGATCTGTGAAGGAGGATTAGTGTGCTGTGTGTTTAAACTACAAGGATAGTAATCCGGTTGATTGGGTAGCGGAAGCGAGTTCGGTTGTCAACCCATGCAGAGGTAAGCGCCCGCCAAGAGGAAGTCGCTGCTCTACCGGAAGGCCTGCCAACTTCGGGATTAGTCTGAGAGTCTCGAACAACGTTGCTACCGGTTCTGGGTACTTGATCTGTCGTTGTAGTGAAGGAGTAGAAAATAGATTCTAAGTGACTTGTTTTCCGAAAGGATCATCCGAAGAGCTGTAAGGATCATTATTTGCCTCTTCCCCACAACAATATCGGTAGAGAGTTGTGTGTCTTTGTGTGTGTGTGTGTTTTGAACTACAAGTGGTGAGTCCCTACCCCTCTAAAAGACCAACAGTGGACCCCCTGAAGGTAAAACAAGGGTATAGAAAATCAGAGTTTCAATTGAGAGTTACTAGATTTTGGATAAAGACGGATCCGGATTAGATTTCGGAAGATAGTAATATTCGGAAGGAGAAAAGATAAAAAGATTGAGTTATGGATTGCTTAGGGTTTGTTTTGGAAAAATATTTGGAAAGCCCTAGTTTGCAATAACACCTAGAATTTTCTGGAACGATATTTCGTGTTATCTTAGCACATCTTTGTGTTAAGGATACTTACGCCTAGACTACGCGTACAACATTCGTCACAGTCGATCATGGCAATCTTGTCCTGCTCCTGGATGATATCGTGAATCTCTGGTGCATTGGGTGAAGCCAAAGTCGCTTGTACCACCATTGATGGGGCAGGTAGCAGATTGGAGTAGCCTAATGATACCAAATTGGGGGCCCACTGGCCATGAGTGATGGCCTGAGGATCAATCTGTACACACAAGTGTCAAGAACGTTGGATTTAACAAAATACGATAGAAATTCACCATTTCTAAGTGGATATAGGGCAGAGAGAAAATTCATTACTGTATACACCAATACAGGGTACATTCTACCAATTCAAAATCTATTTCACTTTGTGTACAAGCTTGTTTCCTCATCATTTTGCATTTCTTGGATCACTTTAGAAACCAAGAAGTGGCAAAACATTTCTACAAAATGATCCTTCTAACCAATACCAATACAATCAGCATGATTCCTGATCAGGAGAGAGGGTCCACTACAATACCAATTGTATACTAGTTCCAGCAATTTGCACAATGAATCTTGCATTACAGACACTCCATGGAAAACTATGTAGTTACAAATTTCAACCTCAAAGATCCAGGCAACTCAGCATATCCCCATAAGCTGAAACATTTCTTAACAAAAAGTTCAACTCATGATCCATGCAAATACTTAGTCCAGCTAACAATAGTGTAGCCAAGCATTCTACAGGCTATATGGCTAAATCAAGCATCATGTTAATATCACAAGTCCAGAGATCATAAAATACTAAACGCTGTGGATGAAAAAATGCGCTCCCAATCTAAAGAAGTCACGCCTCACCTGCACCCATATCCCGCAACAAACACAAGGTCAGTTACAGGACACATGCGAGGCGTCTTAAGCGTGACTACACCTTGTTAACAGCGCCAAAAATTGCTACACATAGTTCCAACACAGCATTAGTGAATACGTCGATGAAGCATCCGGCTGCACCATCGTCCAACTTCAACCTTGTCTCTCAAAGGTCCAAGGTAAAGGACAGAATCTGTGATGTCATATCCACGTCCATGCTTGAAGCAGCACGCCAAAATTACCAGTACTCCGCCGTGAAACAAGGAGCTCTATTGTGAGCGACTAAGGGCTGACGAATGAGGGTTTCCAAGAATCAGCGCCTCAAGGTACAAAGCCCGAGGTGGTCAGGGAATCATGCGCGGGTCATCAGCTTGGCAAGTAGAAAGCGACTTGTGCATGTCGATCTTAATAATCCGGTTGTACGTAACCGGCAATGAACCCAACCATTGTTATCTAGTCGTGAGCAGGGTATACGGCTACAATTGCATGTGGTACATTTCACTAGTGCTGAACTTGTTTGAATTATCCAGCGTGTTCAGGGTCTCGGGCCACCAGTGCTTGTGGGTTGTAGCTTGTTTTGTGTTGTAATGGTACGGGCGGAGCCAGTAGTGCATCTATGGTAAAGCTACCTTATTGAATACTGCACTCCTAGTTCATTGTCAAAATGCCCTAGGCACTCAACTGTTGTGATTTGT